>OY776125.1:1425767-2849034 GCA_963675135.1 Galeopsis tetrahit | reverse complement strand
TCAATCGAAAAGCTAGTGATATAGATGATGTGAATACTAACAATATGGAGGCTACTTTTAAAAAACTCTTAACTCAGCAGGAAGAGTATTGGAGACAAAGATCAAGAACGAATTGGATGATTAATGGAGATCGAAACACGACATATTTTCATCGAAGAGCTACGGAACGAAAGAGTCGCAATACGATCTCTAAATTACTAAAGGAGGATGGATCTTGGGTGCACTCAAGGGAGGACATAACGAATCTCATCTCAAATTACTACCAAGAGCTCTTCTCCTCAAGTTTGCCTAATGAGGAACAAATTGATAGGATCATGGCCCATACAGAACCAGTAGTTACCCATATCATAGCTTCTTTCCTATCTCGCCCTTATACGAGTAAAGAAGTTAAAGAGGCGGCCTTTAATCTTAACCCTAATAAAGCTCCGGGGCCGGATGGGTTTAATGCAAAATTCTTTCAAGATAAGTGGCACATTGTTGGAAGTGATCTTTCAAAAGGGGCGCTTGATATTCTGAACAATAATGGAGAGATTCAAAGATGGAACGAGACGTGGATTACCTTAATCCCTAAAGTTAAAAATCCCAAGAATGTGAAGGAGTTTAGACCTATAAGTTTGTGTAATGTCATTTATCGAATTGTGACTAAAGTTATAGCCAACAGACTTAAGGTTATTATGCCAGGAATTATTGATGAACAACAAAGTGCATTTGTCCAAAACCGACAGATAACTGATAATGTCTTGTTGGGATTCAAATGTATGCACTGGCTAAGGCATAATAAAAGTAAGACCGGGTATGCAGCCTTGAAACTTGACATGAGCAAGACATATGATCGCATGGAATGGTCGTTCATTAAAGCTCAGCTTAAAAAATTGGGATTTCCAAGCGGAACCATAAAACTTCTGATGAATTGCGTCCAAACAGTTAATTACTCCTTCAAACTCAAAAACTCGGTGGTGGGGAAGGTGATTCCTTCTCGTGGTATATGCCAAGGTGACCCTCTCTCGCCCTTTCTTTTTATTATATGTGCACAAGGGCTCTCATCATTCATCAAAGACAGGGTAACCAGGGGAAGGATCGAAGGAGTGAGGGTGGCTAGAGAAGCGCCGATCATTTCTCATCTTTTTTTTTGCAGACGACAGTGTTATCTTTTTTAAGACAAAGGACAATAGCGGACCCGAGCTTAAGGAGGCTCTGGACAGTTATGAAAGAGCTTCAGGTCAGTTGGTCAACTATGACAAATCCACTATTCTATTTAGCCCAAACACGACAGACAACGCTAAGTTCCTGGTGAATCAAGCGTTGGGAATCTGGGCCACCCAGGGCCATCAAATTTACCTTGGGCTACCAACCTTTTCCATTAGAGCTAAACGTATTCAGTTCTCCTACTTAATTGACAGAATGAAAGATCGGATTGATAATTGGAAAAACAAGGAATTCTCGGAAGGGGGTAGGGAGGTGCTCATCCGCTCGGTTCTCCAAGCTATCCCCACTTACACTATGATGTGCTTCAAAATTCCTTTGCAAATATGCGTAAAAATGGAAAAACTCATGACCGATTTTTGGTGGGGTAGAGAAGAAGGAGGGAATAAAATGCACTGGCAGAAGTGGGAGGATCTTTGTAAGCCGAAGGTAGAAGGCGGAATGGGATTTAAAAGAATGCATGTCTTCAATGATGCACTCCTTGCACGACAAGTTTGGAGATGCATTAGAGAGCCGACATCCCTACTCAACAGAGTGCTCAAGGCAAGGTACTATAAACACTTGGATATCATGGAAGCTCGTCCTCCAACTTCGTCCCTCCGTATCTTGAGCTTCCGACCTCCGATCGACTCGATTCTTTTGGCTATTCCACTCCGTTTTTCGAGCCGGATATAATTGTTCACTCCTCTTTCCGATCCAATCACTTGTGGTATGTGTTTTGCTCCCAAATTTCATCGTTTTACCTACAAAATCGAATAAACACTACCTTTCTCTCATTTTGGCTTAAACAATCATATTCAATACATAAATCAATGAAATCCACATCAAAATACGCTTCACATGTGCCTCTTTTTATCTAATTCCTTCATCCACCAAAGTCTCATTAAAATAGGACACTTGTTTCCTAAAGTAATGATATTGTGGAGGTAATTATAAATAGAGTGATTGTTTGTAAATAAAGTTAATGTTAATTTAAATATTTAAATGATGGTTTTCATAAAATATTTGAGGCTATATTTTATGGACAAATAATATAAGACAAATGAAACTATATTATAAATATATGGAGGGAGTAAAATATTTTTTAGTTTTAAGATAAAATAAAAAATCTCATGATTAAATTAATTTGTAAGAGTATCTAAACATTAACAACTATTAGAACATGATTGATATGATTGAATGAATTTGAGAATGAATGGAATAAATGTCTAATGAAATGACCTAAAAATGATTATTCTTATAATTGATATACCATGAGTATGAATGTGAGAATAAAATGTAGTATTGTATAAATTTATTTTAAATTATTATTATTGAGTGTTGTTAAAAATATATTATTATTTATTATTGTTAAAAATATATTGTTTTTATTATTAATATTTTAATAATTATTATTGATAGAAGAGCTATTATTATTAATATATATTTGTCTTATTATTCATTTTATTATTTATAATAAATGTATATTTTAAAAGTAAATAATATTTTTATTTTTAAATAAGAATGTTATCATTATTTTTAATATTAAATAAATTAAAAAAATAATACTATTATTTATATTATCAAGAATTGTTATACTATTATTTTATATTATTGAAAATAATATATTGTATATAATATTTTTTATATTATTATATTTATAATTTAATATTTTTGAGAAAATAATATTCGTTAAAATTTAATAAATTATTATTATATAATTTTTTATTCTTAAAATTATATATTATATTAATATTTTTATTATTAAATAGTGAGAAGGAATCGTAATTTTTTACTTTAGAGAATTACAATTCCTTATAAAATGATGATTTCATTTCATAAATTATACTCCCAAATCACAAAATTTCGCCATACTAATCATAGTATCATACTATAAGGATCGTTTCATACTAGACAATTAACATGCAGATGACTTATAGCATGGTCGTTTCATACTGCGACACAATTACTAGTTAAAACAAGTCTGATATTGTTTAAAAATTAGGAGTATGCTACTACTCTTAGTTGATTTTTAGTCTAGATATTGTAACTTTAACAAAAAGTTTATAATGATTTTCTTGTTATTAGTGTGTACGTTTCATTTAAAAAAAAAATAATACTCTAACCCATTTACTTTATTTCATTTTTATTCTATTCTCTATTTTATCAATTTTATATATAAATAATTACTCCGTAATACTTTTTAAAACAGTTATATATATATAAATAAAAAAGCAGGCATTATACATGTATGCTAATTGATCGAGGAGTGGCAACTTAGGGGTGGTAATAGGTTGAGCCATCTGATAGGGCTCTACGACGTAGCTTATTAAGGGTTTTGTCAGTTTAACTTGTTTAGAATAGGAGCCGCGGACTAAGGCTTTTTAAAAAGTCTATTTAACTAGATTTAGACTTTATATGAGGTCTTATAAGTCTAACGACATATTTAAGATTATATATTATATAATTCTTAAAATATAGTACTAACATCAATACTAAATTAAATTAAAGAAAGTTAAATTTATTTTAGTACTTGAGATCGATATTGTACGTTATAATATTTGTATTTAAACTCATCGTTGTAATGCATTTGTTTTGATCGTGAATTTTATTTGAAATTTTGAATACTGAACTGCGTTTCATATTGGACACTATATTTTAATAGACTTTTAAAAGACTCGTAGTCTAACCTATTTACTTAAAAAGTTATACCAAAATTATAAAAAAAGTCTATCACAGATAATAGTCAAGCTTAGACCTAATATTTATAAATCAGTCCTAGACCTTTTCATGTAATTAAAGTCTAACCTAGTCCGATTTATTTCCACAAGGAGTGGCAACGAGGCAGAGCTTTTCGTCCCCAAACCCTGCCCCCCCCCCCCCCCCACCCCAACAATTTTTTTTTTAAATCCCCAACCCCTCGTTTATTTTATTTTAGTTTAATAGTTATTATATATCTCTAAAAAAAACTATTATATTATAGAAGTATCAATGTTATAAAATAATGAGATTATTAACTCGATCCATGGTACATATTTGGGCCCTTGAGAGGTAGAAAGTACATGTCATTTTTTTAGTCTCTAACACTACAAATTGTCTTGTAAAATGTCTTTCCTACCCTTCATCTATTCAAAGATTACACTTCTTCTCTCTCCATCCTCTCAAACAATTAATATTGTCTTCTTTATTTCTCTCTCCCATTTTCAAATATTTGTTTCTCTCTCTTTTCTCTCATAAAAAAACACACACACAAGATCTGAAATGGGGCTTTAGACGGCGAAGAAGGCAGTGAGACGTTTTCGCAGCTCGTCGAGCTCGTCGAGTTAAAAATGGCGGCCGTTTGGGTATTTTGAGACGACGAAGAAATCAGCGAGACGCCGCCGGTGCAGAGCCTGAATGCTCCGTCAAAGGGCTCGTCTTCTCCGATCTGCGCCGCTCACGTGATGGCAGCATACCGTCGTTGCAAAGCTTGAATGCTCAGTCGGGGGGGCTTCCGCCGTCGTTGCAGAGCCTGAATGCTCCGTCAAGGGGCTCGTCTTCTTCGATCTGCGCCGCTTATGTGATGGCGGCGTAGATCTAGGGTTTTCTGGGGTGTTGACACACTGAGTTGACTCAGTGAGTTTCTACTCTCTTTTCCAAATTTCCTCCCACAAACCCAAACTTTTCTGCTAATATGAATAAATAAGGGTTTTTGTGTTTGGATCTAATGCTTTTCTTATTGTTTATTTGTTTTGCACTGATTATTACTGAAAATAAGTTTTTATTTTCTTAGAATTTCTTCCCAAGCCTAGGATTCTGAGATGAGATGCGAAACGGTGAGGGCGTAAGCCTAGAATTGACATTGGCGGAGAGTCTGGCGGTGGCGCTTCGAGCGGAAGTGGTGGCGGAACGAAGGGCGACGACGTATCTGCCATGGCGTATTGAAACAGGTGGAAGAATGCGCCTGTGAGTGAGGTAGGGTTTTAACAATGGCTTGAGCTCTGTTACATTGGGGCGGTGAAATTTTGATATTGGCCCAAAAGTGTATTCTTTTGTTGGAATAATATCATATTAAAATCCAATTTTTAAGTTTTTATTTTCATTTTCAATTCAAGGTTATTTTTATATCAAATTAAAATTCGATGAAATATTAATTTCTCAAATTTAAATCAGATGCCCCAAAAAATAAGGTAAATTATTATATGTAATTGAATTTTAAATGATTTGAATGTAATATTGTTATAATTTAATGTTGTTATAAATAAGGTCCGTTTTAATTTAACATATTATGTTTTGAATGTAATATTGTTATATTTTATTCGTAATTTAATTGTTATATTTAATGTGTTAATTTAATGTTGTTATAAATAAGGTTCGTTTTAATATAACGTCTTATGTTTTGAATGTAATATTGTTATATATATATAAATCTGATTATATGACTAATGTTCAATATATAAATCTGATTTATATTCACTCCTGCATCATATGTGACTTAAGAGCATGTGTCTCAAGTTTTTTAAAGAAAAAATACACATTCTAATTGCAAAGATTTAGTATAATTTCTCTACTTTTGTTATTTTATTTCATTTTTTTTTGGGTATATCTAGTTCTGTACGTGCGTCAACATTTTAATTAAATGTAATTATATATGTTCAACAATCGTGTCATCGTATTTAATATATATCGATATTCAGTGTTCAATATTTATCAATATTCAATGTTCAATATTTATCAATATTCAATGTTCAATATTTATCAATATTCAATAATATCGATATTCAGTGTTCAACATTCAGTATATATGTCGATATTCATATTTTAATTATGTAAAAAATATAAATTAAAATATTTGAATTAAAGAAAAATGAACTAAAAAATTGATTTAGAAATTTTGAAAAAAAAATTCAACAAAAAAATTGAATAAAATATAAATTAAATATTTAAATAAAATATAAATAAAAAAACTAAAGAAAAATAATTTGAATAAAAAAATTGAATTAAGTTATAAAAGTGTATGATTTGACCAGTAAGAATTAGATAAAAAAGATTTTTAACTAAATTAAAAAAATTTAATAAAAAATCTGACTTAAATTTTTGGAAAAATGAATAAAAAAAATTCAAGTTAAATTTGAATTTTTTTTTTTTTGCGTGAATTAGAAAAGTTAAGAAATTTGAATATAAAAATCGAGTAAAAAAGAATAAAATATAATTTGAAAAACAAAAAAAATCTGAAATTTGAAAAATTTTGAATTTAAAATTCAAGAAAAATTGGAATTAAAATGTTTGAATAAAAAAATTGGATGAATAAAAAAATAAGAAATCTGAATATAATTTTTTTAATAAAATAACTGAGTAGAAAGAGTATAAAAAAAGAGAGTAGGTGGGATTTTTTTTAAGGGCAAAATGGTCTTTTTCAGTGGCAATTTGTATCTCCTACTATTAATTCTCATTATTTTTCATTGAATGTACCAACAAGTTCTTAAAGGGTGACTTTTGTGCTGGACACCAACTTGCCCTAAAATAATTTATTTAAAAAAACAAAGCATAAATAATAAAAATAATATTTGAATATACTCCGCATTATATATATATATATATATATATATATATATATATATAGATAAGAGATGTGTCATGTATACATGTATAAATATAAAAAAAATATGTACACAATATTTATCGGGGTGAGTTCGGGGCAGGACATATTAATACCGTCCCTGCTCTGTTCTCGATTTAAAGTTTTTTTATTTTATTTTCTCCAAAAATTGAATTGAACTCGATAAATAGATCAAAAAATCGCCCTGATCAAAACGTAGATGAAGAGATCACCACAAATTTGTACTTTCTCCGTCCATGAAATGTAGTCCAATTTACCTCATATTCTTTGTCCATCAATTTATTCAGAAACAATCACTTTATTCACAATGGACCACAATACTCTATAATACCCTTAATTTATCTACTTTATCTATTATTTTCTTAAAACTTATGTTTTATCCTTATGAGACTACATTTGGTGGATGGAGGGAGTAATAAATTGTCATCCATTGAAGCACGATCTTACGAAAAAAGCATTTGTCCTTGTAATTCAATTCAAGATTATATTTTCTACAAAGGTTGTTAAATAGGATATTACGAGATTGAGACAATTTGAGGAGTTTATCACTGCTAAATGAGTAATGCACATATAATGCAATTTAAGGGTATGTTTATAGTAAAAATGGATTATTTAAGATTAGAATAATAACTAAACTTTATAAATTTTAAAGCATAATCTACTCTTAATTTAAATTATCAATCAACCAATAAAAATTATATATATTTAATTTAAATTTAATCTAAACTATCGAATATTTTCTTTAGACTCTTCAGTTAAAAAAAAGTTTGATTAGGACACGATTTTAATTATTTGTGCTACTCATATAACATATGTTAAAATACTACGAGAATATACGTATCTACCAATTTATATATTAACACTATTTCTTTTTAATTACAACATATGCAAAAACTTGTACTCTGTGCAAAATTTTAGATGTGTTATACACGATTAAAGAGTCAATTGTTGACAAGTCAAAGTCATGGTCCTAGTCGTTAATAGTTCGAGCTCGACGAGCACGAGAAATAGAAGGAAATATTATTGAAAAGATATGTCCTCACAGTGGCGGATCCAGCATACAATTTGGGGGTACACCTGTACCCCCAAATTGATTATTTTTTAATTTTTTCTTATGTAAAAAAAAAAAAAAAAAAAATTTAATAATGCCTCAAAAAAAAATTTGATAATCAAAATTGTACCCCCAATTCTAAATTTAATAACTTTTGTACCCGATATTCTAAATCCTGAATCCGCCACTGTGTCCTCATACTCTGCCCATGAGCTCACCCCACCCTAGCGAGGACGAGCATGGTCCGACAAGGGTTCTTCGGAAGGCGCATTGTTTAATTGTAGAGCCGCGAGCTGTAAAGGACATGTAACCTTTTTTACTATATAAGCAATTGGCTAAATAAGAACACAAACTCAACTTTTATGCACAAAGTCTTTTGAGAATATTTTTATTCTTCTTTGTTGGGCTTATTGTTCCAGTCCATTACACTTCATTTAACTTAGGCCCATATCACTGTTATGAGGTCCTATTTGCGTATATATATATGCGCATGTACCATTCTAAACCTAATAATGCAGTTACAATTCTTTGCAACTCCACACAGCCGTTTTCAATGCCTTTCTTGTGCACGCTAGATTTATCATGGTACCAGAGCGGTTACCTTGGTTGATTCACTCACCTCAATAACATTCTACTTCCGCTGCAACTAAACATAATCGGCGACGATAAGAAGATGGCCGAGAAAGAAGACGGTGAGGGTTCCAAATCGACGACTCCCGTGATAGACGCGATGTCTCCGTATTTCTTGCACGCCTCCGATAAACCTGGAGACGTCCTCGTCGGCGTGATGTTGAGAGACAACAATTATGGTGATTGGGTCGATGAGATGACCAACGCCCTTTATGCTAAAAATAAGTTTGAGTTTGTTGATGGTGATATTCCGATGCCGATGGCAGATGATCCGTACTTGCCGTACTGGAAGAGAGAAAACGCCATGATGAAGAGTTGGCTTCTAAACAACATGGAGCCGGAGATACGACAGTCCGTGAAATTCCGAACGGCTCGAGAAATATGGGAGGATTTAGAGGAACAATTTGGTAAGGAAAGTGCTCATAGGGCGTATGAATTGCGACGGGCAATCAGTCAGATTCGCCAAGAAGGAACTACCATTGCGGCGTACTACAGCAAGCTCCGTAGGATATGGGATGAGGCGAATTCAATCTCTCCGATGCCTACATGTTCGGTTGAGGGATGTTCGTGCAATATAGCAAAGTTATTGGCTGAAAGAAGGGATCGAGATCAATTATATGATTTTCTTATGGGCTTGGATGATGTATATGGACCGATACGAACACAAATTCTTGGATCGCGGCCTGTCCCGACGCTCAGCACAGCATATCATCTCGTCTCGGAGGACGAACAACATCGCTCGATTTTCTCTGCACGGCGATCTGGTGTTGAGGCTGCTGCTTTCCAAATGCAAACTAAGAAGGAGGCTGATCACAAACATCCAGCAACCAAAGAAGGCAGGTACTGTACACATTGCAAGAGAACCAACCATAACATTGATACCTGTTTTGAGAAAATTGGTTACCCGCCAACATGGAACCGTCGAGGACAAGATGCGAGACGCGACGGACGGAATCGGAATTCCAGGCGAACATGCCAATCGTTAGCTGCGCAGGTAGCGCCTGAAGCAACCGCAATACCTGGACTCACGGCTGAACAAATGGCGCGACTAATTGAATTTGTTCGAGCGGAGTTCCATGGTCACCCAGACGGACCATCGACACCAGCAACTCATATGACAGGTATGGTTGTGAATTTTTCTCAATCTTGGATCATAGATTCAGGTGCAACCAATCATATCTCTTGTCAAGACGGGGCGCTGATAAATAAGAGGATTGCTTCCTCCGAACCACTAGTAAAAATTCCTAATGGAGAAATGGTCTCTGTTCATTCAATTGGACAAACCAATCTGGGACACGGACTGAATCTTAGTCGCGTTCTGTTCATACCACAATTCCATTGTAACTTGGTTTCTGTGAGTCGACTCATCGCTGAATTAAATTGCGTCTTCACATTTTTTCGTGACTTCTGTGTAATACATGACTCACACTCGAAGAAGCTGATTGGAGTGGGTAAGCATCATAATGGCCTTTACTACCTTGAGTCGTCAATGTTCGACGGGGCTGTTTTAGCTGTTTTTGGAGATTCAAACTTATGGCATCGCCGTTTAGGACACGCATCGTATGGAAAATTGAAACATGTTTGTGGTTTAGGTTCATGTATAAGAAACCCTGATTTTTGCGATTATTGTATTCGTGCAAAACAAACTCGCTTGCCTTTTCCTGTTAGTCGTATTAAAACTTCCACATGTTTTGAATTGATTCATTGCGACATATGGGGCCCTTATAGATGTGATTCGTTATCTGGTGCTCGTTATTTCTTATCTATTGTGGATGACTATAGTCGAGGAGTATGGGTTTTTCTTATTCACAGAAAGTCTGAAGTAGCCAAGTTTTTAATTCAATTTTGTGAGATGGTTTACACACAGTTCAAATTGCATGTCCAACGAGTTCGCTCCGATAATGGGGTCGAATTCAAATCAGCCACCTTACTTGATTATTACGGCAACCACGGGATTTTGATGGAGAGTTCCTGCACGGACACACCACAACAAAATGGGGTGGTAGAACGAAAACATAGACATATATTGGAAATCGCACGAGCTCTTCGTTTTGAGTCAGGATTGCCAATTGATTTTTGGGGAGAATGTATTTTGACTGCAGTCTACATAATTAATCGTTTGCCCTCACAGGTCCTTGACAACAAAACACCTTTCGAGATCTTGTTCAACAAGAGACCCGATTATGAACACCTTCGAACTTTTGGCTGCCTAGTCTATGCTCATGAGAACCGCCGCAAGGACAAGTTTGACGAAAGGGGGAGTGCATGTATTTTTGTGGGTTATCCAAACGGGCAGAAGGCGTACCGCGTCTATGATTTGAACACCCACAAATTTTACAGCTCTCGAGACGTCACATTCCTTGAGCACATCTTTCCGTTCAAAGGATGTGGCATCATGGACTTAGTAGATGCTACGCGCATGGCGCATGCCAACATCCGAGGAGAACGCCCACTCGCCACCTGTCCAGAACGCGATTTGGTGGCCCCTCGACCATTCATTCGCCAGGCAGCACGGCCTGTGACCGAGAGAGTGCCTGACCGACCTTCTGAGTACGTTCCACCTGCTGGAGACGATGCACCCTTGCCAAGCCCCACACATTCATCATCCGATGGAAACAGTGAGCCTTTGCCGCTCAATTCCGTGCACCATCCACCTGATGATGTGACAGTTCCTCCACCCACAAATGAAGTTGTTCCCCGCATAAGTGGTCGGACCAAAACCCAACCAAAGCATCTTGCGGCCTATGAATTAAATCTGTCGCCCTCGATTGATCATGGGCTACCCACCACACACTCGGCGATTTCGACGGTATATCCTCTTTCTAAATATGTGTCATACAAGAAATTCTCTCCAGCTCACACTGTTTTCCTAGCGGCCATCACCTCGCGTGATGAGCCTAAATACTTCTACCAGGCAGTCAAGGACCCTTTGTGGAGAGAGGCCATGGCCAAGGAGATTCGTGCTTTGGAAAATAATGGAACATGGATGTTGACTTCGCTCCCTCCCGGAAAGAAAGTTGTGGGATCTAAATGGGTCTACAAAATCAAATATAAACCTAATGGTGAAGTCGAGAGGTATAAGGCACGACTTGTCGCGAAAGGTTTTACACAGATTGAAGGGGTGGATTTTCATGAGACATTTGCACCAGTGGTCAAGTTGGTTACGGTGCGTTGCTTACTAGCAGTTGCTGTAAAACGTGATTGGGAGGCCCATCAGTTAGATGTTAACAACGCATTCCTTCATGGAGATCTTCATGAAGATGTGTACATGAGTATTCCACAAGGTTTTAATAAAGAAGGTGATACAAGGGTTTGCAAGCTCCAAAAGTCCATTTATGGGCTTCGCCAAGCATCACGTAATTGGTATGAGAAGTTCACCCAAACCCTGATTGCTATTGGCTTTCATCAATCCCATGTCGACCACTCCTTATTCACATTTCGACGAACAACCATTTTTGCCGCTGCCTTGATCTACGTCGACGACGTGATACTTGCTGGGAATGACCCCTCACAGATTGCCTTCGTGAAGCGTTATCTAGACGACAAGTTTAACATCAAGGACTTGGGGTCCCTTGAAGTACTTCTTGGGAATTGAAGTTGCCCGTTCCCCTGAAGGCTTCGTCTTGAGCCAACGAAAGTATGCAGCGAAAGTATGCCTTGGATATCTTGGAGGAAAGTGGGCTCCAAGGATGTCGCCCGAGCTCCTTCCCAATGGAACAAAATTTGAAACTGGACCTTGACGACACCAGCCCCCTAGCGGACGCCTCCCAATACAAACGCCTCATCGGTCGCCTCCTCTACTTGACCGTCACACGCCCGGATATCGTCTATGCAGTAAGTCTGTTAAATCAATTCCTCGGTACACCTCGGCTTACACATATGGCCGCTGCACAAAGAGTGCTCCGATACTTGAAACACGCTCCTGGACAGGGCCTGTTTCTCCCAGCAACAGGGGGTTTCTCCCTTCGTGGGCATTGCGACGCCGATTGGGCAGGTTGTCCGTTCACTCATCGGTCGTCCACCAGATACTTCATATCTCTTGGTGGTGCTCCAGTGTCTTGGCGCACCATGAAACAGTCTGTCGTGGCGTACTCTTCGGCCGAAGCGGAGTATCGGGCAATGGCTACGACAACATGTGAGATTATATGGCTACGATGGATGTTGAAAGATCTTGACGTTTTACCAAGTGGCCCTACACCCCTATTTTGCGACAATCAGGCTGCTCGTCACATTGCAATGAATCCGGTCTTTCATGAGCGAACCAAACACGTCGAGATGGACTGCTACTTCGTTCGCGAGAGAGTAGCCAACGGTGATATACATCCCACTGCAATTTCGACTACAAATCAAGTAGCAGACATTTTCACAAAAGCACTAGGGATTGATCGATTCCGTTTTCTTCGGGACAAGTTGAGTGTTCGTGATCTTCACACTTCAACTTGAGGGGGAGTGTTGAGAATATTTTTATTCTTCTTTGTTGGGCTTATTGTTCCAGTCCATTACACTTCATTTAACTTAGGCCCATATCACTGTTATGAGGCCCTATTCGCGTATATATATATATGCGCATGTACCATTCTAAACCTAATAATGCAGTTACAATTCTTTGCAACTCCACATAGCCGTTTTCAATGCCTTTCTTGTGCACGCTAGATTTATCAAAGTCCAATACACTTTCTTTCCAATCTAAATATTACTCGCTTCCATTGTTTTTCATCACTCTTAAAATCCATACAAATTAAATGATCATCACCTAAAATCGCATACAACAAGATACATTGACAACTGGACGGTAGAATTTGTCCCCAAATAAATCGATTTTTGAACTGGATACTGATTGATGAGCAGGCCTCGAGATGGGGAGGCATTCTACACAAATACATTGACAACTAATTAACTGCATATCAGAAAATTAAACGATTGATGAGATTAAAAGCCAAAAGCGTACCAACACCTAAACGATATCTGATAAAAAAAAATTGCATCTAATTCGAAGCTAGCTGCATAAATACATGTATCCAAAAGTACGAAAATTGAATCCAACTACAGATCTACGGGTATCTACCTTGACGTGAATCAAGCCAAACAGATTCACAAATATATGAAAACTGCATATGTGTATGTATCTGAAAATATGATAATTTTCAAAGACTTTAATTATGTTTATTATTGGTTAAACACTTTTAATTCTACGAGGATGTATATATTTATATTGAAATTTATGGAGTAATTTTTTATTTATTTAAAATAGTGTTTGCCCATTATTTTGTGCTTAATTCGTACATGAAAGCATGTTATTATTGACCATGATAATGTGTCTTATACATTATTAATTTAGGTGAAATTACGAGATTTATCCCGTTAATTGAGTATAAACATACAACTCAATTGAGCCAAGGTCTTGTATTTTGTATAGTCTCGATTCCTTATAAGGATAAGGAATCGAGTTGACCAAAAGTCAACTTTTTTTAAAAAAAATGTAGGTTGAAAAGTGTAAGTCATTATAACTAAAATGTGCAACGCAATATTACTGAAAAGTGTAAGTCGTTATAATTGAAAAGTACAACACAGTTTTTAATGAAAAGTGTAAGTCATTATAACTAAAAAGTACAACACAATATTACTGAAAAATGCACGCCTATATAACTAAAATGTGCAATATAACATTACTAAAAAGTGTACGTTAATATAACTTAAAATATTATTTTAAAAAGTGTAACAAAAAACTCAATTCTTATATAGACTCAATTTCATAGGACAATTGATTATGAGCTCGAGATGATTAATTATTGAGAGAATGAGAGGGAACTGAATAATTTTGAATTGATTAGATTAAGAGATTAATTTTTTTTAGAGATCAATTCGACAAAAACAAATTTAATTGTCATTTGAATGAGTTATTAGTCAAAAGGCAAAAACTTATATGCAATATTGCATACATGCAATATTTGACTAATCTTTATATATAAAAGGAGGATACGACTCTCCTGGATGCGCCATGTGTCAATTTGATGTGTTTATAATTTTGCCATGTGTCACACACGTGTCATTTTAAACATATATTTGTCACACACGTGTCATTTTAAACATATATTTAATATTTGCACGTTACAAGCGGGGAGCGGGGAGATACAGAGAGACTCGCACTCTCAATTTTCATATGTGCCTTTTCAATTCTTTCATTCCAGGCCGGCATATGGTTTGTTTTTTCTGCATTTTACCCCATTTATGTGTTTTCTGCACATTTTTAATCATTGTCATTTTTCTGTGAGGTGAATGTAAATGTTAGTAATCTTATAAAATTCAGTTTCGGCAAGTTTTGACCAGTTAAATTAACAGTTTGAGGCTTTCTATTAACTTGAATCTGTGAGGTCATGAACTAGAACGGTGCTTTAATGGAAATGCATGGGTGAAGGGTACTTGGTTGTGGTTCAATTATTTCAGAAGCAATCCTTTTTTTCTAGACATTTCTAACGCAAATAAATTGCTAATTTGTATATGTTATGACCCAGAGGATAATGATGAAGATATTATAGCATAAAGCGTTGATTTTTGGTATGATGAGTATTTCTTCCAGGATGCATGCAGATAATTTCCTAATTAAATACTAAGAGATGTTACAAAATAATCCATAATAATTTGTATCTTTATTTTCGGGAAGACATCACCATGCTTCAGACTGAATGTTGGCGGAGACACAAAAGAGACCGCTGATACAGGACTGGTACTTTTTTTTTTGAATTACATTAAATACCCATCATTTTTTCCCTCCCATGAGTCGAACCCAGGATCTAAAGCCTAGATAGTGGTGCTCTAACCACTTGAGCTATCCAACTTCGTCATACAGGACTGGTACTCTATGTCTGTAGATTAATGAAAATTGTAACTTACGGGAATGGATGTGAATAGATTAGTTAAAAAAATTGAACTATACATATTGATGTGGCATAATCATACCAGATCATTAGAAGAGTACTTCTCAAGACAGAACTGAACAGATATGATGTGGCTATAGACACCGGCTTTATGGGGCCCAATTACGCGATTGCAACAGCTTCAAATCACTGCTTCGTTGCTGCTGCAAATCATATTCGAAGAGGCGAAGCAGATGTTATGGTTGCAGGTGGCCGGGTCGGAGGCTGGTATAACTCCACTTGGGGTTGCTGGTTTCATGATCATGCGGAGCCTTGTCTCAAAGAAACGACGAGCCAGAAACGGCGTCAAGGCCGTGGGACAAAAATCGTGATGGTTTCGTCATGGACAAAATAGTAAAAGAACATTTTAACTTTCCCCTCAAAATATCTCAATATTACATCAAATGTCGTTACTTTAAATTTATTGATACAAAAAACCAACTTTATTCCTCATAATCTCTCATAATAGTAACAAACAATTCATACATTAAAACTCGTGTCTAAAAGTTATGGCCCTTAAGTAAGGAACCAAGTATAATTTTTTGACCCTCTTTTGCATTGCAAAATTTGTTCATGGAAGTGCACTTTTACTCTTGTAGTTGAACATCTATTGACCGACGAAATCAACTATTTGGAATTATTAACTACATTTATCGCCTCAAAATTGTTGACTATGTCAGTCAACGGACGGTCAATTAACTATGAGACCAAATGTGGGAATAGTAAAAGTGTAAAAGAGGCGGGGGACCAAATTTGAAAAAAAAACTTTAGGGACTAAAAATGATATTATCAAGAAAGTGATTCGCTTGGAGCACGCGGTGAAAAGAGGAGCCAAGATTTATGCCGAGTACTTGGGTGGTGCTCTCACTAGTGATGCTTATCATTTGACCAATCCTCGTCCCGATGGGCTCGGAGTTTCGTCGTGCATAATCAAGAGTTTGGAAAATGCAGGAGTAGCCCCTGAAGAGGTTAATTATGTGAATGCTCATGCAACATCAACCATTGCTGGAGATGTGGCTGAATTTAATGCCATCAAGAAAGTCTTCAAAAATTCATCTGATCAGTTGAAGATTAATGCCACCAAGGTGAAACAACTATGTTTCCATTAACTAATTATCTTTATTTTTCCTTGTAATGGTTGATTTACCTTGTATGAAATTGCAAAAATAATAACACAAAAACTTATATGCAATATTGCATACATGCAATTCAGTCATTCACACACATATTCTTTATAAATACATCCACAAGCTTAATTCACACACATTTTTTATAAATACACCCACAAATTTAATTTACACACATTTTTTATAAATACACCCACTGACAGCTCAATTCACACCCACAAATTTAATTTACACACATTTTTTATAAATACACCCACTGACAGCTCAATTCACACCCACATTTTTTATAAATGCACCCACTGACAGAAATTGAACATGATCGTCTTCTCCGATCAGTTTTCGGTCACCTCAGGCCGCGATCGGACGCTACAATTTACGATGACCTTAATCCTTAAATATTTTATATTTCTTTAAATATTCTTTAATACTAATTAATATGGGTCAATGTTATTTTATTTACGTGCAATAATATATCTTACTACATGCAATAATATATGTTACTATATATTATAATGCAGGTTACTTAATCAATAAAAAAAATATAAAAATATAAAAGAATCAGTATTACTATATAAAATTGTGTTATTACTACATGTAATAATTTGTTTTACTATTTAAAAAATTATATGTTACTACATACTACAGTTTGAATTACTACATTGAATAGACGTTTATTATTATATGTAACTTTATCAAATGATCTAATATTTTTCGCATCATCCTACAATAAAACATTTTGTATTACAACATGATTATTGTGTTTACTACATTCGATAATATATGTTACTACATATATTATAATGTGAGTTACTACATCAATAAAAACACTAGAAAAAACGTGTTACTAAATAAAAGAATTTGTATTATTATATAAATAGTTTGTGTTATTACTACATAAAATAATGTCTATTACTACATATTACAATTTGAATTACTACATTTAATATCCCGCGTTCGACAATAAAATAAAAGATAAAAAAATCACAGAAATGAATAAAATAAACGGATTAAAAATTTCGAATTAAGCTGCCAGTGGGTGTATTTATAAAAAATGTGTGTGAATTAAGTTTGTTGGTGTATTTATAAAAAATATGTGTGTGAATTAAGCTTGGGGGTGTATTTATAAAGAACATGTGTGTGAATGACCGAAATGCATATATGCAATATTTCATACAAGACTAGCCCAAATAATAATTGGAAGATTGTGATTAAAATGAAATAATAACAAAAGGTTGTGAAGTTTAATGCAATTTTCCAAAGAGTTTCGACTTCCACTTCAGCAGTAAGTTGTCGGTAAATAGTCCTATTGTAAAAAAAAAAAAAAAAAAGTCGTGTATCAAATTGAAAAATATAAAAAACACATGATAGAACTGAAAAAAAAAACGTGAAAAGGTCATGAGTTTGTATGTTGTTAATGCGCCCATTTTTTTTTTAATTTTTTTAAGATTGATTGTTGTCAACTTATAAGCTTCCTATTATAGTCGATGATCGGACATGGATTTGGAGTTGCGGGTGGATTGGAAGCAATCGCAACCATTAAAGCAATCAACACGGGTTGGTTACATCCAACAATCAACCAATTTGTAAGTAAACTTTTACGCAACTAGTTTTTTATTTCCGTGTAGTGATCGACTACACATTAAACATTATTATGTCCTAATTTTAGCCGTTTATGTGAAGGATTTGGAGCCTTTCGTCACTATCGACATTGTCCCAAATGTAAGAAAACAACATCAAGTAAATGTCGGTATGTCAACTTTCTCAAGTTAAAATGTCAATTTTGGTCCCAAAAACTCATCTTTTCGATTTAGTCCTTAAAAAATGCCCAAACTTGACCCCAAATTTGCCAGAAATTTGAAAACAAATTTGTTTTATGTCAAGTGAATGCCCAATTGTGGCTCAATAACTTGTCTATTGTCCTAATTTAGCCTCATAAATGACCTTGTTTTCAATTTTTCGATAATTTTGGGGGCCAGAATGGGATTTTCTTTATATATTGGGACAAAATAAAAAAAAGTTGCATTCTTGTGTACTAGTTACATACATACATGTAACTTGTTTCTATTTAATATTTGAACTAATACTATACAATATGTGAGCTAATAATATACTGTATTTGAACTAATATTATACTCAATTTGAACTAATATTATACTGTATTTATATAACTCATGCGTAACATTCACCCATTTAGAAAATTAGATCAAATGGTACGTACACACAAATATTTGCCAAGAAAAAAAGTGAACTTTTTAGATCACACAAGTATTTGCCAATAATCTGTCAAAAAAAAAAAAGTATTTGCCAATAAAAAAAGCGAACTTGTTAGACCAAAATTGGACAGTAAACAGGTTATGAGACCTAATTTAACTCCAACTTTCTTGCTTGGCCTATTCCCTATGTTCGAAACTAGTTGAACAAATTTATTTCGTACCATGAATTACTTGAGTTCAAATTTATACTCCGTACATCCGTCTATAAGTTTTCTATTTTGTCATATTGGTCTGTTCACCTATAAGAATTTCATACTTTTTTTGATAAATATTTTTCTCTATAAGTTTTCTATTTTGTTATATTGGTCAGTCCACCTATAAGAATTTCATACTTTTTTTGATAAATATTTTTCTCTATCTTATTCTCTCATAATCACATTACTTATATTATATGTATAATTTAATCTTATGTGTCTCATTGGTTGCAGCCTTATCTAATTCATTTGGCTTTGGGGGCCAAAATGCTGTTGTTGTCTTACAGTTGATCTACGTACACTCTGAATAATTATATCTTGCCAATCAAGATGTTTATGAACTATTTGGATCTAGACTCAAAAAATATTAATTTAAACTCTAATAAAGCTCGTTAATATAAATAAATAAAATCAAGTTCAATCATATTTAGTTTGTCATATTTATACCTGTTGAATCACGAGATTCATTCTAAACATTTAACAAAGGGAATCCTTAAAAAACAACAGCAAAGAACGATAAGTTGAATATGACATGCAAGTGAGGGTTTGTCTAAAGATGTGAGCATAAACAGAAAAACAACTACAGCCAGTGCACCATATGATGTCCATGACAAGAGAAAAAACATCAAGTAGTTAGATATATACAAGGATGAAAATATCGGTATCGGTAGAAATGTCGAGACCTTAAATTTATGGAAATATCATGGATATATCAATATTGATAAATTTTAAAAATAGTAAAAATTTAATAACAAGTCTTTAGTACATGAAATCAACAAAATAATTTGAATACATTTTATGTCAATGATAAATTTATATAAAATATAATATACAATGAAGGAAATATTTTTTTTAGTCCTGTAAGTTTGAGTGATTCCAAAATAAGTCCTTTAAGTTTTTAACTTTACAAAATACATCCTATATCTTACAAGCTATTAATTTTAGTCCATTTCAAAATTTATTTTAGTCTTTTAAGTTTAAACTCCAATTTTAATCATTTAAATATAATAAAATCTGAAAACTTTAATAAAATTTGAAAAAAAAATACTAATTTTAATGTATATTTATTTTAAAACATCATTAAAATATTTTTTAAAATTAAATAAAAACATCATTAAAATACTAATTATGCTCAAATTCTACCAAGCCATTTTTTTCTAATTAATTAAAAATATAAAAATTCAAAAATAAAAATATATACTAAAATTTAGAAAATTGAAAGAAAATTATAAATACGTTTAAAAAAAAAAAAAAAAGTACAACTCAATGCCTCACGTGCCCCAAATACCTCAGCATCAAATGAAATTTGGTGATTCTGTATAATTTTTTCTACAGTTAAGAGATCCTCTCCTATTTCGTTTTAATTGTTGCTTTTGAACTATAAGAAACATATATTTTGAACAAATTTTTTTACCTTCATTATTATTTTTCAATTTTTTTTATATAGATTTCTCTTAAAAACTAGCCTTCTAATTATCATTGAGGAGAAGAAATTTTCCAAATAAAGAGATATTATAAGAATAGATATTGACACAAAAATTTACATTATATAATTTACATTTGGGAAATATGACAGAGGTAGTTGGAGTTGTACCTTTTTTTTTAACATATTTATAATTTTCTTTCAATTTTCTAAATTTTAGTATATATTTTTATTTTTATATTTTTAATTAATTAGAGGAAAATGGTCAGTAGAATTTGAGCATAATTCAAATTTTAATGATGTTTTTATTTAATTTTAAAAAATATTTTAATGATGTTTTAAAAAAAATATACATTAAAATTAGTATTTTTTTCAAATTTTATTAAAGTTTTCAAATTTTATTATATTTAAATGATTAAAATTGGAGTTTAAACTTAAAGGACTAAAATAAATTTTAAAAAGGACTAAAATTAATAGGTTGTAAGATATAGGATGTATTTTGTAAAGTTAAAAACTTAAAAGATTTATTTTGGAATCACTCAAACTTACATGACTAAAAAAAATATTTCCTCTATACAATGTTATTTCGTATGACATTTATCGATATTTTTCAAAATTTATCAACATTTTCTCGATTTTTTCCGATATTTTACCGATATTAGACTCGATATTGTTATTGTCTACCGATATTTATCGATATTTTCAATTTTTTTACAAATATCGTGGAAATATTGGTTCTTCCCAATATCGATATCGGTGACCCCGAAAAATGGATATATCGAGGATATATCGGGGATATTTCAGGATATTTTCATCCTTGGATATATATATATATATATATAGATGCAATTTCAAAGACCATTCATGCATCCTCCGCTTGGGCTAAGGACAGTTTATGCATCTCAACTGTCACTTTCTCCTCTGGGGTAGCAGCATTCGCAAACGCCAATTCCATCTTTTTTACGACTGCCTCGACTACTTGTTCTGCACAAAAGTGATCTTCAAGTTCTTCTTCAAAACAAAACTTTAACCTGAGGTCAGCGACTAATTCTTCCTCTGTAGGAAAGTATGCGCCGATGTAATCCAGATGCTTACAATGATTCATCTCAAGATATTCATGCCACGGCATAAGCAACTGCATCGTTATGTTAATTATCAGTGCTCGCACAAAAAAGTGAAACGAAGGCCCAAACTTGTCATTCAGCTTTGTTTTCAGCAAGTCCCCAAGACGGGGAGGCATTTTAGCCGTAGCCACCTCCATCATGTCCGACTCCAAATCGGACATTACCTCCAATTCCCCAGCCAAATATCCACCATCATCTTCCGTATGATGAAGTGGACTACTCAACACCTTCATTGCAAGATTCACTTGATGAATTGCCCTCTTGGTCCTATCTGCGTACAACGTCCAATGTTGTTCTTTTTGTTTATCACCATTGCTGCAAGCTTTTCGAATATTCACCTCCGCAAGACTCAACAAACTCCTAGTTTCCTTCTGCTTCAGAGTCAAAACACGCTCCCCATCGCACTTGCTAAAAAGTGTGTTTGTTGTTATGCTTCTCCTCATCCCCACTGTCTTCAAATGCTCTTTAATTTTCACTACTTTATCCCGAGCCCTACATTTCAAAAATTGCTTCATAAACTCCTCTGGCCCCACCTTCTTCACATGCTCTATCATGTTCGAAATCACCCTCCGTCGTTTCTCCTCACGCCCCACCTTCTCCTCCACATCATCAACACTTTCTCTGACAAGATAGATATATTATTTCTTTAACCAATTAACTAATACAGTGAAATTAAACAACACACCAAAATTACTAATTTTTTGAATTCCAAACAACAAATTGAATAATAAAACAACTATGGAGTAGTATTATTTTTAAAAAAACAGTAACAAGATATCCACGTGTGTATAATTGCATCCGATTTGAAGCTGCATACTTATATGTATCTAAACTATGAAACATTGAAACCTTAATCCAAACCCAAACACAACTACAGTATCTAACTACAAGTGAATCAAACCAAAAAGATACACAAGTTCATCGAAAGATGCACACCAACTGAAGGGGTACCAACATCTAAACATAAAAAAAAGCATATAATTCGAAGCTGCATACGTATATGCGTCTAATAATATAAAAATTGAATCCAACTTCAAACAAATTTACAGATCTACGCGTATCTACCTAAACGTGAATCGAAGTCAAACATATACAAATATATCGAAAAAGGTAACAACACCTAAACGATATCGGATAAAATAATAAGGTGCATCTAATTCAAATAATCGATCTCCAAACAAACCTTGAATCAAAGGCAAACAGATACACACACATATATATATATATATATATATATATATATATATATATATATATCGAAAACGGCAGATCAGCTTTGAACCAAAAGGAAACGCCTAAGATCATAAGGAAACCTAAACGGATAACTCACCCCAATGACCCCATCCTCGCAAAACAGAGATCGGCTAGGTATAAACTTCTTCAAACAATTAAATCGACCCTCACAAAACAGAGATCTGCTAGGTATAAACTTCTTCAAACAGTCAAACCGATCCTCTGCTTCCAGCGACTGATTTATGGTATGGCGTGTGGGTGGGGATACATCTTTCTAGAATGTTGGAGATTGTGTGAGTTTCCACTTTCCACCGTCAAATATATAATGGATTCCTGTTGGGCTTTTGTGTTTATATGCGTAGGGCTTTCTTTTGTTTTTAAATTATTTAAGGGCGCGGCTAAAGGCACCCGGATTTCCTATGAGTACACCACGCCATGAGAATACACACAAAACGGATGAGAAGTTGAGAACACCCATGTGGAAAACTCAAAATTACCCTTCTATTCAATTAAAACCTTCCTCTCTCTCTCAACAATTCAGACACCCACAAGGATTTGTGCTGCTTCGTCGGCATGGCGGCACCCACTCCGCCAACGCCGCCCTCTCCGTCGCGCCGCCCTCCCCGTCGCGCCGCCTTCCACAACAACTATCTCCACCGCCACTCCCGTCGCGCCTGCAACCATCTCCACCGCCCCTCGTTCGCCGCCTCCCTCCCTCCTCCCCACGGTCGCGGCCGCCCTCCCTCCTCCCCACGGTCGCGGCCGCCGCCCTCCCTCCTCCCCACGGTCGCGGCCGCCGCCCAACCCCTCCTCCCCACAGACGCGGCCGCCGCCCAACTCCTCCTCCCCTTCGCCGCGGCCGTAGTGCTCCTCCCCTCGCCGCCGCCACTAACAGGTAAGTTTAGGTCTGAAAAATAAGAAAAATTATGGTTTCTAGAAAAAAAAAATAGGGTTTTTTTTTTAAGTTTGGGAATTGTTTTCGAATATAGTCCGTTTGTTTTGGAAAAAATTTCGAACAACTTGAGTTTGTTTTGAAAAAAATTTCGAACAAGATGTTTTTTTTTTTTTGGACAAATTTAAGTTGTTTTGGAATGGGTGGGTGTACTCATCTTCATTTTTTTTCATAAATTTTACCCTAGGGGTATATGTGACATTTCACATGTTCTGAAAGATTAAAAAAATGTTTGGTGGGTGTACTCATAGGAAATCCGGGTGCCTTTAGCCGCATTTCCAGTTTTAATGACGTGAACAGTGACCGATTTCGCACCAATCGCATCAACAATGGCAGATTTCGAAAAAGCTCATCAACAATGACAGAAATTAGGACTAACCGTTTGTGATTTTTCCCAAATCGCATCAATGGCAGCATATATTGAATCGTTTCTGTAGCCTAGCAACACAATAGTGAATTCTCCTTCGTTCCTCCCAAAATGCATCGATGTGTTCTTCCCAATTGCAGCAATTTTGGAAAAGTCAAGTTTTTTTTTGAATATGCGCTATAATTGGGGAATTGATGTGCTGCAATTATGATTTGAATTTAAAATTCTAATTAATGGGTAAAATATACTGACAAAGTGGGATAGCTCAAGTGGTTAGAGCACCACTACCTAGGCCTTAGGTCCTGGGTTCGAGCCGGTTTTTTGACATTAATTTGACCTACCTATTAGGGAATAATCTTTTTTTTTTTTAATCTTATTTCAAAAAAAATATTTTCAAGCCCAGATAGGGTATTCTTAGCCCATCAAGTAATTTAAAATTTGAATTAAGCCCTAACCACTTGCACAAATATCTCCTTGGTCCATAAAAACCCCTAGGCTCTACACCTATAAATAGAGGTCTCATTTCATTCATTTCATCATCAATAAATCAGAAGCATTCAAGGCTCTAAAATTCTCTGTAGAGCGGAGGAGCTTCAAAGGCGTTCTTCGTGCAAAGCGGCGAGAAGCAGCGTTCAAGTGGATATCAAGGTGCTAAGCCCCTTCGATTCGGCGTTTCTTCAAGGCGTTCTTCGTGCAAAGCGGCGAGAAGCGGCGTTCGAGTGGAGATCAAGGTGCTAAGCCCCTTCGATTCAGCGTTTCTTCAAGGTTCTTCGTGGATCTTCAACGAAAAAGTCCCGAAAATCAACGTTTAATCCAAAATATGGCGTCAAGCCCTTGGATTAACGTTACAAAGTCCCAAATTCAAGAACGATCTTCAACGGCGTTCATCCACAAAAGTCCCTAAATTCAACGTTTAATCCAAAAATACGGTGCTAAACCTTTGGATTAACGTTATAAAGCCCTAAATACAAGATCGGATAGGATTCGGCTGCGGATCCAACTCCAAAAGTTCCAAAAGTGCTCAAGAAATTCAAGAAGTTCAATAAGAGAGAATCAGAGGAGAAATTCGTTCGAGTGGAGATCAAGGTGCTAAGCCCCTTCGATTCAGCGTTTCTTCAAGGTTCTTCGTGGATCTTCAACGGAAAAGTCCCGAAAATCAACGTTAATCCAAAATACGGCGTCAAGCCCTTGGATTAACGTTACAAAGTCCCAAATTCAAGAACGATCTTCAACGACGTTCATCCACAAAAGTCCCTAAATTCAACGTTTAATCCAAAAATACGGTGCTAAACCTTTGGATTAACGTTATAAAGCCCCAAATACCAGATCAGATAGGATTCGGCTGCGGATCCAACTCCAAAAGTTCCAAAAGTGCTCAAAAAATTCAAGAAGTTTAAGAAGAGAGAATAAGAGGATAAATTAGATATTGTAACCTGAAAGTGTGCGTGGGGTAGTATCTAGTGTTTAAGTAAAAAACAGAACAATGTTACACTGAATGTTGTGACAATTAGTGTAGCATTAACTCTAACATAATGCAAAAAGTAAATACAGTACACAGCGGAAGTCTAAAACACTAAAACACAATAAGAACACAATGGAATAATTTTTAACATAGATTTTATTAATAACAAAACCTATGTTAAGCCTTACGGCGAAAACAATAACTTAGTTTCTAAGTTACGAAAATGTCGTGTGAAATGTCTCAGCAATTTCTTCAACATTCCACAAACGGAAACTACAATCGAGGCAGGTGCCTGAATCCGCAAATAGACTTAAGTGTAAGAACACTGTCTAAAGAACTAATCTGATCTATGATTCACTCTCAATCGATACAAGACTAGAACTAAATACACGGGAAGGTATGGTAATCTTCGGTGTACATTAAATGATACAACCACTGACCCTAACTCCTAACAGGGATGAACGCTCAAGAAAAGTGTTATTCGAATAGTGCATGCTTTGAAATGAAACGCTTCAGCGGTATTTATAGAGAAATAGCCGAATTCTAGATCCTTCCATTATGAGATCCTATTTTTTAGGACCTCAACCTCCATGATCTTTCTATATCCTTCTTCCATCTTCCAGGTCGTTCTAAACTACTCCAAGTCCTTCTAGCACGTTCTCCAACATTCTGGAATCTTCCAGGTTCCAGACTCTTGTAGAAGCTTCTAGAATCGTACCTGAATGTGAGAGCATTTAGTACAACATTTAATGTAACATTTCAGAAATGACTTAGAATAAATCAAGGAAGGTCAAATTAAGATGTTGTTGATAATGTTAAAGCATTTAAGAGTTAACAACATCTACAATCTCCCCCAATTTGACATTTCGACTACAACACACGTGATGCACATATATTTTTATACATACTCAGTATTATGTATTTAGGTGAGGTTGTGATTCGGGTGGAATTCAGATGTCGGAAACAACTCGTCCTTTACTTGGCGATCTCTTTGTAAGAGTAGATACACATCGGAGCTTGGAATGAGGCGGGTGATTGGAAATGGAAATTCTGTCCAGATACATAAACATGCATGGGTACATGGTATTAAGAGCGGAAGAATAACCTCTGGAATTGCAGCTGCTCCAAATATTAAGTACTTTATCAACGACGATCGTTTATGGAAAGAAGATATGATAAGGATTGCCTTCAATCACTATGAAGCGGAGGGGATACTCCGAACGCAGGTCGGAGGTAAAGAAGAAGAAGAAGATAAGAGATATTGGAAGGACGACTCGATGGGGAACTACTTTGTTAGCTCGGGGTATAGGTTATTAATGAAGGAGACTTATGACAGACCACACTGTGCATCCTCTTCATCTAGAGATTGGTTTAACCAATGGTGGAGTCTGATATGGAAGATGAAAATACCACCTAAGGTCCGAATCTTCGGATGGAAAATGTGTAAGAACTTCATTCAAACGGAAGGAAACCTAGCTAAAAGACATATCCCGATCCGCCCGGTTTGTGGCCTCTGCGGTAATTACTCTCCAAGTACAACCCACACTCTCTTCCACTGTCATAAAGTGAAGAAGATTTGATATAAAATAGGTCTCTATGGATTGATAAAAAAAGGTGAAGGTAGGGATACTCTGGAATTTTTTGGATTTCCTGCGTTCCAATCTTCAAAAACCAGAGCTTGGGGTATCTGGAAGGAAAGATGTTGTATTCTTCATTCAGATAACCCTAGGGCAAAAGGAATGGATCTCGGAATAGGAGACAAAGTGATATACTATTTGGAAGCGTACCAACAACAACTAGAAAAGATGAACCAAAAATCGCACAACGATCAAAACGAAGATGGAAGTATGAATGTTGGGCCTTCAGATGGGCTTATATTGGAAGTGGATGGAGCCCATAAGAGCGATGACAGAAGGTATGGAATTGGTGGAATCTTACGGGAGGCAAATGGGACCTTTGTCACAGATTTTGCAAGAAGGATAAGACCTCAAAGAGACGCCCTCGGAGCTGAATTGATGGCAATTCTGGAAGGGGTGAAGCTTGCCATTGGGATCCATGCAACCCTAATTGAAATCAGATCGGATTCCCAATTAGTGATATCTTTATGTCAACAAAAACGAACTTCATCGGTACCAGAAGAAAGTGTTGTGAGGAAGATCCTCTCTCTGACTAACGAATTTGTAGTGTGCAAATTCAAATACTTCCCGAGAAGTCAACTAATGGGAGCGCATAACCTAGCTCAGATTGGAGCTGACTCTACCGTTTCTCACGATTGAAATGGAGTAGTCTGTGGGCTGGAGCAGGACTCTACCATCATGTTATCAAATTCCCCTGCTACCGATACATCTTATAGGCCCCCCCCAAAAAAAAAAAAAAAAAACCACTTGAGAAAGAACTCAAAACGTGAGAAAAAATGTAGTGAGGAATAAAGAGATGGACAAATATAGTGCAGAACACAAATAAGAAAAATGGAGAAAGAATAATAAAATAAAAGAACACTTAATTTAATTTTGTAGATAAGAAGAAGAAAACTGATGATAACGTTTGTTAAAAAAATTAAATTAAAAAAATTATAATAAAACTGACTCATAAAATTACAGTAATTTAAAATAAAGATCAAAGAAGAATGACACGTAGGATAAAACCGTAAAATATACCATGTAAAGAGCATATAACATAAACTTATAAATCAATTGAAGAATCATTTTGAAACTTATATTATATGAAAACAAATGTTTAATTTCTATAACCTCAATATCAACCCAATAGTTTTTATATTTATAATAAAATTGAATGCATACAAAAATTAAAATTAAAGTTGTGTATCAAACGGATTATAAAAGTAAAATTTTAAATTGAGTGACACCTGTATGCAATCAGCCAACGTTTAATTTGTTTTAATGTGAAGGATAAAAAATTTAATTGAATCATTAACAATATATTCAAATCAATTTAATTATATGTATGCATTTAATTGCATACGAAAATTTAAATATATAGTATTTTAAAATAATATTTTTTAGAATATGTAAAAAGTTATTAAGAGATCTAGAGAATTTGTCTTAATCATTTGATAATTTTTTTATTATACTTTATTATTTTTTATTTTTCTATTATAATCATTCATACTATTTTTATTATTTTATCACTCCTTAAATTAGGTGCCAAAATATTATAAATAATATATGGCGGAAATAAATGGAGCCTAAAAATGCAATCATGGATCGACTCAAATAAAATAATTTTGAGAAATAATTAAGGTTAATTATTTTTCTTTAAATTTGAAATATGAAAGGAGCGGTGAGTGGTGGGCCCAAAAAAAACCCTTTAAAATCACAATTTTACCTCAAATTTTCAAAACCCTAAAACCCCTAAACCGCTGTTTTCGTCTCGTTCTTCTGAATTCATTCACGAAGTCGAGTTCCTTTGTCTCTCAATTCAGTGCTGAAATAATGGCCCCTTTGGATGAAGAAACTGTAAAGAAAGTTATTCGTCAGGTATACTAAGATCTCCTTTTCAATTCTTTATGGTTTCTTTTTGGAAGACAAAAATATTTCAGTTTTCGCCCGCTTATGCCTTTTATTTCAGGTGGAGTTCTATTTCAGTGATAGTAATCTTCCTAGAGACGAGTTTCTGCGGAAAACAATCAGCGAAAGTGATGATGGGAGTATCCTTAATTAAATTGAATTAATGTTGCTTACTCAGCGCGGCTGTTTTTTTTTTGGTTTCGTTTTTGTTGTTTAGTTTGCACGTTCAGTCGTTTAGGAACCTTAATGAACTTTGATTTGGGATTTTGATTGTGGATTTAAAATCCTAATGCTTGTAACGTATGTGTCTGTTTTGAGGTTTAATGATTGATTGGTGTTTATATTGTGTTTATAGGTGTTTATACTGATTTTATAAGTATTTATTGAATTCACTTTCGTAGTATTTATAGGGTATGATAATCCCAAAGTAGAATCTCTGTCTCAAATAGGGATTTTAAATTCCAAAACAAATATACTTTAAATTATTTTCTATCATGCCCATTCTGAAATATTTTGTTTGTTAGGTAGTGTTTTCGGCAGCTAGGTTAATTTTTTTTGAAGGGAGAAAATGATATTATTATTAGAGTACCAGTGGTACTCTGTTTTCGACAGCTAGGTTAATGCTTATCACACTTTTCACGAGATTAGC
Source organism: Galeopsis tetrahit (assembly GCA_963675135.1). Taxonomy (NCBI): domain Eukaryota; kingdom Viridiplantae; phylum Streptophyta; class Magnoliopsida; order Lamiales; family Lamiaceae; genus Galeopsis; species Galeopsis tetrahit. The sequence goes on along the minus strand of OY776125.1, from coordinate 2,819,327 downwards.
AACTATTTTTTTTAAAAATAAGATGATAAAATTAATTTGGCCCGAAGCTTTCGATCTGGTCCATTACTACTGACTATGGATTTGTAAGATGATGACTTGAATATTTCAATATGGTCTGCTCAGATCTTTATTACCCAGCATGTTTGGTAAAATAAATAACCAGGGCTCAATTGCTCTCAGAATATGGTTAATGATTAAGACTGGTTGAATCATCATATATAAGTCTTTCTTAACTAGACTACAGTGGTAAGCTTGGCCTTGCTTTGTTCATTTTCTCGAATGAGACTCCACCTGGGCTTAGGAGATGTGAAACCAGAAGATGTACCAGAAGAAAGTATTAAGGCTGTGGCTGAGACTCTGAGGACGTCTACTTTCCTGAAGGTTTCTGAAGATGGTGAGTTTCCTAGAATTAAGAATGGTGCTCAAATCTATATATCTGTTTTGTAACCATTCCCTTTTCTTTCCTCTTCTTCATTATGAAGGTAAGAGTGTGGGTAGAATCACTGAGCTTGCAAAGCCCGAAGAAGTTATTAAGCAATTAGATGAAAGAACAATTGCTGCCTCACCGCTAGAATATGAGGTCAAGCTTGAAGATGTTGAGTCATTTTTTGGCCAATATGCAAAGGTATATATTTATGTTACATTTATACATTGGAAATAATACTTTCTGCATTTGCAGCTCAAAATTAAGTAGTTTGCGGAAAATATGGTTACCTATGGCTAATATTTCTACATGAAATCTGAGGAGGATCGTGCAAACACTTTTCATGAAGATATCATTGAATTATATGTAACAGGAGCAGAGTTTTTTTCAAGTTTTCCTGCAATAGTAAAATTATTCTTGTAGCCTTGCACCACTGATAATCTGTGAATTAGAAAGTGTATAACCTTTCATGAAACTTGGTGTCTGCTGTTTGTACTAGGTTAACAGTGTGAGGCTACCTCGACATGTTGCTGACAACAGGTGGTTTTGCGGCACAGCACTGGTTGAATTTTCCAGTGAGGAGGATGCTTCAAATGTTTTGAAGCAAACCCTGAGTTATTCAGGCGTTGAGTTGGAACTCAAACCAAAGTAAGTATGCCAATGAATGTCCTAGAAAATATTTGTTCACTGATGTTGATTACTATGGCTGAAATTTCCCAACCTTTTATGTTAAAGCATTGACAAATTGTCAGATTTAGATTTGTTTGATTGTCATGTGTGGAAAATGAGTTTCTTTCACGTTACTTCTGGTTGTGGGGAGAAAATCTATGTTCAAATTTACTAAGTCCCCTTTAGGTAATTTTTTTAGGGATTTTGGCTGTTGAGTAAATTGCTCTGTTACACTTGTATGCAATTGTTATTTTTCGCATTTATTGTCAGACCTCACAATTCATCATTTCCTCTTACTATCGTGATCCAGGAAGGAATTTGATGTAGAAAGAGCTAAGCAGGAGTCTGAAGTTGTGAAAACTCGGCCACAAGGGGGTTCAAACCGCAATGACAAGCCCAAAGCCGAACCTGAGTGAGTTTGTGCATAATTATACCATATTTGCCCTTACATTATATCAAGTCAAAACTTTATATTGACGATTTATTAATTATTGTTGCAGCTATCCCAAAGGCTTAGTTGTTTCATTTAAATTGAAGAGCACTGTTAAAGAATCTACCGAACAAAATGGTAATTCCAAGTCAACAAGTGAAACTGAAGATGCCTCTAAAAAAGATGGAGAACAAGATAAAACTCAAGCCAATTCTGATGTGACAGAACCCGCTGTTACTGATTCTAAAGATTCTGTAGAGAATACTGGGAATGGTGAAGAAAAGGAATCGGACATGACTGGTGAAGATGTTGAAGCCCAGGAGAAGGAAGACCATGGAGCTTCTGAAGGAAAACAAAATGTTGAAGCTAACAAGGACAACAAAGATGTTGTCTTAAGAGAGGATATAAAAGAAGTCTTCAAAAAGTTTGGGAATGTGAAGGTATTTATTTTTTCGTGCGAATTTTCTCCGTCTAGTCTTGTGATATTTTTAGTTCATTTGAATAAGTCCTTTAATCTATTTGTTGGTTGGGGAGAGAGTTGGAGAGCTGTGTAGTATTATGAGTTAAAAATATAAGCACTATAGTACCCATATAAATGCCAGTCCTTACTGTATTATTTATTTAGGATTTTTTAATTGTTCTTTTTGAACATATCTTTAATGCTTTTTGGTCTTATTGTGTCGTGTGTAGTATATTGATTTTAGCATGGGATCGGACTCTGGATTTATAAGATTCGACGATGCTGGGGAATCTCAGAAGGCTCGTGCGGCTGCTGTTCTTTCTAAGGAGGGTGGCATAGTTGTAAAAAATTTCATCGCCGTTCTGGATCCTGTTACTGGTTAGTAACAATCTCTTTTTTGGTACTTGTTGGCATTTATATTTTCACAATGGATGGTTAGAATTGTTATCGTTAATTTGGTGCCCCCATTGTTTCAGTTCTCAATTGTGATTGCTAGAAATATAATTTGCTTGATATATAACTCATATCAGTTCGTCACTGCATGTCTGGTGTAGCTTTTCATGTACTATAATATGTGTGCATAACTAGTCAATTTCTTAATTCAGGTGAGGCGGAGAAGGAATACTGGAGTAAACTTCGTAATGATCAGGAGAAGTATCGCGACAACTACCGAAACAGCAGCCGTGGAGGAAGGTTTGTTACCAAATACACTTTCTGTTTATTAAAAGCAGTAATTTTTAGATTCCGTAATATCATTACAATCAATTTCCAGGGGAGGAAGGCACAGCAGAGGCGGCGGTCGTCATTTTGGTGGGAAGCGTTCTCGCGGTAGAGGAGAAAACGATAATCGCCCGAGTAAATTTCAGAAAGACGTGGCAGCAGCATGATCGATCACAACATCCTGTGCCTTTTTTGGCCTACACAAACAATTTTGTTGTTTATCTATGTTGCTTCTTTCTCACTTCAGTCCACCCTATACTTATTTATTGTTTTTCGAGCTTTAGAATTTACAGGATTTTTAACCTATTTATTAGTTTAATGCATTTATATTTTACTGGTTAGTCATATACTGTATCTATGTTAATCACATGCGGAGTGAGTTATGATATAAGTTTTGATTTGGCTGAGATTCTGAATATTGAAATTAACAATATTTTTAAGGAAAAGTGTTTTGTAAATTAGTTTGATTGTCCAACTAATTTTGCATATTGTGTGTATTATTAAACATTTTTTTTTTTTCTTAAAACGTATTAATTTCTCCGTCCATTAAAATATGCTCGTACTATTGGGAATATGTTTTAAGAAAAATTAGATAAAGGGTGCTGTGTAAAGTGATTGTTTACATAAAAGGAAATAAGCATATAACAACAATAAAAATAAAATTGTGCACACACTTTATTGTTTATAATTCCCTCAAATCAAAACTTGATGACAACCTTGATACTGTCTGGCTGCTTCATGTACTCAAAGCCCTTGTTAATTTCATCAAGTGTAATCTCATGAGTAATGAGCTGATCAAGATCAATTTCCTGCCCAAATTTACAAAATGTTACAAAAACGGGGAATAAGAGAAAAACAAGTCTATATAATTGGGACGAAGGGGATACTTATCGTACCTTGTTGACACATTTCTCAACAATTTGAGGGAGATCAGTTTGAGGCCTCACACCACCATAAATTGAACCAACAATAGTCCTTCCACACAAGAGAGGTATATAATTGAGCTCCCCACTTTTCTCCAGTCCTGCACCAATAAACACTACTGTCCCAAGCCCCTGTTCGACAATCAAACACGTTCGTTAACAAATAATCCGAGCCTTTAATCCCAAACAATCGGGCTACGAGAATTGATCATTACCACTTTGGAGCCCTCGATGGCTTCGTTGAGCAGGGCCGGAACACCCGTGCACTCGAAACAGTAGTCCACACCTAGTCCTCCAGTGGCTTCTTGGATCAATGCAGATACAGATTTATCAGAAAGCTTAGGGTTGATGAAATCTGTAATTCCAAAAGCTTTTGCTTTCTCATGCTTCATCTCATTTATATCTATCCCAATTATTTTAGATGCCCCCAGCACCTCAGCTCCCTTTACAGCCTACATTACACAAAAGCAGCATGTTATGTTATGGCCAATTCTTGTTTTGTGTCAACTGATAAACGACCACAAATGATTCATTAATAGCGCCGCTAAAAGGGTATATTAGTCATTTTATAAAAAAAATGGGTGGAACATAGGTAGTATACACAAAATCAACATGTTATATTATGGCCAAGTCTTGTTTTGTGCCAACTGATGCAACTACCACTTTACCCTAAACGACCATAAATGATTCATTAATAGCCTCTAAAAGGGTATATTAGTCATTTTATAAAAAATGGGTGGAACATAGGTAGTATACACAAAATCAACATGTTATATTATGGCCAAGCCTTGTTTTGTGCCAACTGATGCAACTATCACTCTACGATAAACGACCATAAATGACTCATTAATAGCGCCTCTAAAAGGGTATATTAGTCATTTTACACAAAAATTGGTGAAACATAGGTAGTATACACAAAATCAGCATGTTATGTTAGGGCCATGCCTTGTTTTGTGTCAACTGATGCAACTATCACTTTACGATAAACGACCATAAATGATTCATTAATAGTGCCTCTAAAAGGGTATATTAGTCATTTTATAAAAAAATGGGTGGAACATAGGTAGTATACACAAAATCAACATGTTATATTATGGCCAAGTCTTGTTTTGTGTCAACTGATGCAACTATCACTTTACGATAAACGGCCATAAATGATACGTTAATAGCCTCTAAAAGGGTATATTAGTCATTTTATACAAAAATGGGTTGAACATAGATAGTATACACAAAATCAGCATGTTATGTTATGGGGGCCAAGCCTTATTTTGTGCCAACTGATGCAACTATCACTTTACGATAAACGACCATAAATGATACGTTAATAGCCTCTAAAAGGGTATATTAGTCATTTTATACAAAAATGTGTGGAATATAGGTAGTATACACAAAATCAGCATGTTATATTATGACCAAATCTTGTTTTGTGCCAACTGATGCAACTATCACTATACGATAAACTACCATAAATATGCAACTATCACTATACGATAAACTACCATAAATGATTCATATCAGGCCTCTAAAAGAGTATATTAGTCATTTTATAAAAATAATCATCAGTATTACTACTAACATGGGTGGAACATAGGCAATATACACAAAATGTAAACAAGTTGCACGACATAATTTGGAGAGAAAAGGACGGATTTACCCCTAGTCCAACAGCTCCAAGGCCAATGACAGCAACAGTTGAGCCCTTTTCAATACTAACTTCTCTCCATGTTGATCCAAAGCCTGTTGTGAAACCACAGCACAAGAAACTGGCATGTGGAAGAGACACTCTTGGATCAACTTTAACTGCATAATTGGCCTCTATAACCACGTATTCGGACCACGTCGAGCAGCTAAAATGGTGGAAGATCTTTTCGCCTCCGACGGACATTCTTGATGTGCCATCAGTCTGCACACCAGTGAAGCTTAAGGGGTACTTGTGGCATAAGTTGGTTCTCCCTGAGCTGCAATTCAAACAGCCTCCACATTCTCCCAAATACAGTGGCATCACAATGTCTCCTGCCTTTAAATTACTCACATTTTCTCCAACACTTTCTACTACACTGTCATGAATTTAAAAAAAAAAACATTTTATTAAGAACAGACGAAGTGGGGCGAAGGGCAGAACCGAACTTTCCAACAAGGCTCGAGAAATCTTTCTTGAGCCACTTAATTTGATGTGAAACATTTGTTTGGTGTTCTGTTTAATCGGATAACAACTTGTGTCATTGTTAAATACTCCCTCCGTCCCAAAATTACTTGCACGGTTTGACTGACACGTTTTTTAAGAAAAGTGAATTTAGTGGTTGGTGATGTAAGATAAAAGAGGAGTATTTTAGACGGTTTTGTGAGGTATAAAGTGGATATGATGAGGTTTAAATCAATTTTGAAAATAAAATGATGGTGGGAGAGTATTAATTTTGTGGGGTATTTCCATATTAAGAGTGTGCAAGTAATTTTGGGACGTACAAATAAGGAAAATGTGCAAGTAATCATGGGACGGAGGGATGTTTTCATTTTGGACGTTGGTAGTTGGACTTTTGGAGACTTAATTGGTAGTTTAATTGCATACGGAAGTTGAAATTAATCGGCCTGACTAACTAATTAGTCTAGGGTCCAAATCTGTTCGATTAGCGATTTTCGAACTTTGCACTCTTTGATTAAAAATATTTTTAAAATAAAGTCTTGGCTTAGATTTGATTTGTTTACATTTGTATATGAAGCTAATTGTCTTAAAACAAAACTGAAAAAAAAAAAAAAAAAAACGATGATTCATTCGATTTCAGGGGTGCAAAAAATTGTGTTGACCGGTCAAATCAACGGTTGAACAAAAAAAATCAATTGTTAAACCACCGATTTTATTAGTTTTTTTTTTTTTTAAGAAAAAACGAACAAGAAACAAATTAAAAAGGAGAAAACCCGGCCCAATCGACGGTTTGCAAACCGTAACCCGAATATTGGCAAACCATAAACACCGGAACCGGCAGTTTGAAATGGAAAGTGGGAGAGGTTAAGAGTGGTAAAGAAAATTTACCCTACTCCTTCATGTCCTGGGATCCTAGGGAAGAGAGGCTGTAAAAAAGAAGAGTAAATTAAAAAAAATTACAAGTAAAAACTAGAAATTGAAAATAAGAAATACTTACAACAGGGAGACCATTACAACACAGGATGTCTGTGTGGCACATGCTTGCACAAAGCATCTTGATCCTAACTTCACTGTATTGTGGTGGCGCCACTTCAATCTCTTCCACTTGTAGCGGTTTGCCGGATTTCCGAACCACCGCAGCTGCAAGAATTCATCGAATTCGTGAATATTTTTTTAAACGACACATGTCAGTGTCAACAATGCATAAGTAATTAAAAGAGGACCTTTGCATGTAATGATTCCTGTGGTGGTGCTATTAGTCATGATGTCTGCAACAAAAATTGATGAGTTTCTTCAACAAAATTTAACTTATTTGTAATGGAATGTTTATTCACCTCTACATTATATATATATAGTAGATGACCCATGCATTAAAGGGTCAGAATCGGAAAATCGATCAAATGAATTGAAATACTAATGGGTGGTTCTGATTCCTCTGATCAACTTTTACTATTTCACTTGATATTTCAAGTTATTGAATTATTAATATGTGTTGTCTTTCATTATTATAGAAAGTTAATTTTTTTTTAACCATACATGTCAACAAACCAGAAGATTGAATTACATTGACATTTTTTCTAAAGGTTGGCAGGAATTGTTTCAATATATTTATTATTTTCTTTCAACAATTAATTGTGTTTTTAGTGGTTTTAGTTTTAGTTGTGGGGCTCTCTAGATAGGCATGATGATTTCGAGGTTGGAAAACGGCAAAAAAATTGAGATAAATTTATTTACTATTATTTTAATATACATTAGCTCTCGTTGAACGCGTGCTCCACTTTTTTTGCCAAATATTTGATATATGTCAACATTTTATTGTGACACACCTTCATTGAATATATATATATATATACACATATATTCTTGCGTTAAAAAAATGCAAAAACTTTATGAGTGGGCTGTAAGTTGTAAATTCAGGTGAGAGTGAAATTCTAATATCACTAGTTAAATTTTTTAATCATATAGTTAGTAAAATTTGTGTAATTAGAATTTAGAAGGCTAAAAAAAAATTTGCAAATTTATATATGACCCAGAGGCAAGGGCGGAACCAAAAATTATTTTTTGGGTGGGCTGAAAGTCAGAAATGATTACACGTATAAAAAATAATTTTTACATAAGTTGTGCCCTACGATTATCAATAATAGAATCGGAATCAATGTTTTCAAACAATTTTATTTCAATATAAACAGTCATAGAATTTAATATATAATCACTCTCCATTTTAAAAACACTCTTGACATGTTTCATAACTAAAAATGTTCCTTCAATCGTGGTAGTGGTAACATGAAGTGTCAAAACAAGATGAATCGATCTCGTAATCAAAAGCATGCACTTCCACCCTATTTGTCTCGATTAACTTTTGTAATATTACATAAATAGTTGATAAATTTTGAAAACTTTTTTAAAAGACATCAAATGAAAACTTTATTGAGAAAAACATATCAAGTTTGCAATGGTGCAATTCAAGTCTCACACAGGTCATTTCTTGATTATAAATAAAATCCACATTAAATAGCCTAGAGTTGTTTTTGAGATCCAAGGCATCAATAAGTTTAAGAAGCTTAAGAAGTTCCACTTTCTCATCTTTAAATTTACTATTGATTTCACCCAATTGATCAATAATTATTTTTGAAAACGACAAAAATACTATTAAAGCGTATATACGAAATAACCCATTAAAAAAGAAACAATTACAATTAAAAAATAAAAAATACAAATGTAAACACATCTTATTATTAAAAATATCAGCTCCGTCTATATAGAAGTCTTTGATTCGAATTTGATATGCCTTTTTACATAAGAAGTTTAAAATTGAGAATTTAGTTTAAGATTTGTTATTTAATTAAAATTTTAAATTGTGCAAAGAATTAAATATTCATATTTTATAAATAATTTAATAGAAGTTTTCGGTAAAGACTTTATTTTATGACAAAAGTTGATTTAAATTTGATTTGCTGTAAAAAAAAAGTTCCTAAAAAAATAGGGTGGGCTATAACCAGCCTCAATGAAGATCCGCCCTTGCCTAGAGGCAAACGCTTAATTGCAAATACCTAATTCAAACATGAAAATCAATGAAGATCCGCCCTTGCCCAGAGGCAAATTTTAACTAATTTTTTCTCTGCGAACATGATACTTATTTCTTTTAAGGGTCTGTTTGGTAGGCATGGATAACCCATGTTAGTTGGGTTATCTTCATGGGCGCGGCTAAAGGCTCCCGAGGATACTATGAGTCGACACCCACAAATCAGATGAGGACACCCACGTGAAAAACAGGCCCTAAGAGTATTGTACTCCTTATTTTTATATCCAATTGAATTTTAAGTGATTTAATTATATTTCCATTTATTCAATTGAATTTTTAACCCATCACATTAGAACAAGTTAAAATTGTGGCTCAATTGCACGAGGGTAACTCTTTTAATAATACTAAAACAAGAGAGTAAATTCAACATGACAGAAATATGTGTAATTTGTTAACTTATTACCAAGTTGTATAAATAAATGAATAAATAAAAATAAAATTCTATGTGAAGAGCAAAAAGAACACCTATAGCTCTACTACATGAGGGCCAAAATAGCAAAAAGATGACTACTAAAATTTGCACAAGAAAAACAAAACTAATAACAATAATTTTGAAGTGAAGAGATATAAAGCAGAACCCTAGAAAAAGATTAATAGATACATTTCAGAATGAACTAGACATTGAAATCTATATCAGAAACTACGAAAAGGGAAGCCGAAGAAATCGTAGAGCAAAAGTTCGAATGCTTACTCCAGTTTTATCCTATCGATATTAGTTATTGCCCCTTCGAGCTGCATACACGTATTCATGGGACGTAAGAAAAAATAATGTATATCAAACAAAACAAGTTGCAAAAACGTATATCAGCAAGCAAGTTTTTACCTTGACAATTTGGCGCATAAAATAATCCCCGTAGTTTTTGGCTGGTCTGGATGCCGAAACATGAACCATGTCCTGAAATCAAAGAATAAGTTGAATGGATCACGATATACAACAAAAGAGTAGATGAACACATACACAGCCAATAAAGATCCACTCACTCTGTTCATTCAAGAACTAAAAGTAGTACAATAGAGAGGGATGTGCATCATGAGTATCAACAATTATTTAATTAGTAGAATTTTATCAACGGTCATCTGCTGATAAGTTATTGATTTGATGGAACGAGGAAATACAATTTTATATCCCAATGCTGTTTTCAATTAAAGAGAGAATTCATAAAATGATGAGAAAACAATGGTTGATGTTTTCATTAAGGAATAAAACATTATGTCATTCCACCACCAAGCCAAAGAAACTCACATCATCAATGTAGAAATCCACATCGGCATTAGAGGTGATTTTGCCATTGGCATCTACAGCATGGGTCTTGTGTTTGTATGTCATCAAAATTGTCCTGCAGATAAGAGTGCATAAATTGCTTCAAATTAGTACAAACACGACACTAAAGCAGAGGCTCAAGTTGGAATGCCTATCAGACCTCAGAGTGGGTTCATCCAATTCCATGTTAGTAGCCAACTTCCCAAGGGAGATTGTAGAGTACACTTTTAAGAATGTACGGACCCCTGATAGCAGTTGTTGTTGCTTCACTTCATAAAGGAACAACTTCAACTGTAGCCTATAAGCATCCTGAAAAAAATTAAGAATTGATCAATATCATATATATCCAGGTATTCATATAGCAAAACTGTTTGCATCATCAACCAACTAACACAAAAAATCAGAAAACATCCTCATATGTAAAGAAAATCAACATGCAGAGAGTGGAATAAATCCCACCAAACAACCAATTAAATTTTGTTGTGATTTATGCTTGGTTCTACAATATGACCAGAATGTCCCCACATGATAATATTAACTCCTTCACTGGGATTAATAAGGTTACCACTTATACCTGGTTGTAGTTTACAAGAGGCTCCTCGTAGCTGGGACGAGATGGTGTAATAAACTTTGGGCACGCATATGAAAAGAGTTCATCATAAAGAGCAAATGCCTCATCATCATATCCCTGCATCCTCAACATTTTCTCGCCATATTTTTCCCGCAACTGGGAGTTCACGTTCTCCTCAACAAGTTTCACTTGAGGGCAAAGAGAAAGAGATATTGAAAGCAAAGCATACATCTGCTCATTCTTCTTCAGTATCTGCTCATACTGTGGAGATTTCTGGTGATGCTGCTTATTCACAAAAATGTAAAGCAATATCTTGTTAAATTCCCGGATTGCCTCCACGTACCTGTAGGAGTAAGAATGTTAATATATTAGACTGAAAGTATGAGAGAACATCTATTTCAAAAACTTAAAAGCAAATAGGAAATTTATCGTGGCACTTATTGTACAATGTGATTTTACACGTAAAATGTACCCCGGTCACAGAACATCAGCAAGTTACAAAAACTGATACTACTAGTTCTTTGAATACATGGACAGATTTTGTTGCTTAGCAAGATCCAGTTTACCAGCATAGCATAATCATTAAGGCAAGATAATGGATACAAACAGAACACCTAAAGTTTGAATAAACAATAATATTAGACAAATAGTACCTCCTCAGTATAATATTTGCGAATCCATAATGATAAATAGTAGTGATATGGCTCCCAATAACACTTGTATAAACACCTTGTTGGGTTATATCAATTGGAACTATGCACTTTAGGCCCGTGTGATAATCACCCAGCAAGCAATGAACCCTAAGCAAGCCTATCATGCTAAAGTAACCCAACACCTTCAAAACATTACTCCCGCCACTGTAATCATATCCATCAGTGGCAGTGAACTGGACCAGACCTTCCTTCTCCTGCTCAAGGATTTGAATAATCGTGGACTTCTCCACTAATGCTTGTAAGAAATTCAGAACACCGTACACATTCCATGCCTGAAATATAGAACATACACATAAATACTAGTTTTCTCACCACTAAACAGTTTTACACTTTTACTTTAATTATCTAATTCTTCCTCATTCATTCAACAAGCCTATCTGATTTTAATACTAAGATTGAACAATAAACTTATAATAATTCATATCAGTCATTCCAAGATGCAAGTTCCTGACAGCCGACACTCTGTATATAGCTCCATAATCTTTTCAAATATAACAGTGATAGTCACTTTAAAATTTAATCGCACTACTAAACAAACTTTTACCAATTAAAACTATCCAAAATCTTCATCGTAATACCTGATCATATTGCTGCAGAAGTGCAATCTCTTGCTCGGTCTTGCTCTTCATCTTGGCTCGATACTGGCAGAACGACTGAAACTGGTAAACAAATTCATCCACCATGTCCCACAACCACTGATTCGGAAGTTGCATATTCACCACCCCGTGCAATACAACCTGCAACCACAACAAATAAATACGTATTCTCTTAAGTTCACCTCTACAAATCTATTGAACCCATCATTGAGTCATTAAAAACACCCTCCTGCAATCTATCTAACTTCTAAATTTCTCTCTCCCTAGCATTTGACCGTCCTATACAGTAAAAATTACCCACATTATCAACAATATTCATATCTAGGCAAATTTCAATAAAATCATCTCATTGCAAATTTCAGTAAAACCAAAAATCATCCAAACCTGGAATAGACTGCAATAATTATCCCATGAATCAATACGCTGCTTCAGCGTAGGCTGAAGCCGCGCATATAGATGCCGAAACCACATCTCACGATACAGCAAGCAAAACACATGATCGTTATCAACGTAGGGGGCCACGGCATCGACTGAAGGCCAGGGAGAATCCTTAAAGAATCTGTCGCTGATGCTATGGAACGAAGTCTCGTACATCAGGTGGATCTCGTACACGTTTTTTTCTCGTATGTGGCGGTACATGTGGACAACAAATGACTTGACGGAATCGGGTACGTAGCTCGGGTCATAGCCGGGGGCGGCGGAGTCGCCGGCGATATGCTGTTCGGAGTCGTACGACGTCGTACCGGCCATGGTTGTGACTGATTAGAGCGGAATAATTTTGCCGATAGTGAGAATTTGTTTGTGTTACTGAAGGAGAGAGCGAGGGTTAGTACCACTACCAGTCTACCACCACACTACTGAACGAGAAGGAATCAGCAAAATAAAATCTATTGGACTGGGCTTTTCGGTTTGGGCCCATGAACTGGGCTTTTCGGTTACTACCAGCCCATCACTTATTACTCTAATCACCCCTCATAAAATTTAAAATAAACACTCATGAAATGACTAGGAATGACGACAGAACGAGTTTATGGGTACGGGTTGACGAGACGAATTTGACAAAAACCACAACTAGTCTCATACGGCATACCCGTTTAACAAGTTCAAACCCAACACATGTGTGAAATGACAATGATACCCCTTTTAAATTACAATTAGAAATTGTTCAATCCATTTCAAATGTACACTAAGCATTCCATTTGACCGAAGTGACCATAAGTGTTTCATTCGACTGAAGTGGTCTTACAGTAATATTCAAGGTGTGGTTGGAGAATTTTGGGATGCGAATAATTACCCACTTATGCATTTCATTATAATTTGTTTTCTTGTTCTCGAATACATACAAATAAATAAGTTTTGCCGTGAAAAAAAACATGATTTGCACAAATTCAGCAATTACGAAGGCTCTTCTCTTCAAGAGGTGTAGTGATTTCCTATTATACCGCAATGAAAGATCCAATAAAATTTCTCAACATAATGTACACCTTTTAAAGTTTAAACTACTGTTGTTGCTGCCCTCTAAATCTGTATGAATGTACCAACTACCACCTATCAGCCATTGCACCAAATCCCTGAATCAACTCTATAACTTCACACTCTTTGACGGGCAGAAACTGAACGTGCTGTGTTTGGCATTTCTAGATAATCATCGGGTTCATCCTCATCATCGGAGGATAGGAGAGACGGACCCATCCACGCTTTAAAGCCTTCATTCACACGTCTCTCCACATCAGGTGTGACATCCATTGGGCTTGCTTCGAGCATCTCTAGCCCCATATTCCTTCCGGAAAAGTCACTCTCGTCAAGCATCACTGCTGCTTTTCTTTTAACAAAGACAGCAGCTCCACTATGCAGGATGACCAAACCCCACGATGCAATTTCATAGCACCAGAACAAAGGCAACGAGCAACTGCTACCAAGTGTGAGCAGAGTTGAACCAAGAAATAGCGCCAGAAGACCAAATATGACGGCAAACACAACATTCAGTATTGATAGACATCGCACACCACCTGTAAATGACGATGAAAAGGCTTTTAAGTTGTGTTCTACCACCAAGATTTGGCCATAAATAACAGTCTATTTTTTCTAAAATTGGATTTATTGCATCAAATAAAGGGCCCTTGTAATCCAAGCCAAACACAATAGATGGGGATGCATAAGGATTAATAAATGATAAGGAACCTACAAGGTACCTCGCACTCACAAAGTCATCAGATGGTAAGCAAATGAATGAAGCCTACAATCAGTAATCCAGTTAATCTCACCCCAAGAACTTGGCAGTCGTTATAACTTATAACACCTTGCATTGTTCTTTGTCTTGTATAAAAGCATTGGCACCTCATATAAATTTCATTCAACTACAGAAAATTTATTGTAATGCAACAGATTTCAAATGAATGATATTTCCTACTATCCTATTCTCCTTTCAACAATTCAATAACTACACAAGCAATAAAGAACTCCTACAGAATCAGCACTGGACAGCCTTAACATTAGTGCAGTAAGAGTTTTTATTCCAAGATAGTGCAGTCCAAGTTCAACCTCACAAAATTAACAGATTATATTCAGGTAGTGAGGTAGAGATACTTCTGTTTAGTTTAGACCATTGATTGAAATGTTTTTTTTCTGGTATAGCATTGTACAAGAATATTTAAAAGCTTAGTTATAAACTACTTGAGAAAGAAGTAACATGGCTAGAATACACATGTGACGTGCCCGTATATTTGATGCACCAAAACACATATGCTTAAGCTGGTAATAAACTTGATATTCATTCTGAAGAAACCAAAATATACAAGATAAAACAAGTAAAAGAAAATTGCATACCCCTTCTAGAAGCACAGTAATTGTTCTCAACCACCTTCAAGCATCCATGCCGTACAGGGGCTGTATGGGCAACAGCAATTCCTGCATGACAGGCTACACCAATTACAATTGTATAGGAAAGGCAAAATGATGGATGTATCCGCCACTCACACAAACAAAGTAAAATAGGTTTACTCATGAAACCCATTGAACAAGAGAATCAGTATGTGCAGGATAGTGTTATACTAAAGACGAAAAACAAAGTAGATCCTCACAGTACTCGAAACACAAAAACACATGTGTACACATTTGCATTACTCAAAGTCTCAAAGCAGTTAGAAGTTCACTCAATTATTCTACTACGGAGTATGTTTTATGGCAGATTTGCAATTCCAAATAGCATTTTAAAACCTAAGCATTTAACTGTTAAAGCACTGCAAGATTTCACAACTAAGTCCAAAGAGGCTGTAAGATTAGATTGACAACCAACGTAGGTAGGGTTGCATAGGCAATCCAGTAAGTATCCTTTAAGTCAATAATGCAAAAAAAAAAAAAAAAGTATCCACATTGTCACAAATTTAGTAGTACATTATCAAATCTACGAAGCTAGTAAAAAAATAGATAGTTAAGATTCAAATCAGATCCTTATTCAAAGTTGCTTAGCCATATACACAAATTACGAAACCATCTCTAGTCACATAATCACGACTAACATATACAGTATAGGAGTATGCTAAAATAAATACGGAAATTTAATTAATTTCAAGGAGGCTTCGAATTCACATTTGCTCACCTGCGATCAAGTAAACCACTGAAACCGCAAAAAGCATAGCCGAAGGCACGAACACCACCATCCAGTAATAATCAACCGTCTCCTGATCCGTCAAAGAAAACGCGCCTGGAAAGAGATCCGATTCCCCACCGGCGACGGTGGCCGCAGGAGTGGTGAAATTAATGGACAAAGGCTGAATCCTAAGATCACGGCAGAACGGCCGGCGCAGATTGTCAGCCGGAAACACAATTTTCAAGCTAATCACAGTGGAAATGAAAATAGCGAGTACAATTAGGGTTATCGCGAGTGCAACGAAGGGCTTCTGGAGCTTGTACCATGCCTTCTCCTCGTCGCGAAGGCTCTCGTACTCGTGTTTTGGCATGAACGCCTGACGCAAGGCGTTCCCAATCATCGCCATCCTCAATTGAATAGTATATATCTCACATATGTACAAATTTTTTGTTCGATTGTGTGTCGTTTTCGGCTTGTTGCAGAGCTAGGGCTGGGGGTGGGTGGGTGGGTGGAAATGGGGTTTTATAAGTATGAGCTGTTTTTGCTGTTATTTGGCTTGCTTTCTACTTCAAAAACCATCATTATCGTATCTTTCAGTCAGAGGATGTATTGAATATTTGAGTTCTAGATTTTTTCATTTCATTCTTCCCATTTAGTATATTAAATGCTTGTAAATTATAAATTTATGTGTATTAAATACAATAGCTCTATAAATAAACTATCTAAGATTAGTATTCCAATGGGTATGAAGTATTTTGAGAAAATTCAAAAGTAAAACGGTGAGGATTTGACAAATTCAAATCGAACAATATCATATTAAGAGGAAAATACGAAAGTGTCTAGCTAGAGAACCCCAACAAGTGGTATCAGAGTCGAGGGCCATGATCCTAACGAATGTGATGTGGAGATATCCCCGGTGTGGAAAATAGTAGAACGGACTAACTCTTTGAAGAAATGATAGGCTAAACCTCTGTGGACTAGACATGGTGTTATAGTTAGAGTTGACGTATTGTTGAGGGTCGAAAAAGCATTGAAGGATTATGGACTATAAAAGGGTAGACTAGTATCCCATTGGTACGAGGCCTTGTGTGGAAACTCAAAAGCAAAACTTTGAGTTTTTGCCAAACCCAAAGCGGACAATCCATCACGCTTGCTGGGTTTATGCCTGTATTGTGCAACAACATTGAAACCATTGATTTAGTTACTGAAATTCAATCAACTTAGTGTAAAGAAACAAACCTTTATTATTATAGGCAAGGCAAAACATTAAATTAGAAAATACAAAATTCGAATCATAATAGCTGCTTGCAAAATCCAAAAATATCTACATCTAATGAATCCCTGCAATATTAACAGCAAAAGTCTCTCACTCTCACTTGGAGATCAGTCAAAAGAGATAACTTCCTGGGAAACATCCAACACCTCCTCAATCTCGACCTCCTTAGCTTCATATTCTTCTTCTTCGTCACTGGCTTCCCCATCGCGTAGGTTCTGCCTCTCCAGCTTATCTTCTACGTGCAATCTATCCCATTCACTCACCCACCTTTCCCATTCTTCCTTCAACATCTTTCTCTTTTCACGATCTTGCTCACTGAGCAACATACAAACATCTTGGTCATCAGCTTCATACTTTTTGCTATACTTCTTCAAGTTGTTTGCAATTTCTTCTTCCTTCTCAGCACTTAAGAAAGATGGGGGCCTTGGGCGCCACGAGAACTGCAGTTAGTTAACACCAATCAATATGCCAAACAGGAACATTTGACAGCAAGAGATACACAAGGCAAGAGTGATTGCAAATAAGATTATTAAAACTTCAAACAACTTACTTGAAAGAAGTGGTCCTTGAGGATCTTGTACAGCTGTTTGCCGCTGAAGGACCACACCTGGAAGCCATTCTCCATCTCATGAACAGAAGTAACGGCCGTAACAACATACCTAAATAAAGGCAAAAAATGAGATAAGTCGAATAATAGCTTTTCAATCCAGAAACCAAGTGCAAATAAGTGAAGAGGTTAATTTCCTCCATATGTTAAAGAAAACATTACCTTCCGGTGGGATCCCATTCAACATCAGTTGCCATAAAATGCTCGTGTGTTGCCATGGTCTCAAGCTCTTCAACATCGTAGAACTCCAACTGCCCATTGAAATTCTTTAACCCAGCAAGTATGATAAAGCGGCCAGCTGGTGACCAAAAAAGAGCATTTGCCTGCTTGCCCTTAATAGTAGCAAGCTTTGTAGCCCGACCAGTGTGAGTACCACTGCGCATTGTGTAGAAACTCACATCTGGCCTTAAGT
Source organism: Galeopsis tetrahit (assembly GCA_963675135.1). Classification (NCBI taxonomy): domain Eukaryota; kingdom Viridiplantae; phylum Streptophyta; class Magnoliopsida; order Lamiales; family Lamiaceae; genus Galeopsis; species Galeopsis tetrahit. Next base: position 2,801,454 of record OY776125.1, on the reverse strand, counting down.
TATCACCGTGAATCACTGCAAACCTGTGGCCTTTTGGCTCCCAAGCAAATGCAATAATCTTATCATTCTTGTTTTCAAGCTCCAGAACCTCGATAGGTATATCGCGTTCTTTGATCCTGAAAAGTTCGAAGCCAGTATATGTGCTCTTCTTGGTTTTAGTATACCGGTCCACTTTAACAGCAAGATAATCCCCATTACTTTGCCAATACATTTTACAATCACTGACGCTAAAGAGATTCTTCTGCCTTAACTCTTCTTTACTTGGGATTTGCACGAGACTCACCTGAGATTAAAATAAAACATGAAATAAGAAAAAATCAGATATACCAGCAGGTGCGGAAAAGAGAATTTAAAAATTAGATAGTGAAACTCACCCTGGCAGGTTGATTTCCTCCACCCAGCCCAGGAACAAAAAGTGCAAGAATGGGGTCAGTTGGTGACCAGCTAAAGTCAAGTACGTTTTCAACCTTAATAGATTTCTTGTCAATAAGAGTAAAGGTTTCAGTTTCATAAACAGAAACAACATTTTTCCCTATTCTGGCAAAGTACTTGTCTTCTTTCCCACCACCCCACCTGAGAATATAACAGTTTTGACAAATTAGACAGTATCGCCCAACTTGAACTTGAAATAGAATGTGCAAGTGATTATATTTCAAGAAACAAGGAAAGTGATATGAACAGGTACACCCCTATATGAATATCAAATACCTGAAAACAGGCCAAGACACACCACTAACACCTCCTGTTCCTCCAACAGCAAATTCATCAGCATTACCTTTGAAATCTCTCATAACTTTGCCAGTCCTCACATCAAAGATGTTTATCAAAACCCTCTGAAAATTTATTTACTTAAGAATCTCTAAAAAAAAATATTTAATATTAAGAACACTTATTAAAGAAAATAACAAGAGAAACTTTTACATGAGTATTACGGTTACGGGGATTGCTGCTGGGCTCATGGCTGCTGTACGTCACCAAAAATCTTTCACCAGGAGAAAAGTCTATAAGTTGCACCTGTAAACCCAGCATTTAAGCTAAAAAACTACAAAATCAATAACCAAGTGTAATGGAACAATGGCTATAGAAAAATACCTGGGGATGAGCACATCGCATCAGGCGATTAAAAGTGCTTGCACCACCCCAAACTAGAGCACCCTGCCTGTGTACTGTGGCCAAGTAAGTCCCCAATGGTGACCACTGCACAAAACTTTCTGTCCAATACTGTACCAACACGACATCATAAATATTGTAAGTAACTAAAACCAACATCATAAACAATATTCATATGGTCATGAAATCATCAGTTCCTATTTAATGAAAACATCATGGCAGTATATGAACAATGAAAGAGTTAAAAATAAACTTACTGATTTTCTGTAAACAGGCTCAGCTTTTGATTGTCGAGCATCATTCCATAAAACCTCAGTGTCTGATCCAGCCCGAATCACAAATTGATCTCTGGCTTTTTCATCAGTAAGCCATTTTTGCAGATTCTCCTACAAAAATTGGAAGTATTAAATGAAATGAGGAAATCTATAAATTGGAAAATAGTTCATCCAGTCTTTCTTTCATTTCGATTTTGGGTTTGTTAGAGATAGGTACGGACCCCTGGAATATACGGCCTGGTTTCAGGAGGAGCCCACTCTTCCGGAACCTCAATGAATTTTTCGATATCGTCAAACATATTCACAGCAAATATGTGGGATCTATCCAACTTGTAGCCATGTGTTTTCTCTTTAGCTAATTCAGCTTCCTACAGGGCAAACAAAAGTGTTCAGTTTCTCTTGAATAGTTATAAGATTAGCATCTGCATGAACATGACGAGTCTCTTGAATGGAGTATGAATTGTCAATTGCATGAACAGAGATGAATGCAACTAAAATACCAATTTCTTGAATGATGTCATGTCGAGTAACTAAACATTAGCATCTATATTTCCTTGTTCAACACGTTCTATTAATTATCCCCCATGATTCAGTTAATTAGACATTTTTTAGAAGATGCAGTGAAGACCATAAGAACACATATGACCACAACCCAAAAAAATTCCAGTAGTTATAAATTTTCAATCAACTCACAAGCAATCCACAAATAAGTACAATAAACAATCAACAACAGACAAAAAAACAAAACAATTTTAAAAGTTACCTGAGGAGTGTTATACTCAATGAAGCAGTATCCTAGGGTTTTCCTGGTCTCAGGATCTTCAGGCATATAGAATCCATCCTCTTTTATCATCCCAATTTGACCGTAGATTTTCCTAATTACACCTACCAGTTTCTCGACTTTTTCAGGGGGGACGATTGGCAAATTATCGACCACAATTATGTTGCCAAAGCCCTCCTCAACCTCCAGAGGCTCCCCCTCCTTTAAATCCGCATCATCACTACGTTTTTCCGGCGAAAAAATTACAAAAATCAATTGACAATAAGTGCAGAAACAATTAATGAAGTATGTTTCGGGATTCACTACCTGAGGACGCCGAAATCTTCGCCTGGGGGTAGACGAATCGCATCGAGATCAAGGGAGTCTAAATCTATGTTTAGGTCGGCGGCAGTGGCGCGGATTTCATGCATTGACATCACGTCCGCCATTAGAGCTATTCGATTACAGTTAATTCAAATCTGCTTTAGACTTCAATCCGCGGGAAAGGGTGTATTTAAAGGGGGAATAGGATTTATTATTTCCTTGTATATACTCCCTCCATCCCATAATAAACGAGGAGTATTATTGGTAATTCCCATAATAAACGATGAGTATTATTGGTAATTCATTAATTAAAGGAAATAAACGATGAGTATTATTGGTAATTCATTGATTAAAGGAAATAAACTATGAGTATTATTGGTAATTCATTGATTAAAGGAAATAAAAGTATTATTGGTAATTCATTGATTGATTAAAGGAAATAAACGATGAGTATTATCGGTAATTCATTGATTAAAGGAAAGAAACCTAAAATTCGTATTCTATAAATAATCATTCTCATTATTTTTTTTTATTTTTTTTCAAAAACAAAAATATTGTTTTCGTATAAAAATAAAAATATTATTTTTATATAAAATATACATTTACTAGTACCCGCTTATTACGCGGGTTGAGATAAATAAATGTGGAAAGTATCAAGTATGGCCGGTTTACCCAGTCCATACTTAATTTTGGTCTTTGACCAATTTTAAGTGAAAAAAAATTAATTAAAAAAAAAATCCACTGTACTAAATAGGAATAGGGTTTCAAAAAAGAAACCCATCTTTCTTTCCCAAACTTCTGCGCTTAGTTTCTCCATCTTCTTCATCTTTGCTTCTCCATGGAAAGAAACATAGGAGCATAAGCTCACAAGTCGAGCCAGAGGCTGAAGTATTATTAAAACCTTATATAGGAAAACCTTCCTTAGGAATAAAACTTAGATTAAAGAAAAAGGTACGGTCCTCTAAAAGTCAATGGCTATAGAAAACAACATATAAATCATTATGCAAAAATGAGAGTAAAAAGTTTGAGAGTAGCCTCTCTAGGCACAATCAAGGCCAGTATTGGTCCAACATTCGCCGCTTGGGTGAATCTGACTTCAAAGGCATTGCAGACGCTAAGAAATAGAGAGATTGATGCTCATAAAAGTGTCAATCGTTAGTGTCGAGTCCAACTCAATCAAAAGGAGTGCCATCATGTACATACATTTCTAATTGGGGAAACAATTAGAAAATAATTACTCATAGTTTTTTAAAAAAAGTAGGTTAATTAGTTGATATAGTTATTTTATGTTTAATAGTGGTTAGAGTAATAGCTCAATTATCCAACAAGAATTAGGGAAAAATCATGTGATGATAATCAATGAAGAATACACATTGGGAAGAATTTATCATAGTAGTTGGGGAGATGAATCTTAGTACTAATTGAAATATATACTACTCCACTATTAGTTTATATTTGGTGATGACAAATATTTGATTTCAAGTGACTGACTGACTCATTCATCATGTAGGATTGGGTTTATTAGAGGGTTTTATGGTTTGATTTTTTGCTGGGTTTATGCCTGTATTGTGCAACAACATTGAAACCATTGAGATTTTTACTGAAATTCAATCAACTTAATAAGAGATGTAAAGAAACAAACCTTTATTATTATAGACAAGGCAAAATATTAAATTGGAAGATACAAAATTCAAATCATAATAGCTGCTGCTTGCAAAATCCAAAAATATCTACAACGTCTAAAGAATCTCAGTAATATCAACAAGCAAAAGGCTCTCACTTGGAGTTGGAGATCAGTCAGTCAAAAGAGATATAACTTCTTCGGAAACATCCAACACCTCCTCAATCTCGACCTCCTTAGTTTCATATTCTTCTTCTTCTTCGTCACTGGCTTCCCCATCACGTAGCTTCTGCCTCTCCAGCTTCTCTTCTCTGTGCAATCTCTTCCATTCACTCACCCACCTTTCCCATTCTTCCCTCAATGCCTTCCTCTTTTCACGATCCTGTTCACTGAGCAACATAGAAACATCTTGGTCCTCAGCTTCATACTTTTTGATATATTTCTTCAAGTTCTTTGCAATTTCTTCTTCCTTCTCAGCACTTAAGAAAGATGGGGGCCTTGGGCGCCACGAGAACTGCAGTTAACACCAATCAATATGTAATGCCAAACAGGAACATTTGACAGCAAGAGATACAGAAGAGTGATTGCAAATAAGATTATTAAAACTTCAAACAACTTACTTGAAAGAAGTGGTCCTTGAGGATCTTGTACAGATGTTTGCCACTGAAGGACCACACCTGGAAGCCATTCTCCATCACATGAACAGAAGTAACGGCCGTAACAACATACCTAAATAATGGCAAAAAATGAGATAATCCAGAAACCAAGTGCAAATAAGTGAAGAGGTTAATTTCCTCCATATTGGATATGTTAAAGAAACCATTACCTTCCGCTGGGATCCCATTCAACATCAGTTGCCAAAAAATGCTCGTGTGTTGCCATGGTCTGAAACTCATCAACGTCGTAGAACTCCAACTGCCCTTTAAAATTCTTTAGCCCAGCAAGTATGATAAAGCGGCCAGCTGGTGACCAAAAAAGAGCATTTGCCTGCTTGCCCTTAATAGTAGCAAGCTTTGTAGCCCGACCAGTGTGAGTACCACTGCGCATTGTGTAGAAACTCACATCTGGCCTTAAGTTATCACCGTGAATCACTGCAAACCTGTGGCCTTTTGGCTCCCAAGCAAGAATGGGGTCAGTTGGTGACCAGCTAATGTCAACTACATTTTCAACCTTAATAGATTTCTTGTCAATAAGAGTGAAGGTTTCAGTTTCATAAACAGAAACAACATTTTTCCCTATTCTGGCAAAGTACTTGTCTTCTTTCCCACCACCCCACCTGAGAATATAACAGTTCTGACAAATTAGACAGTACCACCCAACTTGAAATAGAATGTGCAAGTGATTATATTTCAAGAAACAAGGAAAGTTATAGGAACAGGTACATCTATATATGAATAACAAATACCTGAAAACAGGCCAAGACAAACCACTAACACCTCCTGTTCCGCCAACAGCAAATTCATCAGCACTGCCTTTGAAATCTATCATAACTTTGCCAGTCCTCACATCAAAGATTTTTATCAAAACCATCTGAAAATTTATTTACTTAAGAATAATTCTCTCAAAAAAAATTAATATTAAGAACACTTATTAAAGAAAATAACAAGAGAAACTTTTACATGAGTATCACGGGGATTGCTGAGCTTATGGCTGCTGTAAGTCACCAAAAATCTTTCACCAGGTGAAAAGTCTATAAGTTTCACCTGTAAACCCACCATTTAAGCTAAAAAACTACAAAATCAATAACCAAGTGTGATGGAACAATGGCTATAGAAAAATACCTGGGGATGAGCACATCGCATCAGGCGATTAAAAGTGCTTGCACCACCCCAAAGTGCAGCACCCTTACTGTGTAATGTGGTCAAGTAAGTCCCAAATGGTGACCACTGCACAAAACTTTCTGTCCAATTCTGTAACAACACAACATCATAAATATTGTAAGTAACTAAAACCAACATCATAAACAATATTCATATGGTCATGAAATCATCAGTTCCTATTTAATGAAAACATTTGGCAGTATATGAACAATGAAAGAGTTAAAAATAAACTTACTGATTTACTGAAAACAGGCTCAGCTTTTGATTGTCGAGCATCATTCCAAAAAACCTCAGTGTCTGATCCAGCCCGAATCACAAATTGATCTCTGGCTTTTTCATCAGTAAGCCATTTTTGCAGATTCTCCTACAAAAATTTGAAGTATGAAATGAAATGAGGAAGTCTATAAATTGGAAAATAGTTCATCCAGTCTTTCTTTCATTTTGATTTTTGGTTTGTTAGAGATAGTTACTGACCCCTGGAATATACGGCCTGGTTTCAGGAGGAGTCCACTCTTCCGGAACCTTAATGGATTTTTCGATATCGTCCAACATATTCACAGCAAGTATGTGGGATCTATCCAACTTGTAGCCATGTGTTTTCTCTTTAGCTAATTCAGCTTCCTACAAGGCAAACAAAAGTGTTTAGTTTCTCTTGAATAGTTATAAGATTAGCATCTGCATGAACATGACGAGTCTCTTGAATGGAGTATGAATTGTCAATTTCATGAACAGAGATGAATGCAACTAAAATACCAATTTCTTGAATGATGTCATGTCGAGTAACTAAACATTATCCCCCATGATTCAGTTAATTTTGTCCAACTATGAGACTCTCATATCCACATTGCAAAAAAGAAATGTCACTACATTGTTACATAAGCTTGATATGACCACAACCCAAAAAAATTCCAGTAGTTATAAATTTTCAATCAACTCACAAGCAATCCACAAATAAGTACAAGAAACAATCAACAGACAAAAAAACAGAACAATTTTAAAAGTTACCTGAGGAGTGTTGTACTCAATGAAGCAGTATCCTAGGGTTTTCCAGGTCTCGGGATCCTCAGGCATATACAATCCATCCTCTATTATCGTCCCAAATCGACCGTAGATTTTCCTAATTACACGTACTAATTTTTCGACTTTGTCTGGGAGGACGATTGGCAAATTATCCACCACGATTATGTTGCCAAAGCCCTCCTCAAACACCAAAGGCTCCACCTCCTTTAAATCCTCATCATCACTACATTTTTCCCGCGTAAAAAATTACAAAAATCAATTGACAATAAGTGCAGAAACAATTAATGAAGTATGTTTGGGGATTCAGTACCTGAGGACGCCAAAATCTTCGCCTGGGGGTAGATTAATCGCATCAAGATCAAGGGAGTCTAAATCTACGTTTAGGCGGTCGGCAGTGGCGCGAATTTCATCCATTGACATCTCGTCCGCTATTGCGGATTCCTGAGAGCTATTCGCGTCCATTGAAATTCAAATCTGCTTTAGACTTCAAACCGCGGGAAAGTGTGTATTTTAAGAAAGAGAATATGGTTAACCGTTTTCTTGTATAGCGTTTAGTTAACTACTCATTCTTATGGTTAATAAAGTGGACTTAGGAGTATACTTCTTTCTAAATCTCAGGTTCGAAACACCTAAGTGTAAATAATTTCTATTGTGATCATGTTCATACAGAGCTAAAACTCTGAATTTAAACGAGACTTTCGTAAGTGGACAGTGAAATTGGTCCCTCGAATTAGTCGTCCTTGAATCGGATACTGTGACATAAAAAAAAAATCATTTTTTCCATTCATCTTAACATGGTAATCATAGTCTAATTTGACGTCTGTCTTTATTTTATTTTTTTCGATCCTCTCCCTGATTTAATGGAGTCTTTTGTGAAGAATATAGTCAACGAGTATTTTGCTACTAGTATCTTTGCTAGTTGCAACTTCTATTTTAGTAGTTGCAACATTTTCCTGTAAACCGCTACTCAATTTCGTTTGTATATATAGAGGAGGGATGTGATTTAATTTAATGATCTAATTCATTCAATTTCAATTCTATGTTTCTCAATTCTCTCGACATTATTAATCAGAGCCTAATTTGACGTTTGCCTTTTTTTTTCATCATCTCCCTGATTTAGTGAAGCCTTTTGGGAAGAATATAGTCAAATACTAGTATTTTGCTACTAGTATCTTTGTTAGTTGCAACTTCTATTTCAATAGTTGCAATTTCTTGTAAAACCTACTCAATTTCCTTAGGGGATGTTTCTTTTTGGTTTTAAAAACCAGGTTTTGGATTTCAAGATCCAAAACCCGTTTTACTTCGGGATTTAAAACCGATTTTCAAAATCCACTCAAAACCACCCTTATCAAACATATTGATTTGACATAAAGTTATATTTATATAATATTACTCCAATCATTATATTCTTTTTCAACAATAATATAATAATACTATAATAATATAATAATACAATAATATAATACATTTAATCAACTAATCATTATAATCTCACCAAACAATAATATAATAATACAAACTCATTCAATCTTGCAAGATTTGACATAAAGTTAAATCCTTCACTATTCAAAAACCCAAAAGAAACACCCATATTACTATTCATCGGGATTTCAAAAACCAGGATTTCAAAAATCTGGTTTTTAAAACCACCCAAAGCCCAAAAGAAACACCCCCTTACTGTATAATGTATATAGAGGAATCTAATTCATTCAATTTCAATTCTATATTTCCTCATTCTCTCAACGTGCATTCTATTCAATTAATATTTTTTCTTATTATAAAATTTCACACCTTTCCTGCGTCTCTAAACCCTAAACCCTAAACCCTAAACACACGTCCTGCAACTACAACCCATCTCGCGATGTCGGACACCTCCATGAAACTATTGTATAGTTGAGTAGCTAAGACATGTACCACTAAATTGAATAAAATTAACTTAAAAACAATAAATTTAAAGAAAGGGTTGGTCTGCTATGGACTCGAGTGCATGCTGTGCACCCTAGTCCATGTGCACTTTTCAGTTTACTGACTTACACTTTTTTGTAAATGAGTAATAATTGAAAAGTGCAACACCATTACCAAAAAGTGTAAGTCAATAAACTGAAAAGTGCACATGGACTAGGGTGCACAGTATGCACTCGAGTGCATACTAGACTTTACCTTAAAGAAATTAACGATCTGCATGAATCCACAAATTAAAGTTTCTAAAAATTGAATTCAAAATAATTACATTCATATCCATCTTCATATTTCTTTCTACAATGATCTTTTCTCTAATCCAAGAAAGCGAAAGTACAACATTTACAAAATTTGTAAATTTATAAACAATTCTATTTTGGATTGAGAGAGTGAATGTGTGAGTTCATTAAAAAAATTCGAATTTTAAAATAATTAATATTTAAATTATTTTTCTACCCATTAAATTTCAAATTCAATTTACATATAACTTTTAAGATATAGTATGAACATTAAAACAAATATTCACTAATTCAATCCTACGTGATTTCACACCATTCTTCTATTTCATTTTTTAATATTTTAAGAATTTTGTTATCGAAGTTTTAGTTACGGAAAGTTCTACTTCCTCCGTCTCAGAATTTTATGCAGAGTGGGGCTATTAACACACATACAATGTTATAGACACCTCAAATGTTAAACACACCTCATTAAAATTTAAAAATCAACTTTTATTACTAAACATACTCCAATTCTTTCCTATTTTCCTAAAATACAAATTAAATAAAAACCAAAATAACATTATTAAAATTAAGTAATCTTAAAAATATATCATCCATAATAAATAAAAAAGTTAAAATATTTGAATGAAAAAATCAATTAAAAAAATTTTAAAAATTAAAAAAATCAACTAAAATTTCAAAATAATTAAATTGATTTTTTTAATTAAATCTGGACAAAATTAAATAAATCAAATATAAAAAAATCTTTAAAAATAAATTTAAGCTACAAAAAATTTAAAAATATTAAAAAATTAACTAAATCTTCAAAACTTATTTAATTGATTAATTTTGAAGATTTAGGTGATTTTTTAAAATATATTTTTTGATTTATTTATCTTTTTTATATTAATTTGAATTCTTAATTTTTTAATTGTTTTTTTAATTTAAATATTTTTTACAATTTATCAAACTTATTAAATATTTTTACGTTTTTTTTTGTTATCTTTAATTGATTTTTAATTTTTTTTTATTTAATTAATTTTATTTATTTATTTTGAATATTTTCAGATTTTATTAAATCTTCTCAAATTTTTTTTCAAAAAATTTAATTGATTTTTTACTTTGAATATTTTTTTAACTTTTTAAAATAATGGGGTATGTATGCACACTTTCCAGGCGTCCCAATATTTTTTGCCCAAAAAAGAAACAATAATACCCCTCCTTTATTTTACCTTTAATCAAATATCTTTCACTTTAATCAATGAATTACCAATAATACCCTTCATTTATTTACCTTACACATCACTTTATTTCATTTTCTTAATCTCCGTGCCGATCAAAGTGTGCATAAAATCTTGGGACGGAGGGAGTACTGTATTAAGATTGACTTTTAGGGTATGTTTGTTTTGGGATGGGAAATCCGGATTTGGGATTTCGAAACTCCACCCCCGTTATAGTTTGGGATTTTGATTCAGGATTTCAAAATCCCACCATATAGCACTATAAAAGTCAACTCTATAAATATCTATAAACCCTATATAAATACCTATAAAACCTATAATTCTATACTGTAAAGTTAAATTCTACCCTACATAAATCCCAAAACAAACACAAAACATAAAAAGCATTAGGATTTTGAAATCCACTAGATTTTGAAATTCGGATTTCAAAATCCTCAAAATTCCAAAACAAACATGCCCTTATGGAGTAAAACATTTAGTTTGCGTGGTTAGAGATTTTGGTGGATTACGATATAGATTGAGAAGTAGAGATAAATGTTGTTGTTACTCCGGACACGAGTTTTAATAAATATTGATTAGTTTAAAGTAGATAAGTTGATGGTATGATCGATAAGATGTTGTAGGGTCCATTTATAGATAAAATGATTGTTTAGGAATAAAGTCAATGATAATTTTAAGTAAAAAAGTGATGGTTGAAGGATGAAGATAAAGTAGTGTGACTAATAAATTTTCAAAATAAGGAATGCCAGATAATAAAATTGAATAGTCCACACAAAAAAGGAAAATGAGAATTATAAAATTAGAAAAAGGGGTAGAAGAGAGTGAGTGTGTGAATCAAAAAGTAGGAAATTTAATAGATGGTGATATAGTTATATAAAAACATGTATGTAAATTTATTATAAGTGTAAATTTAAATTTATATTTGGATTGGATATGAGTTATAGAAATGATATAGAGCCCACCAATTTTGCCCACCGCCTATACATTACCACACCACGTCAATAAATTCTTATTTATATTTAATTTAAACTTAATTTAATATCAATATTTTATTTTTTTATCCATATCAATATTTTAAAAAATCTTTTTTTTATATTTAATTTAATATTATCTCTGTCAAATTACAACACTATCAATCTTTTCTCAAATTTTTTCATCACCATTAATTTTTCTCCACAAAAATTTTTAAAGAAAATAAATTAATTTTTCTCCACAAAAAATTTTAAAGAAAATAAAAAATAATCTCATTGTCATAACAAAAATTAACTAAATGTCAACCAATGAAAGAAATATAAAAATCCAGCAACATGCAGAAGAAACACAAATAATAAAAAAAATAGGAAACCTAAAAAATTGATGGTAATGTGTAAGATGCTCTCGTAAAAGTTGATATTTGTTCATTAGTTCCCTTGTGTACATTGTTCTTCTTGTGACTTATTACTAATCATGAAATAGTCGTGTTAGCTTAAAAAAAAAGTTAAAAAAAAGCGTACTTCTTAGGGTCTAGAGTGGGACAGGTTCGTTTATCATGGCCGCTTCGACCGCAAACACTGCATGTCCTAATGCTTTGTGTCATTAATGGTGATGGAAAGTGTAAACACAAATTCGTGAATTAAATATAAAAACGCGAAAATGGTAAACGATTTTATTTCTTTTCGGATTAAAACCGAGTATTTGTGGGTTACAATCTCTAATTTCTCCTCTGATTCTCTCTTCTTGAACTTCACTTGGATTTCTTGAGCTTTTGGAGCTGGATCCGCAGCCGAATCCTTTCCGATCTTGTATTTGGGGCTTTTATAACGTTAATCCAAAGGTTTAGCACCGTATTTTGGATTAACCGCCGAATTTAGGGACTTTTTGGATGAACGTCGTTGAAGATCGTTCTTGAATTTGGGACTTTTTAACGTTAATCCAAAGGCTTGACGCCGTATTTTGGATTAAACGTTGATTTTTGGGACTTTTCGGGACTTTTCCAGGACTTTTCCGTTGAAGATCCACGAAGAACTTTGAAGAAACGTCGAATCGAAGAGGCTTAGCACCTTGATCTCCACTCGAACACTGTTTCTTGCTGCTTTTCCCCAAGAACGCCTTGAAGAAACGCCGAATCGAAGAGGCTTGGCACCTTGATCTCCACTCGAACACTGTTTCTTGCCGCTTTGCACGAAGAACGCCTTTGAAGATCCTCCCCTTGTTGAAGAACACTCTAAAATCTCTGCAGAGAATTTTAGAGCCTTGAATGCTTCTGATTTCTTGATGATGAAAATGAATGAAATGAGGCCTCTATTTATAGGTGTAGGCCTGGAGATTTTTGTGCAAGTAGTTAGGATTTCGAATTTTGAATTACTTGGGCTCAATTTGATTTGGGCTAAGAATACCCTATTTGGGCTCAATTTGATTTGGGCTCAATTTGGTTTGGGCTCAATTGGTTTGTTGGACTTTAGAGGCCCATCTTCATTTATGGGACTTTAGAGGCCCGTCTTGCTTTATTGGACTTTAGAGGTCCGTCTTTATTTATCGGACTTTTAGAGGGAACAATTAAATATTAATTAATTATATCTTTATTTTAGGAATTAAATTTATTCCAACAAATAAATAATAAATTTAATTAATGTTTAACCCGTAATTTCCACGCGTTGCAATTTAATTCGTAATTGAATTTTCCTCGTCTACAAATTGCCCCCTCGTATTTCATCCACAAGTACATTTGTCTTTGAAGTGGATGAATTGCGAAATTATTTCAATGTTTTTTTTCATACCTAAATTTTGTGTTATTGGACTTTATGAATTGTCACAATTAATAAAATTTATCTCATGGGCTCAAATAGTGTAGTCTTTTGGGCCAAAATGAACAAACAAGTTCATGAGTGTATGGAGTGTTTCAAAGCCCAATTCTTTTCTTCTTACAATTAGTCTAGTCCAAGAAGAAGGCCCAATTGTATTTGAATATCTTTCATCCGTAAATCACAAAATATATATCACCAAATCTTTGAAATATGATTTTCCAAGAATTGTGGAGATTTAGTTGAGATATACCAAAATATGTGCTTGTTGATCCTTATCTTTTCACCCTTTCAAGCCTATATAAAGGATGCCTCCTTCAATCATCACTTCATAATTTATCACATTCACAAAGAAGCAAAGTAAGTATCAAAGCTCAATTGTTACGAAGCAAAACAATTATCAGAAAGCAATTGTCAGAGACTCAAAGTTCACGAGGTAACCTTTCCTGCAACATTCTCTTGATTTTTTTTATTTTTTTTTGCACGTATATGTATGTATGTATCCGTATCAATTTGTTAAAACTATTCTGCTTTTCCTTTCATTGTTTTGTACTACATATATGCTTTGTCCAAAAAAATATGTTATGTTCATGCACTGTGATCCGATTACTTCATACCCCTGTGACGAATTCTTATTGATTTCACGGTTTTCAAACGAGAGGTCCAAGGGACAAGGGGTCTTTTTACTTTCTTTGAAACTTGTGAATCTCGAAAAAGAATTAACACCGGTGCAACGAAGGATTTCTTAAATATTCCCAGAACTTAAATATTCAGATTTCTTAAATATTCACTGAATTCGAAAGAGAATGTGGGTGCCCCGTGGGTCTCTTTTTTTTTTTTTACTCTTTCGAATCCGCGAATTTAATGATTTAGAGGGGGATCCAAGCCCATTCAATTAATTTCCATAACCCCTTTTAATCAAATTGAAGAAAAAATTCAAAAGAGATAGTGGGTTTTCGGTCTGTTGGTATATCAATCTCTTTGAATTTGGACAATTTGAAAGATAGGGATTTTGAAATTACTTGTTTTGGGCCTACGAGGGAGGCGGTGTTGCTTGGTTTTCGGCAATGGCAGCGGCTGGACTTCAGTTGCGGTCAGTGACTCACGGCGGCGGCAGCGGGCTTTCGGCTGCGGTCAGCGGCTGGATCCGAGTCGAGGTGGACCGGACGTCGTCGGCTTCAGGCGGTACGGCGACGGCTTCGGGCGGTACGGCGTCGGCTTCAGGCGACGGTGGCCGTAGCAGGCGGTGCGCAGCTTCGGGCGACGGCGTCTAGACTGTGACGGTGGCCGTAGCAGCATTAGGCGGTGTGCAGCTTCGGGCGACGGACTTCCGGCGACGGTGTCTGGACCGTGACGGTGGCGGCGGCCATTGCAGCTGCTCTGTTTCCGGCGACGCGGCGATGTGGAATGCAGCGGCGGCGGCTGGCTTCAGGCGAAGCGCGACAGCGCGACTTCAGGCGGAGCACAGTCGACGGATTTCCGGCGACGCGCGGCGGCTATTGCAGTGGAGGCATGACGCGGTTTCAGGCAACGGGCGGCGGGGCGTCGCGGCTTCAGGCGGAGCACAGTCGACGGATTTCCGGCGACGCGCGACGGCTATTGCAGTGGAGGCACGACGCGGTTTCAGGCAACGGGCGGCGGGGCGTCGCGGCTTCAGGCGAGGCGCGGCGGATCACGGCGGGCGACTGGAGTGCAGCGGACGACGGCCATCGCCGACGTTCGATTTCCGGCGGAGGTTCGCGAGACAGCCGACGGGAGATACCAAATAATTTGGGGATTTTTACACTTTCTGCCTTTTTGCCTTTTTAAGTGAAGAATAGGGCATCATAGAGTTTGGGCTTGATTCATTAAGGAAATGGGCCCAATAAAGTGTCCCATTTATTTAATTAATTCAAAACAGGCCCAATGTATTTAATTAATTCAAAACAGGCCCAATGTATGAAAAAGAATAGTGGGCTATGCTTATTATTAATTTGGGGACCTCTCTTGATAAAAATTAATTAGAATAGACCCAATTCCTTATTAATTTAGATAGAGGAAACTCCTCATTTGTTAAATTAATTCAGGATAATGGGTTTTCTAGCTTTAATTAATTGCCGTCTCTTTACGATTAGTTCTCTAATAATTTTCTTCTTCAATTCAGGTTCCTTAAAAAATATGGTTCACTTCAAAAATAATGTTACTTCTTCCGGAGCTCGTTATTTGGTGATCCTCAATGATAAACGCCAACCTTTAGAGAAAGGGACCCATCTACGTGTAGAAATGCCCCTTATTGGTAACTCTGCACAACCTTGGCCCTTAGTGAATGCTGGACTTCACTTGGATAATTGGTCGCATGAGATATCTTTGAACAAATCAACGAAAGCATGGGTTCTTGACAACACTTCCCATCGCAACGAGATCGAAGAGGATGTAAGTCATCTACCAACCTTGGGGAGGCGTATAGTTATGGGCAAGGACAATTGGAGAGGAGCTATAGAGTTTTCTGGAGAATTCAGTTATCACAAAGGATATTGGGAGTGGACTGAAGACGTTTTGAGCCGATGTGAACATACTCTCAAGGACGCCAAGATTTATTATGCTGTCTTTGCCTCCCTTTTCACTTACGACTTTAATTCTGAAATTATCAAAGCTTTCTGTGAGGCATGGTGTCCATCTACAAATACGTTGCTCACTACCTTTGGAGAGATGTCCATCTCATTATGGGACGTGCATGAGCTAACGAATCTTCCTTTGGATGGTTGTCTATATGACGAGGTGACACCTGACGCACCCGAACTTTTCGACGAGACTGGGGATTTATGCCTTCCAAAGAGTTGCAAGTACCTACTCCACGCTTACCACATACTTCGTGGGGGCGTTTCTAGGGGTGGCGTATCAATTGATCAATGGATCGCATTTTGGTCAAGGAAAACTGGAAAGTATCGTCAACCTCCCACACGGAGTGAGAAAAGGAGAAGTTGTTGTCCTAAGTCGACTCATAATCCTCTTGGGAGTCTTGGAGTCCATAAGCCATGGTCCGATGCATAAGTTACTTTGTTCAAAACACTCAAGATTGAACCGGCCCAACAAGAAGAGACATATCTTGCTGCTCATTTAGCTTGTTGGCTTTGCATATTTACCCTTCCTAATGGTGAAGTGAATATGATACGTCTTGCTACTTTCAAAATGGCTAGTTTGATGGCTGTGGGTAAGACAGTTAATCTTGTTGTACCGGTCTTGGCTAATATTTACAGGGGTTTGAATCGGATTTCGCTGCACCCCGAACCGTCCCGAGCCTGATCTGCCTTTCCGGTTCATTTTGTGTACGTTTGGTTAGCCCGATATTTTAGGACTCACTACCCTGCTGTTCATGATCACCGTGCCCCTATAATGGTAAAGTATTCTGGAGAGAATGATGCTAAGTACCATAACCCTGCGGAGGCTCGTAAACGGATTCATAGAGGAGAGTCTGCAGAATGGACATGCAATATGTTAAATCGGAAGCAAGTTATCTCTTATGTTGATACCGGAACTGGTCAACGGGCTAACTGGAGTTACTTTGTCGCTATTCGATCCAATTACCTTACTTAGAGGCAAGGCAATCGTTTTATTGTTGAACCCTATAGTCCGCACCGATTTAGCCGTCAGTTTGGCTTTTACCAAGAAGTTCCGGGAGAGTTGATTTTTGATCTTCGTGAAACCCCATTGGATAATGGGACGCATTACTGGCAGTCTTGTACTTTGCGTGGGTCTCGTGCTAAAGTGTGTTTACCGATTCCCCCCGTAAATGCTAAGTCGTATTCTTCGCCAGATTACAAGAAGTGGTGGGCCCAAGCCCACGGTACTTACTTAGAAAATCATGTCGACGACTTGATCAACTCGAAGCATGACGATATCTTGGAAGAAGATGTGCTAGTTATTGATAGTCATGATCCTTGTGGAGAGCATGATGAAGATACTTCTCGAAAGCCGGCTGATCCTCCCTTGATTCCTGAAGTTGCGCAAGTGGTTGAGACTAACAAGAGAAAGAGTGTTTCTCAGTGCTCGGAAGAGAGTCAAGGTAACAACGATGATCGCCATTGGAAACGGGCCAAGAAGGTTACCAAAGCTTTAGTACCTTTGGAGGAATCGGTTAAAGACTCCTTGAAGAAAGAGGTTTTCGTCACTCACTCTTCTCTTACTTTCCATTTTTATACCACTACTTTACTAATTATGTTCACATGTCTACTTTTTCAGGCGATGGTTGACATCTTTGGTAGTAATTATGGATCAGATGAGGAAGAGGCATCGTCTTCGGTGAAGATTTTGAAAGCTTCTTCCCCTATCAACGTTGGGAAGCAGTGTACTCAAGCAGTTTCAGTATTTCAATGTGATAAGTTCTTTTTTGATCGTGAACGAGACTTTGTTTCTTCTACATGGAAAGCTCTTCAAACAAGAATCATGGAAACTCCTATTAACTTCTTATCTTCTATGAAGGAGGAAGTATTCATTGCATTCACGAGGTTACAGACTTATGCCCAAACTGAACTCCCGACTATAGAGGCGTCTTTGATATCTTTGTTTGAGAGAGCCGATGCTCATGATACGATGAGGTCTAAATCTTCCGATGGACGTCCTAAGGAGGCTCTTAATCAACGGTTGACAGAAATTAAGCATGCCCTTCACGAGGTTGAGGAGAAACGTGCTGAAAATCTTTCTCAAGTCGAGGCTATCCAAACAAAGCTTCAAAAAGTCAAGGATAAGGTGCGACGCTTGAAGGAGTTGAAGAAGGAGAAGAAAGTATTGACCCAGTCTTTGGAGGAAAAAGAAACATTAGTTCAAGGTTTTGATACCGAGATCCTAAATTTTCAAGACGAAATCTCCACTATCAACAATACGCCCCCAATAGAAGATGTTGTAATTGAAGGCTTGAAGAAGACGAAGACCGAGCTAGAAGAGGCTTTAGAAGAGTTTAAGGGTTTAGGCCTCTTTATTTAGTTGCTTTATGACCTTTATGTTTTTCCTTGTTTTATCTGTTGTTTTTCATGGATATTTTGCTTGGCATACTCCATGTATCTATTCCATTTTTGCTTTGGCACTTTGATTAAAATTTTCTTTTCTTCGTCTATATCTCACATGTTCATATTCTTCAATGCTTGCTTTTGTATATTCATCGAGATAAATGAATTGGCCCTTTTTGGAGAATAAAGGTTCTCTATTAAAAGAAAACCCTAAAGCCATAAGTTCACATGTCGAACCAGAGGCCGGAGCGCCGTTAAAACCTTGCCTTGGAAAACCCTCCTTAGGGACAAAATCTGGGTCAAGGGAAAAGGTACACCCCTCTACAAAATTGAAGTACAAAATCAGAAATACAAGGCAAAATAAGGTTTGGGCATTGCCCCCTTCACTTTCTTCCTTCTTTGTTTTCTTCATGCTTCATATGTTCGTCACTTTTGTGTTCATCGATCCGACTTTAACTTATGACTGTACTTAGAAATATACTAAGTTGCCTACGTACCTCTTTAAAGAGGATCAAGTCATAACGTAGTTCAAGCAAAATATGATTTATATTTTGGGGGGGGGGGGACCGTTCACAGTTTATACTCATGCGGGCCAGGAGTGACTATTCTTTAACTACTGTAGACAAAGTAGGGATTTAAGTATTTAACCACTTAAAATGCCTTTAGTGGAGTAAGTTAACAGTTTAACCACATGTATTTACCTTTGGTGGTTGTCGTACACAGTTTATACTCGTGCGGACCAGGAGTAATAAGTAGTTTAGTCTCGTACATCATGGAGTAACAAGCAGTTTAGGCTCATGCGTTCTTGGAGCGACAAGCAGTTTAGGCTCATGCGTTTATGGAGCATTCTTGTTTTCTTTACGTGTAGTAGCGTTTCAAAAACTTCCCGTTTATAGGACCAACGTTCACGCCATCTTCAGAAATCAGCTTGTAGGCGCCGTTTGTGTAAACTTCTTTAACCACATATGGGCCGTCCCACTTAAGCAAGAATTTATTCCCAACACGGTGAGTTACTACGATAGGCCTTCTTACAGCAAGAACCAAATCACCAACTTGAAAAGAACGTATCCTGACTTTCTTGTTAAACGTTCTGGAAAGGCGGGCTTGATAGCATTCGAGCCTTTGTTGTGCTTCCAATCTTTTCTCATCTAGGGCTTCCAACTATTCAAGACGCAAACGTGCATTCTCTTCTTCCACCAGCCCTTCTTGTATCGCCATCCTTAGAGATGGAATCTGCTTCTCAAGGGGAACAACTGCTTCAACACCATACACCAACGAATAGGGAGTAGCTTGTGTAGGCGTTCTGTAAGTAGTTCGATATGCCCATAGAGCTTCATTCATCTTTTCATGCCAATCTCGCTTTGACTTGGAGACTACTTTCTTCAAGAGGTTGCACAAAGTCTTGTTGAAAGCTTCAGCGAGTCCATTAGCAGCTGCGTTGTACATAGAAGATTTCCTTTGTTTGAAGTCAAACTTGTCACAAAGCTTGTCGATGTGACTGTTACTGAACGATCTTCCATTATCGGTGATGATGTACCGAGGGACCCCGTATCTAAAAATGATATTGACTCGAATAAAATCAGCAACATTTTCTTTCTTCACTTCTCTCAAAGGTATGGCTTCCGCCCATTTAGAGAAGTAATCGGTTGCAGCTAGGATGTACAGATGACCGCCTGATGACTTCGTTAGTGGTCCCACCACATCTAGACCCCAAGCATCGAATGGCCACGAGGCAACGGTTGGGTGCAACAGTTCTGGGGGTTGATGGATAAGGTTGGCATGAAACTGACAAGCTTGACATTTTCGTGCGTAATCCATACAGTCTTTCACCATTGTTGGCCAGTAATAACCCATCCTCTTCACTCGAAAGTGTAACTTTGGCCCTGACTGATGAGCGCCACAAATTCCGGCATGCGCTTCTTCCATTGCGTGGGCGGCTTCACCATTACTAAGACACCTTAAGAAGACCCCATCAAATGATCGTCTATAAAGCACACTCTTGTAGTATATGAATCGAGGGGCTCAACGTCTGATATCTACTCTTCGCTTCGGATCACTTGGCAACTTATCGTATTTCAAGTAGTCGACAAATGGTTGTCGCCAATCTTCTTCTTCAATTTCGAATACCTCAATAACATGACTTTCACCTTCTTTATCATCGTCATCCTCAAGTATAGGGGGCACAACCCAACTTTTACATATTGGGATATGGGCTTTACTTTCGGGCAATGCTATTGCTGAAGCAAGTTTTGCTAAAGCATCAGCTTGTTTGTTGTCTTTCCTTGGAACATGCTCAATTTCCACGTCTCCGAGATAATTCATGAGTCGGCGAGCGTACTTATGATAAGGAAGCAACTCCGGTTTCCTAACCTCGTATGATCCAAGCATCTGGTTCACTATCAACTTTGAATCTCCATACACCCTGAGATGTAGTTGCTTAATATCGACTGCCATTTCCAACCCAAGTATGAGTGCTTGGTACTCAGCAACATTGTTTGAACAATTCTCTATTAAAGTGAAAGAATAGGGCAATACTTCTCCATCAGATGTTACAAACACAACTCCAGCACCAGCTCCTTCTTTATGGGCGGACCCATCAAAATACATCTTCCATGGAGGGGTTATTTCAACATTTAGGACATCTTCGTCTGGAAGGTCGTCACATAACTCCCATTCTGCAGGCATTGGATGATCGGCTAAGAAATCGGCCAGAATTTGTCCCTTGACAGCCTTTTGAGGGACGTAAATGATCTCAAATTGTTGCAACTAGAGATACCATCTTGCGAGTCGATCCGAGAGAAATGGCCTAGACATAACATACTTCAACGGGTTTGCTCTCGATACAAGATGGATGGTATGGGCTTGGAAATAATGCTTTAACTTCTGGATCACGAATATAAGAGCCAGACACAACTTCTCAATTGGAGAGTACTTCAATTCATTTGGAGTCATCATTCTACTCAGGTAGTACAAAGAGTTTTCCTTTCCCGACTCGTTTTCTTGCGCCAGCAAGGCTCCAACTGAACGCTCTTGAGCAGCGATGTAAAGAATCAACGGACGTCCGGGCACCGGAGCGATCAATACTGGTGGCTTCATCAAATATGACTTGATGCTTTTGAAAGCATTACTGCAAGATTCATCCCATTCAAATGGTGTATCTTTCTTCATGAGACGACTAAATGGTTGACATCGCCCGGCTAAGTTTGAAATGAATCTTCTGAGGTATGCCAACTTTCCTTGTAGGCTTTTAAGCTCGTGAATGTTTCGAGGTTCCGGAATCTTTAAGATTGCATCAATCTTTGCTTGCTCGATTTCAATCCCTCGCCGGCGAACCACAAATCCAAGAAACTTTCCTGATTTGACCCCGAATGCACACTTCAAAGGATTCATCCTAAGCTGGTATCGCCTCAAGCGTTCAAAAACCACCCTCAGGTCTTGGAGGTGATCATTCCTCCTCTTTGATTTCACGACTAAGTCATCAACATAACATTCAACATTCTTGTGAAGCATGTCGTCGAAAATCCTTTGCATGGCTCTTTGGTATGTTGCGCCTGCATTCTTCAAACCAAATGGCATCACTTTGTAGCAGTATATTCCTTTCGGGGTTCGAAAAGTAGTGAGCTCTTCGTCTTTTGGCAACATACGAATTTGATTGTAACCTGACGACCCATCCATGAAACGTAGAGCTTCATGACCCGTTGTTGCATCGATCATAAGTTCGGGAATAGGTAACGGAAAATCATCTTTGGGACATGCAACATTCAAATCCTGAAAGTCAACACACACACGAATCTGTCCGTTCTTCTTTCTCACCGGAACAATGCTCGAGATCCATGTAGGACACTTTACTTCTCGGATGAAACCTACTTCAATAAGCTTGTTCACCTCAACTTCAATTAACGGAACAAGATCTGGTCGGAATCGGCGTTGAGTCTGCTTAACTGGTCGAATTCCCTTCTTTACTGAGAGATGGTGTACTGCTACTTTCGGGTCCAGTCCCGGCATCTCTTTATACGACCATGCGAATACATCTCTGAACTCACGTAGTAGTTCAATGTAAGTTTCTTCCTCATCATCGGACAATAAAGGGCATCTCTTTATACGACCATGCGAATACATCTCTGAACTCACGTAGTAGTTCAATGTAAGTTTCTTCCTCATCATCGGACAATAAAGCACTCACATAGATTGGTCGCGGGTCGTTAACATCACCCAAGTTAATTTCTTTCAACTCATCAATAGTTGTCTTGACGCCCTCTTCGAGTTCTGGAGGAGCATCCTCTACATCCGCTTCCTCCACCTGAACATCTTCGCATTCGGTGATGTGATTCACAGTTGCGATGTCTTCATTGTATTCATTTGTATTTGTAAGATCCACACGTGATCTTATTCGACCATCTCTTCCCCTAACTTGGATGGTTTTAATAGTGTTGATAATGTCAGAGACGTACCCTTCTCTAATCATTCGAGCGATCCTTCTTTGTGCCCTTTCCATATCTTGTGGCATTTGCTGCTGAATGTTGTAGGTACTGACAAAATTGGAAGAAGCTACACTCTCTGTATCATCTTCTTTGTCGCTATACTCGAGAACAATGGTTTGCCTTCTGGCTTTGGATACACCCCCATATGCTATTGTCAACATATGCTGCCTCTTCATGCGGGATTGCTTTGAGTTCCGAACTCTGGAAACACCCAACTTTTGATGATGGGTTTGTGGCCCGAGTCTATCAAAGACTGAGGGGCGTTTCATCTTCTTACTCTTCTTGCTAGCAGACTTCCCAAGTCTCTCAAAGACCAAAAGTCGTCTTACCTTCTTACCATCTTCATCGAACGCATCATTTGTCGATGAGTATTCTCCTTCAGAAATGTGGTTGGCATTGGCTCTTTTAATTGCAATGCGAACCGGATTCTTTGTGGTATAACCAAGTCCCATTTTGGTACTCTTTACGGCATAGCCGCTCTTTCTCAACATTTTCTGGGTGTCATTAAGTCCATGTTCTGACTGACTAACAACCTTCCCCAATGCACAGTTTTCCCGTGTATCATACCCGGCTTTGACTAAGAGCTTGTAAGCTTTAGGACTGTAAAACTTTGTAACATCATGTCCCATTACCTCTCCATGTTCCACCTTAGGTCCTTGAGTAGGACGAACAAACCCCTTAATTGGCTGTGAAGATGGCTTCTTTCCATCCAGTTTAGTTAACGACAATGTTAACTCCTCCAATGCCTCAACAATAGAGGGAACTGATTTGTTCTCTTTGAGGCGAGATGTTGATGCCTCCTTGCAGTCTTTCCGTGTTGGACCTTCCTCGTTCTTTGTTTCTTTCGCACCTCGAAAGAAGTATTTGGCATCAGCAAAGTACGACTCTGCCTCTGTGAAAGGTTTATCATCTCCGACCACTGTTTTCACAACCCCTTGACTAAAGTATTTGAAGCATTGATGTAGGGTAGAAGGAACCACGCCATTTTCGTGCAGCCACGGGCGCCCTAGAAGCATGTTATATGAAGTCCTGGCATCTATGACGTGGAGAGTTACAGTCGATGTCATCCCACCAATTAGCAAATCCAACACTATGGTGTCAAGGGCCCTCTGTCCTTCCTGATTAAACCCGTGTATCATCAGCCGACTGCCTGCGAGTTCATCCATATGTATCTCCATCTTTTTCATCACTCGTAAGGGTAAAATGTTTACCCCGGAACCTCCGTCAATCAATATCCGATTCACTTTCTGCTCTCGAGTATGGCCAACTACGAATAGTGGCCTGTTATGGGATTCTGAACCAAGCATTAAGTCTTCATCTGTGAAAGCTATCGTTGAAAAACAACCATTAACTTTGTCATCGAGACCATCGTTGGTCTGAGGTCGTTCATCATCTTCCTCGCTGGTCATGTGGCAAGAGAGGTCTCTACATGCGCTGTTGTTCTCAACTGTGACAGCATTTGCCGTTGTCTCACTATCCTCTAGCAAGATCTTTCCTTCCTTGGCTAGCTGCATAACTTTCTCCTTGAATATGAAACAGTCTTGGATTGGATGCCCTACCAACCGATGGTATTTGCAATACTTTGGGTCATCCGTTCGCCCAGCTTCATCCGGTCGTTTCATTTCTGGTAATTCGATGAGGTCATTCTTGATCAGGTCATCGAACATTCCGGGGATGTCAGAGTCTAGGAATGGATACTGTTTTTGTTGTAATTCCCTCAGACTTGTTCTCCTTTGCCCCCATTCTTGGGCGACGCCTTTTCCTTTACTCCCCGTATCAGTTTCACCCTTTCTGAATTTGACAGTAGTAGCGGTCACTGCCATGGATTCTTTATTCGAATCTTTAGTGAAAGGTTTGCCCCCTTTCTTAACTTCCTGCTTGTCTTTGAACTTCCAAGGCTCCTGAGTTGGCGGCCCTCCAGCTCTAGTTGTAGACATACTCAGCTCCATGTCGTGAGCTTTAGTCGCCAAATCTTCGAACGACCTTGGCCGAATCGCTTGTAGGATATATCGAAGACCCCACTGCATACCTTGAATACACATCTCGATTGCCGAAGCTTCGGTCAATCTATCCTTACAATTCAAACTTAAATTCCTCCACCGGTTTATGTAATTTATCACCGATTCCTCCTTTGATTGACGAGTGTTCGTCAATTCAATCATGCTCACCGTTCTACGGGTGCTATAGAACCGGTTGAGAAATTCCTGCTCCATTTGCTCCCAACTATCAATCGAGGTAGCTTCCAAATCGGTATACCAGTCGAATGCATTGCCCTTTAGAGAGCGTACAAATTGCTTTACCAAGTGATCTCCGTAAGTGCCGGCATTGTTGCAAGTCTCTACGAAGTGAGCAATATGCTGCTTTGGATTGCCCTTGCCATCGAACTGTTGCAACTTTGGAGGTTGATAACCAGCTGGCATCTTCAAACTGTCAATCCTCTTCGTGTAAGGCTTGCTGTAGGTGAATGAGGACTTGGGATTTTCCTCCAACTTATCTTTGATTGCCCCAAGTATGATTTCTTTCAATCGGTCAACGGGCACCAAACCATCGGGAGAAACTTGTAAATCTTTAAGAGTTTGGTCAACTTCCATTGGCTGGCGTTCACCAGACGTCTCAGCATCATGCCCTTCGACTTGCTTTCCTTTGTCTGTATTGCTCATCAATTTAGCAATCCGAGCATCTTGTTCGTGGACATGTTTCGTTAGTCCTTCTATGGCTCGAGTTAAGCTTGACAATTGCTCCTCAATAGTCGTAGTGTCTGTTGCCATTGCTGAGGCTGTGCTTGAATCTGAGGAGCTTGCTGTGGAACGAGTAGGGGAACATGCTGGATTGTTCTCCTCATTCACAGTGTTGGGTGGTGGACCCTCTTTAGTAGCCTCCTCTGAAGAAGACGACGATTTCGAGCTTCTTGACATACTTCTCGTGACTACGTTCACGTCTTCAAAGTCAAGACCAGCTGATCCGGATGCAACACCTCTCTTAATCTTAATCTTGATTGGTGTCATCGTCGAGACTTGATTTGCTTGAAGAGTAGAGATGAGAGGTAGAGATTGTCCCACTGGGCGTGCCAATTTGTAAACACAAATTCGTGAATTAAATATAAAAACGCGAAAATGGTAAACGATTTTATTTCTTTTCGGATTAAAACCGAGTATTTGCGGGTTACAATCTCTAATTTCTCCTCTGATTCTCTCTTCTTGAACTTCACTTGGATTTCTTGAGCTTTTGGAGCTGGATCCGCAGCCGAATCCTTTCCGATCTTGTATTTGGGGCTTTTATAACGTTAATCCAAAGGTTTAGCACCGTATTTTGGATTAACCGCCGAATTTAGGGACTTTTTGGATGAACGTCGTTGAAGATCGTTCTTGAATTTGGGACTTTTTAACGTTAATCCAAAGGCTTGACGCCGTATTTTGGATTAAACGTTGATTTTTGGGACTTTTCGGGACTTTTCCAGGACTTTTCCGTTGAAGATCCACGAAGAACTTTGAAGAAACGTCGAATCGAAGAGGCTTAGCACCTTGATCTCCACTCGAACACTGTTTCTTGCTGCTTTTCCCCAAGAACGCCTTGAAGAAACGCCGAATCGAAGAGGCTTGGCACCTTGATCTCCACTCGAACACTGTTTCTTGCCGCTTTGCACGAAGAACGCCTTTGAAGATCCTCCCCTTGCTGAAGAACACTCTAAAATCTCTGCAGAGAATTTTAGAGCCTTGAATGCTTCTGATTTCTTGATGATGAAAATGAATGAAATGAGGCCTCTATTTATAGGTGTAGGCCTGGAGATTTTTGTGCAAGTAGTTAGGATTTCGAATTTTGAATTACTTGGGCTCAATTTGATTTGGGCTAAGAATACCCTATTTGGGCTCAATTTGGTTTGTTGGACTTTAGAGGTCCATCTTCATTTATGGGACTTTAGAGGCCCGTCTTGCTTTATTGGACTTTAGAGGTCCGTCTTTATTTATCGGACTTTTAGAGGGAACAATTAAATATTAATTAATTATATCTTTATTTTAGGAATTAAATTTATTCCAACAAATAAATAATAAATTTAATTAATGTTTAACCCGTAATTTCCACGCGTTGCAATTTAATTCGTAATTGAATTTTCCTCGTCTACAGAAAGATTTGAGAAAAGATTGATTGTGTTGTAATTTGATAGAGATAATATTAAATTAAATATAAAAAAAGATTTTTTAAAATATTAATATGGATAAAAAAATAAAATATTGATATTAGATTAAGTTTAAATTAAATATATTACCACGTGGGCAAAACTGGTAGGCTCTATATTATTTCCGTATGAGTTGTATCATATATAATCAACCCAAATCCGATTGACCAATTCTAAACCAAATACAATATGCTTATTAATCAAAAATAACTTTAAATGTTCTGCCAAAAAAAAAAAAAACTTTAAATGAATTTGGAATAATCAATAATAATTTGTGGAATTACAAAGTATTGACCTTCATCCACTTGAGGTATTTAATGTAAAATTAAATAATAAATTACTCCAAATAAGCAGGATACATAAAAACCTCAAAACAACATCGGCAGAGTATGCTCTGTGTTTCGAATATTTACCAAACCCAACAAATAATTTATCCTTCTAATGGCGTCTGCAGTATCTCTCATTAATCCCATCTCATTTCTCCAATCGAAAAATCTCCCATCTGCAAGAAATGGGCAGCTTAGAACACTCCAATCACGATCAAGTCCTGTCAAGAATTCAAGTCAAACCTCTCTTGGTAATTTTATCAAACACTTTGTTCTCAATTTTTTCAAGAATGAAATTCCCCTGATTTTTCTATAAATGATTATGATTCTGAATTTCCGATGTTGTTTTCTGCTGTTTTAGAAACTGAATCAAGGCAATTTTCCCATGTTCCACTTCTTTCTTGCTCAGAGGTTTGATTATTTCACCATCTTTTTCTCTATAGATTAATATTTACAGCCTTCCAATGGTAAATTAATGGAGTCCATAGAATTTGTAAACTGGGATTAATGAATGAAGCTTAATTGTGGTGTGCATTTTCTTTCATTTGAAGGCAATGGAAAGATTAAGAACATTTCGAACAAGTTATGAGAGCAAGCAGCAATATAAGGCTATGTACTCCAGCATTTATGGTGGAATAACTGTTGATCCAACGGCAATGGTGATTCCAATGGATGATCACATGGTGCACAGAGGCCATGGAGTTTTCGACACTGCAGCTATTCTCGATGGGTCAGTAAATATAGCCTCATGTTTGTTACGAAATTCTTCGATTCTTATATTGAAGTCATGTGTATTCTGAATTGTATTTGCTTCTTTGAGCCTAGCTTCGGGCTAGTTTGGGTGAGACTGTCTCAGAATGAGATCCGTGAGAAGGCTTTTATATATAAAAAGTGATAATGTTGGAGCAAAAGGTGATAGTGTTTAAGTAAAAAGTGATAGTTACTTTTGTTAAAAATATTATCAATTTTTTTACAAATCAAAATCTGGAAAAAAATATGGATTATCCTACCCAAAATTTTGAAATATGGGTTAAAAGGACCCGTCTCACAGAAAAAGATCTGTGAGACGGTCTCACACAAGTTTTTGCCATAATCTTATATAGAGACAACTTGTGTAGTCGTGTTTAACTAGAATGGTATCAGTACGTCGAGCTATTTGTATAGCATTGCCTTGGTTTGGTATTTAGTAATCGCGTTTTGTATGTCCGTTGTTTAATTCCAGACATCTCTATGAGTTGGACCAACACCTTGCCCGTTTTCTAGGCTCAGCAGCAAGGGCTAAGATAAAGCTTCCATTTGATGGAGAAACCATTCGAAAAATATTGATACAAACTGTGAGTGCTTCCAAGTGTAGGCAAGGATCACTAAGATATTGGCTGTCAGCAGGACCTGGTGATTTCCAGTTATCGTCGTCTGGTTGCTATCAATAGTCTCTTTATGCCATTGTGATCCAAGATAAGTTGCCTTACGATCGCAGTGGCATAAAAGTTATAACCTCGTCGGTCCCTATGAAAGCTCCAGAATTTGCAGTTACAAAGAGTGTGAATTATCTACCTAATGTGTTGTCGAAAATGGAGGCTGAAGAAAAGGATGCTAGTGTTGCAATTTGGGTGGATGAGGATGGGTATATAGCTGAAGGGCCGAATATGAATGTGGCGTTTGTTACGGGGGATAAGGAGCTTTTGATGCCTCGTTTTGATAAAATTCTTTCTGGGTGTACGGCAAAGAGGGTGTTGGTGCTTGCAGAGAGTTTGGTGGGTGAGGGAAAACTTCGTGGAGTGAGAATTGGAGATGTGACTGTGGAGGAAGGCAAAAAGGCCGATGAAATGATGCTCGTTGGCAGTGGAATTATCGTTCGTCCAGTGGTGCAATGGGACGATCAAGTGATTGGTGATGGTACGAAATATCTTTTGAGTAACGCTCACACAACTAATATTTTTCAGTGAAATAGTAAAAAAAATCATTTAAAAATACACTTGAGTTTTCGTCGTACTTATATTGTAGGTGAAATGAAATGGTTCGTTTTTGCAGGCAATGAAGGTCCAGTGGCGAAGTCTCTGCTAAATCTCATTTTGGAGGATATGAAAGCTGGTCCAGCAACAGTTAGAGTTCCTGTTCCTTACTAACCCGATCGGGTGCTGAAGTTTGCGATGAAACGAGACTGTAAGAAAGTTACTAGATTCTGAAATGGCATTTCAAGTGGTGGATTTTATCATGTGTTTTTCAGACAAAGAGGAAAGGATTAATGTCATGTAAATTTGGTGTAGTATCGACCCTTCGTTTGCTCGTTTTCTTGTGTTCGTGTCGATTGTGTCTACCTCTACTACCTGATGTAGCATGTATAATAATGTTGATAGCTTGATGCAGCTTCAATGGCAGGCTAGTAGAATTGAATCATACAATGCAATTATTTTATAGCCACTGCTTTTACGAGGGATGGAATAGAATAAGATTCCATGGATATACTTATATAACATCAATATAAGTGATCTGGAGAATGAAATTATTGCAAAAATTGCATTTGATAAGTTCTTCATCTAAAGATTAAATAGAAGAGACAATATGGGAAGATTGATCTACCAAAATAATCGATCTTTAAATCGAATACCGAGACATTAAGGCCATGTTTGTTTTGGAATTTTGAGAATTTTGAAATCCGGAGGATTTCAAAATTCTAATATTTTTTATGTTTTGGGTTTGTTTTGAGATTTATGTAGGATAGGATTTAACTTTATAGTATAGGATTATAGGTTTTGTAGGTATTTATAGAGTTGGCTTTTATAGGGTTATAGGGTGGGATTTTGAAATCCTGAATCAAAATCCCAAAGTGTAACGGGGGTGGAGTTTCGAAATCCCAAATCCGGATTTCCCATCCCAAAACAAACATGCCCTAAAAAAAATACGTCAGGGGAGAGGACAACAATCACAGTTCACAACACTTGCAATGCCTGAACTTGCAACACAATAAGATGGACTTTGTCGTCACTCATCAAGTATACGGGACTATGTTTTATATCCACATAAGTCATTTTTTCTGTTTCGATCATTTTAATTTTAGTCAGTTTTTTCAAATTTTTGTCAATGTGGTTTACAGGGGTGTAGTTTTTTACTTAGTTCGAGTTTTGTCCCTGAAAAGGTTTTTCTAAACATAATTTTGTTGACGTACCAACTGTAATTCGAATTCTAAACTTTTTCTTTTAATATACAACATTTATTTATTCATTCAGACTTACCAATTACCATGCCAAAAAACTGTACTCTCCACAGTTGAAAACAGCTTAATAAAATATCATTATACTTATTATACAAACACGAAATACGACATCATGGAATTTATTATAAGTTTAAATCAACGTGCCATCGTCATATTTTATAACAATTCAACGAGAAGAATCTAAAAAATATTAATGTATATTGCATTTGATGTAAATGAAGAATAATAGCCAAACAATAGCCACCACACATGTATCCACCAAAATTGCTTGAGTCATTAGATCTGACTTAATTCATTTTTAAATATCAACTTGCAATATTCTAGAAACTATACTACTCCATATGAATATGCATAATTTGGAACAACCAAAATGAGCAAAAACACAAAATTGTGGAGCTATGGTATGTGAAATTGGCAACATGGATTGTCAAACTATCGAACATGGAGAGATAAAGAAAATGATACTATAACTCCTCTCTCGAATCTTCGAAAATTAATTGGAAGCCATTCAATCGTGAACAAGGACTAATAACTCGTGCTACAAAACATGCAAGTTCGTAAAGATGTGGTGTACAAAATTAGCAACATGTTATGTCAAATTGATATTTGTGGTATGGAACACTGACTACATAGGGTGCCAAATGAATCGATGAGAGAAATTGATATACGACTTGTTCTTCTAATTGTTCAAAATCAGTTAAAAGTTGACTGAAAGATCATTGAATCACGAACACAAATTAATCTCTCGAATCTTCGAAAATTAATCTAGAAACCATTGAATCGTGAACAAGGACTGATAACTCATACTATAAATCATGCAAGTTTATGGAGATGCGGTATACAAAATTGGCAATATGTGATGTCAATTTGAAATTGCATACACAAATGAGCTTGTATGCAGTAATCTGTTTTAATGTAGACAAATAAGGTTAAGTAGAGTGCATTGATAATGCTCTATCAAAAAAGTTTTTATCTTATACTCTCTCTATTCACATAAAGTGCGTGTATTTTTTTTTAGTTATTCACATAAAATGAACTCTATCTGTCCCACAATATTTATTGTACTTTTTTTTTTGGAATGTTTCACAACACATTTCACATCCTTAAAATGAAAACATTTTATAAATGTCACATTTACAATATCCATAATTTTACATAAAATGTAATTACTTTTGGACCCACACAAATACACAAAACTCATTTTTTTACTTTATGCATAGAGATTTACCCATTATTACACTTTCTTAAAAAGTATTCCCTTCAAAATTCTACTAATTATTACACTTTCTTAAAAAAAATGTGTCAATTTAATAATAGTTTCAATTTTTAAAAAATATACCCAACCACACTTTATGTTCTCTTTACTTTATGTATTTTATCCTATACTTTATCTTTTTTTTTACAAATTATCCTATACTTTATCTACTATTGTTAAACAAACAATATTTTTTAAAAAAAAATTCAACATCAAATTATAAAATTTAAAGTAAATATTAGAACATGAAAGAAAAATGATGGGTATATTAATTGAGAGGGCATCAATTATTGGAAAACACCTCCCCTCCCATATATATATATAGCTGACGTGGCCACCCGACCCACTAAAAAGCACTATAGTATTTCTAACGCAACCACCACCGTCCGATCTTCAAAGTCGGCGGCGTCAAACAAGATAGATCCACGCGTCCGACTGCTGTTGGCTTTTCCTCATTCAATTCTTCATATCCAAAATATTTTTTGATTTTCTCGCCTTTCTCGATTTAGTGGCAATCTTAACAGAATTGCTCGATCGGATCCCCCGAGAAGAGAATTTTGTTTTTATCTTTTTGGTTTCTGGTGTGTTATTATTTAGTATTTGATTCTCGGGGGGTCTTTCTGGAATTTGACCAATCGAGGGTTTGTGGATCGAGGAGGAGGAGGAAAGATGGTAAATGTTATGGTGGAAAGAGCGACCAGCGATATGCTAATCGGGCCGGATTGGGCTATGAATATTGAGATCTGTGATATTTGCAATCATGATCCTGCGTAATTTTCTTTCTCGCTTTCTTTTTCCCCCTTTTTAAAGACGTGAGTTGTTTCGTTTCGTTTGGTTTTAGTTTATTTTGTAATGAATGAAGATGTGCATGTTTACTGTAAGCTTTGGCTTAATTGTGTTTTTCGTAGTTGTAGTTGTAGTTGCAAGGATTGTTAATTGACATTTTTTTTGTCGGGGGAGGGGGATATGTGGACTGTATTGCTTATTTTTGGATGAGCTAGCCTTGGGATTTTATTTAAACCGACAATTATAATATCTATGAAAATTAAGGGAAGAAGAAACCATTTCAGCACCATAGAGCCTCTAGAGGACTAGAGGGAAAAAGGGGGTTGGGGACTTTGTTCAGGAGAAGGTTTAGGGATATTTGTGTACCTGTTTTAGTCAGAAACTCTGATTAGTTCATTATGATAACTAATGCAATAATGTGTTCTTTGAGCTTAATTCACGTTTTGTTTGTGCCAGACAAGCAAAAGATGTGGTAAGGGGGATTAAAAAGCGACTTGGTAGCAGAAATCCAAAAGTTCAGCTGCTTGCCTTAACAGTAAGCTAGTTTTCATATTTCGACTTTAAAGTTCAAAAATATTGAATTGAGCTTTTTCACATGCTTAAATGGATACTTGCTATTGCCTTGTGTACTTGGGGAGATTGTTGCATTAAGTTCAGTTATCTTGTCAATTGCTTTGTTTATGTAAAGCGAGGACCTTGAGAATTGGGTGGAACTATTCCCTTCTAGCAGAATCTAGGATGACTGTGGGACTATAGAGCCTGAATAAGATGTATTCATTCCATGGATTAAAGAGAAAATTGCAAATTGTAAAACTGAAGGAGTGTAATATTTGTAAACCAGTTGGTTGCTGCCTTTTTTTTTAGTTTACATAAGCTGCTATAAAAGGACTAAGAATAAAGAAGA
Organism: Galeopsis tetrahit; assembly: GCA_963675135.1. Lineage (NCBI taxonomy): Eukaryota > Viridiplantae > Streptophyta > Magnoliopsida > Lamiales > Lamiaceae > Galeopsis > Galeopsis tetrahit. The sequence continues at coordinate 2,768,204 of OY776125.1, read as the reverse complement.
GCATGAAATAGAAGTTGAAACTTGAAACTGAACTGGGGTTTGATCACATTTATTTAATATTTAGAAAGCTGAGATACTGTTACTTCTAGCTTTATAATCAGGATATGGATAGTAATAGTGCAAGTAAAAGGGAGTACAAATGCTAGTTTCTCTATAATGTATTTGGCTGATAACAAGTAAAGTTGGCCTGCACTGTAGAAGACATTAAAGTTGTCAATCGCCCTATGTTCATGGACACTTTTGGCGTGTGTGCTATTTTTTAGTGTTTGACGCTTTCAAATAGCTGAAGAGGATTAAAAGCAACTGAACTGAGGCTAATAAACCATTAACTGAACAATGAGTATGCTTCAGAGTGCATCTAACACACGACTTCTAAGTTGCTAGATTTCTGGAGAATTACTGAGTGGTACTCTTTCAACTTCCTACTATTAAGTGATTGTTTATCCTTGTATATTAAGCAGTTAAATGGGGTGCATACTTTTTAAGATGGATGTGTGTGGGAAAGGAACACAAAATTTGACATGGAAGTATTAGATTAGTATTTGACATGCAATGGAAAGGAAAGTAAGATTGTATAAATCTCTTTGAGTAAACCAATGCAATGATCCAATTTCTGAGGGTTCTAAATGGCTGAAAGTATCTGAGTCTTGAAATGCCCTTATTATCCCTTTCTTGTAGAGGTGACATATCCTTATAATTGAGAAGTACTGTAAATTGCTCAGTCAATTGCAAATGTTTCTATTGCATTTTCTAGCTATTGGAGACCATTGTGAAGAATTGTGGAGATATTGTCCATATGCATGTTGCTGAGAAAGACTTACCTCATGAGATGGTGAGAATAGTGAAAAAAAAGGTAATCTAATTCATCTATCGTTGCCACTATCTTTCGTTGTCTTAGTTTTGTTCCTCCATTTTAAGTGACACACAATTTGTCACTGCAGCCAGACTTCCATGTAAAAGAGAAGATATTGATTCTCATAGATACTTGGCAAGAAGCTTTTGGAGGATCAAGGGCAAGATACCCCCAATACTTTGTAGCATACCAGGATTTATTGGTATGTCATGCCAGTATCTTCTCTCTAATATTCTAATTTTCAATTTCTGATGCATATGCAATGGCTTCTTGTTCCTTTATAATCAATTTGTGTCCTTCTTATAGCGTATTGGGGCAGTTTTCCCTCAGAGATCTGAGAGGACAGCTCCTGTTTTTACACCACCACAAATGCATCCTTTGACATCATATCCTCCGAATGTTCGTAATCCAGAACCTAGAGCTGATGGAGCTGAGTCTTCTGCTGAAGCTGAATATCCATCATTGAGGTGCAATTTTCTGGGAACTTTCAAACATTTCTTTGTTACGTAGAATAATGACACATGTTATTGCAACTTTATTGGAATTATGAAAAGTCATTCCTTTATCTAATGATATATGCTGTCATGTAATGATAAATTGATAATAGAGTTCTAGTTCATAAGAAATCCTGCTCCTTGACTTTCTATTCATAGCTTCGCATCACACATAAAATTTTATAAATTGGATATATGCCGAAGGTGCTTGAATGGATTTGATGAATGGGGATTTCAGTTTATTGTGTGCAATGATAATGTTATATCTAATGGAAGACCTGGTACAATTCTCACTTGGAGAAATTATGTGTGAGGATAGTGAAGCATTTGTTGAATTCTTTTCCTTTCTATTGTTATGTGTTGCTTCTTGGGTTTAGCATTGATGTTTTGAAGCTACTTGTGTAAAATAACTGATGAGCCTTAGTTGTGAAGACACGGAGTCCCACTTTTATGTTAACCTAGTGTGTCTCCATAGTTGCAGTTGGTAAATTTGAAAATATAAACTGGTTGTGCCCTTGCTCTAAAAAATGTGGCTGTGCCTTCATTCTGAGGTTGTATGTTCTTAATTGTAGCTATTTGATGTTTGTATTTGCTCACTGTTCTTATATCAGCTTGACAGAACTTCAAAATGCACGCGGTATCATGGATGTCCTAACAGAAATGTTGAGTGCTTTAGATCCCTCGAACCAAGAGGTAACAATAACACTATACAATAGAAAAGCTTTTCGTGTCAGCCATTGCTACTCAAATAGAATTCTGAGCAACATAACACATTATGGAATATGAATAGTGACTATTTGTGGAATTTCATTATGTTGTTTTACAAAATTGACTTACATACTTGTTCTTTGTGGAAACACAAGTTACTCAAATTGTTATTATGCTATCCGTTACTTTTAACACCCTTTTCATAACATTAGATTTTGAGATTTTTATTTTCTTTTGTATTGCAGGGTCTCAAGCAGGAGGTCATTGTTGATCTGGTTGAACAATGTCGTACATACAAGCAAAGAGTGGTACACCTTGTCAACTCAACTTCGTAAGTTACTGTTTACTTTCTCTGCTACTCATCATCTGCTTATGTTTATCTCCGATTTCTCTTGTCCTTTTGTTTGACCTCTCCTTGTTTACTATAAGAATATTTTCTTGAGATAAATACTATGAACCTCAAAGGAACATCTGATTGATGGAATGAGCTCTAGTACTTGGTCTAGGATGTTACTTATTTCCGATCTACTTATTTGCAACTCATCTATTTATTCACAAGTTTTCCAAGCTAACAGATTTCTAACCACTATCACTTCTGGTTAAAGTTAATCTATGTTCTCCATGGAAGTGTTGGTTTGTGAATTTTGAATTTCATTAATGGAAATGGTGGATTTGAGCTTTGCTGCATCTGTATGTATTGGTTGATGATCTTTTTGACCCTGTGCAATCTATATTACTGATGATGACATTATCTAGCTTACATAATTTGATGTATTGGTGTGACCTTAAATCCCTGAATAATAATATATGGCTCTTAATGATCAGGCACAACCTGCTAGAGTGTCCTGCAGTCATTTAATACATACTCCCTGATCACAGATTTTATTTCCACCAGCTTTACTTATTGTGTTGCAACTTGATTTTGGATGAGTTTGATGGAAGCACAATTAACTATTGGGATCCCCGTTTATGTTTCCTGATGTAGGGATGAATCACTATTGTGCCAAGGGTTGGCCCTGAATGACGACTTACAACGTGTATTGGCCAAGCACGAATCACTTTCCTCGGGAGGTACCCCTCTTCAGTTAGACAAGCCAAAACTTGAAATTACTAAAGCTTTGGTCCCTGTGGATGCTCCACTTATTGACACCGGTGACACAAAACAATCAGACGGAGGGTAAATTTTGATTCTGTATTTAGCATCTATAGTAGATTTGCATTGGATATGCTCTCCTTGGTTTTTGTGGTTTTGTTGTTACCCTGCTCAGATATTTAGTTATGCAACTTTGTTTACTTAAATGCAAGCAAGTGTCACTACTTGAGTTCTGCACCTTGCTACCTTGAGAGATTAAAATAACCTTTGATGTTTTAGTGAATATTTTAACTGCATTATGACTCATCTGGTTTGATGTTTACTATGTAACCTATTATATCTGGCTTATGAGAGCCAGCATAGGCTGCGTAGCTCGTTTGACTAATTAGTTCCTCCACATGGATAGGGTGCTCAGCAATTTTAAGCTTTTCTCTGAAATAAAAAAATGTGAACTTACTTAATACACTTGTTGATTGACAACTGAGCTGACCTCTTTATTGTGATATTAATGTTTTATGTTTTACTAAAAGAGAAGATACTATCTTTGTGCTTGGAAAATGGAGGCTGACCACTTGTATACTTTTTGCTTATCATATGTTATGCTTCTGATGCATCTTGATTTTCTTTCTAGCTTCAAACTTTTGTCTGTTCTTCAGTTTTTGTATGTTTTTGAAAATTGAACACTGTATTCTTCATTCTTGCAAAAAATATTAATTCTTATGTTGTCATCTTGGATGCACATTTCATTTGCAGATCTACATCTACTAGTTTAGGGACACAGTTGTCGCTCTCTGGTCCTGCAACTAATGGTCAGTTGACGACTCCAACAAAAGCTGATTCTAAGATAGATCTTTTGAGTGGAGATGACTTAATGGCACTTGTTCCTGTGGGACAGCCCGAACCAGCTAGCCCTGCTGCATCTCAGCAGAATAATGCTCTTGCTCTTGTTGACATGTTTTCAGAAAATAATAATAACAATCAACCTTTGAATTCTGCTGGTCAAGCCTATACGGTGTCTCCTCAACCTTTATACCCAAATGGACATGTTTCGGGTTCAATGCAACCTCAACAAGAACAGCCACTTTATTCACAGGCACAAGAACAGCATCTTTATTCACAGCCCCCTGCTTCTGCCTGGAACAGCCAGCAGACTCAGCAGCCGCCCTCACCAGTTTATGGTACATCTATACTTAGTTTACACGCAATTGTGATATCTTTCATATGTACACCTCCCAAATATTTGAAGCTAATCTGAGCTGTGTCTTTTGTTTGATAGGTGGTCAAAGCAGTAGCGCTTTCCCCCCTCCACCGTGGGAGGCACAACTAGACGAGAGTTTGCCCACCACAAACCATCCTCAACAAATGCAGCAGCAGGGAGTTCTCGCTCTTCCAGCACCACAAGCTGACCAGGTAGTTGGAGTCTACAATGGTGGCCATCTTACGTCACTTAACACTCCTCAAACTATGCAGCAGAGCAATCAAATGGGGGGCATGCATATGCAGCAGAACAATCAAATGGGGGGCATGCATATGCAGCAGAACAATCAAATGGGGGGCATGCATCCTTATCCCATGCAGAGCCCGATGTATCCTCAGCCCATGCAATCTGGCCAAATGGGTTATATGTATCCTCAACAGATGTACAACAACAACAACAACAACCAAATGGCTGGTTACGGATATGGCTATAGTTATCCTCAAAACCAACAGCAAAATGCTTACTTTGCTCAGCAAACCATATCTGCGTTATCTGTGAGGGATGATACTGGCCTTAGAAATTCATCGTCGAGCAATTTGGCATCTGTAAGACCACCTAAACCAGAGGACAAGCTATTTGGAGACCTTGTTGACATGTCTAAATTTAAATCGGGGAAAACCACGCAAGGAAGAGCTGGGAGTATGTGATGACGGGTGTTCGAGTTTTGTTATTTTGCTTGCTTGGCTCACCTCAGTCTTCTATTTTTGGGGCTATTTTTCCTATTATATATATTCTTCACTGATTGTGTTGCCTGCAGTTCTTCCTTTCTCTTGTTGCCTTTTTTTTTTTATTATTGTTTGGATTCCTTCTTACTAGAAATCATGTATACATTTCATGTAGAAAGGGAAATTCGTATATTAATTTTCTTTTATTTTGAGGCAATACAGAAAATATATCCAAAAATAGATTTTTAAGTCTAAAAGACTGGAGTATACCGCCAAACAAGAATTAATTTATGATTGATCATCAAAGTTGTTTTGAAATAGTATTCAAATCAGATGATCAATTAAAAAAAAAAATCAGATGATCAATTACTTCTACCCAAAATTAGGATAAATGTCAAAATTTGTACGAGATGGATATTATGCAGTCCTCTGTCTTCCATTATTATTTAAATAAATGACACTGTAAATAGAAGGTTTTCGTGCAAAGATGTTCTATTAATAATGAGACAGAGTGAGTATGAATATATGACTAAAAGAAAATATGATTAAAATATCAAAATGAAATTTCCTTTCAAACATGAGTAGAGTGACATTTGTGTGCATTTAATTTTTTTTTATACAAATTAAGCCACAATTCAATTTTAATTATGTTCTAATGTGGTAATTCAAAATTTTAATTGAATAATAAAAAAATTTATAAAATCTTGAATTACATACACGCGGGTGAATAAACGGCTTATAAGCCTCGCACCACAGTAATACCATGCACCGGCACACACTGGATCACCTGACCGTCTTGTGTCGATATCTTAACCTGAAGAACACAACTGCCTTCAGCGTAGTTTCTATTTCCATATCAGCAATAAATCCTGAAAGCAGTAAGTACTCTCTATCTCTTTTCCTTTTTTCTCTTTTTGTTTTTGGATTTTTCGATCATGATCCCCCGGTGCTATCCCCTATTTGAAGAAAATAAAAATCAGTTTATGCTCATTATCTGTTTTTTTTTTTTTTTTTTGGAGTTTATTTGGTAGTAATTTCAGCTTCTTGTGAAGTATAACTTAAAATTGCGGTTAATTGACGCAGGTTAAGCTTATTGTGAGTGCGAATTCAATAGCATACGTAATTGGCGTTCAATATGCAGGTTAGTATTGTTGTTTCCCTCGAGTTTCCTTTTCCTTGTCACTTGGTTTTTTCATGATTTTGATTTTCATCCTCATTTGCACGATTTCTCTGGATCAATGGAATATACGTTCTGTTTTTCTGTATAAAATGATAAAATTCTTGGAATTTGTAAGATGATGGTATATTTTCTTATGTTGTACTTGGTTCAGACTTCAGATTGAAGTTAAGCTATATGCATACCTTGGTTTCAAAATGGCTTGATTCCTTCTGCTTATGAGTTTGACGAACAAGATTTCATGGTTTCACTATTGTGTTGTCAAATTCAAGTGAAAGTAGGCATAGAGCATGGAGATGAATGACACTAGGTGCCCTTAGTAGGGAAACCAGAAGGTTATACACTATATCATTTACAAATTTGAATGAAGCATTCAATTCAGCCGGTATAAGTGACTAATGTGAGGTTGATTGCAAACTACTCCTCCCCGATCAATTTTCACATTGATTTGGGCACGAAAACTAAGAAAAAGTGTTAAAGTAAGGATATCAAAGTCCTTTCAACTTTAGTGAAAACTGATTTGGGACAGAGGGAGTAAATATTAAAAAAATGTTCCGAACAGATAAGTAACTACATAAGGATTTGAGGAACTGTAAGATGCTATGCACTGAACTAAGAATAAATGGAAGACATTATACTAGAATGGATTTATCTGGCATTAAGTTTGCAGTCGTGTGTTTTATCTTATCAAAAGACTTCCGAATTGTCCAAATATCACACATTAGGTGTCTATTGTCAACAAATTTAGATTGATTATGTGCTTGGTAAATAGCCATCGAGGGCAAGGCTTTTGAAGGAATACAAAGAAGTGCAGAGAGACAAAGTAGCTGATCCTGATATTCAACTCGTTTGTGATGATTTAAACATATTTAAATGGACAGCTCTCATTAAGGTAAATCTTATTAATGATTGTGCTTAGTCGTATGAAATTCGTTTGAGAGTAGAAAATTAATCGTTCGATTCTATGCTGTGTAGGGTCCATCAGAAACTCCTTATGATGGTGGAGTTTTCCAGCTTGCGATTACTGTACCAGAGCACTATCCTTTGTTTCCTCCTCAAGTTCGTTTCTTAACCAAAATATTCCACCCAAATGTCCATTTCAAGGTACTTTATCTCTTTTCAAGTCATTTTGTGCTGTTATCAAAATCAATATCCATTTTTAACTCTTAACGAGCAAACAAGAATCACGTGAGAGTTCCTCAAGTAAACAAGTTGTTTGTGTGCTGAAAAATCTTAGTATAGAAACTAGCACTCTTTGTGCTCGATGTGTTGATAGAAAAACCAGATGAATCTAGCCTGCGTAACCTAACCCACCCGTGTTCTTTTTCTAATGCATGGTATTATTATTGATGGCACACTTATGCAGAAGGGTGACATTTGCCTTGATATTTTGAAGAGAAGTTGGAGTCCGGCATGGACCCTGCAATCAGTTTGCCTGGCTATAATTGCGCTGATGGCTAATCCAGAGGCTGATAGCCCACTGAACTGCGATTCAGGTATTTTACTCGTGATTTGTTCCTCAAACTCAACTGCGTTGATCCACGAGAATATTGTAGAAGAGATATATGGAAGAACCCTCGTTTTCTTTGTTAATCAAATTCAACTTCCTAAAACAATGATAGAAACAACTATTTATAATAGTACGTACCGGTCTAGAATCATGACAGCAATATGATTTCTACCTTAAGACATACATAAATCAAAATTTTCTTGCGAAGTAGTCGTACATTGTTTTTTTGAAAGTTGTAATTCGAGTAAACGTGTGTGTTTTGAGTAGGCAACCTTCTCCGATCTGGAGATGTCAGAGGATTCCAGTCGATGGCGCGGATGTATACCAGACTTGCAGCCATGCCCAAGAAGGGGTGAAGGGTGATTGCGTTTTGCTCTTCCATAAAAGGATGGAAATGTATGTTCCACTAATCTCTCTAATGCCCTTCAATACTCTAGATTTGATAAACTATCTTTCTTCAATAAAATTTTCACCTTCTTTCTATTGCTTGGGCATCTTGTTATGTTGCAAATAAATCAAGGTGATAATTATTTGGTTTATCAATTGTAATCAATCCTTGCTTCTGGAAATCAACAACAAAAATGAATCATCCCCTGGCATTTTTCTTGATAATTTGTAATTCTTCCATCACATTTTTCTTATTGAAACGTCCCAAAATTATTTGCATCATTCCAATATGAAAATAACCCACAAATTTAATATTCACTAACATCATTTTTTTTTAAAATTACCACTGGTTTTGGGCCCACATTTTACCATACTAAATCAATCAAAATATCACAAAACACCCCCACTAAATCCCCATTTCTTAAAAAGAGTGTCTATGAATATGCAAGTCGTTCCGAAATGGATGAAAATATTAATTGGTGAAAAAATATGGATATAATTATACTTTTTATTAGGATAAAATTATACAAAAAATTAAGTGAGTTGTCAATATCCGGCTCCTACCATTAAATAAAAACAAAACAAAAGAACGAATAGTCAGTAATATTATGCAGCAAATATAATGTTTTGTTGTGGAGGCAAGTATATAGACAAAAATCACATTGGATACCGATAATATATGGTTGCAGTATTCTTATTGTGTATGGGGACCTAATTTTTGAACGCGATAAGGATGTCAAATATCGTAAATGACAAAATCATATTTGGTATGCTTGTGAATGGAGAAATCAATACCACCAACACCTAATTACTGCAGCCGATAAGGATGTCAAAAACTGGGGGCACCATCTTCGTTGGGAAATTTTGTGTGAGACGATTTTATACATGAAACGTAGCTCAACTTTTGTAATTACGTCTTACTTTGCTTAAAAATGATTTTAGTAAGATTATAAGTCTATAAATTGTAGAACTTATGACTTATGAGTGATGTATGAACTGTTTTGTACAAGTTTTTATCGAAAAAATAATGTTGGATTAGAGTATCTAAAATATCCACCATTTCCATGTCCAATTTATTCCGGACTATAAAGTTGTGATTTGATTGAACTTATACATAAAATTTGAATATCATATAAGACTAAAGACTTGAGCGTGAGACCATAGACAAATTAACATAAATAAATATACATCTCTTTTAAAGTGTCATGTACAAATTATACTTGTCCCACCAACTCCCTCATGCAAGAATACACAATTTCTTTTGTTGATTTAATCATTACGCCACAGCTGGAAATATTTATGTTCGGACAAAAAAATTAAATAATGAAGTATAATATTCAACGCAATATTATAATGAATAAAACGTGAAAAATATTTCGCGAGGTGGTGGCGCCTATAAAATGAGGACAAACGGCACACAATTACATCAGAAAGCAAAAAAAAAAAAAAAAAGGTAATTCGATATAAAAAAATGGCAATGTTGGAAGCTAAAATGAGTATGAATGATTCATCATCATCATCAATATCTGATGTTTTCGAAACAGGAAAGTATCAAGTGACAACTATCACTGTTCCAAGCTCACACACCACAAAACCACCAACTGAATTATTTATCGTTTCACCTCTTGAAAAGGGTACATACCCTATCCTACTTTTCTGCCATGGATTCATGCTTGCAAACACTTGGTACACCACACTCTTGAAGTTTATAGCTTCTCATGGCTACATAGTTATTGCCCCTAAGGTACTTAATTCTTCTGTGCCACTACCTGAATCCTTAACACGTGTCGCCGTGATTATTACTAGGCGTTTATTATTTTTTCACTTTACATTTGAATGATCTAGATAGTGAAAGATGATGTGGATTGTGGAATACAAAAAATGATGACTAACTATGTATCTTGTGTGTATATATATAGTTTTATGGAATTATCCCCATATCAATTCCTGAGGCAGTGAAGAAAGCGGCCCTAGTGACAGAATGGCTACCCACAGGCCTCCCTCTAGTGCTCCCGGAAAACGTTACCGGAGACGCAGATAATCTTGCTCTTTCCGGCCACAGCCGGGGTGGAAAGACTGCCTTCGCCCTGGCGTTAGGGGAAATCGAGAAGAAAAGGTCCCGAAAGAAAAACAAAAAGGCTGTGGGGGATACCACACCCCCACCACCAAACCCCTACAAATTCAAAGCACTTATAGGGATCGATCCGGTGGGAGGGGCCTCCCCCTCGAGCCGCCCCCCGCCCGATATCCTCAAATACATACCTCGGTGCTTCAACATGTCCGTGCCAGTGGCAGTGATTGGCACTGGGTATGGGAGCCAGTCGAAAGGGCTGGTTCCGCCGTTCGCCCCAGATGGGGTGAACCATTCGGAGTTCTATAACGAGAGCAAACCACCTGCTTGCTATTTTCTAACAAAGGATTATGGTCATGTGGACATGATGGATGATTGGGTTGTGGATAAGATGAAATATGTGTGCAAGAGTGGGGAAGGTTCCAAGGATTCCATGAGGAGAAGTGTTGGAGGCATTGTGGTCGCGTTTCTGAGATGTTATTTAGGCAATGTTGAGGAGGATCTCAACGCCATCGTCGATGATCCGAAAATAGCTCCTATACTTCTTGATCCAGTTATTTATGTCAAAGAGTAGAAGAAACAGGAGTTGTTTCTCTGCCTCATGAGTATGAGGTTTGTTTAAATTGTATGTCTTTCGTCTATTGTCTATCTCCTTTTTTGTTTTACTTCGACATTCTCATAAATGTATGAGGATGTAATCTACACATTAATAAAGCATGTCCTTCGATTTTACTCTTTTAATCTAAAGAAGTACAATATGACTTTTACGTTTTAACATCTGTATATTAAAGAATACTGAAGCAAGCATTAGGATGGAATGCATTAAGATTGAAGAATTTGCAAATGAATTACAAAATACAACAGTCAATCCATTTTAATTATCCGGTAGTATCAATTGAGCAGAGGAGGCACATTTCGTACACGAGAGAAAGACACGATAAAGCATATAATGGGTTTGGAGAAATTTAAGTGCATAGCGAATGAACATACAAATCACCTGCAAATTAAGGCACGATCTGCAGTTGAGACTTGAGAGAAGCGTCTTGGTTTATCAATGAGAGTAAGCTCAAGGGTTGTAGTGTTGATCGAACCATTCGCTTGCTTGTTTTACCATCAGAGGTGTCATCTGATGCCCAATCCCCGGTTCAGTTACCAGCTGAAAACAAGCAGATAGTCAGAAGCAACTCTGTACGTGTGTGTGTGTGTGAGAGAGAGAGGAGGAGGAGGAGTGCTGCTCATTTGCTTTCATTTTTAGGTGGCTTATAGTGATTCACACCTTAAAGTTATCAGCAGAATTGGCCTCTGCGAATGTCTTTCTTGCTTTTGATTCTGGAAGTTCCAATCCACCCACAGGATTTCGAGGATCGTCTTCACCTAAAGTTTCCATGTTCTAGTTTCAGACCAAATGTATTGCTTTCATAGACATGAATCTTGACAGTGAAGTGTAATTAATGGCCTTACCGTTCAAAATCAATAGAGGACGAGGTGCAATTGCAGGAACTGTGTAGGGTGAATCGAAACGAGAGGTTAAACCGGGAGCTATCCTGTCCCAAACCTGTTAATACATGTTAGCTTACTAAATTCAGAATACATTGCCAGAGCAGAAAACCAGACAAACAAGGCAAATCAATAGCTATCCAAGAATTGCACGTATTTAGTGGTTGTTAGTAGACATAAAGCTTAGAAGTTTTATCAAGATAAAATAAATGAAACAGGGACGAGTCAACAATAAGCTGACCTTCTCCACCACTTCTTTATCAATTGTGTTTTTTCCTAAATCGATTCTTGCTTCTGAAATGAAGAGAAAAAAATAAAAAATTAATTGCCGCATTTATAGACCACTGACCTTTTTTCTTTCAAGAACCAAATATACAATACATAAATTGTGGGATTAGATGGATAGAATGCAATCATGCATAAAGCTATTAGAGATTCGTCCAAGTCATATCTACTTCTCACCTTCAAATACAGCCTTGATGCTGTTAACTCGAGCTTGCCACTTGTCATGTTCAATAGCCCACCGGAACCCCTGAAATTGTAATGCCATTGAGACTGTATAAACTCTTTTACCTACTCAGTCTATATCTGAAAAACCAACCTGAACACCGATTATCGGGACAGCCACTGAATAGCGAGTATCAGCAGCAGCAGCAAGCCATGCATGCATTCCTGAATGATGGAGTATCATATTAGGAGTTGTAAGAAAGATTGATGCATACAAATATAATCTCAGAGTGTGTTCTTCTGACCTCCAAGGGATTCACCGGTAATTCCTATTCTAGAAGAATCCACATCCTCCCTTTGTGTTAGATAATCCGCCAACTTTATTAAGTCCCACGTCTGAGAAATTAAAGATGTATGTCTCAGTTTAAAAGGATAAAATTTGGTTGATCAGTCTATCAAACAATTAAGGCACAAAAAAAAAAGAAGAAGAAGAATAAGATGGTAGCAAAGAATTCATCAAAATTTTCTCTTGCTACAGAAAATGGAAACTGTACCGTATCATACATGAAAGGCATCGTATCACCCTTTTTCCATGATGACACTAGAGCCTGCATCGACAAAATATTACTCATAAATGTTCTGCACTACAAGTTCAACTTATCCACGTGAAACAAAACATAGACAAAGATACAGAAGCCACACATCTCGGTAAGTAGTTAGATTTCTAGCACGCTCTCCGTGGTAACGAGAATCAATGGCTACAGAAATATAACCCCTCGAAGCATATGCCTGAAACCATTTAAAAAATACACAGGTCAGACTACTATTCTGAAAGGACACTGAAAATACAATTGCTGGCCTTTTCTTCCCACTGAAAATACAACCATCGGTTACCTCAAGTAAAGGCCTCAACCACTCTTTGCATTTATGTGTACTGTGCAGGAAAACAATTGCTGGCCTTTTCTTCCCACTGGTTTCTTCCAGTTTCAATATCAGAACAGGCAAACGCCCTTGCTCTCCTGCCTGATTATAAATATTTGAAGTGTAGACAGATGAACATCAATGCATGACGTGCACAAGTGTAATAATCGGGAAATCAAAGACTTGGATGCCTAATATTTGATCAAGTATAAAAATGTCAAGCATCTGGGGAACTTCAGTCATAGTTGAGCAATACATTGACAGGTTAGACAATTATTTTTTTTAACCTGAAACTTTCTAGAACCTAGATACAGGATGCCTAAATTTCCTTCCCCAAGATACTAATCCTTGAAAAAAAAGAAAAAAAACACAACACAACACACAGACAACAACAATAACAACAGTTACAATACCTCAGTAATCAGGTAAAGGTTCTCCTCCTGAAGCAGTTCCTTAAAATTGGGAATCTCTTTCTTTGGACAAGACTCCATAGACTGATGTTTCACCAAAAGGACGATGCATGAGATTTTTATTTATTTTTTTGAAGCAAAAGGAATTCTAAAGCAATGGTCAACCTCACTGAATGTTGGCTTAGGAGTTTCTTGATATAATGGATCTTGTACAGGTTTCGCAGGTTCAACAGAAAGAGGAACTGCAGAAATTTGATTAACACATTCACTGGTATCAAATGTTCAGGAATAATAATAGCAGATTCACCCTTACAGATTGCAACAAAAAATATCAGAGTAATATATGAAGCCAGAATCTTTCAGTAAATGACTATTCTAGATGAATATGATCAAAATGTTGAAATGATAAACACAGAATTAACACCATTGCTACCCCTCGGGGATAACATTTTTTCCAAAGCTCCAATCGATGATTTTCCCCAACATTAACACTCAAGCATCTTGCACATAACTTCCATACAAGATTATCATAGTGTGTAATGGTGCATCACTTCAATTACTGGTTATTGCTACAGATTTGCTGCCATTTTTCATCCTACTAACACAGAGCACTTGCGTTTCATCTATGCATACAAATTGAAGAATGACAAAGTTTCATTTTCCTTGTAATTGTGATCTACTACAAACTGAAGCTCTCAAATATACAGGATCGCAACGTCGTACCATCCGCTTCAGTTATTGTACCCCTCTCTAGAGTCAACTTCAAATTAAAACGCATCAATGAACTCAAATTCCAAACCTAAATCAGCTAGCACACTGAATCATTGCGAAGAACATGCATAATTTCACCAATAATAGGAAGAATCAAAGGCATTCATAAAACAAAACTAACAGAGAAGCGCACAGTAGAGTTGGAGAGGTTGCGTAAATGACCTTCAGCTTCAGCAGTCCGACGACTGCGGAGGACCTGCAGCAATTCGGAGCGAATCTTCGCGGCGTCGTCGGAATATTCCATTCTCCGATCAGGTGAGAGGAATTGTGGAGTGGTTGCGGAGTTGGTGATTTTGGCGTTTGAGTTGAGCTTATAGTAATTGACAGTTGAGAGCGCACGTGCTCGTACGTAAGGGGTCGTGCTTGGCACGTGCAGTAATCCAACCATGGTTGCTGCGAGTGCGACCATGGATAACAAAAGATTGTAATTATGTTCATTTCTTCCTCTTTCTTTATTCTTCCTATCTTAGTCAATTAAAATATAATAATGAGTTGGACATAATAATTTTCATATATTATTTGACATTTGTGTTTAAAAAAGTGTAATAATTCATTACTCCTTTTCAAAGTTGTCCATTTATATTTTTTTATTTTTTTGAAAACGTATATTTTTATGTTTTATACATTAATTAAGAAATATGTACTACGTAGAGTGAGTTGTTAAAGTAGATAGAAATGAAAAAAGAAAAAATGTAGATAGTGATATAAATAAGAAAAAATAGAATGATAGCTAAAAAGAAAATGGGTCCTAAATAAATAAATTTTAGAATGACGAAAAGAGTAATGAATTGGGTTTTAACTTTTAAAGGGATAAATTTATGTATAAAATAAATAAATGAATTAATTTGCGTAAATGTATGAACCTAAAAGTAATACTCCCTCCGTTCCATACTTGAAGACACATTTTACCATTTTGGACGTTCCATACTTAAAGACACATTACTTAAAATATAGCAAAAACACTTTTAAACACTTCATTTAAAACATCATAATATTACAACAAATGTCACTACTTTATTACACTAAAAAGTAACTTTATTACTATTTATAAAGTTGAAAAGTTTTTACTACCCCCACTTTATCTTACACAATATTAATAAACAATTCATTCATTAAAATCCGTGCTCAATTAATTTGAGCCTTCAAATATGGGACGGAGGGAGTATATTTTATGTACAACTACAAATATTGTAAAATTGAAATTTATAAATAAGAAACTGAAAGTTATTGAAAAAAGCTCCCAAAAGAAAATTGTAATTGGAAAATGAGTATATTTTTTTCTTTATTTCATTAATAAAGCTGCCGCATAAAAACTTTGGTAGAAATATCTGGTACGAAGCCAGCGACTGTAGCATGTATCAAGTCTCGATCACCTAATTATTGATGTAATTGGAGAACTAAAATTCCTAAATTGCATTTTTTTTTTAATGAGATCTGGAACTACAGTCTACAGCTACTGTACTGACCAAACATTGACTTAACAAGACACTTTTATAGCCTAATACAAAATCTATAATACGAGTACTTTTTTTGTCTATACATTTACAGCCGGCACACGTGCTGTCTCAATTTAAACAAAATCTAATTCATTCAAACCCTACTTTATACACAATTCATTCAAACCCTACCTTATACACCCGCCACGGCACCACCTTTCGGTTTAGCAAATTTTTTCCGAGTCATTTTAACTGAAAACACCCTAAAACCCGAAAAAGCCACAAATTTCAAATTTGAAGAAAAAAAACCCCATTAAAAACAAGAACCCATATCGCACGAGGGGAGGGGATGGTGGCAGCGACATCGCTGGACCCTAATTTATGGAGAGGGGAGGGGCGGCGGCAACACGAGGTGGGAGGCACAAAACTTGTAGATTGAGAAAAGAAAGAAAGAGAAGGTGTAGAGAAATTTAGGGTTGGATAGAATAAGGGGTATAATTGGTAGTTTATGGTGAATGTACTAATCTAGTGGGTATTCCAATTAAAAATGGGGTGCAGATAACCTAGGCTATATATAAGAGAGAAAAGCAATGCATTACACAGATTTAAATATAAAATATAGGTTTATAAAATGATGAATAAGGATTAGTAGTATGATCATTACAAGCAAAACTGGCGGAATATACCAAACCTCCAAGGAATTGAAACTGCATAACCAGGTCCTAACCTTTGGACACATAGTTATTAATTTCATACACCAGTAATTCTTTTTACAGTCTTAAATATATGAACTCAGCTATAATAAAAAGATTTAGTTACCGTGCAAACAACAATTGTCGATTACCTGCAGAAAATCACTTTTCTACTTGAGTCCTAGCTACGGGTTTTCCTGCTCTCTTCTTGTTTCTGCAATATACGAGATGAAATCGTCAGATTTGAAATCCAATTAATTTTATCACTTATTTATGTTGAAATCAGTAGGAGACAATGTCTCACCTTCTATGGAGCCACAAGTGATAAGTTTGTTGAGAAAACTGTGAAGCTCGGTCAATACGAGCCTTTCTTGTTCAGCATATAACTTGTCAAGGCCATTTGTAGATGCCAATTTCAAATTCATACTTGCATTAGATTCTGCAACTGTGGAAGGAGCATCAGACGCCATGAATGTTGCATCTTGCTCGTCACACATTAATGCAAGTGTTCCAGGAGACAATGGTCTCCCATTAAGAATACTACTACCATCTGATTCACACAATGAAATTCCATCTCTATTTCGTTGGTTTTGATCATCTTTACTGTCATCATAGTGTGATGGAACTGGACACTCGGCTTTGTTTACATCCACGACATTCTTGATCATTTTGCTTTCTTCTGATAAGATACATACAAATATTAGAGAAGTGAATGTAAAATTTCTGATAAACTAAGCACCCAATATGGTTCATAGTTGCATTACTGTAGCCAAATTTATTGTGTGATGATCTTATATAACACCCAACACTTTGACTTTGTAAAACTATAAATAGAATAGTTCCTATTGCCCACGATTAATTTTGCTGAAGGTAATTTCAGTAAATCAACACCAAGGGGGTTATTACAAAACAGCAAAGGGTTCTGCATGAGCCAGTCTATAGTTCATAACACATTTGAGCAATCATACTCAGAAATGTAGCAACATAACACCATATAAACAATGTTGAAAGGCTAGAAACTATGTTGAGGAGGCCATCCCTAATAAAGAATGTTCAGACCAATAAAATCGGGAAGAAGTATAAATGAAATCAATTCAGGTGACACGTGGTTGGAAATTCTTCAATGGGAATGGGAATGGAGTAATTATAGTGGTTAATGATGATCCACGACCCTACTTCCCCTCCTAAATAAAGTAATCATTACCCATTTTGATTAATTATCTCCCCTCCTAAAACCGTTTCTCCTCAATCACCCCCTATGACGCAACCAACAAGCTTTTTTCGTTCCCTTTTTCCCAAATTTAAAGCACAGCATTTTCCAAAATTAGAGCACAACTCCAGTAAGTAACCACCACAAAGACAATCATTCCTCCAACATATCCGGGTGCGTAGGGGGAAAAGAGATTTTCATTTCAATTCCCGTTGAAGATCTTGAACCAAGCGCCACCTCATAGTTTATTAATAGAGAAGAAAAAGTAACTCAAGGAAACTTAGAAGCAAAATAATGATCACCACTTACTTACCACCAGGATATAATAGCTTGTACTTACCACTCTATAGCAGCTTTTGTAGACCAACAGTTTTCTCCAATAGAAATAAGAATAGTATTCTCCATACCCAATATAATCAACTATGAGAATCAAAGAAATCACAAACTCTGACGCTAACAAACCTACCTGAAAGAGTCTTAGCTGCTTCTGTTGAAACTTCAACCAACCGTTTGCAGAAGTCCTTCACATGTTGTAATTGGAGGATGCCAGTTAGAGGAGACCTACAATCGCAGGAAGAGAATAGCAATCGATAAACCAGAATAACTAATATTGTTGTACATCTAGAACCAGGAAAACACACACTCACAAAATACGAACATTGTACCTGTAAGAGGCTTTAGATGACCCTAATTTTGCAGCGCCTGGTTTAGACAGGTGGCCAGAATATGGGGAATGTGAGATATTAGGTGTCAAGGAAGTTTCCTGATTGCAAAGGTAACAAGATTCCATCAGATGGGGGAAAAGTAAATATGGCCATAAAATAGTTAATCAGTACAAAATACATCCAAAACATTTAACATGGGACGAACCCCCTTTTAATCAAGGCTACATCAATCAATGTAAGAACTCCACTAAAGTAGCCATAGCATTGTGCAAAATGAAGGAACAGAGCCAGAAAACTGGTAAAAGAAAAAATAAACACACAAATATATCAAGAAGCCAATTAGAACCTGATGAAATTGAGGAGCCCAGCCAGTCAAGTGTTTATTAGATGCCACCTCAAAACCAATTTGCTGATTTCGACTCTTTTTTACTGGAGTTCCAATAGCTCCATTAATGGCCGCATTAGCTGCCTGTTGGATGAATTCCAATGAATTTGCTGCATGTTGATGATAATGAACTTTTCGCTCGACGCTTTCTTCAAAGTTTTTGCAGTCCATGCATTTACATTTGTCAGAGCATAGAATATTGGCCTGGAAGCACTCACAGTACCTCTTGAGACATCCAGATTTTTTACAATTACATCCTTTGTGGTGCTCTACCTGTATTCCGTGAATCAGATGAAATCATGTGGATGCTAAATAAGCAAGTTGTAAGTCAATTGAAGGTTTCAATTAGCTATCAGACAGGGAAACTGTCAGAATCTCAACTATGACACACAGCTTTTTTTAATCTTTGAATTACATCTGCATACTTGTGATTATAAAAGTAAATAACATCAGTGAAATATCACATTAGCCTTCAGAAATCAAAATATTCTCGCAAACTAAACAATACAACTTCACAATAGATTTGAATTGCCTGTGTAAGAAACTATCGATTTATGGTGTGGAAAAGCTAAAATAGGCTTCATACCTTCAAATGTTGAAGGGTGACTTATTGATCAAACTTGAATATTTTCAACAAACTTTTTGGTGCAAAACTACATTTTTTTATTGAAACCTTTTCTAAGGGAATACATTAAAATTGGTGGGGACAAGAAAACTACTACTCCAGATTTTATCACTATTGCTAAATTTGGTCCCATATTGAATGTCTACCTCTTCTGATGCATACTTCTTCATGAGGAATATTATCTGTTTTCATGTCATAGTTGTTGTTTCCCCCGAGATTTTTCCACATATCCATAAGATTGAGAAGATTGTGTTAAAAAAAAAAAAGAGCAATACACAAGGCAAGATTATTGATACAACAAAGATGCAGGGTAAGCAGAACTGAAGAACTAGGTTTCAAATGAAAAAATCATACAGGAATCATAAAGTCATGTTACATACCCCACCATCTACGGCTCCGTTTGGACTGCTAGCTATCTTTGATCTGAAGGCATCGGGTTTCCTCTCTAGGATTGCTTCAATCGATTCTCTCCTATAATCCTCGTATTCTTTTTTATTGTGACAATTGATGCAGTTACACCCATCACAGTAAACCCCAGAGGCAAAGCACTCACAGTACCTGTGGGGCAATGCAATCAGTTTATCCAGAAATCAGAACCAGCCAACTACAAGTGAATATGATCTGTACACTCAGATCATAGATAATGGAAGCTTATGGCAGAAACTTGTTGATACCTTTCTAATGCATTTGCAGAAAAGTAAATACAGGGATGTAAAAAGACTCAACGGATATACTTACAACTTCAAGCATCTAGAATTCCTACACTTGCATTGCTTCTGTTTCTTTGGAGTGCCTTCATTTTGTTCAAGATTAGATCTTTCTCGTGATTTTGGGGACTCCATCTTCCTGAAAGAAAAGGAACATTTTGTTAACAATTATAGTCCCTTAAACTAACAAGCACCCGAATTGTTAGGTCAATCATGAACAGTACAGTATGGTTCAATACATAAGAAGAAATCAGACTTATAATAAGAAAAATATTATGTTACCAATTATAGTAACAAGCAGCTGAAAATTTAGCTCAAAACATAGAACATTAGTTTAAGCTTCTTATACATTCCTTGAGCACAGTACACCAAAAAACTAAAGTACATTGTATCAGTTGAGATTTGAAATTTGATGTTCCTTTATAACGATTTAAATTTTTTAAACAGAATACCAAACATAGAAAACAAACAAACAAACTCTTTTCCACACATTTAACACAAAAATGGAAACAACAAACAACCCATAAATCTTCCAACAGATAAACAAGAGGCTTACAGCAACGGCTGCACTGCAGGCTTAGGCACGGGCACAGCTACTGGCTTCCCCACCGAGTGAGACAGCCGTGGCGCCATTGTAGGCGATCTTGCTTGCGCCACCATTTGCGGAAGTTCTTGATGCTGAGATTTGGGCGGCATTACCATTTTCCGAGGGGGCAGTTTTGTCTGCGCCACCGCTCTCGGCGGAGATTGAGACCTTCCACGCCCATGCACTTGTTGCGATTCCCCTAGAGCCAGCCACTTGGACTGTAATTGAGCCTGTGGATGTTCTGGCAATAACGAATTCCCCTTGGAATTAGAATTCGCCGTAGCTAATATACTAACGTTGAAATCCAGCTGCCTCACCACCGTCGCCGCCGTCATTGCAGCAGTCGCATCTCCACTCTGCTCCATATACTAAAATCGTACAAATTCCTCGAAATAAATCACTGTAGGCTCTGAATTTCGAGCAATGAACATGAAAAACAAAGTAATCTGATTGATTTTGATTTCTCACTACACCAAAATTAATTACGAATGTAAACAAACAAACAAACAAAAAAATAAATCAAAACTTTTCTATCTCCAAACAAACAATTGCGCGTTTTACTGCCACAAACAATTACAAATTGGGAATTTGTATCTTGCCGGTAAAAAATTAATCCTCCTTTTTTTTCTCGAAAAAAATGCAATTAATGTGTTGAGAGTTTGAGAGTTGGGGATTTTTTTAGTGAGAGAAAGTAGTGAGAGAAATTTGATTTGAGTTTTCGTATATGATGTGCGATTCTTTTCAAAACTTTTGAATTTTAATTTTGCTGAGGTGTACGGTAGAGATGAAGGGTAGGGTTTATTCCAACGGCTGTGATTGAATTGGCGTTTCTGCTGTAGTTATCTATCCAATTCTGTGCCTGTCAGTACTCACATTAAAATAAAAAGGAAATTAAAATTGAAATTAATTATTCAAAAATATTTATAGGAATATTTTTTAAATTAGATAACAAAATCTATGCATAAATCAAGTAGAATTGATTTTGCCACTAAATGCTTAGATATTAATGTTATTTATATCAATGATTTTCAGTTCATATATGGGTTAGGGTTTTAATTAATTGCATTTGAAAGCTATTATTATTGTTTAAGTTATCTTTAATGACTTTTAAGGTAAATTAAAAAGAACCATAATTAATTAACATTAAAAATTTGTAAAATGTTACTACTATGTAAATTGTAAATAAAATGAAAATTCGAAACATCATTTAATATAAGAGGGAGCGTGTTAATTTTATTTATCATACATCAAGTTGTATTATTATTTTGTAAAAATTAATGCTACACTCTTTTAGGGCTGTTATTTGTAACGAGCGTTAACGAATCAGTTCGAGTTCGACTTGTTAGGTTCGATATCTAATTTTTGTAGAAAATTTCATTAGACTCGTTAACGAGTCGAGCCGAACTCAATTTTTGAATCGTCAATGTTATCGAGCCGAACTTGAACTTTGAATACTCGTTCGACTCGACTCGAATAACAACTCTACAATTTTTTCATTTTAGGATGTTTTACGCGAATTTAAACTCACTGAATAAAAATAAATATATGTATAATGTGTCATTTTTACCTTTTTGCTTGCGTACTGGGTCATTTATTGCATATTATTACTCCCTCTATAAATTAAAGTATGACATTTAATTCTTCTAAAATAACGCAAAATAACAATAATTTTGGGATAAAAATCATTTTAAAAAAGACGAACAAAATGAGACCAATTGAAATATTTAATATTTTTTTGAAGTTAGAACAAAATTTGGTAGATGTATGCATACTGATACTACAATATGTTAAAGACGGTTCACATATATATTTTCTAATTTTATTGGTGTGATGCACGAAAAAATAAAACATTTTTTTCATTTTTTTAATTAATAGTAATATTTTTATTTGTATACAATTTTAGGTTAAATTTAGAACAAAATAATTAATCATTTAATATAAGACTTTGAAACCAAATTGCATTACCATTAAAATAATACAATGTTTATCGGCTGGATTTTGTATATTTTTTTAATACTCAAATAGTGAAAGTGGCATAAAATGCACTAAGTTTTTTTTTTTAATGATAGCATATATTAAAAAAAAATTCTTGTATACTGCAAATTATTTTAAAATTATATAGAACAAAATATAATTAAACATTCAACAAAGTTTTATAATGTTATAAATAATTAGAACTCAAAAATTCCAACATATTCCAAAAAAAGAAAAAATTGTTCATTGTATTGGGTGCAATAAATATAGTAAATATTTGTGAAATATATATGCATGTGGTAAATTTGTTTGATATTTATGATTTGTCTGCTTAGATTTTGTGTATCTTTGAATATTCACCATGAATGAAGTATATATTCCATTCGTTTCATAAAATTTATTGCATTTGGACTTAAATTTTATTTTAAAAAGTTTATCGAATTTCTTAATTATACCAATGATCTCCCTAAATTATCCCTACTTTTTTTAAAAACATATTAATGAACATTTTTTGGAAAGGACAAAAAAAGGGTGAAAAAGGAAGGTGAAGGGGTAAATGTGTCAAAAAATATATGTTTCTTAATTTTATACTCCATAAAATGAAAAATGCGACAATCTTTATGAAACATAAGGATTATATCATACTCCCTCCGTCCAACGATTTTATCCACACTTTGACCGCACGAAGATTAAGAAAATGAAATAAAGTGATGTGTAAGGTAGAATAAATGAGGGGTATTATTGGTAATTTATTGATTAAAGTGGGGAAGATTTGACTAAAGGGAAGGGAATGTAAAATAAAGGAGGGGTATTATTGGTAAAAATTAAGTGAATTGTTTCCTTTTTTAGAATGTGCAAAAAATGTTGGGACGCCGTTAAGGAAAGTGTGCATAAAATCTTGGGACGGAGAGAGTAATTAATACGATGAAGACTTGTTCCCCTTTAGTGCATTTCCCTAATCATCTCCAATTAATAAAATATTTTATTTTAGTACTATTATTGAGTAAATTTGGGCAAAATTTGTGATTTATATGCGATCCAGATAAACATCACACATCATTTTTAAATATATTTGTTTTTCTCCTACTAAAAAAATTTAGAGTAAATCTCCATTCAATTTTCCCGGGTAAATTACTTAAAAATTTAAAATAGAAAACCTAAACACTTAGCGGGCTAGCTTCTTTTTAATTAAATTCAAATATATTGAGTTTAGTTGAGATTGTAGGTTTATTTGTAAACATAAGTGTTTATGATAGTTTATTGTTATTATATGTCAATAATATTATTTTAATGCATTAATAAATGCAGTATAATATTAATTCAAATAGAGTATAATATTAGTTTAAATACAGTATAGTATTAACTCACATATTATATAGTATTAGTTCAAATATTAAATAGAAACAAGTTACATTTATATATGTACATAAGAGTGCAACCCAATACATTAATATAATGGATCTCGTGAGACGAGTCTTCCTTAACCTCATATAAAAATATGATCACTTTTTATTTAATTAATATTTTTTTTACAAATATAAAATCAGAAAAGAAAATAAATTGTCCAATCAAATTATCTGAAATATGATCGAAAGGGAAAAAAAATATATGAGACAGTCTCACATATATTTTTGTCTTGCATTAATATCGAATTTATCTTAGTTAACAAGTACGAGTTGTATAGAGATAAAATATAGCTAAAACACAATCATGACAATATATGACTCATAATTTTTTTTTTAAATCATTTAGTTGTATGGTGTAATTGATCAATAATTTTAATGTGATACATTAAAAATCTAATTGAACAATGTGATGCAATTGAAATATAGAATAATATACTTTCTAGGTCCATAATAATTTTTCACACGTTTCTTTTCAAAACGTTCTACAATAACTTTTACACCTTTAAAGTAAAATATCATTTATAAAAGAATCTCTCATAATATTCATAATTTTATATAAAATGTCATTATTTTTTGGATCATATATACACACAAGTCAACTTATTTATTTTATACATAAAAGTCTATAAAATTACTCTTCAAAATTAATTATTACACATTTTTAATAGGTATGTTCACCTACTTATAAATCATTTTAAAACTAATCTCTCATAATATTTACACCTACTTATAAATATTATTGTGGAACTAAGGAATTAATAAAATGTAAAAAGGATTTTATGAAAAAATTTGGATAGTTTTAATGGGATAACAAAATAGAATAAAATTTCATTGATATTTTATAATTTACTTGATCAGTAGTGTTTTTTTAAATTTTTTATTATTATGGTTGATCAGTAGTTGGGACACGTGAAGAAATATAAAAAAACGTTTAGAAAAAAATTAAAAAAAGCCCAGTTTCCAAAAGATGCACATGCAGAGGGGAAATTGGACAAAACCGGAGGAAAGGGAACCGGAGAGAAGAATAATTTAAAGCTTAGTCAACGAGGGCAGAAAATTATGTCTAGATTAGAAAAAGACGCGAGTTTTGGCGCTAAAGAGGAGATATTCAGGTGCGATAAAAATAAGTTGCACTCTCCACGTGGGCTATTATGATTGGTTGGAATATTGTGTGTTGTTTGGACAGATGATGGTGTTTATTATTGTGTACCTGAGTTTATCAGAAGGTGGAGCACTATGGACCTCAGTGTCTCAATTGTTGTTTGTCTTTATTTGAGTGGGTTTTAAATTTCAAAAATGAATTCCAAATTATATTTCAAGAATCACACTAAATAGCAAATATATCGGTAAGAATGTTGCCTCATTATTTATGAATTAACAATATATTTATGTTTAATGGCGAAAGCTCGGAATCGAGCTCGATAAGTAAAAAAAGATAAATTTAGTGTAAAAATATCAAACTACTCGAGTTCGGCTCATGTTCGACTTGAATAAAATTCGTTTGAACTTGACTCGTTTAATTATCAATATCAAACAATAATTTCAAAGCTCGATAATATTTCAAACAAGCTTCAACTACATCGTGTTCACCTCGCCTCAACTCATTTACCGCCCTAAATGGATGTGGGTATTTCATCCGGAATAATGTCAAGTGAAGATTTAAAAGATGGTAAAATTATCAATTTAGGATTTAAATGATTTTTTATATCGATTTAGGTATAAAAGATAAAAACTTATCAATTTAGGGCTTAAAAATATTAAAATCTATATTTGACATCTTATAATTTAGTTTATTTTTAAAAGATAAAAACTTATCAATTTAGGGCTTAAAAATATTAAAATCTATATTTGACATCTTATAATTTAGTTTATTTTTATTTATTTATATATATTATTAATTATTAGATTTCATTATTTAATGCCTCATAACTTTTGAACCCATGTTATTTATCAATGTGAGAGGTAAAATTGAAGGATACGGTAAAAACTTCTAATTTTATGAGCAATAAATTTTAGTGTGATATATTAAGGGGATGGTTTATATGCTTCTTTTTATTCTAAATAAAAATAAAATCAGTAATTAAGTAGGAGATAGTGCAAATAATTTTTTTTTTCTGGAACTGTGATTTATATTAAAAAAAAATTCAAACATAATTATTAAAATGTGTGAGTCATAAATTAGTAGTTTCTATCTTTCAAGATCTATATTGACATTTTTCTGTTTTTCGGACCCTGAATCAACAGAAAAAAATATTTGAGAGCTCAAATTGACGTAGTTTTCCAATTTTAATCATAGTTTTTTAACATTAACACAACCGAAAATTGAATTAATTTATGCTCACTTATATAGCTCGCTAGTTCACGAAAAAGATAAATAATACTAGTAGCAAGCTAAACATGTATTGTGAGCACGACAAAAAGGGTTTGGTGGCGTAATTAATTATCATGATGAAGGGAGTACAATTTTGTACCTTCAAAATGAAAAAAATAAAATAAAAAACCATCAAATTTCTATGGTATAAAAAATACAGTATATGAATACAAAGTAGAATATAATTGTAGTTTTTTTTTAAAATTGTTTGAGACGGTGAAATATGACTTAAGTGTATCTTTACTAACTTACATTAATATTCACTCTCTTTAACCTACCAACTCAATCATATTCTTATATTGTTGTTATGTGTGCATACGAAAACAAGAACAAAATTCGAATGGAACCGTACCATTGTTGGGTCTTCAAAAAATAGATTGAAGTGCAAGTCAGTAAACTGAAAAGTGCAACATGGACTATGGTGCATTCGAGTCCAGGCCGGGTTGGTGTCGGGCAACAACGAGGTGTATGGGTGTGTTTCCATTTACTATAGCTATTAACCTTCGTGAACACTTTAATGTTTAAAACATTTTCAATTCCTTTGTAAATTTTCTATGTGGGACATTGAGAGATCTTTCACATTTCCACTCAAATTTATCATTATTTCTAAAAAGATGTGTAATCTAATTTCATCTTTATAAATTAATTTCGCACT
Organism: Galeopsis tetrahit; assembly: GCA_963675135.1. Classification (NCBI taxonomy): domain Eukaryota; kingdom Viridiplantae; phylum Streptophyta; class Magnoliopsida; order Lamiales; family Lamiaceae; genus Galeopsis; species Galeopsis tetrahit. Next base: position 2,741,230 of record OY776125.1, on the reverse strand, counting down.
CACCGAAATTCGATCTTAACATTTTAAATATACCACGTTCATTTCATTTACTCCGCGAGTAGATTCACTCTATTACGTTTAATTTCTAAAAAGTTAACGAAAAGTCCATTAAATAGTTTTTGTCAAACATGGGTGTCGAAACCCATAATTTCCAACAATTGTCTCATGATAAAGTGTCTCGTTTTATTTTTTGTTGTTGCATGAGCGGTAAGACTTTAAATGTTACAGAGTACAATTATTTTAAAAAATAAAATAATATATATATATCTTACCCTAAAATTAAATTCTTGGGTTTGACCACGGTGACAACTCCACTAATTTGAACATATCCCTACAATTGACTATATAGTACGTACTGTAGCTAGTTTTGATATTATTTCGGTTTTTTTAATGATAAAAAATGTATGTTTATGATTTTCAGACAGTAAGTAACATTAATCAATTAACAGTTTAACTGATTTATGAAATAGGAAAGTTTAGCTACCCATTTAGCCAGTTGGTAGGCTGTTACTTATAAAAAAAAAGTAACGAAGAAAGTTTGACAGCAAATTTATATCAAAATTGAGAAAATAAAAAAAAAATTAAAAAAAAAAAAGATAAATTGAGGAATATATGTGTATTATTATTTATTTATTAAAAAGTTAGTAATATTGAAGCATGCACCTTTATAATATAATCCATTTGGAACCTGATTCCTCATGACGGAATCATGGGATATGAAAAAGACTCTTATAATAATTAATTAAATAAATAAATGTGATGCAACGACAAAAATTAATGACTACCAAATCATGTCAGTCTCCATTTATGTGAATCATTCAATACTTGTTAACGTTAACGTTAACGTTACACTACTAACCCGACCCGATCATGTACTACGGGTTGATTCTAATTAAATAAATTCACCATTTTTATTTTTATTATTCATTTAATTGCGAAATTTAATATAACAATCAAGTCAATATATAGGTTGCTTAATGAGTTTTGCACACAAATTAAAAATAAATAAATTAGATAAGTAAATTAAACCCTACTCACTATCCAGCATAATTAATACATAGAGATAAATTAATTGGAATTTCGACTAATGTTTTAATACACCCTCTATATTTTTACTTGATGCAACATTTGATCAAAAGATACTATATGCATTATTTTCTAAAATGGAAATAAAAATCATCATCCTTTTTACAATATCCTTTCAAATTAATATTTTCAAATTACACAAAATGAGGTTACTTTTTTCATATTAACTCAACACATGCACTTTTTTTTATTCTCTTCATTAATAAGGTAGAAATTAAAAAAAACATCACTTTAATATATTAAACAACTCTTATACTATTATAATTCGTGCAAACAGTAAATATCACATCTAGTCCGAAATCGAGGAAGTATATGATATGAACAACATTTATAATTGACTGCCAAAAAATGGGGAGTGGGTTAGTGTAGGGTTCCAAATAAAGGGTGGGTGGGTGAACTGTGAAGGGACCCATATTCTTTCAAAATAGTTTTCATCCAGTAGTGCAAAGTACTTGCATTATATTTGGAAGGATTTTGTCACAATGATTAATCATATGGCTGAACAATATGCATGCAGAATTAAGAACTAATATGGCACACTTATTTTGCTTGTGGGTTTTAAAAATAAAATATACAATTAAAAGTAAATTAGTATAATCAGTAGAATACTGTTGTAAAATATATATATGCTTGATCTGTTGTAATTTGGTTGTGAAAAAAAAATATATTTATACGGTCAACAATTATTTATACAAATGTGTAAAAATTGTAAATGCATATGCAGATTTCTTTGTTGTTATATAAAATCTAAAAAATACATTTTTACTCGTATATAATTTTTAAAACTATTCTCATTTTCTTCGTTTTACATCATCTTCTGGATTATTCATCGATCAATTGAGAAAACGACACAATATTTCGACTAGGAGCATTAAATTTAATCACGTATATATGCATCAAATTAAATTAAATGAGATTATTGCTTAATTTAATTAATTAAATATGTATATATATAAATTAATTATTAATTTGCCTTATTAACTTTTTTTTTTTAATAAAGAAAAGTTACATTCAACCATAATCATTTTCACTCCCAGTCATTCTTATATTTTTCTATATACTCCATTATATTTGGAGGAATATCATATTTATGAAAAGTTATGGTTGGAAATGGGAAAAAAAAAATTTAAATAGGTAGAGAGAGAGAAAAAATAAATGAAAGTTTTAATTTTATTAAAAAATAGAGATAATTATGGTTAATAAATTTGAGCCCACAACTTATGTATACTGTACTAATAAAATATTACAAACATATACATCTGAAAAACATTATAAAGAAGCCAAATATATCTGCCATAAATTTATGAAAACCATCAGTTTTAATTGGCTCTTTTTTTAGCGACCATTTGTGCAGACCTGCTGGAAACACCGGTTCAATTAATCCGCTCTTCAAACTGGGACTGGCCCGGCTCGGTTTCGGTTATAAACCGTAACCAAAATCTTATTTCACCCGGTTAGAAATTTTGGAACCTGGCAGTGGACCGGGGACTTTTTTTTTCTTCGAAATTTTAGGATAATAATATGGTTAATTAAATTAGGCGAGGTTAACTGTCGCAATAAATTTAAGTGATACATTAAAATTAATTAGCCTGAATATCTTTAAATAATTTTTATAGCTTGGCATGTTAGAGAGATCTCTCAAATAAATAATTATTTAAAAAAAAAAAAAAAACCCTACAATAAACAAAGCCCTTTAGAGTCTTTTTTTTTTCCACGTAAAGACAAGTGCCTAACTAAGGTTTTTGGACAGTGCCGGCAATGCAACTAACTTGCACAAAATTAAACACGTATTTGTATATATATATCCTTAAATTTCGATGTTTTTTTTTTTTTTGAATTCTTATAAAATTAATTCAGGAATATAGATCATCTATAATTAACCTGTAGTTTTTTTTGAAGTCTCGGGTATCCGGTCGGAGGATCGACTAATCTCGGGGGACCAATCCCACCGCCCACTTGCGGGGTCCCGTTTAAAGCCAGAGTTTTGTGCTCTGTATGGACATGACCCATAAAAATTGTTTGCACCTTAGGGTTTCGAATTAATATTTATAATTTTTATATATATATATATATATATAATTAAAAAAAATTAAACGCACTTTCACCACACGCATTCAAGTATACACACTATATTAATATATTCAATACACATTTTTCCAAATAAAATTAAAATAAATAAACTATTTAGTATATACACACCTTGCATCGAGATTCGAGAGATCTAGGGTTTGTTAAATTCTTTTGCAATCTTGATTAAATTTTTGGCTACTTGGTTACTTGGCCTGCCTCAAAATCTACGTTGCATAATTAATGCTAGACAATTAATTATTATTTTTTAGCAATTTAAAAAAAAAAATCTGCTAATTATGAAAAGCCATTGATTTTAATTTTATGGATAAAAGCCATTAATTACCGCATGCACACATGCACGTACATTTAACATGCATGTAATTAACTGAATGTTGTAATAAGGAAAAAACATTCAAGTTTCAACTTAGTTTTGTTGATTGCCATATATGTATGTATATGTTGACTAGTTTTTGGTTACCATTTAACGATATTTCTCTCTAAGACACACACGTATATATATCCATTAGTACCAAGTTTTTTAGGGAAAGTCCAAAAATAAATTCGTCTGGACTTGACCCAAAACGGACAATAGCATGCGGACAGAGGTCCCGGCCCTAAAGTACATGCGCTGTTGAACAACATTTATGGTGTATTAATTCAAAATGTTACTAAATTAAAGTGAAATATTGTATAGAAAAAATAAATTCTCTAACATTTAATTACAAATTAAATAAATGTTCATATAAGCTCTCAAGCATTATGAGCACAATTGTCGTTGATGTGTCAAAATTAAATAAACGTTCATACACGAACCACTTTATTTTTGTCACATAACTATCTTAAAACTTGTGCTTAAATTAAAAAAATTGGAAGTATATATATATATACGAGAATTAAATACAAATTTCTTATATATCTCCAGTTATTTGATGTTTTAAGTTTTAACTATTCTCAACCCCTTCCCAGTTTACCTCCACTGAAAATTTTATATTAAAAATAATTATTTATTAATTCATCTCCCATATCTCTCCTCAGTTCCTGTATATCTTATTTATCAATTCTCTCTCCCATCTTGAGTATGGGTAAAATTATCCAAATTAATATTGAGTTTTTTTTATAATTTTAATGGTTAAAACATCGTTTATTTTGAAACGGACGGTGTATATATGAATTATTTAAAAGTTAATATGAAAAAGTTATAATAATTTAAAATGAATGGTTGGAAGTTACGTACGTGCACATGCAACCAATTTTCCATATTGTAGGAGGCTAGGTACCCAACCAATTGTCTTACTATTTTTTGGGTTAAAAGTAATTTGGTTATGATTATGTTTTAAAATCAATTTATTGTTGTTATATCACAAGTAAAAGCCAATTATATAATAGCACTTACGTATCCTAATTAATGTTTTTTTAACAGTACGTATACAGTACAGTTTTAATCATTTTAATTTCACCACTGAGTAATTAATTACACATATTTTATGAAAAAGAAATTGAAAAGGAAATTAAAAAAGGTTTTCTAGCCTACTAGATTAGAGCCCTACAGTTGGGCAACTCTATTCACTATAATGAATATCCACCTTAATGAACTAATTGTAATTAGGTCACATAAAAAATTGCTTAATGTGAAACACAAACATATGTGAATAAACCTGCAAATTAAGTACTAATTAAGAAAGAGATTTGTTAGACAATTAAATCTTTTAATTTGAAAAAAAGCGGATTGAGATACCTTTTCAGAAATTCTTAAAATGAAAATCTAGATTCTTCCACGGAGAAAAGCGCGTGAATTGACCTCAAAATAAATTATACCGTTGGGATTCACATATTTAATGACGCGTCCATTCTTATCTGCACATTAAAAATCGACTTATCCGCATTAAAGCAAATAATCCTCAATTAGAGCCGTCTATTTAATAATAGACGACATGTTATTTTTTAGCATTAGAAAATACCCATAAATATTTATTTCAAGAGGGAGCTAAATGCAATAATACAACAAATGAAACCCTAAAAACGTTTTATACACATTAAAAAAATGATTCCAAACCCTTTTAACAAGTTAATTACCTTCACAAGGATTTAGGGTTATCCCCACCCTTTTATTACCACACGATTTAGGGTTCTTTTTCCCAATCTAAAAAACTAACCACTCTCACTCTACCCGCGTGTACCACACGCACCAATCAGATTCCACCTTCGTGTGTGGGACCACCTTTTGACATGACAACGACTTTTTACCTACCCTTGAAATCCCCGCGCGTGTTTACACGCGTGGACTGTCGTTTGACTAGGGGTTTACGAGGCTTATAGTGGGGAGTGATAAACATACCACATTAGTGCCTCGCTGTCAGCATCCCATTCGTCGAGAATTTCTCTCTCCAACATTAGATACACATGCATGTATACATACACGCGACAGTAAAAGCGAAACACGCATAACGCACCGTCTGTCTCCCTCTTTCGTGTTTCTCTCTCTAAAACACATTTTCTCTCTCTCTCTCTCTCACTAACGAAAATTCCAGACCTAAAAGTTAGGGCACTCTATTTCAGCTCGATTTCGTCTCCGATAAATCGCGAAATCGGAAAAACTCCGATTTTAGTTGTATCGAATAACGACTCTTGTGAAGTGATCGGACGGCTGAGGAGGTTTCTCGGTTTATCATCACTGATCCGATTTCGTTTCTCGATTGGTAAATTCCTTTTTTCCTACTCCTTTTTACTGTTTATTGTTTGTCTGAATTTTTATTTTTATTTTTCATTTCTATGTGAATTTTGCTCTCCTGTGTAAACTGTGTGCTGGTTTTCAGCTGAATTTTTATTTTTAAATGGGATTTAATTAAGTTGATTTTATTGTGAATTTATTTGTAGTCCTTTATCATTTTATTGTGAATTTATTTGTTGTCCTTTACCAATTGATTTATTTGTTAATGTTTTTTATGTGTAGTTGGTGAAGTTGGTAAATTTTGATTTGATAAACCCTAATTTGATTAATTTGTGAAATTAAGCGGCGCGAGGTACGATTACACGGGTTTTGGGTGATTTTGAACTCCATTGTGTAATTCGAAACCCGGAATAGCATTTCCCCAAACTAGAAAACCCTAAAATTGATTGACCTTTTTTTACCTAATTTTTCGTCGGGTAATTGTTTACTTTCCGTTTTGTCGCGATTGGCTACTCCTCGTTTCGATTGCATGTGGATAAAAAGCAGATCTTTGGTCAGATATAGCATATGGATCTTAATTTGTGTTTGCTGAATTTGTTAATTAGGGTTTTCAAGAAGTGTTTTTTATTAAAAGCTGGGTCGTCGTTTCGAATTTATGCGTTTTTCTTTCGCTGTTGGTTTTCAATTGGTGTTAGTTTCCGTATTAGGTCACTAATCTATGCATGTTTAATGAATTTATGTGGAGCTTTTGAACTTTTGGGGACTTTGGTACTATGATTTTATGCACAATTTTTGCACTTGTGTACTAAAATTAAAGTTTAACTTGTTGGTTTTAGGTTTGTGCTATTGGAATGGGGGATTGTGTGTTAGTAATGGAGGAAGGTGTCTCTAAAATTGATTCAGTGGCTTCCGGCGCTGGGTCACCAGTTCAGATTGACTCGATTGAAATAGACATTCGTAGTTCCATGGAGCCACCAAAACTCGAGCACTTTTCCATACGGTAAGTACTGTTTATTTCTTAATTTGCTTGATTTTGAACTTGTTGTATCATTTGGAAATTCTTTTGACTGAGATCTATGGTTGATTCTTGCTAAATTCATATCATTTTTCTTCTGCGTGCGCGTGTGACAACGTGCACCATCATTAGTTTTGCTTTCTTATTATTTATAAGTAATTTTCTTGATGTTGAACTTGTTGTATCATTTGGAAAATCTTTTGAATGAGATCTATGGTTGGTTCGTGCTAAATTGGTAGTATCATTTTGCTGCTGTGTACGTGCACTTGCGTGCGAAAACGTGCACCATCATTAGTTTTACTTGCTTACTAGCTAGTTATAAGTAATTTTCTTGATTTTGAACTTGTTGTATCATTTGGAATATATTTTGACTGAGATCTATGGTTGATTCGTGCTAAATTGGTATCATTTTTCTGCTGCTTGCGCATGCGCACGAAAATACGCACTGTCATTAGTTATGCTTGCTTATTATTATAAGTAGTTTTCTTGATTTAATATTTGAACTTGTTGTATCATTTGGAAAATCTTTTGACTGAGATCTATGGTTGATTCGTGCTAAATTGGTATAATTTTCTGCTGCGTGCACGTGCTAAATTGCTTATTAATTATAAGTAAATTAAAAAATTCTTGAATGTAAGAAGTCAATTAATATTCAATTGTCTAACATGGATGCAGTGGCTTTGTTGCTGATATGAGGAAAAAGAATTGGAAGACCTGTTTGCCGTTTGGCGATAATGATGATAAGCTGCCTCCAATGTTTGTTCCTAGTTTCCGATGGTGGCAGTGCCCAACCTGTGTTCCAGATACCGATGCCCAGAGAGCTACCAAGGACAAAATGGTAGGGGAAACAGCAAGTGATCGTGCTGGTACGGATTCTCATCAGAATGTTGGAGATGAAGATTGTATAATCTGGCACAGCAAGGAGAATACAGGTAAATGGTAATTAAAAATTCGAGTTTGAATTAAGATAAATGTGGTTTGTGCATAGCTTGTGGAGTGTTAGCAATATTTAACAGGCAACAAATGTTAAACAGATGCTGGGGATAAAGGAGGAAATTCGTGCGATACCTCTGAAGCTAATCGATTACAGATTGTAGAGAGGCTTGATAATACTACAGGTAAAAATTTGACAATTTCATTAGTTATTTCTCTAGTCAAGATGATCAAGCTGTTTTCTTTGCTTCTATGACAGATGTTTCTAATATGGTATGGGCTGCTGTGCGCCCTTCGTGCATTGTTGATAATCCAGAACTGGGAAACGATGGTGTGCCACCCAAGAGAAAACCGAAGTTGCGTTCTATTGCTGATATAATGGGGACAGAAAGGAATCCAGCTGCTGAAATGGAAGCAGCTTTAAGTCCCCAACCTGAGTTAGATGTCCCTGCTGAAGCTGCAAGTTCTGAGAGGAAAAGAAAGATCGATCTTGGAGAAGATGGAGGACCTTCAAGGGCGACCTGTCGAAAATCTGCAGCTAAGAGAACTAAGGGCGTAAATATTGATGGATGGACAAATCGTGGGAGAGTTGAAAATTCTGACTCTGGATCGGAAGGTGGTGATGCTTCAATGAGATCGGATTTGAAACTGGGTGCGAAGTCCGAGCATAAAAAAACTAATGCTCTTAATAACAGCAAAAAGATGAAGCAGAAGATCCACAAAGAGGATAAAACAGCCCCAGTGAGGAAGTCTGTACATGTTAACGGCGCGTCCTCTTCAAATTCACAGAAGCATGGTGTTTCTGTTGTGATTAATTTTGGTAAGTCGGGGCGTAGTCCTTCCACAATGGAGGAAACGGGACCGTCGGTTGGGAATTCTGAGAAAATGTGCAATCTTTCCAAGAATAAGATGCCAGAAGTTGGAGCGAATCATGACGCTGTAGTGCTTCCTAGAAAGAGCAACTTAGGAGATAGCAATATAAGAGGAAAAGCTGCACTGGACCTTTCAATCAACGATAACGCACGCCATACGGGAATTCCTGATCTCAACGAGGAACCTCTAGAAGGAGGCGATTTAGCCACTCTTCCTGAGAAGAGTTTGCCTCTGCACAGTACTTGGGTAAAAAAAAGAAAATAATTGAATTCCTTTTTTTTTTTGTGTGTGTGTGTGGCTAATCGAATTCGTCTTTTACATTTTCCAGGACGCCTCGCCCCACTGCAGGAATGGTACAACTAGTGAAGGAAAACGACCTTTCAGAATCTCAGAGTCGGAAAACAAAGAAGCAAGTAGGGAGCTTGAGGCATCGGATGACATACCAATGGAGATAGTCGAACTATTGGCCAAAAACCAACGTGAAAGAGCGGTTGAAAATTCGAGGTATATGCTAGGAGTCAATAGTACACCGAGGGGGTACTCTGCACTGTGCGTGGATGGACGTCCTAGTCCTAGCATAATCGACTATCGTCAGAACAGAACATGTGGTCTAACTCTGAGAAATGGGAGCCTGGGAGTAACTTCCCAGCTAAACAGTTACCATCGTTTGGACACAAGCCGAACAGAAGATAGCAACCTATTATGGGCTTCTACAAGAGATCAGAATGCGCCTTTCCATCACAACATTGCCCCGAAGCATTCCATTCACCCAAATAGTACGTGCAGAGACTCATTCTTTAACCGAAGCCTCAAAGGGAAGACCATCACTGACATGAAAGATGGCATCTCTACGTCCCATGGTTCTTTGAACCCTTACTCATCGAAGGATACGATTCCAGCTATGCAGTTGTTGTCCTTGATGGACCAGCGCGTTGCAGTGCAATCTTCGTTCAAAGTTGGGGCAAAAAGCTTTCTTGATAAATCCTTCCCTCCCAGCAGTAGCAGCCACCACCCTAAGAAGCAAAACTTTCATCATGGAAAGTTGTTTTCTCAAAATAGACATTCTGCAGGCTCGAAGAATGCTTCGTGCAGTTATAGAGGTAATCGACCTTCCTTATCCCTGTTTTACTTAACAACACTTAAATGTATTCTGAAAACTTTCCCTTTTTGTAGCTCAACTAGTGCAGGAGATTGGGAGCTCAAAAGCAAGCCATTTAGCAACAAGTGATCCAGCATTAGGCGTTTGCACTCTCAATCGAAACCCAGCTGACTTCAGCTTTCCTGATGCACGAAACGAGTTCACTATAAGCGCCAAAGACTTGAAGTTCAGAAAGCGCAACAATTCGAAAGACAAAGCTCGAGTGCTGAATATTGAGGCCAAGAAGGGAAGACAAAGAATGAGAAGCTGAGGGTTATAATGAGTTTTTTTTTTTTTTTTTTGGTTTTTGTTTGTGTTGGAATTGATTTACAGTTTTCATGTATGAATTTGGATTTGAGCATACTACTTTCAGGCAATAAGCTAAATCTCTGTTTCTAGAGGTTGTTAATGTCAGTTGTGTTTTATACATAATGATTTATATGTATTTTGCAGACAGGGATGCATGTTAAAAATTATACTCACATAAAAACGCACATGTATTGCACGATATATAAAAGTGTATCTTGATTGAATATGTTTTGAAGTATTGTATGGTCTAAATTATGACTTATGAACCCATTATTTATTTTATATTCTAAATCTATGGAGGCCATTTTACGAGTAAAATAAATGTGAATTAATTAGGAAATTTATAAATTAGAGATTTTACCTATACCATTCCATTGATTTTTTTACCTATATTATTAGATCACGTTCAATTTAATAAACCCACTATTAGATCTTTTAAAAAATAATAAATAAATTATAGCGATCCATAAATAATATACACGTAGATTTTAGAGATTTTATGATAATGTTGTTTGTTTTGAGCTTGAACTATATGTATGAAAATGAGATTCTCCATTATTCAAATATTCATCAACACCCTATTATAGATATATATCATTAGAGTTGACAATTAAACGAAGAATTCTCCATTTTGCTCCATGTAGGAATTTTTTTTATCTCTTATTTGTGTGGATGGAAATCATATTTAATTTTTTTTTACATTATATAATTTTTATAGATTAATATAGTATATATTGTATCTATTCTAAATAATTTATGTCATATAATAAAGTATACAACTATACAAGACCGAGAAATGAGGATTTTCAGGGGTTCATGACCCGCCCCCGCCCGATTGAAACAAGAGATTGATTTAATAGATTATATATTATGCGATACACTTGTTTTTTTTTTTTTTTCTTCTGTAGTATGTAAAAAAATAAAGGAATGCTCATATATGTATATATAAAAAAATATGTGTTCCATTGCTATATCATTGCTTTCATAGTTTGCTAGTTTAACAAAATTTTCATCTAATTTATATTTAAAAAATTAATATTCAAGCACTTTGTTATCCATTTGGAACCTGATTCTGAATGACAGAATCATAGGATATGAAAAAGACACTTTTGATTAATTATAAAAATAAATGGCATGCAACGACAAAATTAATGACCCGCGTTAGACTACTAACCCGACCCGGTCATGATAATACTGTTCATAGGTATAATAAAAAAATGAATATTCAACGATTTAAATAATAAAATGGATGAAAGATTTAAACACAATTATATTTTCTGTATTAAATTGAAACATTAAATGATATGAATCGAACAGATTGAATTCCGATTTTCGATTTAATACAGCAATTAAGTCATGTATTACGTACAGTTACTGGAGTGGTACGTATGCCCCAATTATACAGACAGTTTGAAGTTAATTTGCACACACAGATTATATTTTTTTATTGAAAAAATAAATTACAAAAGTAAAACCCTATTTACTACCCAATATTATTAATGCGTATGGATAAATTAGTAAATGAATTAAAGGGTATTTTTGGAATTTCAACTACTTCCTCTCATTTAAAATAAATGTCATTCGATCTATATATATCAATGCACGTAGAGTTGATCTCATGTGCATTGTGTGTGCACCGTGCACACCATTTCACATATAAAGACCGATCAACCCATATATATATATATATGTTTTGTATGTTAGAACGAATTCTTAATCAAAACTAACTTTAGCCCAACGTTACCAATGTGTTTGATATTACACTCATGCCAGTAATTAAGATGCTTGATTACATAAATTCACAATGTGTATATTGTTACCGTTTGGACGTATGACATATGGCTGCATTTAGTTGTTGGACATTTTGGAGATTTTGTGTAGATCTAGGGTTACGGAGCGCGTATATTTAAATACGAAACCATTGTAAATAAACATTATCCGTCCCTGCTTGTGAATTTAAGCTTGTGAGGTAAATTCATGAAGGTTTCAGAATAATTATTAATATTTGTTTCTTCTTCCACATTCTAAGTAGAAGGTAAAAAGACCGGAGGAAGAGAGAGAAAGAGAGAAGATACTGCTGAACGAGAAAATTGATTATTATAAAGCGGATCGAAAATTGATTATTATAAAGCGGATCAAATGAAAGTGAAATGTATCAAATGTGGATGGTGCATGTTAAATGGATTCATGTGCATGTAGGGTGCATTTTAGACCTTTTCATGCACATATATATATATTTAAAAAAATTAAATTTTAATTTTACCATTAAAATATGCTTATTTATCTTATTAGAAAAAATACGTTTATTTTAGTATTTAAATGATTTGAAGGGCAATTTAAAAAAAAAAATGCATTAAAAAGTGTAAAACGTCATTTTTATTTGCATAGAAATCTAAAGGTCAAAACGTACTTTATTTAGAATAGGAGGGAATTATATGATACTCCTTCCATCCATGAAAAGTAGTCCCATTAGAGTGGGGCACATGTTTTAAGAAAAATGTAGATAAAGTAAGGGTATTGTGGGGTCCATTGTGAATAAAGTAATTGTTTGTGAATAAAGTTGATGGCAATTTGAGTAATTAAGTGATAGTTTCCAAAAAGGGTATGTGACTACATTTTGTGGACAAACAATATAGGACAAATATGGGACTACTTTTCGTGGACGGAGGGAGTATTAATCGGTGTTTTCATAATTGAACCGACGACCAAATCAGATTGAGTTTCGATCGATTTATAGTTCAACCGGTTGAATCGATTTTCTCCGATTTTTACTGGTTCGACTGTAAAATTGATTTTTTTAAATAATATCAAACCCATTTTCAGTTGAACCGGTTGAACCGACCGATATAGTCGAGTTATGAAAACATTTATGTTAATAATTAAACAACATTTATATGGGGGGTGGTTTGGTGTAGCTAGGGTGCCCAGATAAAGGGTGTATGTGTGAAGTGTGATTATGAATTGAAGGACCCACACATATATTCTTTCAAATTACTATTCCTCCAGTAGTGCAAAGTACTTGATTATATTTGGAAGGATTTTACCACAATGATTAAAACATATATATTAATATATATATGGCTATACATGCAGAATTAAGAACTGTTTTTTTTTTTTTTTTTCTAATTGGATATAATAAGTTAGAATATAGTATTTGACAGCACACTTAATTTGGTTGTGCGTTTTTTTAAAAATAAAATATACATTTAAAAGTAGAGAATTAATATTCGAAGACATATATGGATAAATAAACAGTAGAATACGCACTGTTGTAAAATATACGTTTCTTGTGTAATTTGGTTATGAAAAAAAACTTCCATTTCTAGCTATGTTCAACAATTTTTTATGCAAAAATGCATACGAAAATTTCCTTGTTGTTATAAAAATATAGAAAATTACATTTTTACTCGTATAGAATTTTAAAAATATATATAGAATATTATTCATCAATTGTGAAAATGACACATTTAATTTCGACTAGGACATTAAATTTAATCGCATATACATGCATCATATATAATCTCAAAGTCAAATAACGAATATGAATCAAATTAGATTATTGCGACGTCTTTCAAAAATAAAATAAAAAATAGGACGATAAATTAATTATTTGTCATATTTATTTTTTCCCTCCCTACCTTTTTTTTTTCAATGAAAGTTACATCCAACCATAATCATTTCACTCCCAATACTCAACCTTATATTTTTTTTTCTATATATTATTTCCTCGATCTCCTTTAAGATATATTTACATTTGAAAATGACACAATTATTTTTTTTTTACAGAGAAAATGACACAAAATTTTAAAAAATATGTATAATTTTGTGCAAAAAAATAGAGATAATTGATAATACTGCACATGTGAATTGTGGACCACAATTTGTAAAAAAAAGAAATGTAAGATTTTAATATAAACGTAAAAAGTGATAAATGTAAAGTTTAAAGGGAAACAAATTAGACAATATTTACTAAAATAATTTCAACTCAATTTTTTTTTTATCAATTGAAAATATATAAATTAATGTAAGCAAATCACAGGACATATATATGTACTACAAACATATACAGTATAAAGAAGCCAAATATATCTGCCATAAATTTATGAAGCCATCAGTTTTGGCTCTTTTTTTAGCGACCATTTGTGCAGACCTGCTGGAAACACACGTTCAATTAATCCGCTCTTTAAACTGGGACCGGGTCGGTTTGCTGTTTATAACCCGGTTTAGGTTATAAACCGTAAACAAAATCTTATTTCACCCGATTATAAATTTTGGTAACTCCGACGGTTTGTCGTTTTTAATTAAAAAATTAAAATTGAGGATTAAGATTAATTTTTCAAAAATTAAGCTGGTTCGAAACCAGAACCGTCGGTTTAATCACTGAATTGTAATCGGTTCGATTTGGGGTTTAGCCGCTTAGAGCTAGGTTTTAAACCGTTAATTAAATTAGGTAAGGTTACTGTCACAATAAATTAATTAAGTGATACTAGCTCATTAAAATTAATAATTAGGGTTAAATGAAATGAGTATTTTTTTTGGATCGAAAACAATGAAATGAGTACTTTTTATAGCCTTGAAATAGGGATCAAATATATATTCAAACGGCAATTTAGAGTTAAATCTCAAATAATTATTACTATAAACAAACAAAGCCCTAGTCCTTTTCACGTAAAGACAAGTGCCTAATAATAAGGGTTTTCGGATATTGCCGGCAATGCAACTAATTTAAACACGTATTTGTATTCTTAAATTTCGATGTTTTTCATAAATAAATAAAAAAATCAATAGTATACAATTGGTTTTGAAATGAAATCAGATGACGAATTTCTTATATGGATGGTTCCATAAGAAATATATAATTTCATATCATTATTATATAGTACTCCCTCTGTCCCAACCTAATTAGTTAAGTGACTCATTTTATCATTCATGACGTCTCAAACTAATTAAATTATCAATTTCCATTTTTGTCAACGCTCCAGTACTATCTCTCTCTACATTTTTCATTAATTTCTATCTTTTTACATTTTTTTTCTACATTTATTTACTTTTTTTCTTTTTCCTCTCTACATCAATACTCCACATTATTCATCTAATACTATTATTCCTTAACATGCAGGTGTACAAACACTAAATGCATGAAACACTTAGCCTGAAACGGAGGGAGTATATAAATGTTGAGACCTAATTATAATAAAAAAACAAATTAAACTCACATTCAACTATATATATAGGAGTATTCAATACACCTTTTTCAAAAAAAAAAAAAAAAACTATTCAATACGCCTTGCATCGAGATTCGAGAGATCTAGGGTTTGTTAAATATATTCTTGATTAAATTTAGAGCAATATATATATAAGTGTCTTGTTTACTTAGTCTGCCTCAAAATCTACGTAGCACAATATAATGCTAGACAAGCAATTTTTAAAAAATAATCTGCTTATGAAAATCCATTAATTTTAATTTTAATTACGGGAGTATGCATGTTTTTATGTACGTATAGGTGATTACCGCATGCACGTACACACGTACATTTAACATGCATGTAATTAACTGAATGTCGTTATAATAAGGAAAAAAAAACACAATGAAGTTTCAAAATGATCAATATATATATATAGTTTTGTTATGTATGTATATGTTGAATGAGTCAAGGGTTTTAACCTACATATACATGATGATAATATATTTTCCCTTTTCCTTCTTGAATTAATTAGTTGCTAGTGAATAAATTAAACATTTAATTAATAAACATCATGGGATTTAATTTATAAGGATATGGGATTAACATGAAGCCTTTTAGGTGCGGGAAGCCCAAAAATAAATTCGCCTCGGCTTGGCCCAAAACGGACAATACCATATCATGCGGATATATAGAGGTCCCGCTGTCCCGGCCCTAACATGTTACATGTGCGCTTTATAGATCGAACACATTTAGGGTGTACTTATTCAAAATGTGTATGTAATTTAAAAATTTTAATTAAAAGAGAAATATTGTATATATAGAAAAAAAATATATTCTAACATTTAATTCCAAATAAACGTTCATATATGCTCTCAATCATAATGAGCACAACTAATAACATCTGGGCAGGAATCAATTAACTTTTAATTTTGTGATCACTTCATCATATATATTAACTCGAACTACTTTATTTTTAACTTAAAACTTGTGTCTAAAAATATAAGAATAGATCGAATTCAAGGATGGAGGGAGTTATATATAATTGTCTTAATTCATACTCATATATATATATAATCCAAACTTTTTAATTTTCCCAAATATATTTATTTCGAAACAAAATCTCGAACTTTCAGATCGAAAGAAAAAGGTGTTATATTACCGCATGCACACACGTACATGCATGTAATTAACTGAATGTTGTAATAAGGAAAAAACATTGAAGTTTAGTTTCAAAAAATATGTGTATATGTATATGTTGAATGAGTCAAGGGCTAATTTTAACCTAAACATGATAATATATATTTCCCCCTTTTCCTTCATGAATTAATTAGTTGCTAATAAATAAATTAACATTTAATTTATAAACATGGCACCATCATGGAATTTATAAGGATGGAACTATATATATCTTCATTAATAAGCCTTTTACTAGGGAAAGCCCAAAAATAAACTCGTCTGGACTTGGTCCAGAACGGACAATACCATATCATGCGGATAGAGGTCCCGGCCCTATAACACGCTTTATGGATCGAACAACATTTATGGTACTGTATTTATTCAAAATGTGTAATTTAATTTTTTGAAAAGTGAAATATTGTATAGAAAAAAAAAATCTAACATTTAATTCCAAATTAATAAACGTTGATATATATATATATATATATTAAACTTAAGAGTGTTCGTCGTTGATGTGTCAAAGGACATCTGGGCAGGAATATTAAACTTTTTGTCACTTCAATATCATATATTAACTCGAACCACTTTATTTTTGCCACATATATACCGTGTTGTAAGTTTGCCTTAAAATTTGTGTTTAAAAGTATAATAATATATAAATTTTGTGGACGGTGCGAGGGAGTACTCCATACTATTCATTTTAGAGGTTAAAAATATTACCTTTGATTAATTGTCTTAATTCATAATATAATTAATCAAAACTTTTCCCCAAATATATTTATTTCGAAACAAAATCTCATACTTTGCACAGAAAGAAAAAAAAAAGAATTTTATATGACAATTAATTATGAGAAGAACTAAATATGTATAAAAATACTGTATTTATTATATACTCCCTCAGTCTCAAAATAAATGATGTTTTAACCTCCAATTATTTCTCAAATTATTTGATGTTTTATAAGTTTTTAACTATTCTCATACCCTTAGCTTCCCAATTTACCTTCACTAAAGAATCTATAGTTTTTTTTTTTTAAATTATATATTCATCGATCTCCTACATCTTAATTTCCTACGTACCATAAATTACGTACATTTAGCTAAATAATGAACTTTTTTGATTTTTTTTTTTTCTGTAGACGGTTAAAGCATCATTTATTTTGAAAAGGAGGGTGTAAGCAAATTATTAAAAAGTTTATATGAAAAAGTTATAGTAATAATTTAAAATGATTGGTTGGAAGTTACGTGCACATGCAACCATTTTTCTATATTGTAGGGGAGGCTACCCAACCATTTGTCTTGCTATTTTTTGGGTTAAAAGTAATTTGATTATGATTATGTTTTAAAATTAATTCACTGTTTGTCATATCGTAAGTATAAATCAATTATATATTGCACTTACTTATCCTGATGATTGTTGTTATATTAATTAATTAGTACGTAGTATGTCTTAATCATTTTAATTTCACCACTGAGTAATTACGTACACATATCTTATATGAAAAAGAAATTGAAAATGAAAAAGGTTTTCTAGCCTACTAGATATTAGAGCCCTACAGTTGGGCAACTCTATTCACCATAATGAACTAATTGTAATAATACAATACTTGAATTAGGTCACACAAAAAATTAGAAATTGCATAATGTGATTAAGAGATTTGTTGGCAATTAAATCTTTTAAATTTGGAGAAACCTTTCTAGTAAAATGAAAATTTTCAAAATTCTTTAGAATAAAATTCTAGATATTTCTACGGAGAAAAGAGCGTGAATTGATCTTTAATTTAAATAAATTATAACGTTAGGATTCTCATATTTAATAACGCGTCTATTCTTATCTGTACTTATCCGCATTAATGTAAATTATCCTCAATTAGAGCCGCGCATTTAATAGTAGGCGCGCGTACATTTATACGGCTTGTTATTTTTTTGAATTAGAAAATACCCATAAATTTTTTTATCAAAATGAAATAATACAACAAATGAAACCCTAAACACATTTTTCCCCAATTAAAAAAATGATAATACAAGTTAATTACCCTTACAAGGATTTAGGGTTATCCCCACCGTTTATTACCACACAATTTAGGGTTCTTTTTTCCAATCTCAAAACCCACCCACTCTCATTTCTAATACGTGTAACACACGCACCAATCAGATTCCGGTTTCGTGTGTGGGGCCACCGCTTGACAAAACAAAGACTTTTACTCACCCTTGAAATTGCCGCGCGTGTAGACACGCGTGGACTGTCGTTTGACTAGGGTTTTACGAAGGGCATAGTGGATAGTGATAAACATCGCACAATAGTGCCTCGCTGTCACATTCCCATTGGCTTACAGTTTCTCTCTCCGGCATTAGATACACATGCATATATACATACACGCGACAGTACACTCACGTAAAAAGGAAACACCGTCTGTCTCTCTCTCTGTCTTCATTTTCGTTTCTCTCTCTAAAACCTTTTCTCTCTCTCTCTCATAACGAATTCCAGACCTAAAAGTTAGGGCACTCTATTTCAGCTCGATTTCGAAATCCCTAAATCGCTAAATCCGTCAAACTCCGATTTTAGTTCTATCGGATAACGACTCTTGTGAAGTGATCGGACGGCTGAGGGAGTTTCCGAGTTCATCACTGATCCGATTTCGTTTCTCGATTGGTAAATTCAATTCCCTTTTTCCTACTCCTTTTTTACTGTTTATTTTATTGTTTCAGTTTTTCTCTTTATGTGATTATTTTTCCTCTTTCGTATGTGAATTTTGCTCCTGTGTAAGTTTTGTGCTGGTTTTGAGCTGAAATTTTAGTTTTTTTTTACTGAAAATGATTTAATTGTGGATTAATTTGCTTCCTTTAATATTTGATGCTACTTTTATTTGGTATTTGTGAATTTTTTTTTATGTGTAGTTGGTGAAGTTGGTGAATTTTGATTTGATAAACCCTAATTTGGTTTTTGAAATTAAGCGGCGCGAGGTACGATTACACGGGTTTTGTGTGATTTTGAGCTCTGTCGTCTAATTCGAAACGCGGAATAGCATTTCCCCAAACTAGAAAACCCTAAAATTGATTTGCCGTTTTTTACCTAATTTTCGTCGGGTAATTGTTTACTTTCCCTTTTGTCGCGATTGGGTACGCCTCGATTCGATTGCATGCGGAAACCGAATAGATCTTTGGTCAGATATAGGTCTTGATTTGTGTTTGCTGAATTTGCTAATTAGGGTTTTCAAGGAATCTTTTTTATTAAAAGATGGGTCTTCGTTTCGAATTTATGCGTTTTTCTTTCGCTGTTGGTTTTCAATTGGTGTTAGTTTCCGTAATAGGTCACTAATCTATGCTTGTTTAGTGAATTTATGTGGAGATTTTGAACTTTTGGGGACTTTGGTACTATGATTTTATGCATAATTTTCGCACTTTTGTACTAATAAAAGTTTAATTCACTGGTTGGTTTTAGGTTTGTGCTATTGGAATGGGGGATTGTGTGTTAGTAATGGAAGAAGGTGTCCCAAGACTGGATTCAGTGGCTTCCGTCACTGGATCAGTAGTTCAGATCGACTCAATTGAAATAGACCTTCGTAGTTCCATGGAGCCACCAAAACCCGAGCGCTTTTCCATTCGGTAAGTGTTCATTTCTTAATTTGCTTGATTTCTAACTTGTTGTATCATTTGGAAAATCTTTTGACTGAGATCTATCGTTGATTCGTGCTAAATTGGTATCATTAGTTATGCTTATTAATTAAGTAATTTGTTGTATCATTTGGAAAATATTTTGACTGAGATCTATGGTTGATTCGTGCTAAATTATCTTTTTTCTTCTGCGTGCGAAAATGTGGACTATCATTAGTAATGCTTGCTTAATAATTATAAGTAATTTTCTTGATTTAATTTTGAACTTGTTGTATCATTAATTTGGAAAGTATTTTGACTGAGATCTATGGTTGATTCGTGCTAAATTGGTATCATTTTTCTACTGCGTGCGCGTGTGAAAATGTGCAGTATCATTAATTATGCTTGCTTATATTAATTATGAGTAAAGTATATTATTCTTGAATGTAAGAAGACAACTAATATTCTATTGTCTAACATGGATGCAGTGGCTATGTTGCTGATATGAGGAAAAAGAATCGGAAGGCCTGTTTGCCTTTTGGTGATGCTGATGATAAGCTGCCTCCAATGGCTGTTCCTAGTTTCCGATGGTGGCAGTGCCCAACCTGGGTTCCAGACACCGATGCCCAGAGAGGTACCAAGGGCAAAATGGTTGTGGAAACGGCTGCTGGTACGGATTCTCTTCAGAATGTTGAAGATGAAGATTGTATAATCTTGCACAGCACGGAGAATAGAGGTAAATGTTGTATTTATAGATGGAATTTCCAAATTTTTGCAT
This sequence comes from Galeopsis tetrahit, assembly GCA_963675135.1. NCBI lineage: Eukaryota > Viridiplantae > Streptophyta > Magnoliopsida > Lamiales > Lamiaceae > Galeopsis > Galeopsis tetrahit. The sequence goes on along the minus strand of OY776125.1, from coordinate 2,720,407 downwards.
TGATAAATGTGCATGATTTGCATTATATGTGGTTTGTGCATAGCTTGTGGAGTGTTGGAAATATTTAACAGGCAACATATGTTAAACAGGTGTTGGGGATAAAGCAGGAACTTCGTGCGATACCTCTGAAGCTAATCAATTACGGATTGTAGAGAGGCTTGATAATACTACAGGTAAAAAATTGGCAATTTCATTAGTTATTTCTCTAGTCAGGGTGATCAAGCTGTTTTCTTAATTGCTTCTATGGCAGATGTTACTGATATGGTATGTGCTTCTGTGCGCCCTTCGTGCATTGTTGATAATCCAGAACTGGGAAACGATGGTGTGCCACCCAAGAGAAAACCGAAGTTGCGTTCTATTGCTGATATAATGGGGATAGAAAGGAATCCAGCTGCTGAAATGGAAGCAGTTTTAAGGCCTCAACCTGAGTTAGATGTGCCTGCTGAAGGTGCAAGTTCTGAGAGGAAACGAAAGACCGACCTTGGAGAAGATGGAGGGCCTTCAAGGGCGACTTGTCGAAAGTCTGCAGCTAAGAGAATTAAGGGCCTACATATTGATGGAGGGAAAAGTTGTGGGAGAGTTGATATCTGTGACTCTGGATCTGAAGGAGATGCTTCTACGAGATCGGATTTGAATCTGGGTGCGAAGTCCGAGCATAAAAAAACTAAAGCTCTTAACAACAGCAAAAAGATGAAGCAGAAGATCCATAAAGAGGATAAAACAGCACCAATGAGGAAGGCTGTGTCCTCTTCAAATGCACAGAAACATGGTGTTCCTGTTGTTATTACTTTTGGTAAGTCGGGGCGTAGTCCTTCCACAACAGAGGAAACGGGACCGTTGTTCAATCTTTCCAAGAGCAAGATGCCTGAAGTTGGAGATTGCAATATAAGAGGAAAAGCTGTGTTGGACCTCAACACCATTGTGGATGCTGCCAAGGATAACGCACGCCATACGGGAATTCCTGATCTCAACGAGGAACCTCTAGAAGGAAACCATTTAGCTCTTCCTGAGAAGAGTCTGCCTCTGCACAATACTTGGGTAAACAAATAAAATAATACAGTATTTGTTTCTTTGTCTCTATTTCATACCTTTGTTTGAGGTCTTTTTTTATTTATTTGTGTGGCGAATTGAATTCCTCTTTTAAATTTTGCAGGACGCCTCACCCCACTGCAGGAATGGAACAACTAGTGAAGGAAAACGGCCTTTCAGAATCTCTGAGTCGGAAAACAAAGAAGCAAGCCAGGAAGCCTCAGATGACATACCGATGGACATAGTCGAACTATTGGCCATGAACCAACGTGAAAGAGCAGTTGGAAATTCAAGGTATGTGCCAGGAATCAATAACTCACCGAGGGGGTACTCTGCACTGTGCGTGGATGGACGTCCTAGTCCTAGCGTAACCAGCTATCCTCATAGCAGAACGTGTGGTTTAACTCTGAGGAATGGGAACCTGGGTGTAACTCCCCAGCTAAACAGCTATCATCGTTTCGACGCAAGCAGAACAGAAGATAGCAGCCTATTGTGGTCTTCTACAAGAGATCAGAATGCGCCCTTCCCTCTCAACATTCAGCCAACTAGTACGTGCAGAGACTCAGTCTTTAACCGAAGCTTCAAAGGGAAGACCGTCACTGATATGAAAGATACGGGTGGCATCTCTACGCCCCGTGGATCTTTGAATCCTTACTCATCGAAGGATGCGATTCCAGCTATGCAGTTGTTGTCCTTGATGGACCCGCGCGTTGCAGTGCACTCTTCGTTCAAAGTTGGGGCAAAAAGTTCCTTCTCTCCCAGCAGTAGCAACCACCACCTGAAGAAGCAAAGCTTTCAAAATGGAAGGCTGTTTTCTCAAGATAGACATTCTGCAGGCTCGAAGAATGCTTCGTGCAGTTATAGTGGTAATCAATCTTCCTTAATCCCTGTTTTAGTTAATAACATTTAAATGTATTCTGAAAACTTTCCCTTTTTGTAGCTCAACTAGTGCAGGAGGCTGGGAGCTCAAAAGCCAGTCATTTAGCAAGAAGTGATTCAGAATTTGGCGTTTGCACTCTCAACCGTAACCCAGCTGACTTCAGCTTTCCTGATGCACGAAACGAGTTCACTATAAGCGCCAAAGACTTGAAGTTCAGAAAGCGCAACAATTCTAGAATGCTGAATATTGAGGCCAAGAAGGGAAGACAAAGAATGAGAAGCTGAGAGTTATAATGAACTTTTTTTTGGTTTTTGTTTGTGTTGGAATTGTTTTACAGTTTTCATATCTTAAGTTGATGTATTAATTTGGATTTCACCATACTACTTTCAGGCAATAAGTTAAATCTCTGTTTCTAGAGGTTCTAATGTCAGTTGTGTTTTATATATATGTATTTTGCACGCAGGGATGCATGTTAAAAATTATGTATATACTCCACATAAAATCGCACATGTATTGCAAAATATATAAAAGTGTATCTTTATGCTGCATAAAGTCGAATGTGTGAGAGGGGGAGTAGCAAAAACCACCACAAATATGAAGACTGCATTTCTTAATTATTTGAAAACAAATATCAGCGTCGACGATCAATGATTCTTCGGAGGAGGGGGATTGGGATTGGAATTGGAATTGACTTCTGTATTCAGCGGTGAATCGGACGGGTCAATGACGGTGGATGACGAGTCGGACTCGCTTTCCGCCATGCCGTAGTCGCGGGAATATTTCAGACGCATCATTTCGTTAATTGCTTGCATAACTTCTAACTTGGACTTCAAATCAAATTTAAGGCCTAGAGGCTGTCCATCACTGTGACAAATCACCCTTCTCCGTCCCACAATTGAAAAATATGATAATGTTTCACATTGAAATATAAAAAAATGATATGATTATCTTCTATTAGGGCGTGTTTATTTTGAGCTTAAACTATATATATATGGAAATAAAAAAATTATTCGTGCAAATTCTCGAAAAGTTATATATTCGTGCGAATACTCATCAACACTTTACTATACATCTATATCATTAGTGTTAATAATGGAACATAAAATTCTCCATTTTGACCCATGTGGGGGTCACGGTGGGAATTTTTTTTTATTTCTCATTTGTGTGGATGGGGGATCATATATACTTTATTCTCATTTTTTTCACATGAAAATTTTATATATTAAAACATATATTAATGTATTGTATTACACTATTACTTAATTTTATATATATTTTAAAATATTTTTTTACATTATTTAATTTTTATAAATATTAAATATATTATATATTGTATCCATTTGTTTCATGAGAAAGAGGATGTAGATTGACCTATCCCGGCCCTATTGAAACGAGAGATTTATTTAAGTACATTATTTATCACCATTTTTTCAAAAAAAAAAAATATATATATTAAATCTATTACATTATATATACACCCAACAATTTTACCTTCTATCTCATAGTCACATCACATCTCTTCCTTTATACGAGAGATTGATAATAAATTACTATATCAATGTATATATATATATAATTATTTAAAATACTAGATTTTTGCAGTTGCGATTCAAATGCCCATTTTAGTTTTGCTTTTTCTCTATAGTATGTAAAAGAATAAGTGAATGTCTATATATATACATACGTGTGTGTGTTCCATTCTTACCATTGCTTTCATGTTTTTCTTGTTTAATAATTTTTCACTTTAGATCTTCAGCTTTGAGCATAAATTTTATTTTCCCATTTCCCATTTCTTATCATCTATAAAAACACCTTGAATTGAGTTGTGTAAATGCATTTTTCTTCTTTCATTTTTCATTTTCCATTTTCTAACTAATCATTTTTCAAATTCTAGCATAACTTGTGTTTTTTGCACCTTAAAAAATAAAACAACATATAAAATTACTAAAAAAATTTGAAAAATATGAAAGCTGCATTTCTTAATTATTTGAAAATAAATTTCAGCGTCGACGACGATCAATGATTCTTCGGAGAAAGGGGACTGAGATTGGAATTGACTTATCTATTCAGCGGCGAATCAGACAGGTCAATGGTGGTGGATTACGAGTCAGACTCGCTTTCCGCCATGCCGTAGTCGCGAGAATATTTCAGACGCATAATTTCGTTAACTGCTTGCATAACCTCTAACTTGGACTTCAAATCAAACTTAAGGCCTAGAGGTAGGCCATCACTGCGACGAATCCTCCTTCTCCGTCCCACAATTGAAAAATATGATAATGTTTCATATTGAAATATAAAAAATGGTATGATTATCTTCTATTAGGGCGTGTTTATTTTGAGCTTGAACTATATATATGAAAATAAAAATAACTATTCGTGCGAATTCTCGATTCAAATACTCATCAACACTTTACTATACATTTATATCATTAGTGTTAACAATGGACCGAAAAAATCTCCATTTTGACCCATATGGAAGTCATGGTGGGAATTTGTTTTTATCACTCATTTTCCATTTTTATTTTTTAACTAATTATTTTTCAAATTCTAGCATATCTTGTGTTTTTATTTTATGCGCACCCTAAAAAACAAAACAACATATAAAATTACCAAAAAAGAAAAAAATGTTATTAAGAGCAATATACAACAATATTCATTTTTGATGGCGAGTTCTTTTCACTCGTTCAAAACAAATGGTCAATAGCCACTTTCTATGCTTAGACCACACAACATGACAAAGAGAATGTGTTCCATTCCGTGCAACTAAAAATAAATAAAGAGGCCACTAATTTTGCAATACTAAAAGTATAAATGAACCAAAAATCACCAACACATTCATCAAATATTCAAATGTGTGTATACAGTACCGTATTTACTATTTTGCCAAACTTGAATTTATATGATCACTAATTATATTTTAAAAAATGTGTTTTACATTTAATTTTACAAAATTATAAAAGTAATCGAGTCGTTCTCAAATTTTTCAAATTCCTCGTCGACTCAACCTCGAGCTTGAAAAACTTACGCTCAATCGAATTTGAGTCGAATTTCGAGCTTTAAGCAATTAAATTGAGTTCGAGCTCAATACTAATATCCGATTTATTTACACCCCACCCATATTAACTTATTACTTCCATCCAACCTTTTGTGTTTCATCATCCAAATTTACTCCCTCCAACTCAAGCTGAGAAAACAAACACCCCCTTAGGTTATTACTACATGTTTTTATGTCGCCTATATATATATATATATATATATATATATATACATCCATTCGTCCCAACTCATAATTTAATAACTATGCACCCACTTTTGGCACGAAGGGTACCCCTCTTGCCAGTTGTCACACCCAATAAAATAAAAAAATGTCACCTATCTTTATGTGTAATGTGTTGTGTGTGGTTGGCAATTGGAATTCCCACACCCTCTTAAATGTGCCACAACGTGCATATCTTTTCTGATACTATTAGATTAATTTATTTTATTTTTTTCCGATAAAAAATGTCTTTATTCAGAGCAAGAACAAATATTAGGCTCAAAGTCACGAGAGGCCCTAGTAATAACGTGTGCATATAAGTGTTAATTAGCATCACGCTTTATAAAAGAAATCGAAAAATTGTGTAAAACCCACGTTACCCTTCCGTAGCTGTTAACAAAATCTCCAAAATTAATTTGCAATGTATGTCATTATAGTTTTCCGTCATTAAATTTTTTTAGTCAAAACAATTATAATGAGAAGATTCTTTCATTAAAACTCAAAACTTTTAGTCAGATCAATTATAGTGTGAGGATTCTCATTAAAACTCAAGTTGATTTATATTTTGTAAATAGCACATAATAATTTATTTTCATTACCCTCTCTTCATATTAAAAATCCAACTAAAGGTAAAGTCTAGTATGCACTCGAGTGCATGCTGTGCACCCTAGTCCATGTGCATTTTTCAGTTTACTGACTTACACTTTTTGGTAAATGTTGCACTTTTTAATTATTACTAAAAATATTATTATACAGTTTAATAATTGAAAAGTGCAATACCATTTACCAAAAAGTGTAAGTCAGTAAACTGAAAAGTGGAACATGGACTAGGGTGCACAACATACACTCGAGTCCATAGCAGACCAACCAACTACTTAATAACCCTAATTTGGTATCTTGCCGTAAAATTCAAGTAGTCTATTTTCGTTGACTTCCCTTCGAATTTGGACAACCCTTTTAATTTATTTATATATCCCTCGAAAAGATCAATTTCTTATACGAAAAAATGTTGATTATGTTTTTTCAAGAATTAATTCTATGTACCACATTGATGATCTTTGTAGCCCTTGTTCGGGCCATGCCACCACAAAGCCCGATCCAATGTGACCAATCGGGCTGCACTCTTTACAACTCGTACGGCGTTTGGGGCGACCGGAAACCCTGCCACGTCACCTCCGCCGTGTACCCCGCCACCGAGGAAGAACTCCGGGCGGCCGTGGCTAATGCTACCAAAAATAAGGCTAAGGTAATTAATTTGTTATTATATAATTTATATTTTATATATAGTGTTACATCAATTAAATTATTTGTGCACCAAAATATTTCGTTACATAGGTAAAAGTTGTGTCCAAATTCTCACACACTATACCGAAATTGGCGTGTCCGACGGCCCGAAATGGAAGTACAATCCTGATAAGCACGGAAAGGTACAACTCGGGTATCGTAGTCGATGCGGCGAATATGGCGGTGACGGCGGACGGAGGGGTCGGGCTTCGGGCCCTGATTGATAAGGTGGAGGAGGAGGGGCTGAGCTTGGTGGCTGCGCCGTATTGGGAGGGCGTTAGCGTCGCCGGAGTGATAAGCACCGGAGCACACGGCAGCTCGTGGCGGGGCAACGGCGGAGCAGTTCATGATCATGTGATCGGAATTAGGCTTATTGTTCCGGCAAAGGAATCGGAAGGTTTTGCCAAAGTTGTGAATTTGAAAGGAGGGGACCCACTTTTTAATGCTGCCAAAGTGTCTTTGGGCTTATTGGGAGTCATCTCTAAGGCAAGTTTATTTTATAAGTTTTTAGTTATATTAAATTACACGTTTAAAATTACATAATTAACACTTTTTAGGTTAAAAAAGACAACAAAAAACCTATTTTATATTGGGTTGGTCTGCTATGGACTCGAGTGCATATTGGCACCCGCACTTTTTAATTTACTGACTTACACTTTTTGGTAAATGGTGTTGCACTTTTCAATTATTAAATTGTATAATAATATTTTTAGTAATAATTGAAAAGTGCAACACCATTTACCAAAAAGTGTAAGTCAGTAAACTGAAAAGTACACATGGACTAGGGTGCACAACATGCACTCGAATGCATATATATACTAGACTTTACCTTTATATTGCATTAATTTTGAATTTTATCATAAACTTCACGTTTACTTTTTGCGCGAAACTTAAAAAAATATATACTCCGTAATATAAAATGTAAAGTGAGTAATTGAGGTAAAGAGACAATAAATTTTTAAAAAAATAAAAATTTATGATAAAACATTTTAAATAGATAAACGAAAAGCTTATAACGAAAAAAGGTGTATTAAGTTTGGCTTCAAAAAGAAACCTAACTATACAGTTGGCTCCAATTATATGGGACCATATCATTACTGTTCTGATCGACATAAATATATCATGTCCAAAAACGAATTATTGAAATTTGAAGAGGACTTTGATTGCTGAAATTGATTTCTGAGTCACGATACAATTGAATTACAATTTTAATTTATTTTTAATATAATTAAATCATTTAATTGTATACAAAAATTTGTCTAAATTTCGTACCCATATAGTCATGTAATATGTGTGCAGGTGACATTTTCATTGGAACCGGCTTTCAAAAGGAGCATCACATTCAATTTCACGAATGATAACAATATTGAGACTGAATTCATGGAACACGCCAACAAATACGAGTTCGGTGACATTCAATGGTACCCATCACGACACGCTGCTGTATATAGATACGACGATCGAGTCCCCTTGAGCACACCCGGAGACGGGCTTAACGATTTTATCGGATTTCAATCCAATTTCGCCTTAATCGCCAAAACGGTTCGAGCATCAGGTAATGTAATTCGTTACTAATTCTTACATCGAGTTTGTTTACGAGCTTTGAAACTGCACGTTGTCGAGGGTTTTGTGTCATGTTTTTGTGTCATGTCAGCAAGTCACGAGTTTATTTTTTTTACACCGTCTCTAGGGTAGGGTACATTTAATTTAGGGTTAATTTTGTATTTTCACACCCATTCATATTTGTAGGGAATCATCTAAATTTAGTGTTCTTATTTGTCAATTTACTCCCCCAAGATTTTATGCACACTTTCCTTAATGGACGTCCCAACATTTTTTGCACACTCCAAAAAAGGAAACAACTCACATAATTTTTACCAATAATACCCCTCCTTTATTATACTTTCCCTTCTCTTTAGTCAAATCTCCATCACTTTAATCAATGAATTACCAATAATACCCCTCCTTTATTTTACCTTACACATCACTTTATTCTATTTTCTTAATTTCTGTGCCGATCAAAGTGTGCATAAAATCCTGGGACGGAGGGAGTATTTAGCTTTCTTGTATCCGTTATATATAATACTCTCTTCGTCCTGGAATAACTTTCATAGGTAGATGGACACGTAAATTAAAAAAGTGTAATAATGAGTGAAGTTTTGAGGGGTAATTTTGTAAAATTTTATGTATAAAGTAAAGAAATGAATTGACTTTTGTGTATGTGTGGAGAAAAAGTAATGACATTTGTGTAAAATTGAGGATATTGTGAGGGTGGAGTTTATAAAGGGATTTCCATTTTAAGGGTGTGAAAGTTATTGTGAGACGTTTCAAAAAGGAAAAGTGTGAAAGTTATTGTGGAACGGAGGGAGTATGACAATATTGTATTTTGAATCTGTTAGATTCTCCTATTTCATTTTTCATGTTTCACTGATATTCCACCCTATTGAATTTTTAACATACGAAAATTAGAACAAGTGATCTCATTCGATTTTGAATGTGCAGAGAAAGCTGCCGAGAAAGCCAAAGATGTGAACGGGAAATGCGTACTAGCATCATCTTTTCATGCATACAAAAAGCTAATTGCAAATGGATTGAAAAACAACAACTTGATCTTCCTAAAATACCCCGTGATCGGACACCAAGGCAAGATGCAGACATCCGGATCTTGTCTCTACTCATCGGAAGCAAAAAAAGCCGTTTCTTGTGCATGGGACCCACGAATAAACGGCCTCTTCTTCTACGAATCCACAGCTATACTCCCCGCCGCGAAGTTCCCCGACTTCATTCGCGACGTGAAGGCCTTACGCGACTTGAAGTCGGAGAACTTCTGTGGCGTGGACGTATACAACGGGATCCTCTTCCGTTTCATCGCGAAGTCGGATGCCTACTTAGGGCAGTCGGAGGCGTCCGTGGTGGTCGACTTCAACTACTATCGAGCGGACGAGGCCTCGATGCCTCGATTGAATCAAGATGTGTGGGAGGAAGTGGAGCAAATGGCGTTTTTTAAGTATGGGGGGAGGCCACATTGGGCTAAGAATAGGAAAGTGGCTTTTGTGGGAGTTGAGAAGAAGTATCCTAGGTTTGGGAAGTTTGTGGAGGCTAAGAAAGTTTTGGATCCTGAAAATGTGTTTGGGAGTTATGAAGGGGTGTTTGGGGATGTTATGGAAGATGGGTGTGGTCTTGAAGGGTTGTGTGTTTGTTTAGAGGATAGGCATTGTAGCCCTAAAGATGGATACTTTTGTCAAAGAGGTCTTGTTTATGGTGAAGCTAGGGTTTGTAGATATTCTTCTACTTCTCATTCAATATTTGGATGATTTATTGATTTATGATAGTGGGATTGATTTTGTAATTTAATTACACACTTGGAAACTTAATTAATTTAGGGTTAATTGCAAATTAAATCACCATCTTTCACTGGATTGCAATTTAATCTAAACTTTTGAATAATTGCAAATAAAATCACCACCTTTAAATATTGTTGCAATTTAAACTTCTTAATAGTTTCATTTGTGCTCAAATCTAAAATGATTGGCGGATGTGACACCTTCTTAATGAAACAACATTGTTTTATATTTCGATCTAATCTCGAAACGTCAAATTCGGGCACAAATAAGATTGTCTAGAAGTCTAAATTGCAACAATATTGAAAGGTGATGATTTTATTTGCAATTATTCAAAAGTTTAGATTAAATTGCAATTCATCGAAAGGTGGTGATTTAATTTGCAATTAACCCATTAATTTATACTACCAACTTTTCACTTATCTATTTTGAAAGTTTCAGTCACACTATAATATTCTCATTTCTTTAAATGACAAAATTGAGAAAATTTCAAATACGCCTGATAACTTAGATCGAAGATTTCATTTTAAATCCTTTAAATTTTTTACTTTTTCAAAATACATTCTAAAGTGTTAAATTTAAATTATTTTTTTATTCAATTTACAAAATTCTATTTTTCCCTATCTTTTTTTCTCTTTTGTTCTAGCTCTACAGTACATTTTTTCTTCATACATCTTTCTGCCTTTTTAACCTGCTAAACATTTTATATGATACTGTGCAAAAAAATATGGAGGTCATGGCAAGATGGAGAGGGAGTATATTATAATAAATGTTCTTTTAGCCAATTTACAAAAAGAAAAAAGAAAAAAAAAGTTAAATTTACACAATTTGGCTCTTGATAATTCTTTATCTCTCCATATTTATCATTTTTATTAAATTTAAAAAGGTGTAAATTGAAAAGAGATAAGGTGAAAATAGGTAAAAGGAGTAAAGGACATATACTTTAAGACAAAATTTAGAATATAAAAGACATGTGTTACAACTTACAAGACAGAGTGAGTATATATATATATAGACGTACACCAAATGGAAAATAACAAATAGTTGTGTTTGATTGAAAGATTGCAACTAGAATAAAATTAATTTTGTATGTTCCAAAATTGGCGAATTCAATATTTAAAAAATTATAATACTCCGTATTATATAATATTATTGAAAAATATTCCTGCAGACAAATTTTTTTATATTATTGAAAAATATTCCTGCAGCCTATTTGACAAAATTCTATATATCGAAGGAATAAATATAAAAAATTATATACAAAAATTTTAAATTCTAAAGAGGTGACCCCCACTTTAAATTCGGGATGACAGTCAAATTATTATTATTATCCTTTTTCTTTATTTTTATTGATTTTCATTAATTTACATATATATAAAATTGTAAAATATGAGTATATGACACATGGCATGCTTTAAATAGTAGAGTAAAATTTTTGTTCCAAATTATTTGATGTTTTCTGGAATTAAAGAGTACTAAAATTAAAATGTGCACATTAATTTTTTAATCGTATTAATATAAGAAAGAAAATATGTATTCATCATAAAAAAAAAAAGCCCACTTGTAAAATGATATTGAGAATTAAAAAAAAAAAGTACAATCATTTTATAACATTTATGTAACTTCTTCTTAGAAAGTCGAGTAAAATGAAATAGGAATACGTACCTAATTTTTTTTTTTTTTTTTTTGGGGAATATTTGTTGAATAAAAAATTAAATTAGCTGTTGTCCTCACTACAGTGTCTTAAAATGGAGAATTCCAGTTGTTCTGAACAATACAATTATGTACATTATTGCAAGCAGTGGGACTGTCTAGGTATGATATATGTCTCTTCATCACTCAATATCAACATTATCTTTCATATATTTATATATCAATGCGATTTTGTTACTATTTTAAAATATTCGAAAATTGATAGTTGGGTGAATTGACGACGTCACCTAGGCCCCGTCTAGATTTTTTTAAAATTATATATTATTGGTAAAATTCTTGAGTAATAAATACGAAATTATAATTTAACATAAGCAGAAAATTGTAAAGAGGTCTACAAAAATTAAAATTCGCAAAAATAATGATAAAAAACATAAAAATGAAGTTTTCACTCCGTTTCCACCTTTTAAACGATAGAATTTTAACAAAAAATGTTATACATGTGATAAAACCACATGTCTTTTTCGGAGCGTCGATTTCACTTGAAAAAAGTGCAATCGATTGCTTGAATCAGATTTCGACGCCGGAAAGTCAAAAAAGATGCACTTAGTCCGAAATCGTTAGAAGGTGAACAATAGATCGACGACTAGCGTTTAGACGCCGACTTTTACAACGAGGAGGAGGAAAATACCCTTTGAATAAATTATACTCTTTGTTAGTATAGAAAAAGAGGTTAATTAGTTATTAAGAAGTTGTAATCACTTATTGGTTACTTGAATTACCGTGTATAAATATTGGTTAAGTGTCTTCATTATTATTATTTAATGAAAGATTATATTATCATCACATGGTATCACACACTATTTAAATTTATATTCTAAAATCTTCTAAACACACCCACCACGTTCTTCCTTATTACATTAGATATTTTATACGTTTTAAAGAGTCGAACACTGATTTTATGCATATTTTATAAGGGATAGCTTGTTCTCATTCTATATAAACTCAATTTTACTTCATCACTATACTCTAGAGTATTTGAGAATATTGAACTATAAACGAGTTTTATACATTGGATACTCATCACTCGTTGAAGATTCATGGTGTTATTCAAAGAGATCTGAAAATTTTGGAGTGTTTAGGTCCCCAAAGTGAATTATATTATTGTATAAGCATTGTGGGTCCTCTGTTCTTTGAATTATATATAGTCTTTTTCATGTGTGTTATTCTGCAGAATTCACACTCTTCACTTCATTTTCAAACGCCCCAGCTTGATTCCCCAGATTCAAGCACTTCTCCAAAAGATTGAAGGCCCATTTTGTTGCTTCGAGATTGCGTCAAAAGATTGAAGGCCCATTTTGTTTTGGGATGAAAACGAGGTAAATTGATTTCATTTTAAGAGGCGTTTCCGTATTTAAGCTTCAAATCTGGAATGGAATTGGAGTTTCTAAGAAGTTTGAAATATTCACTGGATGATTAGGTTTAGCATCTTCGTTTGTAGCTTGCGTTTATATTAGTATTGATTGGGTGGAAAAATATTTGCATTTTTTGAATTGGGTTTCTGAATTGCATTTCTCAGGTTGTTTTGAGGATGATGCCCATAAATGGAGTATGTTACAGCATGGAACATGTGTGGTGAAATGAATCAATCTGTTTTAAAAGAGTATACAATGGGGAATGAATAATTAGTGTCTACTTTGGTACATCAACATTAATACCATATATATTCTTCCAGTGTGTAGCAATAATTTGGGGGAAAGTTGCCAAACTGCATTATTGCTATGTTAGGCAGAAGTTGCTTGCTTGGAGGGATCTTTATAATAATGAAGATTGAAACAATGAATGTGTGAATCGCCTTGCATCGTTTCCATAAAGTATCTTGAGCAAAATTGGGTTAGTAGTGATTCATTCTTGATGGCATCAATCAGGAGAACACTATCTCCTGTTCCTCGTCCCGGGGGAGCTTTAATGAATGGCGAAGCTTGTCAAGTTGCGTCCCCTTTGTCGAAGTCGTCTTCTAACAGTCAGAACAACAACTACCCACCACAAAGTGGCCTTTTGAGTTCCTTGGACTATGTGTTGTACAAAGCACGGAGTTTTGTTCTTGGCCTTTTCTCACAACGAGCTTCTCGGCCATTTGATAGATCAAAGTTAAGGGGGCAAATTTGGCGGAAAGCATATTTATATTTCTTGATGTGCTTTGTTGTTGGTATGTTTGTTGGACTTACCCCTTTCATTCCATTGAATTTGTCTATAAATGTCATGCCTAAGCGCCAATCTTTCGATTTTGAGTTGCTTCAACCAGTTGCAAAAGACGAGCTTCAGAAAAATGAGATTCCGGTAGTCAACAGATTCTCATTCAAAGAAAATTTTAAATTGGAGCCAGATAAGGTGAATATTGAGCTAAATAATCCACCTGTTGAGCATAACGTTTTAAATAGGTCATTATATCAGGTTCCTGATGTGGCTTTCCAGAAGCTTCTGATCATCGTGACCCCAACGTACACTAGGCCATTTCAGGCCATTTATCTGAATCGTTTGGCACAGACATTACGACTGGTCCCACATCCTCTTCTGTGGATCGTTGTGGAGATGAGTTCTCAGTCGATGGAAATAGCTGAATTGCTGAGGAATACTGGTTTCTTGTACAGACATCTCGTATGCAGTACTAAGAACTCTACTGGGATGGCAGATAGGAGTGCACACTTTAGAAATGTGGCCCTCTCACACATAGAGACACACCGTCTTGATGGGATTGTTTACTTTGCAGATGATGATAAGATATACTCTGCTACTCTCTTTGACCAAATGAGAAACATTAGGTACTTTCTTGGGTATAATAAAATGCTTCATCACATATGTTGGTTTTTTAAGTAAGCTTCAAATGTATTTCCTCAAATTTTCTATGTGCTCTATAATTTGATTCACTCTTTAGTTGTTGTATTATCGGTCAGGTATTGATTATGGTTTTATGAGTTCATTCAGTTATTTAGGGATAACATTATTCTCTGTGCTAGTATTAGACCTTAACGAACATTTTTTCTTATGCAGTCGGATCGGGGCGTGGACAGTAGCCACGTTGGTGGAAAGCACTGACAAAATATTCTTAAAGGGCCCAATTTGTAACAACTCCAAAGTGATAGGGTGGCATGTGTCTGACATGGAGAAAAAATCTAGAAGATTCCATGCTGAGATGTCAGGTTTTGCTTTCAATAGCACTGTCATTTGGGATCCAAAAACATGGCATGGACGTACAATTGAACCTATAAGGCAGCTTGCCACAGTGAAGGAAGGCATGCAAGTGAGTTTTTTAGCTATACTAATCTGACAGTTGACCAAATATAATTTGAACGCTAAGCATATCTGCATATACTCCAATCCATTTCATTGGTGGGAAAATTTAGCAATTGCTATTCGTCCCAGTGAAGTGGATCATGTGGGCTTATTGTATCTACTATAAGTAAAAATCACATACAGAACTGTTGTTCAATACTGGCCCCACTTTGTCATTCAAATAATGACCATCCTAAACATCATGATGTTTTTAATAATGCAATTGCCTATAGGCACAAGGAATATCAGTGTTATTTCAAGCCTTAACAAGACTGAGGATCTGTAGAAAATCTCCATATAAAAGCTTAAAGAAAAACATGAGATGATTATTAGCCCAACGGAAGAAAGAAGAATAAGAGAGATGAATGATGTCTAATTGTTTTTAATCTGGTTCTGATTGGTGAGATATCTACTCTGTTGCAGGCAAGCATATTCATTGAGCAAGTTGTGGAGGATGAAACTCAAATGGAGTGCTTTTCAATGAACTCTTCAGGAATCATGGTTTGGCATCATACCGTTGACACAAATTCCCATCCTCGTAATTGGTTTACGAGCAATACTTTGGGCTGAACTCGTGTGAAGTCATGCAATTTGATTAAGGTAAGATGGATAATGCCTAGCATTTTCTATGTCCTTTATTTCTAGACATCACTTCTTCAGTTCAATAAGCTCATATATTTATTTTGCACAAGGTATGGGGAAGTTTGGTCAAAATCGCTCGCTGCCTGGATGACCTTATAGAAACCGGATATGGCCATACAGATCCCCATTGTACATTATTCCCCTGTTTTTTGAGGTTGAGTGTTATTTCTGTACAGCTGCTGATTATAACCATTTCTTGAGGAAGCATGCTAATGAGACAATTCCATGCCATCTCTTGCTTGAAGATTTGCAATTTTGGCAATTAGACCGTTTCATTTTTTTTACACCTATATTATCTATTGGGGGTTTCTTGATTATCATCAGTAGGTGTATACCATGTCGTTCTTGATGAAACAATGCTTGTTTCGATATTTGTGATAGTGATGAAAAGTGGTAGAGAAGTAATCACAGGTATTGTACCTCAACGTAAATCTTTGGCTGTTTTCAACAGAGAATATTATGTAATCTACAGAAGTTAAGGTATGTGGAGAATAAGTGTAACTTACTCCATGCTATTACTTTCCCTCTGTCTCTCATGAAAATTTTGTCGAAAGTTTTCTTTTTCCAGAACCCGTTTCTTCGATGGTGCCTAATGTTGATCTAGTTCTCCTTGCTCTTCTTCATGGTTCAGTCATATCTTTAGTTCTTCTTTTCCTCACTTTTGCTGTCTTCGTCTCTCTTCTTCTAGCATTCTGCATCATTCTATTATTGATCTTGTTCGTCGATTTCTACGAAGTTGCGTCGTGTGCTTGTTGGTTTCTTGCCATTTTAAGATGTGATATCCAATTGGCATCTCTGCTAACTCTCCTCATGCTGTTTAGATTCGTTGTTTATATGGCATCACCTTCCAAGTTATTTCTGGACAGAATTGTTAAGGGTTTGAAATTGAAATTGCAACTTCTGAGGGTCAAAATGCAATAATTATAATTGTTGAGTAACTTTTTTATTCATGCCAGTTATTGCTTATTTTCATATCAGTGTTTTATTCTAAAAAAATGTATAGTGATTTCATTTCATTTCTTTAATTTATCATTATTACAATTATTATTATTTATAAATTAGGTTTCTATGCTTTCGATTTTTATTTAGTTTGGGACATTGTATCTGCATTTGTATTAAAATTTGTGGAGTATTATACTTTTCATTTATATACGGACCAATTTTTACAAATGAAAGTGAAAAAGGGTCAAATTATTAAAATTTCAAGTTTCTTAATTTTTTTTTAAAAAATTGATGATACAAGAACATTTATTTTCTTTTTTATAAAAACAAATACTTTATTTTTATAAATTAATATTTTTATAATATATTACATAATTTTGAAACAGGTTGAAAAAAAAAGTGCAAATAAAGTACCATAATATGACAAAAAAATATACCTCTTCAGTGCTACTCGATGCGTATCACAACAGCAAATATTGAATAGTGTTATCAATGAATTGGAGGGGTTTGCCTCTGAGAGCTCCATTATAGATTCATCGGTAAAGTTTGCACATCAGTTGGATCTTGTTGCCTCATATGTAGAACGATGGGGCAAAGTTTTTTATCCCCATGAGTCATTTTCCTTATTACGATCATTTTAAGTTTAAATAGTTTTCAAGAGTTTTATTGAGTTTTATTTGTGATTATTTTAGAGGTGTATACATTTTTCCCTATTTTCAAGGATGTTTTTCCCAACAAAATTTTAATCCTCTAATTACTCTCTTGAAATTATAAGTTAGATCTTTCTTTTATTTTCCTTTTAATATAAGCTTTTTATTTGCATCATTCCTCAACAAATGTAAGAGGTGATGGATAAAACACATATTACAATTAAAAATTATATTTTAAATTATCATTATATTATTCATGGTGGTTTTATTTTGCCACGTGACGTATAACTGTAAACTCTCCATTTCTCCGCCGCATACACACACTTTCGCTTGCTTCTAGACTAGTCTTCACCAATGGAGAATGCGTGTACAATCGCTAACAACCCGTGCTTTAGTTCGTCGTTTTCCCGTCTTAAATCCGCCGCCGGACTTCCAATATCTCCGGCCGAGCTGCCGTTCGGGAAAAAATCGCGCCACTCATGTGCAATTAAAGCTGTACTGAACGCCGCATCAATTAATTCCTCTGTTATTACTGAGACCGAATCGGAGGTTGTTAATGTAGAGCCGGTTTATGAACCTACGCCTCGCAATCGTCCTCTCCGAACGCCTCACAGCGGGTAATTTTTTAATTTCCCTAGCTATTCATTATTTTGTTGCATCACAAATTCAGAGTTGGAGGATTTTAGTTGCTTCTGAAATTTCCACTGGATAATTTCGTGTTAATAGGGGAGAAGCTGCAGTGTTTTCGTTTATTTTGTGGTATATTTGGTCGTTGTATATGATTTTTTGGTTTTGCCGTCATCATTGGGTGTCTGTTAAAATTTGATGATGAAGCTTGCGTGAGTACATTTATTGGAAAATCAAACTGAGCAAGCAACATGGATTGCATGTGGAGACTTCTTTCTGTGATGATCTTATGGTTGATGCAACATTTGGTTTGTATGCAAAGCACCATGGTTTTACTATGGAAGTGTGTCTGTCGATTGAACTGGATTTTTTTAGTGAAATAGCAATAGTAGAAGATTAACTGCTCGGGATTACGACTGAGATCAGTTGTTAATTAGCTTTAAGGGCTAAGCTTTCACGTTTTTGTAATTGGCTCGATGGTTAACTTGGACTTAAGTTGGATTACATTCTTCTGTTAGAGCTTCATTACAAACTGTTGTTTCATAATGGAAGACGTTTATCTATTTATTGTCCTTTTCTTTGGGGGGTAGTCCGCTAATTGGATTTACCACATCTTAACAAAACCAAAGTTGAGCTTGTATGACCTGTAATGCTCAGACTTAATAATTGACGTATTTTATGGACCATTAAAAAATGATTTAACTTTTCTCCATGCCACCCTACGCCTGTTTAATTTTATTTTTAACCTTTTTCCTGTTCCATCTTGGTTCTTTTTAAGGTACCACTTTGATGGAACTGCTCGGAGTTTTTTTGAAGGTTGGTACTTCAAGGTCTCCATTCCAGAATGTAGGCAAAGTTTCTGCTTCATGTACTCCATAGAGAACCCATCATTCCGTAAGGAATTGAGCATACTGGAGCAGGCACAGTATGGGCCTCGATCTACAGGTGTTGGTGCACAAATTTTAGGGGCTGACGACAAGTATATTTGTCAATACACAGGAGAATCACACAACTTTTGGGGAAGTAAGTTTGCTTGTTATAATGTGTCTTCTATAAGCCTATATATTGTCCATCAATATGTTTTTTTTAATGAATATCTTGGGTGAGGTGGGAACTAGTGGATGTTTTATAAGCATTAAATTTAAAAGCAAAGATCAAATATAATCATACGTAATACAATCTACTTTTCCATGATTGGTTATTGAGGAATATCTCCTGCACCTGGTTTTCTCCTTTGAACCCATTAATAAGTGTTTCAAAGCAAAATTCACATAGACCTGTAGCTGTCAATTAAATCCTCCAGGTCACTGTTATATAATCCACTGAAAGATGATAGCACACTTTCAAACCACTCCCTCACACACCCAAATAGAAGAAAAAGAAAAAAAAAAAGAATTTCTGAATCAGTTGGAATACTCTGTTCAAAATAGGAAGGAAATTATCATATTTTAGTGGTATTTCTCATTGAATTGTTGGAGCACTGGCCAAATAGGATGGAATTTCTCATTGAATTCTCAAAATAGGACGATTTCAGATAATAGCACACTTTCAAACCACTCTCTTACACGCCCAAATAGAAAAAAAGAAGAATTTCTTAAATCAGTTGGAATATTCTGTTCAAAATAGGAAGGAAATTATCATAGAATTGTTGGAGCACTGATCACTGAATCTTTAGAACTATTACTTGGTGTTTGGCTAAGTGAATGAACTTTTGTTGTTCATCATCTAATTGATAGCCTTGCTTTTGATAGATAGGGATGAACTGATTCTTGGCAATACTTTTACACTGCAAAAGAATATGAAGCCTCCAAAGAAAGAGATCCCTCCACAGGTCAGCATGCTTCTCCATACTTGCAAAAGCCGGAATGCAGGAAAAGGGCTTTTATTTTACTACTTCTTTTCTTAGTGTCCATATTTACACAATTTTTACCAATTTGAGACCCTTTTCAGCTCTTATGGATATGACCACTGTCATTTCTATTGTAATTATGATTTTTTTTGGTTCAGGAATTCAATCAAAGGGTTTTAGAGGGTTTCCAAGCTACCCCACTTTGGCACCAAGGCTTTATACGTGATGATGGAAGGTAAACCTTCTTCCGAAACTCTTAATTTAATGTTGTGTAGAATAATGATACACAATGTGTACAACTGCACATAAATAAAAATGTTAATGCATAGACAATATGGATTTACCATCAAATTCTCTATGATTGTTCAACGGTTACTAGTACTCAGTTTTACATTCAGATTACTTGTGCTATAGGGACTTTGCCAAGTAAAGGAGGTTGACTATTGAAATCAACTGAAATGAGAAATGCTTCAAGTCTCTTATATTTGTTGATTTCTGTATTCTTTTGTCATTTTCTTACGTGGGTTTTTTGACTATGCACTGTTTACTTGAACAACTGTCATTCTTATAAAGAGGGGCTCCATAGATTGGTTATAGGTCTGAAAACTGAAATTCTTTGAACGACCAGTGAAAACAGCTTAAACTTTTTGGTTTGAACTTTTCTGTTGACGCTAAATCAGTAACCAGTATATTCGCTAATCGGAAGTTCATTTAATCATTCTTATGCTTGTTATGACACAATTTAGCTTGACAGGACCAATTATGCTGAGACTGTAAAGACAGCTCGCTGGTCATACAGCACACGCCCCGTTTATGGATGGGGAAATGTTGGGTCAAAGCAAAAGTCGACAGCAGGCTGGCTTGCTGCTTTCCCTGTCTTTGAACCTCATTGGCAGATATGCATGGCAGGCGGTCTTTCAACAGGTGTTGGCTTGTAGTTCTCAACCTTTTTTCCTAAACCCTGAATATTTAGTTATGTACTCCGTGTGTGTGTGTGTGGAGGGGGGTCCACGCTTCTGCCTTCTAGTTTTGCCCTTTATGAAAATTATATCCATGCAACGAAGAAGTCAACTCTGTTATGTAGACGTGTGATGCAAAAACCATAGTTTTTATTCCATTGCATTCTATAAAGAATGTGGCTCATCTCATCTGAGAGCCGAATATCATAGTAATGGAGTTAATATAATCTGTTGATTCTATAGTTGACTAATAATGAAATACTTGGTAAATTGTATTGCTCAGTGGAGATAAAAATGCTTGTCAGCAAAGCAGTTATACCATTATCATACTTAGCTGTTGTTATGGACCAGAATATTTTGACTTATAATTGCATCTTGCGAAAGCAAATTTCATGTATAAATTGCACATAATTTTTTTTTATTTGGTGCTAAGTGGGGAATATGTTTCGATCCAGAACATTCTGATGTCAGCTAATACATATTCTTTGGTCTCTTGATCTAGGTTGGATTGAGTGGGATGACAAACGCTATGAGTTTAAGAATGCTCCGTCATATTCGGAGAAGAACTGGGGTGGTGGCTTTCCTAGAAAGTGGTTCTGGGTACTTCACATCTCTTCTTGGATTATTTATTCTCTATTCTTCTTCTGCGCATAATTTCCAATTCATCTATCTTTGTGTGTGGTGACTGGTGTGTGTGTGTCTGTATATACACATATTGATAAACAACACAAGTAGAAGTTTTGTGTAATTATGATGCTATTTAAGCCTGTGATTACTAGTATCTGGAATGATTTCCCACAAATCTCATTCAAGAGATATAAGATCTCATATTAAATGTGTTATTAACTCATCTTTTTATGACACAATTTCACTATGCTTGCTGTTTGGTTTTTTCTGCAGATTCAATGCAATGTTTTTGAAGGGGCGGATGGGGAAGTTGCTTTAACTTCTGGCGGCGGATTGAGACAGCTCCCTGGATTGAACGAGACTTTTGAGAATGCTGCACTGGTACTAATTTATTACCTGGTTAATGTTTATTAAACGTCTATACAAGACACGTGTATACTGGGTTTAAATTAATATCATTATGTTAATTATGTATTTGTATGGTTGATTTTTTTCCTTAGATAACTATCTATATCAGGATAAAAATAAAGTCTGCTTATCTCGTGTGAGAGGATGATTTTGGCCCATAGTGATATGCATATTGGTGTTTACGAATTTGTTATTAAAGAAGATACATTTATCAAATTGTGAATTCAGATTGGAGTTCATTATGGTGGGGTTTTCTATGAATTTACACCGTGGACTGGAGTGGTGTCCTGGGATATTTCTCCATGGGGTCATTGGTGCATCTCTGCGGAGAGTGAAACACATGCGGTAAGTACTCTTTCCTTCAACCAAGTTTCTTATGCTAAACACTTTTTAAAGTAGTGTGAGAATCTAAACAACAGAAAAGAAGTCTAAACCTAACTGTGATTCTAACCAAGTACGTTTGAGCAAACTTCCACAAAGATCTGTTGCACCTTTCTAATCTTGTGTTTATGGAGCAGGTGGAATTGGAAGCAACTACAAAAGATCCAGGCACAACATTGCGTGCTCCCACCACAGAGGCCGGCCTTGCTCCAGCTTGCAGGGACACTTGTTATGGTCACTTAAGAATGCGCATTTGGGAAAAGCGTTACGATGGAACTGAAGGAAAGGTACATTTTGGTTCAATTGCCTGTAAAGACACTAATAGCTTTCTGACTTTGTGTTTTACAGTTTCATCTCTTACATTTACTGGAAAAAAATTAAGCATATCTAACACAGCATTCATGCATGAATTGCCCAAATATCTTATTACGTAAAAGCATGAGTTCTGGCCAACAAAATACTGGCTCGAAGACAATTCGGGCAGTACAGAGCTCAGCCCTAATCTGCTCTACAAATTTTTTATTAAGCTTGCTTTTCGCGGTTAGGTTATCTTGGATGTTACGAGCAAGATGGCAGCCTTGGAAGTTGGGGGAGGACCGTGGTTCACTTCATGGAAAGGCAAGACTGAGACACCAGAGATTTTGAATCGTGTTGTCGGGCTTCCTGTTGACGTAGAAGGAATCTTCGGTTTGGCTCCTTTTTTCAAACCCCCTGGCTTGTAAGTAGTAACATACATCACTTGTGTTTAGACAGTTGGGCGATGCTGTTAAACACAGTTGTCTTGTGTATCACTGTATCTGAGTTTGAGACTCGAAATTTTAAAATATAGCCAAATTTGAGAAGCAGAAGAAAAATGATTTGAAACCGTTATTATTTTTGGGCCTTATTATGAAGAGTTTATAATAATACATTGATCAAATTCACTCCACTTGTTTGGATTAAAAAGTAAATAAATGAATTTTAAAAACTTAGCATCTTTTTTTTTTTAGTTAAAATTGTAAGAATTTTAAATTTTCACAAAAATCGTAATTTGAAATCTACTTATTTTTAAATCCTACTACAACTTGATTTTCAAAACCCAAAATACAAATAAACATCACCGCTACGTTTACTTTCAATTTTAAGTGGCCTTTTAAATATTACGTTTACTTTCAATTTTAAGTGGCCTTTTAAATATTGGTTTTTGAAATTTTAGATTTTTGAAATTTGGATAAATACTCATTTCGTTCAAACTTTATATATAAATATTTATTTTTTATCTGTTCAAACTTAATATGTACATTTCAAAATGAAAATAATATTTTATTATCACCCCAGCATTATGCTCAAATTATCATCATTGTATTCATATAAAATTACTTTATTTATAAGTGGATCTTTTAACGGGGCAAAAAAAAATTCCATTGAACCGGAGATGAGAACAATCATGCTCTCTGCTCCCATTGGAATTCTAGCCTTGTTGCATGTGGAGATTTTATTTACATTATAGTATTATTTATATATAATTATTTATTACTCTATATCCTTACTTAATTTTATTTTTATTAATATATATAATTTATATTATACATTTTTAACTAGTTTCAATAATAAAAAATTGTACTCCCTCCGTTCCACAACTGTTTGCACACTTACCTTATTTGTCCGTTCCACAATTGTTTGCACACCCATAAAAGGAAACTCTTTCATAAACCTCACCCTCACAATATTCACATATTTACACAAAATGCCATTATTTTTACTCTCTTTCCAATCACCTTTTTACTTTATTCATATAACTTTACAAAATTATCCCTCAACACTCCACTCATTACACTTTTTTCTTAAAAAGTGTGCCCACTTTGTGGTGCAAACACTTCCGGGACGGAGGGAGTACTAAGAAATATTAGGGGGAAAAAAAAAAGATAAACGAGAATGGGAAATGCCAGTGACATTTTTAGTTCGTGAGAGGCTCCCGTACTGCAAAAGACAAGAATCTCCCTTGTATGTTAACTAGTTTTATAACACATGTCATTAGTCCAAATAACAAGAAAAAGAATTGGCAACATTCCCTCAAAAACTTTTGCAATTCTTTTAAGGGTATGTTTGGTTTATTAGATTAGTATGGATAGATTATTTTATCCCATTTAATACATTGTTTGGTTTGCAAGATTAAGGCCCGAGTTGAAAAGTCGGCCCGGGTTTATTTTTATTTTTGTCCTACATTCATGTGATTATTTGTCATGCAAGGGGCTAAGATTAATAATCCCATTTCAATTGATGAAATAATTTGTCTTTTATATCCTTCAATTGTAAATATAAATAATATAAAAAAGTTAATGTCAAAGGGTATTTTTGACATTTGACACTAAAATTCAATTTTATCCCACAATCCAAACAACTTGATTGTAAATTATCATATAAACTTTAAAATTCAATCCATCAATCCAAACATGAATTTTAAATCAATTTTTTAAATTATCCCACTAAATCCTATCCTAATATATCTTTCCTATCCTAATATATCTATCATATCTATCAAATCAAACAAGCCCTAATAGTATTATAATATCCTTTTAAATAAAAGAGTATAACATAAAATAGATTTATAAGCTAGGTGGCCTAGGATTAAGCGTTAGGGAGTGCGTTCATGGGACCTTGTTATTAGTGCTCCACAATTAAACCTATTAACACTTGATTAGGCTTAAAAGCCACACTCAAACTTAAATATTGCCTAGAATTTAGAGAACTACCATCATTATGCTGATCAAAATTTCCATTATCCACTTAATTATCATATTCATGACAAAAAGAGGCCCCAAATACTGGATTTTGAAATATAACAACACCCCCATTTTTTTATAATACTTCTTCCTTCCCTTCGTAAGCTTCTCCTTTATTTTTTTCACGAAGATTAACAAATGAAGAGGAAAATGTAAGAAGAGGTAGATATGAATTTTTTTCATTTATAGGTAAGTGAAAAGCTTATGGTAAAACGGAGGGAATAAGGACAAAGTAGGTAAACAAGGAGGTCTAGGGTAAGACCTTTACTCCAATTAATATTTTGAGCCATTTTGATACAAGTTTTGGTGATTAAAGTGAGAGAGAGAGATGATGATGATGTTGATGAACTGAAAGGATTTAGTTTGACAAGTCAATGCAGAAAAACTGCAAAGTATTAGTACTAGTAAGTAGAGGAGAGAATCCCAGGAGGCAAGAAGAGAGCACTATAGTCCAAGTGCATAAATTTTGCAGAAATCTGGGTCAGAAAATATATTCCTGATGATTTCACTTGAAATAAAGCAAAGCATGCAGATAATGGGTGGAGTGGAGGGTCCCTTTTCATACTTAAAACAGTGTGTTAATGGAGGATAAAAAGGAAACACATTGTAATAATGAACTCGCCGTTCAAGATAAAAATAGAATTTAAATGCACAAATGAAATTCAAAAGGTGACATTTTGGAATATAGTACTACTTCAATATGGAATCTTTCTTTTTTTGAATTTTAACAAACCTTGGGGCATTACTAGTATATATACTAGCATAGGTTTGTTGTTCTTTTCCATCACCATTTCATCTTTTAATCACATGGCGAAAGAGAGTAATAAGCTTAGCAATAAACTCGAAAACATCGAGGAAGAAATTGGTGGTGAATGGCTACCTGTTGCATGTCCTCAGCCCGAAACTCCGACTGAGTCGATGGAGTTCTTGGCTCGATCATGGAGTGTTTCTGCTAAGGAACTCTCCAAGGCTCTTTGCAATACACACGATGCAACAAAACCTGAAAACGAGCAACCGCATCATGTAAGCTCTTTGCTCCCTCCCTAACTGTAATTTATTTTCAATAGTTATAAAACACTATTTTTATTTGCTACTTACAATGTTGCAGCAGAATCAAACTTTGTTAGCCTCTGAGAGTCCTCCACAGTCTCCAAGAGGTAGTGATGATGCTAAGGTAACCTCTCTACTCTATCAAAGGTGACTTCAATCTGCAACAAAAATGTTCCGACTATATAATATTCGCATTGATAGTCTAAATTAAGAGATGCACCCCAATGTTTAACAGGAAATATTTCTATTGCATCAAGCTCTGAACCCGGATTTTTTATCTAACCAGCAGTTGCTCAGAAATGGGGTATGATTTTCGACCTCAACTGAAACTTCTCCATGTTGTGAACTATAAACATAACACCTCACTCTCACTGGCATTATTCTAGCAGATCTATAGGACAATCGTGAAGAGAAAAACGACCGGGAGATGGATCAAGGATCAGAAAGAGAGGAAAAAGCAGGAGATTAGAGCTCACAATGCTCAACTGCATGCAGCAGTATCGGTTGCAGGGGTTGCAGCTGCGGTGGCTGCTCTAGCAGCCTCATCTGCAGCCTCGAATGCCAAACATAACAAGACTTCGAAAACATCTACTTCAATGGCATCAGCAGCAGCTCTAGTTGCATCTCACTGCATAGAAATGGCTGAGGATATGGGGGCAGATCACGATCACATCTTATCAGTTGTGAATTCTGCGGTTAACGCAAGGACCAATGGCGATGTCATGACACTCACCGCTGGTGCTGCTACAGGTAATCTTTACCTAAAACATAGTAATAATTATGCTTTAAAAAAATTGAAATACTAATGTATAGTCGTATAGCATTAAGAGGTGCTGCTACACTAAAAGCAAGGCTACACAAAGAGCATGGAGGAGCAAGCATCGCTCTAACAGAGGAAAATTTTTGGGACGGCAAGGAATCGAATGTTTCACTAGCTCTAGGTTTCGTCGCTAAAGGTGGCGAACTTCTTAAGCGTACAAGAAAAGGTAAAGGGGTTAAGCTATGTCACTTAACTTTAAAATTATAGAATCATTACATGTATGTTACTCAAAAGTCAAAACATTGTGGTTAATGTAGGAGATCTTCATTGGAAGCAAGTCTCTTTCAACATAAATTCAAACTGGCAGGTAAGAAGCAAGCATTGATAATACAGATTAAAGATTTCCAACTTATAATAATCAAGTTTGCATCTACTCTTTCGAGTTTCACTAATCGTGAAATGAAACAGGTGGTGGCTAAAATGAAAAGCAAGCACATTGGAGGAACATTTACTAAGAAAAAGAAATGTATGTTAACTACTTCACAGCAAAGATAAATATTTTAGTAACTTAAACCTAATTACTCAATTTTGGATGCAGGTGTGGTCTCCGCTGTACACGCTGACATTCCAGCTTGGCCAGGGCGTGCGGAGCCGATGGCATACTTCGCAATACAAACAGCAGATAGAGTTATTGAATTTGAGTGCAGAAACAAAGGGGACAAGCAGATGTGGTTTGAAGGAATCCAATATTTGTTGCATCTACATGTGATATGACATGATCATTATTGAATGGAAAACTTGATCCTGATTTTCGTGTATCTTTGAGAAAACGAATGATTATTCAAGAACTAAACGAACAAACTTCAACTTACGAACTGTAATAAAAGATCAAACTAGAAAGGGATTTCGAAAAATCAAGAAAACAAAGCCCATATGTTCATTCATCTCATCTACCGTAAGCACATACAGAAAAACAGAGGCCATAACGAAATAAAGCCTTTTGATCTGCTACAAACAGACAATTAAGCATCACAAAAGCATGAATTACCAATTACCAAGCATGAATTTAAATATAAGAACCCCTGAATTTGTAAAATGCTTATTAGTACGGCGGAAGAAGACAGATTCATTGACAGAAATTCAAAAAAAAAATTAAGTCAGTCAAAATTCAAAGGTGTACCGACCATTCCATACACAGAAAGAGGGGAGTAGGTAGCCGTACATTCTTTTGGTCCCCGTTCAACATTCTTTTACCCAAATCGCAATCAATTTATGCCCTATTTAATTTTCGCCTCACGACGAAGGAGATTCCCCATAATTAATTGATGATTATGAAGACTCACCGCGGCCGATCCAACAAAATCAATGAAGCTGAAGAGGAAGTGAAACTAGCAGCCATGGCAATCGGCTTCAACATACGGTTGAGATCCGCCGACATGGCGTTCCCAATGCAAGAGCGCGCCCTCCGCCATGCCCGTGCTCTCCTCGACTCCGCCCCTCTCCGCCGCCCTAGCCCCTCCCTCCTCGCTCGCTCCCTCAAAAAGGTAACCCTAGAAAAAAAATCGATATGATTTACTCATTTACATTTACAGTACCTTTTTTCATTTACGTTATGGTGGTGGTGACGGGTTGTTACTGAGTTAGGAATTTGACTCGGTGTACGGACCGGCATGGCACTGCGTGGTGGGGACGAGTTTCGGATCGTTCGTGACTCACTCACCGGGTGGATTCGTCTATTTCTCGATTGACTCGCTTTCGTTTCTCCTTTTCAAGACGGAGGTCCACGTCGTCGCCGGAAAAATAACGTAGCTACGCCGCCGCTTCTTAATCATCTCCGTTTATTATTATTGCCAAGAATGTTCGACACAGGATATTGAAATCTTTCTTGAGGAACTTTTGGTTCTCCTCATAATTCTTGTTTAAATCTTGAGGTTTAATCAAATTTTAGCGGTTGGGTTTGTATTTCACTGTTTTTTCATTATTGCAAGTGCATGATATTACGAGAGACTCGAGCACCATACTCTTAGGGCATTTTTGTTCAGGGCATTTTTGTTTTGGGATTTGGAGGATTTTGAAATCCGGATTTCAAAATCTAGTGGATTTTAAAATCCTAATGTTTTTTGTGTTTGTTTTGGAATTTATGTAGGGTATGATCTAACTTTATAGAATAGAGTTATAGGTTTTATAGGTATTTATATAGGATTTGTAGGTATTTATAGAGTTGATTTTTATAGGGTTTATAGGGTAGGATTTTGAAATCCTGAATCAAAATCCCAAACTGTAACGGGGTGGAGTTTCGAAATCTCAAATCCGGATTTTCCATTCCAAAACAAAAATGCCCTTAGTGATATAATACTTACTTTACCGTTTAAAAAAAAACGAGAGACTCGAGCAAACTCGTATGATACACTATTAGCAATATGTTTAACAAGAGAGACGTCAATATTCAACAAACTAGCCATTAGGGCCGAACACGCCTTGTTATAATCCCCCTAAAATTGAGTTGTAAGAACATCATAAATAATAGCATCAACCACAATCTTTGCATTCACGTGTCACTGTTACATTATTCATTCTCATCCATTTAGCCCGCTCTAAGAAGCCTCATCGTGCCTCGTCTACGTTCACATCCCACCCCACGCCCCACGGCCACAATCTCATTTGTATTATTTAAATTTCTCTTTTAAAGTAAGTAAAGAACTTTATTAACGATAACAAGTGACATTGAGAGGGTCATCCACGAAAATGGGGGTTCGACCAAACAATGAGAAGGTTACTTACGAAAACTGAGGTTCGATCAAACGACAAGAAAACGAGAAATTAATCCTATAACAAAATGAGGTTGTCTGCAACATGCTAATTTCATTGAATATGCAATATACTGTGCAAGCTCACGTGGAATTCATTTTCATAAAGTGCAAGGTGTATCGTTTCATTATTTTTTGTTTTATTTGCCTAGTACAACGGACACGGGCGAATCCGGTCTATAAACTACACAGCCCAATTAGGATTATCTAAGGGCCCTGGCTACTCTGTTAAGTATACTCCCCCGATTTATATACCCCCTTTAAAATAACAAATGTTTGATATAATCCCCCTCAAATTACCAAAATTACCCTCTTATCTCTAATACATTAATTGTTAAATATACCCCCATTCAAACCCTAATCTCTTCTTCTTCATTCTTTTAAAATTCAAAAAACAAAACTTCTCCACAACACCAAGTCGCCGCCCTTAGCAGCGTCGGCGCCATCTCCGCCCTTGCCGGCGTCGGCGTCATCTCCGTCCACACCGAGAAGTGTCGCCCCCTCCCCGTTTTTCTGCAACGCGCCGCCCCCGACCCTCCCCTACATCGCCCCCACCCCCTTTGCGCGCGACGGCCGCAACCCATCCGCCGCCCTCCCTTCTTTCTTTCTCTTTTTTTTTCCTGCATCTTCGTGCCGCCGGCCGCTGTGCCCCGCTCCCCCTCTCCACACAACAGTTCGCGCTCGCAGGCCCTTGTGCAGCCGCTCCGCTCCCACCCCTACGACCGCAGACGTCGCCGCTAGCAGGTAGGTCCTCTCTCTGTTTTTTTTTTTTTTTTTTTACTTTCAACGAATCAGTGTCGACCGAATGCATTATCGTCGACAAATTGTTGTCGATGATAATGTATTCGGTCAACACTGGTTTGTCGAAAAACTTTAAATTTTTTATTTTTATTTATTTTCAACAAACTAGTGTCGACCGTATACATTATCATCGACAACAATTCGTCGACGATAATGCATTCGGTCGACACTGGTTTGTCGAAAAATATTTTTTTTATTTTTATTTTATGATTGGAATTTCTGTAATGTTTTTTGTTAAGATTTGAAATTTATGTGTTGAAAATGGGTTCGTGTTGGTCGTCGGAGGTGGCGGCGGGAACGGTGACTACAACTATTAGGGTTAGGGTTTTAAAAGTGGGGAAGTGTATTTATCATGATTATTTTAGTATAAGGGTAATTTAGATATTTTACACGAATATTATATTAATAAATGGGGAGGGGGAGTATACTTAACAGAGCTGGAGGGGTATATAGCCAGGGCCTTATCTAAGCCCATTGCGTTCTGGGCTTATGTTGAAATTGGTTGGGCCACAACTTCTATTCTTGGGCACGGCTAAATGCACCCGGATTTCCTATGAGTACACCCACCAAACATTTTTTAATCTTTCAGAACATGTGAAATATCTCATATACCCTAGCATAAAATTTATGAAAAAAACGAAGATGAGTACACCCACCCATTCTATTTCACAGAATTATCTCCACCACCACCACAACCACCACCAAAACAAACACCATTCTTCAACAAAAAAAACTCTAAAATTGCAACAAAAATAAATCAAAAACACCAACTGTTCGAAAAAATTTCCAAAACAAACATGTTCGAAATTTTTTCCAAAACAAACTCAATATGTTCGAAAAAAATTCTAAAACAACTCAAATTTGTCCGAAAAAAATATCGAAATACTTTAAAGACACCCCCCAGTCAATACTTATATATGCATGATGTGCTTCAACTTGCGTTCTAAATTCAACTCCAATTATTAAGAATTTAAAAATACTTTAAAGACACCCCCCAGTCAACGGAGAGATTGTTTCATGTGACAGATCATATGTGTAATTTTTTTTTCTGAGAAAAAGTTTATATTAGCAGAAAAAAATATGAAGACGACAACAATTACAGAAACATACTCATTGCTGAGGGCAATTTAGACGGTGAAGAGCAACTAATGGCTTTTAGCTTGTGGTAGCTACCAAAAGTATATATGTGTAGTTGCATGATTGAACTAGAAAATATAATTAAATTAATTCAGGTGTCAAATTGATATAGTAATATTTATTTTCCAATAAAACATGTCAAATTAATACTCGTTAAATCATATTTTAAAGCAAAGTGAGGTGTAAATCATAAAGTGAAGTTTCGTCCCTTGCATTAGACGTATATAATCAAAAATTCAAATCTATATATAGTTTTAGAATGCAATCTTGTCAATTACATCTTAGTACAAATTCTGTCATTATAGTTTCGATCTTTAGCTAAAAGTTTTTAATGATAAGATGTAATTTTATGTTATTAAAAACTTTTAGCTAAAAAAGTTATAATAAGATGTTTTTTCAATATGCTTGTAATATAATACTTCCACATCACATGCCCCCTATGATGATGATGATAATAATAGGTTGTTGCATTTTTTTATAGTTTTTTGATGGAATATTACATTGATACCTCGCAGGTTCTTGCATGTGCGTGGTCCTATAAATACACATATCTATGTGGAAACATATGCCAAAACAAAGTCGGAAACTAAATTAATTTTTTTTTAAATAACTTTGTAATTGATGGCGAAGATTGCCTTGGGCACCGTCGGAGAGGCTTTCCAGCCGGACTGCCTCCAAGCCCTGGTGGTGGAGTTCATCTCCACCTTCCTTTTCGTCTTCGCTGGTGTCGGCGCCGCCATGGCCTCCGGTGAGTTGCCGCCCTTACATTGTTACCACACATTCATAGATTTACAATAAGTCCAATATTCAATTGGAATTTTATTTTCTATTATATAAAAAAGTCACACTTGTGCGCGCAGTGGATTGTATAATACAATCTGTGCAATTATGTCACAGTTTTAATTTGATTCTAATATAGCAAAAACCAGCAAGTAGAAAATTCAATTAGACAATGATTTTTTTTATACAAAACACTTTAAATTCAATTACATGGTATGCTTATAATTTTATTTGTTATTTATATATTTTTGGAATGAATTTTATGATTTAGATAAATTGAATGGGGATCCACTAGTGGGACTATTCTTTGTGGCAATTGCACATGCTTTTGTAGTGGCGGTAATGATTTCCGCCGGTTTCCGTATTTCCGGCGGCCACCTCAACCCCGCCGTCACCCTCGGCCTCCTTGTTGGCGGCCACATCACGGTGGTCCGGTCAATTCTGTACTGGATTGATCAGTTGTTGGCTTCTGTCGCCGCATCATTTTTGCTCAGTTATGTCACCGGAGGATTGGTAATATCATCTTTCCTTATCTTAATATTTTTAACATCACCACCTAGAGAAAACTAGTTAACGAGCCTATCGAGTGTAGCTGAGGGTGAGGGGGTGTTTGCATACTTTACAAACGGCTTTCAAAATCATTTTTTTTCAAAAGCTGTGAGATGAGAGAAAACTTTGAAAATAAGTGATTTTACAATCAGTTAGATATGTTTCAAACAGACGAAGTTGGATAGCTCAAGTGGTTAACGCACCACTACCTAGGCTTTAGATCCTGGGTTCGAGTCATGGGGAAGGAAAAATGGATGAGTATTTAATGTAAAACACACACTGAATCTAACAAGTCAAACTTATTAGTTCATTAATAAATCGAGTATCTAATGAGTTCGACTCGTTTATATATTTTGCAGACTACACCAATCCATTCACTTGCAAGCGGTGTGGGCGCCGTACAAGGAGTAATATTGGAGATTGTTTTGACATTTTCGTTGCTCTTCACGGTCTACGCTACAATAGTGGACCCAAAGAAGGGGAACCTTGAGGGCCTGGGCCCACTCCTAACTGGGCTTGTTGTTGGGGCTAATATCATGGCTGGAGGCCCATTTTCTGGGGCCTCAATGAACCCAGCAAGGTCTTTTGGGCCCGCTTTGGTCAGCGGAGATTGGACCGACCACTGGGTTTACTGGGTTGGGCCGCTCATTGGTGGTGGGCTTGCAGGCTTTATTTATGAGAACTTCTTCATTGTTAGGACTCATGTTCCATTGCCTAGAGATGAAGCTTTTTAATTAATTGTATTTTATTCCGATTCGATTTCTTTGTTCCACATTTCGTGTTTCAATGTTATTCCACGTGCCCTGCTGGATTTTTAACACTTAATATTATTGAACGTTGATTATTTTTTAATATGACACATGCAATCATTCATATAGTGAATAAGACGGGGAACACCAAAATTGAAACATGTGATCTCAATCTTTCTACTTTTTTTTCCCATGTATTTATAATTGTATTGCTTGTCTAAATCGAAATAGGGTTAATTGCACCAAATCTCTTGATTAGTAAATGTTCACGAAATGCGCTTGTAGTTTGAAAACGGCACGAAACTGTCATGTGATTTATTAAATTCAGCTAGTACTTTCTTTTTTGTAGAAACGAGTTATCAATATGTTTTTTTCAATTTCACGTCCTTCAATTCACATGAAAAGTTTCGTGTAATTTTTAAATCACAAGAAGATTTGGTGCAATATTTGCATACATTATTGCATTTCATTTCTTTCTTTTTTTGAAGTCTCAGGGTATTTTGTCCAAAAATCGATTAACTTTGAGGGATCAATCCCACCGCTCATCTACGGTTTCCGTTTAAAGCCTCATAATGCATTTCATTTAACATAAATTTTCGACCAACAAAGTGTGTGTTAATTAGTGCATTCATTTGAAAAACGAGTGTGTGTTAATTAGTGCATTCATTTGAAAAACGATCAAACAACTGTTGGTTAGCTGTAGATTTAATTAATTATTTATATAGTTTCTAGATATGTCGTTATTGTTAGATATACTTATAGTTATCTGCCTTAAAAAAAAAAGTAGTTATGGAGTCACTATTATATTTATTTAATTTTGGAGTATTATCGTATGCATTCATTAAATTTTTATAGCTTGGGTAGCTCCAAAAATAAAGACTAGTACTGCAATTATGTTATGGGTACGTGCCAATGTCGATTATTAATTACTTTGTCACTCATTTAAACACATTTATTACTTTTATAAATACTTTAATTTTAAAGAAATAAATATTCCATGTGCTCAATAGCTACCTCATCTAACTCTTTAAATAATGTTAATTAACAAATAAATACTCCATCACTTAAATTTCATATTAGTTTTCACATTAATCCGATCCCGAAAATTAAGAGAAAAACGATAAAGTAATTAAGGGTATATTGTATAAGAAAAAATAGTTACATAGATAGTAAAAAAGTAGAAATTTTAAAGATATATAAGTAGTGAAATTAAATAAATCCGTGGCTCATATAAATAACTTACAATTAAAGGGGCAAAAATCAAGAAAGAAATCAATGGTCATATTTTATCTGCTTCACAATGATAGGAAGAAGTTAGGTGTCCGTCTAACACCCTCAATATCAATATTATGGGGGCGTTGATTACTTTCTAATTTGATACATGTCAATTATTTTATAGTGAAATAAGATCTGAAAGGGGTAAAAGTTAATTTAGTTCCATAACTTTCAATTTTTTCTAAAATGGTCAAAAAAAAAAATAAATTAAATGTATCAATTTAGTCCCATATTTTTTGCAATTATATTTAACGTTTTTGGAATCAAAATAGAACAAATTGATACATTTAACATTTTTTTTGGATCAAAACTAAACAAATTGCAAAAAAAAAAAAAAAAAAAAAAACTAAATTGATACATTTAACTTTTTTGAGACCATTACAGAAAATGTAAAAAATTACTCCCTCCGTCCCATACTTGAAGACACATTTTACTATTTTGGGCGTCCCATACTTGAAGACACATTATCTAAAATAGCAAAAACACTTTTAAACACTCCCCTTAAAACATCACAATATTACAATAAATGCCACTACTTTATTACACTAAAAAGTAACTTTATTACTATTTATAAAGTTAAAAAATCTTTACTACCCCCACTTTATCTTACACAATATTAATAAACAATTCTTTCATTAAAATAAGTGTCCAATTGGTATGAGCCTTCAAATATGAAATGGAAGGAGTATGAAACTAAATTAACTTTTATCTCATATCTAAACATTAAAATTAGAATAGGTGATCTCATTAAAAAATAACCGATCATTATATATAAACTTTTCACTTTCCGATTTATGTTATTACATGTCAATTTTCTTAAGAGGTATTAATCCCACATGATTATCTCAACCTTTGAGGTCTAATTAATCAATTAATACAAAAAATTATATGAGTAATTAACTTATTATTGAAAAGGATTATCAGCTTGCAACTTTTTCTCCACCCATGAAGGAGACAAAACGGGGCTCATCTCATACTCCGCACCACCCTTCACCGTCGTATCCACAGCCTCCACGTGTACACCCGGCGGCGGCGCCGCCTTCTCCTCCGGCAAAACCTTAATCCTCCACACCTTAAACGTCTGATCCAAACCCGCACTGTACACCAAAAACCCCATCACCACCACTTTCTCTATCTCCAGCGCCGCCGCCAGGCACTTCACCGGCCCTCTGTGCGCCTCCACCACCGCCAAACACTCATGGAAGCAGCTCCCCTCCTCCCGCCGCCAAACCCTAATCGTGGTATCCTCCGACCCGCTGA
The DNA here is from genome assembly GCA_963675135.1 of Galeopsis tetrahit. Taxonomy (NCBI): domain Eukaryota; kingdom Viridiplantae; phylum Streptophyta; class Magnoliopsida; order Lamiales; family Lamiaceae; genus Galeopsis; species Galeopsis tetrahit. Next base: position 2,684,619 of record OY776125.1, on the reverse strand, counting down.
AAACTAACTTCTCGATTGCGACGAGGCAGAGGACGGCGAATCTGTGGCCTTGTAAGAACCCGCCGTGGTTGAATCTTCCGGACATTTTTTCCTTTTCCCAGAAGTTGATGAACCCGTCGGACGAGCCCGAGTACAAGAAGCACGAGCTCGGAGACGAGCTTAGGGCGAGCGCGTTGACCGGGGAAGGCTGGAATTTTAGTGTCATTGTTAGGATGTGGGAGCTTTGGCCGTACACGCGGCGCCAGAGCTTCACAGCCCCGTCGGAGGAGCAAGTGAAGACGCACCCGTCTTCCTGCAATTACACCCTTCAAACATCTTAAAATTATAACAGTAGCATTTGTTACCCTCTACTTTGTAATTAACTCAATCCAAATACTATAATAAGATTTTTTTTAATTTTTTTTTGTAATTAAAAACACTAGCTAGGAGACAAAAACGTAAATAGGGAGCATATACTTACTATATAGGCATATAATGAGGAAATGTTACTTCTTTTGTCTTTTTAATAATTTACAAAAAATTAAGCAACTAATAAAAAAAAAATCCCATCAATCAATTTGAAGAATAAAGAGAATAATTTATGATATACTTCCATAATATTAGTCCTTTTTATTGTTTTTATAGGAGTATAAAATAAAATAAAAAGTTTTTTTAAATAAATTAACCTTCATTGTTATTAGAGATGTTTATCCGGGTTGGGCTAACCGGGCCGGCCCGTTTAACCCTGAAAAATGTAGGGTTAGAGTTCATGAATCATAGGCCCGTTTAAATTCGCACTTTTTTGACCCGAACCGGTTAGCCTGCGGGCTAAACCGGGCTAGCCCGCAGGTCTACAGGGCCAACCCGCTAGCCCGAATTGTTACCATATATATATATTTTTTAAAATATATAACATGCAAATAAATTTTGTAAAATTTTGGATTATAATATTTTTTAGCTTTATTTGACTATATTAAGAATTAATAAATTCTAGAATTGTGTTTAAAATATACTTTTATTTTCTCATTTAACTATCATCAACTAATTATATATTTTTTTATTTTATTTTCTTGTTGGACGTCTCAATTGGGACTTTTAATTTTAAAAGTAAAAAAAATATTGTAGCCCGTTAGTGGCCCGTTTAGCCCGTGGCCCGCTAGGGTTAGGGTTAAGTCTCAACAATTGTAGGACCGTTAAGTATGAACCGAATAAGACCCTAACCCGTTTAGCCCGTAGTCCTGGCCCTATAGGGCTAGGGCCAGCCCGATAGACATCTCTAATGGTTATGAAAGGAAATGAAAAATAGAAAAGAAAATAAGGAATAACTTACCTAATCGATGAAATGTTGGAGTAATCTAAGAGGAAATTAAATGTAGAGAATTAATCGACAAACATTTTAAATCAAAATTTAAGTAAAAAAAAACGATAAAAATGGGACCGAAAAATTAAATATATGAGAGATCATTGAAGAATAAAAAATATGAGGTGAAAAATAACAATTGTAAATTGGGAAGAAATGAAAAATGTTAGGTACAAGACAAAGAATTATGGGAAAAAATTTAGACTCGAAAAAGCCAAATCACGTCCTACTTCTTTTGTTTCACTATAAATTTCTTCTATGGGACATTTTATAGTAAATTCTTTATCTCTTGTCACATCAAAAAATGAACACTCCCTCTTATGCACATTTTGATCGTGAGATTAAGAAAATGAAATAAAGTGATGTGTAAGGTAATAAAAAAAGAACACTCCCGGTAATTCATTGAGTGGTGCTTATTTGACTAAAGAGAATGGAAGGTAAAATAAATGAGGGGTATTATTGGTAAAAATTATGTGAGTTGTTTCCTTTTTTTGAAATTTGCAAAAAATGTTGGTACTTCCAGTTAAGTAAAGTGTGCATAAAATCCTGATACGGAGGGGTAAAATTTACCTGGTTGACAAGAATGGAGTTGATTTGATCTTCGTGTGCCGTAAATGAATCCACGCAACGGTTATCGGAAATCCGCCACGCTTTGACCGTCCGATCCCAGGATCCAGTGTACAACAGCCCCTCTGCATGGTTGTACGCCATGCAAGAAATGCAGTCCTTATGCTTGGGCCCACTCCTTCTCGGAAACAAGAAAATCGACTTTCCTCTAGGCAAACTCCCCACATTCTTCGCCTGAAAATTCTCCGGCGCCGCCGCGATGTTCCAAACCCTCACTTTGAAATCCTTATGCGAAGTGAAAAGCGTGTTTCCGTGAGCTAAAATCGCGCGAACCTCGCCGTACCGTGACTTGAAGAACCCTCGCTCGGTGCAGTCCGGTTGGCGCCACGCGCGGACGCGTGAGCTTTCGGAGCCCGTGAAGACGAGCCCCTTGTTGGCGGCGATGGAGAAGATGGTGCCGTCTTGGCGGTGGAGGGAGGCGATGCAGTGGTAGAGGAGGGACGGGGAGGGGGTTTGGTGCGGGGAGAGGGTCCATGGGGAGTCGGGGCTCGCCGGAGGGTGGAAGGGGCTGGCGGCGGAGGTTCTTGGAGGGCTGTAGAGGAGGTTGTCGTGGCGGTGGTCGTACATTTGGGGGTTGGATTTGAAGGAACGGCGCGGCGGCGATGGGGTGGTTTTGGGGTCGCCGCCGCCGTCTTCAAAGAAGTTGGATAGGGAGGCTGATCTCCTTGTGTAGTATTCCATTTGGTTATACTTAATTTCAAGAATGGGAGAGAAATTAAGGATTTATATATATGTACACATTTATTTTAGAAAATGAAATTTAGTAGTTGTGTGGGTTAAAATAAATGATAGACATTTTAGATGGTTCAGTGTTAACTGCTTTTAGAATTTTTTTTTTTTTAGAGAGAACTTTAAAAATAAGTGATTCTAGAAGCACTTAGAAAGTGTTTTCAAACACTACAAACAGCTTCTAAAATCACTTTTTTTAAAGCTGCCCTCTCACAGCTTTTACTTTTCAGAAGTGTTTTTAAGCTGTTTATAGAGTTTGCAAACACCCCTTAATTAGTTGCGTTTCAAAACACACACTAAATGAAATTTAATGAGGGGTAAGGTGAGTTTGGTGAGATGTAAGGAAAAATGTGTAAAGTGGACTCAAAATGAGTGGTAATTTTAAAAATAAAATGATGTTGTAAGAGTATTAATTTTGTGAGTTTTTTTTTTCGAAAAGTCAGAATGGATTATCATTAAAAGAGAGCACAAAATGTACTATGCTACAAATGTTTACAAGATGAATAATCAGACATGAATCAACTGTATGCTCACTACATCCTCCCTACCCTCAATTCACATAAACTAAAATTAACATATATAGTCTCAAAAGCTCATAACAATAGATCACTACTAGAGTTCATTCGGAATACACACGACTTAGAATGTTTTTCACTCGTACATGAAATTCGAAAAACCCATCGGAGAAAATGATCTTAGCCACTCCCACGATGAAAATGTATACAATACGACTAATATTGTGAGTTATATTCATATAATTAGGAGTGTGCAAGTAATCTTGAGACGTCTCGTCTCCTAATAAGAAAAAATGTACAAGTAATCACAGGATAAAAAAAATATGCATTTTGTGCAACGTTCATATATATGATCACTAATATATACTCCCTCCGTCACGTGATTATTTGCACACTTTCCTTAACGGACGTCCCAACATTATTTGCACACTCTAAAAAAGGAAATAACTCACATAATTTTTACCAATATTATCCCTCCTTTATTTTACTTGGGCCCACAACTTAACTCAATTTATAACTTTAGTCAAATCTCCACCTACTTTAGTCAATGAATTACCAATAATACCCCTTCTTTATTCTAATTGACCCTTTTGAGTAGCCTTGGAGTATACTCAATATATTACCATTTTTGCTCTTAAAAAAAAAAAGAATTAGACTATGAATTGATTGGTTGCAACTGTACCATTAGAATTAGACTCTAATGAATTGATTAATTAGAATTAGACTCAAATGAATTGATTGGCTGCAACTGTATCATTAGAATTAGACTCGAATGTAGTCTCTTTTCCTTACATTCTAGTGGTGTTAACCAGGATTGGTGTTGCAACCCTAGATTTTGTTGTAAGCTCAAAGTGATAGCTTGATTATATGCTTAGATTAGTCTTCGCGTCATTTTATAATTTTATAATTGTAACTCTGATTGACCCTTTTAGAATACTCAATATATTATAACAGGTGATCATCTCTGACGACGAAAGCCGCGCTATGATGATGTTTGGCGCAACAAACCGACTAGCCTTCTGCAATCCGAGTCGCAGCATCGAATGGATCGAACTCGGGCCAACCCTTCGGGGTTACACTGATATAGTGTATTCCAAGAGACACAAAAGGTTCATATGCACGACAAATGCAGACTTGGAGGAGTGGGATCTTCGTCATCGACGTAAGCCCAAGAATTTGGTGCCCGAGATCAAGGACGTAGGCGACGAACACGAACGTGAACATTTTTGGTGGGAGGGTTTCGTGGATGTGATGACAGACGACGACGCATGCAAGGAAGAACCTTACGTTGTATTCGCGGAGCATACGAATCAACTTTACGTTGTGTGTCGTCAATTGATGAAACGAACTCCGTACTTGGAAAACAGACACAAAGATGGGTTTCCGGTTAGGGAGGACTGGGACGAAGATTATGCAACCAAAACTGTTGGTTTCGATGTTTATAAAGTTGTTGGAGTGGGAGATGGGGATGATGTTGAATTCAGATGCATGGAAGGGTCGTTAGATAATTTGGTCATGTTTATCGGGGCCAACCACTCTTTCGCACTACGAGCTGACGACTATCCTGAATTGAAACCCGATTCCATTTATTTTACGGACCACCCGCGCCATTTTGATTGGCAATGGGGGAAGGGCGGCTTCTTTGATACTCCACATGATACAGCCATTTACAATTTTAAAGATAGAACCTTCTTGTATGTGGATTATCCCAATCATGTTGCAAAAGACTCGATGCTTTGGTGTCCCCTTTGGTTAACTCCCTCCACGCATTAATCTTCTGTTTTAATTTCACTTGCAATTTTTATTTTTTAATCCAGTTTAATTACTTATGTATTTCTTCAAGTACTTTTTGATAAATAATAGTCCAATATTCAGTATTTTTAGACGGAACTCAACTAAAAAAATTCAAATTAAAAGGGAATAATTTGACACATGATCTTGATCATTACATGGTAAGCATTTATTTTTGATAATTCAATGTCAGATATATCTGCTGAAAATGGGAATTGAGGTGAATTCTTTGAACAAAAAGGGATACACAGCTCTAGATGTTAAACAAAGTTGTTCATGGTTCCTTTCACGTGAAGAACGATGATGAAACTACTTAGCACGACTCATAAGGTGATGTGGCTGTCGACGTTGTTTATGACAGTTGGTTATATAGCTGGTGTTTGGACAATAATGCCTGATGGCAAGAGGGATCTGTTACACCCAGTCAAAGAAGTCAATCTTTGACAAGTCAATCCTAGTCACCAGCTTGCGTGACGACGACCAGTCAACCAAGTCGTGCGACGACTAGTCAATAATATGTAATGTATTTGATGTAATTAATGTAATTAAGAGTGTTCGCCCAAAGATGTTAATTGGCGAGCACCTGTTTAGCTTTTTTTTTTTTTGATCGGTGAAAAAAGGCTTTTATTTCCAAACCATATAAACTAATTACAGTATACAGAAAGTGTGTCTAGTGCAAATTAGAAAAAGTAACAGAAAACATGATTGAAAGGAATTTTCATCTGCTGTTAGTTAGTTTATGTCCTCCTCGTCGAAGACCCCCCTGCAGGCCACTTCTCGCCTATGTGTCCAGGCATCGGAGTGGATCCATCAACCATTCTCTAAAGACGGCCCCCCTTTTCGTCAGCTCCTTAGCCGAACACCAACTCCACACTCGACCCTTTATTTCGTCTAACACCTTTTCCCCTTCCCAAACGCCATTTTCAAAAATAATTTCGTTCCTTTTATGCCATATGATCCACACTATGCATATCCAGACACCTGCCATAATTTGGTTCCCTTTCTTCGAGTTCATGAGGTTCGACACTTGTGCAAAGTGCTCTCTTATTTTCCGAGGTAAAACAGAGCATATGTTCATCCAATTTAGGATGCTATGCCATATCTGTTGAATTTTGCTGCAATCCAGAAAAAGGTGTTCCGCCGTTTCGGTTTTTTCTTTGCATAGCACACACCTCGCCTCTTCGTCCGAGCTTAATATCCTTCGTCTTCTCAGGTTGTCTCGCGTTGGCATTCGATCCCAATATAACCGCCAAGCCACCTGTTTAGCTAGGTTAGAAAGACAAGTGTTACTTGGGAGAGAGCTGAGAGCGTGGTCAGCACGCTCAGGGCGACCACCATCTATGAAGATGACCGGATGACCAGGTCCTTCGGCGACCACCGTGGCCAAGCTCCTCGGCGAGGACGACCAGTGGAGGCGGTTTAGCATTAAATGCGCTGTCCCATCACCTTTTCGAGCATAAAAGCAGGTCCACTAAGGGTGTGCCACGTGTAAAGGCCGGGCAGCCCAAGAAACTAGTATATAATGCCTAAGAATGACTCATTTGTAAGATAAGTTAACAATTTCCTATCAAACCCTAAGCAATACACCTCCCAAGCTAAAAGCTTTAGCTTCCTTGAGAAGCTACATCTTGTGTTCTTACTGTTCTTCGCTAAGATCATCAAAATCATCATATTAATCCTCTTTAAACACGTAATAAACCCCGATAATCATATATGTTTGTTTAGTGCTATCGAATAGCCCACATCCGAGTCAACCCGACTAAAGCACGTACAACAGGATCATTGGGTGTATGTGGAGTTGGTGGTGGTTGGAAGAGGGGAAGGTTATATGGAGGAGGGAGAGACGGAAAGGGATCAAAGATGACAACCCGATTAGTAGTATTAGTCGCGTTGATGAAATGAAGACGATGAACAAGAGTCATGATTTTAGTAGTAATTCTGATGTTGATAGCTCTGATTATGGTTATCACTTGTACTAGGTTGTGACATTTTGTAATAAAGTTAGAAACATGGAATGATATTATTGTGTATATATCTTATAACAGAGCTAATTATTGCACAACTTTGAACTTCTATGATTACAATCAATTGATATTTCTATCAGACATGTAGCGCGTTTTTTCTTGCTTCAGAGCTCGTTTCTTGGACCGAATACCAGTGGATTGTTCTTCGGGCAATAGGTAGCCAAAGCTTCCTAACTTTCTCATCCTTTTCCATATTCAGTTGAGTTGTTGAGGATCCAACTATCCTATTACTTGTGTTCAATTCTGTGAATCTTGAAATGTTTGTAATTTCAGACATTGATCTTTTTTGTGCTGGATCCAATGATTTAGACATCATACTCCCATCTAACTCCAAACATTCAGAGGTTTCGCCCGAATAGTTTCCTTTTTTGGCAACAAATTTCGCCTCATAAACGCGCTTCCTTTCCATATCCTCTTTGATCTTCAAAATGTGGTCTTTCGCAGAAAGCTCAGCACTACTCGACTCATTTCTCGACAACATCTCCATAGTCAAAGACATCATGTCTGAAGAGTTGACATCACTCCACCTGCTTTTATGCATAACATCTGATGCAATGATCTTGAAATCTTGAATCAAGGGCTCTCTTGCAAGTTTCTGAAAGGCGTTCGCAACGTAGAATCTCGAAGATCTCCCCTGGCTCTGATTCTGATTCTGATTCTGATTCTCCTCTCTCTGAATGAAGAATTCAAAACTTGTCAAAGCTGCATTTTTTATGTCTCCAGGATTGAGCCTGTACCGACACAAGGGGCAGCTCGAGTGATCCTCGAGCCACTTGTCGATGCAGTCCACGTGGAAAGCGTGGCGACACTTTGGCAGAAGTCGAAGGAATTCTGCCCCTTCAAATCTTGATAAACACACAGCACATTCAAGGCCTTCTTTTGAGCCTTTAAGTGAGGAGAATCTGAAAAAAGGGAGTGACTCGACTATCGTCCTGTCTAACCCTGAAAAACGCGATCTTGATCGCACGATCCCTCGTGGATCAGCTTCGACTTCACTCGTACGAGGCTCAAGTCTTTGACAAAACTTGGCATAGCCTACTATGAGCAATGTTACACACAACATGATTGAAAGAACAATTAGGACAACTGCCATACTTGGATGAAGTGGATTTACATCGGTTTGATTGGATGTGTTCTGAGCTTCTGCACATATGAACAAGAACAGGACAAAGATGTTCATCTCCCTCAATCTTTCGAGCTTTTCGACGATTTCTTGGCTCTTATGAAGCACTATTTGCACTGATTATGCTCTTGATCTTGAGATGAAAACATTTTTTTTAGTAAAATTTAGTTCTTGATTGTTTGTTTTTTTGGTTTGGATCTTTCTGTCAATCTTCAAGGAGCATCTTTAGGTGATTATTGATAAAACAAGTGGAGAAACAAGGATTTGTTAAATGTTATCCCTCTTGACTATAAGTACACCTAAATTTTGTTTGGATTCTTTAATTTGTCAACTCAACATTATTGATGTTTAAGTTTTTAAGTTTAATATTTGATAGAAATAGTATATTGCATGTTGACAAATGAAGACATATGCATGTCTTTATACAGTACAGTATTCCCTCCGCCTCACATTAACTTGTACCAATTTTTTCAGTACACAAAATAAGAAAACTAAATATTGTGAAAAACTTTTATGCATATATCTTCATAAAGTATTCCCTCCATCTCACATTAACTTATACCAAATTTTTTGGTACACAAAATAAGAAAACAAAGTAATGATCAGAGTAAGTATAATTGTAAATATTGTGAAAAACTTTTATCTATTTTTTAGTGTGCAAGTTATCATTAGATGAACAAGAAATATAATTGCAGTTTTCAAACACATGAGACAGACGATAAAACAAATACAATATTGTATTGTTATCTTTCTGTCTCATTGGGCTACGTTTGGTGTAGGCCCCCTATTTATGGTTTTTTTAGTAACGTTTGGTACATTATTTTATTTGTTATTTTTTGTGTGTTTCTGATAAAGACATAAATGTCTTTTCACAATGGAACCAATTGGAAAAGAATAAGAACGATGAAGTGTACGTACTGTACGTGTAACATGTGCGCACCGTGCAGTAATGTCGAGTCAGCTCAACGAGATATAGTTTAAATTTGTTTAAATTATTTTCGAGCTTTGAAATTTTTGTTTAAATTATTTTTTATAATTAAATGAGTTGAGTTTTAATGGACTTTAATCGAGTCGAACTCGAGTAGTTTAACTTTTTTACATTAATTTTATCCTTTTTTTTTATCGAGCTCGAGTTGACTTTAAATTGTACCGAACATAAATGTATGTTCAACTTTATTTGATATCTTCTATGAAAAGAGAGTGCAAACGGGTTTTTATAGAACGATTTTAAATCAAGTATATCAAATAGTTAGATTTTATTTTTAGCCCAAACGACCCCTTTGATTAAATCGATATTTATAAACAAACTCATGAGTAAGGGGGGCTCATATTGATATACTCCCTCCGTCTGTCTATAAGTTTTCCATTTTATCATTTTGGTCTGTCCACCTATAAGTTTTCCATACCTTTTTTGGTAAGTACTTTTTCTTACACTTCACTTTATATCTTACTTTTTCTCTCTATTTCTCTCTTCTCTCAATCACATCACTTATACTATATATTATTTAATCACTTTTCTTAATCTTTGTGCCAAAAAGTAACGTAACACTTATAGACGGACAGATTTAATCACTTTTCTTAATCTTTGTGCCAAAAAGTAACGTAACACTTATAGACGGACAGAGGGAGTATTACAGAATTAATATAAATAAATTAATTTCACGATTGATACCAAATTGTTTTTGCTAACGTTACGCCCTGAGTTCAAATTAGAAAAATTACAAAAAATAGTCCTGAGGTACAAAAGAAAATGCAGAAAGACCCCTAACTTTACAATGTTTTAAAAAAAAGTGACAACTTCATTCATGAAGATGAAATTTAATTACAGAAAAAGTCCCTGAAGTACAATTGAAATGCAGAAAGGCCCCAAATTGTACAAAGTAAAAAAATGACATCTTTGATCATCATTCATCAATGAGGCCCTATCTACTTCTTCATAGTTTTTGTTGTTGCAGTGGCATAAAAGCTCCATGAAACCCGTAAGGCACTCGTCTCGGGATATCGATTACAGCAACGGGCTCGTCGGAGAATTTTTTTGCATCAACAACATACACCTACAAGAACATGTAAAGAAAAAGATTAACATAATTGAACATACATACATAATGTTGTGTGAGTATTACTTACATGAGACGAGTTTCCATCTTCGTTATGCACGTGTGTAATAATCCAACCATCGTCCTCTTCACCATCGCCTCGTTTTGCCACAAAAGCTGCCCCCGTGCAGTATGTATTCTCCGGAAACTCATGATATTCCACCCTTATTGTCCCTTCCTCGTCCTGTTCCACATCCCGTTTTTCGTCTTCTAAATAAAGTTTCGCGAGCCCTCCGTATTTTCCCATCCCTAGACAAAATAAGGCCTTAATACAAGCCAAAAAAAAAATTCAAACAAGTACATTTTATTACCTGACATGTAGCTCGATTTTAAATCGACAACCTGTGTGAATCCGAACTTATTTCTTATGCCAATGTACTTCTCATTAACCATGGGAAATTCCATAGAGTAATTAGCTCCTGTGAGATTCGTCTCAACCACCACTCCAGTCTCCAAATCGAGTCTCCACTCATGAACACGCGAAAGGAATGATTTCTCGTCGCCAACAGGCTTGAAACCTTTCGAGAACCATTCGAATTTGTGCAGACCAAATTCGGGGCCAGGTATGATTGAGTCACGCGCTCTACACGCCACGACGACTACCTGTGGATCACATCAGATACCAAAAAAAGTCGAAAAAAAAACAGAATTTCACTACTGCTTTTAGTATCACCTCATTGCCTAGTTCGTAACAATTCATAATATGAAAAATACAGCTTGGTTCAACTTCAAACCACTTGACCGAATCTGCATCTCCATAACGTGGCATTACTCCGATTCTAGCATAATCGTCTCTCGTGTACTTCATTAGCCTACGTTTCGAAAACACAACTCTGTTACAACAATAGTATTTCAGAAATACGGAGATTGAATTAATGTCCATGAAGGCGAAGAAAACTCACGGCCCCCCATGTATTAGACGATTAGCGTCTAAAGTCAGAGGAAAGTCCATGATCACATTGTACCTGTAACAAGAAGAAGACGACGACACATCAACAATCGCAACAACTCAGAATCACAAACAAGAAAAACAACTTATTTGTTACCTACTTCTCTGTAATCCCAATCTCATGGCAAAGGCAACATCTTTCCAATTTGAGATCAACTTTGTGAAGTAACTCATTTCCATCAGCTGAAGCAACGAAAAGGGACTAATTTCGAAAACTCGTATTTTCGCTCCATTTAACTAAAACACACAACATTTATTCATACCTGAGATTACTCCCACCTCAAAGTAAGGCTTTTTTGGATGAGCTCCAGTAATAACCAGCTCTCCAGAGCCCGGAACTTTCTGTTACACGAAAACGACTAGTTATAAAAACACAATAGTCGTTAACAGTACGAGGAAGAGGAAGTACCTTTGGATGACTAGTACACGGCCTACTCCAAGCGCCATTTACGTCCCAATTTCGCTTCGTCTCAAGGGTAAAAATGTCAATCTCCTGAGGCACATAATTCTCAGCACCCGAATAGACCTTCCCAGAATGCTCAAACACATTAGTGTTACTCATAATTTTGTTCACAATCCCAAATCTCAACTGCAAACACACACACAAAAAAATTAAAAAATCAGCTTAATACTTTTGCTACATTATTCACATGATCATTTAATTTTGCTTACATAGTTAAGTAGATAAGCTGAGACGATAGCGAGGGAATCGCCTTCGACAGCAGGAAGAAAAGCTGGTTTCTTTCTACCCCTTTCGATCATAAAAGTATCTGATTCGACGTGCCTGTTGAAGTACGAAATTCTCCATCTGTCGTCGTCGTCCTTAGAGAAGTACAACGCGTGAAGCATGCCTTCTCCTTCAATCCAAGCATGACTAGATCTTCCAAATACAGATTTTGTCGACTTTAAACCTCCAAATAAGGGGTTTGATCCTGCAGCATCAAAGCCAACTTCATTATCTCATCTGCAAATATACGAGCTTGATCATAGATATCTCAACATACAAGAACTGTACCGTTTCTGATGTAAACACCTGCAGGAAAATCATGTGGGATCTTCCCATTTACGGACACACTCACATCTACTGCCTCTCCGATTTCCTCTACTGGACCAAAATTACTCTGTTCATAGTTCATACAAAACTTACTTGTTCATCAAAATTTCACTAATAAAAAAAATTCATATCCCTTTTGCATTGAATGTTTGTCAACATTTGAAAAAAATATTTACGTCCCATAACTTAACCTCTTTTTTTAAAACGTCCAAAAAAAAGATAAAGAGATTCGGATTAAAAGTTTTTTTTTTTTTAATCCTCTAAGTTGAACTAATTTTGAATTTGGTCCTGATGCACAAAAAAAAAAAGAATTTAACCTGTTCATCTACCTGAAATTGTAGTAATTGGACTGAATTCAAAATTTAGACCAACTTATGGGACAAAAATCAAAATATGTATTCCATCGGGACCAAATTCAAAATTAGTCCAACTTAAAGGACTAAAAAAAACTTTAATCCCAAAGATAAAATTTTAATTTACGTTCTATAATTTTGTAAATTTCTGAATTTACGTCCAAATTTTTTGCAAATACACCAAAAGGGCATCGTTTCATAAAAAAATCACTCGTGCTTTTGTCAAGTGTACATAAAAATTATGGAAACCCGACAAAAGTTGTAAAATGGTCAAACTCGACTGGTATAACGTAGAAAAACAATGGTCATGTGGTTTAATTTTTTTTTTTTACAAGTCACTATTTATAACTTGTATAATGAAAGAAAAATAATGTATATTAACTAATTTATGAAATTATAGGACGTAAATTAAATTTATCGTTTTTGGGACATAAATGAACTAATTTACAAAATTGTGGAACGTAAATTAATTTTTTCCTCTTGTGAACAGATTACCTGAGATGGGAGTAACGGTTGATCAACAAATTCAAACACAGAATCAACAAACATGTCCAACAATCTCACATAGGCCTCTTTGATTGTTGTCGAAACATGGCGAAAAATGGGGATTTTCTCCTTCACCTCGTTCAACAATGGCTGTCAAAGATTACAACTTCACATAAACATGCATATTTTTCGACAATAATACGTCTCATTTATTATGCTTGAAATTCTGAATTTTACATATAAAGTCACAACAAAAGCTAGAAATTACATTGTTCTTTTATTTTACCTTTAAAGTGATGGAAGATGATAGAGAAGGTTTAGGATGATGATTGAGTGAAGGCCTTATTGAGGAGCAATTCGCTTGTATTTTAAAGCTCACACCATTCATCTTTAATTCTTTCACAAAAATTAATTTGTTGTGACTACACATGCATGTATATATAAATTAAATTAATTAAAAAGTAGAATTAGTTTATTGGAACCGAGCATCTTTTCTACTTTACAAGAGCATCTTTGGTGTTTGTTTTACACTTAAAAAGACAATTTTTTTTTTTTTTTTTATGGAAGTTAAATACCCATCCCTTGTTTCTCCTCCCCATGACTCAAACCCACCTAAAGCCTAGGTAGTGGTGCTCTAACCACTTGAGCTATCCCACTTTGTCACACTTAAGACACTTTGTTTATACAAAGGTTTATTAATTTAATTTATTGGACTAAATATTCTTTCTAATTGTTCACACGTGAAATTTGTATTGTGTTAAAATATATTTTCAATATATGGGTCATAACTTGTAAAATATATATTTAAGCTAAGATTGATTTTTTAAATTAGTCGTTTCTTGAGGCGGATAAATAGATGATAAAATAATACTAATTGAAAATATAAAAGTATGAAACCTACTCCATTCCATGTGCGGCCTCTTTCTGAAATTTACAAGAAATTTACAAGAAAATATCGATTTTAGTCCTGTAATTTAAGCGAGTCCAACTTTGGTCCTGTTACTTTACCCTTTTTCAATTGTAATCTTGAATGTATCAAATTTAGTCCTGCAACTTGCAAATTTTCAATTTTAATCCTACACATACAAAAAAAATTATTTACGACCCATAACCTTAATCTTTTTAAAATACGTCTAAAAAAATATAAAATTTTAATTTACGTCTCATAATTTTGTAACATGATTAATTCACGTCCATTTTTATTGGTGACACTCAAACGATATCATTTCACTCACACTTTTGTCACGTGCGCAAAATAATTATGGATAGCCGACGTAAATTGGAACGTGGTCGATCTTAACTTGTTTAGCATGGAAAAACAATGACCATGTGGATTAAATAAAATTACAAATCACTATTTACAATTTGCAGACTAAAGGAAAATGACATAAATATAATTAATCAAGTTACGAAATTATGGGACATAAATAAAAATTTTAAAATATTTTTAGAATATTTTTAAAAAAAAAGGTAAAAGTTACGGGACGTATATATATATATATATTTTTTCTCATTATCGGACGTAAAAAGATGAAAATTGTACGTAAATTAACCAATTTAAGAAATTATGAGACATAAATTAATTTTTTTTAATCTTATTTGAAACCTTTTTTTTAAAAAAAAAATTAAAAGTTATAGGGCCTAAATCATTTTTTCTTCAATTTTAGTGCAAAGTTACATGATTAAAATTGAAAAATGTAACTTTACAGGACTAAAATTAAAAAAAGGCAAAGTTACCGAACTAAAATTGAGTTCTGCCTTAAGTTACAACTTACAAGATTAAAATTGATTTTGTCAAGATAAAAAAAATAAAGTTACACAACTAAAGTTGAACTCGAACTAAATTACAATTACAGAAAATTTTAACAAAGAAATGGAGAGACCCATATCCGTCTTTATCCTTTTTCACATGTCCACTGGGACAAAAACAGCCGAACTACAAGATATGTTTTCTAGTGACTATTTGATTACTCAAGTTTTATATACGAATATTCCTTTTAAGCTAGCCGATTTAACTACATTATATTCAGTTTTAAATATATACTGTATGTCATTTTTATCTTGTTCTGCAATAAATAATGTTTGTTTTATACGGTGGAAGCATAAAATTTTCAGATATATTGAATATCATAATTGTAATACAACAAAATTAAATTGAAAGAAAAATTGCAGAAGAAGCCACTTAACAAATTGAAAATGCAGAAAGACCCCCAACTTTTGTACAAAAGTGACAGCTTCACAGACATGGTTGTGGCTGTGGTAGTGGCATAAAAGCTCCATGGAACCCGTAAGGCACTCGCCTCGGAAGGTCGATTATAGCGACTGGCTCGTTCGACAAGTTCTTGGCATCGACTACATATACCTACATTGCAAGATTAACACAAATTAGTACAAATATAACATGATTCAACAAAATGTTGTCTGTGAATTAGTACTAACATGAGACGTGTCGCTATCTTCGTTGTGCACGTACGCAATAATCCAACCATCGTCCTCATCAACGTCGCCTCGTTTTGCCACAAAGGCAGCCCCGGAGCAGAAGGTATTCTCCGGAAACTCATGATATTCTACCTTTATCCTATCCTCCTCCTGCAAACAACTTTCGCGTTTCTTTTCGTCTAAATAAAGTTTGGAGAGCCCTCCATACTTTGCCATGCCTGATATAGAGCTCGATTTTGGATTCACAACTGTCGTGTATCCATACTTATTTCTTCGTCCATTATACGCCTCGTTTATCATTGGAAACTCCACAGAGTGGCTAACTCCTGTGAGATTCGCCTCTGCCACCTCCCCCGTCTGCATATTGAGTCTCCACTCGTACACACGCGACAGGAATGATTCCTCGTCTGATTTGTCATCATCAATCTGGTTGAATCGCTTAGAGAACCACTCAAATTTTCTCAAACCAAAGTCGGGGCCAGGGATGATTGAGTCACGCGTTCTGCACGCCCTCACTACCACCTCGTTGCCCTGCTCGTAACAATTCAGAATGTGAAGCGTGCAGCTCGACTCAACTTCAAACCACATGACAGAATCTGCATCTCCATAACGAGGAATTACTCCAATCCTGGCATAGTCCTCTTTGTTGTACTTTATTAGCCTACATTTTGAACACAATCAGTTAACCCAATTATACTTCAGAAATGATACTGAGATTCAATGTCACGAAGGCGAAGATTAACACTCACGGCCCTCCATGAACGAGTCAATTTAAGTCTAGAGTCAGAGGAAAGTCCATGATCACATTGTACCTACAAGAAGAAGACGACGACACATCAACAATTGCAACAACTCAGAAACACACACAAGAAAAACAACTTACCTCTCTGTAATTCCAAATTCATGACAAAGGCAACATCTTTCCAATTTAAGATCAACTTTGTGAAGTAACTTATTTCCATCAGCTGAAGCAACCAAAGGAAATTAAGGGGTGTCGTGTCGACAAAAACAATTACACACGAACGAATGTAAGAGTTTATACCTGAGATTACTCCCAGCTCTAAGTAAGGCTTTTCTAAATGAACTCCTGTAATCACTAGTTCTCCGGTGCCTGGAACTTTCTGTGTCGCGAAAACGACTAGTTATACAAGGCTTAAAGTCTAACTTTTTAGCAGTACAAGGAAGTACCTTTGGATGGCTAGTGAATGACCTATTCCAAGCACCATTTACATCCCAATTTCGTCTCGTTTCAAGGGTAAGAACGTCGATCTCTTGAGGAATATAGTTCTCAGCAACCGAATACAGCTTCCCAGAGTGTTCAAACACATTGGTGTTACTAAACACTTTGTTTACAATCCCAAATCTCAACTGCAAACACACAGAAAAGAAATCAGTTATCTAAACTAATAATCTTGCCAAATTATTCACATGATCATTCGCTTACGAAGTTAAGTAGATGACCCGACAAGACAGCTAGGGAATCGCCTTCTAGAGCAGGAAGAAACACTGGTTTCCTTCTAGCCTTTTCGACTCTGAAAGTTTCTGATTCGACATGTCTGTTGAAGTACGAAATCCTCCATCTGTCGTCCTCGTCTTTAGAGAAGTACAACGCGTGAAGCATGCCTTCCCCTTCAATCCAAGCATGACTAGATTTTCCAAATATAGACTTTGTCGACTTTAAACCTCCAAATAAGGGGTTTGATCCTGTTTCAAACACAACATCAAACCATTTTCATACTAAGACTTATCATGAAGCACAATATCTTAATCAAAACGTGGGCCTTTCAGCCCATAATTTTCACAGTAAGCATAGTCCATACAAAACGTACTAAAAAATGAAACTAACCGTTTCTGATGTAGACTCCGGATGGAAAATCATCTGGAATCGTTCCATTAATCGACCCAGTCACATCTACTGCCTCTCCAATCTCTTCCACCGGAGCAAAATTACTCTGTTCATCAAAAAGTCAGCACAGTTTCGTCCAAACAAATCAAATTTTCATGAAAAGTGAATAACAAACCTGAGATGGGAGCAACGGTTGATCAACAAACTCGAACACAGAATCAACAAAGGCATCCAACAACCCCACAGAAACTTCTTTGATTGTTGTTGAAACATGGTGCAATATGGGGTATTGCAGCTTCAAATCTTGCAACAATGCCTGTCAAAGATTACAAACTTCAGATATGTGTTTCAAGAATGTAAAAAGTAGTTTAATTTACCTTTAAAGCGACGGGAGACGAGCCAGAAGTTTTACGACGATGATCGAGTGAAGAAGGCCTAATTGAGGAGCAACTCACTTGAATTCTACAGCAGCAGCTTACATTATTCATCAGCTGACTTGCCATGTAACTGTGATTACACATGTATGTATGTATAACAGATTGAAGAGGGAGCCTATATAGGGAAATGGCAATGGGCCGAGTATTGTATTTCATATTATGTTTTATCAATTTTATATAAAAAAAATATTAAAAATGAGACACGGATCCAGCATCCAGGGCACGGGACGAGAGTGATATCGAAATATGTCCCGTTCCACTATGGGGCGGGGCGGGGCGGATCTATGGCAACCCAAGTACATTAGTGGAGTATACAAAGAGCATCTTTTTGTTTTGTACTCTTGTGTCTTGGAAATGGCTGTCCATAGTATTATTTTACAACAAAATCAACGCCACAACAAGATGCATGTGATTCTAGACCGTTTGATTAGTAGAGTTAAACAAGAATGTCAATATTCATTATTTAGAGATTTATTTATTGCAATAATTTCCCCTCCAAGACAAAGAGTTCTCACATTGAGACTGTTCACATATTAGTACAGAATGTTAGGAATTAATATACAAGAATTAATTCTCACCCTCTCTACAAGTTTGGACTTTTAGATGAGACGGAATTCTTTCTTGGTATCAATGAGACGGAATTCTTTCACAGAATACCGTAAGCCTAACAAACTAATTCTTCATAGATATGGTTGTTATAGTGGCATAAATGCTCCATGAAACCCGTAAGGCACTCGCCTCGGAAGGTCGATTATAGCAACGGGCTCGTCCGAGAAGTTCTTGGCATCGACTACATATACCTACATTGCAAGATTAACACAAATTAGTACAGTCAAAAACTTGTGTGAGACCGTCTCACGGATATTTTTCTCTGATATTCAAAAAATTTCCAGATTTTGGTTTGTAAAAAAATTGATAATATTTTTAACAAAAGTGACGGTCCTTTCTATGAGACAGTCTCACCCAAGACTAGCCCATTAGTACGAGTATAACATAATTCAACAAAATGTTGTCTGAGAATTAGTACTAACATGAGACGTGTCGCTATCTTCGTTATGCACGTATGTAACAATCCAACCGTCGTCCTCTTCGCCATCGCCTGTTTTTGCCACAAAGGCAGCCCCGGAGCTGAAGGCATTCTCCGGAAACTCATGATATTGTACCTTTATCTTATCCTCCTCCTCCTGCAAACAACTTTCGTGTTTCTTCTCGTCTAAATAAAGTTTAGCCAGCCCTCCATATTTTGGCATGCCTAGAGCCACAATTTCACCTTATTACATGTTAACAAAACTTCAAATAGATCAATTTTGTATTACCTGATATAGAGCTCGATTTTGGATCAACCACCATTGTGTATCCATACTTATTTCTTCTGCCATTATACTTCTCATTAATCAATGGAAACTCCATAGAGCAGTTAGCTCCTGTGAGATTCGTCTCAACGACCTCTCCCGTCTGCATATTGAGTCTCCACTCGTAAACACACGAAAGGAACGATTCCTCGTCTGATTTGTTACCAATTGGCTTGAACCCTTTCGAGAACCACTCAAATTTGTTCAGACCAAAGTCGGGGCCAGGTATGATTGAGTCACGCGCTCTACACGCTATGACTACGACCTGTAAACTCATCCAAGCACAAGCATGAATCAGATATAAAACAGAATTCCTCTGTACTGGTTTCGTGTGGATGGTTTACCTTGTTACCTTGCTCGTAACAGTTCATAACATGAAATATACAGCTTGGTTCAACTTCAAACCACTGGATGGAATCTGCGTTTCCATAACGAGGCATTACTCCGATTCTAGCATAGTCTTCTCTGTTGTACTTTATTAGCCTACATATTGAAATCAATCTGTTAAAACAGTTATAGTAAAGAAATATATTCACATTGAATGTCGTCGTGAAGGCGAAGAAAACTCACGGCCCTCCATGTACGAGACGTTTAACGTCTAAAGTCAGGGGAAAGTCCATGATCACATTGTACCTGGAAAAGAAGACGACGACACATCAAAAAAGTTGCAACGCACAATCACAGACGACGAAAATAGCTTCTTACCTCACTGTAATCCCATTTTCGTGGCTAAGGCAACATCTGTTCAATTTGAGATCAACTTTGTGAAGTAATTTAGTTCCATCAGCTGAGATTACTCCCAGCTCCAAGTAAGGTTTTTCTGGATGAGCTCCTGTAATCACTAATTCTCCAGTGCCTGGAACTTTCTGTGACACGAAAACGACTAGTTATAAAAGCTCAATAGTCGATACCAGTACGAGGAAGAGGAAGAGGAAGTACCTTTGGATGACTAGTACACGGCCTAGTCCACGCACCATTTACATCCCAATCGCGTCTCGTTTCAAGGGTAAGAACGTCGATCTCTTGAGGAATATAGTTCTCAGCAGCAGAGTACACCTTTCCAGAATGCTCAAACACATTAGTGTTGCTTATGATTTTGTTTACAATGCCAAATCTCAACTGCAAACACAGAAAAGAAATCAGTTGCCTTAACTTAATACTTGTAACTATTCACATGATTTGCTTACATAGTTAAGTAGATAAGATGACACGATAGCGAGAGAATCGCCTTCTATAGCAGGAAGAAACGCTGGTTTCGTTCTAGCCTTTTCGAGTCTGAAAGTTTCTGATTCGACATGTCTGTTGTTGTACGAAACCATCCATCTGTCGTCTTCGTCTTTAAAGAAGTACAACGCGTGAAGCATGCCTTCTCCTTCGATCCAACAGTGACTAGTTTTTCCAAATATAGACTTTGTCGACTTTAAACCTCCGAATAAGGGGTTTGATCCTGTATCAAACATAACATCATATTGTGTCCTTTACAATGCTTCCATGGAGTTAGAAACAAGTAACACTCAAACTGTCCAAAGGCTATAACTCGATCACATCGTAAAATCAGACGAGTAAGACAAAATATTAACCTTTAAAACGTGAAGTGGAACAAGCTACAAAAGCTAGAAGTTAGAACGCCAATATCAATATATCCATCGACACAGTCGAGCAAGATATTTGGAGTCATATTCCGAAAATTTGTGATAAGTGTATTCAATAGCAAACAAGAATCAGTTCCTTTAATCTTGTCTCTTACAGTTCTTTCTCCACTCTCCCTTCTAATTTGTTCTGATACACAATACATCATTGAAACTTACAAAGAAAACAAACAAGATTTTTTCTTTTCTGTTTTTTAAAAAGAGTTATGATTAGAGAAATGCAGCTCCGCCGCAAGAATCAAGAAACGTACCGTTTCTGATGTAAACACCAGCCGGAAAACCATCCGGAATCCTTCCATTAATGGACCCACTCACACTGGCTCTCCAATCTCTTCCACTGGAGCAAAATTACTCTGTTCATCCAAAAAAAACAAATTTTGCATGAAATGTGAATTCAAATTCATCTCATCTAAACGTCTGAACTTTGTTATACATATGTCAATTCAAATCGTTAATACTCCCCGTGGGCCAGTATATCTACTGTAAAAGAATTTCGTCTTAACTAAAAGTCGTTGTGAACTAATAACCTGAGATGGGAGCAATGGTTGATCAAGAAACTCGAACACGGAATCAACAAAGGCATCCAACAACCCCACAGACACCTCTTTGATTGTTCTTGAAACATGGTGCAGCTTCAGCTCATGCAACAATGGCTGCCAAAGATTACAACTTTGAGATAAAGAAACTTTGTGTATGTTTCAAGAATGAAAAAAAGTAGTTAAATTTACCTTTAAGGTGATGGAAGATAAGAGAGAAGGTTTAGGTTGATGATCAAGTGAAGAAGGCCTTGTTGAAGAGCAATGCACTTGAATTCTACAGCAGCAGCTTACACTATTCATCTCTCTCTCCAAATATTTGACTTACATTATGCATGTATGTAATGTATATATAAGAGATTAAAGAGGGAGTGAACGATGACGACTCAACTACATTACTATATTAGAGCCAATGTTGTCGAGGATCTCGAAGACTTTACTACAGCATCTTTTTGTTTTGTACTCTTTACAACACTTGTTTCTTCAAATGGTAATAACGCCATAATTAAATGATTAAGGCCCACCATTAGTATTCCTTTTTCTAAATCCGGTTAATCATCCCACTTAATTTATAAAAAATTATAAAGCCCCTTAAAAATGGTCAACTCTAAATCAAGATATGTAAGCATAAAAATGGTCAACTCTAAATCAAGATATGTAAGCATAATAAATTTTAAGGGTTATAAAATGTGAAAAAAAATTTATAAGAGCTACGAAACTAGGAATATAACTTGGGCGGCACTACCATAACTCAGATTGATTGGGATTTCATTATATGGTTCGGATATTTATTAAATCAAATATCCATCCAACTCATAAAAAAAATATATGTCATTACTTTTTTGTACAGTATGTTTGCTCTTACAAAAAGTCAACTCACATATAGACATTTCATTACGTAAAGTTCTAGTCAAAATTAATGTCACGTTTCATATAGCAAATTATAAATAAGTCACAGTTCATCTTGTTTTGCAATTATTAAAGAATAAAGGATGCAATTGCAAAACAAGATGAATATCGATTTTTGTAAGGTCATTGAATATGTATTTCAAAAAACATTAAGCTACAATTCTGTTGTAAACCACACATAAAAGACCATTTGGATGAAATATTGATACATGTAATTCAGTAACTAGCAATAAATCAGGACCAAGAATGACAACAGTACAATGGATTCCGATATCCATCTTGCCCGCGGACATGTTTCTGTAAGTCAAACAAAAAAGGTAGGTCTTGTCCTCTAGAAACGTACTCCTCGCCAAGTGTATTGACGGAATAATATTCCCTATATCATTTGCATTGATTGTGCTTTGGCCACGACAAGTTCAACCGGCCAAGGATGAATTACTTGATTGTGGTTTCATCTTCTTTTTTAGAATTTTAGATAGTGCTTTACTAGCTGCTCGCCCGTGATCCATGCAACGAAAGTAATCATCCACTGTGTAGAGAATTACACACAAATGTAAATATATTAGATGCATGTAAAAGAAGCCATTGTCATTCCAATGTGCAGATCAGAGTAACACAATTTCAATGGCTAATGGCAAAAGAAGTGAGTTTTATTGAAATAAGGACACAGGATGAAATCAGATGACCTGTCATTACACCGTGTGTAAGAGATGTAATAAGCCCATCTTCCATTGATTCTCCACCTGCTGCATCTGTTGATCCTTCAGGGAGTACAGATGCAAGCGAGCAGGGGAAAGCTAAACATACAAATGCCTTCATTTTCTGCCATAAGAAACGAACATGTCTTATAAGAGGGAAATTTTTATTACAAACAGCATGAACTGAATGATGCAAAAGAAACGCAGCATTAACTCGTAGTAATGCCATAAAAAGAAATAAAGGATGAAAAAGGTTCACTTTCGATTGTACTAAAAAATGCAGGGTGGCTTGTCATGTCTATCTCAGAAAACCGCCATAAAAAAGCTAACAGAGAAAGACTAATAATCTCTTAATGAATAAAATGATACGCATTAGATGAAATCAAATTAGTATATAAACCAAAAGGAGAAAGTAATCTTAAGAGAAAAGATAACAGGTAATACCTCTTCTTCTAGCTTGCTGGGGTCCAGCAGAATCTGCCCGCTTTCAGTCAGACAACAAGATATGGAGACTATAGGAATTGAAGGCAATAACATTAATATTTTATATTTAAAAAAATGGATTAGGGAAAAATAGAACAAACAAAGCATTTATCCCACAAAGTGGGGTTAGCTATATGGACAATATCTTGCCATCGTATTGAGTCGAGCCAACATACCCCCACTACAAAAGCATAAGATGGAAAATGCTAATGAATTGTTTTACCTGCAAGCGATTTCAAAGGGATTGCAGCATCTATGAGAGCAGCGCATGCGGCATGTATAGCACATGGAAGAAGCTTATTGAAAGCTTGGTCAAAGAAGTTGCACAATATAAGACTTTCAAAGGAAGGGCAGAACTAAACGTGCAGATGTGCTACAGTTCTCACGTCAAAAAACCCGAAATAGAAAGACCAAAGATCTAAGTCCATAACATTGTGAAACCGAAAAATTGAACAAGATCAGAAAAGGATACAGAACCATCATCATGGACAACCTGCAAGACATACAATTTCATGTACCTCAAACACCAAGATGAAAGGACAAAAATAGTTGACAGTCATAAGAAATTCTCATTGAAAAGAAAATAAGGCTAGTAGAGCCACAGGAATGATTTAAGATATGTCCATTCTCATATATCTCCTTTTTTCATCACTTTTACTCTTCAGTCCTTTAGATCCCCTCAGAGTCCATTCACGTTTTGATTTAAAAGCTTCAGTGTTTACAAGCAAAATAATTAATTTAACTTAGTAATACTATGCTCCTCCACAACATTATCCTACATTCCTACTAGCACAAATTCAAGTTTGTATGTCGGTTAATCAAGAATATATGTGCAACACAATATCATAGTTTAAATCCTGTTGCAACATAAGAATTTGCCTCGGATCACAAAAATAATTGACCACATCAAAATATAAAATAATGTGAAGGTTCACAGATGCTTGATGCCTCACCTGAACTATAATCGATGTTGTGGTGTTCGGATGAACATTCAAACGGCAGATATGTTGCAGTGTTCTCTTCAGTATCATCTCAAACTCCTTTTCCGATTTTCCTGAAATATAAGTATATCAACTATATGTGGCCAGTAGATAGGAGTAGTAGATAATGACAACAGAAATGTAACTATGTAACTTTCACCAGAACATTAAGAAGTGCGCAAAGTAAGCCCATTCATATTTTTATTCAACAACACTTCACATACAATATATGCGTGTATTACACAAAATCGCAAACATTATTTCCAGTAAAACCTCAATGTAGAATCTTACCTAACTGTCTGTTTATGGGTTTCCAAATGACTTCTATACAAGCTTTCTCAGGGTTCTCATTCTTCCTCGTCCCAGCTTTAGGTCCAAAAACAGCAGCAAGCACCCTTGTCTCCCCTGAAACAAAATGAAAACATTTACAACAACATGCTACGAGAACCAAATTCAAAACAAATGTCATCAAGAGATATAGTATGAGGTTAATACTCCAGCACATATCAATCAACATATTTGAATAGTAAAAAAGAAATCAAATACTCCGGTACCCCTAAACCAACCAACCAAAGAAATAAAAAGGTGTTCAAAAGGAGATGTACCATTAGAGCAACTAGCGGAGCCGCTGGCGCGGTTGAGAACTCTAAGGGAACAGTCAATCGGCCTCAATTGGTTCGCTCCACGCCCGCCTTCTCTCTGTACATCCATTGTTACACAAACAGTGCTTTCTCTCTCTACTGTATTTGCCAAAAACTAGATGAAAGATACAGTATCTTCGTTTTCGCTGAAGCAAAATTAGGGTTTAATGTTCATACTTGGGGGTTTAAGGCC
This sequence comes from Galeopsis tetrahit, assembly GCA_963675135.1. NCBI lineage: Eukaryota > Viridiplantae > Streptophyta > Magnoliopsida > Lamiales > Lamiaceae > Galeopsis > Galeopsis tetrahit. The sequence goes on along the minus strand of OY776125.1, from coordinate 2,659,370 downwards.
CCGACCTAAAGTCGCTGAGGCCAAGTGCGTTTTATGGCAAAATTAATATATTTATTACTACTATATATGTATAAATATTTATTCAATTATTTGTAAATATCCGAATATCATAATTTTTTTATGGGTGATACCCGTACCTCCTAATTTTAATTTTAATTATTTATTTATATTTTATGTGCATTCGTTAATTTAATGAGTGCACCCGCAACTTATATTTTTATTACAGTTACCTTACCCTACTCATTTTATGAGTTTACCCACAAATCATTTTTTTTTTACAATGGTTATCTACACTAGCTCATTTTATGAGTTCACCTCCAAACTATTTTTTACCACAGTTATCTGCACCCGCTCATTTTATGAGTTCACCCCCAAATCATTTATTTTTTACAACGGTTATCTACATCCGTTCGTTTCATGAGTTCACCCCAAATTATTTTTTTAGCACATTTATCTGCACTCCCAAATAAAATATAAATAAAAAAATAAAATTAGGAGGCACCGTACACTAGGGGGTACTAGGGGTACGGGAGAATTTGATTTTTTTTATTTTATTACCTACTAAAAATATTTTATTTGTTTATGTCACTAGCCCAACTGATCTGATTAAAGGGGCTAAACCTAATTAACAAAATTTTGAATACAAGAATAAAAAAAGTTTGATTAATGATAAATAAATTGAATATTATGATGTTGTATTTATATTTGAATATATAAATATAATTAAAAAAATTGTATTCAAATTCTAATATTTCAAATTGAGCAAAAATATTTGATTTGTTTACAACTTCATTGGAGAATTTAGACAGTTATGCGTATATACATATATGCCTGTGTGTGTGGGGGAGATATTTCCAATGTGGTTATTTCTGTTTGATTTATAATTTTATTTTATATTATGTCGAATAATTTCTAGCTAATATAACTGAAACGTGGCGAGTGAATGATTTTCGTTACAATAATGTTAGATTTTAAGGAAGTGTGTGTTAGATGCAGGCGGTCGTTCAAACCAAGAGTTGGATAAAAATAAAAAAAGACAATTTGTTATACACAATGATTTAAGAAGAATTAAAGAATCACAAATGGAGATTCAAAGGATTCTTGATATAGCAAACATGCAAATAAGCTCACTTGTTTGTTTTGGTTTGGTTCTGATTTCCCTCTGTGTTCCTCCGGGAGCCTACCCCGCCATGTGCGGGGATTTAGCCGTCCCATACCCGTTTGGTATTCGCATTGGCGTCGACGCCTCCTCTTCCATCAATCCCTTCTTCGACATAAAATGTGACACATCTTTCGACCCTCCAAAGGCCTTCCTTGGCTCGTCTGAGCTCCAGGTTTTAGGCATATCGGAGACGAAAATACGCATCAAGAATCGACTAGCCTGGAACTGTAACGATAAGGATACAAGAGATCCTTATGTGTACTTTTCGGTGAACTTGTCAGGGACCCCTTTTAGTATTTCCAATGATAATATGCTGACAGTCGTTGGATGCAACGACGTTGCCTTAATGAGACGAGACGACAGCTCATGGCCTCGTTTCATCAGCTCTTGTGTCGCCGTCTGTTCAAAGCCTGGGGACCTGAGTAATGGCTTCTGTTCGGGGATTGGGTGTTGCCAGGCCTCCATACCGAAGGGCCTCCAGTACATCTACACCACCATGATGACATTCAGTGGTAACGAAAGGAGTAACTTCAGCTCGTGTGGCTATGCGTTTCTTGCAGAGACGAGTAGCTTCGCGTTCAAAGTATCTGATATCTCGGGTTCTTCGTTGATTACCAGAGTGATGGAAAATGTGCCTGTTGTGCTTGATTGGGCTATTGGAAACAAGACTTGTGATCAGATTCGTGAAGCAGACGAAACGATTGTATGTCAAGGGAATAGCGTGTGTGTCGATTCTGGGACGAATTTTGGAGGTTATCGTTGCAACTGCTCTCGAGGATTCCATGGAGATCCATATATCAGCCCGGGCTGTCAAGGTTTGTAAATAGTTGTAACGAAAAATTAATCATGTACTAATAGACATACAACTAATTTGTGATGTTTGATGAACTTATTTGACAGATATCAATGAATGTGATGATTCCAATCCATGTCATGAAATGGCTAAATGCAATAATCTTCAGGGCTCCTTCAATTGTTCTTGCCCTCTTGATTACTTTGGCGACGGGACAAAACATGGCAGTGGTTGCGTTTTTATGCCCCCTCGAAAAAGAGTTGCGTTGTTTGTAGGTTAGAGATGTGTTCTGTATGTCCTGTTTGCCCTGTTTTGTTTACTATCATTTGTTCATACTTCAACTTGCAGGTTTACTGGGAGGCTTGGGGTCATTTCTACTACTGTTGATTACCTTTTCGTCGTATAAACTTCTAAAGAAGAGGCGAACGAGGCAAGTGAAAGAGATTTGTTTCAAACGAAACGGAGGCCTACTGCTTCAGCAAAGTGTCCTCGAGAAAATAAGGATTTTTACTTCGAAAGAATTGGAGAGGGCAACGGATCGATTCAGTGAAAGTCGAGTAATTGGGAGAGGCGGACAAGGTGTCGTCTACAAAGGGATGCTGTCGAATGGGAGAATCGTGGCAGTGAAGAAATCGAAGCAAGTGAACGAAAATCAACACGAAGATTTCATAAACGAAGTTGTGATCCTATCCCATGTTAATCATAGGAATGTGGTGAAATTACTAGGATGTTGTATGGAGACTGAAGTTCCATTACTTGTTTATGAGTTTATAGCCAATGGTACCTTGTATGGTCTCATTCATGATCAAGATTCGGGTTTCTTGTTTTCGTGGGATCTTAGGCTGAGAGTCGGGGCAGAGATAGCGAGCGCCCTCGCTTACCTACACTATGCGACGTCGATTCCTATATATCATAGGGATATGAAGTCGACCAACGTTCTTTTAGACGAAAAGTATAGGGCGAAGCTATCGGACTTTGGAATTTCGAGGTTAGTCGAAGTAGAACAAAGTCACTTGACGACGAAGGTGAAAGGGACGTTTGGATATCTAGATCCTGAGTACTTTCGTACTGGGAAGTTCACAGAAAAGAGCGATGTTTACAGCTTTGGCGTTGTTCTACTTGAGCTCTTGACTGGCAAAAAACCGATAGCGATGAGTGCAACAGACGAAGAGGAACGAAGCTTAGTTACGCGTTTCCTCTCGTCCATGGAAGAGAATCGCCTAGAGACGATTCTTGATCCTCGGGTAACAGAACAAGGTGTTAAGGAGGAGCATATTGCTGTTTCTGATCTTGCAAAGAGATGTTTGAATTTAAACGGGAAGAAAAGGCCGACGATACGAGAAGTAGCTGCCGAGCTAGTGAGCATCAGAACAAGTGAAAATCCGTCTTTTGTCGACGACATCATTCAAGATATAAGCAGCACGGAAGCAGATGCTAATCAGTAGTGTCGTGTCGTGTCATATCAAGTAAATGTATAGGGAGATGTAATATTTTTCACATTTGTTTCTCAAAACATGAAATTGGATTTTTTTTTTTTTTTTTTATTATTATCAAATATTGGTATCTCAGACAAATGCAAACATAGTGCATTAGACTAATTAATTAAATAATGCATGCAGGCCTTAGCGTGTTATATTAAGGTACAATTTAAAATCCACATTGTTTCATCATCAAGAACAAAGAAAAAATGCAACTCCTAATTTTCATCATAATCTTGATGTATTTTCCATTGCAAACACCTGCAGCAGATCACAACTTGGCCTACACGCCTTTCGGTTCGGACATCACGACGAAGCCGGGATGTCCGAACAAATGCGGGGGGATGGAAATTCCATACCCCTTCGGCCTAAACTCCACCTGCTCCTTCAACTCCATCTTCGTCGTCGACTGCGACGAGTCGTTCGACCCTCCGAAAGCCTTCGTGGGAGACGACAGCCTCGAGATACTATTCATATCCGAAACATACACTCTTGCAAGAAACCGAGTTGCATGGAGCTGCTACGATTACTTCGGCAACGAACCAAACTACACTGAATTCTCCATAGACTTATCAAACACCCCCTTCACCATTTCCACTAGTAATAAGCTCACACTTGTCGGATGTGATGACGTGGCTCTGCTTTCAAAAACAGAGAAAGATGCAGAGTGGTCTGATTATGTGAGTTCTTGTGTGGGAATTTGCTCTAAGCCTGAGGATTTGAGTGAGGGGGTGTGTACAGGGATCGGGTGCTGCGAGTCCTCGATTCCGAAGGGGCTCGTCTCGATTTACGCGATGATGACGACGGTGAATGGTCATGAAACTATCAGCAACTTTACTTCTTGTGGCTACTCTTTTCTTGCAAGGGAAAATAGCTATGTGTTCAATGTGTCTGATATTTCGGATACATCTTTTGTTAGTAGAATTGTGGAGAGAGTTCCCCTTGTGCTTGATTGGAATATTGGTAAAAACCAAACTTGTGATCACATTGGTGAAACAATATGTCAGCCACATAGTTTGTGTGTCGATTCGGGGTCGATTGAAGGAGGCTATCGTTGCGCGTGCTTGCCAGGGTACGATGGAAATCCGTACCTCAGCTCTGGCTGCCGAGGTACAGTAGTATTAGTTGTTTCACTAAAAAGTATCAGTCGTTTTAAACTATAGTACTACTTGTGTTGAACCTTGTGATGTGTTTTTTATTATAGAAATAAATGAATGTGAGAAAAATCCATGCCATGAGACAGCCATATGTTGGAACCATCCAGGCTACTTTAAGTGCTCTTGCCCGCCCGGTTACGAGGGCAACGGCCACAAAGGCGGTTCGGGTTGCATTTTCGTGCCTCCTCTAAAACAATTAACCTTGTTTATAGGTTAGGGATATTGACACTTTTCTGGCTGACAATTTAAGGACATTAACTGACAATTTAAGGACATTAACTTTTAAAGTCGCAAATGGAGGTCAAATTCGCGACTTTCAAAGGCTAACGTACTTAAATTGTCAGTCTGAAAAGTTACTGTCCTCATTTTGCGACTCTGATTTTCCAAGATTTTATTAATTTCCCTCTTTACACAACATATTTCTTATCTTGGTTGTAGGTTTACCATTAGGCTTGGGATTGTTTGTGTTGGTGGCAGTTTCCTTTTGGTTGTACAAACAGCTGAAAAAGAGAAGAGTGAGACAGATTAAAAAGAGTTTTTTCAAAAGAAATGGGGGACTTCTGCTGAAGCAGCAACTATCAGCTAATGATAGTGTTCTTGAAGAGATGAGGATCTTCACATGTAAAGAATTGGAGAGGGCCACGGACCGTTTCAACGAGAGTCGAATACTTGGTCATGGAGGCCAAGGTACCGTCTACAAAGGGATGCTATCGGATGGACGAATCGTTGCAGTGAAGAGGTCTAAGCAAGTGAACGAGGATCAACGCGAGGAGTTCGTAAACGAGGTTGTTATACTATCTTTGATCAATCATAGGAATGTGGTTAAGTTGCTAGGATGTTGTCTGGAAACAGAAGTTCCTTTACTAGTGTATGAATACATACCTAATGGGACCTTATATAATCTCATTCTTGATCAAGATACTGGCTTTCCATTTTCATGGGATCTTAGATTGAGAATAGCTGCAGAGATAGCCAATGCACTTGCTTACCTACACTATGCAACTTCATTTCCTATATTTCATAGAGACATGAAGTCTTCCAACATTCTCTTAGACGAAAAGTATAGAGCAAAGTTGTCGGATTTTGGGATTTCTAGATCGGTTGCAATTGATCAAACTCATTTGACAACGAAGGTGAAAGGGACGTTTGGGTACTTGGATCCCGAGTACTTTCAGACAGGGAAGTTCACAGAAAAGAGCGATGTTTACAGCTTTGGTGTTGTTCTGGTCGAGCTCTTGTCAGGCCAGAAACCTATTGGAACGGAAGAAGAAAAAAGTTTGGTTACGCGATTTTTGTTAACCATGGAAGAGAAGAGTGTGAAGGCAATTCTTGATCCTAGGATAATTGAACAAGGTGTTAAGGATGAGCATATTGTTGTGTGTGATCTAGCAAAGAGATGTTTGAATTTGAATGGGAAGAAAAGGCCAACCATAAGGGAAGTTGCCATGGAGCTTGAGAGAATCAACAAATGTGACAACAATTCATCTTCTTTTGAATCCAACATTCAAGAAATAAGCTTGGAGATTGAAGATTTTATGTGCTTAGATGTATACTCATCATCATTGTCATGGAATACTACTTGATTTTGTTTTTTGTGATGAATTATGTGGCTATGTTGACAAATCATGTTTATGTTGGTTTATTGATTGCTCTTTAGAAAACCTAAGAGTGTTTATGAAGAAAGAGTGTATTTTGTGTTAATAGCGAGATTGTGTCTCTTAAGTTAAAGGCCTTTTAAATACAACATGTAAGCATGAGCTGCACTGATTACATTGATCGTGTCGTGTCCTAAGAGAAGAACACGTACTAGTCTGGGTGGCACATGTATCATTAAGACTTAATGACTAAGTTATTACATGTCCACGAACGAGTTGACATGGCCTTTACAAGGGTCTCGCCTTGACAAGTAGGACGATTTGGCTTAGGTGGGTCGAGGTCTTAGTCGAGATGGTTGATGGTCTCTAATGGATTGCCATGTGGGATGAGATCGCTAGCCTAGTCGATGAGGTTGTCAAACTAGATGAGTAGAACGAACTCGCTGACTTGACTATAAATATTTAAAAAAAAAAAAAATTAAAAACTAAATTAAACAAGTACTCCATTATTCGGATTTGAATCATCACGTGAACAGATGGACCACAAGATATATATTTCATATCATATGAGTACTTGTGATTACGGACAATTTAATATAATGAAAACATGACAATAATATCATAATCATAATAAATAAAAATAGGATGCAAGCTCTCCAAGAACGCTACTTGATTTTGATATATATATTAAAATAGGAAATAAAGTTGGCATTTTTATTTTATTCTTGAAAATGACCGGAATAGAATTGGAATTATGCATGGTGCTGACGCAGACCGCCATTAATGGGAAAAAAGAACCCAGAAAATGGGCAAAAATTTAATCTTTACTGGAAAATTTATCAAAAATTCAAAATTGGAGTATTACACACAAGATACACACACAGAGTCACATGCGTGTTTACTTTCTGAAGGCTGGGGATTAATAAAGAATTGATTTATTAATTCCTTGGAAATTAATGCACCTGAAGTGGCACGGTAACCTAGGCTAAATCTATATTTTTATTCCATTTTTTAAAAAATTTCAAACTCTGTTGTTTATCTTGTATGTTTATCGAAGAACCCTCTTGAGTTCTTGGTCTCTACTGCTGAATTTCTTTCGTTTTTAGTAGTTCTGCAACTGGGTTTCTCTTGAGTAAGTTTTTAGTTCTGGGAATTTTGTTTTTACATTTTTCTAATTTTAATTTTCTGGGAATTTAATCTTGAATATGTTGTTAGTTTTTCTATCTTGGTGTTACTTGTTTCTTTGGTAAGGGTTTTGTATTTGGTTTGTGTATTTGTGTGTTTAGTGAATTAATTGCTTGATTTTTATTTTTTAAATTATCCCCAATTTGATGTTGGTGAAAGCATTTAATTTCATGTGGTTCCTTGAATTACTGCTTACCTATAAAAATTTAAAATTCTGATTGAATTATTAAATAAAAATGCCATTGTTGTTATGTTCTTGTACTATTGTCTAAACCTTGGAATCTTGAATTGATATTAGGACATTGATTGGTATATGTAGGTAGAAGGAATTGAATTTCAAGAAAAAACTGGGCAATAAATCTGTAGGGCTCTGTAATTTTCGATTATGGAGGTAGAACGAATACGATAGCTGCTCGATTATGGAGACTAGGAGGCTGCTGTGGTTTGTGACATTGGCCTTTTCTGTGGTTTTGTTGGTTCACTATATTGAACTTCCATATGGATATGTTTTGTCATCCTTGTTATCTTTGGGCAAATCTCATGTAAATGGTGCCAATGGTGCCAAGAGTTTGGTTAATGCTACGCGCGAAGGTGATTTGAGTTTAGAAATCAGTAGTTTATCTGGTGATAGTGATGGTCGTGATGATGATAACTCGTCTAGCAACTTTTTGGGAACGAAAAACACCACTAGAGGTGATGGTGTGGTTAGAAACATACCAGAAGTGGGAGGCTATACGAGCAGAAATCAAACGGAAATGCCTAGTTTAACACGAAGTGACCTTGCCACATTCGTTACCAAGAATCGTGGTAATACGAAAAGGGTCAAGGGACCACCAGCTATAGTTGTGCCAATATCTGAAATGAGCAATATGTTAAGACAAAGTCGCGTTTCGTTTAAGCCAATGGTATGTGTAAACTGAACTTCAAAGCTGCTTTTGCTTGCTCTATCAACTATCCATCACCCTTTTTCGACTTTTTCAATTGCAGAAATCTAAGAGGCCTTCAGAAGCAGACAAACAACTGGTGAATGCAAAGAAACTGATAGAGAGTGTGGGAAACAAGTCTGAGATTGATGTTACTAGTGTGTACAGGAACTTTCCTGCGTTTTTAAGGTAAAAGTGTCGATTTGAAATGACAACTTCTTTAGATCAGGCTTTAATTTCATCAATGATTCTTGCAGGAGCTACGAGTTGATGGAGCAGACTTTGAAGATCTACACATACGCGGAAGGAGAAAGGCCCGTATTCCACGAGCCAGAGCTTAATGGAATATATGCTTCTGAAGGATGGTTCATGAAGCAGCTACGAGAAAACAAGAACTTTGTCACTCAAAATCCCGATAAAGCCCATCTCTATTACTTGCCTTTTAGTTCACACGTATTGCAGGAGGTTCTGTACGTTCCAAGCTCCCACAGCCGCAAGAACTTGGTTCGTTATTTGAACAGCTACCTCCACAACATCACAACAATGTATCCGTTTTGGAATAGAGCCAATGGAGCTGATCATTTTCTCGTCGCCTGCCATGATTGGGTACGACTCCATACGTTTTTTATGCTTATAAATTCTTCAAGATTGAAATGAAATAAATCAACCTATACCATTTTCAAGATTGAAATTTAGAAGAGTATTTTTTTAGGATATAAAGTTGTTTGAGGGGTATTTTTTACTTTTGTGAATATGTTTGACTAAATTTGAGTAAATTGGAGTGTGTGTGTAGAGGAAATTGGGGGTGTAAATATCGAGTAATACGTGCACGTGGCACGTCTGACGTCACATTTTGCTTGCATCGTGCCTCAGGCGCCAGCAGAGACGAACCGGATCATGAAGAATTGCATCAGAGCTCTGTGCAATGCTGATGTCAAGGGAGGATTCGACTTCAGCAAAGACGTATCTCTACCCGAAACATACATACGCAACGCCACCGAGCCACTCAAAAACCTCGGAGGGAAGCCTCCATCCGAAAGGCACGTCCTCGCCTTCTTTGCTGGAAAAATGCACGGCTATCTCCGCCCCGTCTTATTGAGCTACTGGGAGAACAAAGACCCCGAAATGAAAATCTTCGGTAAGCTGAACGAGCAGACGAGCTACATCGAGTACATGAAGAGTAGCAAGTATTGCATCAGTGCCAGAGGCTACGAAGCCTACACTCCTCGAGTCGTTGAGGCCATTTTCTACGAGTGTGTCCCCGTGATCATCGGGGATAACTACGTGCCCCCGTTTTTCGAGACGTTGAATTGGGAGTCGTTTGCCGTTTTCATCATGGAGAAGGACATTCCCAAGTTGAAGAGTATACTTGCATCTATTCCTCAACAGAGGTACATTGAGATGCAAGAAAGGGTTAAGCAGGTTCAAAAGCATTTTCTTTGGCATCATAAGCCTGTCAAGTTTGATGTTTTTCATATGATACTTCATTCTATATGGTATACTAGAGTTTTCCAAATGGGATCTTAATGATTCAATTATTTTTTGGAATTAGGGGTTTTGTAAATTTGTTTTTTTTCACTCCAACTCCATGTAAATTTATAGTATGTGCAAATTAAGTTATGGTGGAGTGGTTTTATCAAAGTTTGTTGTGAAGTAACGGATGTAACACAACAGATGATATGAAGTTTTTTAGAGAACAGGAAATTTTCATCTCCACTAAAAACTCGAAAAATCGGGCTGATTCTAGCCCTATTAGGCCAGCTCTACAGGGTTACGGGCTAAACGGGTTTGGATCTTAACCAGTTTATACTTAACGGTCCTACAATTGTTGAGACATAATTCTAGCCATAGCGGGCCACGGACTAAATGGGCCACTAACGGGCTACAATAATTTTTTTTCTTTTAAAATTTAAGGGCCATGTCTAACAAACAAATAAAATAGAAAAATATATAATTAGTTAATAATTAATAAATGAGAAAATAAAAATATGATTTAAATAAAATTTTAGAACTCATTGGTTTTTAATATGGTCAAATAAAGTTAAATAAATATCATAATCTAATAAAAAAATAGTAATAATGACTAATTGATGGTAATGGATTACTTACGACAGGATTGGTATGATGGAATTATATTATGGTTGAATGGAATGAATTAATAATGGAATGACGATAGGAAAGGAATGAAATAAAAATAGTAATTCTTATAATTGTTATTGAGAATGAATGAAAAAAATATTCCGTATGTGATTCTAATTTCATGATTGATATGGAATTTTTAAAATTTATCTTAAATGACTAAATTATCCTTGAACATGTATTATTTTTAAAAATATATAAATTAATTAAAAGCTATGTAAATTTTTAATAATTTTGCAAAATTTAAAATTTCAACTTGGAGTATTACTATTTTTTACATATTTTTCTATATAAATTATTTAACATTTTATTATAAAGTTATTTTTTAACTTCAAATTATAATTAGTTGTTGTGAAATAATTTCAATTAATAAGTAAATCAACTATAATTTTTTTTATGACAAGTAAAAGTAAATCATTAAAATAATTTGGATTGAGGATAATTATGTAAACTTGAAAAAATTAATGAATATAAATTAGTCAAAATAATTAAAAATATTCTTAAATAACCTCCCCATTAAGGAATGAAAATAGATAAAACTAGGGGATGGAAGAAATCAATATTCTTAAATTTTTGGGAATAATCATTCGAATGAGTATTCAATACAATAAAACTTACCCAATTAAAAATATAATTAAGAATGCACGTTCCAAAATATAATTAAGAATGCACGTTCCATTCCTACTTCATTACCTAACAATAATAGGATTATATAGTCAAAATTTCACCCAATAAATCAAATCCGACAAGATATTTTTAAAAAAAAAAAAAAAAATTCCAACAAAATCTATTTTTAAAATAGATTTTAATTTTACTTTGGAAATTAAAAATCTGTTTAAGAAAACAATCTGATTTTGAAAAATCACAATTTTAAAGAAGGAAATTATAGTAAAGGTTACAGGTGTGATTTGGACCGTGTGAGTCATAACACCAAGCGGTCAAGAAAACACCAAAAGGAAACAAGGGGGGAAAGTATCTATTTATTCAAGAACATCATCGTACTAAAAAACAGCAGAAATCGAAGCAAGTTGCTCTGAAAATCATATACTATGCGATTAGTTGAGTTGACAGGTATCCAATTATTAACCCAAGTATCATATCGTGGTCGTTTTAGTTATATATATGTTGGAACTATTTAATAAAGAAGAAAAGATTTGTTTTTTACTTCAATTATTGTCATATGAGTGTAGTTGACTAATCCAGCAATGATGGACCTCTCTTCAGAATTTGCATAATTGAATTTGAGGTTTGAGTGTTCTTGAATTTGTAGTTGGGTGTTTTTGCTTTTATTCAAGAAGGGTTTTTTTTTTGTGGGCTTTGCAATCTTGAAAATGGGATTTTTCAGATTCTTTGTACTGTTAGTTCTTGTTTTAAATACATTAATTTTGTTTTATGAGTTTTAAATTGCAATTGATTTCCCTGAGTGCTTGCTTAATCAATATTGTTGTTTGGTTGATTGATTGATTGTTGAAAAGATCAGAATTTTGGTGCATATAAGTGATAATGATGTTTTTCTGTTTCTGATTGTTCAATGTTGCATTGAAGTAGCTGAATTAGGCTTTGCTGTGCAGAATTGTGTAGGTCGATTTCGTGTATCTTTTCGTTCTAGGGGTTTAGTATGGGCAATGAACTTCGGTACATTTTCCTGTGGGAGACGAGGAGGCTGCTGTTGCTGATAGGGGTGGTTTTCGGGTTGTTTTTGTGTTTTCAGTATTTCGAAACTAGCAAATCTCAAGTAACTTCAAAGGATAATTTTCTTCGTAGAAATACGTCAGATGAACCTAATGTGACACAGTTTAGTAGCTCAAGTTCTACTGATTTGAATGTTGCTGATAGGGCGTCGAATACTAGTACGAATGCTGATGCACCAAGTGTTATAGATAGTTTTGATCTTGAAAACAGTCGGACTCTAAATGATACTTTAGAATCAAATGATGAAATTGATCCTGAGGACGAGCCTCCGTTGGATGACTTCATTGAAATGGATCGAAACTCAAATATTGAGTCGGAAATTGCTTCAAATACTAGTGTTTCGCTGGACCATGACCGAGAAACTCCTTCAGTTGCTAAATCGTCGCCAGATTTGATATTACCTTCTCTAAATCCAGAAATAAATTCAAGTATTTCCACAGAAACTTCTCCTCCAATTTTGCCTTTGGTAGAAGATGCTGAAAATGTACTTCAAAAGAATGAAAATCCTACGAATCTGAAGGCCGAGAGTTCTTCTCCAACAGTGGCTCCTTCTATCATTAGCACGACGGGACTGGAACCCGAACCTGAAGTAGTAACTATATCTAAAATGAATGATATGCTGCTACAGAGTCGTGTATCGAAAACAGATGTATGTATCAAATGGTTATTTGATATACTTTATGGCAGTGTGGTTTTCTATTGACATCGTTTTCTCTTATTTTGTTTGCAGAAAATGCGATGGACTTCGCCAGTTGATCAGGAACTGCTAAAGGCGAAGTCACTAATTGAAAAGGCACCAATTGTAGAAAGTGATGCTCGGTTTGATGTTAGCTTGTACCGAAACTTTTCTGAATTCATAAGGTGAGAGCAAAACTGAACCTGCTTAGCATTTTTAAAGATTTCGTCGTGGTTTCTAGAATTTTCAAGATTTGATCTTATTGTTTCCGAAGCAAAAAGTAATTTACTGTGGTATGATGGTATTCTTTTAGTGTTATATTGCCTTAATTATGATGGTTTCAGAGGATTTAGTTCTGTGAAATAAAGTTTGCTCAAATAATCGTTTGGTATGTGTTCATCGATCAAAGAAGTTTAAATCGTCGTGTGCAGGAGCTATGAGCTGATGGAGCAGACTCTCAAGGTATATATCTACTCCGAAGGAGAACGACCAATATTTCATCAGCCGCCTCTTAAAGGAATATACGCATCAGAGGGATGGTTCATGAAGCTGCTAAAATCGAGCAAAAAATTTGTTACTAAGAAGCCCAGAAAAGCTCACCTATTTTACTTGCCTTTTAGTTCACGGGCGTTAGAGGTGTCTCTATACGTCCCCGATTCTCACAATCGTAAGCCCTTGATCCAACGGTTAACTGACTACGTTCAGCTGATCAGGACTAAATATACCTTCTGGAATCGAACTGGTGGGGCCGATCATTTCCTTGTTGCCTGTCACGATTGGGTATGTTTCGTGTTTTCTCCCCTCTTATTCACTATCACTCAAGATTCTGATTCGGATTTCCGGTTTTCGCAGGCACCTGCAGAGACGAAGCGAGTCATGGCTAATTGCATCAGAGCTTTGTGCAATGCTGATATGAGAGAAGGATTTCGTTTAGGTAAAGACGCGTCTCTTCCTGAAACGTACGTCCAGACGCCTCAGAATCCTCTTCGTCAACTCGGAGGCAAACCGCCTTCCCAGAGACGAATCCTCGCTTTCTTCGCAGGCAATATGCACGGCTACCTCCGTCCCATTCTGTTAAACCATTGGGAAAACAAAGACCCCGATATGAAGATCTTCAACAAGATAAAAAAGGCGAGCTACGCGAAGTATATGAAGAGTAGCAAGTACTGTATATGCGCTAGGGGGTTCGAGGTAAACAGCCCTCGAGTGGTGGAGGCGATCTTCTACGAGTGCGTGCCTGTGATTATATCAGATAATTTCGTGCCCCCGTTTTTCGAGACGTTGAACTGGGAATCGTTTGCGGTGTTTGTGACGGAGAAGGACATTCCGAATTTGAAGAAGATACTGCTTTCAATCTCACAGAAAAGGTATGTTAAGATGCAGCAGAGGGTTAAGAAGGTACAGCAGCATTTTCTGTGGCATTCAAGGCCTGTAAAGTATGATGTTTTTCACATGATATTGCACTCTATATGGTACAATAGAGTCCTCCAAATAAGACCTTAGCAAATTTCTATGTTTTTTACAAAATTTAGTTGTTTATATTATAATAATGAGGTCAGGTGATTTTTTTATGTAAATAGATTGGTTGAATTTGCTCATTTTATGTTCTTTAATTTACAAGTCTGATTTTATATGAATATATTGCTTTTTTCTTTTGGAAGAATTAAATAATCAAAAAACTATAGCACAACAAAAGGCATTATCAAATAATATCATCTGATGTTTATAGTTGTAAAAAAAAAAAAAAACTTTTTCACATGGGAAAAATGAACTTCATTAATTTGATTCATGAGTTTATGAAACTCTAATTTCAATCATATTTTACATAAAAAAAAAATTAATATTAAAATGGAACATTATTTTGCACAAGGCTGTCATTTTGTACTCAATTAATACACAATTCGTTTAAATTCATAACGAAGTGAGTAATTTTTTAGTATATAATTTTCTTAATGAAAATAATTTATACTACTAAATAAATACTCATGTATATAAATTTATAATAAAATAAGTTTATTTTTCACCTAATTTACAAGAAAATGAGTTTTTTTTTTTTAAACTTAATTTTGATATGAAAAAAAAAACTCATATATCCTTCAACTTAACACCCCATTTACTTTGTTTTCCTCTTTCTCACGATTGAAGGGGTAGTGAAAATTCGTCTTCAATTGAAGATCAGTAGTTTTGAGCGTCAAATTGTATTGACATTTTTCTTTAATCTTGTAAACCTCTTAAAAAGAAAAAAAAACACCCCATTTACTCTCTTCATCATCTCTTTTCAAGACTTTGGTGAGTAATTTACTTTATTAATTTATTTCTTCTCTAGCTAATCTCTTGTTCTTTAAAAAAATGGATATAATTCTTGTCTTGATGATTATAATTTATAACTCTGGTCTTTAATTCTGGACTAAAATAATCTATTTGTCTGAAAAATTAATGGGGTTTTCTTTGTGATTAATTATTCATCGAAAACCCCAAAAGCAACTTCATGTAATTCATGCAATGAACAGTAAATTCTGAAAAAAGAAACCTAAATAAAACGGTTAAAACACACCGAACTACTTTTGTCCTGTCCGCCTCCATTTTTCTCTTTTTCCCCTTCAATTTCTTTAATTTCCACCAGAAAAGATTCATCGAATTTGTGAAAGATGATGAAATAGATCAGATTGGAAACAGGGGCACACAATTTATTACATAAAAATCTTGAGAAAAAAAAATGGCAACAAATACTAAATCGAGTAATTTATCAAAATTAAAGCCCAGTATTGGAGATGGGCCCTCGTCTTCAAGATCGAAGATAGATTTGAAGAAAAAAGGTGTTGAGGGATCAATCAGGAGCCCTGTTGTTGATGCCAAGAACAGATCTGCTCCAACTGTGTCTAAAATGGTATTCTTGACCTAAATTGCTCCTTTTTTCTTCAAGATTTCATTTTTATAGCTGAAATCTGGGTTCCCATTTGAAAAGATTGTTGGGTTTTATGTGTTTGATTGTGTTTTTTGATGGGGTTTGCTTTTCTTGAAAGACTGTTCTGTTTAGATGTAGAATTTGCAATTTTTTGTTAGGTTGCTTTCCTTTTTTTGTTATATTTGATTTGATTTCTTTACCATTTTTATCACCAGATTGTTTATCAATGTAAAACTGATGTGCTTTTATTGCAACACTGTGGATTGATTTTCTTGGCATTTGGGGAAATTTCAATCAATTTGTTTTAGGGATGATGGATTGAGTCAAAACCTGGTAAATCTCTCATATTAATTGGCCTAATTCTGCATATAGGAAGACCCCGTTTGGTAGATATGTTGCGATTATCTGTGGTCAGGTCCGGATATATCAACTGACCTAGATGGAGTCGTAAATGGTGTGTCTTTCGGTCATTTGGTATGCACACAATCGAATATGTTTTTGTGTGTTGGTTGGCATTTGAATAATCAGTTGAATTGTGATGGTGAATTCCATATAATTTATACTCCTAATGGGCACAAACAGTTAATTATTCAAGTGATTGTTGTTGTAATGTGTATGATATGCTAATTGATTTTGATTATATATATGCTGATCAAGTGAAGACGAAGAATACATCAAGTCAATCAACAAAACCAGCAGCAAAACCGTCTCCAAAACCAGCTGCAAAACCGGCCACTAAACCTAAACCAAGAGAGAAGAAAGTTTTTTCCTTGGCAGGCCAGAAATATGATGTTCCTGAAGAGGTTCTGTTCTGTATACTTTTTTTTCGTTTTTTATTCGAGGAACTATTATCTGATCGTATCTTTCTCTCCTCTGTTTGGTTTACAGCGAGAACCGTTGAGAATATTTTATGAATCTTTATCCGAGCAGATACCATCAAGTGAAATGGCAGAGTTTTGGTGAGTTTTTCATTGAGTAAATTTTCAGACTTGATATACTATAAACCATGTTTTCGCATCGAATTTGCCAAAAACATACATTGCTGATAAATTGTGCAAGTAGCCATGTTTACTGGACCAATCTGATTAGCAATCTAGACGAATCTTCTGAGCTTCGACTAACTATCAATGAACTAGTAATGAATATGAGCATTGTGTTTTTTTTTTCAAACTGCTGAATGTTGAGAGTTTTCAATTGAGATTTAGTTAACAACACAAAAGCGACTCTTTTCGTCGTATTTCTATAGTTTTTGGCTATGTGGTTAAGCTTCAAGAACGCATAAATTCCATAGAATTTCGCTCTATACTACTAGTTTTCGTAAAATTAAGGCATACTACACAATTTGGACAATGTGAATTCAGTAGCTCCAGATTCATGTGGAAATAATTCATAATAGATACATTAATGTGGTATTTTATTTTCAGGTTGATGGAGCATGGTATGCTATCACCAGAAAGATCGAGAAAGGCATTCGAGAAGAAGCAGAGGAAGCAAAAGCAGCTTCGGACAGGTATGCCTATGAAATCTCCACCTCCACCTCCATCGCGCAGTGTGCCTTCTAAACCCGAGAGTTCCAGAAGGCCGCAGCCAATTCCCAAGAATGGCGATGTAAAAGCAAAGAAACGGATAGATGATGATGATGATGACGACGATGATGATTTTGTGCTAAGTCACAAACGAAGAAAAGCTTAACAAAATCGAGCTGGAATCGCTGCTTGTAGTCGAATAACCATTCAAAAAGATGAATCTGACTCGAATGTTATTCTTGTACTTCAAATCAAACAATAAAGATACAGCTGAATCTTGATTTCTTAGTCATCTAAATTGTACTTTATAGTGGAAACAAAAAACTCTGTACTTTATCATGGATTAATGTTACATCACATGAATTAAAATGGAATAATCCCGGGTGGAGGGAGTAATTTTTGAACTCTAACTTTGCTTTTCAAGACCAATTTTTCTTTCAAGAAGTGGCGAGTGTATGCAATTAGTAATTACGTTTTGCAGAAGTGATTTAAAATACATTTTTGAAGAAAAATTTGAAGTGTGTAAAATATTTTTGGCCAAGATATCGATCACTATACCTATTTTTTAAAAATGTTTTTAAGGTTAGTTTATGATTTTTTTTAAGAGTGCATATTTCCATTTAATAATCAGAATTGATTAAAAAAATTTAAAAATATGCACCGTAATATTCTGGTTAAATAGGCATTTTCGACCTTTTATCATATTCTGAATATTCAAATTTTGAATGTGTAGTGTCTTACTTATGAAATAATAAAATGACGAAAGTCTTGCATATTCAAAATTTGTAGGGGTGAAGTTAATAAAAGTGGGGTATAGTTAACTATAAGATTGAAATTGAAATTTAAAATAGGTGTGTACGGTGCATACGGCCATACGGGAGAGTTTGTCTACAATAATATAATATATTTAATTATTACACAATTAAATAATCATTATAATCTCACCAAAACTCATTTAATCTTACCATTTGATTTGACGTAAATTAAATCCTTCACTATTTCAAAACTAAAAAAAACACTCAAATTACTATTTATCATGATTTAAAAAACCGAAATTTTAAAAACTCGAATTTTAAAAATACCCAAACGTCTAAATTAAGTAAATATAGTTTGGGAGAAGATTTTTAAATAGTCAACTTTGGGCCATTTCGTAGTCCCATTGCAAGACCCACCGACCTTACTGAAGACATGGGTTATTTGTCCCTCCAACAATGTTAGATGTACTCACTTATCCCTCAAAATGGATCTAAAATAGATGCGTTCTCCATATTTTTTTTAACGTTTGTTTCGTTTCAGTATTTTCTATTTAAAAAATTTGTGTAGTTGCCCTTTTGGTTTTACATTGAAGCATTCCATCATAATACAATTTATATATATAATTAGGTAAAGTCTAGTATGCACTCGAGTGCATGCTGTGCACCCTAGTTCATGTGCACTTTTCAGTTTACTGACTTACACTTTTTGGTAATGGTGTTGCACTTTTCAATTATTACTCATTTACCAAAAAGTGTAAGTCAGTAAACTGAAAAGTGCACATAGACTAGGGTGCACAGCATGCACTCGAGTCCATAGCAGACCAACCCATATAATTAATATCGACTTCAATTAGTTTCTCCACCACTAAGTACATTTCTCTTTCCCAATTCTTTAATTTAGCTAATTATATCCAATTAGAAAAAAACCGTTTTTAATTGTGCATGTAATCTTCAAAATATAAAACCATACTTTGCACCTCCACCCGCAATTAAAAAAAAAGACAAAATTAAAAGATATTGCATAGTTCTATGAATCAATCCAGAATTATTAAAAGAAAAAGAAAAATTAAGATATTGAATAACACTTTATCCCAGGGATAGGGTTTGTATAAGATCTTGAATAGATTCTTCACCCATTCAGACTGGTCTCAATATTATGGTACGTTCGGGTTATGTCTTCAATCTTCAAAATATTATTACGCACGTCTTTAATCGGAGGAGGAGGTTGATTAGTGTGAAAATTGCTTGAAATTCATGTGTTTATTTTGCATAATTTTGAGGATTTTGTTGCATTATTCATACTAAATTGACTAATTGCACTTGAAATGAGAAAGGTATGTGTTTTGCTATTTTTTAGGTAAATTGAACTTATTTGGAAGCAAAATACGTGTCTGAGAATTCATGAAGTCAAGAAGATAATTGCACCATTGGATGCGTCTCGAAAAAATGAGTGGAATGAAAAAAAGAATCAAGTCAATCGGAGGTCGGAAGCTCAAGATATGATCGAAACAAGAAAGTGTGAAACTGTAACAGATTCCACTCGGGCAGCCGAGTCAACCCACTCGGTTGACCGAGTGAAATCTGCTTCCAGGTCAGTTTCTGGACTTCCAACTCACTCGGTTGACCGAGTCAAACCACTCGGTTGACCGAGTCAACTTGCTGATGCGCGAAAATTCGAGAATTTTAAAGGATTTCAAGGGCCTAAGTGCAAATTTCGTCTCCAACACTCTTCCAAGCTATAAATAGCTCCCCAATCACATTGTTTTAGGGGTTTTTGGCCTCACTTCTACACACTCAAGCCCTAATTCATTTTCCTCCAACATGTGAGAAATAGAGGAGCAATTAGCTTAGGTTTGAGGAGATTATCTCCTCAAACACACTCTTCATTTTTATGCTTTCTTAGTTTAGAATCATTTGGGTATTTTATTTTCATATAAGAATGGAGAAATTACAAGACTCTCAAGGTGATATTTTTCTTTTATTTAAGTTTTGTATGGTAAATTTCTTGTTTATTTATATTTCTTTTGTTGTTTTAGCCATGGGTGTTTTCCCAAACACCATGGGCTAAGCTTTTTATGTTTTGGGTGTTTGAAACCATGTGAATATTGAATGTGTGAATTGTTTAAGCTTTGATTATTGTTGATATTTGGATTATTGCTTCTCTTATTGGGTTTTATTGGTGCTTTGTGTATTAGCTTCTATTAATCCGTATTTTGAGGCATGTTTAGCGTAGACGAGAGTTACATGAACATGTTTAAATTTATGGTGTGAGTTGTTGGTATACAAATGCGTTTATTATACTTTTAATTCGTCGAGAGAGAGTTAATTGTATTAGAACCCCATTAAGAGACATTAATTACTTGAATGGTTATTTGGGTAGTTGGTGAGGATTAGGAAGAGGTCTTATTACCGGGTTTGGGAACACCTTAGACGTAAGGCTATAGTACCCGAAGGAAAATGATTTTCATCCTAGCATCTTGATGCTCTTAGTAAATTCAAATTGAAACATAAACATGGTATAAACAATCCCACTCGATTTCACTAGGTAGAGAACACCCGAAGCATTCCCACCCTTGCACTTCTTCGGATTTCATTCGTAGTTGTTATTTGCTTTTAATTGTCATTTCCTTGTTTTCTTAGTTAGTAGTTAATTTACTTATTAGGATTGTGTTTAGTTTAATTAAATTCCTTTGATTTCTCTTAGCTTTAGTTCAAATTGCTCCCGAGCCCGTAGCTACATTAGTTATGCCAACATACAACTCTAGGGATCCATTGCACTAGCCCACCTCCCGTGGTTCGATACTACTTGGTCGAAATACTTACGTGCATACTACTACGATCCCTTATGCTTGAGGGGAAGTAGTTAGTCAAAATATATAGACTAAAATTCGTTCAAGTCAATGGCGCCGTTGCCGGGGAGGTGACGTAGTGCTATAAGTGGGACTTAGAGTTAGTTGAGTACTTGTGTTAGCTACATTACTTGTTTTATTTTGTTTTCTTTTTATTTTGAGAATTTTGATACTTTGATATTTTGTAGGTGTGAACTTCATCGATTAGATGGATGGATATAATCAACACCCGTGGAATCATTGTTATGATCCACATGGTATGATTTATCCTCCACAACATGTAGATATGGGATACGATAATTGGAGGAACTTTGATTATAACTATCATATACAACAAGTTCCCTCCTATTACCAAGATTGGAGTAACAATGATGCATCCACTTTTCAAGAGATAGCCCCGGTCTACATGGATATGCATTATGATCAAGAAAGTGATCCACAAGATGGATTTGAATTCCATGGAGCTCCGGAAGAAAATTATTACGATAATGAGAGAAGCTTTGAGTACGATTACCAAATACAACAAGCTTCCTCTCATTATCAAGAGTGGGGAAGCAATGAATATTGGCCACCAAATGATGAAGAGAAGCACAAAATAGAAGATGTCATGGCAAGGATGGAAGATATGTTGAAAAGGACGATAGAGCAACAAGAAAAGCAAATAGAGGAACAAGCTAAGACAAATGACCAACATGCAAGGGGACTCAAATCACTTGAGTGTGTAATTGGGCAACTTGCCACGGTCATTGGGGAGTTGACCATCGTCATTAAAGAACTACAAGAAGTGGAGGACCCAATTGAGGATGAAATTGAAGATGCCAAACTTTTTGACAAAAGAGATAAAGAGGAATGTCCCTTGATGGACACGAGCAAAAATGAACAAGAAGATCTAGAAGCATCGGAATACGATTTGAAGAGTGAAATGAGCATTTCTAAACTTTTAAACTCTTCAATTTACTCTTTAATTGATATTGATGCTTCTATTGATTTTATTTTGCCTCTTGATCGCTTTGACCCAAGAAAAGAAGTTGAGAAAAGCTTGAGCATCCATAAGGAAAAAAGAAATGAATGGGCAATAATGATGGTGAAAAAGCAAGAGGATCATCCATTGAGAAAAATATGCAAGAATGAGTCTACAATTCATGAGAGCCTCCTTGATTTTGAGGCCAAAAGATCGAAATACAATGGGAAGGAGGCTCGATATCCATGGCCTTTCCGATGAGTTCTTTTATTTCCGTCCGGCTTGAAGACGTTAAACTTAGCGCTAAATGGGAGGCAACCCATTCTTTATTGCTTTCTTTTATTTTTAGATTTGTAGCTTGTTTGATCTTTTGTTTAGTTTTTGTTTTGTAGGTTGAGTGTTGTATTGGTGGTCAAGGATGAGAGATATGCATGGTGGCGCTCAAGGGTAATGGTGCTTTGGTGCTAAAGGTCCAAGGGACAATTGGTGACGATAGCTTGCTTCTTTGGTGAGCTTTGTTGATGGTAAAATTCTAAGGTAACACATTCATTCCCAAACTTTGCATTCAACTATATAGTTTCATTTAAGTTTGGGGGGATTTCGTGTGTTAACCTTCATTTTTATTGCACCATTTGTCCTACTATATTGTGTAACTTTGTTGGATGAGATTTATTGTGGATTGTTGGTGTTTGATGCTTAATTGGTGGTGATTATTGATTTTTTTTTTTTTTAGTTTGGTTGAGCTAGTTGGTATTGATTGATGCTTGCTTGTTCACTTGATTATGTGAAGATTGTGCTTGATTTGGTGCTCTCAATTCATGATTAGACAAGCTTGTGAGCTTTAGAGCCTTTAGACTTTTATATCTTATGGTCTATTTTTCTTCATGTGAGTATCATTCATACTTGTGTACTCTAGAACTTGCCAATTGTCTTGTTTGAGGTTACTTTTTGTGTGAGATCTTTGAAAGTGATATAAGGCCATCTTTGTTTTGAATAGTCACTTGACCAAATTTTCCATACCAAATGAAATTTCTCCGTAGTTAGCCACTTTGAGCCTATTGATCCATTTTCTTTGGCAACCTACAAATTTAGCCTATTTGTCCATCTTGTATGAGTCTAAATTTTCCTATGAACTAGTGGAGCTTGAAAGTTGACAAATGTGGTTGAATTGAGGTGTAATGTGAATTTGGTGGATTTGTTTGGTTGAAAAGTGAAAAGATTGAAAAAAAAAAAAAGATGAATTGTGCGTTGTGAGTTGTACATGAAAAAGATTGATTTGATGAAAAAAAGAAAAACATTGAAAAAGAAAACTCTCTTGTGTACAAACATTTGGTAAAACTTCAAATTCAAAAGTGTTGATTGGTTGGTGGTGAAGATTTTGCTTTAAAAGAAAGGAGCTAGTGAATTGAGTGGATGGAGAAATTTGAGTTGCAACTTGATCAATTGTAACTTTACTCTTGAGTTTTAGAGATGTTCGACGAGACGTCTTTACTTCTCGCTCCACTAGTTTATGAGTCACTTTATCTAAATCCTTCCTACCTTAACCAAAGAGCCTACATTACAACCAAATGTGAAGTCCTTATTGATTCTTTGATTGAACACTTTCATGTCGTGGAGAACTTAGACATTTGGCAAGCATATGGAGTGCACTTGTGTGATTTGATGTTGAGAGCATACATTTCCTTGATATACACTTTGAGTGATGAGAGATACACTTACTTGTGAGGAAATTGTGAATTGAGCACTTAATCTTGCATTGATTTGAGCATAACTTGTGAACTTGTTTGTGGATTTTTGTACCTCTTGGCTTGACTAGATTGAGGAAAGTTGACAATCACTCATTCAATTTTGATTGAATTTCTTCGCAATCCTCCCACTTGTTCTATATTTCTTTCGTTGCTCGGGGACGAGCAACACTTTAAGTTTGGGGGGGTTGATTAGTGTGAAAATTGCTTGAAATTCATGTGTTTATTTTGCATAATTTTGAGGATTTTGTTGCATTATTCATACTAAATTGACTAATTGCACTTGAAATGAGAAAGGTATGTGTTTTGCTATTTTTTAGGTAAATTGAACTTATTTGGAAGCAAAATACGTGTCTGAGAATTCATGAAGTCAAGAAGATAATTGCACCATTGGATGCGTCTCGAAAAAATGAGTGGAATGAAAAAAAGAATCAAGTCAATCGGAGGTCGGAAGCTCAAGATATGATCGAAACAAGAAAGTGTGAAACTGTAACAGATTCCACTCGGGCAGCCGAGTCAACCCACTCGGTTGACCGAGTGAAATCTGCTTCCAGGTCAGTTTCTGGACTTCCAACTCACTCGGTTGACCGAGTCAAACCACTCGGTTGACCGAGTCAACTTGCTGATGCGCGAAAATTCGAGAATTTTAAAGGATTTCAAGGGCCTAAGTGCAAATTTCGTCTCCAACACTCTTCCAAGCTATAAATAGCTCCCCAAACACATTGTTTTAGGGGTTTTTGGCCTCACTTCTACACACTCAAGCCCTAATTCATTTTCCTCCAACATGTGAGAAATAGAGGAGCAATTAGCTTAGGTTTGAGGAGATTATCTCCTCAAACACACTCTTCATTTTTATGCTTTCTTAGTTTAGAATCATTTGGGTATTTTATTTTCATATAAGAATGGAGAAATTACAAGACTCTCAAGGTGATATTTTTCTTTTATTTAAGTTTTGTATGGTAAATTTCTTGTTTATTTATATTTCTTTTGTTGTTTTAGCCATGGGTGTTTTCCCAAACACCATGGGCTAAGCTTTTTATGTTTTGGGTGTTTGAAACCATGTGAATATTGAATGTGTGAATTGTTTAAGCTTTGATTATTGTTGATATTTGAATTATTGCTTCTCTTATTGGGTTTTATTGGTGCTTTGTGTATTAGCTTCTATTAATCCGTATTTTGAGGCATGTTTAGCGTAGACGAGAGTTACATGAACATGTTTAAATTTATGGTGTGAGTTGTTGGTATACAAATGCGTTTATTATACTTTTAATTCGTCGAGAGAGAGTTAATTGTATTAGAACCCCATTAAGAGACATTAATTACTTGAATGGTTATTTGGGTAGTTGGTGAGGATTAGGAAGAGGTCTTATTACCGGGTTTGGGAACACCTTAGACGTAAGGCTATAGTACCCGAAGGGAAATGATTTTCATCCTAGCATCTTGATGCTCTTAGTAAATTCAAATTGAAACATAAACATGGTATAAACAATCCCACTCGATTTCACTAGGTAGAGAACACCCGAAGCATTCCCACCCTTGCACTTCTTCGGATTTCATTCGTAGTTGTTATTTGCTTTTAATTGTCATTTCCTTGTTTTCTTAGTTAGTAGTTAATTTACTTATTAGGATTGTGTTTAGTTTAATTAAATTCCTTTGATTTCTCTTAGCTTTAGTTCAAATTGCTCCCGAGCCCGTAGCTACATTAGTTATGCCAACATACAACTCTAGGGATCCATTGCACTAGCCAACCTCCCGTGGTTCGATACTACTTGGTCGAAATACTTACGTGCATACTACTACGATCCCTTATGCTTGAGGGGAAGTAGTTAGTCAAAATATATAGACTAAAATTCGTTCAAGTCAGAGGTGAGCTTTCAACAATTACGTAAGCGTTGGGAACTTCAATTTCTATTCTGCGTTTTATTCGATTTAACACCTCGATGAAGGCGTGTCTGTCCAAACTATGCGTAATAGTGATCTTCCTCGTGTAATTGCGTCCAAATTGGAGCCACTTATTACGGCCGCATTACCGCACGCAATCGCGTACGTGCGCCACCCTTCGAACAATACTCGGCGTCAGACTCCATATATGACATAATATTTAGACTGGACTGAAGTACACGATTGATTGAAGATAATAAGTATTGAGTATGCATGGACGATTTTTATATTTTCATATTTATAGATGGATCGACTAGAAGTTGGATACCATTGTAACAAACCACTTTAAACACATATATAAATCTCTCTTTACAGTTTTCTTCAATATTCTTTTTTTGGTTTTCACAATTATTTTTATTTAAAATTTCTTAATTATTAAAAGTAAAAGTTGTGCAATTGTATTTTCAATCAACTAGCACACATTTTAATTACACCATAATTTAATCTTTGTCTTTATATACTATTATGATTTTAATTAAACTGTTGACAAATGTTCTCTATATTATTTTACAAAGTACATGTTCTCTATATTATTCTACAAACTTCAACAAATACTATACATTTATATCTAATGTTCATAATTGTTCTTCTATCAAAAAATAATATTGTATACTCAAAAATATTTCATCACTTCATGTAATTATATTAATTTCAATTTCATTGTTTTATTCTTCATTCAGGTGACTTTAATTTTCTATGTCGTGCTCTAAATTTCTTATGTTTATTTTTTATAAGCGTTTTAAAATACAAGTTATACCTGCATATTGATTAGTGTGAAAATTGCTTGAAATTCATGTGTTTATTTTACATAATTTTGAGGGTTTTGTTGCATTATTCACACTAAATTGACTAATTGCACTTGAAATGAGAAAGGTATGTGTTTTGCTATTTTTTAGGTAAATTGAACTTATTTGGAAGCAAAATACGTGTCTGAGAATTCATGAAGTCAAGAAGATAATTGCACCATTGGATGCGTCTCGAAAAAATGAGTGAAATGAAAAAAAAGAATCAAGTCAATCGGAGGTCGGAAGCTCAAGATATGATCGGAACGATAAATGCGAAATTGCAGCAGAATCCACTCGGGCAGCCGAGTCAACCCACTCGGTTGACCGAGTGAAATCTGCTTCCAGAGCATTTTCTGGACTTCCATCTCACTCGGTCGACCGTTTGGGCCCGTTTCTGCGCGGAAATTCGAGAATTTTAAAGGATTTCAAGGGCCTAAGTGCAAATTTCATCTCCAACACTCTTCCCAACTATAAGAAGCACCTCAAATCAGATTTTTAAGGGTCTTCCAACTCATTTTTCACACACACAACATGAGATAAGTAGAAGAGTAAATAGATTAGGGTTTGAGGAGCTTCTCTCCTCAAACACACTCTCCATTAGATAGTTTTTATGCCTTTTAGTTTAGAATCATTTGAGTATTTCATTTTCATGTAAGAATGGAAGAATTTCAAGACTCTCAAGGTGCTATTTTTCTTTTATATAAGCTTTGTTTGGTAAATTTCATTTTCATGTTTTATTTTGTTGTTTTAGCCATGAGTGTTTTCTCAAACACCATGGGCTAAGGTTTTTATGCTTTGGGTGTTTAAAACCATGTAAATATTTAGTGTTGGAATGGTTTATGCTTTGAATATTGTTGATATTTGGATTGTTGCTTCTTTTATTGAGTTTTATTGGTGCTTTGTGTATTAGCTTCTATTAATCCGTATTTTGAGGCATGTTTAGCGTAGACGAGAGTTACATGAACATGTTTAAATTTATGGTGTGAGTTGTTGGTATACAAATGCGTTTATTATACTTTTAATTCGTCGAGAGAGAGTTAATTGTATTAGAACCTCATTAAGAGACATTAATTACTTGAATGGTTATTTGGGTAGTTGGCCGTGGTGAGGATTAGGAAGAGGTCGTATTACCGGGTTTGGGAACACCTTAGACGTAAGGCTATAGTACCCGAAGGGAAAATATTTTCATCCTAGCATCTTGATGCTCTTAGCAAGTCCAAATTGAAGCATAGACACGGTATAAACAATCCCACTCGATTTCACTAGGTAGAGAACACCCGAAGCATTTCCCACCCTTGCACTTCTCCGAATTTAGATTCGTAGTTGTTCTTTGTTTTAATTGTCAATTTTTTGCTTTGATAGTAATTTTCCTTCTCAAGTTGTGGTAATTTCTATTATTGGTAATTTTCTTACTTTTAGTAGTTTAAATTATTTGTTAGTTTTTAGGTTGGTGTTTGATTTAATCTTTTGAAGTTTGGTAGTAACTTAGTTTTATTTTAGAAATCCAAACACCGAGCCCGTAGCTACATTAGTATGACGACATACAACTCTAGGGATCCATTGCACTAGCCCACCTCCCGTGGTTCGATACTACTTGGTCGAAATACTCACGTATATACTACTACGATCCCTTATGCTTGAGGGGAAGTAGTTAGTCAAAGCATATAGACTAAAATTCGTTCAAGTCACATACCTCATGCACGTACGAAAATATTACTCCCCCTGTCCAATTTTAATGTGCCTACTTCTCCGGGCACGGGTTTTAATGAATATTGATTAGTTTATTCATAAAGTAGATAAGTTGAGAGTATGATAGAGTATTGTGGGGTCCATTTGTAAATAAATGATTGTTTATGAATAAAGTGAATGGCAAAGTGGGTAAATAAGTAATGGTAGGAGGGTGGAGATAAAGTAGTATGAATAGTATTGTTTCCAAAAAGGGTATGGGCATAATAAAATTGGACAACCAAAAAAGAAAAGTAGGAATAATGAAATTTGACGGAGGGAGTATTAGACAAAGACTCACATATTACAACCATACACAAATAACAACACATTCTCTTATTCAATTTGAACTGCAAGAGTATTGTTGAAGATGACATGAATTATCAAATACATTAATTATATAAAATCTTATTAAATAATAATATATTTTTTTTCAATCCCGCGAAATTCGTGGGTCTTACACTAGTATATAATAAAAAATAAAAGGGTAAACAAGTAACATTTTTTAGATAAATTAATATTGTGAGATAAAATAATCAACACCATATAATATTGGGTGCGACACGTGTTAAAAATTCAAAAATGTGAAATACCAACTAAACACCAAAAAGTGGAACACGAAAATGTGTGAAAACTTATTTTGAATTAAAAATGGTGGACACTCTTAAAAAAATATTCTAGTAAAAGTTAGGTTTTAAAAAAATAAATAAAAAATTTGGCCGTTTAAATTTTAAAAAATGATAATTTTAATATGTTCATGTAAAATTTTTGAACACCTTTTTTTTTTTTTTTCGGACAATGTTGATTTGTCCGAAAAAAAAATTCCAAACATCTTTTTTTTTTTTTAATTTTGTGTTTGTTAAGATTTTTTTTTGAAATGGTGGGGATGATTCTCACAAAATAAAATGGGTAGGTGTACTCATCTTCGTATTTTTTTAAAATTTTACAGAAAAGGTATACCGTATATGGGATATTTTACATGTCCTTTAGAATGAAAAAATTATCTGGTGGGTGTCCTGAATAGGTTTACGTGCGTATAACCGCACCCTATAACAAAAAGAAAAAGAAACGATCCATTTACTATTTTCTTAAATACAAATTGGCGTGGGGTATATGTCCCTCCAGCTTTGTTTAATGCACTTTCCCTCTTTTTTCAAAAAATTAAATATTTATGTAAAATATCTATTTTGCCCTTTAAGTAAAATATAATAAAATACAAAAATACACACTCCCCTGAATACTCACCCTAACCCTAATTTTTTTCATTTTCTTCTTGCCCACTTCATTTTGTCTCTCATTTCTTCCACTCTTCTTCCTCCTCAATTCATGGTGATTCGGGTGTAAATTGCATTACTTTAGTGTATATTTAGAGCTTATATTTCTTGTATTTTCACATTATATTGATCAATTGTGGATGATTTGATTTAATTGTGAGAAAGGTATGGTGTTGTTGATGTTTGTAGATAAAACGAGGCTTTTAGGAGCAAAACACATGTCATATATCTCACTGAGTCAAAGAGAGGATTGCACCATTAAATTCGTCTCGAAAAATGGAGTGGAATGGAAAAAAGAATCGAGTCGATCGGAGTTCGAAATCAGTTATGCACGAAACAAGGATTAGAAATGACTCGGCCGAGTTGCTCAAAAACTCGAAACTTCAGAATCGGCCGAGCTCAAAAGGGGACCAGAGACTGGAACATCGAGCAACTCGGCCGAGCTGCTGAATGGAAAAAGCATTTTCACGCTTTTATTAAGTCCCGACTTGGTCGAGTGACCCCAACTCGGCCGTGTGGCAGTTCAATTCGTCCTAAACGCGTGTTTCTACCTAGAGCACGTGCCAAATTGAATGAGGAGGGTATAAATAGACCCATTTTCGGTTTTAGAAGGGTTCTCTCCCAATTATCAAACCTATTACACATAGTTACACACAATAGAAGGTTTTGTTGAGTTTTTCTTGTGGATTTTACATAGAATAGCATAGATTAGTGGATAGTTTTCAATTTCAAGCAACAATTTACATTAGGCATTGTTAATTACTTCAAGTTCTAACTTAATTTCAACAATCAAGGTGATATTTACTCTTATTGCAATTTCAATTTGGTTATTTTTCATCCTTTGCTATTTCTCTATTGATTACCTATGAAATTGATGTTATATAGTGTTGTAGCCATGAGATTCTCTTCTAGAACCATGGGCTAATCTCTAATTGTCTTGGGTGTGGATGTTTTGATGGGAGTTTAGTGTAATTGTAGATTAATTTCATGAATAGCTTAGGATTTGGGTGTTTATGCTTCTAGGGTTGTAATTTAATTGATTCATTTGGTTGATCAACTCTATTAGCTAGCATGTTCGATTATGTTTATTGCAACGAGAGTTGGGTAGCATGATTGGGAGTGTGAGTGTGAACTTTGATCAATTGAATAGAAGTTAAGTACTCCCTCCGTCCCATACTTGAAGCTACAAACCAAATTGGCACGAGTTTTAATAAATGAGTTGTTTATTAGTATTGTGTAAGATAAAGTGGGGGTAATAAAGACTTTTCAACTTTATAAATAGTAATAAAGTTACTTTTTAGTGTAATAAAGTAGTGGCATTTGTTGTAATATTGTGATGTTTTAAGGGGACTGTTTAAAAGTGCTTTTACTATTTTAGGTAATGTTGCTTCAAGTATGGGACGCCCAAAATGGTAAAATGTAGCTTCAAGTATGGGACGGAGGAAGTAGTAATTAGCTTAACCGAGAGAGGGTTAATTGCTAGACCGACACCTTTAGACACTAAACGAATAGAGGTCATCTAGAAGTTTAGTGAGAGGGTGTTTCATAAGCATTTGTAACCGTGTTGAAAGTGCTTATGAAACACTATCGTATGAGCTTATGGTATTTGGTTAGATCCTATAATTGCTAATCAATGCACGATGTTCACCTATGCCTTTCGAGGGGGTCTACACACATATGTGATAGTTTTTAGCTTAATCCGAATTCATAGCTAATTCATGTAATTGGTGTTGGGAAATTAATTCCCCCAAGGGCGGACGAAAAATAAACAAGAAATAAAATGAATAAATAACACAATCACCAACACAAGAATTTAACGTGGAAACTCCAAAACCGGAGAAAAACCACGACCCACCAAAGAGATCACTATATGATAAATTTTTACAATCACACAGAATTCCTCTCTTTTGACACTCAACCCTCCTACACTCTTTCAAGTCTACAATGACTCTCACCTTTCTCACGAGACTCTATTACAAGAGAATATAAGAAAAGACTTTAAACTATAATCAAATACAAGACTAAAGTGTATTGATTGGTGCACTTATAACAAAGACCTAAGGACTCCTTATACAGGATTAGGAAGTCCTCCCTTCTTTCCTCACATCCGATGTGGGGCAAAAACTCCTTTTATTTTAGCACAAGCCTAAGCCCAACAAACTCCACCTTGATAAAATAAAAGAAAGCTCCATTGTCTTCACCGACAAACATGATTCTTAAACCAAAGAACCAACATTCTCAAAACAGAGAACACCTACTCCACCATATGAGTAGAACACTTAGAATCACCCATTCTAAGAATTTCCTTCGGCACTGTCTTCATCGACAATTAAACATGATTCTTAAACCAAAGAACCAACATTTTCAACATAGAGAATACCTACTCCACCATAAGAGTAGAACATTTAGAATCACCCATTCTAAGAATTTCCTTCGGCACATATCGAAAAATACCTGCTAAAATTTATGGTGCAACTTCTAACTGTTGGCATTCCTAGAAGTCCTTCAGCCATCGAAATCTTTCACCACACACCTTGCATCCTTGCCAAACCAATGAACATGTGGTCCAATTAACGTCATCACATCCTCGTTCATGGCAGTTGGACATGCCATAAGGATGTTCATATCCTCAATCAGAGGACATCATCTTCTATCGCAACGTTAGCAACATTTTCGGAGCCATTTGCCGCCACCGCTCCACCTTAATTAACTTCACCTTGTGTACACCAGATTGTATCAGCATATCCTTAACTTGCACTTGCCACAAGCTAAAACTGATTCTTCCATCATATTTCTCCATGTCATACTTCATTGCACTCAAAGTCTTTGACATACCGTTTCTCCGCCCTTAAACAACCGTCTCAAAAGAGACCCTCGAACCTCTCTAAAAAATCTTTTCTGATGTGGAAGATCAGACTACGCTGCAACCACAGAGCATACTAAAAACAAATAGAGACTAAACCCGGGCTCTGATACCACTTGTTGGGAAATTAATTCGTCCAAGGGCGGACGAAAAATAAACAAGAAATAAAATGAAGAAATAACACAATCACCAACACAAGAATTTAACGTGGAAACTCCAAAACCAGATAAAAACCACGACCCACCAAAGAGATCATTATATAATAAATTTTTACAATCACACAGAATTCCTCTCTTTTGACACTCAACCCTCCTACACTCTTTCAAGTCTACAATGACTCTCACCTTTCTCACGAGACTCTATTACAAGAGAATATAAGAAAGGACTTTAAACTAGAATCAAATACAAGATTAAAGTGTATTGATTGGTGCACTTGTAACAAAGACCTAAGGACTCCTTATATAGGACTAGGAAGTCCTCCCTTCTTTCCTCACATCCGATGTGGGGCAAAAACTCCTTTTATTTTAGCATAAGCCCAAGCCCAACAATTGGTTCACTTAATTACTCATAAAACGAAAACACCCGAGGCAATACTTTTCCTTTGCACTTTCCAAAAGAAAGTTAGTTAGTTCGTTTACTTCATTTACCTCGTTATTCTTAATTGTGTTGCATTTAGTATACTTCTATTAATTTCTTTCTACTAGTCTTCTTTAGTTAATTGCTTAATTCATTGATTTAGTTTAATATACTTAGTTGCTTCTTTTAAAATTCAAAAACAACAACATTTAGTTACTACAATTGCATGATAGCTTGCAACTTTAGGGACTCATTCTCACTCAATTAAATTCTTGGAACGAAAATCTACTTGGTATACTTATCATACTACTATCGAACCCATACGCTTGTGGGGATCGTATAGTTGTTAAAAAGAGCAAAAATATGAACCAAGTCAATGGCGCCGCTGCCGGGGATTTAAGCGAGTGTTGTTAGTGAGACTTAGAGTTTGTTACGTGTTATTGATAGTAGCATTTCTTTTTCGTTATCTTATTTTTCGTTTCTCTTTGTGGGCTTTGATACGTGTCTTTTGTAGGTGTGATCACAAGATCTCGTGGAGGCAATTTGGAACCATTGAATCTTGAGATCGAGGCACACGCAAGGAGAAGAAATCGAAGTAGAAACTATCAAAGAGTTGTAGAGAATCTTGAGATGGAGAACAACAAAGAGTTGAATCCTCCACCACTCCAAGATGATGAGCCTCAAAGAGAGAATCCCCAAGTTAGAAACCAATAAGGAGGTAATCCACCTCCAAACCCTCCACCAAATCTCCATAATCTCAATCCACAATATCCACCTCAAAACCACCCTCCATATCAATGATACTATTCTTACCCTTATCCACCTCCACAACAAGCCTACTATCCACCACCTCCACCACATCAATACCCACCACCTCAACACCCTTACCCTCCTTACCAATATCCTCCACCCCAACAAATTCAAGAAGAGTATATCCCTCCTCCTCTCCACATATAGAAGAGCCTCAACGTGTATACCATGGAAGGCCAATGAGGGAATATTTTGAGCCTCAATCGAGAGAGTACTACGATGGGTTAGCAAGACCAAGGGTAAAGGCAAACAACTTTGAGATTAGTGCTTCTCTACTACGAATGTTGAGGGAGAGACAATTTGAAGGAAGAACGGAGGAAGGATTTGAGAAGGACCCGAATGAACATCTTGCTCAATTCTTAGAGGTAGCCGACACTCTCAAGCAAAATGGAGTGTCGAGAGTGTCGGAAGATGCTAAGAAGTTGAGGTTATTCCCATTCACATTGTCGAGGAAAGCAAAAGCTTAGCTACAATCAAGCATTCCCGTCGGAGAAGTGAGGACGTGGGAAGAATTGAAGAAGAGATTTCTATTGAAGTACTATCCTCCTTGCAAGACGATGGAAGCCAAACAAAAGATCTCTACGTTTCAACAAGGGGCCAATGAGGGCATCAAAGCAGCATGGGAAAGGTTTACAAATCTTCTCATCACATGCCCCCATCATGGATTTTCAATAGAACAAACAACATGTTGGTTCTTTTGTGGATTACGAGCGGAAGATCAACACCACATTGATGCTTGTGCGGAGGGTTCAATTTGGCGGAAATCGGTGGATGAGATCAATGACATAATGGAAGGGATATCAAGCAATACTTTCAAGATGAGAGTAGACCGTGGAGCAAGAAATCAGGTAGCTCAAGTGGATGACAATGATAGCATGAAGGCAATGATGACCACACTCATAGAAAAATTGAATGTTATATATCAACCGAGAGTTAATCATTTACCCTTTGGGCAAGAGGATGCTCAAATGGGACCTATTGAAGAAGTGCAATACATGGGTCAACAAGGATACCCACAAAATTTTCAAGGGAATCGACAATATTAAGGGCAACCACCATATCAAAATCGTGCTCAAGGATATCAAGTTCCTCCTCAAAACCGATTCCAAGGACAATCTCCATCATCTCAAGGACAAGGGGGTCCATCCCCTCAATACCAAACTCCTCAAAACCTGAATTTTTAGAGGAATGAGAATTTGTCCTACTCTAATCCTAAAAGTGTTATTCAATATCCTCCCGAATTTGATCCCGGAGCAAAACTTTCAAGTGGAGAAGGGAAATCCGCCACGGACGAGCTTCTTGCACTCCTCATGAAAAAGAAAAAGATGGAGACAAGTGAGAAGAAATCCGAAGCAAGCGACTCCATCCTTGCTCAACTTATAGTGGAAATAAATATTACTTTGGTCATATTAGATTTTAGTCCTGTGGTTTTTACCCTCGTCGTCTTGAGGGATTTTCCTCGTACGTATTTGCTATTAGTTTCTCGTGTTCTGTACGTACTCTTATACATCACGTTGTAGATCACATTGTGTCTGATCAATCTTGAACAAGTTTACGTTTCTTGATCCTTCGATTTGCATCGGGATTCGCGACTCGACTAGTCCCTGGATAGGATCTGCAGCAAAGGCAGGGTTGTAACATGACTTCTGTTACATTAAACAAAATGTAAAGAAAATATGGTCCAAAATCTTGAAAATTTATGATTCAGAAATTAAAGGAGCAGTGGTGTTCATGTTTGAGACCATGACATGATCAGAAACAGATGTTAATGTTGTAGTTAAATTTAGCATTCATAAAGACCACGTGATGTACATGTGATGGATCAGAAAAAATCAAATCTACAAGGTTCATATACCAACATATATATATATTTATGTTATTTTTATGTCAAATTTTCGGAATTTAGGAAAATGTGTTTTTATTTTCTATTTTTTTTTTCATAATATATATTTATATAAATTCTCATTTTCAGGGTCTTTATCAATCAATTCAAACCTCACGAGGGCTTGTTTCGTAAATGTAATATGTTTTTGACATAGAAAGACTGTTGTTTGATGATTGAAAATTAAAAAAAATATTATTTTCTCTATGAAATTTTTGATATTTCTTTAATTAACAAGTGGTTTTCGTGTGTTTCTTTTAATTGTGCTATCCAGCTGCATTAGTTAGTGTGATTCTTTTTGTCTTCTTTATTTCCAAATTTTAATTGCACGATCATTAACTAGATTGAGTTGATGTTACTTGTTAGAAGAACCTAGAGTACTTGAGAAAAAAAAATAACAAAAAGTAAGATCATAAAAAATAAGATCATAAAAGACCAAAAAAAAAAAAAAAATATCCGACTACACATAACTAGCACCATCGTCGTGAAAACTTTTTTCCACAAAATAAACACGTCTTAGTTAGTGCTCATGTAACGAGTCTTTGTATGTCTTATTTATTGGTCATGTTCTAAACATGGGGAGTCTTCCAATTCAATTCGAGTATAAGACAATGAAATGCCATTTTAGGTGAGAATGTCACTCCAACGTTCAATCTAATTGGACTTTCATCTTTTAGATCGAAATTATTTTACAAATGGGTTGAGTCCATTTTTCGTGCTCCAATAAGATAGATGGGCTTCCAGACTCAGTTCAACTGCAACGATCCACGGGCAGGCGACGCCCTTCTCCTCTATAGGATTGCACTTTAGCCGCTATAATTTAAACTTCTTTAACAAATTCCTATTAATAAGGAGTACTCTCAATCTCACTAATTACAATAAAAATGGTTGTCCAGATTCTGGATATCCAAAATGATGTGTAATGACTATTTAACTCTCAATGAATTTCGACGTTTATTTCTTTATTACCTATATTTTAGACATTTTGAATGAAAATATTACAATTTTACTATTTTTTGGATATCACCTCACTAATTAACCAATGTGAGAATATGAACTTAGTTTTCACAAATCTCAACAACACTTCAATAGGTAAGGTATATCACTTAACGTCTCAATTTCTTATATTAATTTTTCACTTACCGTAATTCGATTTTGACATTTTAAACGTACTACGATCGTCTATTTCGAGAGTAGATGGAAGATTGATGAGTTAAGAGGGAGGGAGTTCTAGTTTTGGATTGTTGTGCAAAAGGAGAGTAAATTTTGGCAGATGATTCAATGAAAGAAGAAAAAGGTTTCTAAAGTGGAAGGTGTGCAATAAATGTGTAGGGGCCATGGACTAGGACAAACCAAAGCTTTCCCTTCCCTTGTGTGGTAAAAGAGAAACATTTTTTATTATTATTATTTTATTTCGAAAAAGGAAAAAATCCCACTAGTAAATAATGTAGGAATTGGTGACTTGTTGAATTATAGACCAATAGTATATTTTGTCGTCTCTTGACAATAGTTTTTATTTATTTTTTTACATATATTGGGTAGAAACATTTGCACAAATAGTTAGATATGATCAGATTGTCTACACTCTTTCTCCAATCTGTCTACATAACATGTGAACGAATGGAAATAAAATTGAGTCAAGAGTAAAAACAAAAAGTATAATGATTCACTTTTTTAAAATATTTGTTTAATGTTACTTGAAATTGAGTTTGAATAAGACATGTATCATATTATTATATATATGAAAATAAAAAATATACTCTTAATACCTTGTTTTATTATGCATGTCAATTAGACATGGACAATAAAATAAAAATCTTCAACCTCTCGGTTCGGGAGTGTGTAACCATCAGTTCAGCGGTTCGTCAATTTCGATTAAAAAATCGAAATGAATCTTTCATACAAAGAATTCAATTTAGGTTACATGGGTTAGAATTGGCCAGTTTAACGGGTAGAGATCTAATGGTTTAGATCTATAGACTGTTACAGATGGACGACATAGATTGGTTTATACGGTACGATCGAATTGACAGTTTGAACTGAACCGTTCGATGTGACGGTTCAACCATCAGTTTGGACAGTTAAATTTTAAAAATTAACAAATTTGTCAATTAGAAATGAACCACCAGTTCAAAAACCATAAAAGAAATTGATTCTGAATCGATTTGATTTTTTATTTCAATTTTTCGCAATCCGTAACCATCGGTTCCGAATCATGTGCCAATCCATACTTGAAAGAAATGTTTTTACAATGAGACCAAACTAATACTTCCTTAGTCCAAAAAAATGATGATCTTTTATTTCTTTTTTGTTTGTCATAAAATATATCGTCCTCTCTTTTAGAATATGCAAAATGTTCAAAATACTTTTATTTATTAAATGATTATTATTTAATGTTTAATAAATAAGAGTATATTTTATATATAATAAATATAATGATGTTTTATAAAAAATATATAACCCTAGCTATAATAAATAAGGGTATATTTCAAATATAATAAATTTAAAATATAATAAATGATGTTTTATTTAAAAAATGCAAGTCACCATCCATGATTCCCCACATGTTAATAGAAAATTTATAACCTTAGCTCATTAACAATATTATTCCTCCATTTTCTTGAACTTTGATCTCTTACATATATAATAATGTTGGGAGTTTGTCATATTTGAACCATTTTAAGGGCAGATAAATCAGAAATTCAGATAGGTATTTATTGCAGCATTTTAACACTATTGGATTAAAAGATTATCTGCTTTTTTTTTAAACTAAAAGAATAATTATCTGTTTGAACAGTCAGAGAAGGTTGTGGAAATATTACAAAGAAAATTAAAGAGAGTAGAGGTCAAACTAAGTGTTTTGATGACACAATTTCTTAGTGTAATTAATATAGTCAGGTATAGTGTCAGGGAATTTATCATGTCAAATTAAAATCATTATCAACCTTTCCTAATTTTTGAAAAGGACTCTTGATGATTTACATATCCCAAAAATAAATGTCCTTTTCTTGAATTGGACACTTTTACTGTGATCAATCCTTTCATTTATTTATTTATACTAATATATAATCTATTTTTGTTCTGCGATAATTTGTATACTTTGATGGATACGTTTTTTAAGAAAAATGAATTTTGGAAGTTAATTATGTAAAATAAATGAAGGATATTATAAATAATTTGATGAGACGTAAAGTTAAATGTATGAAAAAATGAGTGGTAATTTTGAAAATAAAAATGATGCGAGATTATTAATTTTATGATGTATTTTCATATTAAGAGTGTGCAATTGTAATCGAGGGATGGAGGGAGTAATTTTTGAACTCTAATTTTGCTTTTCAAGACCAATTATTCTTTGAAGAAGTGGCGAGTGTATGCAATTAATAATTACGTTTTGTAGAAGTGATTTAAAATACATTTGTGAAGAAAATTTTGAAGTGTGTAAAATATTTTTGGCCTCACTATGCCTATTTTTTTTTTAAATGTTTTTTAAGTTAGTTTATGATTTTTTTTAAGAGTGCATATTTCCCTTTTCTTTTCTTTAAAGTTAATATTTGACTTGATGATACATTTTGAAATTCGCTATTCAAATTCTATATAATCAGAATTGATTAAAAAAAATTAAAATTAAATAGGCATTTTCGACCTTCTATCAAATTCTGAATATTCAAAATTTGAATGTGTGGTGTCGTCTTTATGAAATAATAAAATGACGAAAGTCTTGCATATGCAATGTATCACCAATTGGCTAAGTATGTATATTAACTAATGACACCTAGAAACTTGTAAATCTAACCAATGCCACTAATTAATTATTATTAAAGAAGAATGTTCTAGCTAGATGCTGAAAAAAGTACAAAGATTATGTGTAAGGTATTATAGCTATTGCAAAAAGTCATATCTAATGATTTTATAGTTTGCATTTGTTTTTATCTAGTTTCTTTTTTCTCTTCATAATTCTTATTTATATTTAAGTTCAACTTTTTTTCCTTAACCTTGTATTTTGGGGTTATTAAGAATTTGTACTTTTTACGTGATCATTGTCTTACTTGTTCAAGTACATGAGAATTATGCACTATATAGATTCGAGCAATTCGAGTTTAAAATTAAATTTGTGTATATACACTAAACACAAAAAATTCATTAAAAAAAAGTCTTTATACCATATTTGGAAACCCAAATTTGGGGTTGAAACTTGAAAGGGAAAAGGGAAGAAAGGGAAAGTGTACCAAATTAGAAAGACAAATACACCACACAAGTGAGTTATGATTAGTACAGCACATCTAATTCGATTTATAATAAGGTTATTTAAAGTACATATATTGCATTCCTATATAATGTGTTACTACTATTTAATGTTTACAATTTTTTTTTCAATCACAATTTAAAAATCTATATTTTCTTATTTAACAAAATTGATCTCTATTATTTTTATTCATTTCTTTTTTTACATTTCTACATTTTTTACTTTCTAAATCTCTTTACTTGAACTGTTTACTAAACATTTAATATTATATTTCATCAACGTGTTACTAACACTTAAAAAGCTTAACACGAGACAGAGTGAGTATGCAACATACATCCAAGGGAGGAACTATATTTTGTTTTGTCTTAATAATGATGATTTAGAACCCTATCATAATCAAATATACAATGATAATGACTTGATTTACAAAGATTTGGGATGATTTGGATTTCAAAGGGCCCCCCAAATTTTGCTAGTTGAAAGTGATTTTCACCATGTAGGGAAAGTTTCATTAATTCTCCAACAAATATATAATTAAATGAAAAGGACCATATATAATATTAAGTCCCTCAACTTTAATTCTCTTCTTGTTTTATTGAGCCCTCCTACATTAATTTTGCCTTATTAATTACATTAGGGGCTTTTTAGGAGTTTGACATAAAAATATGTTTACTTTGAGTTTTCATATTCTGATTTTGAATTTTAAGATACTACATCGATTTTACTTTGAAATTTTAATTTTAATTTTGAAATATCACTCATACAATAGCTATAAATCTATTATCACAATTTTCAATACAATTAACTATCTCTCCTTATCCTTATGCTTTAATATATTTTCAACACATATTAAAGTTTATTAAATTTCATTAGTTGATTGTCAAAAATCATTTAAAACCCAAAGGAAACATATACACAAATATTCAGCTCAATTGATAGCTAAAAGGTGAAATTCATTACAATTGCAGTCAAATAATAATCTCTCAATTATCCTTTCATGAAATTCAATTTCATATGTCACAAATATTAGAATGGGACCCTTAACGTTATGAGGGTACGCACACCAACATTAATACATTATAGACAACACAATTACAATAATTTGTGGATGTTCCAAGACTCAAAAAAAAAAATCATTTTTAATCACTCTCAATGAAATTCGACTTATATATTTTTATTAATTTATTTAAAAATAAAATCGTCCATGATCATAAATAATTGGAGAAAGGGTTGGTCCATAGTGTTGTGGGTGATTGGCTAAAAGATGAAGAAAATGAATGCAACTTCTACCAACCTTGGCCAAATCACTAATAACAAACAATGGTTGGACCCCCACACCCCTTATTTAAATGGGAGGAAAATGAAACTTTTTTTTTATCAATGGTTTGATTTGTTCATATGATTAATCACTCATTTTAATTTAAGTGCAAATTTAGTGTACAATAAGTTTCTTGCACAAAGTGGGAATGAATTTATCTGGTTTTACTGTTTTAGGTGTTTGGAGTAATTTATGTGACGTTAGGTCATATATAGTGTCTTATATGAGTCACTTTTGTCCATTAAGACTTGATGACTCATATGTACAATACGTACACACTACATGTGGAAGTCCAGCCTGGTTGAGATGAACTTGCTCGTCCTGAATAGACATACATGTGCAGGGTGAGTTAGACATTCGACTGGGACGTGGTAAGTCGTGGATAACCTCTGAGATGGCACCTGACGAGCAACTATGAAACTCTTGACTAGGACTTCTTAACTCTGATATATTTTTGATTTATTTTTCTATTACTTACGTACACTAGTTTACACATTTCAGTTAAAATTGATGTTAGATTTCAGTTAAAACTAGTATCATATTTTAATTAAAATTGATGTCACGTTAAGTTTCACACTTGTGTCTAGTTACACACGACCGTTGATTAATTAATTTGTGAGCACCCTAGCTTATTAAATTCTACTCTTACAAGGTTGCTTAATTCCCATTTGAAAATTAAGCTTATAAATTCCACAATGATTGGTATATGCAGTGTTATATAGTGAAATAAAATCTTTTTTTTTTTCACCATTTATAATAGGAAGACAAAACATCTTGTCCGAAAAAAGTGAAAAATGCAAATATAAGCACTCATGTCCAAATATTAGTAATATTTTATTAGGAATTAAATGTTTTTGGT
This sequence comes from Galeopsis tetrahit, assembly GCA_963675135.1. Classification (NCBI taxonomy): domain Eukaryota; kingdom Viridiplantae; phylum Streptophyta; class Magnoliopsida; order Lamiales; family Lamiaceae; genus Galeopsis; species Galeopsis tetrahit. The sequence goes on along the minus strand of OY776125.1, from coordinate 2,617,553 downwards.
CCTCATAAATGGACCCTTTGGTGAAATCTTCAACTTGTCATATTTGCTTCTCACTGGGACCAACTCAAAAGTAGTAGTCCACAAAATATCTAACATTTTTTGCATTATAAAAATGCCCTAGCTAGTAATTAATTGAAAATTTCCCTAGACTTAATATTATTATTGATCCTAATACGTCAAATCATCTTAATATTCTAATAAAGTATTCCAAATTCATTTTTTCGAATACGAGTTTTAATGAATATTGATTAGTTTATATATAAAATAGATAAGTTAAGAAATATGAATAAAATAAATAATAATTTAAATAAATAAGTGATGGTGGGATGAAGAAGATTAAGTAATGTGGATTGTATTATTTTATAAAAATGAAAATAAAAAATTGAACAACCAAAAAAATAAAAGTGAAAATAATAAAATTGAAAAATATAAAAAGATCAAATTTTCAATATTTATATTATACATTATTACCATATTTCACATGTATAGATCGATCTCATGAGCATAAACTTTACCCTAAAAGATTTACTTCTATAATTTACACAATCTGGCATATATGTATACACACACTGACACATGTACACACATATAATCCATTAATAAATTGTCTCCATATTTAAATAGTTTCATATACAATTTAGGCGAATTTTAAAACATAACTTTAATTAATGTTATGCACTCATGAGAAAAAAAGCTTATCTACTTCAAAAAGTATTTCAATGTGTACAAAAATTATGCTACCTCCAAATATTTGTCCTAATGACAAATTTTATCCTGAATTTTTTAAATAAAGAAACCTATCATAATCCTTTAATTTACCTTCATTTAAGTTGTATAATTATATAATTGGTGAATTTAAAACCTAATATTTTACTTTTGGTACGTAATTATAAGCTAGGATTAATTCATATTCAAATTAATTGTGAAATATTCAAGGTAAAATATTCTTATATGTGGAATGATATCATGTTACATAACTGGTAAAAAAAAATAGTCTAGATACTGAAAAGTATTAATACTGTACGAACTTTTATTTATATGAACTAATAATTTATTTTATTTTTTAAAAATTGTGGGTCTAAAGTGACTTCAAGAGTTTTGACGGCACTATAAGCTTGTAAATAAGAGATTATAGGGGGCTTAATTTGCAATATAAAGGAATCCTTTTGCTACATCATCAGATAAGCCTACATTAAAAAATGTAACACACCAACAAAAACTTGAGAATCTTCATTATTTTCCACATAAAAGATATGCAGACTAACTTGAGGGCACCACATTTCTAACTCTAAACAAAAAAACAAACATATATGAAATCACTAGTGTCTAATTAATTAAACTTTCCATTTGACATTTTGATTGGTTGGTTCTCTTCGCAATCACATCAATTGTACTATATATATTATTTAATCATTTTTTTAAATGTATGTGTTCAAAAGTAATGAAAAACTTATAAACAGACAGAAGGAGTATCTTAGTTTTACAAATATATTTATCCTTACAGACCTATAGATGCACATGCATGTACTAGTCGATGGACTTCAGTTCTTTTAAAAGGGCACATGAACAATGAAAGAAGAAACGATCTGAATTCATACGTAAATTCTTCTTTCGTATCTCTTTAAACTTTACATTTTGTTATTTTAGGTGTTCCGTTTAAAATTTTATGTTTTCTTTTTTGGCAAGTTACGAGCCACATTCATTAACCATTGCAGAATTACATTCCTCTCCACCTTTTTTTTTTCTTACACTTTCAATCTTACATGTTCCACCAAAAACTTTATGGAATATAAAATATTACTCCCTCCATTTCTCAAAAAGTGTTCATACTTTTTTTTTTTCAGTTTGTCCTTCAAAAGTTTGCATACTCTAAATGAAAACAATCATCACAATTTTCATCCACACATGATACACATATTTATCCTTCATGTCATTACTTTTAGAGTTCATTATACACTCAATTCTTCAACTAAAATTATCCTTTAACACTCTAATCATTATACTCCCTCCGTCCGCCTATAAGCTTCCCATTTTACCATTTTGGTCCGTCCGCCTATAAGCTTCCCATACTTTTTTTGTGGTAAGTACTTTTTCTTACACTTCACTTTATATCTTACTTTTTCTCTCTATCTCTCTCCTCTCTCAATCACATCACTTGTACTATATCTATTATTTAATCACTTTTTTTAATCTCTGTACCAAAAAGTAACGTAACACTTATAGGCGGACGAAGGGAGTACATTTTTCTTAAATTTCATGCTAAAAAAGTACCGTAAACTTTTCAGAGACGGAAGGAGTATCATCCACTTAACGTAAAGCTTAAAAGGAGACAGTGTATATAGGAAAGGAGTCAATGATATGATCATCACCAATGTGTCATTATCCTAGCCAATGAAAATGATAAAACAAGGATAAATGAACAGTGTTAATTAACATAGCTAGGTAAAAAACATAAAATATCAAAAGGGTTGAAATTAAATGAGGGGTTGCGTGGTGTATTATGGAAGAGGACCCCACTTCACTACAGGCTCTAGCAGAACGACCCATTTCTCCCCTGGGCCCCACATTAATTAATTAAATAAATATTAAAATATTAATAATTGAAAATAAAAAATGACTTTTCATGTGACTATATATTCCTTCCATTTCTCTGCTAAACTTTCATAAAACACTCTCTTCTCAACTCTATTTCTCTGCAATACTAATTCTTCAGTTCAGTTCACCCCCTGCACTATTAGTACACTTCTTTCCTTGTATGGAAATGTGAGTACACAACGGTTAAATTACTATTTATAGTAACTTTCTAGAAAAATCATGTCTACTGAAAAAAACAATACTTCCTCATTTTTCTCATCCGGCGGCTCCGCCGCCGCACCGGAAAATTCCAAGAAAAGTAAGAGAACCCGCGAAGCAACGAATTCGAGCAAGCACCCGGTTTACCGGGGGGTCCGAATGCGGAATTGGGGCAAATGGGTGTCCGAAATCCGGGAGCCAAGGAAGAAATCAAGAATTTGGTTAGGTACATTTCCGACGCCGGAGATGGCGGCGCGTGCACATGACGTGGCAGCGCTGAGTATCAAAGGCGCGTCAGCTATACTTAATTTTCCCGAGCTTGCCTCGGTTTTGCCACGTCCCGCGTCGCTAAGCCCGCGGGACGTGCAGGCGGCGGCCGCGAAGGCCGCCGCGATGGACGTGCTGTCGTCGCCGTCGAGTACTTCTTCGTCGTCGCTTTCGAGTGCTTTTTCGTCCTCGTCGTCGTTGTTGTCGTCGCTTGTGTCGTCCATTGAGTTGTGTAACTCGGAGGAGCTGAGTGAGATCGTTGAGTTACCGAGTTTGGGGTCGTGTTTTGACTCGATGGAGGTGAGGAATGACTTTGTGTACTCCGATAGTTCGTTGTTTGAGGGGTGGTTGGACCCTCCGCCGCTGTGGAACGGCGGTGGCGATGATGGGGGCATTTCGGGAAATTTCGATAATTTTCTCTGGGATTATTGAAATTTTTTAAAATGGGGTGGGTTTTAATTTTTTTTTTTTTTTTTTCATGTTATTCCGTTTATGTATTTTTTTTTTTAATTTGTGTAGTTGCCCTTTTGGTTTTTCATTGAAGGGTAGAAGTTTTTTTTTAATTCCATCGTAATATGGCAATATGCACCCGACCCCCTACCCCTTACCCCTACCCTACCCCCCTTCAATGTACATAAATATACAGTTTTGGACCTCATTGAATTAAGTTTTCTGTGAAATTTCGTAACGAGAAGAAATTGAATAGAGTGTATAATGAGAGAATCGAGAAATATAGAATTTATATTGAGTAGTAAATGAATTGAACAGTGAATTAGATGATCATCACTCTTCTATATAAGATGAGGTTTACAAGAGAGGTTATAACTACTAAACTAAAAGTTACAACTAGAATAACTACTCTAACTAATAATCTTTCATTTGTTGGTTTGACTAGCTTGGTGTTATTCTTCACATTTTCTCGAGCTAGAAGTCTTTATTGATAGAAAATTAAAAAATAATATCAGAAAAAATCTACTCCTTTCGTTTCAAAATAATGATCAGGTTTCATTATGTATAAGATTCAATTGGAAAACTATATTTTCTCCATACATTACAATAATTTAAATATTCATTAAATTTGAGTAATTTTGACATTATACACACTAAAAAAAAAAAAAATTAAACTATATTTTAGGGAAAATAATAATACTAAGGTCATCATTTTGGTACGGAGTTAAATATTAGTTTTTTAATCGCAGTTTAATTAAAGATTTATCTGAAAGATTAATTGAATAATTAAATTAAAAATATCTCGATTGTTGTTTTGTATGTACTCGAGGATGTGAATTAGGAATAAGGATAATGGTACGGTATGATCATTGGGATAAACTAAAAAATGTCAAATATGATAGCCTAGTTTTCAGTTATTATGTGAATTAAATTTACACGTGGAGAGTCATGTCATACCATATTATAATATACAACTCTTAAATTGATTTTTTTTTTAATTAAACTCTCTTTTGAATTAAGAAATTGATAAACAATTCGTTAATTTAAGCTTGACAAATTATGAAATGATGAAATTCAATATTTCAATTACTATGTACGTAGATTATCTTATCTTTGATTCTGACTTCTTTAAATCTAATCAATATCGACTTGAAATATCAGAACAATTTTCTTTGAAATTTGACAGCCCAACCAACAAACATTTCTATCAATTTAAAGAGCACAAATAATTCACTGAAATTGACAATTCCATACAAAAAAGATTAAAAAAATAGTCATATATGTGCACTCCATATTAGCCCCTACTACCTAATTAGGTAAATAATAAATTATATTAAAAAAATGAAGGTCAAATTCGGTCATATCAAATCAAACTTAATTGAAATAATTTTGTTCTTTTTAAATATTATTTTACTACAAGATTTGTAATATTAAAATATATTATTACAAGATTAAAATATTCTTGAAAAACAATAACAAAAACTTAAATTTTATATAAATCTTACACTTGTAGTAATATACTATATATATATCTTTTGCTTTTTATTTTGACCCAAAAAATATATTTATGGAATCCCAATATATGGAGTAGTATTTAAGATTATTATCTAAAATCTGACCGAAAATAAAGTTAAAATTGATCAAATTAATTGAGATGCATGTACAGCAATTGATATTCTTCTAATTATAATAAAAATATTGGAATGTTCCAGTAGAGGTGTTCGTACGTTCCAAAAAGAAGTGGGAGTCTTTCAATATTGAAATTATAATTGAAAATTGTGGAGGCAAAAATTATAATTGAAAATTATTTGTAAATTGAATATATTTAATTATCTATGAATTTTTTTTATTTTTTTTTGTTGGTGTTGACCGGTTGCTCCATATAGTGATGATGGAGAATCTATCAACTCTGACAAATTTTCTAATAAGAGCAAACACTATCCTTTTCGTTTCTTTAAAACTTTTGTTTATTACTACTTCTATATTTTAAATAGAGTCAATTTTAATTTAATTATTGTATGGTAGATTAAAATTGTAATTAAACAATTAAGAATATATTTAAATAACTTACTATTCAATTGTATTCAAGAATTCATCTTTTAAATAACTAAAAGATAAGTATGGACAAACATTTCAAAACCTCTGGTTACGATTTTTTTAAATTTAGAACTGAAATGAAACAAGAACTCTATCGATTTTTTATTACGATTTTAGAATCGTTGGTTTCAGTTAGAATTGTCGATTCAGTTGGATTTTTATTTTTAAAACTTAATCTAACCTAAACCAAACCGATGTGTATAAGGTTTAATTTGATTTTTTTTAATCGAAACCACCTAACCGTCGAACCAATGAGACTTTTTTTTGAAGATATTTCAATTTTTTAATGCAATTTTATAATTTGCCTTCTCTCTCATCACTTAAATAGGCCCAACTTGAAAATTACTTTAGACTTAATTGTCAAAATATATGATGATTGGAAGTATACAAAAATGGAAAAGGAATTTCGTTGTGTCGTTTTCGTTTCCTTACCTATATTTGTGTATATTGTATTTAAATAACTAAAGGACGTAACAAGTTGTTAATAATAGACACCTTTTGGAGATATTCCAATTTTATTGCAATGTTACGTTATGTGTCTTTCCTTCTTTCTCATCACTTTTTCTTGCCCAACTTGAAAACTACTTTAAAGTGGAAATTTTCCTAGTGTCATTTTCATTTATTACCATAGGAGTTTGTGATTATGCACGTTTTAAATATAGCAAATTAAGGTTTTTTTGTCATAAATTGCCCTTCAATGATTTGGGTCTTAAGGGTTATTTTCATATAGTTGATGCGACAGACATGCCAATGCTTTAATTTTTCGTTGTTTTAAAATTTGATTTTTCAAAATTCTGATAAATAATAATATGTGTGTTTATTCTTTCAGATTTTTAAATATAAAAGGATATAACTTTAATCAAAATTAATAGGGGTGATTTTTTAAAACTAATTTTTAAATCTCGAAGTAAAACAATATATTATGACTTTAAAACTTGGTTTTTAAAATTAAAAGTAAACACCACGAAATTACTACTTCAATAAGTATCAAAATATGATTTGGGTTGAGGGTTATTTTCATATAGTTGATGCGATAGACATGTCAAACATGTTTTTGGTGGTGTTTACTTTGGATAATTCGTGGTTTTAAAATTTTAATAAATAATAATATTTGTATTTTCTTTTAAATTAACAAATAATGTAGAAGATTTAACTTTATATCAAGTTTTACATGGGTGATTTTAGGTTATTTTTTAAAACTAGCTTTTAAATTCAAAAGTAAAACCCATTTTTAAAATTAAAAGTGAACACCCCCTAAATAACTACTTCTATAAGTATCAAATATCATGTTCAATCATTATTAATTCTGAGTTATTTGAAAGTGGTTCACCCAACTACTCCATCAAAGATAAGCAAACCTTCAATATATAATATAGTGCATATTATGACATCGAATCTTGGTCGTTTATTACAATTGTGGTAGTTATGATAGTTAGACAGAAGTGATATTAATAAGTACATTTTATGATAATGATATTATTGATAATAAAATGAATGTAACAGAATCGTTTGTTGAAGTTTGTCACTTATCACCGTAGTTACAATGTAAATTAATCCAAAATAAATAAATAATTAATCAAGATAAATATTTAGTTAATTATGTATGAAAAAAAATTTATAAATAAAAACTAATTCAATTGTGTGTATACCCCAAGGGCATGTTTGTTTTGGGATGGGAAATCCGGATTTGGGATTTCGAAACTCCACCCCCGTTATAGTTTGGGATTTTGATTCAGGATTTTAAAATCCTACCTTATAAATTAACCCTATAAAAGTCAACCCTATAAATAAATACAAACTCTATATAAATACCTATAAAACCTATAATCCTATTCTATAAAAGTTAAATCCTAACCTACATAAATACCAAAACAAACACAAAACATAAAAAAACATTAGGATTTTAAAATTCACTAAATTTTAAAATCCGAATTTCAAAATACTCAAAATCCCAAAACAAACATGCCCCAAATGTACCAGAACATCACTTATTGGGGAGTAATTATTTGTAAATTAAGATGGTAATTTCGTGTTATTGCCAACTGGATGCCCAGACAAGAAATAAGTCTTGTACTTTTCTTTGGTCCAAATATAACATATTTTATTTTTTGATTTATCGTTTAGTGTAAGCCCTATCGCAATTCACAACCGTACGTTGAAAATCGGCAAAAAAGTCAGTATCAATTCATTTGTTTTCTTATATATATATATATAGTCAAAACATTTATACATGTGTATAATTAACATAAAATATGAACAAGCTACCAAAGAATTACCACAGGTAATTATTATTTTTAAATTGAAGCAAGTTATAATTTTTATTTTATCAAAATCCGCAGATTAAACTTTCTCCCGCAGTGTTTTATTAATAATTTGTGTAGTCTTTTCAAATCCGACATAGGGATAAAAGGGGGAAAACGACATGATTTCTTACAATCATTGCACATAGTTATAACACAATTACAAGCCACTTATCTCATTAGGGGCATAATTAAGTGAAATTTTAAAAATTAAAAATTCAATTTTTCGGGGTATTGAATCACTTGTGTCAATTTTAACTTTTAATATTTCATTTTATATTTCACTATTTGATTTATTGACAGGTGTCATGTCAAAAAATTATCAACGCCTCATAATATTGAAAATGACATATGATAAAAATTTAGCAGAATTGAACATCAAATAGAGATGAGACTTAGATTTTTCGACAGTTCAAAAATATGATTGACGAAGAAGATGGGTAAATAAATGGTTCATATTAAAAGAAAAGAAAAAAAAAAGACCTAGAGTCATAAGTTTACAAGTTGAATTAGAGGACGGGGCGTCACTAAAATCTTGTCTGAGAAAACTCTCCTCAAGGACAAAACACGGACTAAGGCAAAAAAGTATACCCCTCTAAAATATTCCAAAAAATAGTAAAACTAGTCAAACTCAAAATAACCGAAACAAAAAAAAAGACTAAAAAGATTGGTGAAAGGACTTAAAAAAAGGTATGTTGTAGTAATTACAAAATATTTATATTTACAATGTATATATATATATAAAATGAAATAAGGAATAAAATGGAGTATTAGTTATGAACCACAATTAATTCATTTTACAACTAAGAATACGCCAGAGTGACATTAAATTTATAAGTAGGGAAACGCGCGTCTTGTTATATACCTAACAAATATGCTTCTCCATTAAATTTCATAAAATAATTTAATTTTACTGGTATTTTATTTTTTCTTACTGTATATTTGGGGACACATAATCCACCTGTTATTTGTTTTTCTCTTGATGGAGATGCATGAGATGACATAAATTAATAAAGATAAATGTTTTATTAACTTTTAACATTTTATGGATTTTTTTAAATATTTTGATTAATTTGTTTCTTTAGTTGTCTTTATTCTAAGTTAGATTAGATATCTCCTATTTATTTTAATATATTATTTCCAACGTGAATGGATGGGTGAATGTGGGCACAATCAAACAATGAAAAAAATTATCAAAATTCGATGGAATAAATTTATTTTGATGGTTGTTTTTATTTTTTGGCAAATATCTTACAAGTCTTTATAATATTCTTGACATATGAGAAAATAATTGTGGACGATAGAAAAAGAGGTGGACAAAAATTGCCCATAAATATATACACGTTTTTATTTAGATATATTTTTCTTTTCCACTTATTTATATATTACTATTATTAATTTTCTAGAATTATCAAAATTTGACAACTGATCAATCAAGACATGCTCAGATATATGGTGGTTGTTTGATATTGATGGTACGTTAATTAATATATACATTGTAAATAGTATATATTAATTTTTTTATATATATAAATCAGAAACTATATATATATATATATAATTGAAATGAGAATATATATTTTTTACAACAAATAGTGAAATGGAATTGATGGGACGATGTTTGGACAATAATACTACTACGACTTTATCACGCATTAATATTTCTTCCATTAATTCAACCTAAATAATTGATCTCCACTGCCCTAGACTATAATGTTATTTTAATATTTTTTATACATAATAATATATGTACCTACTTTTATTATAATATTATTTTACGAAATTGAAATGTGAACGACAAAAGAGAAATATAATGAGGATTGTGGAGATGGGAGAAGAATATTTAAGCAGTTAATATCAGTTTTGGATGTTCACGTTAGAAGTATATAGAATAAAATTATTTTCATACATAAACAAAATGTTACATGCAAAATAACAAATTGTTAAGACTTGTCTTAATTAAGCATATTTTGTGGGTGAAATATTTCAATAAGTGTTAGCTCTACAATAAAATCACTATATATCTCTGATGCAAAAGTCGGTGACTACGCGCTAATTCCCGATCTATCGTCAGTCTAGCGATTTTCGATTAGACCCTTTTCTTTTTAATTAAACTTTTCAGAGTTGAAGTCTGGTTCGAGCGATCGAACACATTTTTTCAAGTGGAATCAACGCTCCGAGCAAAACACGTGACTTTACCATGTTGTATAACTTTTTTTCTTTCGACATCATTTTTGTAAGTTTTAATTTCTTTAAAAATTCCTTTACAATTTTTTACTTTCGTTTATTAGGATTTTACCTAGACCCTGACTAACCGTTTAGACGCTAGCCGATGTCAATTCGTCCAACTACCCATTTTCGAGTTGTGTCATTTTTCTAATAATATATTCCCAATATACTACTTTTAAATCTTTAATTATAAAAGAATGTAGTCAACGAATGCGGACGTGAATGGTAAAGTAAAAAATCGTGGTTTTTTAGAATAAAATCTTCAGTACCCTTTTATAATGCCTTATAATATTTGTTAATTTGGACACAAAAAGATGAACAGTAAAAAAAGAGTCGTGGATTTTGTTTGAAATTTCCCGACTAAATAGATCTTCACCTTTTTGTCTCCCAATCACTATTTTTATTTCTATTTTATTTGACGAAATAAGGTCAATTTTTCTTGGCTTCGTATTAATTAATTTAATCTAATTCCCTTCAAAAAAGTTTTCACCTTAAAAAATATTTCATAATGACATGAAACAAGATCTTGGAAAATTTACAAGAGGGTTAGTAAAAAATTGACTTTTTTTTTATAATATTGATACAAAAATATGTAGTTCACTTGTATATAAATTAATTTATGGACAATTTAAGATAATGGGAGGCAATTTCTTACTTATTTTATATTTTAATGTGTGATAAGAAATTAAACTCACATGTGAAATCATTATAATAAATCCTCAACAATCTCACATATATATATACGAATATCTAGCATTATACTTTACCAGGATAAAATATACAAATATTAATATATTTTCAGGTAGAATCCATAAAACTTAAAGTCTGCAGGATTGCGTAGACCCAATCAGTTGTAATTTACTGTAATAGAATAATTTGAGTATAAAAATGTAAGTGGGCTGATAAATAATTGCAAATATATCGTTGAAGAAATACTACGGAGTATAATTTTATTGTCTTCCTTTAAAAAAAAATAAAAAATGATAGAGGTTGCTTATTATATTGTGGCTGTTGTTACTAGAAATTCAGGCCTAAAAAGTATCAATATTATTAATTAAAGACTTATAAAATCTGAAGTTATATTTGGCATGCATGCATGTTGTAATTTATGTCAAATTAATAATTATTTTATTTTGTGGTTGATGATTAAAAGTCATAAATTATAAAATATTATTAGTATTAATAGCAAGAATAATGAAACTTTTATTGGGTCATGGCCGGCACAAAATCCCAAAGTTTATAGGGAAAATAATAATAAGTCCCTAGATATTTTATAAGGAATGATCATTTAAGTTCTTGAAATTTGTTTAGTACATCTAAATTCATTTATTTAGATATTAAAATTTTATAAAAAATTTCCAAATTTGTGAATATCTTTTTCTTGCCCGATCGATCTCTAAGTCATTCATAACTTATAAATACGAGAGTAAAAATAAAGTTTCAGTAGTTCAATGGAATAAGTCACAAACAATTCACAAATCAAGTCCATATCGTTAGAGAGATAAATCAAGAGATCAACGAATATTGTAACCTACAAGTTCTTAATAAAAATATGTTCACCTTAATTTTTTTCCATATTTAATCTTCAAGTACAAGCTTAAGGACTTATTTGACCATTTCCCAAATTTCAAACATGGAACAGTGAAACCTGTACTAAAATAGTCCAACAAAATTACAAAACCCCATTTGACAATTTTTTATTAAATTAATTATTAATATAAAATTGCAAAGATTCTTGAATTGTATCCCTAAAAGGAAATTTGTATCTTGATGGGTGATTATGGGAATAAGGACAAATATCCTACGTGTTGGGTGGAATTAAGAAATGATTAGTGTGTCCCCATATGATTCAGTTAAGATTCGATCGGTTTAATGACACTACTAATAATGGAATTTTTATTACATTATCTTAGTCGGTTTCCTTTATTTAATTAAGTGTCGACACTATAGTATAGGGGTTAAATGTGTGTTTAATTTAAAATTGATAAATTAGCTTAATGAGGAAATTAATGGCTAATGCAGAGATAGGGGGATTAGGAAACCCTAATCCATTTTATATTAAGCAACTCTGATAGTGTCTGTCATTTGTATTAACATGAAAAGAATTATTTCTTATCTAGAATTCAGTCTTATATAAAAGTTCGAACTTGTAAAAAGGTGGTAAAATTAATTTTTGTATATTAATTTTCTAAAACTCTCCCTCATTCGTGACTCGAATTATCACATCTACCCTTTTTGGGGAGGAAGCGCATTGAGTAAACAATTTTAAATGGAACCCAAGACGTGTAGGCGTGAGCCTTAAGACTGTGATACCATGAAAAAATTTCGTCTCATTTAAAAGTCTGAACTTTTTAGAGAGGTGGTGAATTAATTCTTATATATTAATTTCCTAATACTCCCCTCACTCGTGGGCCGAATTATCATTCTTAATTACGTCTCATTTAAAAGTCTGAACTTGTAGAGAGGTGGATAATTAATTATTGTATATTAATTTCCTACCCTTACTCGGGCCGGGGCCAGATTATCACCCCTTACTCTTTAAGGTGGTGGCCCATCAAGTAAACAATTTTAAATGGGGTTTGACTATATGCACCTCCATTTCGGAGAGATACACTCCCCCGATTTATACACTCCACCTAAAATCAGTCACACCCCCTTCTAATTGTCTTAAATGCCCTTCTCTTCAAAATTCTTATTACTACTCACACTCCCTCAAAACCTACTTCTCCACACAAAACCCTAATTTCCCCTTCCATCTCATTTAATTTCTCAACCAAAACTCTAACTAGCCGTCGCCGTCCCCCGCCAACGCCGCCACCTCGGCCGTCGCTTCCTCTCCCTCTCCACCACCCCCATCTTTTTATTTTTCTGCAAGTTTTTCCCCAATCCCCCTCCCCCGTCCGGCTACTCCCCTCGCCCGTCTGCACCACCCCCCCCCCCCCCCGTCCGGCTGCCCCCTTGGCCCTTACCCGTCCATACGATGCCGCGGACGCCCATTGCGGCCCCATTTTATCCCCTTTTTTTCGTCCCAACCGCCCCCCTCCCCCGCCACCCCCATCCACCGAACCCACCGTCGTGGCTCCCGCACCCGCCGCCGCGTCCTCCGCCCACGCACCAGTAAGTTTTTTCTCTTTTTTCCTTAATTTTCTTCTGCAAGTTTTTTCTCTTTTTTTTAAAAATTTAACCCTATGTTGTCGACTATATACACTTCCGTCGACAACAGGGTGTCGACGAGAGTGTATATGGTCGACATTACAGTGTCGATCAACCTTTGTTAGTCGACCATATATCCTCCCGTCGTCAACATTTTGTCGACGAAAGGATATATATATGGTCGGCACTGGTTTGACGAAATTTTAAAAAAATTGTTAGTTTTTATAAGTTTTGTTAATGGGTTTGATAATGGTGTTTTATGGATGAATATGGTTGATTTGTTGAAATTTTTAAATTTTTTTGACTTGTTGCTATCGGAAAAAATGGTGACGGTGGCCGGAAGTTTGGTTTAGGGATAAGGTGAAAGAAATGATAATAAGGGGGGTGCGTTTAGTAAGGGGAATGCATCTAGTATGCTGTATTTTAATGAAGGGTATTTTTGGTTTTTTACCATATTATTTTATTAATAAAGTGAAAGGGGAAGTACATCTCTCTGAAATGGAGGTGCATATAATCAAACCCTTTTAAATGAAATGAGTTAGATTTCAGTAAGAATCGAACCCATGCAGAACGTGTGAGCGTGAGTTTTAAGGCTCTAATACGATGAAAAAATTATGTCTTTTTTAAAAGTTTGAACTTGTGGAGGCCAGGGGGTGATGATTTAATTCATTTATATTAGAAAATTAATATAAATAAATTAAATATTCACTCTACAAGTTATGAGACCGAATTATAAAAAAGGAAAAACATAATAAAACAAATGAAGCATACTTTTATTTTAATACGCAAATTAATGTCAATCATTAATTTCCACTATAGCTAAAACTACAGTAATCGAATCTTTACATATTGTTGATCAAATCCGACAAGGTCTAAAGTAAGTTTTGAATAAAATGTGATTTAAGACATTTTTATAATGAACAAATTTGTCAACATTTAATGGACCCATCTTCCCAAAGAATCATGAAGACCCAAAAAGAATTTAATGTAATGACATTACTATATAATGCCGACCTCAATATATTTTTTTATTTTTTTTAAATTAGTAATAGTGAGAACACTTTAATAGTTTAATTTAGACAAGTGTTGTTAAATAAAATTAAAAAAATATATCATTATTAGAAAGGACATCATGAGATGAGATCAATAGATTTGGACAAGGTTACTGTATATTTACTACCTAGGCAAACAAACCTCAATAACAACTTTCAGGTGCAACTAGGCAGGTGTTATCAAGTGAATTAGGGTTAAGGCCATCATTAATAATACTCAAAGATTCATGATAATATATAATACTACCCCCGTTTGGGATGATTTGCACGGTTTAATCGATACATTTTTAAAAAAAATGACATTTAGTGGTTAGTGATGTACGATAATGTAGTGGTATTTTAGCTGATTTGGAGGGATGTAAAATAAAATGTAGATAAAAAATAGTAACAATTTAAAAAATAAAATGACGTTGGGAGAATATTAATTCTGTAAGGGTATTTTCATATTAAAAGTGTGCAAGTTAATCACGTGACGAAGTGAGTACTTAATTGGTGTATATAATGCTATTTAATTTTAAGTGATTTGTTATATCTTCAATTGTTAAATTGAATCTTTGATCAACAACATTATACTGTACAAGTTAAAATTGTGGTTCAATTGCACCAACTGCATTATGCAATTGAGTACATATAAGTATGGCTCGTTCACCGTGTAATTTTGGTACACTTGATTCGAATAAACTTTTTTGTCTATTGTCAATTGTTTCGAAGTGTAGGGATATAAATTTTGAAAGTATTTATTAAAAAATGTATGAATTTTTTTTAGAAAATTGAATAAAATTGATAAAACGAAAAACTTATAAATAAATAGAAAAAAAAGTATACATTGGATCCAAGTAACCGGTAGCAGTTGCCTGTCGGCACAGGGAAAGTGGTGGTAGTCTAGATCGACGGGAGGTAGCACACTACGGTCAATGAAAGCTACTTTTTGACACGTGTCACCTGGAGAGACCTTCATGTGTACGGAAGCAAGTTGCCGTCAAAGTTCAAAAACTTGATTTGGGTGCTACCGCGCTGTTACTCTAAAATTTCTCTACCTTTTCGATTGCGGCTTTGTTTATTTACTTTAATTTCGATGCTTCTGTAGCAATTGCGGCTTTCTTTATTCCACTACTTCAAACTCTACTCCGAAAGTGCTATACTTAATAAATACGGAGTATATTTTAACGTAGATTCGAGCTCGAATTCGACTAGATTGTTATACTCAAAACGCGAGTCAAACTTGATCGAGTTTAAAAAAATTAAGTTCAAACTCGACTCGAAAATAAATTTGATAAACTTGAACTCGACTCAATTAAATTAATCGTAAAATTTTACAAAATTACATATTTTTTCTAAGGGTTGGTCTTGCTATGGACTCGAGTACATGTTGTGCACCCTAGTCCATGTTGCACTTTTCAGTTTACTGACTTACACTTTTTGGTAAATGGTGTTGCACTTTTCAATTATTAAACTGTATAATAATTGAAAAGTGCAACACCATTTACCAAAAAAGTGTAAGTCAGTAAACTGAAAAGTGCAACATGGACTAGAGTGCACAACATGCACTCGAGTGCATACTAGTAATAGGGGTGCATTTAGTAGTGTAATATTTTTTTTTTTGACAGATAGTAGTGTAATATGACTTAAAGGGTATTTTTTATTTTTTACATTATTATTATATTATAAAAGTGAAAGGGGGAGTGTTCTAAACCGAAATGGAGGTGTAAATAGTAGACCTGTCAAGACGGGCCGGCGGGGCGGGGCGGGCCAACCCGTTTATCAGGCGGGCTGCCAAAACCTCAACCCAACCCAAAAATAGGCGGGCCGCGGGTTTTGACGGGCCAATTTTTTATTTTTTTTTTACAAAAATAATTATTAAATTCATGAAGAAACATAAAAAATTATAGTAATATACCTCTTTTGTACACAATTTTGGTCCCAAATTTTTTAGTCTATAATTAAGAACAGGAATATTCATCAAGAAAAAGATATATTTTCACTATTGTATATAAAAGAAATAAATATGAAGAATTACCGTAATTATTAATTAAGAACAAAAAAACTGAATAGGAATACTGTTATTATTAATTGTATAATATATTACAAACAGTAATATACATATATTATGAGTACAGAAATTCAAAAAATGAAGAAAGAAGGGAAAAAAATGATATTATTAATTGTATAATATATTATAAACAGTAATATACATATATACATATATTATGAGTACATAAATTCAAAAAATGAAGAAAGAAGGGAAAAAATGTGGCTGCTCTAGAGTTTTTGCTTTTAGTTAGGTTTATCATATATTATTTTTTTATATTTTTTAATTAAATAAAATATTTTTTAAAAGCCCGCCCCAACCCGCCTAAGACCGCGGCCCAAACGAACTGGCCCGCCTGGGCCCGCCTCTTAACGGTCCTAGAAAATCTTGGCCCAACCCACTGTTTTAAGTGGCGGGGCGGGCTGGCCCAATGGGTCCAGCCCGTTTTGACGGCTCTAGTAAATAGTCCCACCCTAAATAACCAACTGCTCAGATATTATATGGGCTACCAAAATGAATAATGAATAAGGCGCGGCTAAAGGCACCCAAGGATCCTATGAGGACACCCACGGAAACTTTTTTTTATCACTAAGGGTATGCGAAATGTCTTTTGTACCCCTCCTGCACATTTTTTTAAAAAAAGACGGATTAGTACACCCACCCATTTCATTTCACACCCGATTCATCATTTCACACCCGATTCATCATGTCACACCGGAATCATTCGGATCTCCACCATCACCACCAAAACAACAAAAATCCTATAGGAAGGCCCAATACAGAAGTATGTTCAAAAATTTTAACAACAAAAAAAATCCTAAAAACCCAAAATTTAATTTCAACAATAAAAATAAAATCTTAGTATGTTCGAAAATTTTACACAAACAAAGTTGAGATGTCCGAAATTTTTTAATGAATAAACTCAATATGTTCGAAAAAAATTCCAAAACAACTTAAATTTGTCCGAAAAAAAAGATCGAACAAAATGTTTGAAAATTTTTCCAAGACAAACACAGATTGTTCGAAAAGTTTCCAAAACAAACACAGATTGTTCGAAAAAAATTCCAAACAACTTAAATTTGCCCGAAAAAAAAGATCGAACAAAATGTTCGAAATTTTTTCCAAAACAAACACAGATTGTTCGAAAAAATTTCCAAAACAAACTCAATATGTTCGAAAAAAAATCACGTACTTCTAAAAACCCTAAATTTTCTAAAATTTCAAAATCTTTAAAAAATCCTACCTGGAACGGGCGGCGGGGGAGAAGGGGTGCGAGCGGCCGCGTCTCTAGGAGGAGGACGACGGCGGCCGCGGCGGACGAGGGAGGAGAAGAGGGGTTGGTCACGCGAATTGGGTAGGGAGTGAGGCGGCGACGTGGGGAGTGACGGCGGCGCTGTCGCCGCGTGGGGAGGGGTGGTAGAGCTTCGTCGCGGCGACGTTGGGAGAGAGGGCGGTGTTGTCGCGCATGTTAGGTGAGGAGACAGGGACGGCGCTGGCGAAAAGGACACGCCGACGAGAGGAGACGTGGAGAGGGAGGGCGGCGCTGCTGTCGGCAATGAGAGCGGCGCTGGCGAAATAGAGGTTGCCGACGACGAGACGTGGGGGTGAGGAGGCGAAAATGGGGTGGGTGTACCAAATGAGTTGAAGAATTAGGATTTTAATGATTTTAATGGGAGAAGAGTATATTTTAGTTTTCCACGTGGGTGTCCTCGTCCGTTTTGTGTGTGTCCTCATCGCGTGGGTGTCCTTATAGGATCCTTGGGTGCCTCTAGCTTTAGCCGCGCCCTAATGAATAATCTCAATAATTTTTTGTAAAATATGGGCTTTGGCCCTATAAAACAGCCTTTCAAGCCTAGTGGGCTAAATAATATGGGCCTAATTTACATCGTACAAGAGTAGCCCAAACGAGCTATTATTTTAGTGTCAGTCTATTTAGTGGGTGTTTGCAAATAAAACTATGGGCTTAAAAACACTTCTATTTTAAATAAAATCACTTTTGAAGTGTTTGTAAACACAAGTAAGTGATTAAATTAATTACTTAAAAACATTTTTGGTCAAACACCCCTCCATGCTTCTAACAACTTCTAAGTGCTTCTAATCATTACACTCACTAATTTTACAATTTTGCCCTCACAATTTAAACAATATTTTATTTTTACCCATTATTTATTCAAATGTAATAAGAGTGTTTTTTGTAAAATTATAAAAAAGTGATTTGTGTGACATACACCACAACATTTAAAAAAATTGATTAGAAGTGCTTATTTTTAAAACACTATCTACTTTCAATTTTACTACAAAAATCAATTTTAATAACTTTGAATCAACTACTACTACTGTTTGCAAACCTACCCTTACACACCAAAAATAAGTTGATACACCCCTTCAATATTTTTTACTTTTTTAATAATAAAATTATAAAAATACCATATTACTCTTTACCAATTTTAATTCAATTTACTTAAACCCAAGTTATACACATCACTATTTTTTTAAAATAACATTTTATGTTATTTCTAAGTAGGAGGAGGCGAGGAGCCCATGGTTTAATTAAGCATTATTAAATTTTGACTAACTAAGAATAATAATTTCATAATATGCTTGCACTTGGACTTTTTTTATAATTAATTGATGAATTTCACATATTTTAATAATATATTTGACTTGAAATGACAACATTATATCAAAGTTTTTCAGATAATTCACATTTGACCAACTATTCAAACAAGTTGCAAATATGACACGTCATTGCAATTTCATTGCCTCTTTTTTCAAATCAAGTCTAACTAATTTATAATGAATATTGATTTAAAATCAACTTTTAATTTGATATGCCTCTAATTTCAAACTTCTACTGATTAATCATGTGTCACCTGCTATTGTTGTGAGCTTCTCGTTCTTTTGAGAGCCCATATAGTTAAAACGAGTCTCGAAATTTTACGAAAGGCCTTCTCGATACCTGTCGTTTTTGTATTCAATAATTGAGAAACCCTCCCTCAAAATACTCTCACTTACACTTATTAAAATTTTCATTGCATCACTATTACATCATTAATATGCGTAAAAGTGGTAGTTTTAATAAATCTCAACAACTATATATAAACAAAAATATCATGAACCAAGTGATAATCATAATTTAATAGTATCTTTTTTGGTTATTTAATAAATACAAAATATTGAAGTTGGAGGAAAAACAAATATTAAATCTAGGATATAAGAATTTTGTGGTGATCCCCAATTATGTCTGCCACATTTGGGAATTTTATTTATATTTATACTTTTCATATCAAGTGTGTGGGAATCAACGGACATGTTTAGACACAAGCGATTGTGAATTCTTCAATTGCATTATTTTTTTTAGTGTTTCAAATTGTGAACTAGATTGGACATCATTCACTTCACCCATACTCACCCATTATCTTCGATATATCCTCGATATTGAGAAGAATCGATATTTTACAATATTTATAAAAAAAATCGATAAATATCAGTAAATAATAATAATATCAAGCCTAATATCGATAGAATATCGAGAAAATGTTGAAAAATATCATACCAAATAACATTGTATAAAATGTATTCAAAATGTTTTGTTAATTTTATGTATTAAAGATTTGTTATTAAATTTTTATAATTTTTAAAATTTAACGATATCGATATTTGATATATCTATCATATATTCATAAATTTAAGACTTCGATATTTCCATCGATACATATATTTTCATCCTTGCTGACTCACCTACCAAAAGTCGATTGACATTGGAAAAAAAAAAAAAAAATCGAATTGAAACCTCTATGTGTACGATCCAGTTTCATTTCTGGAATGCACGACGAATCGACGATTGAATCAAAAACCTTCATGAACTTATGAGCCTAAATACAAATTATATTTGAAGAGAGAATATGATTCATTCAAACACGGCGTCTCATACTGATGCAGATTAATTGACAATTATTTTGTTAATTTTAATGTTGATTAGATGTTATTTTTGATTAAGTTTTTAATTTTTGCAATAGTTTCCTTTTGAATTCCTTTTCCTTTTTGGTATAAGCCCACGACAGTGTTGGGCGGTAAGACTAGGGTTTTGATGTTGGCTTATTTATAGCTTTGGTGTTTCACAATGTAAGAGGTGGTGATTTTATTAATAAAAAAAACGAGAGTTTATCTCAGGATCTCTTTTACGGTATTCTGTGTGAATCAACGTATCTGAGTTTGCCACTTTTTCGGGTATTCGTAGAATCAACGGATAGTGTGTGTTCTTTTGTGTTCTTTATATATCTTATTTATCTTCTTTATTTATACGATTCCTCTCGCTGCATCAGTTTGGTATCAGAGCCATAACGATTTCGTGGGGTTTATCGTTTATCAACGATGAAGCAAAATTACGATACGGAAGAGAAATTTGATTTTCTCTGGTCTCAATTGGCCGCCACCGTCGATGGAATTTTCGACAGCTACAGCCAACGAGACGAACTTGCCGCACTGGAAACGCCAGCGCCACCACCATCTCCAGTTTTGGCAGCCCTTGTCGCCGCCACCACAGTGCCGCCCCCGTTCCAGAAACTCATTCCACCAGTTTCACATCTCTACACAACCAACGGATTCAGTCGACGACTAATATTTTGGGAGAATTTGGTCCTGTATTTTATGAGGGAAATAGTGGACCTAGAGTTAGTAATAATTGTTTTTTTATTACTAATGATAGTTATTTTGGTACGTCTCTTAAGCCAACATTTGTTTATAGTCTCAAGACCTTGGACAACGTACGAACTGCAGATGTTTTTTACGTCAAATTTCCTGAGGCGTTAATTAATTTTGCTTTCTCTGAAGATGATCCCGTCGTGGTTTTTTTTTCATAATGCTAGAGATAAGATTCATGCAGATTCGAGGACGAATCTTTTCGAAGAGGGAAAGAATGATGGAGATAAGATTGTATTTGAATTATTTAGTATTATTTATATTTTATATAGTGTTAGAGCTTTGTGTAGGTTTTGATTAATTATTAGTGGGCTAGGCTTTTAGGGTTTACACGCCTAAAACCTAGTTTACCTATTATAAATACGAGTCTCAAGAACATTGTAAGGGGAGTTGATTTGAATAGAAAAATATTGGGTTTTATCCCTTTTGACGTGTTTTATTTGTGTTCTTTCCGTATTCATTTTGAATCAATGGATTATCACTTTTAATCTCGTCGTAGAATCAACGGATTTACGTGTGTATCGTCCTTCCCCTGCATCACATACCGAATTTAATTAACTAGAAATTCTGAATAAAGATTGGTGGTTAAATAAGTAACGTGTTTGAACGTTAAATTTGTGTATGTGCAATTTCTTACAACTTTTAGTACCAAATGGTATATCAACCGATACTACTACGCTCGTAAACTAACATAAACCGTTCGATGTGTTCGCGCATATAAAATATTGTGATATTAATTTATAAACGTAGTTATATTGACATGAATGGGTGGAAGACATTAGACCCCTAATTAACTCATAATTATTCTGACATATTTCCCCTAAAATAACTATTTTATCTCTCCATCACTTTGAATGACCACGCACATATTACATATTCATCATTATTGCATTACTAATTACTAATACTATTATTCTTATTGTTTGATCATTGAATATTCAATTCATTAGAATTGATTAAGGTTTAATGGTGTCAAATTAAAGGAGAGATTGAATTTACTGTTGATAATGCATCCTTACGTTACGTCTCATACAATATTAAATTTAATCATTTCTGAGAAATTAACAAGTACTCCCTCCGATTTTAATTAAATGTCACTTTGCCTTTTTTAATATTTTCAAAATAAGTGTCATTCTACACCTTTTTCTTTAATTTTGACAATTTTACCCTTATACATTATACTTCCTTCAATTTTTTTACCTTGATTTAAGTTTTTTCCCTTTTAAATATAGTAATATAGCATAAATCATGATAAACCTTAATTATTATATACATGAATATCACCTACAATATTGACCACATTCATTACTAAACATAAATTTAATATTAAAATTAGTTATTATTAATGAAGGGTAAAATTGTCCATAATTATATCTTAATTTGTTGAAAATTGTTAAAATGACACTTTTTTAAAAGTGGAAGGAGTATTAATTTATCATTTTATATTTTTTTCTCTCTCTTTTTTCTTTTAATCACTCTCTCCATTTTTACTCTAGTAAAATAAATAAAATTACATACACATACATTAAAAAAATTATACTAGCATTAATCTAATTAAATAAAAAATTACAATTCCGCATAGTTACTTACGCAAGTCTTGCACTAGTTGGAGAAATAATTTAACAGCTTGAAACAAAATACAAATCTAATTAATACTTTTTGCCACACCAAAATAAAATGTATACTACTCAACATGTAAAATACACACTCCATTATATTGTTGAATACCAAATAATCGAAAAATACACCATTTGCAATTTAACGTGGAACGTCAGTTTAGATATTCAAAATCACATTTAGAATTGAAGAGGGTCTCAATGATTAAGAACCTGAATCCAAATTATCAGACAAAACTCCCAAAAACGAATCAAGTGTAGCCGTTCTTCCAAATACAAACAGTTAAATGCAATTAAAAATTCAGCCACATATTTTTAAAAATAATACTAATAATAACACCAACTGCATGCATATATAACTTATGTTATTAAACGGGACAATGACAAAATGTTTGAGTATTAATAGAAAGTCAAAAATATAATTGTATATAAATAGAAAGTCATGATTTTTTCATCAAAATTGCATTTCAAATTTTTTATTTTTTTGTTTTTTCCACCAAAAATTTAAGTCTGTTTTCAAAAAAAAAACATATATATATATATATATATATATATATATATATATATATATATATATACCCTTATATACTAATTTTGAATCTATGTGGCATTCTCATTCTTCTTCATTTTTATTTTCCTAATTTTACAGAATTTCTATTTTTTTTTTTGTGCGGTTAACTAATCTAATTTTAAAATTCTTTTATTTCTCTCTCTCCTTCAGGCACATGCAGTTTTCATTTTTTGTGTAACTGTTTTATCTTTACAATTAACTTATCTAATTATGTTAGTTCCCGTAGAAAAAAAAATATTGTATATGTTAGTTTGATTTATTTATTTAATGATTATAACTGTCTTTCTTCTTTCTCTTCTCACCCATTTTTTAAAATTTAATTCAATATTAATTTTTTTTCTTTTAATTTTTTTCTATATCTCTTCTATAAAAGTAAATAAAATTATATATATATACATTTTTTTAAAATTATACTAAATTTTGTTAAATACTTTTTTTTTACATTCCCGCGTAATACGCGGGGACTTGCACTAGTATTTAAATATTTTTGATCCATATTCCAATATGATATTATATTTGAAGTGCTTTAATTTTATTGAATTTATAATCGTATATATTTTCAATATTATGGAGTACAATTTAAACAAAATAATTGTATTAATTTAAACATCTAAAGACAGTTTTTTTTTTTTTTTTACATTTATTTTGAGGGGAATAACTTGAAATGAGAATCAAATTGGAAAGATCCAAACAGCTATAAATATGTCTTATTGCATTGCTATTATTGTGTTTTTAGGTCCCACCATGCGTGTGCAAAAAATGTTAGAACAAAATGTTACCATCAGATTAAATTATTTTAACATTAATTGCTCAAGATAATTAATAAAAACTTTGGGTAAATCACACTTGATTACGATAATTATAACTTCAAATACTTATCAGTATTCCTATTGTCAACACTACTTCATTTTAATACTACTAATTAGTGGCCGTAATTCATCTTAACTACAGACAAGAGGTATTATTTAAAATATTAAGCTCATTCATGTAGAGTAGAATATTCCAATTATAAACGGTACGTACGTAATTGAACTTAAGATGAATGTTTAATCAAACTTAAAATAAAATTTATACACAAAACTCAATAATTGGAATAAGGAATATGCATGTAACGTTAATAAAGCACAACTAGACAATAGTCTTTTTAATTATTGTGTAGAGAATTAATCAATATATACACGAGAAGTAGATGTATTAATTAAAAATAATAAAATGTGAAATGAAACATCAAATTAAAATAGAGTTTGGTGCCATAGACTCGATTCTATAAAAAAAAAAAAAAGATAACATTGATTCTACTTTGGAATTTTAAAATTCAAATTAAAAAAAAAAACATCCACTTTATATATATACACTTTAATTTAAATTCTACAAAAATTCTATAAATATATATAAATCCTATATGAATATATATATCTAAAACTAAATTCTAACCTACTTAAATAACAAAACAAACACAGCGTATATATATTAATACATTGTGGAGTACAAGTTTAAAATTGGAATTAAGATTTTTTTAGTCCTTTAAGTTAGTCTAATTTTGAATTTGGTCATGATGGAATACACATTTTAATTTTGGTCCCATAAGTTGATCTAAATTTTGAATTCAGTCCAATTACCTACGTACTATTGCTTGCAGGTAAATGAACCGATCAAATCAATTTTTTCTGCACACGAGAAAATTCACAGTTATTCACGGTTGATTTGAATTGCATAGAGCAAATAATTTGACCGGTTCATTTGCCTGAAATTATAGTAATTGGAATGAATTCAAAATTTATATCAACTTATAAGATTAAAATCAAAATGTGTATTATATTAGGACCAAATTCAAAATTAGTCCAACTTAAATGACTAAAAAAAACTTTAAACCCTTAAAAATTCACTAAATCTTGAAATTCAAATTTTGAGATCCCAAAATAAACATACCCTTAATTCTTTAGAAAAAAAAAATGTATTGTTAATAATCATGTGTTTGGAAACAAACAAAGCGAAATGTGTCCCTTATGACGCATTTTCTTATTTGAAAATAAAAAAGTCAGATCCCAAAAACAAATTATAGTATAATACATTTAAATACATAAGTAAATTTTTTGATCCCATGTCACAATGACTCCAAATTAATCCTAAAATCGACTCTCGTATTTTAGTGTTAAACTTAGGAACTATTTTGTCCACAAAGAAAACCATGATTAAAATGCCTCATGTCTTGTAGTAAAAAGGCCTGCCACCAATCAAGATTCCACTAATTTATTTTACAAAAATAATTTAATATAATACACATACTGCATCAACCTTAGGATCTATAAATATATTGTCACAACCCTCCATTTTTCTCCACAATTAATCATATTTTGAGTTTGCATCAATGGCTTCCCCGGGATCATATTATTCCTCCATCAAACTTCCCTTCGAAAGCGTTAATCGAGTCAAACACGAGTTTTCGTTTCTTGGAAAAACGAGAAAAAACGTTTCGAGGGAAAATTCGAAATTATTCATTTCAAATGTTGCAATAAAATCCCCTGGAATTTCTTTCCCTATACAAGAAGATGAAAATAATAGGAAGCATGTAGCATGGACTAGTGTTAAGCAAGAGAGGTGGCAAGGAGAGCTTCATGTTCAAGGGGAGATCCCACTATGGCTGGTATGTACCTCGTGTTGTATTTCTTGTACCTTTATATCGTAAGAAAATCGAAAAAATGATACTCTCTCCGTTCAAATTCAGTATATATATCCATTTCTATGAACAATACTGATTTTAATGAATGTTGATTAAATTTATGTATAAAGTAACGTCTGATGATATCAGACACATCAGTGTGAATAATATTATTTCTAAAAAAAAATGTTACACGCAGAATGGGACATACCTAAGGAATGGTCCGGGGCTATGGCACATAGGGGAGTACAACTTCCGCCACCTCTTCGACGGCTACGCCACCATCGTCCGCCTCCACTTCGAGGGCGGAAACCTCGTCATGGGGCACCGACAAATCGAGTCGGAAGCCTACAAAGCTTCTAGAAAAAATAACAAGCTTTGTTACCGCGAATTCTCCGAGGCCCCGAAGCCCGACAACTTCTTGGCCTACATCGGTGACCTCGCGAACCTATTCTCCGGTGCGTCGTTAACAGATAACGCAAACACCGGAGTCGTCACGCTAGGTGACGGTCGGGTCGTTTGCCTGACCGAGACCATAAAAGGGTCAATTGTTATTGACCCAAATACATTGGACACTTTGGGTAAATTTGAATATAGTGATAATTTGGGCTGGTTGATCCACTCGGCCCACCCAATTGTGACAAATAGTGATTTCTTGACTTTATTGCCCGATTTAATTAATCCGGGTTATACGGTGGTGCGAATGGAGCCCGGGACGAATGAGAGGAAAGTTATCGGGCGGGTCGATTGTCGGGGCGGGCCATCCCCCGGGTGGGTCCATTCGTTCCCCGTAACGGAACATTACGTCATCGTGCCCGAAATGCCCCTTAGATATTGTGCCCAAAATTTGCTAAAGGCAGAGCCCACACCTCTCTACAAGTTCGAATGGCACCCTGAGTCCAAAGCTTTCATGCATGTTATGTGCAAAACTAGTGGCAAAATTGTAAGTCATTTATTTATTTAATTAATTGTATTTTATACCTATAAGTTGAAACAATTTTATTTTCTTGAAATTACTTAAGGTGGCAAGTGTGGAAGTTCCTTTATTTGTCACGTTTCATTTCATCAATGCATACGAGGAGAAAGATGAAGAGGGGAGGGTGACGGCGGTTATCGCGGATTGTTGCGAACATAGTGCCGACGTCACCATCTTGCAGAATCTGACGCTCCAAAATCTCCGGTCGCCTTCTGGCCAAGATGTGCTACCGGATGCAAGGTACAACGTCGTCTGAAGCATGATCGATCGATGGTATTTCGTATTTTTGGATACGAAGTTAAGTATTTTGTATTAATGGTGCAGGGTTGGGAGATTCAGGATTCCAATGGATGGGAGTCCATTTGGGAGTTTAGATGCAGCTTTAGATCCAAATGAACATGGGAGAGGCATGGATATGTGTAGCATAAACCCTAATTTTCTAGGGAAGAAATATAGATATGCTTATGCATGTGGTGCTCAAAGGCCTTGCCACTTTCCCAACACCCTCACTAAGGTATACTATACCCTCTAGCTCCGTCCTCTGTAATTGACTGACACGTTTACTTTTTGCACGAGTTTTAAGAAATACAGAGAAACGGAGGAGTAACAAAACTAGCTAACTTTCGCTCATTTAGTTAACTTCTTTCATTCAACCTTGTAGATCGACTTAAAGGAGAAGAAGGCCAAGAACTGGCTCGACGAGGGTTCAGTACCCTCTGAACCCTTCTTCGTGCCCCGCCCGGGTGCAACAGAGGAAGATGATGGTAAGAAAATTTATCGTCGTTCAACGAGATTAGTGATCAAATCGATCTTAACGAATGAACTTTTGATGGATATGTAGGTGTGGTAATCTCAATGATAAGTGAGAAAAATGGGGAAGGATATGCATTGTTGCTAGATGGATCCACATTTGAAGAAATTGCAAGAGCCAAGTTCCCATATGGTCTTCCTTATGGCTTGCATGGATGCTGGGTTCCAAACAAATAAATTAATTTACTATATTTTAGTCGGACCTTGAACTGAATATCGAGATTCGAAAGAAAAAAAAAAACAGAAGCCTTTAGTATGTATGGGGTTTTCTGACGTAGTAATGTTACTATATATGCAATGAAAGTGTTCGTGATGTAATCATATTTTTGTAATTTATATTTGACCCATTTACTCAAAAAAGTATTCATGTACCTTGTACAGATATGTAATATTGGTGTTGATTGCTGCCCATCTAATAAAAAAATAAAAATTCAGTAGCAGAATATGTTTTCTCAGAAAAAAATTGACCCAAGAGAAAAATAAAATAAAAAATCAAAAGATAGATACCATGCCAATGAAGTTTGATACAGTATTGTTGTATTTTGAATCAGATGAATGGTAACTGCACTAGCTAAACTTCGCTTCGTTTTCTGGGCAATAATATTAACTCTTCCGCGAGCAGAGCTGACACAAATCCAAAACGCGAACCTGATTGCTGAGTTCGTGAAAGGAGTAGTTCAAAAATATCTGGTTCGTAAAATCATCTCTGATCAGTATATACTGCATCAACATCGTCTAGCTCAAGCAGTTTCGAGACTATCAGTTTGTTCAAGTCCATAGCTTCATCATCGACCTGCAACCCAGAAAAAATATTTTATCGGAACACAGAAGGAAGGGTTCAAGCACTTCAGATTCCTATATTGCATACCTCAACGGTCCTTAAGGGAACAAGTTCGAATCCACCATCAGTTTCAAATGTAATTCCTTCCTCGCGTAGTTTTGACAATATGTCAGTGTAGTTGTCCATCGAACTTACAATTTTGTAGTACCTAAAACCAAAAGGAAAAGAGACATTCAAGTTCATCAGTAGCATGAAATTTTGATTTCTAGGCCCAAGAAATCGAATATGTGGTCTTAATTTGGTTCGTCTGATCTTCCAAATCAATAAACCAATTTCACATACCAAATCAAATGTGAATATACAGTGAATAAGGATAAGAGTAACACAAAACTATGATATGCAGCAATTTTTTCTCAAACAGGATTAAGACATTTTTTTACGAAATTTCCAATAACATACATACAAAGACATAAGTACTATTTTCTTGTACCTTTCGGAATCTTCTTCGGAATCATCTTCATCGAAAGAGGGTTCGATTACGTCATCAGCACCAGCATCTAAAGCAATAGCAAAAAGTCGATCTTTGTCAACATCTGTAGCCTTTACAGTTACAGCTCGAGCACGTTTAAACTTGAACATAATTGATCCAGAATCTGCCATTTTCCCACCGTAGTCCTTGAGAACCAATCTAAGCGCTGGCAAAGTTCTGGTCAGTTTATCTGTTAAAACCTGAACAATCATTCCAGCTCCACCATAGCCATAGACCTGAAAACACATAATACGTTTATTTGAGATTATCGGTTAATAAAATACGAGATTTCTCAAAAGCTTTAGGTATAGCAGGCCACCTCGTAAAATTTCTCAATGTAGGCTTCCTGACCCTTCTCTGAAGCTCTCTTGATGTTGCGATCTATAATATCCTTGGGTATATCCATTTCTTTCGCTTTCTCAAGTAAAGCAGCCAAAGCTGTATTAGATGCTGGATTATGACCACCTTTCTTGATCCTGGGACGTTCATTTATTTTTTTAATAAATGGAGTTATAATTATTATTAGATGATGATCCAATTAAAATTAACATTAACATGAGGCTTGATATAGCTAAAGGAAAATGATGAACTATCAATTGACGGCCCTGAAAGATAGAAACTATCTACTCGGGACCTAAAATATGGTCTTTAAAATGTGTGAGTTCTAAATTGATACTCGTTTTTATCTTTCAAGTCATATATGATAGTTTTCTATCTTTCAGGTTCTGAATCGAATAAGAAAACCCTTTTAGGCCCTAAATTGGAAATTTTACTATCTTTAAGGCTCTGAAATGGTAAAACTCCAAGAAAAATTGTAACTCCTTCAACTTGTTATGAACACCAATCTGATATATTTATGAGATCTCAACCAGAGCAACCTAAGAACCCGTAAGAAGGGAGAAGCTAGATTCTAAATACTTTAATCATGTTTCATGCCTTGTTCAGGCCAGTTTATATGTTTGTTTATACCAACGAGTATTAAATTTCTGCTTATTTCATCTACGTGAATGCCAATCCTTGTACCAGAGCTTCCATTCGAATGTCAATATCAAACAAAATACATGGCAATTTCAAAGACAAATTTTACTTTTCATTTCTCATTAATAAAGCCACCTTGAATAAAGTCACCTTGTCCTATCCTAGCAGCTCTGTATCAATTAAAAGAATATAGTTCATCTTCATCATAAGCCATTCTAAGTACAGGTTAGCAACTAACTTACGCAGATACGACTTCCTTTCCGAATCTTGAACACATCTTCATCTTCTTAGCATTCTGGGCAGTCTGCATACAAAAGTAGACTCAACAATCGAAAACCACACCCTCCACTCCTTATAAATTATAATATACTCCCCCTCCGTCCCATTGAAAGCTTCCCAACTCTCCAATCAAAGTTTTCATTATATTCTTCTCTCTCAATCACATAACCTAAATACATTATTTATTCTATAGCTTTCAACTATCTACTTCAGTACTAATTATCAATTTATCCAACTATTAATTATACAGAGTCTATAATTCATGGAAGATTCATCTAAAACAGAAATTAATAACAGCAGATAAACATTAATTATTACCTTTCTTCCGGCGATTTTGCAGGATCGCCGACCCATACACAGCGGCGGCAGAGTCGAGATTTTCCGATCGGAGTTTCCATAGTTATGGCCAAGAGACGAAATCAATGCGGATAACTTGCTACTCAATTCACCTGAACCCGAAGAAATCTGTTATAATCATCATCATCAAAATCCCAATTTATTCAGAAAGAAACAAAGGGTTAGGGTTTAACTTTGGCGAGAGAATGAGCTGAGGGGTTTAAGAGAAACCCCACTCCGAAATCTGACGATTAATGATCCAAAACTTCTTATTGTTGCTGAAGAGTACATCTTTTCATTTATCCTTCAAACCCTCAAATTCATCCGCCTTTCTCGTCCTGCTTTGATTTTTCTGGAAATTTTTCAGCTTTCTTTTCTGTTTGAATACTCATTTTAGTCGTGATTTTGGTTCTAAATCTTCTGATACTCTACTTATTTTTTTTTTTAACATTTTTATTTAATTAAGTACTAGTATTAAATATTTTTATTTTTTTTTCGAAATTTTTAATACTAATATTTTGATCAAGAAAACTAATGTTATTACATATTTTCAAGAATTAATATTATTGTCCAACCAGACAATCCTTATTGATTCATCGATAGAGTTTGACAATAAGATGGATATTGTCATTTCGTATGTGAAACCATGTGGCCACGATTTTTATTTTCTATGAATTCTTTTTTTTTTTCCTTGTCATTTTGGGTAGTTTTTCTTTATTCTTGCAAGGTGATTTTACATTTTTTTTTTTTAATATATAGTCTCATCGACCGGCCATCTTTTCAAAATAATACTCCCTCCACTTTTAATTAAGTGTCATTTTAATAATTTTCAACAAATTAAGATATACTCCCTTCATTTTTAATTAAATGTCACTTGCCTTTTTTAATATTTTCAAAATAAGTGTCATTCTACATCCTTTTCTTTAATTTTGACAATTTTACCCTTATATATTATACTCCCTCCATTTTTTTTCCTTGATTTAAGTTTTTTCCCTTTTGAATATAGTACTATAGCATAAATCATGATAAACCTTAATTATTGTATACATGAATATCACCTACAATATTGACCACATTCATTACTAAACATAAATATAATATTAAAATTAGTTATCATTAATGAAGGGTAAAATGGTCCATAATTATATATCTTAATTTGTTGAAAATTATTAAAATGACACTTAATTAAAAGTGGAGGGAGTATAATTATAGATCATTTTACCTTTATTAATGATAACTACTTTTAATATTAAATTTATGTTTAGTAATGAATGTGACTAATATTGTAAGTGATATTCATGTATACAATTATTAAGATTTATCCATGATTTATGCTACAGTACTATATTCAAAAGGGAAAAAGTTTAAATCAATGTAACGAAAATGGAGGGAGTATAATGTATAAGGGTAAAATTGTTAAAAAAAAAGTGTAGAATGACATTTATTTTAAAAATATTAAAAAAGGCAAAGTAACGCTTAATAAAATATGGATGGAGTAGTATTTTTTTTTTTCATTTATGATGCTCGAATAATAACATAATAATCATGAACGACATTGGAGTAATATAGATGAGATTCTTTTATTTATTTTTTAAATATCAAAACTTGAAACTATGCAGCTGTCGCCGACATTCTAAAGGGGAAAGTGTAATATGACAAAATGAAAATAAATAAATAATGAATTTGCCATTGGTTCTTTTATCAGAATATTTCGCTTTTAACTGTCTACTTTGTTTGGCAATGTTTGCATGCGGAACTTGTAGCAACATATTTTAATATTGTAGTAAGATAATCATTTTCAGAGTGAAAAAAAATTATTTCAATTAAATTTTGAACCAATTTTAACTGATGAATTTTTTTCTAGATTTACCTCACTTAACAATATTTTTTTGTTCTTGAATCTTGAATAACACATGTTATAGTGTAGTAATATACTCTTGTATATATAAAAATATTTGTTTGGTGACAGGTAGAGTTTACATTATTTGATAATATCATGAATATTGAAATATGATTATTTCCTGAATTTAGTAGAACATGTCAAGATTTTTTTGCCAGTGCCAAATTTTGTTTGTTTCCTGTATGTCCATGTGGATAAATAAATAAATAATTGAAACATAAATTAAAGCAAAATAAATAAACAAGTCACTTTTCAAATAGTATTAATAACAGCCAAAGTCCAACCCATTTCCCATGTATTCCAGCTTTAATCCTCTATCTTTGACTCTCACTTTGCAAAACTTCCTATTCATGCCCATAGTTTGCTAATAAACACAATTTTAATTATAAATGCAGTGTTTTGAGAACCGGATCGAACTGAAACCTTTTTGGGATACAAGAAGGAGTGAACCATTGACTTCAACGAAACGGAAAGACTCCTATGCATCATCAGAACTACTAAATTTCAATTGTGAAAAATGGTAAAGTGGACTGTCTGGAATGTATGTGAATTTGAATACTAGTCAAGTTAACCTAATTTGTTAATTTGTTTGTTTTTGCAGGCATGATTAGCCTAGTTGATACAACGTTAAAAAAGATCTAGTTAACACTAATTAGGAAGATTAGAAAACATGTTTACCGACGAAGTTGGATATCTCAAGTGGTTAGATCCTGAGTTCGAATCATGGGGAGGGAAAAAGGGATGAGTATTTAATGTAATTCAAAAAAAAAAAAACATGTTTATCGACAACATTAAAAAAATCTAGTTAATACTCTAATTAGGAAGATTAGACAACATGTTTACCGACTCCAAAATGGCAATAAAAATTAGTGATTTCGGCTAATTATTGAGATGCATGTTCATTATTGTGGGCTAGCGCTGAATCTAGAGTATTATTGAGATGGAATTAACTCTTATTTTGTGTAATATTTAGGTTTAATTTAGTCATATATTCTTTAATAGTTGTGTTATTTTATAATAGTGGCATATCGTGTAATTTATATTTAACTTAAATATTTCGTTTATTATATTTTAAATACAAAAGTTAAATTCATATTTTATACGTGTAGCTCATTTATATAAAGTAAATCTAGTTACAAGTTATGTGACAATTGTATCAAATATTTGTGATCCTTTTTACTCTAATAATGAAAAGATTTCGTTTTGTTGGACCGATCTTCCTTAATTCGATGTAAAAGAAATAATAATAAAATTTATATAAAAAGTGATAGTTATTTTTGTTAAAAATATTAATATATAGTCCACAGATACACTGAGATGCATTTTGTGTGAGAAAACCAATATAATATCAACATCTATTATTAATGGTTAAAATTGTTTTTTTTTTTAAATCCTGGTTAAAAATATTGAATGATTGTAGTGTTTAGTGTAACTTGAAAAGGACACTTCACCCCACAATCTCTATTCTAAATTTTGTGGTCAAAACACTTATTTGTATTAGTGTGATTTGCTTATTATTGTATCTTCCAATTGAATATTTCAACCTATTAAATAAATGCAAACATTACAATATACTACTACAAAAACTGTAGTAAATAGTTGAGTCATGAACTACTCATGTATATGAATTAGATGAAGAGGAATTAAACCTACTTATGATCTACTAAATCTACGGGATAACAATGGAGCGGGTCCAAATTAGGATATGTATTCAACCTGCACTGCACGGATTGAATTTGAATTCGGATAATCGAGTATGAAACGAGCCGCGATCGAAAAATCGTCCACCAAATTTCGGACTCATCACACATAAATATAGTAATATTTTTGTATTTATATAAATTTCTATATTCATATTAATGCATACATGCATGTGTAAAAAAATACTTCCTCCACTTTTAATTAAGTGTCATTCTAACAATTTTCAACAAATTAAGATATATAATGGTGGACCATTTTATCCTTCATTAATGATAACTAATTTTAATATTAAATTTATGTTTAGTAATGAATGTGGTCAATATTGTAAGTGATATTCATGTATACAATAATTAAGGTTTTTCCATGATTTATGTTATAGTACTGTATTCAAGAGGGTAAAAGCTTAAATCAAGGCAAAGAAAATGGAGAGAGTATAATGTATAAGGGTAAAATTGTCAAAATTAAAGAAAAAAAAAGTGTAGAATGACACTTATTTTGAAAATATTAAAAAAGGCAAAGTGACACTTAATTAAAAACGGAGGGAGTATTACATTAGCTAGTTTTAGGTATAAAATGTTATTTTAAGTAATTATATATTTTAATTATACCGAAAATTGAAAAGTTTGAAAGAAAAAAAATGAAATTCAACATTTCATTTTCCCTCTCAAAAGAGAAGATTCATTAACTCCATACAATTAATTAAAATGGTAACAAAATCAAAATTGAAAAAAATCATAATTATTTGAAATTTCATAATCTATACTATATAAATTGTTTAATTTTGCCTTTAAAAAAATAAATACTAAATGTTTCATTGATAAAGGGAAATAAACCCACCCTAACATATTTCTCTCTCTTCAACTCTTCTTTCTCTCTCTTCACAGAGCAACAATGGCGTCTCTCTTCCGAGACCGAACCTTCGGCCACTCCAAGAGAGACTCCTTCTCCTCCTCTTCCTCCATAACCACCACCGCCGCCACCGCCTCCGCCTCCCCGTCCTCAGCCACCTCCCGTTTCACCTCCGCCGCCAGTTCCGCCGTTCTCTCTCCACTCCCATCCCCATTCGGCGACCTCACCCCCACTCTCACCGAATCCGACCTCCGCTCCTCCGCCTACGAGATCTTCCTCTCCGCTAACCGCTCCTCCTCCTCTAAACCCCTTACCTACATTTCAAACAACAATCACACTAGTTCACCCAACAACAGTAGTACTAACGGCAATTCGAATGGTGCTCTTCAGAGGTCGTTGACGTCGGCGGCGGCGTCGAAGATGAAGAAGGCGCTCGGAATGAGATCTAGCAGTACCAAACGGAGCTCCGATTCGAACAATTCCGGCGCTGCGGGGAGACCGAAGAAGCCAGTAACTATAGGGGAGCTAATGAGATTGCAGATGAAGGTTTCGGAGGCTGCAGATTCGAGAATTCGTAGGGGTTTGTTGAGAATTTCTGCTGGACAGGTTTGATTTACTTTGAATTTGGCTGAATATATTATGATCATACTTGTGATATTATGTATAACTTTTGGGGCTTTGATCTAGGGTCTGTGTCTTGGGGAAGTTTTGATCAACTGAGGAATTTTACTTTTTCCAAAGTGAGAATCAAGAATTTGATTGTATTCATTGTTTGGGAAAGTTGATTCTTGTGATCTACTTAACTTGATTGTTCAATAAAAGAGGGGATTTTGGTGATCTTTGAGTCTATGTTGCTAGATTTTTGTATTCCGTTGTTTATGGTTGATTAATTGTTGTTTGATCATTCGATTCTCCCCATTTATTTCCTGGTTTGTATATATCAAATACTACTATCTATGTTTGCATTCTTCTCCACAGTTTCTAAATTGGATTTTGTCGCAAGTGACTGTAAATTTATTAATTTATTTCTTCAATGACTGAACTTTTTCTAGAAGATGTGGTCAAGTAGGCAAGCTGAGAACTCAGTTTTTTTTTTTTTTGAAGCTTGTCAAGTCCTGGTCGAAATTAAAGTCTAATTGTCACTCAAATGGACAAAATAATAGATTAAGTAAAGCTTCTGGTTACTTTCCAACAGTGACACAATTAATTTACACTCTTTTGCACTGCTGACTTCAAGAACCTTAACTTTTGTTGTTGTCTCCTTCTGCATAAATTGATATATTCATCTTTAATGATGTGTATACTACGTTCCAAAGTTTAAGTTCTTAGTCTATCATTGACCTAGAAATTTTAAATTTTTTTGCTAATCTAACTATGGATATTTAGTTCAATCTTTTGAAACTATATTTATTCGGCTGCGGAGAAATGTTTAAATAAAGACACCCATTATTTGCTTGGTGTAGGTTGGAAGAAGAACAGAAACAATGGTTCTTCCTCTCGAGCTATTACAACAATTCAAAGCGTCTGACTTTACTGATCAAGAAGAATATGAAGCGTGGCAGAAGAGAAACCTTAGAATGCTTGAAGCCGGTCTTCTTCTGCACCCACACATGCCATTGGAAAGAGGTAATACAGCTGCTCAACGATTGCGCCAAACTATTCATGCGGCCTTGGATCGGCCAATAGAAACTGGGAGAAACAATGAGTCCATGCAAGTCCTTCGTACTACTGTAATAGCACTTACGAATAGGACATCTGACGGAGCCCTACTTGAGTCGTGCCACTGGGCAGATGGTATCCCATTGAATCTCCGTCTCTATGAGATGCTTCTGGAAGCATTGTTTGATATTAATGACGAGACATCCATTGTTGAGGAAGTTGACGAGCTCATGGAACTCATAAAGAAAACATGGGGAATCCTCGGACTAAATCAAATGCTACATAATCTTTGCTTTACGTGGGTTCTGTTCAATCGATATGTTGCTACTGGGCAAGTTGAAATTGATCTTCTGTGTGCTGCTGATTCTCAACTTGCTGAGGTTTCCAAAGATGCGAAATTGGCTAAAGATCCAAATTACTCTAAAGTTTTGAGTTCTACTTTGACTGCCATGCTGAGTTGGGCTGAGAAAAGACTCCTTGCTTATCATGAAACATTTGACAATGGGAACATGGATTCCATGCAAAGCATTGTGTCCATTGGGATATTGTCTGCTAAGATCTTGGTTGAAGATATATCCAATGAGTATCGTCGAAGAAGAAAAAATGAAGTTGATGTGGCTCGTAGCCGGATTGACACATACATTAGATCATCTCTTCGCACTGCATTTGCTCAGGCAAGTTGAAGATGTGATTAGTAAGTTGAGGTATAGTTGACTTGAAAATGATATAGGAGCCCAACTTTCAAAATTGAAGACATTAGTAGCACAGTGATAACTAATAAAGTGATCACATAGAAAAATTATCCAACTCTTTTGCCCTGAATTCTATACGCAATTGGTTACCTTTTTTTATCAGACCTAAACTAAGATGTCAAACCTTTTCATATATGAGCGAAGTTCTATGAATGCTTACTTAAAAAGTTTTTAAAACACTTGGGTATCAAAAGTTTGTAACATATTTTGAATTTTGATCTTCAGAGAATGGAAAAGGCTGATTCAAGTAGAAGAGCGTCAAGAAACCAGCCAAACCCCCTTCCTGTCCTTGCCATCCTGGCCAAGGATGTTGGTGAGCTTGCAATCAAAGAGAAGGATACATTTAGCCCCATCTTGAAGAAATGGCACCCATTTTCTGCTGGTGTTGCCGTTGCCACTCTACATGCTTGCTATGGGAATGAGCTAAAGCAGTTCATTTCAGGCATTACAGAGTTGACACCAGATGCTGTACAAATATTAAGAGCTGCAGATAAGTTGGAACAAGATCTTGTCCTTATTGCTGTTGAAGATTCAGTAGATAGTGATGATGGCGGGAAGGCCATTATTCGCGAGATGCCTCCTTATGAAGCTGAAGGTGCAATAGCAAACCTGGTTAAAGTATGGATAAAGACGAGACTAGACACGCTAAAAGAATGGGTTGACAGAAATCTTCAACAAGAGGTACACTTTATTCAAATCTTTTTGCCTCTGTTCTATAACCTTCTAACTCAAATTTCATAAATATCTATGGTTGTAACCTATTAAAATTCCAAGCAATTTTGGGCCTCTGTACAGCTTAAACATTGTTAATAGTGGACACATTTTATCTTGTTGGTATTCCATTTCCGAATACCAGATTGTTTAATTTAAATATGAATTGAAATCTTTCATGTATTTTCGTAGGCAAAAAGTGATTTTACACTGAATGGTTTAATTTGATATCAGTGTAAATCTTGGATTTCTTATTTTTATCTTCTTCTACTTGATAGGATTGGAATCCACGAGCTAATCAAGAGGGTTGTGCTCCTTCAGTTGTGGAAGTTCTGCGAATAATCGACGAGACGTTGGAGGCATTCTTTCTGCTGCCAATACCAATGCATCCTGCACTACTTCCCGATTTAGTGACTGGTCTCGATAAATGTCTACAATATTATGCAAATAAGGCAAAATCTGGCTGTGGTAATATTGCTAAGCTCAGCAGAATCTCACACCTGAAATTTCAATGTTTTATAAAATAAATAAATGATTTTTTTTTCTCCGTCTGCAGGATCAAAAAACACGTATATTCCTACAATGCCAGCCTTAACCAGATGTACAGTGGGGACGAAGTTCCAATGGAAGAAGAAGGAGAAGACAGTCACCTCCCAGAGAAGGAATCCTCAGGTTGCTACTGTTAATGGAGATATATCTTTTGGGGTCCCACAGATATGCGTACGTATAAATTCATTGCATAAACTACGGTCCGAGTTGGAAGTTCTTGAGAAAAGAATAATCACCCTTTTGAGGAACTCAGAATCTGCTCATGTGGAAGACTTCTCAAACGGGTTGGCGAAAAAGTTTGAACTCACCCCATCTAGTTGCATCGAAGCAGTCCAACAATTGTCCGAAGGGCTTGCTTATAAAATCGTCTTCCATGATCTAAACCACGTGTTATGGGATTCTCTGTATGTCGGTGATCTGTCATCTTCAAGAATCGAGCCCTTTCTCCAGGAACTCGAGCGCAATCTAACCATAGTTGCTGACACTGTTCACGAGAGAGTTCGCACACGTATTATTGCTGACGTAATGAGAGCTTCATTTGACGGTTTTTTGTTGGTTCTGCTTGCTGGAGGCCCGAATCGTTCATTTTCTAAGCAGGACTCTCCCATAATCGAGGAAGATTTCAAAGCCCTGAAGGATCTTTTCTGGGCCAACGGCGATGGTTTGACCGATGATATAATCGACAAATTCTCAGCCCCGGTTAGGGACGTTCTTCCACTTCTGCAAATAGATACAGAGAACATCATCGAGCGATTTAGACGATTAACTTTGGAAGCGTATGGGTCGTCTGCCAAGTCTCGACTTCCCTTGCCTGCAACTTCTGGGCAATGGAGCTCTTCTGAACCTAACACAGTGTTGCGAGTTCTGTGTTACAG
The DNA here is from genome assembly GCA_963675135.1 of Galeopsis tetrahit. Lineage (NCBI taxonomy): Eukaryota > Viridiplantae > Streptophyta > Magnoliopsida > Lamiales > Lamiaceae > Galeopsis > Galeopsis tetrahit. The sequence goes on along the minus strand of OY776125.1, from coordinate 2,577,951 downwards.
GAACGACGAAGCTGCATCGAAGTTTCTGAAAAAGACGTACAATTTACCGAAGAAGCTATGATTCTGAAAAATGGCAGATTGTACAGATACTCAGAAATCTCTGCTGCTGCTCCAGTTGGGACAACTTTAAGGCTTAATATTATTTGAAGGTTTGTGAGAGAGATTGCATTTATTTATTTGTTCTATATATTTATCACTACATGTATTAGGCTTAGATTGCCTGCCCTGTTATATTCATTCACACAATACCCATACCCTATTAGTATTCATTTGTTCTTTCTTGCTTTCTCATATGTCTATACATTTTCATCTATCCTTACATGTAAGTAAATTTCGTGTGATGTTAAAGTGTAGAAGTGATTTATATCGGTGATTGTTTCCATAAGAAATCTATCGTCGGGTATATAGGTTAATCATATATTTTTCCTTATAAATGCCCCCATTTCAAACAAAAAAGTCAGGCCTGATATATAATTCATTTTTTAAAATTAAAACTGTACAAGATAATTCAACTTGTGAGACCTTGGATTGAGATGTAAATTGTTGTATGAGATCGTTTCATAATGTGATGTTCCAGTGAATTTTTTTTTTTTGCAAACTATCATATTATCTCTCTTTTAATCACATCACCTCTAAAACGTTTTATTCTATCATATTTCTTAACCTTTGTGCTTAAAGTTCATGAGTAACTTTTACGAGGACGAAGGGAGTATTTGTTATGATAATCGACCATCTCCATTTATTGCTGTGCTTTCTTAAATATTACTCCCTCCGCTCAAGATTACTTTCATATGCAGATGAACACATATTAAGAAAGTGTAATAATGAGTGGAGTTTTGAGGGGTAATTTTATAAAATTTTATGTGTAGAGTAAATAAATGAGTTGACTTTTATGTATGTGTAAAGAAAAAGTAATGAAATTTACGTAAAATTGATGATATTGTGAGTGTGAAGTTTATAAAGAGTTTTTCAATTTAAAGGTGTGAAAGTTATCGGGAAGGAGGGAGTACTGTACTACTATTTGAATGATAAATCACGACTTTGCTTGAAATTGACGACTTTGCATGTTCTCCTTCAATCTACGGCGTTGTCGCATTTAAGGTGTCGGTCACTGAACAATGCATGTATTCCATTTTATAATAAAGTCGTACTTTTCGTATCAATTTCATTTACTTTGAATTTACATCTTCCTTTTATTTTATATTATCATTTCGTATTACGCATGTGATCATCAAACTATATATTAATAATTCAACGAAAATTATGTTATGCATATTTTAATAAATTACTTAAATCTAGGGTGAAAATTTCCGAACATGATATAATAGTACAACACGGATTCGATCCGAAAATTATGAGTTAGTGTTTGACTTTATAGTGTTCGGATTAATCTGTGTTAAACACGATAAAATTAACGGATAACACATTAACTTGTTACCTATTATTGACCTAATACGGTACGACACGTATTCGATAATAATACGACACGTATCCTTATCATATCGTGCTAACACAAAACACGACATGATTAATGAGTTACTCTATCTTGTGGTGATTAACTGGGGTGGTTTATACCTGATTACTATAAAGAAATCCACCTTTCCTTTATGAAGAAGAAATTTCATTTTTTTTTTTACTTTAAACTTGAAAGTCAAAAGAGAAAAAAAAAAAGCTTTCTCCTTGCAACATACATAATGTAAGATAGTTTCATTAACACTCTCTGGTTAAATCAAGAGTTGACATTGCAATTTTTTGATGCAAGATTGAAGGACACATTACACTTTTCCAACTCTATAAAACAAGACCCATCTTCTTCCACAAAATCCACACTAACAAACTCATACAAACATCGATCATGGCTCGTCTATTTTTATCGCTTCTCGTCCTTGTTTTGGTGGTCGTATCATCCGACGCAGCACCTAATAAACCGAAGAAGGTTAAGTGTAAGGATAAGAACTCCCCTTGTTACAAGAAGGATCTTTACTGTCCCGACAACTGTCTTCGTGACTGTTTCGTCAACTGCACCTCATGCGAAGCTGTTTGCACTGCGCCACCGCCCCCACCACCACCTCCGCCCCCACCCCCGAAAAAGGTTAAGTGCCAAGACAAAGCATTCAAAAAAACATGCAATAAGGACATCTATTGCCCTGCTACCTGCCCAAAGACATGCATGGTCGATTGTGCCTCGTGCAGCCCGATATGTCCCATCTGGCCTCCCCCTACGTACGTCCCGCCTCCTCCACCGCCACATTCCACTCCATCATCGCCTCCTCCACCAGTAGTTTCCACTCCATCATCGCCTCCTCCACCAACAAATTCCACTCCCTCATCGCCTCCTCCACCGGAAGATTCCACTCCACCATCGCCTCCTCCACCGGAAGATTCCACTCCATCATCGCCTCCTCCACCGGTGATTTCTCCTCCACCTACAAATTCCACCCCATCAGCACCGCCTCCAGATAGTTCTGAGGCAGCTGCAGGGAGAAGGGTTCGTTGCAAAAACAAATCGTACAAAAGTTGCTACTATCGCGAACATAGGTGTCCGGCTGCTTGTCCCGATCGTTGTGAGGTTGATTGCGTCACCTGCGGCCCTGTATGCGGTAAGTTTCTTATTCATAACTTCTAATCATATATATACTCCCTCCGTCCACAATAACTTTCACACTTTCCTTTTTAGGACGTCCCAGAATAATTTTCACACCCTAAAAATAGAAAACACTTTATAAACTACACCCTCACAATATCCTCAATTTTACACAAATGCCATTACTTTTTCTCCACACATACACAAAAGTCAACTCATTTATTTACTTTATACATAAAACTTTACAAAAATACCCCTCAAAACCCCACTCATTATCACATTTTCTTAATATGTGTGCCCATCTACTATGAAAGTTAATATGGAACGGAGGGAGTATATATATATATAATAAACTTATGCTCTAATACCATTTTCAAGATCGAAAATTAGAAGAAAAACTAGCTTAAAGTGAGATATAAATCTTAGAAAGCATAAAGACATTTTTGAGGATTAAGTTTAACTAAATGAAATTTTCTAGCTTGTAACTAACATTTGTGAATACTGTGATTAGACTGCAACAAGCCTGGAGCAGTGTGTCAAGACCCGAGATTCGTCGGTGCGGACGGGATCACGTTCTACTTCCACGGCAAAAAGGACAGAGACTTCTGCATAGTTTCCGATACCAACCTGCACATCAACGCCCATTTTATCGGAAGGAGAAACGAGAACATGGGAAGGGACTTTACCTGGGTTCAGTCTCTCGGAATCCTCTTCGACAACCACCAAATCCTCGTTGGCGCTAAGAAGACAGCCACTTGGGACGATGCTGTCGACCGCCTAGACCTGTCGTACGACGGAACACCTGTTTCACTCGATCAAGGCGAAGGATCAAAATGGCAAGCACCAGGAATAAGCATTTCAAGGTCCAGCGAAACTAATGCTGTGATCATCGAAGCAGACGGAAACTTCAAGATCAAAGCAGCAGTCGTTCCTATCACGAAGAAGGATTCAATGATTCATAAGTACGGAATCACGGAACAAGATTGCTTTGCTCACCTTGATTTGGGGTTCAAGTTTTACTCGTTGAGTGGTGATGTGAACGGAGTGTTGGGCCAAACTTACGCGAGCGATTACGTGAGCAGGGCGAAGATGGGGGTCGACATGCCTGTTTTAGGAGGACAGGTGGAATTTGCGTCTTCAAGCCTCTTCTCCACGGACTGCGCCGTTGCTAGCTTCAAGGGAACTCAACTGAGCAGCTCTTCAAACGGTTTTCAGTTTGCGAATTTGAAATGCTCGAGTGGGCTTGATGGTCGTGGAGTTGTGTGCAAGAGATAAGTCGTCTTTCTCTCGACTCTTGAGTAACACATTCGGATGTTCTTATGCAATATATATACAATAACGGCAGTCGAAAATCTTCTGCCAATATAGCCTAAATAAGGCTGGTTCTTTATCTGATTACTTCCATTCAATAATATCAATAAATAAAGTCACATGAATTTATGAAATTTTCCTGTGATTCTAATCAGATTATTCTTGTTTAATTCCAGTAGCATTCTCTACAAGAGGTGATCTAGTGAGTCGAATAATTTTCGCAATTCCAGTAATCAGCAACAAATGAAACATCTACAGTAGAAAAGGAAAATCCACTCTTATTCAAATTTAACGGTATCTTTCGTCTAACAAATAACAGTATGAAATCAGATATGTTGTACAAGATACTTTTCGAAAGTATTATACTGACCCGATTGACAGCCCGTGCGCCATTTGAGGACAGTATTCATTTGCTAGTTGTATCATTTGAACGGAGGCACTCTTGAACAATCTCTTGTATCCTTCTCTTCAACAGCTTATCCTTTACACCAGCAAGCATGTTCCGATAAAACATTTCTAGACGTGCTAGTTTTCTATGATCCGATGCCTCCAACATATCCTCCCACTCTTTCCCGATGTCAAATGTACCCGAGCTTTGTACAGACTGCGGAATTTCATTTTCTTCCAAAGGCTTCCCATAAATCGAGCCATGAAGCAGGCTCGCATATCTTTCCATTACCGACAGTTTCGATTGAAGAAGCTTCATCTCCACCATCGCATCAGATAACTTTTTCTCTGTCTCTCCACTTTGCTCACGATTCTCGTCTTCCACGAAATCATCTATCAGCAGTGGCCATAGTACTACAGTTGGCACGTAGCAATCAACGTTCTTACCGTTTCCAAGAACACCACTCCGTCCCCTGCCCCAAGCCCAAAGCTTGTACCCCGAATCAGCAACGAGAACCGTGTGGGCCGCACCACACGCAACTTGAAGAGGCTCCGTAAATCTATGGCCACCACGTAATCCATTACAAGGAATCAGTAACGGAGAGAGAGCATCACCGGCATCTGTCCCGGTGAACCTAGCGTCGGGACATAGACCTAAGCCTTTCTCCATCCCCCAAGACCACACTTCTCCAGCAGACGAAACTACACTCGTGTGAAATAACCCACAGTCGATTGATACTAAGAACACGCTTTCTGGCAATCCCATTACGAGTTCAGGGGACGGTAAAGTTTGGGTCGTCCCATGACCGAGCTGCCCGTTATCCCCCAAACCAAATGTCCAGCAAGCACTTTCTAAAGTGTCACTCGGTCTTTTCCTCTGAGCTAACAAAGCTGTATGAAAAGCACCACACGATATATCGTACACCTCCCAAGACGACTCAAAGTTAAACGCTTGTATAACCTCCGGTTGCAGCCGGCTTTCAATGTCGCCTAATCCTAACTGGCCATGGTTGTTACCTCCCCAAGAATAGCATATAAGATCGCCGCCTTCATAACTTTCGCCAGCACTCACTAATGCAACGACGTGCTCGTTTCCACACGCCACTTTAACAACAGTGTGACCATGGAAATTCCATACTGGAACTGGTGCCGCACTGCTGACAAGTGTGAATTCCCCAAATTCTCCTTCAGATGACTTGGCTTGCGACGAATAGGGGCAGTTTCCCCACATCCACAATGAGCCGAGATTGTCTATTGCCAGAGACATCATTCCTCCAGCTTTGATTGAAGAAATCTGAAAAGGAAAGTGACACAGTCATGAAGTAATTTCTAGACGACTCAATAATGATTTGAAACTCCCAAAATCGAGCTCACACCATTAGAGGCTTCCTAGTCTTCGTTTCGGGATCTTGAGGTCCCAATCCTAAGAAACTCTCGAGCAAGCGAGGATTCAAATGTTTCTCTCCATCAATGCCAATTTGGCCATCCATTTCGGGGTCAAGGAATACTCAATAGACGAAAGTAAGCCACAAATTACGAAATAGAGAACAAATAAAATGCAGGATTTTATTGTTAAGAAAGAGTGTAATAAAGGATACAGGTGTTGTATCCCCAACCCCAAACTGATCCATCATCTGCCATAGCAAGAAACTAATGAGTACAGAAAATCGAGGGGCAATATTACCATCAAATTCTAGCCTTTTGTGTGTTATCAACAGCTTGCAACTCCAAATAAAACCATTCCGCATCAACAACTGAACTACGACACGTATAAGTGAATCTTAATGACAACCATTACTTGATAAAGCACAACTAACTATAAAAATCATCCGAGATACCAAATTTTACGTTTTGTTTCAAGCAGACCAAATATTGTGAATTCGCGCTAGATTTTGTACAAGTAACCACACAATTAGCACAAATAAACACTCAGCATCGTGCCCAAATTATACTCCAAAACTTCCACTTCTATCCCAAATTTCCAATTATCACTTTCATCCCTTGACAAACAAATTGAAACTAACACGAATCAAAACGAATTAAAGTTCCCAAATATTGCGAATTCGCGTTAGATTTTGTACAAGTAACCACACACAATCCCAGAATCTTGATTAAACAACAGCAATAATCTTTATTTTGTTGTTTCTTCGACGACAAAGACTTGTGTCCGTTCACAAATTAGCACAAATAAACACTCATCTCAATTATACTCCAAAACTTCCACTTCTATCCCAATTTTCCAATTATCACTTTCATCCCTTGACAAACAAATTGGAACTAACACGAATCGAAACGAATTAAAGTTCCCAAATATTGCGAATTCGCGTTAGATTTTGTACAAGTAACCACACACAATCCCAGAATCTTGATTAAACCAACAGCAATAATCTTTATTTTTTTGTTTCTTCGACGATAAAGACTTGTGTCCGTTCACAAATTAGCACAAATAAACACTCATCTCAATTATACTCCAAAACCTCCACTTCTATCCCAATTTTCCAATTATCACTTTCATCCCTTGACAAACAAATTGGAACTAACACGAATCAAAACGAATTAAAGTTCCCAAATATTGCGAATTCGCGTTAGATTTTGTACAAGTAACCACACACAATCCCAGAATCTTGATTAAACCAACAGCAATAATCTTTATTTTTTTGTTTCTTCGACGATAAAGACTTGTGTCCGTTCACAAATTAGCACAAATAAACACTCATCTCAATTATACTCCAAAACCTCCACTTCTATCCCAATTTTCCAATTATCACTTTCATACCTTGACAAACAAATTGAAACTAACACAGTAACACAAATCGAAACGAATTAAAGTTCCCAAATATTGCGAATTCGCGCTAGATTTTGTACAAGTAACCACACACAATCCCAGAATCTTGATTAAACCAACAGCAATAATCTTTATTTTGTTGTTTCTTCGACGACAAAGACTTGTGTCCGTTCACAAATTAGCACAAATAAACACTCATCTCAATTATACTCCAAAACTTCCACTTCTATCCCAATTTTCCAATTATCACTTTCATCCCTTGACAAACAAATTGGAACTAACACGAATCGAAACGAATTAAAGTTCCCAAATATTGCGAATTCGCGTTAGATTTTGTACAAGTAACCACACACAATCCCAGAATCTTGATTAAACCAACAGCAATAATCTTTATTTTTTTGTTTCTTCGACGATAAAGACTTGTGTCCGTTCACAAATTAGCACAAATAAACACTCATCTCAATTATACTCCAAAACCTCCACTTCTATCCCAATTTTCCAATTATCACTTTCATCCCTTGACAAACAAATTGGAACTAACACGAATCAAAACGAATTAAAGTTCCCAAATATTGCGAATTCGCGTTAGATTTTGTACAAGTAACCACACACAATCCCAGAATCTTGATTAAACCAACAGCAATAATCTTTATTTTTTTGTTTCTTCGACGATAAAGACTTGTGTCCGTTCACAAATTAGCACAAATAAACACTCATCTCAATTATACTCCAAAACCTCCACTTCTATCCCAATTTTCCAATTATCACTTTCATACCTTGACAAACAAATTGAAACTAACACAGTAACACAAATCGAAACGAATTAAAGTTCCCAAATATTGCGAATTCGCGCTAGATTTTGTACAAGTAACCACACACAATCCCAGAATCTTGATTAAACCAACAGCAATAATCTTTATTTTGTTGTTTCTTCGACGACAAAGACTTGTGTCCGTTCACAAATTAGCACAAATAAACACTCATCTCAATTATACTCCAAAACTTCCACTTCTATCCCAATTTTCCAATTATCACTTTCATACCTTGACAAACAAATTGAAACTAACACGAATCGAATCGAAACGAATTAAAGTTCCCAAAATTCAATCTTTTGGATACAAGAATCTCTAATACAGCAAACATCAAGAAATCCAAGATTAAATTTTTAACTGAAAAATATACAAAAAAACAGAGAATTGGACCTGAAAGAGCAAGACTGTGGTAAGCCCCAGCAGCAATGTCAACAATCTTGAGCTTGTCTTCTTCCCTTTCATCATCAAACCCAAAGAACCGGACCCGGACCGGTAAATTCCGGTCTTCCTCCGAACCGGTGCCGAGCCGGCCAAATGTTCCTCTCCCCCAAGAATACACCTTTCCATCACCTACACAAAAATACCCCCATTCAGACAAACTCAATTTGTACAACTACAGTATATAAAACACAAAATACACACACATATGTGTGTGTGAGAGAGAGAGAACCTGTAAGAGCGAGAGTATGAGCCTCCCCAGCGGCAACTGAAATGATTTTGCGTGAAACATTGGTGGGGGTTTCAGTTTCTTCCATTCTTGAGTTTGATATTTTGCCAAATGTTAACAATAATTTAATTACTACAAGATTCTCAATTTATAGGGTATATAAGTATCTTTGAATCGAGTTCTATTCCTATTCTTCAATTTCACTTTTTTATATTTCATTCCATTTTTTAGATATTTGTTCCGTCAAATGGACACAAGTTTTAAGAAAATTACTTATGTAAAAGTCGGCGCTTAGACGTTAGTCATCGTTCGATTTTACATTTTTAGGCGTTCTTGACGAAAAATTAGCTTAAATGGCCTAGGCGTCCAAATTTTGATCTTTTTTTTTTCTCTTTTATTTCGGCGCAGAAGTCTGATTTGGGGGAAACGACACTTTGAGCCATACTCATCGCTTTACCTATTTTTTAGTAAATAAATTTGGGCAAAATGCAATTTGTCTTTTAGTAAATAAAATATTCGGGTTAAAAACATAATTTGTTATCCACCCAAAATGCAAATTAAAAAAATTATTAGAGTTGGATTTTTTGTTTACTAAATTTAAAAGTTAAGATTAGAAATGTTAAGATAAATTTTATTTATCAAAACTAAAAATTGAAATTAAATTACAATTTTCATCTTTTTTGTGATCAGATACACAATTAAATTTCTTTTACAGGACACAAGCAGAATTTCATATGCATCATTGCTACAAATGATAAAAACATACAATTATTATACAATTTTGATTTATTAAACCTAAATTATCATTTCCATACTAAAACATAGAACTTAAACACCAATATAATCACTTATAATTTATATAGGTAAAGTTGAGTCTAAATCAATCTTAATAAATATCACAATCCAGTTTTCACTTAAAAAAAAAAAAAAAAAAAACTTTTTCTATACTTAATTAGAATCAAACAAATAAGAAATCTGCTAATCGATCTATAAAACAATCTATAACAAAATGCTAACAATTAACATGTATTCGAAAATAAGATAAAATGTCTTCATGACTCTAAAACTCAAAGTCTATAACAAAATGCTAACAATTAACATGTATTCGAAAATAAGATAAAATGTCTTCATGACTTTAAAATTCAAAGTCTATAACAAAATGCTACTCCCTCCGTCCCTCAAAAGCTTTTGATGAAACGAAGTTTAAGAAAAAAGTATAATAATTAGAGCTTTGAAGGTAATTTTGTAAACTTTTATATATAAAGTAAATACCGTAGTTTTGATTGAGTGTATGATGGACCCCAAAAGATATTATATGAAGGGTAAATACGTGTATATCGTGAAAGTAACTATGAAAACTTTTCAGGGACGGAGGCAGTAACAATTAACATGTATTAAAAAATAAGATAAAATGTCTTCATGACTCTAAAACTCGAAGTGAGAGCACGTTATCACGTTCTCCATTTCAAAGCATTTGAGTGAAAAAAAACTGGGGGTGTAGGAATGTGAAGAGTGCACACTACCTTGGAAGTTGCAAGTAGTCTTAGTAGTTTTTTTAGTCTTATTGGAATAGTAGTAGAGGGAGTTGTCATACGACATTAAGATAACCCCATCTTTTGAAAATCTGATAGGATAAACTCCAGGATTATTCCACATATCGATATTTCGTCCGATGATAAATTGTTTCGTCCAAGATTTATCGTCCTCATATTCCTTCATCATCCAGATGATGACCTGGGCATCATAATTACCATATGTATGATCACTTACACACAAGGTGTTTTCCAGAACATCAATGCTCATACCCCTACTCTCTTCACTTTGAGGAGGAGGAGAAAAACCACTAAAAATTTCAGTTTCAAGATCAAGGCAAGAAATCCATAATTTGCCATATAAATCATCAGTCAACCAGTGTAGATTTCCATTCACAAATTCACCTCTACAAATTTTAGAGTAACGAAGGACTTTAGCATCAGGTGCAATACTTCTCCATGATCCGGTTCCAATGGTATATACCTTGACAAGTCTTTCATAAAAAATACCAACCACCTTATATTGACCAGTTATTTTACTCACTCCAAATCCATAAAAACTTAATGCTAATGTTAAAGTGTCAAACGATTGATCAGAATGAAAAAGGTCAATATACTCACGAGTGATTGGATTGCAAAGTTTTAATTTAAAACTCTCGTATTTCACCAAAAGAAGAAACCCATCAAGGGAACCATGTATGTGTATTGTATGGTCATGAATGAAATAGAGCTTGGTGATTGTATTGACGTGGTGAAGGTCATCAATAATTTTACCCTTCTCATCAAACTTTACAGCGAGAGCAAAGCCGGGGATGAGTGATTTAGAATGATGGGACTTGACGAAGTTATGAGTCTCGAATAAATGGTTCCATGACTTGCAAACACACTTCCACCTTAGAATGGTTTGTACGGGAAGTCTTAACAGAATTTCGGGGATTATTTCGAGTGGAAGATATGAGAAAATATGTTGCTTCATAATCTTTCTTCTCTTACCCTAAAGAAAATAAACCGGATAACAATCACAATCAGCTTACTATTGATCATACTTGTCTCAAAACTCTAAAAACCATTTGAATAACATAATTAAACCATAGAGACCTTATCTGATAAAGAACAAACCGAATTCACCACAAACCGACGAATTAACTTATGGTGGCCATCTTTGATAGCATAGATTAAATTAATTATATATCATTTTTATTGGTTGTTTGATAATTTAAATTAAAAGTAGATTATACTTTAAAATTTATAAAATTTAGATATCATCATAATATTAAATAATGAATCTTTGCTATCATACATGTCCTATGTGTTTAATTAAACTGATCAATTATTAAATAGTGGAATAGAAGAATCAAAATGCAGTGCGATTGTCATCGATAAAGAGGAGTGAGAATTGGCAAACAATCAGCAAACGTGAGTATTGAAAATCAAATTATTATTCAACTACTTACAACACCACCAAATGTAATTATATTTATAATCCCAATCAACAATAATATAATTTTATTCAATTATTAATAGATTGAGTTTGACAAAATACGAAATTAAAGGTTCTTTTTTTAATTCAAAGAAATTTAGATTCTATCAAGTGACGAAAGGTTATTAACACAACAACAATTTTGAATTAATAAATAACAAATACATAATTTGAGATGTTACCTTTTGATGCCCCATTCTGATTTCCCTCGATCGATCGTGTGTAATTATCAGCGTAGAATTAAAGAGATTTAGGGTAGAAAAGGAGCCGCTCCTCTAGGTTTATTTATAGGGCAAATTAAACATATATGATGTATTTTTCTGGGCTGAAGAAAGAAAGGCCCATGTATTTATAAAATAGAATATAATATAAATAAAATATTAAAATATAAATGTGGGGAATTAATTCAATTCATATAAACATTTTAGGGTTATTAGGTTTCAAATTAATTACTCAATTCATAAAACTGTGCACGTACTATGGAAATGGTTTCACCTTAACCTTTTTTATATAATACTAATAATAAAAAAAAAAAATTATATTCTAAAGATACGTAGTACTCCCTCCGTCCCGGAGGAACTTGCACTCTTTGACCGGCACACATTTTAAGAAATGTGTAAGAAAATGTGTAATGATTGATGTTTTGAGGGGTAGTTTTGTAAACTTTTATGAATAAAGTAAAGTAAAAAGTAGATTGAGTGTGGAAAAGTAATGGCATATGGGTAAATATGAGTATATTTCAAGGGTGAGGATTGTGAAGATATTTCATTTTATGGAGTGTGCAAATTGGTATGGGACATCCATATATGGAAAGTGTGCAAATTCCTGTGGTGGAATGGAGGGAGTACTATAAAATTCCATAATGTACCGATAGTATTGTATTTACTGAAAATTCATTTCGAAGTATTTAAACTACATTCTTCAAATATCTCAAAATTACATGTCATATTACTTTATCATTCTACTTTATTAGTCACAATATTTTATTATTTACTCTATTACTCAAAAAAACTTTTATAACCTCTACTTTTTCCCTTTAATATATTAATAAATAAATTTCACATCAAACAGTAAATGCACGATTTAACTTGGGACAGAGAGAGTATATTAAATTAATTAAGGGAAAATTACACTTTTGATCCTGTAAAAACTTTCCGTTAAAATTAACGGCTGAAAATTTATGTGATTTTCATTTTTGGTCCTGTAAAATGAGTACATATCACTCTCGATCATTTTTCCGACATTTTTAGTCTCATTGTAAATTTTTATCAATTTAAAAAAAAAAAAAAAACTCAATTATGAAATTAATAATTAATGAAAAATATATTTAGAAAATATGAATCATTTAAAAATATGTAAATTAAATTTTTTAAAAATCTAAATAATTTTTCTCTTCTAAAAATACTCCACCGGTCCCCCCTACTTGATGACCCATTTTGCTATTTTGGGTGTCCCTTACTTGATGACAAATTACCTAAAATAGTAAAAATACTTTAAAACAATTACAACAAATGTGACTACTTTATTTCATTAAAAAAGTAATTCTATTACTCCCTCCATCCACCAAAAGTAGTCCCATGGAGGAGGGGCACAAGTTTTAAGAAAAATGTAGATAAAGTAAGAGTATTATAGGGTATTGTGGGGTCCATTGTGAATAAAGTGATTGTTTGTGAATAAAGTTGATGTCAAATTGAATAATTAAGTGATGATTGAAGGGTGATAGTTTTCATAAAATGTATGTGACTGCATTTGGTGTGGACAAAGAATATAAGGTAAATGGGACTACTTTTGTGGACGGAGGGAGTACTATTTATAAAGTTGAAAAGTATTTACTATCTCACTTTATCTTTCATAATACTAATAAAAAATTCATTCGTTAAAATTCGTGAGTTGTGTCTAATAGTTTTGTGTCATCAAGTAGGAAACAGATGGAGTAACATTTTTGACTAAATATTTTTTTTTTGAAAACTGTCAAGAAATTAAAAAATTTAGTGCAATATTTCCAATTAATTAATATTTAAATAAATATTAATTAATTTATATTTTTTAAAAAATAAATTAAACGGGAATTAAAAAGCGGTTTTTTTTTGTTATAACATAGTGTATATCTACCCTTATATACTAATTGTGAATCTATTCTTTCCTACGTGGCGCTCCATATTCTCTCCTTTTCAATTTTCTATTTTTCTTAAATCTACTCTTATATACTAATTGTGAATCTATTCTTTCCTACGCGTTCCATATTCGCTCCTTTTCAATTTTCTATTTTTCTTAAATTTCTGCATTTTTTAATTAAGCGGTTTAGTTTAGTTTCCTAACTTCTATCCACTCCAAACTTATTTTCTTCAATTTAACTATTTTATTTTATAAAAAATATGCATTTTTTTTATTCTTTCTTTTATTTAATTTTAAATTTAAATTCTTTTTTCTCCTTTTTTTTCTTTTATTTTTAAATATATAAAATTTTCTTATGTCCAGCGTAATACGCGGGATTTTACACTAGTATATATATATATATCATTAAATCATATATTTGTGAGTTTTTTTTTCTGTCTTACGTGTCATATCTCAAAATGCTCTATTTTGAAATTCTACATTCTTATGAATTCATATTTTTTATGGTTTTTTTTGTTCCTTTAATTTAACCGTATTCTCATCTACGGTTTGATTATTTTTTCATCTCATTTACGGTTTCCTTCTTTTCACCTTTCTTCTTGCTTCCTTCAAAAACCTCTCCACGCCTCTTCGCTCGATTTCACTCCACGCCATAATGATGCCGCTGGCCGATTCCATTGTTCAATGACCTTTGATGTTTCTGGATTGCCGCGCCTAAATTCGTAGGGGTTTCTTTCTATTGCAGAGACAGTCTAAACGTTTTAAGTCTCTGTTTGTATTCAATTCTATATTAAATTTCTAAATTAACTTAAATGTTTGTGTTTGTTGTATAGGAAAAATATAACATAAGTTATGCTTTGCTGCCTACTCTAAGATAAAAACACTTATACTTACACATTTAGATAATACCCCGTATATTGTCTGAAGCTGAGTCTCACCATGCATTTCAAGTGTTCCAGCTACTAACATGGCAAAAATCGAGATCACAAGGCCAATGGCCATTCTCTGAAGCTGAGTGAATCCATTGTTGTTGCCTGTGAATCTTCGGGCAAAAGGTACGATGACCCTGTCGTAGACGGGGACCCAGAAGATGACGCTTATGGTGTCGAAGAGGGAGAGCGAAGCCGATGGGATTTCAAAGGATTTTATTACACGGAGATTCATGGAGTTGCCCTGGAGCACAAAGAGTGTTCCCATTTGACTGTATACTGTGCTGAAAATGATACCCGTTGCCCAGATTGGAAGCAGGCGGATTATGGATTTCACTTCTTCCACCTGAGTCACTGTGCTCAATCTCCACTGATTCACTGACCCCTTTTTCCTGTCTGATTTCGTCTCAACTGCTGCTTTATCCAAGAAACTGCAACAGTTAACACAATGGTGTAACATCTTCTATCAGAATGACACGTCTACTTCAAATTTGATAGAAGTTTTATATCAACACATGCTATTGATCCAAAGAGTTGAACAAACAATTTGATTCGAAAAGTGGTCACAGATAATCAAACCACAATCAGATTATAAAAACTTCAAAATTTTCCTGATCATAACAATTACCTCAACTTTTGAGTGTGCTCAAGTTTCCTGCTTCCTTTAACTGCAGATTCTTCTTCTTCATAAAGAGCAGATTTATCTTTGGGAACATCCACCCTGAGTTTCCTGAAAGACGCCACGAAAACCTGGAAAATCTGAGTGAAGGGACTCCCTCCAGGCCTCTGGTTTCTATAGAGACGAGTACCGGAAAAGAAGGTGACAACAGCCACAGCCATAGCTACAGCAGGGATGCCGAACCCCCACTCCCACCCCACGTTCGTTTGTATCCAAACGAGCACCGTGGAGGCCATGCACAGATGCTGACAAGGTCAGTATTGTCATTCCCTGGAAAATACTAACATATCAGAATTTAACATTATTAGTAAATTAAATAGTGTTGTACTTTTAAATTATTACTAAAAATATTATTATACAGTTTAATAATTGAAAAGTGCAACACCATTTATCAAAAAGTGTAAGTCAAGTAAATTGAAAAGTGAGTGCATACTAGACTTTACCTTTGTTATAAATGGACACAAGTTTTAAAAAAATTATTATTAAAAAGTAGTCACTTAAGCCTGTCTAGGCTAAACTCTTCGATTTTATCTTTCTAGACGTTCTTGAAGAAAAATTAGTGTAGGTGGACTAGGCAATGGTCTAGACATTCATATATATATATTTTTTGACGCATATGTTTGATTTGGGTGATCTTGCATACTTTTTAAGAAGAAACGAGACTTTGAGCAGTACTCATAGTTTAATCATGACAATGTTTATAATTTAAGGATGAAAATTATATTTATATTTTTTTGGCTGGCATTATTTTTATAATTTTTAATTTTTTCATTGATTTTTTGCAATTTTCTGTGTTTGTTCAATTAGTGTTTCATATCATATTTAATGCTTGAGAAATTTACGGATAAAATATTTTTAAAAGGGTTGGTCTGCTATGGACTCGAGTGCATGTTGTGCACCCTAGTCCATGTTGGTAAATGGTGTTGCACTTTTCAATTATTAAACTGTATAATAATATTTTTAGTAATAATTGAAAAATGCAACACCATTTACTAAAAATTATAAGTTGTTTACTGGAAAGTGCAAATGAACTAGGGTGCACAACATGCACTCGAGTTGCATACTAGACTTTACCTTTTTAAAAAATCTAAGTGACATCAATTCTTTCAAATATTGATTTTCAATTTTTGTGACCTTACAAAAACAGATAAAGTAGTTTGAGTAATTAAATAATAATTGAATTGGGAAGATAAATCGATAAAATGTGTGATAATTAAATGGCAAAATTCTTGCACGGCTCTTTTCTTGTTGTTACTTTGGAAAAAAATTAGTATTTGATAAGTTGGATGCAAAAGAATAATTTTAGCATCTTATCAATCGTAATCACTATAAACACTTATCAATTATGTAATAAAACAGCAATCATTCAACATTTCAACTTACACTTACGTTAGGACAAGTCATGTGGTTTTGAGTGCAATTTTGACAATGGATATTTATTAATTTGTAGATAGAGTGATAAGGTTTTAAGAGTCGTATAAATTTCGTTTCAAAAAAAAGAGTCGTATAAATAACGTATTAATATTGTCGTGAGTTCACTAATCAAGATAAGATTTATTTTTTTGCTAGTTGGTTTAGGTAGACTTGGTTACTCTCCCCCAATTAGACATGACAAATTGTGTTATCGTGTCGTCTTTTGTATCGACACGATAAGGTTAAACACAAACATAACACGATAAGGATATATGTCAACACGATATGAATACAATAATTTTCGTGTCGACATGACACGCAACACCGACACGATAAAGAAATAAATAAGTTTAAAATTACATTTAAATGTATAAAAATAAAATATTTATTTAAATATACAAAATTATCATGTTATTATCAAGTACGTGTCATTATCGTATTGTATCATGTAAATAATAGGTTGTTAACAGATTATAGAGTTGTCTATTAATTTTATCATGCTTAACGGGTCAACAAGAACCCGACATGAAATTTTTGTATCGTTATCGAGTCGACACGATAACGACATAAACACGATAAGCCAATTAACACTAACCTATAATTTTTATGTCGAATTCATATTGTGTAATATTCGTGTTTGACCTTATCATATCGTGTCACTATCGTGTCGACACGAAATACGATACGATAACACAATTTACCAGCTCTGCTAATAATTATCTTTCTTTTGAGTTTTGACAAATTAAGGTGAGACTTACAATTACTAATTAGTAATGTATTTACAAATTACTGTAACAATTAACCTACAACAAATCGCACTATAAACGTAATTAATTAATTAATTTAAATAATTATAATCTAAAACAATCAATCAATTAATCAGTGCACCGCCCACCCCCCTCCCCCATATCCTCATCACCCACATAAGCCGAAAGATTCAAATACTTTTCTTCATCGCCGCCGTTCCGCCACCGCGCACGGCAGAGCACGCAGGTGGCGGACCTTCTCCGGCAGCTCCTCTTCCACGACAAGAAACACTCTTCATGAACCACATTCTTACACGTCCCACACGCCACCACCTTCTCCTCCCTCCTCATCTCCTCCAAACACACCGGACAGGCGGCGCCGCCGTCCGCCACCACCTCCGGCCGCCGTGGCCCGGACTGAAAATACATCAGGTGGAACCTCTCCCTCAAAGAAGCTCCGGCGAGTGCCTCGCCGGCGGTGGGGAGGCTGAGGAGGCGGCGGAGCTGGCACGGCCGGAGCGTCCGCCGCCACATGCAAGCGTCGTCGAGGGAGATTCCGAGCACTCGGATGAAGACGAAGAGGATGTGTTTACACGGCGTTGCACGGTCGGGGCACGTGCAAGTCACGGCGGCGGCGATGTTGACGGCGTAGACGTTTCCGGTGGCGCCTAAGATGAAGAAGAGGGAGTCGGCGCGGTGGAGGAGGCGGAGTCGGTGGCGGACGGCGCGGATGATTCGGTCGGAGAAGGGTTGGGCGGGGCGGCGGAGGCGGTGGTCGGAGGTGGAGGCAACGGATTCCATGAGTATAAAAGTTAGTTATGGCGGTTGGAATTGGGATAAAATGGAAATAATGTGGTATTTTTGGAAATTAAATGTGGTGGAGATTCTTTGGAGAGTATTAGGGGGCACGTGAGGGATTGTGTAAGATTGAAAACAATGAGAATTAATTAATTTAATTTGTATTTTTTTTTTTGGATGAGACTAAATTGGTTTGGTCAATTGGTTGTTTTTAAGGCACGTTACGTTATGCCATTGGTTGAAAAAAAAATAGAAATAATATGTTCATACTCGGATAAACGCGACTCAAACTTAACTAAAGTATATTTTTATTTTACTACATGATAAAAATTATGTTACAACATGATTATCATTAGAAGATTAAAAGTGTATTTCTACGAGTTCAAAAATATTCTGAACACTTAATTTTCTAGACGAATTTTCCATAATTTTTTTACACGTAGTATTACACTTTTGATCGATCTTGTAGTGATAATATTTTAGTCTTGCAGTAACATTATATATTTTTTTTGGGTGACCCATTCAAGTTTATGACCCGTGAAAAAAAAAACATTATATTGGAAACCACCTACTTGTGCGACCTGTAATTTTTTTGGGTGACCCATTCAGGCTTATGACACGTGAATTTTAAAAAATTATCTTAAGCTTTTATATATTTACTTAAATTGTTACTTATTTTATTCATATACTCCCTCTGGTTCTTAATATAAGTCGTTCTGACCTTTCATTTTTTCTTTGCAAAGCGTTTTACATTTTTTAATGTAAAATAATTACATTTCTTTTAAATTTAATCTTAAGATCATTAAATATTTATATAAATGTATTTTTTTTTATGAGATGTACAATTATTAATTAAGGGTAACATGAAAAATAATTTATTTTTTTAATAGGTGTGAATGAACTTAAGATGATATATTTTGAATTGGAGGCAGTAGTACATATTTCGAATGTAAAATTTAATTAATCCACGTAAATTTAAAACAATACTAATTTACAAGCAACTAAAAAAAAATACTATAAAGTTCAATTTCATTCAATAATTTGCCCCATTTAGGGAAAAGTACAGGGCATTAATCATATATGTGAAGAATAAATACTCCTAGCTAGTTATATAATTAATTAAAAAAAAAAATATTGTTGTAAATTAATTAATTCTCTAAATTAAATTTAAACTTTAATTCTTTAAACTATATGATCCTCTCTTACTCCTAATTAAATCAGCTGACGATAATCGGGTCCAATGTGTTGATGAATTAAGTAATCATCACTACTATTGGACACATCAAACATCATATTCTGATGATGATGATGCATAAACTGTTGTTGTTGATGGGACTTCATCATCTCTTTCTGCCTCCTCAGCTCTAGAACTTTTCGATGCGAATTCGAATGCTTCGAGAGAACGAAAGTCGGGCTTGACGCGGGCCGGTACTCCGGCACTAGTCGGCCCGACTTGTACCTAACCCCGCAGGCATTGCACAGCGTTTTCGGGCCCAGGGGCCCGGTACGCCACTGCGGGGTTTTGTCAGTGTCGCAGTGGAGGCACCTCCGTCCTTCGCCTCCCGAAGTCTCGGGAACCTCCTTTTTCTTCGCCAACTTCTTGTTGACGGTGATGTTCGACTCCGACGACGATGTGATGAGGGGAACCTCCGGAGTTGGAGATGGAGTTGGAGATACCGCTAGAAGGCGGGATGTCCAGTTTCCCGGAGCCGCGCGTGAACGTTTGCTCCGGGCCTTTGCCGGCACCGAACGGATCATCGGGCCCGGGCTGACGGGTTCGTGTTCAGGTTCGGGTTGGAATTGGTATTGATGAATCTCTGGAATTTCATTAGTTCGGGTTTGGGGCCCCATTCCTTCAATCATTAGTGGGGCCGGCTGCTTCGGTAAGTCTACGCTTCCGAATGAGTCATCAACAAAAGTCGATAGCCACTCCAGGTCAGCGGCGTCAACCAATTCATCATACTGCATTAAGTTTTGTAATTTTTTATGAAAAAAGTAAAGTTAAAGGTAGATTGAGTGTGAAAGAGTAACGACATATGAGTATATTTTGAGGGTGAAAATTATGCAAATATTTTCTTGTATGAAGTATGTAAATTGGTATGAGACATCCATATATGACAAGTGTGCTTTGAAACCGAAAATTCCATAAAAGACAACTAAACAAGTGATTGGAATAAATTATACTCCCTCCGTCTGAGTGTTTGCACCACAAAATGGGCACACTTTTTAAGAAAAAAGTGTAAAGAGTAGAGTGTTGAGTGGTAATTTTGTAAAGTTATATGAATAAAGTAAAAAAAGTGATTGGAAAGAGAATAAAAGTAATGATATTTTGTGTAAATATGTGAATATTGTAAGAGTGGGGTTTATGTTGAGAGTTTCCTTTTATGGGTGTGCAATCAATTGTGGGACAGATTAATAAGGTAAGTATGCAAACAGTTGTGGGACGGAGGAAGTAGTAAATACATTTTTTTTCTTAGGTCGTACTACCCCATCCCTGAAAATTTTGCATTTTTTGACACGGAGTTTAAGAAAAATGTAATGATTAGAGTTTTAGGAGGTAATTTTATAAACTTTTATATATAAAGTAAATAAAGTAGTTGAATTGAGTGTATGATGAACCTCAAAAGTAATGACATGAAGGGTAAATATGTGTATATTGTGAGGGTGAGGGTGCAAGCTCGGACCGAGGGAGTATCAATTTTAATTTTTGTCATTTAAATCATCTATATTTATAAATTTTATTGTTTTTGTCATTTTATCAGTAAAAAAAGGTAACTAATTTTGTCTGAGAAAGTTGATACGTTAGACAATAATGATGATTTTTGATACGTCATGCACTTTGATAGTGTCCAGTCTTTAATTCAAACATAAAATTACATATGTTTACCATATTACCCTTACATTAAATTGCAATCAAAACATGCACGTACCGCCGGTACACCAAGCTCATTAGAGAAGGGATCATCAACGAATGTGCAAGGCCCACCAATGTCAGAACCTTGAAAATAAGGTGCGACATCGGTGGAGAAGGTGGACGAGTTGCATGGGGTGTCGGTGGTGGTTCCAATTAAGGCCGCCTCAAGAGAGACGTCGTCGGTAGGGAAGTTTAGGAGGTCGTCGATGATGAAATGGTCGCCGTTTTTGGCATCGGAAAGTCCGTTGTCGGAGGAGAAGCCATTGTTTGTTTGGAAGAATTCGAGGTTTTCCATTGGGGAATTATTACTGTACAGATAGAGAGAGATAGGAAGAAAAAAATAAAGATTGAAATAAATTATGTGTGTGTGAAAAAAAGGTTGAGAAATAAAGAATGGGGAATGTGTGTAGTGTGTGTGAGTGGAAATTTGGGGTGAGAGGAAGTGTAGAGAGAGAAGTGAGGGGAGGGGTTTATTTGCGCTTCAAGGGGACAGAAAAAAATGGAACTTGACTAGGAAAAATTATGGTTTGAAAATGACTAACAATTATAATATTGTAAATAAAAAAAATGTTCTTTGACTCCAATTATCTGAATTTATAAATACATTTTGGTATTTTTGGACATTGGTGTCACAGTCTGGATATAATGTTGGTGGACACTTACTTAAATCATCTTATTAAAAAACATAAAATTAACAATTTTGTCAAACAACTAGTTAGCAATTATAAATTGGACAAAAATTGTATTTGACAATTTTATATACTGAATGAGCTTTTATCACGTGTATATTGTATGATTCATGAGCTTATAATTTTATTCGAGTCATATTTTAAAATAAAATAAGGTGTAAATGTATGAGTGAAGCTCCGTCTTATACACGAGATCGTCTTACGAGAGACCCTGCTATAAATTTATATTATTTCATCCGTCTACTTTTATTATTCTCACTTCTCTTTTGGTTGTTTCATTATTGTTATTTAAAAAAAAAACCACACAAATTTATTTTTGTGCTTCAATCATTGCTTATTTACTCAAAGTTTCATCACATTATTAAAAAACAATTACTTCATTTACAAATAGACCCTACAATATCTCATAATACCCTCTAACATATTTATTTATTATATAAATTATTTAATATTCATTGAAATTTGTATCCAAAAAAATTAAAATTTGAACAAAAAAATAAAATAAAAAATTAACACATTTGAATAAAACAACTAATCTATATTATATATATTTGCAAACTTTTGAAGTGCCACATGTCGCAGTCTGATTCGCCTGATACAACATCTCTCCTCTCAAATGTCTCGATTTCAAAATCTCTCTTCTCACCACCTTTTCATACTTTTCATTTTAATCTAATCCGTCCATTTAAACAAATTAATCTTAACCGTTCGATCTTAATATAATCTTCTATATAATAATCCTTTCACTTTCATTTTCCACATTCATTTTCCATCATTTCCTATTGGGTTTGTCCTCTCCAAGAATATAGCTCCCTTGAATGATTATTTTTTTCCATGTGCACTCTCATCTTCATGTATGATGCATTTTTCTTTTTCAATCAACGAATTTATGTATTTCATATATTGTAGATCTGTAATCTTTAATGTATTTCATCTCCATTTATCTATATTGATAAGACGGATTTTGTAAGATCAGATGAAGATATCAAATCTTTTTCAGACACCCGTCTACACTCATCGGTAAATTATTTTGGCCATCCTTAATTCTTAACATATTAAGTTTGTCTTCGATGAGTTTTTCTGACAGTTTCTATTGATTATATACATGTTTTCTATTGAAGAGTTCAAATTCGACGAAGATTGGCAGGAACATTTTTTAAATCGCATGAAGAATGATCGAGGAGTTCAATGACCCCATTTTGAATGAAGGATGATAACAATTTTGTATTTATTTTCTATTATGATTACATGTAAATTAATTTCCTTATGTTACGTAGACTGTTGTAATGTATAAAAAAGTTTACTAATTGTGTAGTGTAATTTCACCACAAATGATGTATATCGACCCCTGATGTGGTAATTTATCTATAATTTGAATTGAGAGTTGTATACTTTTGTTTAACAATTTTTTGTCTGTTGTAAATGATACTAATTGATAAGTGAATTTTAAATAATTAATTTAAATTTCAAATACCAATACCAATACCAATTTGATCTCAATATTTTTTATATCTACTGAACAAATTATATAACTGAAAAGTCTTCATTCCATATTTAAAAGGTATTCATTATAATAAATTAATAATTAGTTATATATTAAAAATATATGAAACATCCACACACATATTTGTGAGCTGGGGATTTTCTTATGCTGAAAAGGAATTCCTTATATACGTAATTATGAGCAAATTAAGATTATACTATGTAAAGAATGTAACTCCCGCATGCATTTGGGGAAAAAATGAGAACACATACATATGCATGATATTCCAATTTTTATATATACTATATTACATACACATGCACCAAATCATTAATTATATATGCGTAAATTTTTCCATATTATTATTAACTTACATCTCATTCTAAATTTATGAGTAATATACTAATATCTTAAAATGGTGTGATTGTTACTATATAACCATTGTTATGTGATTTGAAATATACACAGTAACGTCTTTTTTTTTTTTAAAGAGTACAATAACATCTTTTTTTTGTTTTCTTAATTATCAGTTTTTATATTTGACTTAAATTAATTAAGTCCATATATAAATTCAAAACATGTAAGTTTATAATTAAGAAATGGTGAAGTACAATTTACATATCAAGTAGGAGTACATAATAAAAATATAAAAATAATTAATATCTTTGACTTATTTCAAAATTTAAACACAATTAATTACCTAGCTAATTAATAGCTATCATTATGTACATATCTAATCTTTATATCAATTTTAAATAAAATTAAAACACAATTAATTACATAGCTAATTAATAGCTATGATTACTTACATATCTAATCAGCATATGAATTAAATTAATATATTAATTAGTTTAAATTAACTCAAATATTAATGTTAACAAATTATTTGAACCTTTTCAATATTTATCGCCAGTAATTGATTTATCTTTACACAAACACAATCTTAATTCCATATTTATCGAAATCTCTAATTAAAATAATTTTAGCCTAAATCACATTCAATTTAGAATATAATTGCCATTCATTTTATTCAATCTTAATCTACCCTTAATACTAATTATGAATAATATTAACACTCATATTTCTTATAAATGTACCCACAAATAAATACACACATCACTTAATTTTTTAAAAAATAGTACAAATACCCTCCTAAATTGTCAAATAGTACACCATTGCAAATAGAAAAATATGAATTATAACAATAATTCAATTGTGAACCAAACCCTTGCCTCTACTTTGATTAAAAGTTTCTTAAAAATCTCAAATACATATTGAATTAATGTGATATAGTAAATTTATAAATCTAGGAAAGTAGGAATAATAAAATTGGACAACTAAAAAAGAAAAGTGGAAATAATAAAATTAGATGGAGGGAGTATTATATATTGCTACGACATTTTTTTTAAAATTTTTTTAATAGAATAATAAATTTATAAATCTATATATATACATAGTTCAAAGATTATTTTTAATTAATAAATTAAAATTAAAATATATTATAGTATATATTTATTTCATCCCCGCGTAAAACGCGGGTCTTACACTAGTACTAACATAAAGGAAAACTATTCTAAAAGCAACTAAAAATTAAAATAAAGTTGAAATCCTCAATGTTAGCACTTTTTCTTTCTAACTTCCTTATCAAGTTTAGGGCATACACTCTCTTACCCAAATTATATTCACACTTTTAATTTTTAGTTAAAAACATCCTCCTTATCAATTTTCAGCGAGGGACGTTGTATGTGGACTGTCAAATAACTATGATGTCGGCTGACGTGACATAAAAAATGTAATAAGTGATGATTGTAAAAAAGGGATGAGACGAAGGATGAAAGTTAAGATTATTTATGAGGAGGGGAGCAGTTTGGGTAAATATTTGGGGTGAATTAATCTAACGAGAGGTGAAGTAATACAGGTGGTGAACTCATAAATTTTAAGTGCAAATAACCGCGGCAGTTCAAGTTAAGCCAATAATAAGTAATAACCAACAAAATTACAGCCCAATTTACATTTGGGCGCCGCTAAAGGCACCCGGCTTTCCTATGAGTACACCCACTGAAATTTTTTTTTGTCTCAAAGGTACGTGAAATGTCGTTTATACCCCTCCTGCCCATTTTCTAAAAAAGGACGGATGAGTACACCCACCGTTTCTGTGGGGAGAAGGGAGGTCGGCGCCCGCGACTGTGGGGAGAAGGGAGGGCGGCGGCCGCGATTGTGGTTGCTGTGGAAGGCAGCCCGACGGGGAGGGCGGCGTTGGCGAACGGCCGCGAAGGTGAGAGGGAGGGGCTGCGCGACGGGGAGGGCGGCGCGAAGGGGAGGGGCTGC
Organism: Galeopsis tetrahit; assembly: GCA_963675135.1. Classification (NCBI taxonomy): domain Eukaryota; kingdom Viridiplantae; phylum Streptophyta; class Magnoliopsida; order Lamiales; family Lamiaceae; genus Galeopsis; species Galeopsis tetrahit. Next base: position 2,552,299 of record OY776125.1, on the reverse strand, counting down.
GGCCGCGAAGGGGAGAGGGAGGGGCTGCGGCGTGGGCCGCCGCGACGATGGGGAGGGGTAGGCGGCGCTGCTGGCTGCGCCGCGATGAAGATGGCAAAAATGGAGGTGGGTGTCCTGGGATGAATGTGAGAAGAGAAAGAAAGAATTGGTTTTAAGGGAAGAAAGGGTATTTTTGAAATTTCCAGGTGGGTGTCCTCATCCGTTTTGTGTGTGTACTCATAGGAAAGCCGGGTGCCTTTAGCCGCGCCCTTTACATTTCGGTAAGGGCCTTGGGCCTTCCAATGGGCCTACAAAATGGCCCAAAGTTGAGTATTTAAGATTTTTTTCAGGCGGAAAACTCAGGCGAAGATATTGCTACATTGCAGACGGATCTGCGGATTCAGAAATGGCGAACGCGAATCCAGTTAACTGGATGAACCGTATGGTTTCGGAACCGTACTATTTGCTCCACTTCCTAGTTTTCTTCTCCTACATTCCTATACGCTGCTCCGTCGCTAATCTCTTCTCCCCAGTCCGCTCAGCTCATCTTCTTCACCGTGTACTTGTTGATTGTGATTTCGTGAATTTATGAATTCTCACTTTTGTTTGGATTTTCAATTTGTTTGTTTGTTTGTTACAGGAGATCCAAGCGCTGCTTGCTTTTTGTGTTTTAGTTGCTATAAAGGTACGTTTTCCCCCCTTTCGTGTGTGATCAAGTTGTTACTCTCGTACCTTATCCAATTTATGGAGTTATTGAGGTATAATTTTGATTGAGAGTATGCGGTACGTTGGAATTTGATTTGTATGGCACCCACACTATTGTTAAATTTAGTTATTGAAGATCGAGTGTGGATTGTGATAATTGTTTATAAGTATTGGAGGAGATCATCAGTTTGTGTTGACTCAATGTTAACTTGCAGGTGGTTAAAACGGAATCCTGGGAGGCTTTTATAGCGGACACTTTATTCTATGCAAAGGTATCCTATTTGCTGCTTATATAATTTTGGATGCGATATCCTGCTGATACATTGCAAAGGGAAATTTCCTTGTATTTAGTTTGAGTTTTGTGGTTCATAGAAAAATAAGTGTTTGAATAGAGAAGGTTCTAAACCTTCCTCAATACATAATCCGAAACATTCCAAATGAGCTTTGCATAATCTTATGTTATTTACTTATTTGTCACATCTGTGGTTCATGCACGTTCAGTATTTGTAATGCAAGCAGAATCTCTCTAAGGAGGAAGCAGTTTTGAAGAGGAAGTATGTATTACTAATGAGTAGAAATTTTGAAAACCATGTTAAAGACCTCCATAATGGACATAGGTTTTAATTCTATAGGCCTGCTATTGTTTCACTTAATCTTTATGTACTTTTGGTAATTATTTGTTTCATTTATTATTTTAACTCGAGTCCATCTTCCAGGTTTTCCTTGCTGCTGTCACTTTGGTCGTGGACTATCACTTCACTTTGTGGTATGCCCTGGTGTTTTTAGGTATGCCTTGCAGAATTTTGTGTTCTGTATATTACCACAATTTTCAGTTTTGTATCTAATTGAAAATGGAGTTTTAAGTGGTTCACAGTGCAATATATCTGATAACTTGTTTATAAGTATTAAACATATATGGTATTCCCAAGTGAGTTTTATCATATCGTAAAGCATTTTCTAAATAGCAATGTGCCAGATGTTTAGCATGTATAGCATTCATATGGTGATGGTAGCATTTGGATGGAGGCAGTAGTTGCCATGACAAATTGATATCTACAACCATTAGCATTAATGCGTTGATGTATAAGAATATTCATAACTCTTAATGCATTTATTTTTCTTCTTCATGACAGTTATATATATCATCGCACAACAACCCGCATATGGAGGATTAGGTACACGAATAATTGCATCTCTCCACTTTAATTTCCTGGTCTATGTTTACCTGGCTTCTTTCATCTCATCTTAATCTTATCTTTTGCAACAGTCAAAGTGGTGAATATGCACAGCATAACACTCATCTCTTAAATGTTTTCCTTTGTCTGTATTTTAACTTAATTCAGGTACAACAAGTCAGTTGACACCGCTCCAGTTGGAATCTTTGCTTACTGAAGGGAATACGTCAAAATACTGGATGGTTGGTGTGTAGACTCTCTCTTATTACTTATAATAAAGGCACCACTGCATATGCATGACAAGCACAACAGAATGTGCTGATAATTATAATAGTTGGTGGTTGAGAGAAACAGAAAATATTGATTAACAATTTCTCAAGTTGTAATTGCACTTAGTTGACTGGGGAAAGAGATGTTGTTCTAGCATACATTGGTATCAATCCTGGTTCAGTTTTTGCTATCTTAAATTTCCATAACTAACATGTCTTTAGGTCAACCTTTACTGATCTAATAATATCTAGTTAATAATTGTCTACTAGATCGTGGAATTTGCATAAATGTGTTTTATCTTGAGTGCTGAATCTACAATTCTTTATAAATTTTTTTCATTCTAACCTTTATACCGGTACAGATGGTTTGGTTCTTAATTTGTTCTTTCCTTGATAGAGGATTCGTCAATTAATTTCATGCATCTTTGGCAGGTGGAGTTTCGTTCCCTGTCTACTTCCAGTTGCATACGAGCAAGTTCTTTTTTCCCTGAACTCTCAATTACGTGAGTCTTGAGGTTTCCTTATCCCTCTCATGCTAATCAATTTTATTACTTATTTTGTCTTGTCTCCTATGTCATCATTTTAATGCTTTCTCATACTCGAGTCTTTTCTCTGCAGATTCTCAAATAAAAATTTATCATTTGGAACAATTGATCTTGGACTCTTTCCAAACGCTGCTGAGAAGTTTGGAATCAACCTTGGTAAGTATCCACTTAAATTCAAGCTCTTGGTTTTGGCTTTCATGACTTCCCATAGACGTTTCGCCTATTAAGCACAGAGATTATAATATATAGTTTTTTTTCTGTTTTCTACATTCCCATTTATAACTAAATCATCACCGATCGATGCACAGGAAGCCTACACCAACTTCCAACATATATATTGTTCCATGATGGAGCTGGGCTCTCACGCTTACCTGAGATTGACGCTGAAGCAAAGTTTTTTGATACTCCTGTTACTAAGGTTTCATCGAGTACCAAACTAATAATGTTATCCTATGCCCTAACTTCTGCTTTCTTGATATTTTTTCCATGACGGCATGACCTGTGATTGATATGGCTTTTCCATCAATTGTGTTATGGGTTTCTCAGTTTTGTGGTACTTCCTTTGGCTTTCATGATTTTGCTGTTCAATGGTTGCCTTTTAATTCCTCCAAACTTGTGCATGTTGTGTTTCGTATTCCATGGATTTCAACTCGGTATAATTTCAGTATGACAGCAAAGAAACTGTTTTGTTCTTTAAAAGTCTTTATGCCCAAAAGATTCTTATAAGATAAAGCAGAACGTGCGGCTTTGCTATTTTTGTGTTTAGTTGCTTTAAAATAAAAGAATTTTGTCTTCGAACAATTGTCCTTACTATTAATGGAGTATTTTGGTTTAACAATCTTCCCATAGACTTTCATGTGATATGCTTGATAATATGCATGTTTCTGCACCTGAGAACCTCCGTGTCATGAAATGCATGCTCGTTACAATATGCTGCAGAAACTTCTTTGCTGGCACTTTGAACCTTTCGTCAACTGTTTTTGTGATACTCACACATGTCGGATTGTTGTTGCAGAAACTTCTTTGCCGGCACTTTGAGCTTGATAAACTCCTCATCGACTATATGATTGATAGATAAATTGCATACTCTATGCTAGAGTGTGTATTTGTCGGACTAAGTCACGTCCTTATTCCATTGGAGGTCTCGTATGATTACAAGGTAATGATCGAAGGATTTGGCAGCATACGCATTCTGTTTTCTGCTACGTTATCCCACTCCCTTTTGACTATTCACAAAGTTTAGTTCGTCGAAGTTCCTGTGTGAAATTCACTTTGCCAGAGATAATAATCGGTAATCTGTTTTACATGGAGCATACTCAGATCATATCATCTCTCTTTTAGTAAATTTTGAAATTTAGTAGTGTACTTTATATAATCTCCTCATGTTCTTAACTGACGGCCTGTTAATTAAAAAAAAAGCGTGTTTCTTTGGGCGATAATTTTATATGTTGATTATTGTTATTGAGAAGCATATTAGAAATCAGTTTTCATGTTGAAATTAATGTATCCAACCTTCCATTTTACTTCTCTTTTTTATTCAGATAATTAAATATACAAATATTTAATACTCCCTCTGTCCACCCCACTTTTTTTTATACATGTTTTTAAAATAATCATATTTTATTTATAAAGAATATATTTGGGATAACGAGTAAAGAATATATTTGGTAGATACTCAATCTTGTTATTAAAGTAAAAAAAATATTCAAAAGTGATCTGTTTAAATAGAATAAACGTATTTTTTGTGAACCTAAAAAAACAAGTGAGCACACTTTTGGTGGACGGAGGGAGTAATTATTTAGTGTTCCATTTAGGTGTACTATTACATATGAACAATGAGATTATTATTCAATAATTAAAATTATGATGAATTCTGGGAATTAAAAATCCGTTTTCCTCCATAAGTTCTCCGAACCAAATGCCAAAGTTTCCATATTTATATACCTTTTCTCGTTGGAGTTAAAAAAATATATTTAAATAAAACAATTCAATCATAAATAAATTATAAATCTCATTAAAAAACAATTAAATCTTAAAATCACAATATTAATATAATTACCTCAAATTTTGAGGATTAAGGTGAAATTATCCTAAAAGGACTTTAAATAGTAGTATTTCATATCTATTAAAATGGTTAAACTTGAATGTACTAATTTTTTTTTTTAATCACAAATAAGCTTATTACTCAACTTTTCAAGAAACTCGCTTAACCAACTCTTCTGTAGAATTTTCTCTAATACTTCCTCCGTTCCTAAAAAACTTTAATTTGTTGGAGGTATAATATATTCATCACGTCATAAATAAATCCATATATATAGGAGTATTTAATAGTAAAAGAAAAGAAAAAGGCGCCGCCGAATATTCTTGTATGAATGTAGAGAGAATTTTGTTTACTCCTTGTGGGGCCCTATCCTTACTTCCTTAGTAGAAGGTGTCGGGTCACGCCGAAGCCGACCCACTGACAAACTTCTTTTTATGCGTGGAAATTCTCATAGTATATTCTACTGTATAAATACTTTTAATCTGTCCGTATCTTTCACGTCCCATCTATTCTGAACTTGTATTCATACTATTTTTTTGTCGTTATTCCTCCACTATTATTGGGTAATCATCTCTAACTCAAACTTATACATACAAAAATACACTCCCCCATTCGGGAGAAGAAACCTCACATAACTTTTCAAATTGTAAATTAAAATATATAATAAAATAAATGTATGTCATATGATAGAGAAAATGTAAAATGGGAAATAAAGTAATTTACTTTAAAAATAAATAAATTAATATAGTAACTTCTGCTTGTACCAAGGATGTATTAATGACATGCACTGTGCACACATTTTTCTATATACATATTTCATCCAAGTTACAAATAACACATCTCTGTCCCACAGGAATTTGCAGACTTTGCATATATGGATGTCCCATACGCACACTCCATAAAAGGAAATATCTTCACAACCCTCACCCTTGAAATATACTCATATTTACCCATATTCCATTACTTTTTCACACTCAATCTACTTTTTACTTTACTTTATTCATAAAAGTTTACAAAACTACTCTTCAAAACATCAATCATTACACATTTTCTTACACATTTCTTAAAATGTGTGCCGGTCAAAGGGTGCAAGTTCCTCCGGGACGGAGGGAGTATAATTTATCTATGTTTGACGGTGATTTGTAGACACGCTTAACTAATTCATAAATTTTCTTTGGACTTGATCTTGAGTAACTCTCTAAATTGTTATAGAAATTACACGGGTGTGCATCCAATTATATGACGGTAAATAGTGTAATTGAACTATAATTAAAATATCCAATTTTATACTAAAATTTGTATCCATTCCTGTAAAGAGCTACTCAACTTTTCTTTTTCATCTATCCCACTAAAAAAAGCTATCAATTTTAATTATTTTTGTCCATAAACCATTATCTTTCACAATTCATTATATTTTTCTCTCATTGAATTATATCACAATACATCTATTTATTCTATTATATTTTTAAATTTTTGTATCAAAACTCATGAGTAGCTTTTGGGACTAAGGGAGTATAAGATTAAAAAAGATGTATTGAAAAAGGCATATGTATTGAGGAAAAAAAAAAAGAGTGGGTCATGGGCGTAGACAAAAGGAATGAATGGCGTGAAAAATAGTTATAGAGGGAGGCGTGGAGCACGATATAAAGTTACGCCCATTCTTCACGCGTGCGGGCCACACATGCGGGCCATCACTCAGATACGGTCTGCTCCCGTCAACCACACGCCAGACATTTTTCTCCGACACGTGCTTTCACCTCCTTTCTTTTATTTTCTTTCCATAAGTAAACTAATTGTACTAAATTTTGACTAATACAAACATTTTTATTTTTTTCAATAAAATACTATTTCCCTCCCTTTTTCAATTGTCTCTTTAATGTAATTTTGAGATATTTGAATGAGTTAATTAAAAAAAAATCATTTTTAAAAAGAGACAATTTGTGGTTTCATCATGGATAAAAATATCCGGGTCGCGGTCACCGATATCGATATTGGGAAGAAACGATATTTTCACAATATTTGTAAAAAAAATTGAAAATATCGATATACAATAACAATATCGAGACTAATATCGGTAAAATATCGAAAGAATATCGAAAAATATCGAGAAATGTCGATACATTTTAAAAAATATCATATGAAATAACATTGTATGCTATATTTTATATAAATTTATCATAGATGTAAATGGATTTAAATTGTTTTTTTTAAATTTATGTATTAAAAGTTAGTTATTAAATTTTCACAATTTTTAAAATTTACCGATCCATCGATATTTCCACAAATTTAAGGTCTCGATATTTTCACCGATACCGATATTTTTGTCCTTGGGTTTCATTGGGTGCCATTTTACACGACGTTGATGTACACTTTATTTGTTGCAGATCTTCGGTTATAATAGGCCACTACCGAGTGGATGAGGGAGAAGCTATGGGTTTGTTGGAAGCTCTGTCATGGATCGAACATAATAGATGGGAGCGAGTCGAAGTGGAAGTAGATGCAAAGCTGGTATTAGATGCAATAAATCTTGATAAATTCAATCTATCCGTGTTTGGTGATTTTATTTCTGAATGTAAGAAGACTTTAGTTCCGTTGAGTATGTAAACCGTGTTGACAACAATAAGGCACACCATATGACGACTAGAGCTGCTAGGAACGTTTTAAGTCATCATGAATTGAATGATCCTTCGAATTTGTTGGTGGACATTTCTATTAATAAGATACAATTTATAAAAGATGGATCGAAATGAAAAAAGAGCAATCTAATTAAGAACAGAGGAAATAGTAGTTAATACTTGAAGTTTGTAGATAGTAAATTTTAGCTTTAATTAATTATTATAAAGCATAAATGAATTTCTATTGTATCGAATATAGATATTATAGAATTAATTAATTTTTTTTAAAATATGAATAACAATTTGCAAATATTAATGTTAAAAGGCCCGACAATTAATCGAATCTAGTGGTCCAATTGAGTGTCTTAAATCTAGAAATTGACGGATAGTTTGGATAATGTTATAACAACAATAATTGATGAAGTGATATTGTCTAACTAGTAGTCATGAGAGTTTGATTTAAATATTTGATAATAATAACTAGTAGTATAGTTTAATTAAAAGATAGTTTTCTTTTATTTATTTTCCCTGAATTTAAGTCATTTTTATATTAAAAGTGTGTAAATGGTACTAAAAATATACGGAGTATCATTTTATTCAAGCAAATACATATGTTCAATGTAGATATTTTTATTATTTATAAGTAAAAAAAATTAAATCTATATATAAAGTGTCAATGTATTAATTTTAAACTTTATGAGTAGTAAATACGACCAAATGAACCAAATATCAATAAAATTCAAATTCGATTTAATTATTTTAATTTGGTTCGATTTTTCTATTACATTTTTCGTATTCCACTAATATTTCACTATATTGGATTTTTAATACGTGTCGCCTCCAATATCATAGGACGTTGATTATTTTTTAATATGACATATGTCATTCATCCATAATGTGGAATAAAATGAAAAACACGAAAATTTAAACATGTGATCTCATTCGACTTTAATGAGTCTACTTAAATGAGATTTTTTTTAAAATATGATTTTGTTAAAAAAATAATAAAACCAACACACAAGAGCTCAAATCCAGCTTATGCATTATTAGAAAATTAATTAAGTCGAGTGAAGGCAAAGATAGACTTTATGAATTTTATAGGAAGATTAGATTCTTGTGAAAGGGATATTATAAAATAAAACTTTCACACTCATTGATGCAATAGGTTGAAACTTTTTAGATTAATTAATTGACCCCAAATTATATAATAATTATTATTATTATTATATAAGGCCACTAACCCTCTATCAACGCAAAAGCTAATTCCAGTAATTAATTAACAAAACATTCACCTAATCTTTCATGTGCTATAACCATCCCATCATAAAATGATATCATGATGACTCTTAATTTTGAATTAATCCTTATTTTCTACTTTGCTTTAATTTTATTTCATTTTACCCTAACAAATATTATCACTATTACTAGTGTATGACCAAGAAACTAAATACGAGAATGAATACTACACAAATGGAAGAATTTAATGTGTAGAAAGAAAGTGTTTTGTATCAATATGTTGAATGTGTATACATTATACTTTCTCCGTAAGAAATTTGGTATGAGACATCCATATATGACAAGTGTGTAAATTTCTATGGGACAGAGGGAGTAGTTAATTTATAGGTGTCCCACTATCTGTTCTCCTCAACTTGATGACTATATGGGACGATGCCTACGGACGAAACAACTAAGTTGTCTTCTTGACGCGTGTAACGAGTTGGCTGATGTTAGGAGCTCTCTTCTATCAATCGAGGTGGTTGCTCTGCCCAAGTGGTCTTCATGTAGCCTTGTTCGTTGACCTGGTCGACCAAGCGTGACCAACCAGAAGGTGGATGAATGACCCGACAAGTCGTTCATTGATCGTAGAATCATTGGCTATTGACATGTCTTCTTTGAATTCGATGCGCCTTCATCTGATCGTCGACATAACTGGCTGAGTTTACACACCTGACTTCTTAGATTGTTGAACGAGTATAAACGTATACGCGTAAAAAAATAAAAAAGTCATTTTTCCACTAGATGTACATTTTGAAAATGGTAAAATCAACTTTAAAATATATGTGTACATATAGCCACTTAAATTTGTCTGCCAATACCAACTAATAAAAACCAAGTTAGTGTGTGTGTATATATATGTACATGTTCAAATTTTCAAAGTTATAGTGGCAGAATTTAAGGAAGACCGGTGTATAAAATGGAAAGATGCATGGAAGTCTATAAAAGGAACCATTGTTGACTAGGTAAAACCATTATAAATTCGACAACTTTTAATTTTCTCATACATTAACAGTTGTGTCTGTACATGTGTATATATTCTTTTATTTATATATATAATAACTGATGCATGTAATAATATATAATTAATAATAATGATGAGAAATGAAAAAAAAGAGCATGATTGTGTTGGAAAAGTATAGGAAATTTTATGTGAGACGCATGCACACACCCCTCATTATTCTGTCATTCCTTTCATCGTACCCCACCCCTCCAAAAAAATTTACTCTCTCCAAACCTCCGTTCTCGTGTAAATAACTCGTTTACTTTTTGCACAAATTTTTCAAAATATAGTACTTCTAATAAATTATATTGAGTCGATACAAAATGATATAAGAAAGATAAATGTAGAGGAAAAAAATGATGTTGACATTTTAAGAAATAAATCACTTTGATTAAAACGATCAAAATTGCAAAATGAGTTTTAAGTTTTTTTTTTTATTTGTTTAAAAATTAAGAGTGAAAATGTATGGTGTGTATATATGTTCCCCATTGTCTATATAAAATTAGGATCGTAATTATATGTATATATATGGGTTAAACAAATTAAACTTTATTTCAAAAAAAAAAAAGATTAATTAATTGTGGAGTGGGGAAGATAGATAATTTTAGTACTCATTTTGTTGTATAAAATAGATAATTAGTCGAAATCAGGATAAACAAATTCATCTTCTCTTTCAAGGCTCAACTTTATTTTTATTGGCTAACACTTTATTGAATGCAAATCATATTTCTAAAAAAGTAGGCGTAAATTATAAGAAATAAACTTTAAATTGACCCATATGCTATTTTTCCTCTTTTTAATACGTGATGTCATCTCCTAAATAAAAAATTTAAAACACACAACAATTTAATAGAAATACGTAAACTTTTAAAATTAGATCATGTGTATAAATGACACACATAAATCGAGAAATTGAAGTTACCAAACATGTTAGGTAATTAACCTACATTTGTCCTTAATCTAATTGGTAAAGTTTAGTATGCATTCGAGTGCATGTGCACCCTAGTCTATGTTCACTTTTCAGTTTACTCACTTACACTTTTTGGTAAATGGTGTTGCACTTTTTAATTATTACTAAAAATATTATTATACAGTTTAATAATTGAAAAGTGCAACACCATTTACCAAAAAGTGTAAGTCAATAAACTGAAAAGTGCAACATAAACTAGGGTGCACAACATGCACTGGAGTCCATAGCAGACCAACCAAATCTAATTAAGCATGCATTTCATGAAAATAAAGATAAACCAATTTAATACTCCACAATCATGGTTTTTAGGAATTAAATTAAAAAAATGTAATATAAAAAAGGAAAAGCAAAAGAAAAAGAAAACAGGAAGAGCAGAAAGCAAAAGAAGCCGCAAAAAGGAACATCAAAACTGATTTATTACTCCCTTAAAAATGGTCTCCACTCTTCAATTGTGTCCCCTTTCTCTCTCTATACTTACACATACATATACACATCAAATCTCTTTTGTTTTTCTCTCTCTGTCTCTATGTGTTTATATGAATCTTGAAAGCTTCATTAGTTCAACATTTTCTTGATTTTCCTAAAAAGCGTGAAAACAAAGGAAACGTTAATAGGAAACGGCGATTATGGAAGATCTGCGTTTAGTGCTTTACGCTGCGTGTTAGCTTCTGAAGAAACAAAACAACTAGTTTGCCTTTGCCTTCTTACAACCCCACAGGTACCACAAATTTCCTCTGTTTTGTGTGTGCATGTTTCTTGAATTTCAAGAATGGTGGGACTTTCAATAACACCTAATTACATGCTTGAAAAGACACATGCATATTTTATTTTCATATATGTATAGTTAGTGTATTGTAGTGTAGTGTATTGTAGTGTTTATATGAATATCATGTCATGTATGCATCAAGAACTGTGCTTTTTTATGTGGGGTGCTATGGATTTGTGATTTTCATGGACAATTGTGTTAGATTTGAGTTTTAAGGTAAAGGGTTTGTACTGGTTTACGGATTAGTCGATTCTTGGACTGGATACAAAATGCATCAAGAACTGTGCTTTTTTATGTGGGGTGCTATGGATTTGTGATTTTAATGGATTATTGTGTTAGATTTGAGTTTTAAGGTAAAGGGTTTGTACTGGTTTACGGATTAGTCGATTCTTGGACTAGATACAAAATGCATCAAGAACTGTGCTTTTTTATGTGGGGTGCTATGAATTTGTGATTTTAATGGATTATTGTGTTAGATTTGAGTTTTAAGGTAAAGGGTTTGTACTGGTTTAAGGATTAGTCGATTCTTGGACTAGATACGAAAATGCATCAAGAACTGTGCTTTTTTATGTGGGGTGCTATGGATTTGTGATTTTAATGGATTATTGTGTTAGATTTGAGTTTTAAGGTAAAGGGTTTGTACTGGTTTACGGATTAGTCTATTCTTGGACTAGATACAAAATGCATCAAGAACTGTGCTTTTTTATGTGGGGTGCTATGGATTTGTGATTTTAATGGATTATTGTGTTAGATTTGAGTTTTAAGGTAAAGGGTTTGTACTGGTTTACGGATTAGTCGATTCTTGGACGGGATACGAAAAAAAGTGGGATGTGTTTGTTAATTTAGGGTGGTTTTTGATAGTGATTTGTTGAAGGTATGATGGCGGTGAGTTCAAGCTGTAGTAAAATGGGGATGGATAATGGGAAGTATGTAAGGTACACCCCAGAGCAAGTGGAGGCTTTGGAGAGGTTGTACCATGACTGTCCGAAACCGAGTTCACTCAGAAGACAACAGCTTATCCGGGAGTGTCCTATTCTCTCAAACATTGAACCTAAACAGATCAAAGTTTGGTTTCAAAACAGAAGGTATATTGTAGTATATACTCTTAATTTGACGAAGTATAATTTGAGCATGACGTTTGGAAGAGTTAGGCCTAATTTATGAATAGTCTTATCTCACGCAAGTCTTTGTCTTGAAACGTGTAGGTGTAGGGAAAAACAGCGAAAAGAGGCGTCGCGCCTACAGGCCGTGAATAGGAAATTGACGGCCATGAACAAGTTGTTGATGGAGGAAAATGATCGGTTGCAGAAGCAAGTTTCGCAGTTGGTGTATGAGAACAGCTATTTCCGCCAACATACTCAAAATGTAAGTTTGTTCTGCCTTGATTCCTTTAATTCTATGCTGTTTTTATGAAATATGAGTAGAAAAAGAAGATATTGAAGTTGTGTTGCGATTTGGTTTTGTAGGCAACGCTTGCCTCGACTGACAATAGTTGCGAATCGGTGGTAACAAGTGGCCAACACCACTTGACTCCTCAAGAGCCACCGAAGGATGCAAGTCCTGCAGGGTGAGACTTTTTCTTTATCTCTGTATACTGATTACTTTATAATGTTATTCGCCATGACTTATTCAATTATGTTTGTATCGTTTTTTAGACTTGTGTCCATCGCCGAGGAGACTTTAACAGAGTTTCTATCGAAGGCCACTGGAACCGCTGTGGAGTGGGTCCAAATGCCTGGGATGAAGGTATTGATTGCTTTACGTCTGTTATCCTTTTCGTCATAAAACTTTTCGCGTCTACTGAAATTTCGTGTGGTTTTGATTGGCAGCCTGGTCCGGATTCCATTGGAATCATTGCTATTTCTCATGGATGCACTGGTGTAGCATCACGTGCGTGCGGTCTTGTGGGGTTAGAACCTACACGAGTAAGTTTATTCTCACGATTTCTTGTTATGTTTCAGCATGAGTCGAAAATTAATGTTTTAACACTTATTTAGGTTGCTGAAATCCTCAAAGATCGGCCTTCATGGTATCGTGATTGTCGAGCTGTGGATGTTCTAAATGTCCTGTCTACTGGGACTGGTGGAACCATTGAATTGCTGTATATGCAGGTAAATATAATACATATGGAGTTTACAAAAATTTCGTCTAATTTGTGGTGATATTAATGTGATAAACGATGCAGCTGTATGCCCCGACTACTTTGGCTCCTGCTCGTGATTTCTGGCTACTACGCTACACTTCCGTTATGGAGGATGGCAGCCTTGTGGTATGCGAGAGATCGTTGAACAACACTCAGAATGGTCCCAGCATGCCCCCCGTGCAACATTTTGTACGCGCTGAGTTGCTTCCGAGTGGGTACTTAATTAGGCCGTGTGAAGGTGGAGGATCCATCATTCATATAGTTGATCACATGGATTTAGAGGTATGATTTTAGCTTCTCTGTTGCTTCTTGTTCTGATTGTGTAGCAACTAAAAAGTCGACGCTTTCTTTCGTTTCAGCCTTGGAGCGTGCCTGAAGTGTTGCGTCCGCTGTATGAGTCATCAACGCTGCTTGCTCAGAGGACTACATTGGCCGTACGATCCATATCTTTATCTGAAATCATTCGCTTTTGAACATATTTTAGTTAACACGAAAAATCGTGTTTTTTGTTTTTTCAGGCTCTACGCCAATTGAGGCAGATCTCTCAAGAGATTTCTCAACCTAATGTCACGGGTTGGGGGCGAAGACCAGCTGCTTTACGAGCCCTTGGTCAAAGATTAAGCCGGTTAGTATAGCATTTGGTAATTTTGAGAAGGGCTATGTTTGGATGTTGTTAATTATTGTATCCATATTGATTGATGTGCAGAGGCTTCAACGAGGCTGTAAACGGGTTCACAGACGAGGGATGGTCGATGATTGAAAGCGACGGAATGGATGATGTTACTGTTCATGTGAACTCTTCTCCTGGAAAATTGATGGGAACAATTCTAACATATGCAAATGGATTTCCATCTATGAGCAATGCAGTGCTGTGTGCCAAGGCATCCATGTTATTACAGGTTTGAATCGACTTCGAATCGAATAATCACTTAATGTTTTATTTACTTTATTTATTGAACCATTTTTGGTGGCAGAATGTTCCCCCTGCTATACTGTTGAGGTTTCTAAGGGAACACCGATCAGAGTGGGCCGACAGTGGTATAGACGCCTATTCCGTTGCTGCTGTTAAGGCCGGTCCTTGCAGCGTTCCCGTTTCTCGCGTAGGATGTTTTGGTGGGCAGGTTATTCTTCCATTGGCTCACACTATTGAGAATGAAGAGGCAAGTTTTTAACAATTTATAAATTTGTTCCTTTTAGTCATATATATGGTCTGTTTGTCTTATTTCTTTTTTAAATGAAAACAGTTCATGGAAGTGATCAGGCTCGAAAACATGACACAATATCGAGACGACGTCGTCATGCCTAGCGACATCTTCCTCTTGCAAGTGAGTTCCGAAATTCAATCTTAGTCATTTGGGACTAATTGTAGTAACTAACTTATTTTTTTACTCAGGTGTGTAATGGTGTCGATGAGAATGCAGTTGGCACGTGTGCAGAGCTCGTATTTGCTCCAATAGACGCGTCTTTCTGCGACGATGCTCCCCTTCTTCCGTCTGGATTTCGTATAATTCCTCTCGATTCAAAAGCAGTAAGTGTGCTGACACAATGCAGTGTAGGTAGTTTCCTTTTTTTCATTTTCTGACATAATTGAACTACTACAGGACGTGTCTAGTCCAAATCGTACTCTGGACCTTGCGTCGACGCTTGAAGTTGGAAACAGAATATCAGGTGACCATTCCAAGAGTCCAGGGAACGCGAAATCAGTTATGACAATCGCGTTTCAATTTGCATTCGAGATGCATCTTCAAGATAGTGTAGCTGCTATGGCTCGACAGTATGTTCGTAGTATCATTGCTTCAGTTCAGAGGGTGGCGTTGGCGCTCTCCCCTTCTCGTCTCGGCCCCAATGCTACTTTGCGTCCTCCCCCTGGTAGCCCGGAAGCACAGACGCTCGCTCGTTGGATTTGCCAAAGCTATAGGTAGTTAGGTACCATTGCCTCTTTTCTTGAATCTTTATTTTCTTGATACTGATTTTATTCTTTATGTTGTCAAGATTTTTCTTAGGCGCGGAGCTACTCAAACCCCCTGCCCCCGCGACTGAGGGAAACGACTCGCTTCTTAAAACACTCTGGCATCATTCGGATGCTATCATGTGTTGCTCGTTAAAGGTATGTTCGACTGCTGAGATTTCAAGGGCAAAATTGGCACATTAGCTAAACTTGACTGCATTTATTGATTTTTCTTAATCTGTGTGTAAAGTCAAATGTGACTATCTTTGTGGGACTGAGAGATTAATGTTTTCTTTTCTTGTATTTGATGAGATTCGTGTTTCGTACATTCGCAGGCATTGCCCGTTTTCACATTCGCGAATCAGGCCGGACTTGATATGCTGGAGACGACCTTAGTCGCACTCCAGGACATCACACTCGACAAGGTATTCAACGACGATGGACGCAAAGCACTCTTCGCAGACCTCCCACAAATCATGCAACAGGTAAAATAATCGACATTCGTATAAAATAGTCGTCTACGACTACTAGATCAAAGTAAACCGTTGTTTATATGCTAATGAATGATGTATTTGTGGCAGGGTTTCGGGTGTCTTCAAGGTGGAATATGTGTGTCGAGTATGGGACGACCGATTTCGTACGAACGAGCCGTGGCGTGGAAGGTCATGAATGATGAAGAAGATGCTCATTGCCTTTGCTTCATGTTCACCAATTGGTCTTTTGTTTGATTCACAAATTAAACACACGAAATCAAGACATGAGAATTAGAACTTTTTGTATGAATTGTGGCCCTCTTTCATCATATATATTGAGAGGGCTACTTACTTGGATTCATTTATATTTCGTTTAAATTTGTAGCTTACTTTACTTCTAAATTATCCTTAATTTTGCTAAAATTTTCACAAATGGCGCTAGTTAAATAAATCCATATTTCAACAATAAATAAATAAATACATATCACAATAGAAATCTAATAATCTATGACAAAATGCTAACAATTCACAATAGATATAAATTGAATGTGAAAATAAAACAAAATGTCTCCATCAAATTTGACTCTAAAAATCAAAGTGAAAGTACATTCTCCATTTTGAAGCATTTGAGTGAAAGAAAACTAGGAGTGTAAGAATGTGAACAATTCACTCTACCTTGGAAGTTGCAAGTAGCCTTAGTAGTTTTTTTAGTCTTCTTGGAATAGTAGTAGAGGGAGTTGTTATAACACATGAAGATAATCCCATCTTTTGAAAATCTAATAGGATAAATTCCAGGATTACTATTCCGAAGATCAACGATTCGTCCGATGATAAATTGCTTTGTCCAAGATTTCTCGACCCCATAATCCTTCATCATCCAGATGATGATCTGGGTATCATAATTATCATATGTAAGATCACTTAGACACAAGGTGTTCTCCACGACATCAATCCTCATGCCCCTACTCTTTTCATTTCGAGGAGAAGGAGAAAAAGCACTGAAAACTTCGATTTCAAGATCAAAGCAAGAAATCCATTTTGTGCCATTGAAATCAAACTCATCAACCAACCAGTGAAGATTTCCATTCACAAATTCACCTCTACAAATTTTAGTGTAGTGGACATTAGCATGAGGTGTAACGCTTCTCCATGATCCACTTCCAATGGTGTATACTTCAGCAAGTCTTTGATGAAAAATACCAACCATCTTATATTGACCAGTTATTTTGCTCACGCCAAATCCATAACAACTAAGTCCTAATTTAAAAGTGCCAAATGGTTGATCATGAAGGAGGTCAATATACTCACGAGTGATTGGATTGCACAAGTGAAGTTTTAATTTAACACCCTCGTATATAGCCAAAAGAAGAAACCCATCAACCGAACCCTGTATGAATATAGTATGACCATGATTGAAATAGAACTTCGTGATTGTATTGACGTGAAGGTCATCAATAATTTTATCTTTCTCGTCATACTTGACAGTGAGAGTATCGTCGAAGACTAGTGATTTAGAATGATGGGACTTGACTAAGTCACGAGTCTCGAATAAATTGTCGGAGACTAGTGATTTAGAATGATGAGACTTGGCAAAGTCACGAGTCTCAAATAAATTACGCCACGACTTACAAACACACTTCCATCTTACAATGGTTTGCACTGGGAGTCTTACCAAGATTTCAGTAATGATTTCTGGGGGAAGATTTGAGAAGATATCTTGCTTCACATTTCCCATTTTTCTTCTCTTACCCTAAACAAAACAAATCGAATAACATTAAAAAATCAAACTCGTCTCAAAACTCTAACAACTCTAAAAAAAAAAAGAAGCAAAGAATAATCGAAAAAAATACTAAGTTGTACCTTTTGATGCCCCATTCTCGTGTGTAATTATCAGTATAGAAAGAGGGTAGAAAATGAGCCTTTTACCCTGGAGAAAATATTAAATAAAATGAGCCTTTTACCGCTTCTCTCTATTTAACGTATTTTCTGGGCTGGTATATTTATAAAAATAATTACCGCTTCTCTTTATTTATAGGGTAAAAATAACGTATTTTCTGGGCTGGTATATTTATAAAAATAATTGAATATTTAATTTTGAGTTTGCAACTAAAAAGATGAGGAAAATCAGCACAAAAAACAAATTCTGATAAATATTAGTACTACGAAATTTTAAAAAAATTTACTAGTTTGAAGATTTTAAAAAAATTTAAAATTTCGAAAATTTAAATTACTAGTTTTAAAAAATTTAATTTCCAATATTTTCTAGATTTACAAGAGAATTTTTTTTTATCTCAACCGTTTTTCCAATTTTCATTGTTGAACGGCCACAATACCTTTTCATTTTCTTCATGGGTCTGACTATATGTAACTCTATTTCGGAGAGATGCACTCTTCCTTTTAATTTATTAATTAAATAATGATGTAAAATATTTAAAATATCTTTTCAATAAAATACTACTACTAAATACACCCCATTACTATCTACACTCCATTCAACATTTAAGCCCTAACATTTACCACCACTTCCGGCCTCCACCTCCGTCGGCGCCGACACCACCACCACCAACACAATCTCAGTGAAAAAAAAACCCTAACAACAGCTGCTACCACTTTCGACTTCCGCCGACAACACCACCACCACCACAGTCTCAGAAAAAAAAAATTTATAATCTCAAAAAAAAAATTTAAAATTTTCGACACTGGTTTGTCGACTATATACTCTCTCTGTCGACAACAATTTGTCGACGAGAGAATATATAGTCGACCTACAAAAGTCGAACAAATTAAAAAAAAAAATTTAAATCGACCCTACGTTGTCGACTATATACACTCCCGCCGACGACGATTTGTCGACTCGACTGGAGTGTATGTAGTCGACAACACAGGGTCGAATTAAAAAAAAAAGAGAAAAAAACTTACTGGTGCGGAGCGGAGGCCGCGGCGGCGGGTGCGACGGCTGATGGAGAAAGGCGGTCGCGCGGGGCCGCTGACTGACAATTTTTTTTACAGATCGGGGTGGGCGTGGGCGGGGAAAATGGAGGGGAGTCCTCGCGCCGACGAACTCGAGGGAGAGGGAGGGTGCGGGGCTGAGTCGGCTGACGGGGGAGGGGGCGGCCGCTGATAGACATTTTTTTTTTTTTACAGATCGGGGTGGGGGTGGGCGGGGAAAATGGAGGGGAGTCCTCGCGCCGACGAACTCGAGGGAGAGGGCGGCTGCCGACAGAGTGGTGGTATGCGGCGGCAAGTGGAATGTGGAGGAAGAAGAGGGTGAGGGAGATAGAATTAGAGTTTGGGAGGATATGTGTAGTAAATGGGTATTTTAGACAATTTGAGGGGAGGTGCATTTTTTTTGACAAATTTTTGTGGATGCATCTATCGGGAGCGTGCATCTCTCCGAAATGAGGTGCATATAGTCAAACCCTTTCTTCATTTGCAAAAGTTGGGCCTAATTTGTATTTAAGAAAATAGTAAATGGGTCATTTTTTTTCTTTTTCCTACGAGTCTGACTATTTACACCTCCATTTCCATTTAGAACACTCTCCCGGTTGATGCACTCCCTTCAAATTTGTCAAGATAGATGCACCCTCCATAGAATTGTCTTAAATACACTTTTCTCCCTTTTATCTATATAATACCCCTTTACTAACCACACCCTCCTCCAAACCTTAATCCTCTCCACATTTACCACCCTGCCGCCGCCCCCTTCCTCCCCCTCCCTCAGCCGCGGCAGCCTCCCCCTCCCTCAGCCGTGGCAACCTCTCCCTCCCTCAGTCGCGGCAACCTCCCTCTCTCTCCCTCGGCCGCGGCAGCCTCCCTCTCCTTCTCCCTCGGCCGCGATGGCCTCCCCCTCCGATTTCTATTTTGTTAAACCCGTTGTGCCGCTCCCGATCGACCTCGCCGCCCTGCCTCCTAGTCGAAGCTGCCGGCCACCCCCACCCCAGGTAAGTGTATCGGCAGCCGCCGCCTGGTAAAGGTTCGGTCGATGTAATATCGACCATGTAACCATTTAGATTTAGGTTTTTCTGCTTGTAGAAACTTTTTTTTCGACGATGTAATGTCGACCATGTAACCTCTCGTCGACAGCATGTTGTCGACGAGAGTTTATATGGTCGACATTACATTACATTGTCGATTTTTTAAATTTTTTTTACAAAAAATTCGACCTTCTTATGTAGATCATATTCACTCTCGTCGACATTAGGGTGTCGACGAGAGTTTATACGGTCGACCTAAAAAGGTCGAATTTTAAATTGTTTTTTTTTTTACAAACTTAGGTCGAATATGGTCGACACTGGTTTGCCGAAAATTTAAAAAAAAAAATTGAAAATTTTCTTAAGTGGTGATTTTTTTTTGTTTGTGGTGAAATTTTGTTGTTTGTTGTTTTTTGTGGCGGCGTTGGCGGCAGCGACAGTGGTGGGAAAAAATAGGTTTAGGGTTTAAAGGTGAAGGAGGGTGCATTTAGTAGTGTAATATGACTTAAAAAGGGTATTTTTAATTTTTTACATTATTATTATATTAGTATAATGGAGGGATAGATAGTAAAACCCTTTTCTTATATATGATTTCTTTTTCTTCTTTCATTTGGTTATAACTAAAAATATTTAGACACATGTTTTATTTTTAAAAATATGAATAAAAATAGTAAACTTTGTTGTCCCAAACACTATTTTAACTAAAAGGATTAAAACTTAATTTACTTTTTTTTTTGCAAATTAAAATAAGGATGAATTTAGAGTATATAATAAATTTAGTATAACTTTTTTATCTTGATTCAATTTTGATTTTACAAAGGGTAGTGCTTTCATAAATCTTATCATATTCAAATGATGATAGAACATTTGCAATCACTCATATTTATAACTAACCATCTCCTATGTACACTTTCATATCTCCTATCTACACTTTCATTTTGTATATATTCGGTATATATTTAATTTATAAAGTTCTCATTTCATATTTATATGTAAAATTATCCATTTTCTTAAAATATTATGTAGAATTTTATATTTATAGGTCAAAAATAATGTAAAATAAAAGACAAAGTATTATATAAAAAATTGATCTGCATTTTATTAAATTCTCATGGATAGCGGTCCAATATATATAAATGTATTTTCTAATCATCGTTACATTCCTAAAATATTCTAAAAGATAGGAAAATAATTTAGATACAATTAAAATGTAAACTGAAGTTGATATTCTAATCTATGGATTACATCAAATCTTTCTAAAATGTTCTAAGTATACCTATAAGAAGAATATAATATATTATGTACAAGAAAATAATTTGGATACATTAATCAAGATGTAATCTGACGTTAATACATTAATTAATCTGACGTTAATACATTAATTAATCTGACGTTGATTTGGAAAATGATTTCTGGTATCTTAATTGTAGAGAACTTTTCTACAACAGAAGTCGGAAATCCCTAGACAGTTTTTTTTTATTTTACAACTTCACTATAATTTCTCACTTTCTTACTTTTCTATTCGATATTCTTAATCAAATCTTATGTTTTTTTTCCCTTAAATCACCCCTTAGATTAAATAAACAATACACTTACACAAATAATTAAACACTACACTCCCTAATTTTAATTTCCTATCACAATCGCGTATTCATATTAAAATAAAAAAATTCATATAAAAAATAGAAGGAATAAAGTTTTTATAAGACAAACAATGCATATGTCGTAACAGAAACAACGAGCACGATAATGTGACTTTCTCAGTTCAAAAAAAAATTGAAACAACAAACAGAATATACTCCATACTTATGGCCTAATCAAATTTCACCCATTTTTGCCGCATAGATTTTAAATGAATAAATGATACTCTCAATAATTAAGTGAAGATTTAATCCTTTTTTCTTGTACACAATTAAATGATGTTTTAACATTTTACAGTACTATTTGTTCCAATTATACTCTCTCTTTAATTTAGAAAATTAATGTGATTAAAAATCTCTTTTATTAATTAGGGTATACTTAGCATTACATACTCTTTTTTAATTTTAACAAATTTCACGAAAACTTCACTTGTTAATAAACGGAGGGGTTTCAATTGTCTACTATCATGTCAAGTTTATGAATGGCCAAAGTGATCCAGTTAATCGTGATGTTCGGACAATCCACTAAGGTTGGGACAAATATGGCATGGGGCAGACCCAGATGGATAGATTAGCAAAAAGTTACGCAATAATACTCCGTTCGTCTCAGATTAAATGTTTAATTTACTGTATTAAGATAGAGAGATATAAAAGAAAAAAACATCAATATACGAGACACTTAATCTGAGACAAGGGAGTGTATTATTATATGTAAAATAATAATAGAAGGTAAGATAGTCAAAAGTTTGAAGAATGTTAAATGTCACATTGATGATGATATATTACAAGTGACTAAACATGTGTTTGATCAAAACACCAATATTTGTCGTTAATGGTGTCTCATTTTTATTGATCAAAATTCTCAAAGTGACCCCTCCATTATAACACCAAATTATTCTTTTACCCTATATATATTCCACTTGTGGACACCTATTGGTTACATGAATCTCCCAATTGGGATAGTTTAAATATTCTAATA
This sequence comes from Galeopsis tetrahit, assembly GCA_963675135.1. Classification (NCBI taxonomy): domain Eukaryota; kingdom Viridiplantae; phylum Streptophyta; class Magnoliopsida; order Lamiales; family Lamiaceae; genus Galeopsis; species Galeopsis tetrahit. The sequence goes on along the minus strand of OY776125.1, from coordinate 2,529,802 downwards.
ATGCCTAATTTAATTATTTTCAACACTAAAATTAAAATTTTATTCTAATTCATTCTTTAAATATATATAAGCTACGTTTTGCATTTACAACTTAAATTAAGTGCATTTCTTTCAATTTTACTCTTATAATCATTAAAATACTAAAATAAACACATTATTTTAGTAGGACAGATAATTATTTATTAAAAGTATAATAATAAAATAATTATTTTCTGCTTTGATTTAAAACAACACTTATTTTGAATCGGATAGATTATGTTTAAAGAAGTTTATCAATGATTCAAGAGTCATCCTACACATTTTTTATATATAGATTGCTTCATAAAAGAAGTCTCAAATTAATGTTCATCACTCCTATTTTTTATGGTCCATGTTAGATTAATTTTTCAATTTTTTTTTTCTTGCACATAAATTAACATATTTAAAAAAAAAAACATAGTGGGACATCAAGATTCACCACTCACAAGATCAATTTCCTTTCCATTAATTTTTTTTTTCTTTTTCTGGCTTATAGCATGATTTGTTTGACAAAATATATTGATAAATTAAAGAGTTTCGATCCCCACTATTTCCCATTCACATTGATCAAAATCATCACAAAACCTAATTCTATTGCGTAAGTTATGCTATCTATGTGCTCAAAATTTGAATTGAATTGCTTAATTAATTAATTAACACCAATTTCAAGAAATTTTTAAGCTATGATTATTTGTCACATCTTTTGTACTTTGAGTGGTCAAAAGTTTCAATATCTAAAGGCCCTTTATATATATTAGTATGTATTGTAAAGTGACTTTAATTAGAAAATTCAACATGTTTATGTTTGAGGTTGAGTTGTACTTATAAGTCATCCTAATTTGTTCCCCGCAAACACCATTTTGACTTAAAGCTAGCATTAAAACTTAATTTACTTTTTACTATATTTTTCTCAAATTTACTTTAATGTGTGTTTAAAAGTTTACAATTATATGATTAGGTTGAAGGGTAGAGCCAAAATCAAAATATAAGATAAGTGAATGTGGGTTGGTGGTAAAGTGTATATTATGTAGAAAGTGGTTGCATGTTTGATTCTTGGTGTGGACTATTTAATTTTTTATCCATTTGCAAAATAGGTTTAAACCTGATTAAGCTAAGATTATGATAATATCTAAATTTTACACTCTTAATCTTAGCTATCAAACAACTTATTTAAATTTTACAGTTTTAATCTTAGCTATCAAACAACTTATAAGGATTGAGATAAAGTTAATCATCTAAATCTTACACTCTTAATCTTAGCTATCAAATTCGAACCGTCATACTCCCACCGTCCCAGGATTTTATGCACACTTTACTTAACGGGCATCCCAACATTTTTTGCACACTCTAAAAAAGAAAACAACTCACATAATTTTTACCAATTATACCCCTCCTTTATTTTACCTTACATTCCCTTTAGTCAAATCTCCCCCACTTTAATCAATGAATTACCAATAATACCCTTCCTTTATTTTACCTTACACATCACTTTATTCTATTTTTTTAATTTCCATGCCGATCAAAGTATGCATAAAATCTTGGGAGGGAGGGAGTACTAGTTTTTCTTAACTTTTAATTCTTATTATTATATCACAATTTTTTATCGTATTGTATTGTATTTTGTCGTAAGGTCGTTTGCCTGGTTTGCTCTGATACCATGAAAGAATTCTGTCTCATCTAAAAGTTCGAACTTATAGAGAGGGTAATAATTAATTCTTGTATATTAATTACTAACCGTTATTATTCCTCAAAAGCATGTGATTGTGAATTTGTGATACATATATAAAGTCGACTACGTACGTACGTGGTACAATTAACTGCACGTTGAGCTACATATATACATGCACACTAAAAGCATTTGATGGTCTAATAATTAATATAAATAAATTAATTTTACATCCATGTAAAATTCGAACGTTTAGCTGAGACGAAATTTATAACATAGTCAAACAAATCGAATTCGCACGCATCACAAATCTTAAATAAGATTTTGAAATTGCAATATAATGCATTAATAATGATTAATTTGTTCTTTTAGTCTTAAGCATGTAAAATTAAATAAGGGTATTTGAAGAACTCTTTTTAAATCTTTGTGAAAAATCAATGAGTCTATCTATATATATTGGGCTACTTTTTAAATCTACGTGGAAATTTAACATAAAAAATATTTAGATAAAAAGAACAAATTAAATTCAAGGAGGTTATAATTAATTCAACGACAAAAAGATTGTTTCTCCTCTGATAAAGCGTTTTTTGATTTGCAGAGATTGGAGAAGAAGGTGAATAAGTTCAGACAAAGATTCTTTGTCACTTTCTTCTATGTCAAAATTATCTTTTATTTTTACGATTTTCTCCCTCTTACCTTTTTCTTTTTGTTTTTTAAAATTTCAAAAATTAAATCTAAAACAAATATGCATGCATGCCCTTCTTTTTAATTGAAGTGGGGTTGGTATGCATGGAGAAGTTCCAATAATATTTGCACGTGTGTACCCTATCATCATCATTACGTACCATTTTGAAACGAAATATAAAAACACTATTTTATTCCTTATGAATTGGAATAAAATAAATTAATCAATCAATCATGATATATATCATGTCGTTCATTAGACACAAATTTGCTTCCAATATTATCCATGCAATATTAACACAAATTAAAAAACAAAAAAAAACAAATTTGTTCAAAACATTAACGTGCGTAGACAAATAGAAAAACTCGTGAACCTCAGTAAATATATGTTACTTATTTTTACAGTAACACATATTTTCTTTTATAATAACATAGACTATTTGTTTTTGTTCAATTTTTGTGAAAAATTCCATTTGACCTTATTTTTGACTCGGGGATTTTTCTACTCTTCCTTAACTACGAGAACATGGGCAAAATTCACATAAGTTCTTCTCTATGGGTTAATATAAGTTCAGATTTATTAGGAATTAATATATAAGAATTAATTGTTCATCTCTCTATAAGTTCAGATTTTTAGATGAGATAAAATTCTCTCATTATTTTGTAACGATTTATTGTAGTTTAACATAAACTCCCAACCCAATCAAATACTTACAAATATAATTTTATCATGATCTTATTCAATTTTATTTTCTTTTACAAACTAATAGAAGTGACGTTCTTCTTTGTCATTCCTTTGGTTGAAAGATGAAATTACTTTTTTTCAATCGAGATAAAATAAAATAAATAAAAAATTGGCCTTTTTCAACGGAAAGACAAATAGAGAGCTTTTTGCATGGTCTCCAAGAAGTTATGATTATAATTCATGAATCTTTTCATATTAAAAAGAAAAAGAAATTAATTAAAAATCATGACAACAAATCTCTTAGCTGTTGATCTTTTTCTTTCGTATGTCAGATGAAGATTTATTTTTATATGGTTAGACTCTTCTTTATGGACATGAGAATCTTCTAGCTATTTTCTCCTTGTGAAAAAGTGGGTGGTTTCTTGTTCACAATTATGATCATTCTAATTTCACTCTGCCAATAAAATAAAGAAATTTGAAATATCATCATTAGGACGCAGAAAGATAAAGTTCGTAGCATGACAATATGTGGCCAACCTTAATGGGTGGATCAGTCTATACGAAACACTGCTGGTAGACGGTGGGATTGGTATAAAATAAATCAGTTAAGTAATATAGAGCATCAATAGGTGACGGAGAATGATAAGAATATTGATCTCTCAAATTAGTCGAGTCTAATTAGACGGAATATCAAATGAATTAATACCACATTTCCTTCTCTTTCTCACTTAATTTGTAAACCCTAATTCTTTACAAAATATAAAAGTAACAAATAAAGAAATGCATGAAGGTGATGCAGCGTGCGTGACAAAAACGAATAAGAACCAAAATTTGTTGATTCAAAGAATACCCTCGATAAAATCTTCAAAAAATGTATTCCACAAAGTTTGGAAGAGACTTAAATACGAAACCCTAATGTCACAGAATTAGAAAATTACACAAAAACTCTAAACAATTGAAAAGTGCAAAAATAACACATACAAAAAAAATGCAATTTTGACCCCTCAAACGATGGGATTTGACCAAAAAGCGTCGAATCTCACTGCGCTGAGAGTTTTATTCGGAGCATCGTTTTCACCTGAAAAAGTGTGTTCACAAGCAAAATTCGAGTTTCCGATTCTCAGAACTTTCAAATTTCAGTCCAAATACTTCGAAGTTCGAATGCTCTCGTTTATTAAAAAATTCCAGTGTCACTCGTGCTATAGAAGGAAATAATATTTTGAGTTGACATAAATTTAACACATTTATACTCAAGTAAACTTTTTTTTTTTTTTTTTCAGATTGATGCTTGTCTCATAGCTAGCAAGCATTAACATCATATCACCTCGATTTATGCTCATTAATTTTAAACTAAAAAAAACAACATAGTGTAGTTGTGATATGATCGATTTATTTTCACAAAACATGGCTTCTGTCGTGCTTTTATAGGGCAACTAGTTGCTATCTAATAGGATTATGAAATTCTTAATTTTTACAGTAAACATATTTAATTAACGTCGACTTAAACATAATCTTTAATTTTAGAGAAAGTAATTGAACAATTTTTTTTTTAAAAAAAACCATAAATAGTTTAGTCTTTAATTTTTTGTAATTGTCGCTTTTGTACCGATCCCTTAAAAAAAGAGGGTGTAAGTGAGGAGAAAATATATTTTTCAAGAATAAGAGAATTTTTGGAATAAATTAGAGATGAATATTGAAAAAATTAACAAAAATGACTATTAATTTGAGTCAAAATTATGTCCTGAGGTGAGAATTAAAAAGAAATGTTGGCTGATATCCTTTATATTTAATTTTGATAATTAAGTCAAATCAATTTGTAATAGGATAAGTTGTTTGTATAATTAGCTTCATTATTCATCTTGTAAAAGTTAGTTTATGGTACCATCAGTCGAGGGGGAACCCAGCTGATGTAATGAAGAGACAAGTCAATGATCAAGAAGAGAAGATGAGGAATCAGTCAAAGGGAACTTGACTGCACATCAGATTCTGCACTAACTCTGAGTTAATTAGTAAATCAGCAGACGATAAGCTAGTTTTAGGCCCCTAGTAAATCAGCAGACTAGTTGTTTTGAAGAGTTAATTAGTTATTTTTCTAAATACCAAGTACTCTAATCACTCGTTTAATACTCTCACGTGTAGGGACCAACATGCATGAGATGGAATGTCATTAAATTTATTGTTTAATTTCACTCTTTTTTTTATCTGGTTTAATATATATAGGGACAATACGTGTTAAAGAATCAACAACCAGAGACACAAGTGGAATAGATGAATCGATCAACGTATATGAGATGTTGTCCTAATAATTAGGGTTAATAATCATATGATGTAGATTTACTAATTATTACATCATGCATGCATATGCTTCGTAGCTAGCCTGTAACGAAATAGAAAAACATGATGACAAATTTATTAGTGGTGTACGTAATAATTATATCATTTTGCCAAGAAAAACACTTAATCAAACCTTATATATGTTCCATATTTAATTGTTTCATAATTATATACCCTTTCCACATCATTCAAAAAGTGACACTAGGACACATGGGATCATAACGTTGCGAAATGGACCCAAATAATTAAAATTGAAATCGAATAAATTAAAATTATTATTTTAAATTAAAAAAACAAAAAAACCTATCGAATTAAACCTAATATATATATATATATATATATATAGTTTGATGAAATAAATTCTTAAACCTGTCCAAATAAATTCTTAACCAGCTTGGTATCGACCTTGAAAGTGTGATCATAAATTAAAATCAATTTCCAAAATCGAAATAAATTAATCTTAACAAAGGGCTTGATTCTTAATTAATTGTTGTTTTTAGCATTTTCATCGCATTCCTTTTCAATTTACTCCCTTCATATCTTTCCTACTCTACGGAATTGATGGACTCTACAGTTGGTTATTATATTGTTGCTTGTCGAACCCTAAAAGATTCAGAATATCACGATTGTCTTCGTTAGAAGAAATGTTAATGTAATGACACATACTTTAGCTAGGAATACTCGTAATTTCGATAATTCTTTTTATTGGATAGATTCAACGGATATTATGGTCGAACTACCTTCTACACATTGTGTTTGCAATAATAAAAGTTAACTCTACAATTTTTAAAAAAAGTATCATATCTTTCATACTCTATCATAAATATTTATTAAATATTTTTTTAGTAGACTATGTAAGGAAGTAAAGGAAATAGGATAGATAAAATTGATTTTAGGGATGAAATAGTCTAAAATTGTCTAAAAATTGAGTTCCTTAATTTTTTAGTATGAAGGACACGGGAGAGTAATATTGTTAAGTGAACTGAGCTACATGTGAACTCAGCTCGTTAAGGCTCGAATTCGACTCTCTTGTATAATAGAATTGAGTTCAAACTCGTTATATACTCAATTTACTAATGAGTCATTCGATCTCGGCTCGTTAGACTCGATATTTAAGATTTTTATTTTAATTAAATTAGTTTTGTACGTCATGCTCGACTCAATAAACTCTTTAAACGTTAGAGTTATTTATGAGTCGAGTCGAACTCATTTTTTGCTCGTTAATATAATTGAGTCGAGTTCGATTTTTAAGTACTCATCTCGTCTGGCCTCCTCAAATAACAGCTCTACGGGGAGAATATAAATGTAACAAGAAAATAGTATATCAATTTGTTGGCTCGTACATTGGAATTCTTGCTATCTTTTGATTTGAAAGTAGTGTTAGACAAAGAGACAAAAGCTATCATCATCATCGTTTATGAGACAATCAGAATAATTCGTACCCCATATATATGTATGTAATATCAGTATGATTTATTTATATTATGGTCCCCTCCAACAATTAGAATTTCTTTTGCAGACCTAAGTAACTCTGACTGTTGATCATGACCCTTCAATAATCAATTTTTCTTCTTTTATGTAAAAAAGCATGCTACTTTTAAATTTTAATACTATACGAAAATGAAAACTCACTAACGACCATATACTAAAAAATGACTTTTCAACAATAATATTTATACTGAAAATCCGTAGGTAAATCGTAAACTGTCTTTCCTATTTAAGGACAAACTTATTTTCGTTAGACAATTCGTTATTTTCTTGTAGTGAAACATGTACAATATTTTACGTGAATCCCATTAAAACTTTAGATTAATTGCATCAAACTCTCACGTTGTTTGAAAATATTGTATGAAATTTTCTTATGGTTTAAAAATTGTACAAAATACCATGTGATTTATTAAATTCAGCTAATTCCCCTTTTTTAAATTGACAATTGAAATTATTGATTCTTGCTTTGGAGATTATGTGCTAGCTTGTAGAGCTTTGTTGGCGCTCAACTCATGAATGTAACCGTTCACTTTATTAGCCGTAGACCATAGTGCCAGTACAATAACACACATAGTGGCTAGAGAGTCCCGTCGTTTCGATCGTACTTATAGTTGGATAGATCCTCCAGACTTTATAGTAGGACTATCTACTTCTTAATGGAACTTAAGCCTCATTTGCTTCAAAAAAAAAATTGACAATTGAGATGGGATAATTGGATTTTTTATTTATTTATTTTTTTGAGGATATTAAAGAAAGGAAGTTAAATTAATTAGCTAGTTAATATATAAAGAAACTTCAATCTATATATACAATTACACTCAGCATCATATGTCATTACAACAATCAAAAGATTCATTACCAGCCATTTTTTCTTCAAAAAAAAAAAACCAAGATAATTAAATTCAAATAAAACTAGATATTAGCAGAAAAAAACTTAAAAGAAGAAACACAATTACTAGATTTTAGAATTGATTCCAAATTCTTGTGCAAATCAGTTGCACATGGCCTAGCTGCTGGATCCCCTGCGGTGCAGTGCAGGGCAAGATTCATGGTCTCCACAATTTTGTTCTGATCATCATTCATCAAATCTTCATCATTCTTGATCATTGTATCAACCCACATTTCAAGATGGCAATCAGAGTAGCAATATCTTGCCCATTCCACTATCCCCTCATGGATCCCGAGCTCGTTATCGTCTCTCGATTTCCCCGTCAGCAGCTCGATCAGCAGAAGCCCGAACTCGTACACGTCATCACTCTCATCTGCCAATTCATATATTTTAAATTCGTCACGTGTACAAAATGACATCATTAATTATTATTAGACTATTTAGTAACAAAATTTTAAATTACCTTGATCAACAAAAGGAGTTACATTAGGACATAATCTCAAGTGAGCTTCTCCTTTCTCATCAACAATGATTCTATGAGGTGTGATTTTGATCCGATGTGAACAAGAACATCGTAAATACGTGAGGGCTCGCGCGATCCCTAACGCGATTTTAAGCCTTCGTTCCCAAGTCAAGCTCCCGATGACTTCACTTAAAACCTTCCCTTCGACGAATTCATACACCAAAACGACGCTTTTCTCGGATCTACACATCGCGAGGAGATTCACAATATTCGGATGTTCGATTTTACAAAATTGCACCTTCGAAATCGACCCAACTTCTTTAACCAAGAATTGCCTATTGGTTAAAGAGGACTTAACTTTGTAAGATGAGCCTAATTTCCCACTTCCAACAAGATTTTCTTGCCTTAAAGATGATACAATATCCTTAATAGTAACCAATCTTTTAACTCTTGAGTTCAAAAATTGCATCTCCCAAGCCCCATCTTCACTCTCAACCGTCTTCAACGCGGTCGAACCCTTCATAAAAACCGCGATAAACACAATAATCGCAAACGCAATTGCAAAGGCGAGAAGGAAGGTCAGCACGAACCAACGAACGTTGGCTCGTGCAGCCCCGTTGCAGGGTGGCAATCCGCTCGCCTTTTCGCCACCACAGAGGCTATTACCAATCAGTGAACTTGAATTGATTGCCAAAAATGCCCCTGTAGAAGGCAAGCCACCATGGAAGTGATTGTAGGAGATATTAACCCTCACAAGGGACTCAACTTGTCCCAAATTCGACGGAATCGCCCCTGAGAGTCCGTTTACGGATAAATCAAGCTCACCAAGGACCGGCATTGAGGCGAAACTCCTCGGAATTTCGCCTACAAGTTTGTTGTGACTAAGATCTATAGTCACAACTTTCTTACAATGAGACAATTGGTTAGGGATTTCACCTGATAGATCATTCCAACTCAATTTAAGCTCCATCAGCTCGGAAAATTCCCCGAATTTTCCAGGAATACCCCCGGAGAAACGATTACCCGATAAGTCCAAATTCTCGAGCTTTTCGCTCCCGAACGACCCTGGCAACGGCCCCATAAACTTATTATCCGCGAGTTTCAGCATTTGAAGCTCCGGCATTATCCATTCCCTATCATCAATCCTTCCAGAGAGGGAGTTTCCAGAGACATCTAGGAAGTAGACCAACGGAAGCGACGTGAAGTCCGGTGACAGTTCACCGGACAACACGTTCTTCTGAACACGAACTCGTTGCAGGCTCGTGCAACGAGCTATCCCTTTCGGGATTTCGCCTTCTAGCGAATTCGAAAACAGGATTAGCTTGTACAAACGCCCCGAAAAACAGAGATTTTCGGGGATTTTTCCGGTGAGATTGTTGGTAGAGAGGTCTAAAACAGTGAGATTGTTAAAATTTCCAAGATTTTCAGGGATTTCACCTGATAATTCATTAGACCAAAGCTGAAGAACTTGCAAACGTGGTAAAAAAGACAAACTTTTTGGGATTTTTCCTGAAAAATTATTGGAAAACAAATGTAGAATTTCCAAATTGTGTAAATTTGAAAACAAATCAGGAATTTCACCTGAAAAAAAATTGTCACTTAAATCAAGTGACACTAATTTATTGAGATTAAAAACAGACTTTGGAATCTCACCCATGAATTTATTGAAATATAAATAAAGGTGTTCAAGATTAGTGAGATTCCCTAATGATGGAGGGATTTCACCTGTGAGATTGTTGTACACGAGGTCGAGATGACTCAGACGAGTCATCTCGCCAATCTCCGGCGGTATCCCGCCGGAGAAGTTGTTGTAGCCGAGGTAAATCCACCTCAACCTCTTCATTCCTCCCAAATTTTTCGGAATCTCGCCCGTCAGCTGGTTCGACGCCAGCGTTAAGTACTCCAACGACGTCATATTCGACGTCGTGTCCGGAACCTTTCCGGACAGAGCATTCCCGCCAAAATCAAGAAACTTGAGCCCCGAAAAAAGTCCTATTTTTTCGGGGATTTCGCCCGTGAGGCCGTTGTTCGACAAGTCCAGGGTTTCGAGAACCGGTTGCGGGCCCGATCCCGTCGGGATCGGGCCAGTGAAGTTGTTGGAGCTGAGGTTGAGGAACTTGAGAGATTTACATAATGAGATATTTTGAGGGATTTCTCCATACAATTGGTTGTTGGAAAAATCGATGAACCGGATGTATGGTAACTTGAAAATGGAATCTGGGATTTTTCCAGAGAGATTCTTTCCAGAGAGGTGAATCTTGGAAACATGGGAGGAATCTTGGCAGGAGATTCCATTCCATTTGCAGTAATGAAGAGATGAATTCCAGTTACTGAGTGTGTGAGATTGATCAGTGATTGAAGCTTTTAGAGACAAAAGTAGTTCACCGTCAAACTCTTTGCATGTACATAAGTTGATGAAGAAGATTAGTGTAACAAGAATAAGCTTCATCCACATTTTGAAGAACTCTGAATTTGCTGTAATGTTTTGTGAAGATATATAAAGCTTCATACTTTTCTGCAAACAATAAGAAATTGTTAATATTATGGAAGGAAAACTGTCACAAAAGATAGTCACATTTGACTTTACATACAGATTAAGAAAAATCAATAAATGTAGTTAAATTTAGCTAATGTGTCAATTTTACCCTTGAAATCACATACTCCAAAATCTGCTAAACATTAATTACTCTTATTAATTAGGGGTAAAATTGACATTAAAACATATATTACTAAAGTAAAAGAGGAAATGTGGCTATAATTTGGGATATCCAAAAAAAATGAATATATGACTATCTTTGTGGGACGAAGGGAGTAAAATTTTCTCCTTATATATTTTTTCGGAAAAGTCTTTAATGATAGAAAAATGACACTTTACTAAGAAAATTATTGGTTTCTGGGTAAATTTAGAAGAAATGCAGTAAATTTACATTGAAAAGTATAAAACTGTAGTCTAATTTGCCACTTATTAAGAAGGCTTTTAGCCAGAAAGTCTATAATGACAGGATTTATGTCATTTAATGCTGATTTTTTTTGTAGTGGCTGCAATTAAAAAAAATAAAAAAAAAACAAAAACAGAAGAACAAGAATCAGAAAACACGCAAACACACAGTACAGCTTTTGTAAAGAATCTTTGATACATTGAGAAATAAAAAACGAGACTTGGTAGGTATAATCATGAGTACAAGAAAAGCAACAGCAAGAAAGCATGTGGAAATTAAGAATGAATTAATGCATGAAATTAAAACAATTAATTGAAGAAAACCCTAAAAATATATTTAAATAATTAGTACTACTCCATATATATTGAGATTTGAGATATATGCATATGGATAAAGTTTTAAGGTTAGTGAGGTTACCTTATAAGAGAGAATTGAAGTTGGATAAGCAAGAAATGAGATTTTGTTGCAGAAAAAGGAGGTGAAGAAGTAGATAATTGAAGAAGCAAATATAGAAGTGAAGAGAATAGTAGGGTATGAGGGCAGGTATTTATCAAGGGCAGGAATATATATAAATAGATGAAAAAAGCAGCTATGTACAATGATGTACATATTTTACACAAACAATTTGAAATTTATAAAATATTTCGTGAGATTTTTTGAATATTTTGAAATCAAACACACCTACACAAGAACGTTACTTCTCTGTCACATTTTAGATTCATCATTTACTATATATATATATATGCTCGGATTTAATGCAAAGTTGTTTATTAGCTAATTTTGTGTCGGGTTATGGAGTTTGATAAACTATGCACAGAGGCGGATCCAGCATACAATTTGTGTACCCCAAATTGATTATTTTTTAATTTTTTCTTATGTAAAAAAAAATAAATTAATAATGCCTCAAAAAAAAAAATCGATAACCAAAATTGTACCCCAAATTCTAAACTTAATAACTTTCGTACCCCCAAATTCTAAATCTTGGATTCGCCACTGACTATGCACTAGCCTACCACCATGGCCAACGAGTTCGAATGGGCATGAATATTTTAAGTAGTATTCGAGTTCGAAAGGACATAGGGCTACATTCTTGTCATTCCACTACAAGAAAATTGATTTTTAATGACAAAAATCTTTAATGACATATATTGATTTTTAGTTACAAGTGTCATATCATTAATTCTCAATTTCCTGTTACTAAAAAATTTTTAACTAGAGAAACAATAATAATAATTATAATAATTATAGAATTTTGTCACTCAACGTCCATTTTCGCACTTCTATCATAATTGTAGTTTAATTCCTAACAATTTTTTCATGATTAAATTTTATTTCAATAAATCACAATTTATTAATGATGCAAAAGAGAGAAAATACTAGATTTAAATTTGTTATGTGTGTTTAAAGGAAATAAGGGGAGGGACAGATGTTGGTGAAAAGGCATAGAGTTTGTGGGATATATAATAATTAATATTTCAAAAATAAGTCTTTTGACTGGCATTGGAAAGTGAAAGAGAAATGTGTAACCGTTGAAGCTTAAAAGTTGGCAATGGCCATGCTTATTTTGCCTTTGCACTTTGGAGTTATTTGCATCAACATTTCTGCCAATATATATGCTTTACAACTTTTCTTCTTAGCTAGTTTTGTGTAAGTGATCGAGAGAGATAAAGAAAATGTTTTCTTTTCAATAACCAATCAACATCTATTTATTTGTTATACCGAGTTTTCATCACTTAAGTCAAAGTCAAAGAGGTTGAACACTTAAAGGAGACGTGAACAAGCTCTTAAGTCATCAAAACTAGGTTGATGCTTATTCAAGTCGACAAGGTCGACACTCGACTTATAGCTCGTCCAAGTGATCAGCGAGCCATCTCCACGTGGGCGCCCACCCAAAATAAACAACCACATCGATCGGAAATATCTCCCACATAAGTCATCTTCGTCCTACATGTTAGTAGGTTTGTTGATTCAGATCGTCCAACTGACATTTAATAGTGAATCACTAAGTCTTAAAAATATATGGTATCGACAACACATCAATCTTGTAATATAAATAGATTTTTTTTGTCATAAATAAAAGAACTTTAACATTATCAATCAAAGAACACTAAAATACTTGGTTCATATATATGTTTAACTTGAATAAAACATGAAAAAATGTGGATATTTTTGGGAATTAGACTAAAGAATATATTTATTAGAAACTCTGAAATTTCAGTCACCTGGTGTTGCAGGCAATTAAAGCAAAAAGTAGGTGGAAAAACAGTGGGATTGCAAAAGACATATATACATACATGAAGTAGTACAAAAGTGAGTGAGAGGGAAAATACATGATATATGTAGAGAATGTGTATGCATATTGGGAGATGAAAATGAAAAAGTAGAATATCTTTTTTGCTAATCAGATGAAATGGACCCCACCCTTCCAAGGAATATACAGTGTATTGTCTTTATCAACTCACCATGCTCTTAATTTCCATTAAATAAAAAAAAACCCCAAAAAATTTACATTAAATAAAATATAAGTAATTAAGGTAAAATAAGCTAAAAAAATCACATGTATAATAGTAAGTTAAAACCATCTCAATTAGACATATTTCATGAAATATTTCATACAAGTGCTAATCTAAAGAAAATTGTTTTAGTATAAGAAAATATTTATAAATCAATAATTATTAAGAAAATCCAAGATTTCTCAGATAAATTTTGGGGGGAAAATCCCTAGCTACAATAAAAGAATTTATACACATTTGGGTAAATATTTGAAAAATAATCCCTCCATTTGATTTAAACACAAAAATTAAAAAAATGTGATAAAGTATTTAAAGCTCTGTTGCAAAAATCGGCGCCTAGGTCCGACTTGACGATAGTCCTCGGTCTATCGCCCATCTAGCGATTTTCGACTAGACCTTGTTTTTTTAATTGCACCTTTTTCAAGTGGGATTGACGCTCCAAGCAAAACACGTGGCTTTGCTATGATGTATAATTTATTTATTTTGTAAAATTCTATCGTATAAGGGGTGAAAACTGTGGGTTTTTTTCAGCATCATTTTTGCAAGTTTTGATTTATTCAGGAACCCCTTTGCAATTTTCTGTTTTTTTTTATTAGGATTTCGTGTTTATTGTTTGAAAATTATAAGATCAAATAAAAAAAAAGTTTTGATTTATTCAGGAACCCCTTTGCAATTTTCTGTTTTTGTTTATTAGGATTTCGTGTTTATTGTTTGAAAATTATAAGATCAAATAAAACCCTTTGCAATTTTCTGTTTTTGTTTATTAGGATTTCGTGTTTATTGTTTAAAAATTATAAGATCAAATAAAAAAAAAAAGTTTTGATTTATTCAGGAACCCCTTTGCAATTTTCTGTTTTTAAAAAAAAATTATAAGCGACCAATTAGACGGTCTAGGTCTAGGTGGTGTCAATTCGTTCGACTATCGATTTCCAACTACAGTCACCTTGATTTAAAGTTTTTTTTTTTTTTTGAATTATATTATATACCCTGTAAACACAAATTCGTGAATTATAAAAATAAGGTAAACATATTTTTTAATAATTTGGGTACAACTCTCGTTGATCTCTTGATTCCACTCTCTAAAAATAATTTGATACCGGGGTCTCAGCGACGTGTTCCGGATTTTGAATTGACCTACAATTTAGTAGTAGGGAGTTGATGGAGTCATTTGTGACTTATTCCATCATACTCAATTTGACCTACAAATTTGGTAGTAGGGAGTTGATGGGGTCGTGACTGACTTATTCCATCTCTTACTCTGCAACTTAGAGAGCAAGAAAGATATTCAAAAATCCTAAGAAAATAGATAATTCCTCAAGTTTTGGAGATATTATTTTATATTCTTATCTCCAAAACCATGATTTACAATATTTGACACTTTCAAATTTTAATAAAATTTCAGTGTCTACATACCCATCACTTTTCCCCTCCCCATGACTCGAACCCAGAATCTAAGGCCTAGATAGTGGTGCTCTAACCACTTGAGCTATCCTACCTTGTCACCTTGATTTAAAGTTTGAAAATCCTTTGTTTTTAATAAACTTAACGAAGATAAAGGCTGCACGCTTACTTGGACTGGTAAGTGGGTTGTGGCCTTGAAAACCCCATTCCACCTTCATAAGTACTAAAATTCTATTAAATTAAAATAAGTACAAGATATTGTGCATTTATTTAAGAAATAATGTTAATAAACCCCATTGTAGAAGTCATTTTCATCATATAATTTTTGTGTGATATAACACAATAATTGATGACATGCTCATGAGCTAATTTAGTAAAATAAAAATAAAGATTTAAGACTTTATGAATTATTCTAATTATCATATTTAATTAAATATTGAGCACTATGGACTCCTAATGCAGTTCACCCACCTTTTAGATGTTATTGGATAGCTAACTTATGCCATTATGCTGTAAAGAGCACAAACATCCAAAATCTAGTGCCCCTGTTTCCACTAAATATAATTCTACACTTTTGGTTTATTAAACCTAAATTTACTAAACATAAAACTTTATTGTTCATTCAATAGAGCGCAAAAGTTTTAACTTTAAAATGAGCTCTCGTAAATGAAAGGTGGGATTGATCTCTCGAATTAATCAGTTTTTAAACTGAATAACGTACGAGACTTTCAAAAAAACTAAACGTAGAACTTAAACATCAATATAATCACTTATTATATAGGTAAAATAGAGTCTAAATCAATCTTAAAAAATATTACAATCCATGCTCTCATTAATTAATATATACTTCATTCCCATTTTTACACTTTTTTTTTATATGTCTCACAGTAGTTTTCCACCTAAAAAAAAGTTTATTATAACAACTCTCACCTTAAAAAAATTTCACTTATTTATTCTCTATATCATTACTTTTACTTGTACTCTAATAAAATTAAAAAGGACTTAATACCCTTATATTATTATTTCTTTTTAATTTTTGTGTTTGAACAAGTGTGAAAATTAATCTAGTACGGAGGGAGTATAATTGACAAAGAGCTTGGGTGTATTTCGTATTAAAATTCTCAATTTGGTTGGATGAGATGATGCACTATGAAAAAAAATCAGCAAGTAAAGAAATATTAACAACAAACATATTTATATATATAAATGAGAAAATTAAAAAATATTAATTGCAAGTATATATTTCTTAAATTTTATTTGGTTTGATTAGCGACCCAGTGATCCACTAAATAAGATTTGTCTAGTGCTTTAATTTTTAAGATAAGGCTTTTGATATTTATTTTTGAGAGTGGTCCAATGGCAACATTATATTATATAAATATATAAATCGCCATTTTTTAAAATATAATTATTAATGAAGTGTGAACAAGGATAGTGTTCCACTCCATTTTTGCGCGTGCTAAATAAAACAGTATAAATAAATGATTCGTTAGATTAATTTCTCTTAAACCTAACTAAATCCAATAAATTATATACCAACATTGATGGGACTATATGCTCGAAAATCTAAAATATAACAATTGTAGTACTCCCTCTGTCAGGAGGAAGCTACACGTGAGTTTTAGACATGAATGTTAAAAATTATAATAAAATAAGTAGATGTATTAAACGTGGTTTGATTCAAAAACAGAAAAATATAAGTAAATGTAAAAAAAGATAATTTGTCAAAAAAGAAATGAATAATTTTTATTGGACCAAATGAAAATTGAGTAACTTTAAATGATGTATTTTTTTTTATGGAAAACTCTTATGTTTTCAATTAAATATATGCCAAAGATTAACTATTGGTTTTTTTTTTCCTAATTGAGTCATATGAACTTCAATGGGCCAGAGTGGATCCATGGTGTGGCCCAATAGTCACAATATTTGGGTTGGGATGGGCCCGGAAGAAGTCCACTAGGAAAGTCAATCTCGACTGTATTTTTTTCTTATTTGACCAGCTAATAGTAATAGTATGACCTCCTCAAAAAAAAAAAAAAAAAAAATTGCAAAATCCTAACATTATTGCAAAATTGGGTTCACAATAATATTTACTATTTTAGATGATTTTGAAAAAATACACAAATAATAGGGAGCTAGGTAGAGCTACAATATGAATGCCTTCCTGAAATAGAATTGCATGCTTTCAATGTCACAATCACACACACCTTTACCACTAACTGCAACATTTTTTTAAGAAATTTTCCAATTTTATGATTAAATTCACATGCAACTTTTTGAAAAATTTAACTGTAGTGGTCCATTATTTTCACATTCAAAACCCTAAAGCAAAAAAATTGAAGTGCACGTGTGAGAGTCAAGGCTAGCTAGGGTTAGAACGTTGCATCAACTTTAGCTTACCCTTCCATAATGGAGTGCAAAAGGTTTTTTGGATTGAGAAACTTTGGGGACCATTTTGCAAATTGGGGCGTACGTATTTACGGATGAGATCACTTGTTTCAATATTAGTGTTTCACGTCTTATTCCACTATATGGATGATTGACATGTCATATTAAAAAATAATCAACGTCTTACAACATTGAAGACAACACGTGTTAGAAATTCAGCAGGGTGAAATATCAGTGGAACACGAAAAGTGAAATGGGAGAATCGAACCGGTATTTAAACATGAACAATGAACCCCCTCAATCTTAGGGACCATTTTGCAAAATTGGGGGTATTTGAACATGAACAATGAACCCCTCAATCTTGGGGACCATTTTGCAAATTGGGGGTATTTGAACATGTACACTCAACCCCTCAATCTTGGGGACCATTTTGCAAAATTGGGGGTATTTGGACATGAAAAATGAACCCTATGAAACATTTTGGACCACCCTTTATTACAAATTAATGTATCTACTTCTTTATGGGACTCATGATACTTTTGCTTTTGTCTCTATATAGTAAAAGAAAAAGGGAATAGTTCATTCAAAGCCATTGATCATTGGTGGAGTAGATGATTGTTCTCCTCGGTCATAGTGTTGAATTGATGTTTTTTTTTTTTTTTTAAATGATCTATATTTATGTTAGAATTTGAAGAAGGATTAAATTCATCAGGTCAAATTAAAACTATATATATATATGTCCTAAGGTCAAATTATTCACAAATTCACCAAAAATGAAGTCAAACAATTTATCATGATGACTATCCGTCTATCACTATAAAATATTAAAACAAAAAATTTCACACAAATAAATTTCATCATTTACTAACATTACAAACATAACATTCTAAATATTTAATCATTTATAAACATAAAGTTTACAAAATATCCCAAAAAATAACCTTATATTTATGCTCGTTTAGGCCCGCCTCCAAGTGTACTGATTTTTTCTTGGCCCGATTTATGTTTAATTAGCTCAATTAATCCTTGGAACACAACTAAAACTTCTCATAATCTTAATCCCACTTGATAAATTAATCTTTCTTTTGTCACCATTTTTCTTGGCAATATCCCTCATTGTCCAAGTCAACGATAGCTTAGGATTAAGCCTTGTAGTAGAATTAAACTCTTGCACAAAATTAGTGTGTGTGCTCATAGCTTCTTCCATGGCTAACGGCCCGTGATTCATCCTCATCTCGTTCACTGCTTCGGAGCAAAGCCCGCAAACCCATTTACCCGAATACAAGTTTCGGATCCTTGAAATGTAGTCTTTAGTGCAATCTTCTTTGAGGCCACAACAATCACATTGTGCTTGTAAGATTGTTTCAACAATGATACTGTCACTTATTTCGTTTGTTACATCGGATGCCACTCTCCGCAATACCTGATTTTCACCCTGAAAATACGATTGACACGAGTTTTCGTTGAATAAATTTGTACCCAGTGACGGATCTAGAATTTTGAAAATTAATCGATGAAAGGATAAATATCATCAACATAAAGTCTAGTATGCACTCGAGTGCATGTTGTGCACCCTAGTCCATGTTGCACTTTTCAGTTTTACTGACTTACGTACACTTTTTGGTAAATGGTGTTGCACTTTTCAATTATTATACTAAAAATATTATTATACAGTTTAATAATTTAAAAGTGCAACACCATTTACCAAAAAGTGTAAGTCAGTAAAACTGAAAAGTGCAACATGGACTAGAGTGCACAACATGCACTCGAGTGCATACTAGACCAACCCTATCATCAAGGGTCTTCATTTTTTAGCATCTTGTACTTAGGGGTGTAAATGAGTCGAGTAGTGTTGAGCTCAAAACTGGACTCGATTGTTATACTCGAAACTCGATTCGATCAAACCTAAAATTTTAATGATCGAGCTCAACTCGATAAACTTGAGCTCGACTGACTCGACTCTATTACTTATATAATTTTCAAAATTATTTGTAAACCATATTTTTTTTTCTAAAATAAACTCAGAGCTCAAGCTCAGTTCGCCTCGCCTCGACTCGATTACTTGTATATAAATAATATATTAATGGCAAAATAGTAAATATTATTCAAGCTCAAAACTCGATTCGATTAACTTCGAACCGATTTCAATTTTTTTCCGTGTCGAGCACGAGTTAGCTGGACCCACTTACACTCCTACTTGTACTATCACATACAAGAGTGTATTAAGCAAATGTCAATAGATGTGTATTATATATATTATATATCTCAAATTATCAATCAATAAATTAATACTATAAATTAGAAATATGATACTCACTAAGATCTATACATGATGAGATTTAGCACATACCATAATTGGAAGGATGTTGTGTACTTCTTGATGGGCTTTAATTGTCATCTCTCGTTGAGTGAGAATTTATAGTTTTTATGCCATATATAGAATAACATTTACACACAACACAAAATATATATATATATATACACATATTGTGTGTTGAATATTAAAGAATGGGTGTGCAAATTGGTATTAATTAATTAATATAATCATCAACATGAGATGAAACACGAGATATGAAGCATTGATTTTTCAATTTTAATTAAAAAAAGAGCCTTTACAGGTTAAAGTTTGTGTATTTGAAGAGATAAGACGTGCTTTCTAGTAGCAACCATAAATGATCTAATTGCAACTAGCTACGGCTTTTACACTGCAATTTGCACTACATATTTATGAACCATTTATATAGGGCTAGCTAGAACTTACGTGCAAGAAAATGTTAGGCTAGTTGTCACTCTCGTTGCATAGTGTAACTAGGAATAAAGATAAAACGTGAAACCAGCTTTTACTGAAGTGTGATACTAATTTTAATTGAAATTGTGTACGTTAGTATAACTTAAACATATTAGTCTATATAAAATAATGATATGGAAATGAATCATGACACTTACTTTGACTGTAACATGACAATAACTTTGACTGAAACATGATGAGTAAAATTCGTGCACCAGATGCGTACCAGACTTAATTGACAGAAGAGAATATATTGTACAAGTTACCTCATTAGATAGTTAGAATACTCGTATATTTGGTCCTTTACATATATACGTGTTTCGAAATTGTCCAAAAAACATTTATGAAATTTGAGGATCATATTTATTAGTCATGTGTGTGGCACATGACATTTTCAAACCAAAAAAGTCCTCATCAAATTGCATAAAGATAAGATTTCATACAAATTGCTGGGTTTTAATATTTAAAATTATGGTCCATGTTGATTGCCAGTTGCTATAAATATATTACATCACATAATTGTATGTTCTACTTATAACTCTATTTAAAGTATATTAAAAATAAAGTAACTTTTAAAACTAAAGTGAATTTCCATCTAACTATCTGAAATAACTTGATTATAATATTTTATGTTGAAATGATATTTCGAGGCTTCGAGTTAGTCTTTCTAAAATAATGCAAGATTATACCTAATTATTTATTCAATTGAATTGAACTTGGATGTAAAAAAAAAAAGAATTAAACTTGGATTCTCAGACAAGCAGACAACATGTTCTCCCAAATGGCCCAACAAAAATTATTAGGCCCAATACAACACATTATGGGTCCAACTTAAAGGGCCAGGCTATATACACATACAGACTTGTTAAATATACCCCATTCTCTATTTATTAATTAAATATACATGTAAAATACCAATTTACTGTTTATAAAATATTCATTAGATAGATACACCCCTTAAACCCTAAAAATCTAACTCTAACCCTAATTTTTGTAACTATCACCAACCCTCATGGTCGTCGCCGTTATCTCCGACAATAACAAAACCAACAAAAATCACAAAAAAAAGACATATTTTCGACAAATCAGCATAGATCGACACTGGTTTGTCAAAAATAAGGTATATGATCGACAACAATTTGTAGATTATAGTGTTTCTTTTCGTGCGTGATTTGAGTTCAGGCAAGGTGACGGGGGCGGCAAGGCGAAGAAGGGACGTCACCGCCACCGATTTGTTGCAAAAATTTAAAAAAAGGGGGGGGGTCGGGGAGGTGGGGTAGCTTGGGTAGGAGAGGAGTGCGGCTGCGAGCAGCAGCGGCGATGGGTTGAAGGAGAGAAGATGAAGAATGAAGATTGAAGAAGAAGGTGGGATGAAGAAGGAAAAAATTAAGGTTTTTAGGGGGTACATTTAACATGGACACTTTTGAAAAATTTGTATATTAGGTATTTTAGGGGAAAGTACATCTAGAGTAATTCATTTTGATGGGCATTTATCGAGGTATATTTAACAAGTTTGGAGGGGTATATAGCCCGGCCCCAACTTAACTAACTCGCAGAAAAAGGCCCAGATTTAATTTGAGCCCACAACTTAACCAACTCACAGAAAATGGCCCAATACAAAAATTGTGTTACATAAGGCCAATTCAAAAAAAAAAAAAACTCACGGTCCTATTTAATAACATTTGGATTAGAATCAGTAATTAATTAATTCACTTGAGAAATTGAAATTAATTAAACAATCGTTAGAAAAAGTAATATAAAATATTTTAATTCAATAACTTTTGACAAATGTTAAGAGTACATATCAGTTGAAAGAACCGATCGACGTAGTCAGAAGTTTACACTAAATTATTATTACACATTAATTAACTCATAATTAAACCCTATCATTAATACTTAAAATTCAACTCAATTAACACCATAATAGTTAATTAATCATCTCTTCTGAGTATTAATCTCCTTAGTAATAGCCGGTATACAGCTAGAACTCCTAGCAATCCCTCCACCCTTGGTCTTCCCGCCTTTTTCCCTCGGGCTAAGCGACTTGGCCCGATTTTTCCTAAAAATCTCTCTCATCGCCTCCGCCTGGCACAGGACTGGGTAAGCCCGTGCCAGACGGTTAAACTTGGCGCACGCGCTGACATGCGCGTGCAAAGCCTCGTCTCTCTTCCCTCCATTTTTCTCCATCTCCTCTTTCACGGCCTCTGAGCAGAGGCCGCATATCATTTGCCCGAACTTGTCGCGCACCTTTTTCACGTACTGCGGGGTGGCCTCTTCGGACATCCCGCAGCACTCGCACTTTGCGTCCTCTACCTCTGATATGGGAGGTAGGGTAGGGGGAGGGGGAGTGGGAGTGGGGGTTTCGACGTTGGCTAGGGCTTCTTGGCTTAAGAGCTCGAACGAGATGTCGGAGATCGTTCGTTGTAGGGGTTCCATGGAGAGTTTAGGTGGCTTTTGGTTGAAGGTGGTGGTGGTGGTGTTTGGGGTGATGTTTTGGAGAAAAGTGGTGTCTCTATTAGGGGCCATTGTAGAGTGAATTTGGGGATTAGGGTTTTGGAAATTGTTGTTATAAAGTGTGAAATTTGGAGAGATTTTTGCAAGCATGAAGAAGAGTAAAGGGTGTGTGTAGATGAGGTTTATATTTATAGTGTGTTGTTGGATTAAGATTTAAAGAGTATGTGTGGATATGATTTAGCATGGTTGTGTTTGTGGACAATTGTGCATGCATGTGTGGGACACAAGAGTGTGTGTGGAGAGAGAAGCAACTGGATTTTTCAAGAAGATTTGTGGTCATTTAAGGCTCTTAGCACATTGTTTCATTTTTTTACCAAACTATACACATTTTTTATTTTGTTACACATAAATCACTAAGCTAATTTTTAGAACAAGATTCTACCAATTTTTATACATGTGTGTCACACGAAATTTTAAAGAAGTCTGCAACTGATTCGCGGTCTCTTTTTATCCCGCTTCGTGATTTCAGGTTGGTAAAGTCTAGTATGCACTCGAGTGCATGTTGTGCACTCTAGTTCATGTGCACTTTTCAGTTTACTAACTTACATTTTTTGGTAAATGGTGTTGCACTTTTCAATTATTACTAAAAATATTATTATACAGTTTAATAATTGAAAAGTGCAACACCATTTACTAAAAAGTGTAAGTTAGTATACTGGAAAGTGCAACATGGACTAGGATGCACAACATGCACTCGAGTCCATAGCAGACCAACCCCTTTTTTAAACCTGAAAGGGGTTGGTCTGCTATGGACTCGAGTGCATGTTGTGCACCCTAGTCCATGTTGCATTTTTCAGTTTTACTGACTTACACTTTTTGGTAAATGGTGTTGCACTTTTCAATTATTAAACTGTATAATAATATTTTTAGTTATAATGACTTGCATTTTTTAGTAATATTGTGTTGTACTTTTTAGTTTAATAACTTACACTTTTTTTAGACTAGGGTGCACAACATGCACTCGAGTGCATACTAGACTTTACCTTAGAAAAGATTTTAAAAAAAAAAAACTCAATTCAAAGTCTTTGGCTCGTGAATCGATTAGGGAAAAAAAATTTGCCTAAAAATTTAGTTTAGTGATTTATATGTAAAATAAAATAGTTTAGTGCAAAGAAAAATTGTTTAAGTGCAATTAGGCCTAAAATGAAATGGCAAAAAAATTGTATATACCGAATGTACGGAATAAGTGGTGTGTATTTTTTTAAAAAGTATTAATTGTTTCAATATGAAGTACTATTTATTTTGCTTTAAAAAATTAAATATTGTGCATCCATTTCACATGAGACCAACTTTAACAAAATATGTTTTCTTGTGAGACTATCAATTGTCAAAATCACTCAATAGCAATTTGTCATTGAAAAGTGAATTGGTTTTATTTTTTTGCGTTTGTCTCATCTCAAGACAAAACAAGAATATTCTATCATATATAATAATATCATATTATGTTGAAATAAATATGAAATTGAAAATTAATTAATATTAATATATAGATAGAAAATGATTAGTCTTTCTTTATGCTTGTTTTAGGGAAATATTGCTTAGCTGTGCTAATTTATACTATGAATTCGTGTGAGAAACTAGACGATTTTATATTTGTCGTCCAATGTAAATATTAAATTAGGATAAAATTTTATGTGCAATATTAGTCAGAAAAACTAACTCCTAAATTTATGTTACTATAAGAACAAAAATACGATAATATAGACTTAATATTGAATTTTTATATTTGTCTTGCACGAATCGATGTCGGCTCAATCACCACAATATTGTAGAAATTCATGACTTGGGCCGGGGAATTTGTCTTTTGTAGCGTATCTTTTTGTTCATATAAATAATAGCTTTCCGTGAATTCATGCTGTTTTCACGGACCTTGTATTGCAGCCATGTATGTATTGTTGCTTTTGTTGAAGACCACACATGATTACATGCATCAATCTTGTCCTCGAGCATTTCTTTTCATTGTCCCTTTTTTTTTCGAAAATTACTTATTTTATCATTTTGAGTGTTCATAGAAAGTTACTTTTTTGTAGCAGCATTTATTATACTCCCTCCATCCCACAAAGATAGTTTCATTTGACTTTACACATAAATTAAGAAAAATCAATAAATGTAGTCAATTTTAACTAATATGTCTATTTTACCCTTAATATTTCATAAATTTGGTGTAAATTCCAAGACAGTTGAGTCTTAAGAGTAATTATGAGGTGGGTTTAATTAAGGGTAAAATTGTCAATAAAGCATTTAATACTGAAGTAAAAGAGAAAATGTAGCTATAATTTGGGACATCCAAAAAAGGAAAACGTAGCTATCTTTGTGGGACGGAGGGAGTATCTGTCTATCTTTTTATTAAGTATCCCATATCGGATAGAGAGATGGTTTTGGGTGGGCTTATAAGCTGGGCAATCCTCTCACTTAACACCTGGGTTTTAAGTGTAGAGTTAGGCCTTATCACACTTTTTATTTTTATATTTTTCTAATAAACTTGTAAAAAAATAAATGAACAACTTTCGAAGTTACGGAAAAAGTATAATTAATTTTATGTTATTTGAATGTCTCTATGGCAGATTCGTCACGGGAAGGCAATTAAAGTTTGTTTAATTTGAAGAGTATAAAGTTATATAGCAGCTTTGCCATCAAATCAACTCACATGAGTCTTGATGGGTAGCTAAAACTAGTAATCTGCCTTCTTTTTTTTCATCATTCCTCTCTATGCAATATCAAATACTTTGAGCACAGAGATTATGAAATATGATAAAATAAATAAATGTATTATAAGTGATATGATTGACAGGAAGAATAATATAATAAAATGTGAGGAAGAGTAGTTTCTAAAAATAGAATGAGTACCTTTCATTAGGATAGACGAAAAAAAAAATGTTGAATAGCTTTCACTTAAACAAAATGATTATTACCCTATTAAATTGATGGATTTTCATTATTCTTTTCTAGGCAGCCCAAGTATTATTTATTGTTATTATTTCCCTTTCCAATCCACATTCTTTTGTTTCATTCAATTTGGGAATTATTTCAGCCCATACTAAATGTAGTCCAGAAGGCAGTGGACCATTGAAAAAGTGCCCAACATCTAAGAGCCCAAATTAAAAGGTTAATGTTAACACACTTTATGAAAAAGGGCAAATGATGTCCTAATGTTAACCCAATTTATGAAAAAAAAATTGAGTTTTTTCTCTTTTTTGACGAACCATTGTAAAATTTTGCGAATTTTGCTTATGTTCGTGTAAAATTTCAGTTTTGTCAATGAAATTCGTACAAAATTATGTCCAACTAGTTTAAAATTAGAAAAGATCGAATAGAAAAAGGGGAAGGAAATGTGTGAGAATGTGGGTAAATGGGGGAGGGTAGTTGTGGTATTTCATGGGGTGTGAACTCAACAGGGGGTGAAAGACATAATAAAGGGGCATTTAACCGTGGCCTTATTATTTTGATTTTTTAAAAGTACCTTATTTGTTTGTACATCATTGGGCCAAGGCTACAAGCCCAACTTTGTCATTTGGCAACTTGGCAATGAAG
Organism: Galeopsis tetrahit; assembly: GCA_963675135.1. NCBI lineage: Eukaryota > Viridiplantae > Streptophyta > Magnoliopsida > Lamiales > Lamiaceae > Galeopsis > Galeopsis tetrahit. The sequence goes on along the minus strand of OY776125.1, from coordinate 2,503,501 downwards.
TTTGATCTTTGTGACTCATTTGTGTACTCTGAATTATAGGCCTTTCTTTATTAAAAATGTTTAAATTGTTTAAAATTCACATAGGCCACGGATAAATGCCCCCAATTATTATGTCTTCACCCCTGGATGTCTTCACCACCTCACACATGAGTTCATCCACCATTTATTTTCCAAAATTACCCTTCTTACTCATAAACCCTATTTTTTCCTTGCACTTCCCAATTTTTTTGAATTTCTCTTCACCATGGTTCGATTTCGCACTCACTACTCATTATTCAATATATGTGTAATGTATTTCGTTCGCGTTTTACAAAAACTCAACATTGATTCGCCGAGTTTTGATTCATAACGTGGAAAAGTTGGCCGAGTTTTGAATCAAAACGTGGAAAAGTAAACCGAGTTTTGATTCATAACGTGAAACTTTTTTTCGAAAAATCTCACAAAACTCGGCGAACCAGTGCTGAGTTTTTGCAAAACGCGATTTTTGTAAGAAAAACTCGGAAACGAAATACACTACACATATATTCGTTACAACTACACAATCATGCAACAATACGGTCAAATAAAATAATAATAATATGAAATATAATCAATTACAAAAGAATACTATATTTTGGATGGTGGAGGAATGCAAAAAACTGTTTTTTTTATTATGAATAGGTGAACTATATTTTTAAACCGTGTTTGTAATCTTAAAAATACTAGCTACATTCAATTGTATAGTGCAACGAGTCACAATTTTGATTTAATTCTAATGTAATGAGTTAAAACTCATTTGAACATTTAAAAACATTTTCAAATCACTTAAAATCGTGCATATAATCCAATTGCATACAAGAATTTTTCCTCCGTTTTTTTAAAATCTAGACTGATGTAATCAATGTACACCAAATTTGGTTGTTGGCTTGAAGGTGAAAATTTCCATATTTTCCGCACAATTAATGGCAAATGAATCGACAAGTATCCAACTTTGAACCAAGTAAGCTTGAAGAGGTAGTGAGGGGACCAATATTGAAATCTTGTTTCACAATATTTGTTGTTTGAATTATTTTTTCCACGTTTTTTTTATTATTTATATATGTTTTTACAATTATTCATTTTAATTAAAAATTGTATTTTATGTATCCATTTTCTCCCTCTCATTATAATGAAGCATGTTCTTTTTTTTTTTTCTGAAGTCTTAACCCAACTCGTATTATAAATAAGTTAGACCGTATCAGGTACAGTATAATTAATTAAACAGTGCAACTTGTCCACTAAAATTAAAAAATTGTATATTTAAATACAATATTATATTGATGGAAGTTGAAGAGCAGTTACCTAGTTCAATTCAATAGAATATAATTTTAAATATTTAAATTTTAAAGAATTTAGGACCACAAAGAATTAAAGTATGTAAGTAGAATCCACATGCAACTATCGATTAAATTTATGAATAGAATCTTAGTTTTCTCCAAGCAACTACCTAATAATTATCAACAATATTTGGCCTAATTTGTTTATCACTTTCATAAAGTTGAGTCTTGAATTTAGCTACATGCCACCATCTTATCATTACACCTCATCATCACATGCTTCTTCAATCACACTCATTTTAAATAACACAAGAGTTAGTAGCATTTATATATAGTTAATTAATATCATAATTCTTTGAAGATTTTATGTGTTTTATTAATATTTTAGGTGACCAAGATTAAAATAGGGTAAAGTTTATCATGATGTGCGTGTGTCTTTGGGTAATAAAAGTCTAGTCTTTGTTGTTTGGGTATTAAAAGTTTGATTGTTTGTCCAAAATCAATGAATCAGAGTGGATCGCCTCTAAAACCTTTATTATAGATCCATCAGCAAAGTTTGTATATGAGTTGGACCCTGTCGTTTTATACGAGGATCAATGGAGCGATGTTTTTTTTATCTCTCATGAGTCCTTTTTCTTGTTACGATCATTTTGAGTTTGATTAGTTTTTATGGGTTTACTTAGCGATTGTTTTAGAAGGGTATATTTTTTTCCTTTGACCTGCTATTTGTCCTTAAGAAAAAAAAATTCTAGTAAGGTTTTAATGGCAATCAGCTTTAGTTCGGTTTGTGAACTTATAACTCTAGATATATTTTTTTCTTTCTTTCTTCTTTAATATTAGCTTTTTATTTGCCCATAATCTGATTATTTTAAGAAAATTTGTGTAATTCAAGTAAGGTGCATAAGTTGAAAATTGATAGGTAGCGCCTAATCGCAGGTCTAATTTGTTCATATTATTAAATCAAATAAATAATTCACATAAATAATTAAATATTACCCCCACTAATTCTTATTTACTCACTGATATTAGGTGCAACTTCTTTGGACTCCCTTAACCCAAGAGAAAAGTTAATTATTAATTAACATATGCTAGTTAAAAACTTTCATAAATGTGAACCAATCTGTACCTAAAAAGTAAATAAAAAAATAGGTGTGCAAAAAAGCGAGGAACAAAAATTCGGTGAACTAACTTTTGGTATCATTTAACCATTTTGAAGTCTTTTCAGACAGTTTTAATTATTTTTAAATTAATTTTAATATACTTAAAATCTTTATTTTAATATTCATTTGATATTTTTTCAAACAAATATATATATACATTAATATGAATATAAATTTTGTATATAACTACACACGTATAAAAATATTACTCCTCCCACCGTTTTACAACTCTTTTTGCACACTTACTTTATTTGTCTGTTTCACAATTGTTTGCATACTCATAAAAGTAAACTTTTCAATAAACTCAACTCTTACAATATTTACACAAAATGCAATTACTTTTATACTATTTTCAACCTTTTTTTATTTTATTCATATAAATTTATAAAATTATACCTCAACATTTAACTCATCACATTTTTTTTAAACATAAAGTCTAGTATGTACTCGAGTGCATGTTGTGCACCCTAGTCCATGTTGCACTTTTCAGTTTTACTGACTTACACCTTTTGGTAAATGTTGTTGCATTTTTTAATTATTATACTAAAAATATTATTATACAGTTTAATAATTGAAAAGTGCAACATCATTTACCAAAAAGTGTAAGTCAATAAAACTGAAAAGTGCAACATGCACTAGGGTGCACAACATGTACTTGAGTGCATACTAAACCAATTCTTTTTTAAAAAGTGTGTCAATTTCATAGTGCAAATACCTATGGGACGGGGCGTACTATATTTACGTGCGACACTCCAAAAATGAGTTAACGCGACGGGTTGAACAAAAAACCACGACTCGATTCATATCGGTTTAATCGAATTTTCAATCTATGTGGGACCGGTTCAACGTGGGCCAATTTAATCAAACACCAGCCGCACAACAAAACGGAGCCACATTAAATCAATCAAAGGGCAAATAAGAAGAGACCACGTCAGACCCTGTGTTTTTATTTAAAACTATAGCCTTTATTTAATTATTATATAAAATCGGTCACTTCACTTGTCAAACTCATTAACTGTCTTTGAATTAGTCCGGCCTTTGATGAGAGGAGCCAATTACCGTTATATCTATTCTCTTTCCGTGTTTTATAAGTCACTTCTCCCTGCGCCCTTTTCCCCTCCAATTCCTCCAATTTACACTTCAAAACAATAATAAGCGTGATATTTAACTAATAATTTCGACGAACAACACTTGTATGATTTTTTTTAAAAATATATTTAATTAAAATGTCATTCCACATAACTCCTCCATTTTACAATGTTTACATTTTTTACAAATACCACTTCATTCAATTTTCTAAATGAGTGGACGTTACTTATAATTTATGACAAATAGAGTATATTATTAATTTAAATAGAATATAATATAATATTAATTAAAATATTAAATATGAACAAATTACATATATATATATATATATATAACTGATACACAAGAGAGTCAAGAGAGTGCAATCCTTGTATTTTTTGTTATTTGGTATAAATTTTAAAAAAAAAATTATACATTTACTCTTTTATATGCTTCTATAATCACTTTAAAATGTCAAGACAAAAAATGAGTAAAGAAAATAAAATGTCTAACTTATCTCTATTATCTTAAAAGAAAAAGAGGAGAAATTGTAGGAATTTATATATTTAGAGGTAGTTTATAGATAAATATGGTAAAAATAATTAAAATTGCAAACCTCTTGAAATAAGATTTAAGCCAAAAAAAAAAAAAGACAAAAAAATATGTAATGGAACTATGGAAGGAGTATTTGGTTAGAGTTTAAAATTTGTTTTTCTAATGTCAAATACTTGTGTGTACATGTGTAATTGGTACATTTGATTTAAATTTTTTAAATGAGTGAATGTTATTCATAAGTTATGATAAATACTCGTACAATAAATTTAAATAGAGTATAATATTAGTTTAAATACAATAATTGGTACCATGGTTGTAGAAATCGGGCCTAGGCGGGGCCTAGGCGCTAGGCGGGAGGTATCCGATGGGGATTTTACACTAATCGGGCCATCTAGGCGGCTGACTCATTAGGCGTTGCCTAGGCGGGTTTTTTTTTTAATTTAAAAATTCGAAACTACGTCGTTTCATTCCCGTAAATAAATAAAAATAACTCAAAAATTACCAATTATATTTACAAATGTGAATTTGGGAAACAAATTAATACTCTAATACATAAATAAATTATTTTTTTAGTGTTGATATTCATGTATTTTTTATGAAAAAGTAAATAAAAAATCAGATCGCCTAGGCGGGCCTAGGCGGTCAGAAAACGCCCGATTAGCTATTTCCGATTTTTTTTTTTTAGCGTAAAAGGTAAATATTATAGCTCAAAAAACGACAGCCTCAAGGGACTACGCACTCCGTACAACATCCACTTCCCTCCTGTGTTCACCCCATCAAGTTTTCTGGTAAAAAACTGCGGGTGGTAAACCCAGAGGGAAAACCCACCTCACGGAAAACCGTGAACCATCCTTTGGGGCAAACCTACACACACAAATTCAACTTTTACATATTTACACGCATCATCATTATGCCATATCAAAGGCCACATCATACAAGCATAAAACCCTAAACACACATAGTTTATTGCACATCTATAGGGTCTCCTCTTCGTCTCTCCTCCATCCTTCTTAATCACTTCCACATCCTCGCTTACTCCATGCTGGAATCCATCAATCCCATCTCCATACATCCTGCCATACCACAAATCACACAGCAGCAAATGCCCACAACCATTTACTACAATCATTATGCACAAGAGGATGCATAGTACCTTGTAGTCCATACTGGCCCAATTACAAGCCAGTAAACGCGTTAATTTTATTGATCTTGCTCCATATATCCTGCCATAATACAAATCAAACAGCAACAATTGTCCACAAATAGTTACTACAAGTGTAATGCACAAGAGGATGTGTTGGTCCCAAGTTGAGTTAATAACGAGTAAGCTAGTGAAAATGTCTAGAGGGGGGTGAATAGACTTTTCAAAAATCTTTCGAAATATCAAAGTACAATGTGCGGAATACGAAATTATCAATGAGCCCAATTCAAGATTATACTCAACTTATTTTCGAGAACTCTGTTCTATACTCAACTAGTCTAGATCAGTTATGTAATTAACCAATTAAGCAATTTAAACAATCAAAACTGTAAAGTAAATCAAACACAAGATTTATAGTGGTTCGACAACTTGTCTACATCCACTCTCACAAACCCAGTTGTGATGTTTCCACTAAAACTCTTCCAATCGAGTACAAGTGTATGTTCCTGTCTTTAAAGTCCCAAGAAGAAGACTTAGATCTTCAACAGACTATACCTCCAGATACGTCTACGATCTTACTAGAAATTTTACAAGTATCTAGCACCTTGAAAATAACAAACAAAAACTAAAAACTTCTCTGTTCTTCAGTAGTAGCCTTCTGAACTCTTCACTTGTCTTCTGGCTATCTTTCTGAACTTCAATCAACTCTGAGAGTAAACTTCAAATATATCTTTGATAATGCTTCACTTGAGTATGAACGTCAGTGTATCAGTTGTTTTCAATTGATCACCATCATGAAGTATTTATAGACTTCAATCTTCAAGAACTTAGTAAGTTGTAACCAACTTTTCTTGATAACTACCTTCAACTGAATCTTCTTATCAATCCACGCGTTTCTGTTATGAATTAGTTATTCCATAACTAACTTCTATATCTTTATCACTTCACGCGTATTTGTAACTAACTTCAAGTTGATTTGTCTTGAGTAGACTTGTATATGTACTTGTCTTGTAGTCCACCTGTCTTGAGTAGTAGACTGGTCTTCTCTTCTTGTGTAGTAGACTTCTAATAGAACTAATCTAGTCCTATCATCTAACCTAACAAGACTATTACAATACTTTAAGCTTTTATAATACAAGCTTAGTCAACTTACAAGTTATACAATGAACCTAATCTATTACATATAGAAATCATGAGCTCTATACAACATTTAAATAGCTCAGTAACAATCTAACATATATGAAGTACTTATAAATCGTACTTATCTTTTGAATACTTTTCTTTTAAACTGTACTTGTCTTTTTGAATTCTACTGATCTGTACAAGATGACTTCAACTTAACTAGACTAGATTAGTCAACACTTAGAAAATATTCAAGTCTTCTTTTTGGCTTATCAAAACTTTATCTTTTATCTTTTATTCATCACTTAGGACTTGTTCTAGGATTCATATCCCAACAATTTCCCCCTTTTTGATGGAGCCAAAACTACTTGAATCTTTTCTTATTAGTAGACTAGTTAAGTAGTTATCTTGCCTTTTAACATCAAAATAGTACTTTATCTTTTTCATTCATTCAGAAGTAGATCAGTAGATATTACAAATACTTCACGAATAACGAAATCAAACAAACTAAACTATACTTGAAAATTACCTCTTTCTGAATCTGGAACACAGAAAGCATTGAGTAGTCTAGTATGGATTCCTTTGATATGTTCTTCGTCTTCAATCTTCTCATTGTCTAGCAGCTCATCTTCATACTTCTTGATCTGGTTCACATCTGCCCTTTTACCTGAACTAGTCATAGGACACTTCCATTTTGGAAAACCAGGAACAAGAATATTAAAATTAGCAGCAGCAGATATCCTTATGATTAAGTTCCATAGCATCTTATGCTGTCCTTCCATGAACTTGTCAAACATAGCATAAAGATCGTCAGAGTTATCAGAATCTCCAAACTTCCTGATAATCCAGTGATCTAGTTCCCATTGTCTCTTCACCTTCATCCAATCTTGACGATGTTCTTTGTCAATAAAGTGATCAATGAGCTTGTCTTCTATTTGATCTTCATCAGGCTTCTGCTTCAACAAACTTTCAATGTGTTTTTCTATCTTCTTCTTCTTAGCATAATGAGCTTCATCACTTGGCTCATCAATCTTTTGCTTCTTCAAAATAGTTAATTCAGGAGTAGGTTCTTCAATGGTAATGGACTTCCTTTTCGATACCATTCTTGTCTGCACTTCAGCTTCTGGAGATGCAATGGCCTTGCCCTTCTCCTTTTTCTTCAACTCTTCAGCTTGTTCAATTTTAGCTTGCTCAGCTTCTGCAGTTTTAACTAATCTGCCTCTGCCTCTCTTAGGCCTTCTGAGATCTTGCATAGCCTCAGCAGCTTCCTTTGCTTCTGGCTCAACACTGGATTTAGATTTTTCCATTTCAGCTTCAGCACTAATCTCAGCACTAGTAGATTTTGTCTTCTTTGTCTCTTCCCCCTTTTTGGCTTCATCAGTAGCCTGGAGAGAGAAAAGAGAAGTGAAACGAGTCATCTCTTCATACATAGCCTGTTTCATTTGACTCGTAGCTCTTTCAATTTGCTTCTCATGCGAATTGTTCTGACTTAACTTGTCCAGCTTGGTCGCAACCAACTCTAGCTTTTGAGTAGACAAGTTCAACTCATTCTTGAAATGTGTTGCGGTCAAACGTAATTTCTTGTTTTCTTCAGTCATAGCCGAGATAAGTTGTTGTGCTTGAGTTAGCTGATCATATGCTTCCTTCCTCTGAACATCAGCAACTTCGATTCTCGCTCTATAGACCCTTTCCAACTTCCTGGATTCAGTAGCTAGTACGCGAGCAAAATCGACTGAGCTCTTCTCTGAGTATTCAACTTGATCTTGAAGAAATCCCTCAAGTTGCTCAAACATATGCTGTCTGTATTCTTCATCTACCTGACTGACTGCATCAACTATCAAATCTTTTGAACTTGTCACAAGGACATTGTTTTGTTCAATAAGAATCTTCTGGATATCAGATTTAAGAAACCCATCAATTGATGCTTTGACAACAGCTTTCAATTCGTCCTTCAACTCATCTATTGAGGCGGCTGAGATAGCATGAGATGACTGTCCAACCTCAACATGAGTAACATCTATCATGACTTCATCTACTGGAGTTAAAGCTTTCACCAACTGATCTTTTGTAACAGTAGTCAAGACCTCGTCTTCGACTAGATCAACTTCTGGAAGCACACTTTCAGCAATAGCTCTTAGATTAAGTTGAGGAGAGTAATAGATAATAGCCAACCTCGCTTCACGAGCCTTTCTCTCAGCAATAGCTATGTCCTTCTTCAATAAGGCATGCAACTTCTTCATGTATCCACAAAGTTCAAATGGTAGTAAAACATCAGAATAACGATTTATAAAAGCAAAATCTGATCTTGGACTATCAGCATGATCAACTTGAAATCTGAACACAATGCCTCTCAACTGATTTGAGACATTATCTAAGTCCACCATAGGATCAGTAGACTGTAAGTCTTCAACTTGCGTAACCTCAGTCAGAACCATATCTGTGGCAAAATCGGAGTCTGAAACTTGAATGCCCACATCAAATTTTGACTCTGAGCACATCACATCATCAGAAATGTGTAGCAATCTCTTAGCAAGATCTGTGATGGCATGAGCTGGGAATAACTCTGAGTGATCTTGAACACCACTGGTCTCCTTCTGTTCCATTTCCCAGTCCATAAAGTTTGAGATGCCTCCCTTGCCTAGGATAACTTCAAAAAGATCATCCGTGCCAGACTTCTTCAATGCCACCCAAGTGCATACTCTTAGAAGTTTCTCAAACTGTTCGGATTCATAGTCGACTTCAATAGCCGAGAGCTTCTTTTTCAAGTTTCTGCTCATCTTCGAACGGATTCTCCTTTCTCTCAGACTCATGGGGTAATATACCAAGGATTCAAATCTGACTTCAGACGGGGTCTGAGTAGGTGGGGTCCCTATCTCAGGCGTTGCAGTGGCAACTGGCGACTTATCTGAAGCAGATGGGTGAGAAGGTTCAACATATTCTGTTGAGGGAGAGGGTGTGAAAGTAATGGTTTCAATGGGCTGTAATGTGGCTTGGTCAGGTATGACAACTGTAGGAGTATCAGTTGTATCACTTATGGGAGTGTATAAGGGAAGACTGGCTCTCAGCGGTCGTGCTGCCAGTGCTTGCGAGGTTGGGGGTACAAGTCGAGGCCTAGATCGATGTGATCTAGCCTTGGTTCGGATAGACGTAGACGGGAGAGAGAGAGGAATTGAAACAGATTGAGTAGAGGTACCAACCTGTATACTCGACTCGACTGGACGAGTAGGCGACTCAACTCGCACGAGAGTATACATCTCAGGTATTTGTTCACTCGACTCCTTCTCCTGAGTCGACTCTTCATCTGACTGAGTCTTCTCTGAGTCGGCTGCACTAGACTCTGCCTCTTCAGACTTGTCTAGCGAAGAACTGGATGAATCGGCATACGGCAATACTTCTGACTCATCAATTTGAACCTGCCTTGGGGCAGCTGGCCTTTTGACTTCGAAACCTGGGGGTTGTTCAACATATACTTCTTCCACAAGAATACCGTTAAGAAATGCACTTTTAACATCCATTTGATATACAGTAAATTTCATGTAAGCAGCATATGCAAGAAACAATCGTATGGCTTCTAGTCTAGCAACAGGAGCATAAGTTTCATCATAATCTATGCCTTCAGCTTGTGAGTAGCCTTGGGCGACTAGTCTAGCCTTATTACGAACAACTACATCATTCTCATCTTTCTTATTCTTGAAAATCCATCTGGTGCCAACTACATTATGATGTTTTGGTCTATCAACAAGTTCCCAGACGTCGTTTCGAACAAACTGATTCAACTCGTCTTGCATAGCAATGATCCAATTACTATCAGCCATTGCCTCATTAATGGTTTTTGGCTCGATAGATGAGAGGAAACAACACCAGCAAAACAGAGATGGACTAGATTGTTCTTGCGACTCAAAGAGTTGTCTTCTAGTCTTAACACCAACAGTAGCGTCACCAATAATATTTTCAGTATTATGCGCTGATTTCCATGTATTTCTATTCTTAACAAAAATACTATCATCTATATCATGTACAGCATCATGCATGTCAACATCATTATCATCAGAAGATTTAATAGGAGTAGACGAGTCGACTAGTTTAGGCATGTCAACTGGTCTAGTAGAGTTACCTTGAGCACTCACCTTCTTCTGGTCGTCTGACTCGAGAGCTTTTATAAATGGATTATATGCTTGAACGGATTCATATACCTCTGAGTCTTTGTCAGATTCGACAGTTAGCTCAGTAGCTTTCTCACTGATCTTGTTGGCAGACGGGTCCTGTTGGGATTCTTCGAAAACCACATGTGGTGTTTCTTCCACACAAAGGGTTGAGTAGTTGAATACTCTAAATGCTTTGCTAGTCGAGGAGTATCCTAAGAATATCCCCTCGTCTGCTTTAGCATCAAATGCATTCAACTTGCTTTTCCCATTGTTATGGATGAAACACTTGCATCCAAATATATGAAAATATGAAACTCTGGGTTTTCTACCTTTCCATACCTCATAGGGCGTCTTACCTAGTGCTTTATTGATAGCACTTCTATTTTGTGAGTGGCAAGCAGTGTTGATAGCTTCTGCCCAAAATTTCTGATGCGTATTATACTCTGTCAGCATGGTCCTGCAGGCCTCCTTAAGAGTTCTGTTCCTTCGTTCTGCTACTCCATTTTGCTGTGGTGTCCTAGCTGCACTAGTAAGGTGCTGGATGCCACGCTTGGAACAAAATTCGTTAATATAGCAGTTAATGAATTCAGTACCCTTGTCACTACGTATCTTGACAATTGACTGATTCTTCTCAACCTGTAACTTCTTCAATAGATCAGGCAAAAGAGTTTGTGTATCACTCTTCTTGTGTAAGAAGACTACCCAAGTGAACTTAGAATAGTCGTCTACTACAACAAGTGTGTACCTTCTACCGTTCAAAGTTGGAGGAGTTATTGGGCCATGTAAGTCCATATGTAGAAGTTCAAGAACTCTACTGGTTGAGAGGGATGGAATAGATTTGAAAGAACCCTTCACCTGTTTACCTTTTTGACAGGAGGTGCATACATGTGACTTATAGTAGACTTCATTGGGAATACCTTCCACAAGGTAGTCTCTGGCTATCTTATTAAGAACCTTAAAGTTTAGATGACAAAGGCGTCTATGCCAGAGCCAGCCAAGTTCTTTAGGATTCTTAGTAAGTAGACAGGTGTCCCTCGGACAACTGTTCCAGTTCACTATGTACACACTTCCTTGTCTAATGCCGACTAGTAGGACTGTGTGTGTTTTCTTGTCGATGATTTCACATTTCTGACTCTTGAACTGCACCTTGTATCCACGATCACAAAATTGTGAAACAGAGAGTAAATTGTATTTCAAGCCTTCAACATAAGAAACGTCTTGAATTTCTATGTCACCATTCCGAATGTAACCAAATCCTTTAGTAACAGCAATGGAGCTATCACCAAATATCACTTTTGGTCCTTCTTGCTCACGATAGCTTGATAAGAGAGTCTTAGTACCAGTCATGTGGTGCGAACAGCCACTGTCTATGTACCAAGTTTCTCCTGTTGATCCACCTTTCTTGTATAGATCGAGTCGACCCTGCAATAGATGATAATACATAATTTAGGTACCCTCCTTGTTTATTGGGGTCCTTGGGGGTTAGTCGAGTTCAATGGAATCCAAATATACATTGGAGTCCTGAACAAGTTTGACCTTCTAAGCTTTCGACCATATTTGTTGCAAAATAAGACCTTGTTGTCCTTATCTGGCCTATCAGTCGAGTTCGGGTCTACTCTTTGGAGATAGCCTTTTGACTTAATCTCTACTTGAGCAGGCACTTGTCTATGATAGTCAGAATAGGGTTTATATGCATTAGGTCCATACGGTTTATAGACATGTTTAGGTCTTTCTTCTCCTTTGATATCATATGACAAAGGTGGAGGATATAGAACAGCTTGTGTACGATATTTTGGACCTTCCTGTCTAGGTCTAGACGAGTAGAGTTGAGACTGCCTTATGAAAGGAGGTCTAGACTCTTGTCGTCTAGTCTGTACTTGTCTAGTACTAGTCTCCTCTGGATACCAGTCCTCGTATCTGACCTGATTTGGTCGTCCACGATTCCTAGTCCTTTGTTGACTTGTCTTAAACGGAACAGGCTTGTTGTTAACTTTCTTTTTACCACCTTTGGTAATTGGAATGTTAACTCGAGCTTGTTTTGGTACAGTACCTTTTGATGGAGTGTCAATATCGTATATCAATGGTTCTTTTCCTTTATCATTAGTCAAAGAGCTTGAGATGAAAATAGTAGGGTTCTTAGGAACTAGAGTAGACGAGTTGGGTGTCTCAGCACCTATGCCTGTCTTGTCAGCAGGAGCCCTATACCTATCTGACAATTCAAGGTTAACCTTAGATGAGTTAACCAGGTCAGTAAGTTTAAGGTCTAATGTGACAACCTCGGTTTCTAAGAACTTATTACGTTCTTCAAGCTTTTTGAGCTTGCTTTGTAAGACATTGAATTCATGTTTCTCAGTCGCATGTGTCTTAAGTAGGTCTTGATACAACTTGTCTGTCAATGCACACTTGTCTTTGAGTTGTCTCAACTCTTCTTGCAAGCGTTCATTTAGGACTGTTATATTAGGATCTACTTTAGACTGAGCTTCCTTAAGATCAATGATTTCTTGTCTTAAGGTGATGTTTTCATCACTGACTTCAATGAATGCCTTGTTGGCAAGTAGGAGGTCGTCTTCAACTGCACTAGTAGAGTGCTGAAGACTACTTCCTACTTGGCTACTGGCAGTGTCACTTTCATCAGAATCTGATTCATCACATGATTGAAAAGAAGTAATAGATGATACCTCTTGGTCGATTTTAGCCATGAAGCATAGACCATCATCAACTATGAATGCTTCATCGTGATCTGGTTCAGACGGGTAGCTTGATGAGGATGATGGCAACTCGTCTGAGTCAGAGTCAGAGTCATTATTGGCCATCATTGCCTTTTTACCACGGTTGTATCTTCTTTCCCTTCGTGCTTTGCGTTCTTCTCGATCATCAGTACTCAGGTCTGGACATACATATATGTAGTGACCTGGTTTCTCACAGTTATAGCACACAAGATCATTAGTAGCCTTTTTAATAAGAGAGTTGTTCCTTCGTTTATCACGTCTATCAGAACGAGTAATCTTCCTACTATCAGACTCTCTATCTTGTCTGTTACCTTTCGAGACTTCGTCTCTCCTTTCGGACGAGTTTCGGTCTCATCTGGTCTCAGACGAGTTCTTAGAAGCAGACCCTCTATGCTCTCTATAGAACTTCTTATATTTCCCGAAACGTTTATTCAGCCTATCAAACTTTCTAACCATGAGGCTTACCTGATCCTTCAGACTAAGATCAGTATCTAACTCGTCTTTCACAGAAGCAGACCTAGTCTTAGTCTTAGACCTGTCTATCTTAGACGAACTAGCCTTAAAAGCAACGTTCTTAGATACAGCATGTTCTCTGTCATACTTACTATGGGTTCATCTTCGTCTAGATCAAACTCATGAGCCTTTAGAGTTTGAAACATAGTCTCTGCTGTCCATACGTCTATATCTTGGGTATTCTTAACAAGCATTTTTACCATCTTCCATCGACTATCAAGGCTTTTTAGAATCCTAAGATTGATTTCACGAGGAGTATAAGATTTACCAAGGACTTCCAAGTCATTCATGATTTTGGTAAAACGAGTATCCAACTGGTCTATTGTTTCACCAGTTTGCATATGAAATGATTCGAATCTTTGGACAGCAGTGGAAAGCTTGCTTTCTTTGATTAGGGATGTCCCTTCACAAATGATAGCTAAGCGGTCCCACATTTCTTTGGCAGTTTTACATTTTAACACTTTTCTCAGATACTCATTAGGAAGAGTGTGTAAGATGTAATTCTTGGCCAAGCTATCCAAATTATTCTGTCTCATTTCTTCAGATGTAAGTTCTGACCTTGGTTTCTTGACGAGAGTACCCACGGGTTGATTTGCGTCGAGAGCAGCTGTGTTTGGGATCATGGTCACAATTGGACCTTCAGTGATGACGGAGATCATTAAGTCATGAGTGGAGCTGAAGATGGCTTCCATCCTTAGCTTCCAATAGTCGTAATCCTGTACCTGGAACTTAGGTAGTTTGTTGGCGCTTATCTCAAGAGACATGATTTCAAGAAATAAGTGCTAAGTAGAGTTATGATCAAGAACAACAGATAAGTCAAGAACAAGGAGCACGGAAAACAGATGATACAAGAATATGATCAAGAACACGTATACAAGAACAGTCAAGGACCAAGACTTCACCCTAAGTCTTGAGTCGGTTATCAAGAAACAGCAGTTCGTAAACTACTGCTCTGATACCACTTGTTGGTCCCAAGTTGAGTTAATAACGAGTAAGCTAGTGAAAATGTCTAGAGGGGGGTGAATAGACTTTTCAAAAATCTTTCGAAATATCAAAGTACAATGTGCGGAATACGAAATTATCAATGAGCCCAATTCAAGATTATACTCAACTTATTTTCGAGAACTCTGTTCTATACTCAACTAGTCTAGATCAGTTATGTAATTAACCAATTAAGCAATTTAAACAATCAAAACTGTAAAGTAAATCAAACACAAGATTTATAGTGGTTCGACAACTTGTCTACATCCACTCTCACAAACCCAGTTGTGATGTTTCCACTAAAACTCTTCCAATCGAGTACAAGTGTATGTTCCTGTCTTTAAAGTCCCAAGAAGAAGACTTAGATCTTCAACAGACTATACCTCCAGATACGTCTACGATCTTACTAGAAATTTTACAAGTATCTAGCACCTTGAAAATAACAAACAAAAACTAAAAACTTCTCTGTTCTTCAGTAGTAGCCTTCTGAACTCTTCACTTGTCTTCTGGCTATCTTTCTGAACTTCAATCAACTCTGAGAGTAAACTTCAAATATATCTTTGATAATGCTTCACTTGAGTATGAACGTCAGTGTATCAGTTGTTTTCAATTGATCACCATCATGAAGTATTTATAGACTTCAATCTTCAAGAACTTAGTAAGTTGTAACCAACTTTTCTTGATAACTACCTTCAACTGAATCTTCTTATCAATCCACGCGTTTCTGTTATGAATTAGTTATTCCATAACTAACTTCTATATCTTTATCACTTCACGCGTATTTGTAACTAACTTCAAGTTGATTTGTCTTGAGTAGACTTGTATATGTACTTGTCTTGTAGTCCACCTGTCTTGAGTAGTAGACTGGTCTTCTCTTCTTGTGTAGTAGACTTCTAATAGAACTAATCTAGTCCTATCATCTAACCTAACAAGACTATTACAATACTTTAAGCTTTTATAATACAAGCTTAGTCAACTTACAAGTTATACAATGAACCTAATCTATTACATATAGAAATCATGAGCTCTATACAACATTTAAATAGCTCAGTAACAATCTAACATATATGAAGTACTTATAAATCGTACTTATCTTTTGAATACTTTTCTTTTAAACTGTACTTGTCTTTTTGAATTCTACTGATCTGTACAAGATGACTTCAACTTAACTAGACTAGATTAGTCAACACTTAGAAAATATTCAAGTCTTCTTTTTGGCTTATCAAAACTTTATCTTTTATCTTTTATTCATCACTTAGGACTTGTTCTAGGATTCATATCCCAACAGGATGCATAGTACCTTGTAGACCATACTGGTCAAATTACAGGCCAGTAAGCGCGTTAATTTCTTTGATCTTGCTACCATGACGAAGAATACTAATCATCGTTCTCCTTACAATGCTATCAATCGTCTCCCTCACACCTTGAAAGATGTGAGCATTGCGAGCTCTCCATATGTGATAGACCACCGTACAAGCTACCAATCTTGCCACGTCCTTGTGCCCCTTCTTAAGACGCCTACTCCTTCTTATATTCTCATAAAGATCATCTATACATATAGCATCATTAGTCCAACCAATCCATCTCCATAACTTCCTCCAAACTGCTCTTGCAAATGGACAGTCGAACAAAAGGTGATTAGCCGTCTCACAATTATCAATACACCAATTGCATCCTTTATCATCATTGATGTAAAATAGCATGTCTTTTGTAGCCAATCTTCCCCTTGCTACCAACCATGTAATAATAGAGAATTTAGGCGGAATAACCCCCTTCCATATCTCATCAAATTTGAACACATATCCAGCACTATGTTGAGTTGCCATCTTTCCATATAAATCACCAACTTTCACCCCTTTCGGCCCAATAACCGAAGCTAGCACGCCAATAGCATCCTCGACCCCACCATACATCTCGATCATCTCTTCTTTAATTCTGTACATATACCTCCTTAGCTTAGATCCATTTTTTCCACAACTATTTCCGATATCTACAACCTTGATTGGTACACCGTACAACTCCCTTTCTAATTATTTACTTATAATTTTAACAATTTTCCCTATTTTTTTTTCGATTTACTCCTCATTAAAATATACAGTATCTCAGTATTTTTAAATTGAGAATCTTTTTATTCTCTTTCCTCATATTTTTAAATCTTCAATGATTTCCATATCTTTGTATTTAGGTAAAGATATGGAGTAAATTTTATATTCCTTAATTATACAATTTTTTAGAAAAAGCATTTATTATTAAATTGAGGTAGTATAATGTTTTTTTTTTTTGTTGGCATGTTTAATATTCCAATTAAAAATTAGATCATCTACCATAAATGAAACTTCAAATTTATAATATAGTGTTAAATTAATTAATTTATTATGCTACAAAAAAAGGAGTCGAACTGCACTGCACTGTAAAAGCAGAAACTGTAGGCAATTTTCTCACCGTCTATATGGCACCCGGTCACGCGTCAAAAAATCCACCCTCCCTTTTCGTTCTCTAAAACCTTTACAATTTTCTCTCTCTATTACTCTCTACAAACATAGAAAGAAGACAATCGTAAACATCTACCCCCAAAAAAGAGGCATCGGAGATGGAGGCAGCGGCGGCGTTGCAGGTGGAGGAGCTAACATCCGGCGCCAGCGGCCGTCTAATTCCGCTTTTCAGAAACCTCCGCCGATCATTCTTTTCTTACAACTCTATTCACAAATCTTTCCTATTTATCTATTCATTCTTCGTTTGGATCCTGCTCCTCATTCCCCGCCGCCACCGATTATCCTCCGCAACCGTATCACCGCCTTCGTCCCCTAGAACGTCGCCGTCATCGGTGAAGCGTCGGAAATTCGGAATTCGGAGAGATGAGGAGGATACGATTAGGCGTAGGGCTTTAGCTGAGGCAATTGAGATGGTGACGGAGGATGACAGCTGGTGCCAGTGGACGACGTCGTTGTTCTATGGAGTAAGACGGAATGCTCTCTTTTGCCGGTCGTGGTTACCTGTCTCCGGTGAAATGAGGTATGCGCTTCAATTTCGTTTATTTGATGCTTGCGTGACTGTTATTCAAGGATCTTCCGGATTCCGTTGTTATCACTCATTAGATTGCTTAATTCTCACTGTTTGGGAAGTGCACAGAACAGGTCAATATGTTTGTTTCCTCAAGACTTGAACTATTAATCTGATTATTTTGTTAACTGTAATAAGAAGATTTAGTCGGTTAATTGAAGAATTTGAATGATCACAATTGGTACTACTATGAAAGCACTACAGCACCAAATTGTGATTCAGACATATGATATGGAGCATTAGTTTTCAGCATTATAATAACCATTTTTTTGGTGAAAATTTTCTTATTTGAGCAAGATTATTATATATTCGAAGTTGAACTCTGTCTCGCTAATATCAAGATATGAATACCATATGTTTATTATTGGCATATGTACTTGATGCATGAGTGAGCTAGTTTTGAGTGGTGATCCTATTTTTTGTTTGCATACCTCATCTATGTGCACCTTATATGTCTTGTCCATTGACTGCCTTTCATTTGCTTTTACTGTTCACTCACAAAGGACTTGTATTTCAGGGGTATTCTGATCATCATACATGGGCTTAATGAACACAGGTGTGGTAGTAACTTGAGTTTACATTTCCTTCAATGTTACCTTCGTAAACAAAACTGTTGTTGCTAATCTATGCTTAGTAAATGCTGATCATTCTTTTGTTTTACTTTCAGTGGACGCTACACGCCTTTTGCTAAACAATTAGTCTCTAGCAGCTTTGGAGTCTATGCAATGGATTGGATAGGTAAGTACTGTCTATTATTTTTGTTTTGAATTCTTTATATATTGTACCAGCTTTCGAGGAGGTTCTCTCCCTCTCCTTCTGCATCTTGCCTTATAAAAGATAACACAGTAGCTATAAAATTGAAGCAAAGATTAAGATCTGTGTTTCAGTTATTTATTTCAAAGAAAGTCTTCATACAGCCTAGTGTTTACGTATACAGTGTGTTCTCATTCTGTCTCGCATTCATCCCACTTCTGAACATATATTGATCGTTGATCTATAAATATTTATGCAATATTGTAACTCCAATACTGCCTCCCTGCTATTATATGGACAATTTGAGAAACTGTGTTTTCGGTTCATAGACTTGAAAGTGCTAGTGAATATGTAAATGTGCCACAATTACAATTTACAGGTGAAAAATTGCACGCATACTGACTGGAGATTTTCTTCAATACTCAATAGGTCATGGTGGAAGTGATGGATTACATGGATATGTCCCTTCATTGGATCAAGTTGTTGCGGACACTGTAAGTTAGCACTTGTTTTGTATATGCATTTGGCACTGCTATTGTATATCATTCTATAGGAATTTGTAATGTGGTCTCACAGATTCCATTCTTGTGTTGAAAGGCGAGTTTTCTGGAAAAGGTCAAATTAGAAAACCCGGGCGTCCCATGCTTCCTGTTTGGCCATTCAACTGGAGGTGCAGTGGTCTTGAAGGTATAGTTTTTTTCTAGAAGAGATACATTTTCATCTTATATATACGCTGTTGACATTCTGGTTGTATGTATGCATGCACAGGCTTCTTCCTATCCTCATATAGAGGAAATGCTGGAGGGAATTATATTGACTTCACCCGCTTTGCGTGTCAAGCCAGCACACCCTATTGTTGGTGTAAGTTAATTATATGCTAATTCTTGATCAGACAGACACTTTTTGGGAACGATTAACTTATTCTATAATCTATATGTGTAGGCTGTAGCACCAATTTTCTCGTTGGTGGCTCCGAGGTTCCAATTCAAAGGTGCTAACAAAAGGGGAATTCCAGTTTCAAGGGACCCTGCTGCTCTCTTGGCGAAATACTCAGACCCTTTGGTCTACGTGGGACCTATAAGAGTTCGTACGGGGCATGAGATTTTGCGCATCTCCTCGTATTTGACGCGAAACTTCTGTTCCATCACAGTCCCATTCTTCGTCCTTCACGGGACTGCTGATCGGGTCACTGATCCACTGGCTTCACAGGATCTGTACAACGAGGCACCTTCCAAGTTTAAGAACATTAGACTTTACGAAGGTTTCTTGCACGACCTTCTCTTTGAGCCTGAACGTGAAGAAATCGGTCAGGATATCATTGACTGGATGGAGAGGCGATTAGCTCGTTACTAAGTCGAGAATGCTGCGTTGGTGAGATTAACCGTTAAAATTAGGTTATCAACGTGATCCAACGTAGTTTCACCGGAGCAGAATCCCGTCTATCGGTGTGATCTCTTGAAAATAATATAGATATATAAGGAAAGTTGCATGTGATATTTTTTTGCAGCAAAAGTGCAATGGCTCGACATGATAGCATGCTATCAATTTTGGCAAGTGTACCAGACAATTTACTTATGATATTGACTTCAGTGTGCATGTTATGGACCACATTCGATTGGTGTCCAATGTATTTTCTTTTTTATTGGTCTCGATTATATGTGTGTATGTATGTATTTATGTAAATATTTTATCAAAATATATTTATTTTTAGTTAGTTTCGAATGGTTAATTATATAATTAAATGAAATCTTTAAACATCTCCAATTCATTGCTTCATTTAATTCATAGTATTTTATTTTATTTTGTATATATTTAAATATTAAAAAATGTGACATTTTAAGCTAATTTAAAACAACAGAAATAGGATTTAAGAGTAATAAAATTAAAATGCAATATATATGACCCAATATATAAAATGGAGCATGTGAATGGAGATTTTAGTCATTTTACACTGAGTTTACTTGGGATCTTATGGTATTTAAAGTGCAACAAAAATTTATACAAGAGACGAGACTTATCTATCAAATTATATGAGTCATTGGTTTATGAAGCCAGCCACAACTCAATCATATTTTAAAAAGTAACAGAGTTGCAATATGTATCATTTATGAGACTACCTCACAAGAGGTTTTAAAGTATATATAACCAATTTAAAATTCAAACAAATAAAATTTTGCAGTATAAGTTTAAATAAATTTACAATCACATGTTACAACTCTCATTTCCAATAAATATTGCAATAACAAGTAAATTAATTACAAATTTAGTACCATCTATTTCTTAGACATTACTTGAGAAGTATTACAAGTCCTAATCTATCAATAAATATTATTCAATAATCTAATCAAATAATATATGTAGTAATTACCTTGTCATGCTGGTAAAAAAAAATTGTATGAAAGTACCCACATTAATGGGCACGGTTATACACAGACTTATCGAGGACACCCACTGACTAACCATACACACCGTGGTATAGACACGCGCAAAACCGAACCGCCAAACCGGCCAACCGGCCAAACCGTCGGTTTTTAACCGCCGGTTTGACAAACCGCCGGTTACGGTTTACAAACCGAACCGTAACCGAAAAATGGCGGTTCGGTTACGGTTCGGCATTTTGACAAACCGCAAACCGGCGGTTTGGCCGGTTTTGGCGGTTAACCGGCGGTTTTTTATTAAAAAAAAATAATAATAATTTTTTTAATACACAATTTTTCTATTTTTTATGTATAAATTTAAGTTATATAATTTTTATTCAATTCTAGTAATGTATTTTTTTAAAAATGAGTTAAAACGAATAAAAAATGAACGAAAACGGAGATAATATTTAAAAAAAAAAAAACCCTAAACCGCCAAACCGGCGGTTTTCAAACCGAACCGCCGGTTTGAAAACCGTAACCGGCGGTTCGCGGTTCGGTTACGGTTCGCCGAAACCCCAAACCGTAACCGCCGGTTTCTAACCGAAACCGGCGGTTTGTAACCGTTGCCCATGTCTACCGTGGTATGAGGACACCCGCATGGAAAGTTCTAAAATACTCCTCACCCTCTAAACTCTAATTAAAACTCTCTCCCTATTCCTTTCTCTCTTTCCACACACACCCACCTCCTCCTCCCTCTCAACGGTCCCTATTCCTTTTTTAACGAATTCAGTTACTTTTTCCGAAATTTATGTTCGATTTTTTTTTCGAACATTTTATTGATGTTCATTTCTTTTTCCGAACATTTAATATGTGTTCATTTTTTATTTTCGAACATTTAATCTGTTTTCTAAAATTTAGAAATCTAGTTTATCAAAATTATGTGAGAAATGGTGCTTTCATTTGGTGTTTTTATTGTTGGTGGTTGTTTTTTTTTATATATATTTTGTTGATGGTGTGGACTATTCTACCGTGAAATCAATGGATGGTTGTACTCATCTGCCTCTTTTTTTTTTTTCAAAATTTCATCAAGTGACATTTCACTTACTCTCTTGTTGATATTTTTTTTTGTCAGTGGGTGTCCTCAATAAATCTGTGTATGCGTATAACCGTGCCCACAATTTAATAAAGGAACTAACCCAAATACCAAGTTTATGGTGCAGATTAAAAATAAATTGGGCCTGGTTTCTATGTTGCTGTTATAGCCTGTTGTTATAGCCTGTTGTTATGTTACTGTCATTTGTAATGGTGGGGAGGTTTTGTTTTCTCTTTGTTCTATTGATGTAATTTGATGTTTTGTACCAAAGTTTTTTTACTAATAAAATAAAATAGACTTGTTCTAAAGAAATTACGCATAGTCGTTCAAAAAAATTAAAAAGAACTAGCCTCGTGCCATGCATTATCATTTTATCAACAAATCAAATAGAAATTACTCGTAGCCGTTCAATTTAAAAAAAAACCATAGACTCACATACTCTTAAATTAACTCACATACTCTTAAATTAACTCTTAAATTAACGTTAGATTATATCTTTGTACATAATATATTATATTTAATTATTTTTTAGAATATTTTAGAAAAAATTAATCTCTCTATACATAATATATTATATTTAGTTACTTTAGAATATTTTAGAAAAAATTAATCTCTATATATATTAGGAATACACTTATATAAAAATATATAAGTTTGTTAATGAGGAAAATAAAACAAAAATTCAAGTATGAAAAAAAAAAAAGCAAAACTAATGTGGTAAAAATGCTTTTCATTCGTGACTCTATCTCCATTATACCATTACAATATTGAGAAAATCTTATTACAACATTATCAAAAGTTGCATAATTACTTTACTTGATCTGGTTTATTTTGATAACTTTCGAACTGGTACTGAGTCAAATATGGAAAAAACATCAAAATAATATAAAAATGTGGATTTGGTGAGAGAATCGGTACCTTTTTCATAGAAGAAGTTCACTCTGTTGTAGAGAGTAGAGTAGAAGGAGTATTCAAATAAAATAACTAGCCTATGCATTATCACCGAATCAAATAGAAATTACTCATACTTATATATATTTTGTACAAATATCAAGAAGTTTGTTAATTATGAAGCGTGTTTAACAAAGAAATAAAAAGTAAAAACTCGTGAGAAGGCTTTCCATTTGTGACTCTCAAAGTCTCATTACAGCATTGACAAAAAAAAATAAAAAAACTTAATTACCGCTATTAATTACCGCTTTTATAGTTTTTTTTTTTTCGCATTGATCCGAATTACAGATTTAATATGTATTCCGTTCCTTTTATTATTCATACTTAAATAAAAAAAACATTTTAAATATCTTCTCAAAATATTTCAAAAAATATATTTACTATTTATAAATATTTATAAAGTTGAAAAGTTTTTACTATTCCCACCTTTATCTTTCATACCATGTGAGAGTCGATTATGTTAATAGGTCCAATCTTAAAGCCGCCACTGTCACTATCTAGTAGAGGTGTAGGTGAGTCGAGTCATTTCGCTAGCTACTTGTGTTCGATTCAAAAATAAAATTGAAATTTTACTCGAAGTTAATCAAATTGAGTTTCGAGTTACTCGAATGGTTGTCGAGTTCGAACTCATAAATACACGGCTAAAAAAGTTAGCGAACCTAATTGAGCTTGTACAATATTTACTATCTTGTCAATAATATAAAATTTATATTTTTATACTGGTAGTTGAGTAGGGTTCCAACTTATCTTAGAAAAAATATGTTATATTATTAATTTTGAAAATTATATATAAATAATCGAGTCGAGCTGAACTCAAATTTATTGAGTTTCTTATCGAATTGAATTTTTAAAATTTTAGGCTCGATCCAATCGAATTTCGAACTTCGAGTATAATAATCGAGTTGAGATTCGAGCACTACTCAACTCGACTCATGTACACTCTTACTACCTACCAACCAAAGTTGGTTTAAAATATGGTCAATTAAATTCAAGATAAATGTTAAATTGGAACTAAAATAAAAATTTTGTCCAGCACGTAAATGTAGACTGATGATTTAATTTAGACTAGTTATAATATTTTTAGTTTTACTATAAATATCTAGTCTTATAAGTTAGTCTCAATCAAATTCATTACTACTTCCATCTTTCATTTGGCCCTTTAACTTTATAGCATAGACTAGACATGTCCAACCGGCCGAAACCGCCGGTTACGATTTTTAACCGGCGGTTTCGGTTTTGCATTTTTTGTAATCGAAACCGAACCGGCAAATCGCCGGTTACGATTACGGTTTTCTAACCGCCGGTTCGGTTAAAAATCGGCGGTTAGTCGGTTTTCGTTTTTTTTTTCTCCATTTTTGCTCGTTTTCACTCCGTTTTCGCTCGTTATTTATTCGTTTCAACTCTTTTTTTTAGAAACTACATTACTAGAATTTAATAAAAATTATATAACTTAAATTTATACATAAAAAATAAAAGAATGGTGTATTAAAAAAAAAACCGCAAAACCGACGGTTTCGGTTTGCCAAAACCTGCAACCGAAACCGAACCGCCATTTTCCGATTACGTTTGTTTTCACGGTTCGACGGTTTTTCGATTTTTAACCGCCCATGTCTAGCACAGACAGAGTTTAATTAAAAAAATAAAAATCCTCCATCCATGATAACTTAACGTTACACAATATTCTCAATTTTACAAAAAAAAATGTCATTAATTTTAATTTCCACAATATTCTCAATTTTATAAAAAAAATGACATTAATTTTAATTTCCACAATATTCTCAATTTTATAAAAAAAATGTCATTAATTTTAATTTCCACATACACACAAGTTAACCAACATTCATCAAACATTTATCAAATCAAATTAACCAACATTATTTCAAAAGCTAGAGAAGAGAATCAACACATGGATCTAATTAATTAGTAGATAATTTCTCCAATTCTTTCTCCAGATTTTTGGCTACGCCTTCAACGCTCGAATCGAAATAAGCAAGGAAATCTGAATAACCCAAACCTTCAACAGGATCCGCCACAAATGACCATTCGATCTGGCACCCATCGGGATCATCTCCGCCGTTGATTTTCAGCGTCGCTTTGTACGCCTTCAATCCCATGTTATTCTCCAAAATTTCATAGCTCAACGACTTACCGATCGGATCAATTGCTACCAGCTTCTCGCGCGCCCACCGCAGAGCGTCGCCGCCGTCGGGAGCAGTGGCGGCGCAGTAGCGGACGAGGCCGGGCTGGCCGTCAACGCCGTCGACTTTGTAGCAGGTGTCTATTGTGGGAAGCCATTTGTGGAGGCTGCAAAAATCGGAGAGGAGAGGCCATACCTCTTGTGCTGTGGGTTTTAGGTTTGCTGTGGCTTTGCCTTGCCATTCTTCCATTAAGGTGTTTGTTTTAGTAAGAGAAATATTGGTAGGTGAGTGAGATTAGTAGTAGTAAATGTATGAGTTGGATAAATTTATATAGAGGTGTAAATGAGTCGAGTCGAACGTGACGCAGTTAAAACTTGTTTGAGATATTAAGGGTGTGTTTTCAAACTCTACAAACTGCTTCCATAATCACTTTTTTTTTTTTAAACTGTTCTTTCACAGCGTTTACTTTTGAGAAGTGATTTCTAAAGTTTGCAAACACCCCTAACAAGTTTGTAAATAATATTGTTTGAGCTCGTTTGATAATTAAATGAGTTAAGTTTTAATTGAGCTAAGCTTCAAACTGTACCAAACAAAAATATATATTCAAACTTATTTGATATATATGTCAAATCGAGCTCAAACTATTTTTTTTAGGGTTGGTCTGCTATAGACTCGAGTGCATGTTGTGCACCCTAATCCATGTTGCACTTTTCAGTTTACTTTCTTACATTTTTTGATAAATAGTGTTGCACTTTTCAATTATTAAACTGTATAATAATATTTTTAGTAATAATTGAAAAGTGCAATACTATTTATCAAAAAGTGTAAGTCAATCAACTGAAAAGTGCACATGGACTAGGGTGCACAGCATGCACTCGAGTGTATACTAGACTTTACTTTTTTTTAAACAAAAGATATTGAAACGAGTATGCTTGTTTGGATTTTAAAAATTGAATTTAGAATTTTAAAATTATGGAAATTAAATTTTAAAAACTCAAATTATTTAACTATAAATCTTATAAAAGGTAACCATATGAATTTCATAATCTACTTAAATCCGCTAAAATTTGAAATTCAAATGTCAAAGTCCCCAAAATTTTAATATACATTTATGTCTAATTTGATATGATAGATTAGCTTACGATATATAATTATAAAACAAAATTTATACACAACATATAAAAGAAAGCTAAATTGTATACATTCCAAAAAAAAAAATTACACTATCAATTCAAAATGTGTTTTTTAGCACATGTTTTAATTGACGTAAAATGCAAGGTATCAAAGCATAAGTGTGGCGTACCATGGAGGGTGGGCTAGTGTACAAAATAACAAGTTAATGGACCAGTGTGTTGTTCTGGTACTATTCTCACCTAAAAAGTTGATGTATATCAATAGCATTCGTAACTAGTGAAAGGACCAGTGTGTCCTTCTAGCTCATTTAAAAAGTTTTTTTTTTTAAAGGTTATAAAAAAGAGGGGTTATTGGGCTTGGCCCAAGTCACCCGTGGGCTGGATGGACTCAGGCCCATTCGGTTAATCCCAATTTCGCCCGTTAATTACATGATATTTTAAAAAAATAGTTAATTATTGTATTTCTTTAATTTCTGTAATTGTATATTAATTTATTGTTTTTATGCTTACTTTTGTAATCTCATCTTTCAAAAACACCACTACCTAGGCCTTAGGTCCTGGGTTCGAGTCATGGGGAGGGGAAAAAAAGGGATGGGTATTTAACTTTCCATCTTTCAAAAAAAAAATCATTTTTAAAATTAAAGAATTAAAACATTGGAGTTGACTCAATTTGATTCAATTCAATTGTAGCCATCTAAAATGTTGTTTTTTATCCACCAAATTATATGACAATTGGGAGAGTTGTGAGCATATTCTAATTATATGGGTAATGGGTTCGATCTTTATTCTTGTGATAATATTAATTAAAGGGTATTGGCATTTATTCTCTACCCCTCCAACTAATTATATATCATGGTGCACTAATTAAAGATTTTAGCACTAATTATATATTAACAATGATGCTTCAATCTTTAATCACGATACATAAATATAATTAAATACTAAAATTCGATTTATAAATTTAGTGATATACATCGGTGTCTTTGTTTCACAATAATTTTTTATTGGTGAGTGGATATAAATATTAAAAAAGTGTAATGATTAGTAGATTTTGAGGGGTAAATGTATAAACTTTCATGTATAAAGTAAATAAATTAATTGACTTGTGTGTATGTGTAAGGTTAAAAGTAATGATATTTTGTGTAAAATTGTGGATATTGTGAGGATATAGTTTATAAAGAGTTTTTCATTTGAAAGGTGTAAAAATTATTATAAAAACGTCACAAAAAATAAAATATAAAATGTGAAAGTTATTGTGGAATAAACGGAGTACTTTTTTTTATAGAATTCCATCACTAGCATATAATGTGCATGCGACTGAATAAATCATCATAATGGTGAGAAAAAAAAAAGAAAAAAAAAGGTTTTACAATTGCATGATGACCAGAACAATCATATTCACCAAAATATAAACAGAAGGAATTTGATTCATACAGAGAAGCTTCCCAAAAAAAAGGAAAATTAAGGGGGAATTTCATACAATTTTTACTAGAAATTTCGTACAACATTTTAAAAATAACAGGGAATTTAGTGTGATTAACCAAAAACGGCATCCTCCATCTTGTTAACCATTAGCTGCAACCCAACTTGATACCTACTCACCAAATCTTCCAACTTCCATCCGGCCACCGGATCAAGGCTGATCCGCCACTCAACAGCCCCCGGGACAACCTTTACAGTCGAAACGTAGCACTTGAATCCAATGTTGCTAGCCACCATCTCATAAGTTAATGACATTTGATCATGGTTGATGGAGACCAGTTTTTCTTCGGACCAACTCAAAGAAGAGTCGTCGTTAGTTTGTTGTCTTTTGAGTCCAAAACCCGAGCAACGACGAATGCAACCGGGCTGGCCATTGACACCGTGGACTCCGTCGCAAGTGGGAAGGCCCGGGAACCATTTGTGAAGCCCAAAAAAGTCATGGAAAAGAGGCCAGATTTGGTCTGCCCTAGCTTTTTTTAGCTTAGTGGAAACTTTGCCTTCCCATTTTTGTTGCGCATGACTTTCTTCCATTTTGAACGGACTATTGTGAGTGTTAATTTAAAAAACAAAAACAAGTGTTGAGAAAAAAGTAGATAAAGTAAAAATATTGTAAGATTCATGGTAATTAAAGTGGGGCTAGTCTTGGGTCACCGTCTCACAGAATGAGATCCGTGAGACGGCTTTTATATATAAAAAGTGATAATGTTTGAGCAAAAAGTGACCGTGTTTAAGTAAAAAGTGATAGTCACTTTTGTTAAAAATATTATCACTTTTTACTTAAACATTATCACTTTTTTTACAAATCAAAATCGGGAAAAAAAATATGGATTATCCTACCCAAAATTTTGAAATATGGATTAAAAGGATCTGTCTCACGAAAAAAGATCTGTGAGACGGTCTCACACAAGTTTTTGCCATTAAAGTGATTGTTTGAGAATAAATTTAATAGCAATTTGAGTAATTAAGTGAGGGTTGAATGGTGATTTTGTGGACGGAGAAAATAAGTCAAATGAGACTACATTTCGTGAACGGAGAGTACTTACAACCTAGCCATCAACCATCATGTAATAAATTAATACAATCTGAAACACACACGACTTCTACAACACGTCAATTAATATAAACAGATAAATTACAGATACACGTTATACCAAGCCTGGGATTAACATAAGAAAGCAACACAACTTCTACAACATACAACACGTTATAAAGTGACATTTGTCACTTTGTCTAATCGTTACGAAAGACCTGAGAAATCGACTGTAAGAAACGAGATCAAACTGAAATTCACTTTTTCCATAATCCATACAGCTGAATACGAGTACAAGAGTAGCCCAGTTTCTGATCATTGTACGGAGTCTCCCCCAAAAGGAAACGAGCAGATACTTTGAAAATTTTATGCAGATGGAAGACCACAATTTACTGTCCACAACTAAAAAGCATTACCTTCAGTATCAACCCAAATCCAAACTTGCAATTATAGAAAAAATGCCATATGCTGCAACACAATAGCAAACGGATAAAGAAAACTACAAACAAAAAAAGGTTAGTAGAAGAGTCGGTTGAATTGTAGCTTGAAGGTCGTCGGTGCACCTTAGAATCGGAGAAATATCGCAAGCAGTTGAAATCCTCCTCATCTTGAAAAGGTAAAACTCTCTTCAACCGTGTATCTTGTTTCTATGTCTATGAATGGGTTATTTATACAGTAGTATTTTAATGTGATCAATGCAAAAGCCAGGGTGAGTCATTTTTCGGTCAAAATATTCTTGTATTCATGGATGCTTTGTAGTCTCGTTGGTTTTAAAGGTGGAAAATTTTGTTGTTATTTTGGTGGGGATTGATCGATGTTCTGGATTTAAATTAACTCGATCGAGTGATGTCTATTAGGTGATTTTGTTAGTTTCAGAGTTAGTTTCTATTAGGTTATTTTGTTCATGGCAGTTATGGAATTAGTTAGTAGCATGCAGTTCAATAATAAGGCATTAAATACCCCTTAGTTTGTATAGATTATGTTGGATCAACTTGGATCATATTAGTTAAGTGAGTTAGCAAGTTTTTGAGAGAGAGTCATATATATATACTTGTATTTGGTAAACACTTGTTCTAATAGTGAGAGAAAGCCTCTATCCTCCGTGGAGGTAGATCACATCACGTAAATCTATGTTTCGTTCTTTTACTTTGATTCATTCGATTTCTTGTTAGTTGCTTGAGTTTATCATTTCAATTTGGTTTGTGTTGAGACGAATCATAACAGAATACCATTCTAATAATTGACACTGTGACAAGGCCTAACTCTACACTTAAAACCAAGGTGTTAAGTGAGAAAATCAAGGTGTTAAGTGAGAGGATTGCCTAGGCTGATAAGGGATCCAAAATAGATATCAAAACGTATCCCAAATTCTATTACTAAAATAGCGAGTTAGGGTTTTAGAGGAGCTTCAAAAACAAAGTA
The DNA here is from genome assembly GCA_963675135.1 of Galeopsis tetrahit. Lineage (NCBI taxonomy): Eukaryota > Viridiplantae > Streptophyta > Magnoliopsida > Lamiales > Lamiaceae > Galeopsis > Galeopsis tetrahit. The sequence continues at coordinate 2,473,370 of OY776125.1, read as the reverse complement.
AATAGGGTTTAACAAAATTACAAACATAGGAGAAATAAAAGTATGTGGCACTCAAAACGGCACCTGGACCGGAGGCAAGCCGCCATCGGCGCTTTGGGTTGCCTGAGAAGGCATGAAACCACCGCCAGAGAAGGCGGCGTTGCCGTCAAATTGGCTCTGCCCGTACATTTCTCCCCGATAGTGCGTGTCCACCGGCCAATGAATTCAGACGTCCGGTACGAGATATGGAAATTGAAAATGGAGACTAAAGTGAAGATCGTGTGACGGCGAGGGATTACTGAGTTCCCGCCATTTGATTTGTGATTAAAGAAAAGAACTTTCACCGAGTTCTTTTTTTTTTTTTTTTTTTTTTTTTTTTTGTGTGTGTGTGGGTGTGTCTTAACTAAGATCGTGTTTGGTTAATTCTAATTGTAATAATAAGGTAATGGCGGTGGAATTGCAACATAATTACATAAATGGGTTTCATTCTTACTTCGTTTTTTCAGTCGGTGAAATACTTTATGTAAATAAAAAACATATTAATCAATTATTAATGTACACATTAAAGTTTTAAAAAATCAAATGTATCTCTTTTAAGGTTTATAAACATTTGTAGAGTAAGAATTTAAAATTCTAAATATAAATCTCAAACTAAAACATGGATGAAATTTCAAAATCACGTCACAAAACAAAGATCCCGCATGTTTAATTTTGTGTGGAAATAATTTTAAGGGTGGTGATTTTCATGAAGTGTAAAACACTTCATTTTGTGGACAGAGAAATAAGTCAAATGTGACTACATTTTGTGGACGGAGAGTACTTACAACCCAGCCATCAACCATCATGTAATAAATTAATACAATCTGAAACACACACGACTTCTACAACACGTCATACCAAGCCTGGGATTAACATAAGAAAGCAACACAACTTCTACAACAACACGTTATAAAGTGACATTTGTCACTTTGTCTAATCGTTACGAAAGACCTGAGAAATCGACTGTAAGAAACGAGATCAAACCGAAATTCACTTTTACCGTAATCCATACAGCTGAATATGAGTACAAGAGTAGCCCAGTTACTGATCATTGTACGGAGTCTCTCCCCAAAGGAAACGAGCAGATACTTTGAAAATTTTATGCAGATGGAAGACCACAATATAAAAAAGCATTACCTTCAGATAGAAAAAATGCCATATGCTGCAACACAATAGCAAACGGATAAAGAAAACTACAAACAAAAAAAGGTTAGTAGAAGAGTTGGTTGAATTGTAGCTTGAAGGTCGTCGGTGCACCTTAGAATCTCCTTTTATCTGTCAATTTGCCAATCAAACATAAACAAAAATGCAGTTAGGAAATATATATATATATTGTACGTATGTTCTACTCTATAAACTCGCAACCTCGAATTTCCAACCTGTTACAAAGTAATGAAAGGAAATTGAATAAACAAACAACAGCAAACTCTTAACTCAAAACTCAGATAAGTAAGGCCCACTTCCAAGTCAAATATATATTCCACAAAATAATAGGCATATATGGTCAGGAAAATATAAGTTCCATGTCAGAAATGACTGAAGGAAAATTTAATTGAAGCAGCCTCCATTGCAAAAATTGAATGTACCAAAATACCATCACCAATGTAACTATAGCCCGTGCACTAGGCCTTCAAATGACTACCGTTTGATGCTATACAAAGTTTTCAACGGTGAGTGAACATATCCCCACTGGGAAGCTAAAACTGCCTAAAACATTTAGACGCAATTGCAGTAAAGTACACAGGTGTTGCATATAATTTTACGTTGATGGTCAGAGTAAGCATACATCAAAGTCCCAAAAGCCGCCACGACAGGAGCGTAGCAGCAGAGGAAAAAGGACCCTGAATCTCTAATGAAGGAACAGCTTCGATTTACTGTTATGAACAGTACAGCCAATCATCTTTCAACTCAGCCTCAAGACACAGTTCTTCCAAAGCATACTGATGCAATGTAAAGGTTTTTGGCCCATTTATCCTGCATGCAACAAAATTAACCCTAAGAAACAAGCAGGAGACAGTTGCAACCAATAACAAAGAAATATATAATATATAGAAGTCAAACCTTGACATGTGTACTTGGAAAAGCAGAAGTCCGAAGCGTCTCTTGTGTTTCATCAAAAGGTTTTCTTCTGGGAATACTAAGAACAAGAGCAGTTTGATCTCCTGTTGCTGCAGTTGATGTGATACGATATCCAGCATCCCACCTCTTATGAATACCTTCACTTGGATATAGAAAGTCCAACTCCACACACTGAATCAGTAACAAGAAAATATATCATATTATTCAGGTGCAGACAAGAAAACAGGGGCAAAAAATAATTCAAATGCTGGCAATGACTCAACATACTTGTTCAGAAAACCCAGCCCCACGAGACATAACGATTGCCCATCTAGATCCTGCGGTGGCCATGGAAGTAACAAAGAAACCCTCTCTCCATTTCTTATTGATCCACTTAAACGGGAAAGATTCACTAACTTTATAAGATTGCTGCACATACTGCGTACCTGTATTTGAAGTTAAAATCATTAGCAGGATAACACATGGCATTAACACAATATTTGCATGTATAGAGCTTGAAACTAACCCTTAGACATAACTACCAATGAGCTCCCATTGTCTGCTCCTGCTATTGCACTAATGTAATAGTTCCTCTCCCATTGCTCCATAATCCATTCCTGCGGTTAAGGCAGTGAAAGTTAATTAATCATGTTTGATTAGTAAACCACACGCAAAAGAGGCACATGAAATGTAGCCCCTTTACATAAGCAAATCTTCTGTCCAACCAAAAAAGTGCAGACGTGTGGGGTGGGGTGAGTGGGGAGGAATAGAAACCTTGTGAAGAAAAAAAGGTGACAGCTCATAAAGTTGAGAACTAAAACCAGTCCCTGCATCCATAATTAAGGCCCACAGGTTCGAAGCTGATGCCACACCACTGATATATAGTCCATCATCATTTCCTTTCTCAATATGCTGAGCAAGTCTCGCATCCGCAACATTATAGTGATATCTACAAGAAAAAAACTCAAGGTGAACTATTTTTTTCGTCTGAAAAACCTCTCCCATAGACCCTAGTTATAAGTTAAACCTTGATACCTTTGCTTCATTGGGCGTCGAGCATTGTACACACTTATCCACTGTTGTGCAGGCATTCCCATGCGAACCTTTTTCTTTGGTTGTTCATCGTCATCGCCGTCCAACACAAGTCGTCCTCTCTTATGTCCCACTTGTATAAGCTTCAAAATGATAAAACTATGTCTTAGAAAACAAAAGAAGCAAACTTCCATAAAGTTTCAAAGTAAACAAACAATACTAACACATGTAGAGTACATTTTCAAAGAAATACCTTCTGAGCACCTTCGGTATTGATTGGCCTAATATCTGGATTTGGGCCAACTATTCCATCAAAGAGGGATATATATTTTGCATAATTAGGCTCCTCATCAAACTTCAGATTAACAACATGCTCAACAAACTGTCTAAATGGTGCAGGACATGTGGAACAAAGAGTCTCCGGAGAGGTTGACATTTTCTTTTTGCACACAAGGAAGCCTTTATTGTCACCCTAAATGAATCATCAACATAAGGGTCAATAATAGATTTTTCGAAAGTAAGATGCACATTCCAGATCTGCTGCTAACCTGGAAACCTTGCCAAGGAAGCCGGCCTCGAAGAAGAAAAACGAGTGTATAAGCAAGGGACTCTAAATCATCCCTACGGCTACCAGTTCTTCCAAGATGAGCATGTACACTGGCATATCGTACAGTCCCTCTGCAATACCAACGTAATCATGATATAAGGACATGAATTCAAAGAAAAAGAGATCTATATGTTTATATGTATGAAAAAAAGATGCAATTTAAGATCTAATTTTTCTTTTCATCTGATTTTGAAAATTAAAGTTGAAAAGTAAAAGTGGAGGGTTTTCATATATATCAGATAAACTGAACAATTGGCGCTGTCTGTGATAGATAGTCCATATTAAAATAAATCTGTACTTTCGGTTTAAATTTTAAGCATTAAAAATCTTTTTCAAGAATACCAAAACACTATTTAAGGTCAACAGATACAGGGAGAACAGACAGCTTAATAATTATTTTACCTGAACACATCTGGGCGCTGATCATATTCAACATGAAGGCCAGTTGAGTTATCACGCCAACGTGTCGCTGCATAAATACAAGTGAAAAAAAGGATAATGTGTGTATCAAGTTTTTGTAGAGTGACCTAATTTTTCTACATATATCTGCTATAGCAAGCAAACTTACCTAGTCCAAGATCAACCAAGAAAAGTTTTTTCTCATCAGGTGTTCCAGGTGGACCAAGCAAAAAATTCTCCGGCTTTACATCTCCATGCACATGTCTGCAGAATTACGAAATCAAGTAAGGTATCCACAAATAAAAGCACATCACGATAACATGTAATGCATATGGATTGTGTGTGTAAGAGAAATGATCATATCATCATATAAACTCTAAAAGCACTGGGGGAAAACACAGAGCATCTGATGATCAGGAAACAGTTTCAACTATCAAACAGTCAGCAGATTACCCTCACAGCTTCACAGGATCAGAAGAACTTCCAATCTTAGATTATAAACCTATTTGACTCATTGGTCAATCAAAATAACCTATTACGCGTTTTCCTGTACCAACCCTGCCCAATCCAAATGAACATAAAAATATAACATGGAAAAAAATACCACCAAAACCAAAATATAAAAATGGCACCAAGTATTGCTTAGCAAAGACAATAAAGCCAAAACATCCAGAGTTTGAGGCAACGGTTTAGAAAGGGAAAGAGGTAAAACTCAGATCTTGTAGGATGTAGGCAAATCCAATACCAAGGCTGACTGTAATAGTAATAGAATATTTTCATTTATTGTGTAAAAAAATGCACTTGAAAATCACAATGTCAAAACTTCAGATCTAAAGGGGGCACACGGCACACGAAAAAGTTTCCTTAATATCAAAAGAAAGAAAAAGAAAAAGTATCAGTATCAGATTGACATTAGTCTCATTGCTGATAACAGACATTATCTCATGGAAACGTATGGAAAAGGATAAATTTGTTATCTATACATTAAATTTCATATAAATTGGGAATATATTCGTGGCGAACACCTTGAACCATTTGCGCCTATGTTTAGTTGTTCACTTATATCCAATTATTCACTTCCATTAACGTCTCATGCTCTCAAATAACCACATATATTTAACAGTGCAGCAACACTCAGCTGAAAGCAACTACAGTTAATCTAATAAGATTAAGACCAGAATCAAGTCATCATTGGAGTGAGTACTTCGAGAGAATTACCCTCTGGAGTGCAACTTCTCTAAAATTGAGATCGCTTCAATGGCAATACATGCCACCATCTCTGTTGACATACTGCAAAAAGGATGTTAATATTAGCTGCACGATCCAAAACAGCAAATAAGCAAGGGAAGTCAAATTTCTATTTCTTGGAAACATGATATTAACCTGTGTGAATTTTTGTTCCAGACATCCCACAAACTAGGACCAAGTATATCCATAACCTGAAAGGTGGTAAAGTTTGTCAAAAGAAGACCACACCAAAGGCACGGTATGTGTGTGTGTGTGTGTGGAGATAGATTTGCTATGAAGATCATGTACCATAATGTAGTAGTCACTTTGACGTCCTTTGTAATGGACACGTGGTATGCCATGACTCCCACCAAGTGTGCTAGGGGAAAAAAAGACAAATTCTTGAGTCCAGTCTTTGCGACCTTAGATGAAAAAACCATAGAGAATCAACACAAAAATGAAAATGAAATTATACTCACTTGTAGACTTGCCACTCATGCGGTGGTCCATAGTTACAGCCTTTGCTAGTTCGATGCTCGAACTTCAAGGCCACCTACAGGAAATAAATAATTTTATTACATCGCTAAGAAAACACAAGTCCCTGCCACAGATTACAGAATCACTTGACAAGTATATACCTCCACGGCTCCTGGGCCAGTTCTTTCATTTGGGTTTGTGGGGTTGATTCGCCGGCCTACATACACTTGTCCAAATCCTCCTTTCCCAAGTTTCTTTTCAACTCGATAAGAAGGAGAACCACCAACCTGGACCTGTTGCAGACATATCAAATACCAATTAACACAATGCACAAGTTTAAGAAAACATTTTGAGCTGCGACAGATCCAAGTCAGATTTTTCAGAGAGAATAAAAATGCAATCACTAAAACACAAACACCAGAACCTTCAAGAAAATCATCTCCTAAGTCCTAACTGAAACACTAATATAATCAAGAAATGAGTTGCATCGAAATTTTTAAAAAATCTATTTGGACGGGTCAATCAAGAACATCATTTTTCTCACCTCACAAATACAGCACGCTCATCAAAAATTGAAAAATGTAAACTCCTATATACACAAAAATTTACAGGCCTTTCCAATAAAAAAAATAGATATAACTAACCCTTTCAGGCAGGGGAGCTCCACCCCCCTCGTCATCGGCTCCCAGTCCCTTATCGCTGCCGTGCCCACCACTTTCGTTATCATCCATATCGTATGTTACCTTTCTTTCAAACTACCCCTGCTCCAAAGCTACCAAAGTCAGTCTTCAGCGAAGTTGTTTCCCCCAAACCAGAACCAGCATTTCTTTCTCCAGTGTCACCACCAGTTTCTTTAACTTTCTTGCTGCTACCGATTAAAGTTGTACTTTCCTGCGGTTCGTTCCCTTGAAAATCGTACAGTTGCCCCCTTAGCAGGCTCCTTAACTTTCTGAACGCTCCTTTACGAAGTTGAAGCACAACGATGGCCGTTCACAATAGATTCCATAATCGTACTTCATCAACTCACAGATCGGCGGCGGCAAGATTATCGGTCTTGGGAAACGAAGAGCGAGTTCACTATCAGCGATCGAAGATGTCAAATATAGAGTTTGAAATGGATATTGGCAGCGACGATTTTTTTGGGAATTAGGGTTAGAGGAATTGGGCGGAATGAAAACCTCCAATGGCTCCAAAAAGGTTAAAATTGGTGAGAAGAGAGATGACACTGGCAGGCTTTATAATCATTATCCAAATAATTACAAAAATTAGCACTATAATATTTTTTAATTTTTATTTTAATGAGGATTTATTTGGTAATTATTTTATTAGGGCTTGTTTGTCATATTGATGTCTTATCTCCTTTTTTAAAAGTTTAAAAAAGTGGTACGGATGTTGACTCGGTCATTATTAGCTCTTTTGATCTATTGAGTTCGCTCAAGTCTGATTACTATTATTAGGTGGATTGAGTCAATATGACGTCATAATTAAAGGTACAATATTTCATTAGGGCTTGTTTGTCGAGGGATGAGTGGTGCTGATGTCTTATCTCCTTTTTCAAATGCTCAAACAGTTGGTTGCGGATGTTGATCTGGTCATTATTAGCGCTTTTGATCGTATTGAGTTCGATCAAGTCTGATTATTATTAAGTGGGTTGAGCCGATATGACGTCATAATTAAAGATAGATTATTTCATTAGGGCTTGTTTGTCTGAGGGATGAGTGGTATTGATTGATGTCTTATCTCCCTTTTCAAATGTTTAAAAAGTTGGTAGCGAAGGTTGACCAGGTCATTATTAGCGCTTTTGATCGTATCAAGTCTGATTATTATTAAGTGGATTGAGCTAATATGACGTTATAATTAAAAAATTATTAGTAGTTCGTTATTGCGTCGTCCCATAATTGTGGCGTTCGATGTCGGTCATTGGTAGGTGGAAATTGGACGATACGGTGCTTAAAAAGAAAATAGAAATAAAAAAATAAGATTAGGATCTTAATAAGTAGGGACCTTCTACATGTAGTCAGGGTGTCGTAAGGTATCGTAATGACTACCGTAGTCAGTTAATCTAACCCATTAAAAATCTAATCTAAAGGCTTAAATTTGATGACATGTTACCTTTTGTAAATTTTACGGTATGTATTGTCGTAATGTGTCATAAATTTGTATTTTCTATTAAAGAGAACGTGTCAAAAATGAAAGTTTTTGTTTTGTAAATAAGGAGATTTATCAATTTATAATTATCAATAATTTACCATAAATATTTTATATTTATAATTATTTGTAAGAATTATAATTATTTCCAAAATTAGAGTGTGCATGGTCTAAAATTTGTGCATTACCCATAACTTACCATAAATAATTGATATTTATAATTATTATTATTAATTACAATTATTTCCCAAATTAGAGTGTGCACGGTCTAGAAGTCGATATGGGTCGTTCTCTCATTTATCGGAGTATTCAACACATGTTATACGTTGATATCCATGTTCTACACAATACTCGTATAAAATATCACATGGATCTAAGAGAATGGTCGGTAAGGTGTCGTTAGTGACGGTAACGACCTTCGTTCCGTTATAATGTCACACGGGTCGTTATCTCGTTTTCGTGTGTCAAATATGAAACTTAAGTTTCCCGATATCATCATTTTACAACCTAAACATGTTTTTAAGAATAGAACGACATGGTTAACCCCAAATTTAACGTGTTTGAAAACAATTGATGGTCTGATTGATAAAGAACACATAATTTATATAACTTAGAATATAGTGATTGAGTGAAATGGTCGATTATTAATCAGTGGTGAACTGTCCAATGATCATGGCAACCGAAACGCAAATATTCACTCTATACCCATAATAATAATGGTCATGGAAGTTTTCCGACACTTGAACACAACGTATCGTGTCGTCGGTGACGATAACGATCTTCATTCCGTTAGAATGTCACATGGGTCATTCTCTCGTTTATCGGAGTATTCAACACATGTTATACGTCGATATCCATGTTCTACACAGTACTCGTATAAAATATCACATGGATCTAGGATAATGGTCGGTAAGGTGTCGTTAGTGACGGTAACGACCTTCGTTCCGTTATAATGTCACACAGGTCGTTATCTCGTTTTCATGTGTCAAATATGAAACTTAAGTTTCCCGATATCATCATTTTACAACCTAAACATGTTTTTAAGAATAGAACGACATGGTTAACCCCAAATTTAACGCGTTCGAAAATTTTACAACCTAACATGTTTTTATCTAAATTTAAAAACATGTATTTTATGTTGTTTTTAGGCCGCAATATTTGAACGGGGTATTATTATTCTTTTTTTCTAAATTTCAAGACATGTATTTCACGTTGTTTTTAGGTTGTAATATTTTAAAAAGGTATCCTTATTAGTAATCTTGATGCAAAAAGAATATTTTGAAATCACTACATTCTAAAAGCCCTTTGTTGCTTCTTGGAGTGAGCGAGTCGAGATTGTAGATTGGAGAAGCAGAATCAGTGAAAAAAACTCATTCTTGCTTCAAACCTGATAATGGATTGAATCAAGGATCAGACGGATTTAATTGAGCGACCCTCGAAGAAAAGCCCCTTCTTGTTCTTGGAGTGAGCGAGTTCGATTGTAGAGTAGAGAAGTAGAATCAATGAGAAAGATTCATTCTTGCTTCCAACCTAATGCTTCAAACCTGCTTGTTAATGGCGAATCGAGGGACAAGGATCACGAATTTGTGAAAACTCTTAAGAATATGCGGACTGAATTGAGAAAGACAAAATACCTAATTACTAATTTAACAAATCTATTTTTTAATTATTATTTGGATTGATTTCATTAATTTTTAAAATAAGAATAATTGTACTAGAAAAGGTTAGAACAATAATTTTACCTAATATATACATGTATATATTTTAAAAATAATTTAAATAAAATAAGGGTAATATAGTAAATAACAAAATACAATTTAAAAAATGATATAAATAACTTAAACTTGTATAGCAGGTAGCAGATCGTTACGACGTTTACGACGCCACATGGTGCGATTCGACAAAGTGACTATGTAGTCACTTTGTAAAATGTGACTATGGTAAGAATTGACCTTATTCAAAAGTTGCAAATAATCAATCAAATAAAAGTAAATTTGAAAAACAAAAATACTTTTTTTTAAAAAATTTGTATCTCATGTAATCGTGTTCATTTTTTTTTATAAATAATACTCTAAATCTAGTATCACCATCTCACTTTCTTCTAGTATTTTTTAATCTCCAACTCATCCTATCCCAAAAGTTACCAGACTGCCCCTAAATGTCCTTAAACTTTCTTATATTTTTAATTGAAGGATGTATTTATCATCAATAGACATAAAATGAAATAACAAATAATGCAACACATCACTTGTATTAAATGGTTGATTTTAAATTTATCACGTGTAACACGTTTCTTGTTACCGTATCTCACATTATTTTACACACGTACTAGCAAATGAGCCTTTAAGTAATCGAAAAATGAATATTAGGAAAAATAGCCTTTTGTAAAAATCGGAGAAATATAAGATTATTCGTATATATAATGTGTCAAATTTAAAATGTACACACAAATGTAAATTGTTGATTTTTTCCACCATAATTTGTACCCTTGAGCTATGTTTGGTAGAAGGTAAAAATATTTATATGGATAATTGAGATAAGAATCTTATACGTTTTTTCTAGTAGAAAGTATTATACACTATTCAATCCAAATTAAATTGTTGTAGATAGTGGGCTTTCTACCAAGTCAACCACATAGCCCGATTTGACCAAATGCAATAATCTCTTCGACCAAACTAGGGGTGTGCACGGGTCCAGAATCGGACCGGGACCGGAATTATAAAATTTTACGGACCGAAGACCGGATCAAATTTTTTTTTTTTAAATTTTTAATTTTTTTTTTAATTTTATGGATGCAAGAACAAAATTGATGAATTTGTGTATGAAAATTAAAGTGTTTCTTTTCATTACGCCAATGTGAATTTTATTTACATTATTATTAATGATCTTTTGACCCTAAAAAAAATTAAATATGTTTGTTAAATTATATATTTGCAAAAAATGTAATAGATCTCAACACATTTTCACCAATTACTTGGTTTTAAAAAATAATTGAGAGTGCATTAGTAAAAAAAAAAAAAAAAAATTAAACAAAAACAATTCCGGTCCAAAACCGGTCCGGACCGGAAAATTCCGGTCTTGGACCGGACCGGAAGACCGGAATCCAAAATTTGCCGGACCGGAGACCGGACCGGAATCTAACCGGTCGGTCCGATTTTTTTTTGAACACTCCTAGACCAAACAACACATAAAATCATATACTCACCTTTTACCACAATTTAAATTCTCCTACTTTCTAAAGGATTGACCCGCCGTACTCTATCCTAAGAGCGAAATTGACAGCGATTTGTGCAGGTTTAAAGGGATGCATCAAGGATGCCCTCCTACAAGTCCGAGTGCATACAAACTCAATGGATGTGGTTTTAGCCATTGTGAAGAACAGATTCTTAGACTATGAAGCAGACTTATTGGAAGACATATGACAAATGATGGAAAAGCCCACAGTGTGCGAGATTGTCCACATCCTGAGAGCTCAAAACACTCGAGCCCATAAGCTTGCAACGTCTGTTTATCGATCGCCCTCTCCTCTCGAGTGGAGTGGTGATGAGATTCCCAAGTGGGTAGGTGGTTAGCTCGTTCTTTAACAACCACTACCTCTCCCCTAAAAAAAATAAAAAAAAATCTCCTACTTTCTCAAATCATTGTTATTGATTCCGTTCCTTGTACCACCCGTTTTAAATTCTCCTACTTTCTCAAATCGTATTTTCAGCACGTGTTTCCAAAATAAGTAACAATATAAAATAGAACAAATAACATGATTTGCTCACAAAATCAATGCAAAGTAAATCTTGCTCAAGTAAAGACTGAAGAGGCAAAAACTTCCAAGTTATAATTTGCACATTAGACTGATAAAACAGCTCATAAAATTCGGAAACCTAAAAAAGTATAGCAAAAGTCATGCGATGCAACTTCAAATCGTCATAAAATGCCAATTATTAGAGCGAAAACGACCATAGGATGATACCAGGTGCAATTTCTTATTAAGGATCAGTTCTAGCATAGCTTCCATCTCTCAGCAAATGATAAGGCAAGAAGAACATGCTGAATGAAGGACCAGGGACATCTTCAATGAGCAACTTTTACTCCCTCGGCGGCAGTTTGTTTGGCCGGCAACATAATCTCCTCAAACGGACCTTCTCCTATCACAACAAAAACTTACAGCAGAAAGCACACAGCAATACTTTACAGATAATTATGATTTTGAAAGGAATAAGTATTCACCTCTGTGTTGTCATGTGCATATCTAACCAAGAAAAGACATCTGCAGCCTCTTATGTCATGCCATCTGTTTTGAATCTCAAGCACATGAGCATCGTAATATTTTGCTTGGTTATCTTTCGCCTGATTCAAAGAACATACACATGAGCACATCATCAACATATAGTTCACTCGTAATCCTTTTGTATCTATCTTTTTTCCTTTATTTGATGTAAAAGGCTCACAGTCCCAGAATTTTCTTCTTCTTTACCAAGCCTACTGCAAGTTCAAATTGGTCGTAGATCTATTTTAGCACCTCATTGTCGACAGTGAGGACAATCTTGCTCACTGCGTCATATGCTTAAAGACTGAAAGGTGCATATATTCCACTATGCCTCTCTTTATATTTTAAAATACATCAATTACGGTCATGATTATCTACGATCTAGCTTAGTACAAGGGAAAAAAAAAATACCTGAAAGCATAATACTAGATCCCCAACCTCCACGTTATCACATTCTGAATTCTCCAATGCAACAGAGCGCAATCTCACAGAACCTCTTGCATTCACCCATTCATCTTCCTCTGCTCCAAATCCAACATATCTTACAAGAGCTTCCTGTATTGAACAAGACCAATCAGTGGCGATTCTATTTTACTAAATATATTTTCTCCCTTAGTTTTTATTGATTGTAGCATGATTGGTGAACAGGAAAATGAGGACCTATCCCAAAGCTCAATAGCATATCCTGACTAGTTGCAAACTAATAGATTAAACAGGTAATTTAAAGCACTACTCTCTCAAAAACCGATTAATAGAATGATTCTAATCTGCAACAATAAACAATAGGAACTATCTAAACAAAGACTGTGTCCAGATCATGATCAATTAAAGGAACAAGAGTTTTCACTTACAGCTTCCCCGGGGCTGGGAAATCTGTAGGAAAGAAATTTGTCAACATCATACCTGTAAACACATAAAAAGGGTCAAATAGTAGACAACTATAAATCAAATAATTTATGAATGCAGGTATATGATCTAGTGTCTGGCCAGAAAAGAAAAATATGTTGTTTCTTTCTTTCTTTCTCTCTGTGCTGTTTATAATATATTGATAAATAACAGTTCTAACTCTGTGTTATATTCCTTTGAAATAAGATTGTAGTCTGTAGAGAACCATGACCCGTTCACTGGTTCATCGGTAAAAACTAAAAAGTGAGAGAAGATGCAACAATCTCAGACCTTCATACCTCCAATTCATGTTTCAGCTCTGATTAATCCTCAGGCATAGTTTACAATATCATTTTCAAAAATTCCAGAATTAATATAAATTGTTTGCAGAGTTGATAAAAGAATTGGTTATTCAATTAAAGAAACCAAAGGTGGATTTGAAGATGCAGGCAAGGGGGTGATGACAACACAAATGAGAACTCAGATTTAAATGCAAAACAAACAAAAAAAACCCATAAATGTTAAAATTAGCTTTACCACGCCCCATCCTTCGAAGACTTTGCTTCGAATTCCAACTTGGATATATCTACAGGTATATCTCCTGCCATAGTACAACGTAAAGTCATATCATGCATTCCCAACAAGGCATATGTTATTACAGGCAGAAACTTTTCACTAACAATTACAACCAAATGTAAAATAGACATGTTAACACAACGCACCCTCGGGAATTTTTGGATTTCCAGCTGCTTCTGTGGCATCAGCTAAATCCTTGGCTTCACTGGATGAAGTCTCTTTGAAGGTGTCTTGTTGATGATTCTGGTGAAACCAGCTCTGAACCTAAAATACAGTTAAATGGCAAGGGTATCAAGAAAAAATCATCCAACAGAAAGAGATCAAGTTATGACAACTGTGGTTCAAAGCAAAGGCAGAAGATCAAAACCTCAGTCCACTTTACAACAGGTTTTCCAGCACGACCACTTGAACGACTGCAAGTATGCCAAGAACATGAAACTACCCCCCATATATTCTAAAGAGCGAGATCATAGAGCAAGCACTTAAAAGATAGAACTCACTTGAAAAGTTTTGCCAATTTCTTGCAGAACTCTTCTTCCATAGATTGCTCTTTAGATTCATTAAGTAACCGCTCCATTTTCAGAACCTATGTTGTTAACGACACAAAACCGGTCTCCCATATAAATGTCCTAGCTCTTTATAAATGCAGGATTTGGCATAACATTTTTTGCTAGCTGATATTTCAACAACACCATGGCACATAATGTGATGACATCTAAGTGTTCCAGCATCCAATAAAACTAAGGGGGAGCTTGGTATAAACATTGGAGAATATCATTAAGGAGTCAATCACTATGGGGTAGGAATCACATTGTTAATGCTAGGTAAAAAATATCCACAATGGGTATTATTGTGATATATGGTACTCGTTTTATTTCCAAACGTAATAACGGCAATCGGTTCAATTTTACATTTTCCCCTATACAATTTCAATGACTTGCAACATTATAATTAAGCATATATTCAATTAACTATGAATGCACAACAATTACAAAATAAAAGAACACCAAAAAAGAATAATACACATCCCTGAAATAACTTGCAACGCTCTCCATTAACTCGAGCAAAATATAAACAACCAATCCATAAGTTCAACTTCAATAAAAATAGACACGTCTAACAAAAAAAGCGGCCCCTAGATAACTTCAAATTAGCTTAATAAGATATTGAATAATTAAAATGGCAGAATCCAAATAAAGAAAATTACCAGAAATTAACAGAGGTGTACAGATCGGCAAAATTAAGAGATAACAAGCAATGATAAAAAATGATTGAAGCCATCGACAGGGGGAAGAACGGGAAAAATATAAAAATGCTGTTGAAAGAATTTTAAAAATTGGGGAAAAGAATCCTTACCCCATTGGGCAACAAAGATCTTCTGTTTTGACGGGGAAAAGTTGGTAGACCCATAGTTGGACTGACAAAGGCAGAAGAGGCGAGAGAAGAGCGATAGGTTTATTTTTGAGCCGACGAGAGAAGAGTGAGTTATAATTTTATTGAGGGGGGCTAAAATGATTAAAAGTGAGTGATTACCGAGGGGGGCGGGGGAGGAGTAGGTAACCAAATTAGGGTAATCGTTAACTTATTACCAAGCACTCTAACATGGTTGGAAGTGAGTGATTACCACGGGGGGACGGGTAACCAAATTAGGGTAATTGTTAACTTATTACCAAGCACCCTCTAAGTTAGAATTGGGGAATTCTCTTCTTAGATTCTGTTAGATGCATCGAGAACAAAGTTTACAAAGAATTATCAAAAATTATCATCAGCTAAAAAACACCATCTCTAGCATATTGCTTATAAATTATAATTATACATAAATATAAATTATATCCAATTGCCAAAGCCAGATGGAGAATGCTAATTGAAATTATTAACCTCAAAAAAATTGAAATATAACATTTCATTTAAACTAGCAAAACATAGTGCACAATCTTATACATAAACAATTTTGTTCCTTCAGTTTCATATCAGCATCAAACATTAAGAAAAGGCCAACGGATCAACAATCCAATGCACAAACAGTAAAAATTCAACGCTAATCCAAACTTTTCACTCTCTTCTTTTCTCTTACCCACAAATATATAATCCATTAGGCATACCGGAGTAATTCATCATACACACGCAAAATAATGATTAAAATAATAACAATAAACCATAAGATCATCAATAACCAGCAAAACTTAGGTCGAATATTTGGCGCGCATAAATTGAAAAGATTGCAAAGGAAACCTCGTTTTTGGTAAACCCGGAGAAGGATTGTCTTTGCCTTGGTCGGAGGTCCATTTGCCGCTTAAAGCCACAATTCTGCGTGAAATTCAGGAAATAAGTGAATGTATATCACGCTAAGAGTGAGAGAAAGAGCCATGGAGAATTGCCGCTTGAGGGCCATTTCATTTTCGTACCAGTTCCCTGGAGGGTTTTGGGTTCTGTTAAGCGCACGGAAGAGGAATCTTTTGGAAAGTGAGTAAATTACAAATTTGGGCCTATTTATTTGGTTTCATTCTTCTGTTCCTCTATTTTACTATTCGTATTTTATTGGTATTTCAGTGTCGCCTCTAATATTATAGGACGTCGATTATTTTTCAATATTCATATATTAAAATAAATTGTGGAACACAAAAAATGAAACATGTAATTTCATTCGAGGTGTCACATTGTCAAGAAGTACACAAGTGTGTATAAATTTATTTAGATGATGTAACACATGAAATTTGTTGGGATGAAGTGTTACATTGTCATGACATTCATATACCATGGAGTCCACCATCTTTCACACCGGTAGATTGTTTGATAAAATAAAGTCAACTCTTTGAATGTTGATGGACACAAACCACCTGTTAAATTTGTGAAAGTCAAGAGTAGTTGCACTTTTAAAGTTGTGTGAGGATGATTATATGAAAAGATCTTCTGCTCGTTATCGAATCACCGTGAGTTCACGTAATTGTTAGGCAACGTGTGATATTATGAGTCTTATTTTGGACCAAGGGGGCGAGCGAGCTATTGTGGAAGTGAATGTGAAGCCTGTTCACTTAAATATTTACTCGCTTAGTTCAAGATGTTACAATTTACAAATACTTTTTAGTGTAAAATCTCAAGGTGCCAGTGCGTTATGTTCGCTCCAATGCCAACGTTTTAGTTCATCGTCTTACTATGAACTATGAGATATTCACAATCCTTGAATGCTAATCATTTGATAAAGACTTTGTATATCATCCATGATATTCTCTTTCCCTTTAACTTTTAATGCACTTTAAATTTTGCAAGTGTTACAACATTGAAATTTCATTTAATAATCAAACTAATGTACGTGCGTTACTTACGTGAAATAATAAAACTCCACATATAAATTTTAGCAAAAATTAAATAAATAACTAACAAACTATGAACTTGGCAAATTCACGTAGTCAACTGTATTCATACAATTAAATTTTAAATGATTCAGATTTTTTGCTATATAGTTTTATAGTTAAAATTGAGAGAATTTTAAATACTCAAAACATCATTTGAAATACATCTATTTTTAAATTATTAAATACATACCTGTTCAAATCAAATCCCCTCGTCCAAACCCAACCTTAGAGTATTATATACACCATTAATTCAGATATATTTACTATTGATTCAATTAAAAAAATAAAAATGATCACTCAAGTATCAGTCCACAGTCAGAGGGATTATTTGTTACTCCCTCCGTCCCACAATAACTTTCATACTTCCCTTTTTGGGACGTTCCACGGTAACTTTCACATCCTTAAAATGGAAAACCTTTACAAACTCCACCCTCACAATATCCTCAATTTTACACAAATGCCATTACTTTTTCTACACACATACACAAAAGTCAACTCATTATTTACTTTATACATAAATGTTTACAAAATTACCCCTCAAAACTCCATTCATTACTACACTTTCTTAATATTTGTGCCCATCTACCTATGAAAATTAATATGGGACGAAGGGAGTACCATTTTAATTTTAATGTTCTATATCTTATTATACTATATGAATAATTAACGTGTGTTATATAAAAAATTAATCAACTAATATTAAAAACTACAAATATTAAAAATCCAGAGCTATACAAGAAAAGTAAAACAGGAAATCGAACCACCCAAAATTTATACTGCATTTTGTAACCTCCAAGAAGGGCCAAAATAACCGTCTCAAAACGCGGATATCACATTCTCTTCTACGTGAGCGGACTAGCGCACAGCTGTTCCATATGTAACGTCCCCTTTCCCCATTCTTAGCTTTCATTATGCCCCTGTTCCATCAGTACACTTCACACAACTCTCATTTTCTTCAGGTAAACTCATCAATTTTGTGAAAAGTAATAATACAATGTGGATTTGAGTTGTGATTTTAATTTCGTGTTTTCAGACACATGCAATTTTGGGATTTGAGATCAAGAAAGAAGAATAGCAATGGAGAGTACATTGAAAGAGCTGGACGGTGAATCAGTTCTTGATTTAGAGGATAAATGTGGTATTGGCGGTGGCGTAGAAGATACGTATGGTGAGGATAGAGCCTCCGAGAATCAGCCAATCACGCCATGGTCTACTTCCGTCGCTAGGTCATCTACAAACTTCTATTATTAGTCTGTTTCAGTTTTCGTGTTTCACTGCATTATTGTCATGTGTTATTTTAAAAAATACGAAAAGTTGAATAGAGGAATTGAAGTATTGAACTGTTCCTCAGTTACTTTGATGTTGATGCATTTCGCCGAGTGTAGGATCTAACAAGGTGTAGATTATAATTTTGAAAGTGAATCATGTCTGAATTGATCCGTTGGTTATCACCATATCATAATTCTACCTTCATTTAGAACCAAAATTTAATCATATTAGGGGCCCGTTTGGTAGATACATTGAGATATCTTAAATTGAATTGATGTGTTTTTTAGTCATTTGGGTAGAAATTTTATTTTAAGTCTGATTCAACATTTATCTTCGTCTGATTACACATCTATTTTGGGCTAGAACACTCTAAGCTAGAGATTTACAATCCCTTTTGTGTATGATCACAGTGGGTATAGCATGTTGCGTGATCCACGCCACAATAAAGGACTTGCTTTCTCCGAAAAGGAACGAGACGCCCATTACTTGACAGGCCTTCTACCTCCAGTATTTCTTTCTCAAGAGCTTCAGGTCACAATATTACCTTAAAATTTACAACATTTTGTTCTGCATTAGTTCAGACAGTGTATAATGTCTCTCTCCCGACTAACAGGAGAAGCGGTTGATGCACATTCTTCGTCAATATACAGTCCCATTGCAGAGATACATGGCAATGATGGATCTCCAGGTACATAATTAAGTTGCAAATGCACTGTTTTTTGCATACTCTCTTCTAATTATTTGTGTCTAAAACGTGCAGGAGAGAAACGAGAGGCTCTTTTACAAGCTTCTTATTGATAATGTTGAGGAGCTGCTTCCTGTGGTTTACACCCCCGTTGTTGGTGAGGCCTGTCAGAAGTATGGTAGCATTTTCCGCCGCCCTCAGGGACTTTATATCAGCTTAAATGAGAAGTATATTTTCAATTTTTTTTTGCCTATATTTAAATTTTATCTAACTTCTTTATTTGATGCCAAGTTTTTTTTAAAGGGGAAAGGTACTTGAGGTGTTGAGAAATTGGCCTGAAAAGTCGATTCAAGTGATTGTGGTAACAGATGGTGAACGCATTTTAGGGCTCGGAGATCTTGGCTGCCAGGTTCATATGATCGATTTCTTTTTTAACCGAGTGTTTTCTTGATTAAGTTCGTGATATAGAGTGTTTGAAACTGTTTCAGGGTATGGGGATTCCTGTTGGAAAACTTTCTCTATATACAGCTCTTGGAGGCGTTCGTCCTTCAGCTGTAAGCATAACTATAGCTTGGGTTTCGTTCAATTTAACCATTATTGTATCTTGTATGTAAATGTGAAGTGCATGCAGCTTTATTAGGACTTAAAGTGTATCAGAAAGAGACGATGCAATCACTACACAATAAGGTGTCGTCTCATTCTGATACACTTTAAGTTATAGCAACACTGGACTTATAACTTTCTGAATGGCTTAATGAATTTTCTATGTGAACCTCAACAGTGCTTGCCTATAACAATTGATGTTGGCACGAATAATAAGAAGTTGCTCGACGATGAATACTACATTGGTCTAAGGCAGAACAGAGCAACTGGAGAGGTCTAAAAAACGCTTATATACTGAAGTGAAGTCACATTCTTTTTATGTTTTTGATCTTCAATTTTGGTTGTAGGAATACGCGGAGCTTCTAGAAGAGTTTATGACTGCTGTTAAACAAAACTACGGTGAGAAGATCCTCGTACAGGCAGGTCGCTCGAAATACCTAATCTTTTACCATGTGTTAGTCATGGCTGATTTCATCTAAATCTCTTGTTTTTTCTCAGTTTGAAGACTTTGCAAACCATAATGCCTTCGATCTACTTGCTAAATACCGCACAACCCATCTCGTGTTTAATGATGACATCCAGGTAAATAAATATAGAGTAACACTTGTGTGAATCCAGGTTCACGTGAACTCTTTTTTTTATTGTCACTGCTATGCATATGAAGTGTCACTGTTCAAGAAAATGCTTGATTTTTAAACAGTGACACTTCATATGCGTAGCCGTGATAGTTCATACCTGAACTTAGGTTCATAGAAATTTTGCCATAAATAGTTAGAAATTTTATATTTTGGCTAAAAAGTGTTTCCTTTTCAAAAGAAAAGCATAATCTTTTGTGGTCTCAGGGTACAGCCTCTGTGGTTCTTGCTGGAATTGTTTCGGCTTTGAAATTAATCGGTGGAGAGTTGAACGATCATACTTTCTTGTTCCTGGGCGCGGGAGAGGTTAGCCTGAATATCCTGCCCCTCTTTTTTCCCGAATATGTTAATTTTTACATAAAAAGTTATTATTCAGCCTTTTAATTTATGAGTTTGCCCGTCTTGAAGCAAAATCATAGATCCTCCTTAAGTCTGATAACACGTGTAACACGTGGTTGAAATCATGTAACAGTATTATAAATGTACTTTGTTGCAAATATTCTTCACTTTGATCATGAAGATTTTCATGCAATAAATGAACACATAAAATTACCATTGATTTTGATTTTCGTTTCTGCAAGGCTGGGACAGGTATAGCTGAACTTATCGCTCTCGAGATATCTAAAAGGGTAACGGCTACTTTTATGATCATCTTTACATGTGTTTCTCTATCTAAAATTGTAGTCATCGATTTTTCGCTCTTGCCTTTGTAGACGGACATTTCAGTTGAAGAGACGAGGAAGAAAATTTGGCTCGTAGACTCTAAGGTTGGTGTAGGCAATAATGCAGATTTTGTTCGTGAGTAGTACCAAATTCATTCGCGAGTTTCTTTACAGGGGCTGATTGTGAGTTCTCGTAAAGAATCTCTTCAGCATTTCAAACAGCCTTGGGCTCACGAACATGAACCGATCAAGGAGTTGTTGGATGCCGTTAAGGTTGGAATGATCTCTCGTATATTCTTAATCTGAATGAAATTAATAATATAGGACGCAAATTCTGTTGATGACATATATAGATC
Source organism: Galeopsis tetrahit (assembly GCA_963675135.1). Taxonomy (NCBI): domain Eukaryota; kingdom Viridiplantae; phylum Streptophyta; class Magnoliopsida; order Lamiales; family Lamiaceae; genus Galeopsis; species Galeopsis tetrahit. The sequence goes on along the minus strand of OY776125.1, from coordinate 2,452,119 downwards.
CTTCCAATTTTAGGACATAAAGCCAACAGTTCTAATAGGGACTTCTGGTGTCGGAAAAACGTTTACGAAAGAAGTTGTAGAAACCATGGCTTCCCTCAATGAGGTTCTCTCTCTCTCGGCTAAGTTTTCGTTTGTTAGAATATATATATAAAGATGATATATACATCATTTTTATGCTTTCAGAAACCTGTGATTTTTGCTTTATCAAACCCAACTTCACAATCAGAGTGTACTGCTGAAGAGGCTTATACATGGAGTGAGGTAAATGACTTTTGTACCCCTCCGAGTTTACTCAATGCACATCTTCAGATAGTAGCTATGTGTTCTATTGTCATAAAAACAAATGTACGTACTTAGAGCTCTCTTGCAGGGACGCGCAATATTTGCTAGCGGAAGCCCATTCGATCCTGTCGAGTACAACGGAGTAACACATGTGCCAGGCCAGGTTTGCTACAATTCTTTATTTAATATACATACATAAAGGTATTTTCCTAAATTTATACTATTGGTATGTCTTCACAGGCAAATAACGCATATATATTCCCTGGATTCGGCTTAGGATTGATCATGTCGGGCACAATTCGTGTTCACGATGATTTGCTTTTGGCAGCATGTAACTACTCATTATTATTCAGGATATTTAGATTTATATGAATTTAGACGAGATGATCATTTAACGGTGCTCTGTGTACAGCGGAAGCTTTAGCCTCACAGGCGACGGAGGAGAACTATGCGAAAGGAATGATCTACCCTCCGTTTACGAATATCAGAAAGATCTCTGCCAACATTGCAGCTAATGTAGCTGCCAAGGCATATGAACTTCGTAAGTTAGCTGCTTTAAAGTTAACTTAGAATTGAAGGCCTGGAAATTTTCTAGCTGTTGAGTGTGAAATGACAATTTTGCCCTTGCCAGGTTTGGCTTCTCGTCTCCCCCGCCCCAAGGATCTAGTCAAGTTTGCTGAGAGCTGCATGTACACTCCAGTCTACCGCACCTACCGCTGATCATCCCCGAAAAAAGTTTGTCAAGGGTAGTCTCGTCATTTCGTTTACCGTGGATTTGACATTTTGGAGAGAGATATATACACTTGTGCATCCAATTATCGAATTTTGTTATATAACACACATGACACATATACATATATTTTTTTTGTATAGTTAGTTACCAATAATTCTTATTCACATCAATCAAGAGGGTTGTGGATTATAGGCTTCCGGATTGTTTTCTGATAATAGGAAAAATGAAGCACATGTATTTTACCTCGTGGTAATTTTAAGAGAAATGTGAATTCTCTCATCACGCAATTTCACATCACAAAGTTAAATCGCAAATTTCGTCAATTATATATAAGTCAAAATTGATCATATATAAGTCAAAATTGTGATCCAGTTGTATTAATTGATCATATATATTCATCAATCTATTGATCCTCAATTTCTTAAACAATAATTTATTTTCTGTTACATAGCTGTTTCAAGCAAGAATTATGGCAAACTTATAGGCATAATATTCACTTTAAAATAGCTAAAGTATTAATAAATTTTTATTTTGAAAGTTTCTGAATTATTTTTTTCTAAAAAACAACTGAAGTATTGAGCTACAAATTAATAAAAAGGAAATTTTTAATATTTTAAAAAATAAAAATACTTTAAAATCATTTACTCTCTCCATCCCAGCAATGTTTGCACCACTTTATGGGCGCACACAAACTTAAAAAAATGTGTAAAATAACATTTTGTGTAAATATATAAATATGGTGAGAATGAAGTTTATGAAAAAAAATTCTTTTTTAAACATATAAATAATTGTGGAACAGACTAATTGAAAAGATTGCAAACAATTATGGGAGAGAATACAATACATTTAAAAACTATGTCTAGGAGTGGGAATAGGCCAGGTCGTGCCAGACCTTAAGAAAAAACGTCGGGCCTAGTATATAATATTTGGGCACAAGCCTGGTCTGTGGCCTATTATAGGTTTTTTTAAGAGGCTAGATCTAGCCTTTTTAGTAAGGCCCGAGCTATATACCACTCCAGCTTTGTTAAGTATACTCCCCCTTCCCATTTATTAATATAATATTCGTGTAAAATGCCTAAACTACCCTTATATTAAAATAAACTAAAATAATCATGATAAATACACTCCCCCACTTTTAAAACCCTAACCCTAATAGTTGTCGTCACCGTAGCCGCCGCCTCCTCCTGCAACCAACACCAACCCATTTTCAACATATAAATTTTAAAACATAAAATAAAAATCACAAACATATTTTCGACAAACCAGTATCGACGGAATGCATTATCGTCGACGATAATGCATTCCGTCGACACTGGGGGGAGCGGGGCACAGCGAAAGAGGGGGGAGGAGGCAACGCTACATGGCCGATCCAGGGCAGAAATGAGAGGGGGGGGAGGGAGAGGGGGCGGAGGCGACGCTACGATTGATGGAGGCACTGCGGCCTGGGAACGGACGTGAGGTGGCCGACCTCTGTGGCCTATTTCCATGGCAGAAAAATAAAAAAAAAAGAGGAAAATGGGCGGCGATCGACGAAGGGTGGGGCGACAAGTAAAGGGGTTCGGCGGCGGGGGTGATCGTGCCGGCGGCAGGAGCAGCGCCGTGGCCGACGATTTGAAGGGGCGACGGCTTGGTGGAAGATTGGTTTGAGGGAGAAGAGAGAAAAGGAAGGGGGAAGAATTAGAGTTTTAATGTGGAGTGCATTTAACCTATGTCATTGAGGAAGAGGGTAATTTGGGGGGAGTACATCTAACATAAGCCATTTTTGGGGGGAGTGTATGTATCGGGAGAGTATACTTAACAAAGCTGGACTGCTGGAGGGGTATATAGTCAAGGCCTTTTAGTAAATAAGACTGAGCCCAAAGCCTTTTAAAGACCTTTTTAATGTTATTCAAAATTAATTTTTACCACAATTGTATTACCATTAAATTATACAACTAACTTCTTAAATCTCAAAATAAAGAAATACAAACAATAAAAAATTAATCAAAATCCCTAAAATAATATTCATACATATATTCATATCATTTATTTTTAACTATTACAAATAAAAATAAAACAAAAAGAAATATTATTTCTTCAAGATAATTTCATCATATATTATATATTTATTGTATATACGAAATGGAGTTAAATAGATCAGTCTATTGAATTTAAAAAGCTTACGAAAAAGCACCAATTTAATTAAAAACACTTTTAAAAAAATTTGAGACTGACTTGTTTCGAGCCTTAGGCCTCGAACCATTCCCACTCCTAACTATATCTAAATTATTACCTTTCATGCTCAAAAAAACTATATCTAAATTATGAGTATATTCACCCGCGCCACACAACAACATGCACACTACACATGCATACACAAACCAAACACGCGCGCACAAAAAAGCATATTCTCGCTAATAACATAAATTAGTAGTATAAATACCATTATCTTCAAATAATTTGGTTCTCAAGAGTTCGCAGCAAACACGCTCAATTGACGCTTATGGAGCCGTTGCTGAAAAATTCACTAGGTAATTACTTCTAAAACCTTTCTTATTCGCGATCCTAATTTTATTAGATTTTCCTTTGATGAGAAGAAACATCAAATTTTCAAAGTTACCATCATTTATGCAATTACCCAACCCTCCAGGTGCGAATATTTCTCTTGGGTAGGTTATCGGGGACGCGTTATGATGTGTAATTGGTTGAAATTATGCTCTCTAGGTTTTGGAATTTATTCTTTTGACTGAGTTCTATGGTTCCAGCTGAGCTAGCATGTCAATTTAGTTTTATTTTTATGTCAATCGCGTATTTGATATGGATAATAAGATTTGTTCCCAATGCATTTGTGTTCTGCAAGTTCGAAATTTTGATTAATTTAACCTAATATAGGAATGTAGAAACATGTTTTGACTTTTAATAGGTGTGATACAATCAATCAATCAATCATTCACCATTTAACAAGAGCTTTGTAATAATTTGCAGTTCAAATGTTTGTTAAATTTACCCTAAGTCCAAAGCCCAAATATGCTAGATTCAAGAGAGGGAGGGAGGTCTGAGCTAGGGGAAGGAGTTGCTGGAACATAATCATGGCTCCAATGAAAGGGAAAAAAAAATCTGTACTAGTTTTTATTCAAATGCTCGAAAACATACTGGATGTAAAGGAATCCTGTTTTTTCATATTTACTTTAGTTTTGGAGTCAAGTTGAAAAGGTGTAAGGATTATCATATCCTCCGTGGGTTCCTTATCAACAACACAGATGACAGAGACCTGGGGAAAGAGAATCCTTCGGTGTCAAGTAAAGAAAACAACTCAAAATCACATTCTTTTTCCATATAATTGGATACCAAAGCTTTTGTTTCTTTCAAAAAGATGTTATGTGACCACACATACGCATCAACCATTCGTGAAAAACTGCTTCTGGGTTCATGGTATGTGAGACATCTCTTCTTGCATGGGTGGATGGCTAAGGAATAAAGTTTGCAGGTTCTCGACTCTGCTTTCACTTTGCACATTCTGGTGGGATTGCTGCAATGATGGGGAGTCATGATTATGATTGCAGGCTGCTTATCTAAAGGTAATACACTCTCTTCTAATCATTGTTGTGATATTTCCTTCTCTCTCTATCTTTCTGTCTTGTGGTCAATTCATCTATGTTCCCTGGATTCCTAAATTTATTAATGTATTCTCCCAAGGATCCCACTAATTGGTAACTGTTTTTAAATATTTTAATTAGCTATACAAATTTAAAATTAGTTTTTCCTTTCTTTGTTTGGATGTCAATTGTTGCTGGTTAGTGGTGTCTGGTGCATTTCATTAATATCTAGTTGTTGGTTTACTTGATAGCATTACTTGCATAAAATTATCAATCCTACAAAAGGCCAATGAAGAATTTTTTTGGGGAGCTTGATTTGCATGGGCAAACTCAGAAAGTATCCACTTGTCCAGTTATTAACTTATTGCATGAACTTTCAATCATGACTGTCCATTAATTAACTGAGAATTCTTTGTTAAGAGGTGATTCAACAATCATCTTCAATATTTTAGTGCCATAAATCTCAATATTCAGCTCAATTAGATATGGTGGATTGGTGCCATAAATCTCAGAAAAGTCTAGATAAACTTCTTGTCATTGACATGGCTTCATATAGAAAATTGTTGACTTACCTCCTTATTCCAGTCTAATTGTCTATTCAATTCAATATTGTGTTTTGTATTACATATAAATACACATCAAAAGTATATGACCATGACATCTAAGTATGCATGCATGAAAATAATCAATAGCGAAATGATTAGAATATTGACAGCTTGATGGTTAATTGAGCATATTGAAAGCTTGATGGTCAAAAGAGCATAATAAGGATGTTACCTGTATCCATTTCATGTATCTAATTTGGAATGGAGATGTTAAGAGAAACTGTGATTTTTTAGACTTCTTTTTTCATAGATCCCTTAAAAGTGTCACAAAGTAACCTAATTTGCTGGCAAAGGTTAAAAAAAAAAAGGTTGCAGGAAAGGGATGTCATCTGAAAGTGGTTCTCAAATGATTAAGAAGTGCCAAGTCAGAAGAGTATTCTGAGGATAAGAACTCCTTGTGTGATGATATGAATAAGGGCAACTTTGAAGTCTTTTTTACTTTGGGTCTTTCTAGTCTCCATATAGTATCTTGTCACCCAACCCACCCTCGTTGCCATCATCTACAATAATTTTATGGGTCTGTAAGAATGATTATTGGGCATTTAAAATCGCCGATAATATACTATTTTACTATTTTTTAACAATTTGTGACATTAATCTTGGCTACCTTGTAAATTTAATCTCTTTCAGTTTTTAGATAAATTTGAAAGAATTATGCTTCATCTTATATTCTCGTTGGGCAATAAAGGGGGATAAATTTATTTATTTCAATCAAAATAAGCATCGATCTGATTAATAGTTATATGTAATTAGATTTCATATAATATATAAATAGATTATAACTTCAAGATAACAATCATGTTTCTATCAAACCTCCCGTTTCAATTCATTTGTATCTACAAGTGGACTGGTGCTTTTTTGTGCCAGTGTTTCGGTGGGTATGTGGAGGGTAGAGGATGCATGAAGGGGAGGGAGGACCAGTGAATTGAACTGATTGATTCTTTAAATTTAGCAAAGGGTAAAAAGTTATGTGTTTATATGTGATTGGATGATAGTAAAAGAGAATATTGTGCATAAGTGTTTTTTTTTTTTGTTTCAATCCATGGGCAGAATTGTCTGTCCAAGTTTGTATATATGCCCTGAACTCAAAAAGGATCTGACACATGCGCTTTTGTTATTGATATTACATGACTAATGGTTTAAATTTTTCTGTATTTGTAGCTTCAAAATCCTCTCTCACAATAATACTAAAATTAGAGAAGATCATGCCTTTTATCTTGTACTCCTACTCAATATGTTGAAGTTATATTTAAAATTAACCAGGATAACGATAGAATTTTAATGCTGACTGGGTTTTTAAATGTCTTGAAATTGCAAAGATAAGAATTCAGACCTGCAAAATGTTGTTGGATATGGTTATGACTTATAAAAAGCTTGAACTGTTATTATATTTGTAATTGTTATCCCTGTCTATGTATATGAATATATCATCAAGTAACTCTTTGGCCTGTTTATCATGTTAAAACTTATTAGGGTCCGCTTGGTTGGGCTAATGGAAATGAATGAGGAGTCATTCCCATTAATAGTGCTTGGTAATATTTGATACACCGTAATTTAGAATGAAAATAAATTATTGATTACCCTACTTCGATTACCTAGTAATATGTAATGACTCCTTATTCATTCTCATTTCCATTACTCAATCTCATTTTACCCAATCAAGCGGGTCCTTAGTTCTTGGACGTATCAAGTTATTAGTCTTTCAAAATCACTTGAGCATAATTTTACAGAAATATATTACAACACCTAAAATATCAACTTAAAAACTGAGATAACATATACACAAAACACACATGGGGCATATGAGGACCCTGGTCGAATCTTTTTCCCAATTACATACTTTTAGTGTCCTATGTTCCCTCCTATATATACCATACACAGACCTTAACCAATTCAATATCAAATTTCTACCTCTTTCCTAATTGTATACAATGGAGAGTAACCAACTACAGCGTCAAGCTGCCTACATGAGGAATGCCCTTTTTGATCAGGTTAAATCTCTCACTTGTTCTTGCAATATATACTTTCCCTAGAGAAGTTTGGCTACATTTTTCTTAATGAGTTTCAAAAGTTATACTAAAATAGTACTAGTAATTTTTTGTTGGCAGTTTAATAAAACCGCAGTTGTACTTTCCGTTCATCTGATAGTTTCTTTCAACATGTTGAAAGGCAAAAGAACAGCCACCCAAAAATAATTAGTGATTACATTCTAAGAGAAACTGCATTAACTAAATTTCAGGCCATAGTTAGTCTTTCTGGAACTGGTATTTAGTTGACCATTTCATGAAATGTACTGGAAGTTTCAACACTTCTCATTTAGTTTTTCCTTAAACTGTCTTATTAACTTATAAATTTATAATGTTTTTTTTTTACCTGATTTTTCAGATGATTCTTGTATTTCAGGGTTATCTTGATGAGCAGTTCCTTCAACTAGAAGATTTGCAAGACGAAGCTAACCCAAATTTTGTGGAGGAAGTAGTAAAGCTATTTTACACTGATTCAGCTCGATTTATTCGAAACATAGAAGTAACACTGTGAGTTGCATAAGTTTAAGATTATCAAGATTTTAGTTTATTTATTGTGAAGATGATTTTTACTGGATTTTGTAATTTCCGACATTTATTTTTGGTCCAGGGATAAGAGCCCTCGGGACTTCGACAAATTGGATAATATTATGCATCAGTTCAAGGGCAGCAGCTCAAGGTAAACAACTGCACCAACTTCTGGAAAACAGATTGGTTATGTAATTACGATGAATTTGTAAACACAAAACGCCTTAAAAAATTTAATCAATAATTTATAGGTGATTGCCTTGTTTAATTATTTTTCTACAACTTGTCAAATACTTATTTAATCAAAATTTCCCCTGTATCTGTAGCATTGGCGCCAAAAGGGTCAAAAAGGAATGCACACAATTTCAAGAATACTGCAAAGTTGGGAACCCGGAGGGGTAATTTTCTTTTCAGATTCCACTGTACTGTATACGTCTTGCACTCGTAATTTTGTCAAGTCGTCTTCGATTATTTTTCTAAGATGTATTACAAACACAAGAATTGAGACTCTTGGGACCTGTTGCAGGTGCATTAGGACATTCCAAGAGGTGAAACAAGAGCATACAACCCTCAAGAGGAAGCTTGAGAGTTATTTTCAGGTTTTCACGTTGTGCATGTATGTTTATGTATATGTATACATAAATAATAGATACATTTTTACAAGTTAATAATCGTTGGTTTTCATGTCGTAATTTCAGCTAGCAAGACAAGCTCGTTAGCTCGCCTCGCCCAAATAAACGTGCAAGGAACGAAGAAGAAATAAACGTGCAAGGAACGAAGAAGAATACGATGCCATATTACAAGTGAATGTCTCATTATAGACAGAAATAACGTTTTAGACGATGTCTTACGTTCTGGTGTTAATATCCCTATTTCATACTTCAATTTTGCTTCTATTCTATAAACTACAAGTATTGAATTACATCTTCATTTATCATGTGTTGGTTCAGTGGGTTGGATTTGAGTAATAAATTTGAAACCAATAACCCTCAATTTGATCTTGATAACTCAAAAAAATCAACTCTTAACTTATAATTTTGAGGAAAAAAAAAAGATTATGTAAATACTATTTCAGTGATTTCGCAAAAGACATCCCATTAGAAAATATTATGTTATAATTAATAAATACTCTAATTAATTATTTCTGATCAGATAATAATGTTGAGGTGTCTTTACTCCAATAAAATATACTCTCCCCCTATAAGTTTACCATTTTATCCCCCTATAAGTTTACCATTTTAGTATGTCCGTCTATAAGCTTCCCGTTACTTTTTGCACTATAAGTTTCCCATTTTACCATTTTAGTATGTCCGTCTATAAGCTTCACATACCTTTTTTTTGCAAAAAGTAACGGGGAAGCTTATACTTTCTCCCTTATTTCTTGCTAACAATATTTATGAAAAATCTCATTTATAAAATATAATTAATTAAGGGATCTTTATTGAAAGAGTCTGGTCAACTTTCTCCCTTATTTCTTGCTAACAATATTTATGAAAAATCTCAAGTATGCACTAACTTTCTCCCTTATTTCTTGCTAACAATATTTATGAAAAATCTCATTTATACGTATATGGTAAAGTCTAGTATACACTCGAGTGCATGTTTATTATACAGTTTAATAATTGAAAAGTGCAACTACATTTACCAAAAAGTATAAGTCAATAAAACTGAAAAATGCGTATAAGTCAATAAAACTGAAAAGTATAAGTCAATAAAACTGAAAAGTGCAACATGGACTAGGGTGCACACCATACACTCGAGTACATAGCAGACCAACCCTTTGTATATATATCTTCTTCCGTATATTTTCTTTCTCCCTTATTTCTTGCTAACAGATTTTTATGAAAAATCTCATTTCTATATCCTCCGTCCTCTGTCCAACAATATTAAGCATTATTTCCATATCCTCCGTCCTCTGTTCAACAATATTAAGCATTCAGCGAATACAGACTCTACCAACAATATTATTTACTGTTATTTTAAATATATTTTTTATAATTAAAATATGATTTTTTTAAAAACATGTATAAAAAAATGTGAGTAAAATTTTACTTAGGGGAGTATCTTTTTCCATATTTTATTTCTTGCTAACAATTTTTTATGAAAAATCTCATTTCTATATATGTTCTTCCATATATATTGTGTTTCATAAAAAAAATTCTATTGGACTGTACATTCTAATCCATATTACAAAATATACTCTCGATTATTATTTTCCATATTTAAAATTCAATATCCAATAATTACCGCAATCTAGTGAATGTTTTAATTAATTAATACTCCCTCCGTCCAATTTTATTATGCCTACTTTTTCGCGCATGAGTTTTAATAAATATTGATTAGTTTATTCATAAAATAGATAAGTTGAGGGTATGATGGGGTATTGTGAAGTCCATTTATAAATAAATGATTGTTTATGAATAAAGTAAATGGTAAAGTGGATAAATAAGTGATGATAGGAGGGATGGAGATAAAGTAGTATGAATATTATTGTTTCCAAAAGGGTATGAGCATAATATAAATGATTGTTTATGAATAAAGTAAATGGTAAAGTGGATAAATAAGGGGTGGAGATAATGTAGTATGAATAGTATTGTTTTAAAAAAGGTATGACCGTAATAAAATTGCACAATAAAAAAAAAAAGTGGGAATAATGAAATTGGATAGAGGGAGTATAAAAGATAATATCTGGATAATAATATCTTTAAAAAATTATCCTTAAGAGGAGAGTTGGTGAGATTTCTCGGATTGAATTTGTTACCTATTGTTATTTTTCTCAATAGTGCGAATAAATTTATGATATGTTTAAATAGTTCCCCAAACCATTTTTGCCCTATAAATAAAGAGAAGCGGTAAAAAAAAAACTCATTTTCTACCCTAAAAATCTCTTTGTAACACAAGGGAAGCGAAGACGTGGGAATCTGAAAATATTTTCACGAGAATGGAGCATCAAAAGGTAACATTTCTGTTACTATTTTTTCCCGATTATTATATGCTTTTGCTCTGTTCGTATCTCAAATTATATACTGTATTTGTTTTGTTTATGCTATTTATTAATTTGAAATTGTGTTGTTGTTAGAGTTTTGAGAAGTTATTTCAATTATGTTGTCGAAATACTTATTCTGGTTGTTAGAGTTTTGAGTTATGTTATCGAAATCATGATTATGATTGTTAAAAGTTTTGAAACGAGTATGATTGTACGCATAAACAGAGATTAATTCAGTTTGTTTTCTGTATCTATAATGCTATTTATTAATACGAAATTGTTGTTAATACGAAATTGTTGTGGTTTAATAATGTTATCGAAATTATGATTATGGTTTTTAGAGTTTTGGGACGAATGTGATCAATAGTAATTTGATTGTTATCCGGTTTGTTTTGTTTAGGGTAAGGGAAGAAAGATAAATGTGACGCAAAATATCTTCTCATATCTTCCACCAGAAATCATCACCGAAATCCTGTTAAAACTTCCAGTACAAACTATTTTAACGTGTAAGTGTGTTTGCAAGTCGTGGCGCCATTTATTTGAGACTCATGATTTCGCCAAATCCCATCATTCTAAATCACTTCCCGGCATTGCTCTCGTTGTCAAGTCTGATGAGAATGATAAAATTATTGATGACCTTCACGTCAATACAATCACCAAGCTCAGTTTCACTCACTATTCACTACAAATACATGGTTCTGTTGATGGATTTCTTCTTTTGGTGAAATATGAGAGACTTAAATGTAAACTTTACTTGTGCAATCCAATCACTCGTGAGTACATTGACCTTCTTCATTCTCATTCTCATTCTCAATCGTTCGACACTATAAAACAAGGATATACTATTTATGGATTTGGTGTGAGTAAAATAACTGGTCAATATAAGGTGGTTGGTATTTTTTATGGCCCGTTCCAGGAACCTGTGGAGTGTAAGGTATACACTATTGGAACCGGATCATGGAGAAGCATTGCACCTCATGCTGAAGTCCGTTACAATAAAACTTATAGGGGTGAATTTATGAATGGAAATCTTCACTGGTTGGTTGATGATTTATATGACAAATTATGGATTTCTTGCTTTGATCTTGAAACCGAAGTTTTCAGTGCTTTTTCTCCTCCTCCTCAAAAAGAAAATAGTAGGTGTATGCGTATTAATGTTGTGGAAGACACCCTATGTGTATGTGTTTATACATGTAGATATGTTGACCAAATCATCATCTGGTTGATGAAGGAATACGGAGTTGAGAATTCTTGGACAAGACAATTTATCATCGGAAGAAATATCGATATTTGGAATGATTCTGGAGTTTATCCTATCAGATTTTCCAAAGATGGGGTTATCTTATTATCTGATGGCAACTCCCTCTACTGGTATTCAAACCAGGATATTTTATCTATCAAGACTATTTGCAACTTCCAAGGTAGTGCGCATAAGTTGCATTCTTACACCCAGAGCTTTCTATCACTAAAATGTTTTAAAATGGAGAATGTGCTCTCACTTGGATTTTTTTAGAGTTAATCAATATTTGGATTGTTAGCATTTTGTCATGATTTTATCTTTCAAATTTTTGTATTCAATTGAATTTTAAACGATTGGAATATATTCTCAATTATTTAATTGAAATTTTCATCTTCTACATTAGAACAGTGTTAAAATTATGGCTTAATTGCTTGAATGCACTGGTGCAACTCTTATATCTATATATGTGTTTTATGTGGATTGTTACATTTCATCATAGATTAGCAGATTTCTATTGTCGCGCGAATTTTTTGTTATCAAAAAGTTCATATTAAGGGAAGGGATGAAACACATCTGCAGACTATCAATAATAAAAATGGTTGGTCTGCTATGGACTCGAGTGCACACCCTAGTACATGTTGTACTTTTCAGTTTACTGATTTACACTTTTTGGTAAATGGTGTTACACTTTTCAATTATTAAACTGTATTATAATATTTTTAGTAATAATTGAAAAGTGCAACACAATTTATCAAAAAGTGTAAGTCAATAAAATTGAAAAGTGCAACATGGACTAGTGTTCACAACATGCACTCGAGTTCATACTAGACTTTATCTAATAAAAAATATCTAATTGTAGTATTTATTTGATAGTCATGTTTTAATTAAATACTCCCCCAGCCTTATAAGTATTTTGAGTTTCTCTAGTATGTGATTAGGGTTTGTTCACGTCTTATAAAAAAACATTTAATTATAAATTGACATGTCAACTAACATGAGATGATCGCACTTCATCATTAAATAATAACTTACCTTTTAAAATATACTCGTTATCCTTCCAACTTTGAAATTTGATGTGAATCGAAAACAATCAATTATTCACGGGTCTCATTTGTATGTTAGGTTTCAAAAATTTCACACTCACAAAATATTAGGAATAAACATTTTGACAAGTTGAAAACAATACTCCATCTCTCATATTTATTTGAATATTTACCTTTTTCACAAATTTTAATGTAAAAATTATTTATTTATATTAAAAGTGATAAAATTAATTTAAAAAAATTAGTAAGAATATTTTATTTTATTGAAGAAGAAATCTTTTGGTAGTGTAAAAAGTAATAACATTTAATTTAAATAAAAGATGATGGAGGGAAATATTCAAAAGAGTAAGTAATTGTTTTTTTTCATAAGAAAATGATCAATTAGGTATATGATAGATATTTCGACAAATGCTCAAATAAGTATTGGATGGAGGGAGTATAATATAATTAGGAAGATTTGAAACAACAGATATCAAATCATATTAAGTTCAATTTAGTAGGGTAGATTAATCAAAATAAATGGATAATTAAGTCTAAAATAAAATTTCTAGTAAACATGAAAAAACACACTCAACTGTGTGCATACCAAATTATCAAAAGACACTTCATTTGCGATTCATTCTGGGTCGGTTTAGATATTTAGGTTTGATCATAAACATCTCAACATATCTACCAAACGGAACCTTAATCTATTAAAAAAGCCAACAAAAGCCAACGTATGTTTACATAATAAACATGTTCTTACAACAAATCCAAACAAAATGAGAAGGGCAAAAATTTGAAGCAATCACACGACGGCATGTAAGGAATCGAAAGAACCAAGTACGGGTGCTCAGAATAACTTCGATATAAACTGAAGCACTCCAAAAGGAAGGCGGGAGGTAATATCGCCAGTATATCACACAATTCTTAAACATACCAATATACATTAGCACCATCGGGTAGACCATATCATGGGACGAACCCGATATCCTTGAAGTAGTCGTGCTCGAGAGCACTTCTTGCCGTAATTCTTTTGCTGGGGTCTAAGCAGAGCATTTTCTATAAGGGTGAAACAGTAATACAATTGTCTTAGTATCACTAACTTCTTTAGTTAACAAATATGCAAAATTAAAGGGTTTCTTCACAAGAAAAATGGTTTCTAATATTTGCTATCTTTTAATGAGAATGTGACAAGGGTGGTTGGATATAGGTAAACAAAGCATGTACAAGAAGAAATAACTTACACCGAGGAGGTCAAGGCCAGGTGAATCGAGATTTGGGACAACAGAAGCCAGCTCCTGCAAAATAGAGAGATCAATTAGACTTAATTATCATGAATGTTTCATAAAAAGAGTAACAGGCCAAGTATAATCACCTTAGATGGCCATTTAGGAAATGTCGATTTAAAATCAGGCAGAGATGTTACTCCAGGCCATGTATCTTCGGTGGGTGTGCCCATGACTCTTTATTGCATAAAATAAAAAATAATGTTATGAATCATATTAACATATGAAATTGAGTATTGAAAGGAAACATTGATGACTGCGTGATACAATTCGTTGCTTGGTTAAGATGTATTACCTGAAAATCCTGAAGAGTTCATCTATCTCAGAGTCACCAGGAAACAATGCTCGCTGGTTTACCATCTCAGCAAATATACACCCAACTGACCACACATCCACGGGGGTAGAATAGTGGCGTGACCCAAGTAGTATTTCTGGAGCCCTATACCATAGAGTCACAACCTGGAAAAAAACATAGCTTGAAATGTTGAAAATAATAGATCTATATCTGGAAAACAGATATATTGATTGAAAATCTTTGCAAGTATTAGGTTTGTCATGTACGAATTATGATAAGATTTTAAACAAGTCAGCACAGCGAGAAACTCTACAGGAAGGCAGATAAAAGTGACATAAGTATAGTAGCCTGCAAAGAAGTATAAAAAAACTATAAAAACGATCACCTCATGAGTAAATGTCCTGACAGGAATACCAAATGCTCTGGCCAATCCAAAGTCTGCAAGTTTCAGTGCATTGGTGCGTCGATCTATTAGCAAGTTTTGAGGCTTCAAGTCTCGATGAAGGACGCGATGAGAGTGACAGTAGGCAATTCCACGCAATATTTGATAAAGAAACGTCTGTAAAATTGACAGCATTAATTTGCGAACAAAGATTTCCTCACAACAATTATGTATGTGTTCGCGCGCGTGTGCATATTCAAATCACATATGCTTCATCAACACTCCATGTGTGATATAATTTCTTCTTCAAAATTTGTTTACACTGCTGGGTGCAGAATGTCAACCCACCAACACAGGCCAGATTACTTATGCTAAATGCAGCAATTCAGAAGACTAAACTAAAGCAAATGAAGAAGAATTTTAGATAATATATTCGTGTATTCTAGAATAGTAAATTTCTAGCTGATCGATCGTAAGGAATAAATACCTCTGTTCAAATCCTCCTAATATCTCGAACATTATCATAAAGATATCACGTTATAAGACCTCCACCAGGAAGAAAGAGGTTACTCACCTTAACAGTACGGGGATCCTGGGCGAAATCTGGACTAGAATCCATGTGTTTCTTCAAGTCCAAGTCCAGATATTCAAATACCAGATACAAGCGCTTCTCACTATGCACCACATCCTGCAACCTGTGACACGTATAATACAAAAAGTTTAATTTATGTAGCCTGGGTAGCAGACGACTAGTTTTCAAATGAAGCACAAAATTTCGAAATCAAAAGAATTTCAAGTGGCCTTAAATAGTTGCATCGGATGTGACATCATAATCAATTGGGGGGCATCTAAATTTGCATTGAGACTACTTTCACAATTTCAGCTTTCCAATCACTGAATTTTTAAGTACCATGTTCCTATTTGATTTCTAAAGTACCTTACAATATTTCCATGTTGCATCTCTTTCAATAGTGAAATCTCTCTGATAGCTGTGCTTGGCACTCCCTCATCTTCCTGCTCCAACCGGATTTTCTTCAGAGCAATAGTCTCATTAGTTACACGATCACGAGCCTTGTATACCACTCCATATGTTCCCTCACCAATCTTCTCAACCTTTTCATACTGCACAAGAAAATGAGAATATCAAAACTCAGTACAAGCATACATAAATAAATGAGTGCAGAAGTTAGCATGTATATTACCTGGTCCATCAGTCACCTTGATTGATCTGTGATCAGATGGCACAAACAAATAGGAAATGCAATAGAAAAACAATGTTAGCATATGCTTCACAAGCTATATCAACATAGACGTCTCAAGTGAGTAACTCAAACAGCATCTATAAGCAACTAGCAAAGTTCAGGGATGCTTCACACTGAATGATAATGTTGATCAATCATACAAACAATATATAACAAAAATCATCCTCCATAATTTGTAAAGAAACACTCTCATCCCCTTTGAATTACTCACTTAGATCATCAACAAAGTTCAATAAACCTCAGCAGAAAACAAGCCACGAGTATTTGTGTTAAATTCAAACACAATTAGTACCAAAGGTAGAAATATAGCACACAATGTCCGTGAAAGGAGCCGTACACATCACAATTATTCACTTCAAACACAAATTAAGCAAATGAAACATAAATCAACACATATTCTCTTTACATTGAGAGTTTATACACAAACAACACGTGAAATCCTCAAATCATCGCACAAAAAATGAATCAGAAACTGTTACATCCATCAATTCTCCGGTTAAGTTACTCGAAAACATAATCAATCAAAGCAAATCAGTTAACAGCAAATAAATTACAATTAAAAGGCACGCTCCAGCATCAAACATCACATAAATGCGCAAGCAGAAAAAACACAGTAACTGCGGTTGCATTGCAATTTTATACAAAATAAATATAAAAACAACACAGAAGTTGTTGAAAATTCACGGCGTTTCAACGTACCTGAGATCGAAGAATGGCGGAGAGAGAGTGAAAATGAGGAATGGGCTGTGTGTTTACTGTAAACAATACCCCGAGAGAGAGAAAGCGCTTTCATATAGGGTTGGCCTCTCCTTCATTATTTATCTTTTTCATTTTATAAATCACTCATTGGGTGAACGTTTTGACCAAAGTTTAGAACGCTAAGTCAAGTCTCTTTCTTTCTTTTACTTTTTTTTTCTTTTTTTATCTTTTATCAAATCATCGGTTCCATATTTAGTATTATTTTATAGTGTAGACGAATAATAAAAAAATTGGTGACTGTAAATACAACACCGACATTTGTTACTAATTCAGCAGTGTAAAAAACACGAAAATTGAAATAGATGAATCGAACGTTTAAGTTAGATTTCTTTCTTTTTTTATCTTTTACCAAATCATCGGTTCCATATTCAGTGTTCTACCGACTACTGTGTAGTTGAATGATTAAAAAAAAAATGATAACGGTAAAGTTTACACCAACATTTTTTTAATCGTTCAGTCGTATAAAACACGAAAAATTGAAAGAGATGAAATGAAACGTTAGGTAAGTCTCTTTCTTTTACTATTTTTTTTTATCTTTTATCAAATCAGCGGTTCTATATTTAGTGTTCTAAAGATCACATTAAATATTTTAATGATTCAGTAGTACTCCCTCCTATTCAAAATATATGTCATCCTAAACTCATACACACATATTAAGAAAATAAATCAATTCTCAGGTTACCCTTAATAAATGCTTAAAATTTTCATTAAAAAAAATACATGTATGTAAATATTTATTGATCTTAAGGGTAAATTTGGAATAAATGCAATTAATTTACATTGAAAAGTGCAAAACGACTTATATTTTGCAAAGAAAACGAAAGGTCAAAACGACTTATATTTTAAATAGGAGGGAGTATAAAATACGAAAATTAAAACGGAAAACGAAATATTAAGTCAAGTCACTTTCTTTCTTTTACTTTTTTTTTCCTTTTTTCACCTTTTACCAAAGTATCAATTAGTATACATAGCTACTTACCCTCTCAAAAAAAAAAAATACATAGCTCCTTACTTTATTGTGTACATCATCTACTATCATCTTGTTATAAATACCCTACTATAACACAAATAATAAATAAATATTGTTGACTAAACATTTTGAATTAAATGATTATGTTTAAAATGGTTGGATCATCATCTTAAAGTCGGATTTAATGGGTGGTCAAATAATACAATGAGATTATGAGATTGGCAATTAATGATGAATGCATTTTTCATATTAATGCCGTTATAAATAAGACATAATTGTTAATTTGTTTATTGATTTATGCAACGACATATTTTTTTTGTACAACGATCTAAGTTCCTGAAGGTTATAGTTTTATCGACCGTTTAAAACTGTAAAATCATCAAAATATCCCGTTGTTAGTTTTATAACTTTTTTTTTATTATTATCGAACAACGATCAAAGTATGTGAAATTGTAATTTTATCAGTCCTAACTATATATTTTTTTATAACATACACGTTTAAATTTATCGAAGGCTATCCACAATTGATTTAAAATGTATATATATAGTACATGGTTTTACCGTAATATCCTTGTTAAAAAAAATATTACTCTCTCCGTCCACCAAAATGCGTGCTCAATTCTATCGTTGTGTCCATAAAAAATATGTTTATTCAATTTAAGTAGTTAATCTTTAAGTAATTTTTCTATTTTATTAACAAAGTTAACCAAACAATATCTTTACTCCTTACCCCACATATCTACTCTATATTTAAAATATAAATTTTTAAAAAATATTTGTAAAAAAACGTGATCACACTTTTTGATGGATAGAAAAAGTATAATATTCAGTGAAGTATTTTTGACATTTTACTAGATTTTGGATATTCGTCTTAAATTTATTTGCCATCTCTATAAATAAATAGAAAACATAGTTTTTTTTTTTTTTCTAATCATTGCACAAGTCTTGATTTGTTAGTTACAATGTGTTCTATTATGAATAAACAAACTTCATTAATCATATTGACCAAGAACAACTTTTAATTTTTTTTTAATGACGAAGTTGGATAGCTCAAGTGGTTAGAGCAATAATATCTAGGCTTCAGATCCTGGGTTCGAGTCATGGGAGGGGAAAAAGGGAGCAATAATATCTAGACTTCATATCCTGGGTTCGAGTCATGAGAGGGGAAAAAGGGATGGATATTTAATGTAATTCAAAAAAAAAAGAACAACTTTTAATAAAAGCCATTTACAAGGTTAGGCCTAATTAGAGCCATAAATAAATACTAATATAAATGTGAATTAAATATTTGTATCATCATTATAAAATAATAGAATAAAATAAAGTGAGTAAATTATTAAGGACAGTGTGGAAGAAGTCAATGAGATATTGAGATCTATTTCCATTGTACACTTGTACTTACACTACACGCACATTGAACGTGTGAATAGTAGTTGGCTTCCCTCAAATGGGCTGGGCCATTTTGGGCTTTATTGGGCTTTGTTTTCTGATGGGCCGTCACTTGGGCCTTTGAGTTTTAGATTGAATATCCTTATTAAAAAAAGGGTTGGGGTATATACCCCTCCAGCTTTGTTTAATACACTCCCCCTCATTTTTTTTAATTCAAATATATATATAAAATACCAATTTTGCCCTTTTACTAAATCATGATAGATACATACACTCCCCTACAATTTAACCACAATTCTAACCCTAACCCTAGAATTCGACACCGTCACCGCCGCCGTCGTCACCGTCACCGCCGCCGTCGTCACCGTCACCGCCGCCGTCGTCACCGCCGTCACATATAAAATTAAAAAAAAAAAATCTTACTATCTTTAAAAAACACTCCGATCGACACTGGTTTGTCGACCAAAAACACTCCGGTCGACACTGGTTTGTCGACCAAAAACACTCCGGTCGACACTGGTTTGTCGACCAAAAACACTCCGGTTGACACTGGTTTGTCGACCAAAAATACTCCGGTCGACACTGGTTTGTCGACCAAATTTCGAAAGAAAATTAAAAAAAAATAAAAAATTTCGACCATTATTGATCGCCCAAAACACTCTCGTCGACAGTAGGTTGTCGACGAGAGTGTTTTTGAGCGACAAATAATGATCGCAAATAAAAAAAAACAAAAAAAAACATGTTCTCTCTCAAGGCGGAGGAAGGCGGGGCGCTGGAGCGGCGGCGGGCGCTAAGGGCGGGCCACGACGGCCGAGGGCTTGGGGTGGGTCGCGACCGTCGTAGGCTGGACGGCGGTGTCGCGCTAAGGGCTTGCCGCGACGGCGAGCGCGAGGGCTTGGGGTAGGCCGCGACGGCGAGCGCTGGGGGCTGGGGGTGGGCCGCGACGGCGAGCGCTGGGGGTTGGGGGTGGGCCGCGACGGCGAGCGCTGGGGGCTGGAGGTGTGCCGCGACGGCGAGGGCTGGCGGCTGGGGGCGGGCCGCGACGGCCGAGGGCTGGACGGCGGCGTCGCGGCGTGGAGCTGGGCATAGAAGAATTAAAAAAAAAAAGAGAAAGAAGATGGGCGGCGGCGGAGACGAGGAGGTGAGAAGGAGGTGAGAAACGAGGGAGGAGGAGGGCGAATGCAGGCGGTGGTGGATGGGCGGTGGCGAACGCGGGCGGTGGTGGATGGGCGGCGGCTGTGGATGGAAGAAGGAGAGAAGTGTGGGAGGAAAATAGAAAATGGGGAAGAAGAAGAGAAAAATTAGGGTTAGGGTTATAAGGGGGTGTATGTATCTATAATATTTTATTAAGGGTAAAATTGGTATTTCATATATATATTTGAATTAATATAAATGAGGGGGGAGTGTATTAAACAAAGCTGGAGGGTATATACCCCAACCCTTAAAAAAAAAAAAAAAAAAAACATGCACACTCTAATCGGGAGTAATACAATATAATAAGGGCATGTTTGATAGCATAGACGGATTATCTAAGATTAGGATGATAACTTAACTTTATAAATTTTAAAGCATTATCTACCCTTAATCTAAGTTATCAAACAACCAATAAAAATGATATATAGTTAATCTAGGTTTAATCTAAGCTATCAAACATGGCCTAAGTGTGACAATCGGTAGTGTATGCACATTTTATAGTTGTTACTTGCTACTCCCCATCCAATCCACTTTAATTGTGAAACAAATGGCAAGTTATATAATGGTGTAATATTTTATGTCACTGATTTGTCATGTGATTGTTTGTATCCGTGGATTAATTATACTTTGAATATTGTTTTATGCTTGTAGGAATCGTGTGAAAGTAGCTTAATTGTCGAGTTTTTGATACACAATCATTTTTGCTTGATATAGGGAAACAAAGAATTTTGAAGCAAACTACGAAACATCAAGTGGATGGATACGTCAATGAGTAGATCAAGTAAAAAATGTCGAAGAGAGAATTAAAATGAAACGAAAATCAAGTCAATCGAAATCTGAAAATAAAAGTTATGTACAAAACAAAAAGGAGGAAGAGAGTGACTCAGCTCGACCGAGCTCTCTTGCCCAGTTACAACATTAGGGGCATGTTTGCTTAATGGGTTTAGGGGGGTTTAGAGATGGGTTTGATATGTAGACCCATCTTCTTCCATGTTTGGTTTCTCATAACTTTAAACACCTTGACTCGGGTTTATAATTTGACTCGGTTTTTATAAACTAAATTCCATGGGTTTAAACAACCTAGTCTCCCCTGGGTTTATCTAGTCTCTCCTCTTAAATTTATCTAGCCCTCCCCCCACATCTTAACTCATCTTATCCCAACTCATGAAGCAAACATGCCCTAGATGGATGATATGCAAGCAGTATGATTAAGGAATCGTGTCAATTGAGGGCTTGAAACATAAATATAGTAAAACTACTTCTTCCGTCCCGATTACAGTAGATAGATTTGTTTTCCTTTTATAGATGTCCCATTTAAATAGGGTTGTTTCAATATAAAGTACCATTTTCTATTCCATTTACTAATATAACTCTATGCATTAATTACATTATAAAATATAACATTCATTAAATAAGGTTATAATACAAATTTTACTTGTCCTTCCCAATACAATTTCTTAATCTTTGTGAAAAGTCAAACAAGTCTATCTAAATTGGACGAAGGGAGTATCAATTTAGGATTCAATTTTTTTTTTAAGTCTCGAATATCTGATTTAAGGACCGAGTAATCCCGGGGAACCAATCTCACCGCCCACTTGCAGGGATCCCGTTTAAAGAGTCAAAGATTTGCACTCTATATGAACTGACCTCATATAAATTGTTTGCAACACTCATAAATCTCAAGGCAACACCACTATACCAATTCCTTTGAGACTATTTAGGATTCAATATTTATTTCCTATCGACCTAGGGCGTGAAGTATAAAATTTATCAATCTAAGACCTAAAATATATAAACGATTAATTTATGACTCATAAATATTATGACCATGTTTAACACCTTATAATTTATATTCTTATTAATCTATTTTTTCTTTGATGTTTAAAAAGAAGAATGTATATTTACCTCTCTTTTTTTTCTTTTTTCTTTTTGTGAAAAAAAAAAAAAAAAAACACGATAAAGGCCGAGAGAAATTCTTGCCCTGGCAATTACTAGGGACCATTTATTAATTTGTGGCGCAAGTATAAATGAAGCCCAAGTATCTCTCACACGCTCCTTTTTCTTTTATGCCTTGATATTCGATTTAAAAATAGACTATCTTTCCCATTCTTCCTTAATTCATCTCTCCCTTCCTCGACTTACGGGAATTCATTATAGTTTATTCCTTTTCAATAAAAAAAATCATTATAATTTACTTTGTATATATTGGTGTAAGTGCCAATAAACAATGGGATCGTCAAGGGAAAATCAGAACGCCATTACTGCTCAAAATTGTGTCCAAGGTTCGGAATTCTTAAACTTTTTTGTTGTTCTATATCTTTTAATATAAAAAAAAAAGGGATTTTCTATATTAAAAAATTATGATTTTTTCTCCTATTTTTGTATTTGGTGGTCGTGGTATTTATTTATCTCCTATTATATTAAATGATATTATATAATTGTTTAATTTTCAGCTAGTGCTTTGGCCGGGTTCAAATCTGCTTGTGTTACATGTGTGATTACTACAATTCCTACGGTATTCTGCTATATATTATCTGCAATTTTTTGATATATAATTTAAAAAGTATGATAAAATTATAGATATAATAATGAGCATTAAAGATATTAAAATATACATAGAAATCAAATTGGTTTGATATGTATATAGATTTATTTACTTTGTGATTTCAGTTACTTGCAGTTCGTACAATACCTTGGGCAAAGGCAAATCTGAATTATACGGGTCAAGCTCTCATCATATCTGGTGGTACGTGTGAACATTTAAAAATAAATCTCCCTTTTATTTCATTAATAAAATGATTTATGAAATTCCAAAAATTTGCAAATTAGTTTTATTGGACTAAATTGTTTAGTATTTACAATTACAAAATTATAATTTTATTTTATGTTAGTAAATATAAATATGTACCTACCAATGAATAAGGCTCTAAGATTATGATTTAGTCTATGCTAGGGTGTTGCGTATTGTCAAATATACGTGGAGTCCATCACTATCTTTCTTCACTTAAAGTTCAAATCAACTAATTAGACGAAAACGCGTGTTATGCAGTGCACAACACCCTAACATTGAAAAAAATAGTGACATTTAGACGGTATTTAAAAGGGATTTTTCATTGGCTGTTTTGCAGCTTCAATAGCTGCCTATTTCATTACCGCAGACAAAACCATCCTAAAGGGAGCAAGACAAAATGCAGATTCGCGCTATTATAGAAATTAATTTATAGAATTCCAACATAAGTATATATATATATATTTTTTTTTTTTTGTATACTATGGTAGTGTTAATATTTTGTAATTGTAGACAATTTTTTATTTTTTTGTAATTGTAGACAACTTGTTATTTTTTGTAATTGTAGCCCAAATCAAAGTATATATGAATATTGTTTTGGAATACAACCTTTTTTTTTTCTCTAAAAAAAAAATGTGTTCAAATATAAGATGTATTTTCTTAATTGGCAACACTATCTTTTTACATACCTGAATTAGTTAGATCCTTCAAACGGATACCAAATCTTGAAAAAAGAAATCAACAATATATTTTTATCCTCACCAATTTTGAAAAAAGAAATCAACAATATATTTCTGTCCTCACCAATTCAAAATTACATATAGAGTGATTCTCATTTACTATTCCTATGAAATCATTCAATGCCAAAGGCCTAAATTTGAATAATAAAGTGCTATATATCACAATTAGCAAGGAAAATAAGACACAAAAATCAAACCAAGTCATCCAATCACATGTTAAAACCACGGTGTATATTATTACAAACTATTACTCAATGTGGCCACTACAATAATCTAACTTATAAAGCGAGGCAAGTTTCAAATCCTTACTATATAGAATGCCAAAAAAAAAAGGATCAAACTACATTGATCAAAACAAATGAGATCGAGACTCAAGTTCTTTTATCATCAATCTCCAGGACAGCATGAATCCTCATCCACGCGCTGAAATCCGATACCAGTATCAGATAATCCTACAGAATACAGAAGCAGATGAGACAATATCTCTACATAATAATGTACAACACACACTATTTGAAACCAATAACAAAACGGCAACTTCATTCTAACAAATGGAAAGAAAAAAAAGAAAAAAAATTGGAACTCAAATTGTTTCACATTGCTGCTAACACTAAGGTGTGGTCCTGGGACCTGGGCCACTGGCCTCTTTCTTCTACTTTATGCTCTTCTATAAGACATGAGCTTTTTCAAATTTTGCACCTGAAGGACATTGTTCTGCAACCAGTCTTTTCGGTGATTGTAATTATATATACGCAACTATAGCCATGATACACAATAATCAACATAACAGAAAAATGTGTCACAGAAATTAAATGCAAAAATGAAAATTCAATTACTTATTGTTTGATCTATATATAGAACGGGGGGATGGCTGGGTTTGGGGGTAACTACATGTATTGAATCCTGGGGAAGATGCTAAAAAGAGAACATTCATATAGATTTAACATAGTTTCTTATCAAGAAACAAAAACAAATGATTTCCTGGAAACATAATTGAACATGCAACTTACAACTTAAAACCTAATTATCCAACAGATCCTGCACTAGGGCCTTCAATCACAACTAATGCAATAATGCATGACAAATACTACCAATCTCAGCTTTAAGTATAGATGCAAAACCAACAAGAGCATAATATCTCAGTTACCAGATATTTCCTAGTGAACTCATTTGTACTCGAATGATGGTGGACTTGGAGCATCAAAGCTCTCCAAAACCTTTGTCTTGCTTCCATCGCTTGAAACTGTCTCCTCCTTACCACCACCACCAAAAAGACCTCCAAACCATGAGGAAGAAGAACCAGAAGATGTTGAGGATCCCTCGGCCATGCTCTCAACATTTACTGGAGCTTGACCAGGAATTTGCCCCATGGGATATCCCGGAGGACCAGCCACATTCGGTAGAGGCTCCTCCATAGGAAAGTTCTGTGGTGCACTCATAACTTTATTTAACATTATTCCAGCTCCCTCAATCAAAGCAAGTAATACACCACCAAACAGTGCTGATCGTGAAGAAGCACCTAATCCCTGACGCATTTGCAGAAAGCCTCCAGTTGCTGCACCAGCTATGATGGAGTTCCATGGATCCTCTTTCTGGCGAATGTAGACCATTGTGCAATCAAAGGTGGAAAAGAGACCACCCCATACAGCAAAACTACCACCTACACGAGGTGCGTTCATGCGAACAGCTTGAGAACCTCCAATCAAACGCTCACCTTTGGGTGAGTTATATATCCCCTTCAAGAAATGGAAAGCAGAGCCGCCAACTGCACCCATGCCAAAAGCTCCACCAATATCATCAAGAATACGGTCTGGGCATGGTTCACGAGATGTTTCTGGAGTCCCCATGGATCAACTATCAGAGCCAACAATAAGTGGGGATTTTGACAGTTGTTCTGGAATGTAACTAAGTAGAAAATTCACTCTTAATCTTGCATAGCAGTCTCTGTGATGATCTTGATATCCACCACTACACAAATATAAATGATATGAGACAAAGATATAATCAAGCACTTCAAGAAATAAAATGAATCAGCACAAACACCTTGTTCTCATCCCTATCCAACAAAATCAAAATTAAAAAAATAACAGTTCTATACGAATATATACCGAAACAATTAAGTAAACCGTGAACATAAAATACCCCATCCTAAATCGCAAAACTCACACAATATGATGATGCCCGTCAAAAACATGCTGAAAAACGGGGAGTAACAATTATATAAACCTATTCAGCAAGCGGATATTTTTACTTACGTATCTCATCCGAAAAAATCCAGAGTTTATAAATATAGTTTTCAGAATCAACAATAATAAATAAGAACTCAATAATAACAAGATCGCGAGAATAGAAGAATATACTAGAAGATTATGCACCAGTAGCTCCAAAATCAAATCAAAAGAACGAAGAAATGAGTTAGGGTTTACCTCAGAAAGCGGCGTTAATGGCGTGGAGAACACGAGAGAGCTGCCGGTGGTGGTGTTATAAACCCGCAGGCTGAGAAATTGGAAACCGTCATAAAAATGTTATAGGGTTAATATCGATTTTGAGATGTTGGGCCTATTTTAAATCTGGGCTTTACAAGATTTTAATTGGGCTGTTATTTGGGCTTGTAAAACCCAGTTAGGCTTAATAAGTGGGCTTTGTATTTATTTTTAAAATGGGTCTGACTATTTATACCTCTATTTACAATGGATACACTCCCCCTTTCAATTTAATAATATAATAATCATGTAAAAATAAAAAATACTCACTCCGTTAAATTTCATTATTCCCACCTTCCTTTTTTAGTTGCCCAATTTTATTATGCTCATACCCGTTTTAGAAACAATACTATTCATACTACTTTATCTCCACCCTCCTACCATCACTTTTTTACCCACTTTGTCATTCACTTTATTCATAAACAATCATTTATTTATAAATGGACCCCACAATACCCCATCATACCCTCAACTTATCTACTTTATGAATAAACTAATCAATATTCATTAAAACTCGTGCCCGAAGAAGTGGACATAATAAAATTAGACGGAGGGAGTATTATTTACTAAAATGCATCATATAGATGCACTCCCTTACTGAACGCACCCCCTACTTTCATTCCTTTCACCTTTTCCCCAAACCACCACTTCCGGTCACCGCCGACACCATTTTCGGTGGCCAATAAACCAAAAAAATACTTAGAAAAATCACAATTTTTTTTATGAATTTCGACCAACCAGTGTCAACCATATATATATATATACACTCCCGTCGACAACAGTTTGTCGACGAAAGTGTATATGATCGACACTATTTGATCGTTTTTTTTTTAAATATTCGACCAAATACACCCTTGTCGACAACAATTTGTTGATGAGGGTGTATTTTGTCGACGTTAAGCTGTCGAAAATACATATAAAAAAGTTTATATGAAAAAATATGCAGAAAACCCTAGCAAAAAAAAAGGTGGATGCACAAACTTGGGGGTGGGGGTGGCCGACATCTTGGACAAGGAGGTTGCGGCGAGGTCGATTGGGAGCGGGAGAGGGAGGCCGCGCGATCGACGAGAGAGAGAGAGGGAGGGGGAGGCCGCGCTGCGGGGTCGACACAAAAAATGGAGGGGGCCGCACTGGAATCGATGGGAGAGGGAGACTGCCAGACGGGGGAGGGGGTGTGATGCATCAACACAGAAAAAAATGGGGGTGGCCGGACGAGGGGGCGCAACAGCCGACGTAGGTTGGTGGGGGAAATGGAGAGAATGAAGATGAAATTAGGTTTTTGTGGGGATGGGTAGTAATAGAAATTTTACGGAAACAAGAGCATTTAGTACAATTGAGAAGGGATGCATCTATCTTATGCCAATTTTAGGGAGATGCATCAATCAGACATGCATCCATCGTAAATGGAGGTGTAAATAGTCAAACCCTTTTAAAATTGAATCTTGATATTTTCACCTCCATATTGGAAAAAAATCTTATTTGCATATATTTGTTAGGGATGCATTTATAAATAGTCCAATATATCTTTAATGATGGTGCTTGCTGATTTAAATAGTATTACGAAATTAACATAACATAAGGTGTTACAAACTTGAAAATGATGGTAAATATATGCTGAATTAAATTATAATACAAGCTTAACAAATAATGGTACAAAATTAATATATAGTGGTACAAGATGAATTAAGTGGTGATACGAATTAAAAAATAATTGCACGGGCTGAATTAAGTGGTTGTATAAGCTTAATAAAGGTACTGAATAAATGATGGTACGTTATTTGCACGGTGGTAGCATTGTATAGTTGTATGCATGTATAAATGTATTGTTGGATACAGTAAGAATTTTACCAACTTTTCAAGATCTCTGCATTAATATGCTATTTATGTTTCTGAGAGATGACGACAATTGTTGGAAACTTGGATACAGTAAGAATTTTACCAACTTTTCAAATCACCTATATTAAGTATTTGAACAAAATATATTTTCAAAATATTTATAAAAAATTGAAAATTTTGATAAATAGTTTTGTTGAGGTAAAGTCTAGTATGCACTCGAGTGCATATTGTGCACCCTAATTTGTAAGTCACTATAATTAAAAATATTATTATACAGTTTAATAATTGAAAAGTGCAACACCATTTATCAAAAAGTGTAAGTCAGTAAGACTGAAAAGTGCATGGACTAGAGTCCACAACATGCACTCGAGTCCATAGCAGACCAACCTTTTGTTAAATTTATGTATTAAAAGTTTATTATTAAATTTATTGATATTGAATACCAATATATTTATTATTTTATTGATATTTTTCACAAATATGGAGTTTTGATATATCCAAAAAGTACCGATATTGTATTTGTTTTAAATTTTCGCAAAAAGAGGAATTATGGTTCAAATTCAAATTCTGAATGTAATAATGTCTCAATGAATGCAGACAATAAAATAATTTGTTTTTTTCTCTCATCTTTTCTGCAGTTAGTGAACAGACAGTTGAGGAAATTTAATTTCTTAATTCGTGACCAATGTATTCACGTCACACTTGTCTAAATTTTCCCCCATTTGTCATAAATGATTCATCAATCTTGAGAAAAGCAGAACAAGGTGGCCTATTTTCATTTTTAATTTTCCACCTGATTTTCAGACAAGAAATAAAAAAAATAAAAAAAAGTCATCATTGTCACATATTTGATGAATCATGGGGGGAGTATTTTATTTTTGCAATGGAGTACACCAATGTATTTGAAGCATTCAAGAGCTATAAATATATACTGAGATATATTACTGAATGGCCACTTTCTAGATTCTGTTTCTCTAGTTTTCTGCTTCAGGAGGGTACAAGCTAAATACAAGGAGGGTACAAGCTAACAATGCAGGGTTTTGGGGGTCAAAATTTTCAAGTTGAAAAATGTGAATCAGGAGAAATCCAGAAAGCTGGAAATGAAGAGTTTGATGATGATGGGAAGCCTAAAAGGACAGGTTGGTAAAGTCTCAATTTTTTAAGATTTTTTTTTTTTAAATTCTGTGAAAATCTTGAAATTTAAGGTCAATAATAGTAGTTGTTGTTACAGTGAAAATTGTGAATAACTGCAGTATTTTGCTTCATTTGAATCTTAATATGTCTTTGTTGAAAGTAGAAAATTGAAATTTGTGATGTAATAAGTGGAGTAGTAACTATTGTTTTTCCGAATAAAGGTATATATATATACCCTCATGATTCTAAACCAGGTTTGTTTTGGGATTATGTATGATGGGGAAATTCGGATGAGGAAATTTCGATGAATGGCGATTGTGTGTGATTTTGAGCATTTTTAGAGATAAATGTAGTTGGATGGTGAAATTCTCATGTTAAATTCGAACTCTATTATGTTAATGTGTGGTACAACACTTTAGAAAATGGGCTTCTTGCTACTCTGCCTTGAACTATTCATAAATCCAAGAAATTGAATATATATATATGGCAAAAACTTGTGTGAGACCGTCTCACGGATCTTTTTCTGTAAGACGCCCATATTTCAAAAATTTGTGTAGGATAATCCATATTTTTTTTCCAGATTTTAGTTGGTAAAAAAAGTGATAATGTTTAAGTAAAAAGTGATAATATTTTTAACAAAAGTGACTATCACTTTTTACTTAAACAGCTCAAACATTATCACTTTTTATATATGAAGGCCGTCTCACGGATCTCATTCTGTGAGACGGTCGCACCCAAGACTAGCCCTATATATATGTGTGTGTGTGTGTAATTTATTATATATGATTGTTGCATACATTTGAAGGACCATTGCTGTTACTCAGGCAATCTTTGGACTGCAAGTGCACACATTATTACAGCAATTATAGGTTCTGGAGTCCTGTCCTTAGCCTGGGGAGTGGCTCAGCTTGGGTGGATTGCTGGTGTCTTGACTCTCGTCGTCTTCTCGTGCATCACATTGTACACCTCCGGTCTCCTCGCAGACTGTTATCGATCTCCAATCACTGGGAAACGTAACTACACTTACAAACAAGTTGTCGAAAACAACCTAGGCAAAGCCATGTACATGGCGTGTGCAGCTGTTCAGTACGCCAACTTAAGTGGCATGTTGGTCGGATATACCATCACAGCTTCGATTAGCATGGCGTAAGTATGTAAACATTGGTTTAGTAGTACGTTTTGTATAAATTATGTTTATGTGACTGATTCTGTTTTTATGACAAGTCTTGGTATGAAAACGGCCCATTATTTTATTTTCAGTGCTATTCAGAAATCGGATTGCTTTCACAGTCGAGGCCACGAAGCTTCGTGCAGGGTCTCTCATAATCCATTTATGATTGGAATGGGAGTTCTTGAGATATTTTTGTCTCAAATTCCCAACTTCCATAATCTGTCAATGCTCTCGGTTGTTGCTGCTATTATGTCCTTCGCCTATTCGTCCATTGGAATCGGCCTTGCCTTTGCAAAAGTTATTTCAGGTACTATTAGTTGCTTTCACTAAAAAATATTAGTTGTGTACAGTTGCATCAGACGAATTTGCATTCAGGGCAAGGGGGAAGAACCACATTGACAGGCGTTGAAGTCGGGGTCGATTTATCAGCATCTGAGAAGACGTGGAGAATGTTTAGAGCATTTGGTGACATTGCTTTTGCTTATACGTATTCTCAAATTTTGATTGACGTCCAGGTAAAAAAAAAAAAAGCGACGTATTGCACTTTTCAAATATTGAAATACATGTGTGCTGATTAAACGTTGTTTGCCTCGTTTAAGGATACACTAAAGGCGTCACCACCCGAAAACCAAGTGATGAGAAAGGCTAACATTGTTGCTGTATCAACTACAACAGCATTCTATATGATGTGTGGCTGCCTTGGCTACGCTGCATTTGGAAACGACGCACCTGGAAATTTACTAACTGGTTTCGGTTTTTATGAGCCATTCTGGTTGGTGGATCTAGCGAACGTCTGCATTGTGTTGCATTTAGTTGGAGCATTTCAGGTTAGAAATTGATTTGCAATTTACGTGTTTTCTTAAACAGTATTAGTTGTTTTACTATAAAGTATCTCGTTCTTTTTAAACAGTATTAGTTGTTTTACTATAAAGTATCTCGTTCTTTTTAAACAGTATTAGTTATTTTACTATAAAGTATCTCGTTCTTTTTAAACAGTATTAGTTGTTTTACTATAAAGTATCTCGTTCTTTTTAAACAGTATTAGTTGTTTTACTATAAAGTATCTCGTTCTTGGTTTATAGGTATTTGCACAGCCCATATTTAGCGTGGTTGAGTCATGGGCGACGACGAAGTGGCCTAAGTCAAAGTTTGTAACCGAAGAATATGTCATAAGCATTGGCAACAACAAAAGATGCACTTTTCGTCTTAATTTGCTCAGACTGTTTTGGAGAAGCTCGTTCGTAATTCTAGCAACGCTCGTTGCGTTGATAATGCCCTTCTTCAACGACGTTCTTGCATTTCTTGGTGCAATGGGGTACTGGCCTTTGACAGTTTACTTTCCAATAGAAATGTACATTGCCAAGAACAAAATCGGAAAGTGGACGAGGAGGTGGCTCGGGCTTGAACTCATAAACATGTCGTGTTTGCTCGTTGCTGTCGCCGCTACTTGTGGCTCGATCCAAGGCCTTGATAAGTCACTCAAAACCTACAAGCCTTTCCAAGTCAAGGACTAGGAAAAGTTTGTAATATATGTATCAAATAAGATGAAGAAAGTAATTTGTTCATCACTTTTCTCGTCTTATCTTAAATGAACGAACAAGATTTGGGTTTGAACTCTATCAATCAATACATGTACAATCCGAACCGACAACAATTGCATAAACAACAAGAATCTATGTTGTGTAACCGTACAAGAAAATTGATTTTTAATGATATAAATCCTTTTATTATAATTTTTTAGTGATAAAAATTGATTTGGCCTATTGGGCATATTTTAATTTGGGATCTCCTAAATGTAGTCAATTCAATCTAAATATTTAAACTTGATGACTTGTTACATTTTGTATAATGTGCAGTATGTATTTATCGTATGTGTAGTGTGATGTTGCACGTTTGTATTTTTATATTTAATTTAATTAATTAATATATATAATTTTAAAATTACATTTTTATCCTTATACAATAAAATATTTTATTATATTTATTAATTTAATTAAAATATTTAATGTTAAAATTACCTATTTATCTTTATATTATTAATAAAATTAATAAAATTAATAAAAAAATAAATTAAATTAAAAAATATTAGTATTAATTGTCACATGCCAAGAGAGAAGACATGCAGGGCTGTAAAAATGGGTCCGGCCCACCCGACTAATGGACTGGGTTGTAATTATAGTGCCCCGAAAAAAAAAACCCGGATCGATTTGGCCCGACCCAAGTAACCTGGCGGGTCGACCGGGCTTGGCCTAGTTTTCGGGCCAACTCAACCTTTTTTTTCAACTTGAAAAAAACGTTTGGCTCGGTGGGCCGGTATTGGGCTGGCCCGACCCATTTGACCGTCTTAAGACCGGAGAGAATCTGCAAGCACAAGATGTAATTGAGGGAATGTGAGAAGAACCTAATTTCAATTATTATTTCTATTTTCAATTTGAATAATGTATTATTATTTAATTTATTTTTGTTGGAATGGTATGTATTTAAATTTAAAATAATAATTAATGAAATTTGTATTAAAATGGGTAGGATAGTAATTTTTTATAAATTAAAAATAAAAATTAAAAAAATTATTTATATTAAAGAAGGGTAGTATAGTAAATGATTTAATTAATTTAAACTTATATAATAGGTAGCAAGTTCATACGATGTATACAACGTGCTCAATTACGGACTACGATGGTCAATTTTGTATAATTTAACTACCGTAAAAAAATAAAATAAAATAAATTCTAATTTAGTTTTCATAATGCCAAAACTATGTATTATGTACATAAATATATATGTGTAATCACGAAAAACGCGGTGTGTTTTCATTAGGTTTTCATCAAGATATTATTAAAGGATAAGGATTCTCGTAAAAATCGCAAACAATCATATTCGTAGATGTTTAAATTCGAAAAATAAGGAGAAAGGGATTTTTTTTTTTTAGATGATGTGAAAGTTAAATATATTATTTTATTTTATATTCTAAGATATTATTATTAGTATCTTAATTAAACAAAATTAATCTAAAAAAATATATAATCTGTATCTAAGATATATTTGAAATTTAAATGATATTTTTCGAATCCCTACTTCCACTATTATAAATAACAAACCGATACAATTATTTAACTTATTTAGTGCTTGTGTAGTTGAAGAACGTAGCCGCGTCTTTTCCTCCTCGCACGGCAACGAGCACACGGTATGTATGTATAGGTACAACCAATTGCATTCAAGTATCACTTCGTTTGTATGAACTACTTTTTTTTTTTTCATTTATTTTGATTCTTTTGAAAAGGTTTGCTTCTATTTGAAAGTAAAATAACAGTTCTATTTGTTTTTTAATTAAAATTCAAAATCGACGGTCGAACCCTTTGTGCATGCAGCATGCCTAGTGTTGGCAACTTGGCATAATCTGAGACTATTGACTTTGAGAAAAATTAATTTAAGAGTTTCCTAATCATGGGGTGTTTACAAAAAATGTTGTAGAAAAAGTGTTTTAATTTAAATTGATTAATAATAAAAGTGGTAACATAATCAGCTAGAAGCATATGATATAATTTTAGATTCCGTGTAATTAATTTAAGCAAAAACTTCCATTTTAAAAACACTCGAATCATATAGGATAAGAATTTTCTCGACCTTCTTTAATAAATTTAAATTTTAATCTAGTTTATTGAATAACTGGTGTTTGAATTTGAGATGATGGTTTCATTGGTTTATGCTTTAATTTACTTATTTCGGCTGCAAAATTTAAATAAATATTTATTTGTCTCGTTTATGAAGATATGGATATTATTAAATTAGTGTTTGAACATTTTTTAATGAAAATTGTGATGTTCCATCATGCGACAGTACTACTGCTACACCGGAGGGTACAAGCTAATAATGCAGAAATTCGGAGATCAAATTGAGAAATGTGAAGCAGGGTTGGAAATTCAGAAAGCTGGAAACTCAGATTTGGATGATGATGGGAAGCCAAAGAGGACAGGTTCGTCGGGTCTAAACTCGTTCATAAGTTTGTGTTACTATAAGAGAAATACATATTATATAAGGAAAAATACGTCTTTACTGTACGAATAAGTAACACATATACTGTCCCTTTTTTTTTTTTTTTTAATGTAGGGAACATGTGGACAGCAAGTTCACATATTATTACAGCAGTCATAGGTTCTGGAATCCTGTCCCTAGCCTGGGCAATGGCACAGCTTGGATGGGTTGTTGGGGTCTTAACTCTTGTGCTTTTCTCCAGTGTCACATTATACACTTCCAATCTCCTAGCTGATTGTTACCGTTCTCCGGTGTCCGGAGAACGTAATTATACGTACACGGAAGTTGTTCGAAACAACTTAGGTACGTAACTCGTATGATAAAAAACGAGTGTTATATTGTTACTGTTTTGCTCTAATTAACTATTTTTGAGCTTCGTTACCACGTACTGACAGGTCAAAAGATGTACAAGGCTTGTGCTGCTATTCGATATGTCAACTTAGTTGGAAGTGCAATTGGATATACCATCACTGCATCGATTAGCATGTCGTAAGTATGCAGTATATTACTCCCTCCGTCCCACAAAGATAGCTACGTTTTCCTTTTTTGAATGTCACAAATTAAAGCTACATTTCCTCTTTTATTTAAGCATTAAATGTTTTATTGACAATTTTACCCTTAATTAAACTCGCTTTTGAATTTACACAAAATTTATGGAATACTAAGGGCAAAATAGGCATATTAGTTAAATTTGACTACGTTTATTAATTTTTCTTAATCTGTGTGTAAAGTCAAATATGTAGCTATTTTTGTGGGACGGAGGGAGTATTCGGTTTCGTCTATGCTGTGCAGCAGGGTACTGCCTTACTGTCCAGCATAGACGAAATCATATTCTTAAATCTATATATGTAATTTTAATTTGTTGTGTATATTGTACTTCAGTGCTATCCAGAAATCCAATTGCTTCCATAGAAGGGGCCATGGAGTTTCATGTAGTGCCTCTTACAATCCATATATTATTGCAATGGGAGTTCTTGAATTGGTTGTCTCTCAAATTCCCAACTTCCATAAGCTCTCAATTCTCTCGATTATTGCTGCCGTTATGTCTTTCGCCTATTCGTCTATAGGCCTCGGACTTTCCATTGCTAAACTCATTTCAGGTAAATTGGGTGGTTCAGTACGGTATAGCGAAAATGTCATTGATATACCTAAATTAGTACTCCCTCCGTTCTACTATAAGTTTCTCACTTTCCTTTTATGGATGTCCCACAATAAGTTTTCCATTTCATTTTTTTCCATTTTTGGCATATGATTTTCTCTGTGTCAATCACATCACTTATACTTTATCTATTATTTTATTCTACTTCATCTCATACTTATACTTTATCTATTATTTTATTCTCATACTCGACTTTATCTATTATTTTATTCTCATACTCGACTTTATCTATTATTTTATTCTACTTCATCTCATACTCATCTACTCACTCTGTCAAACAATTGTTTGCACTCTTTCCTTATTCGTCTTTCCCACAATTGTTTGCACTACCTAAAAATGAAACTTTTTCATAAACGCGCCACCCTCACAATATCCACATATTTACATAAAATGCCATTACTTTTACCCTCCAATCCAATCATTCACTTTACTTTATTCATAAAAATTACAAAATTACCCCTTAACACTCTACTTATTACCCTTTTTTTCTTAGTTTGCGTGCCCACAAAGTGGTGCAAACAATCTGGGACGGAGGGAGTATTATTTTCTCTCTAACCATCACATCACGGAGTTATTTAAATATATTTTTTAATCAAAACAATAAAAAGAAAGGGGAAACTTATAGCGGGACGGAGGGAGTACTATTTTTTATATTTTTCGTATACTGAAATTTTCGATAATTTTTCAGGGCCGGAAGGAAAGACCACCCTTTTCGATATCAAGTATACGTGCAGCCCGTTTACAGTGGGGTCGAATCATGGGCAGCTAAGAAATGGCCTAATTCGAAATTTGTAACCGGAGAGCACAATGTTGGCATTAGTACATTCAATTTGTTCAGATTGGTATGGAGGAGCACTTTTGTTGTACTTGTGACTCTGATTGCTTTAATAATGCCCGTTTTCAACGACGTTCTTGCGTTTCTGGGGGCGATTGCGTTCTGGCCTGACTCTGATTGCTTTAATAATGCCCGTTTTCAACGACGTTCTTGCGTTTCTGGGGGCGATTGCGTTCTGGCCTTTGACGGTTTATTTCCCGATAGAAATGTACATTGCTAGGAACAAAATTAGGAGGTGGACGTGGAGGTGGCTTGGACTTGAGCTCATAAACTTGGTGTGTTTGCTCATTTCTGTGGCTGCGGCTTGTGGCTCGATTCAAGGGCTTAGTGTGACTCTTGCAACATTCAAGCCCTTCCATGTTAAGGATCAGTAAACGGTCAAGTGTATATTTGCATGATTTTTCATTACTTTTGTTAGAGATTATTATTGAGTTTAGACGATTTTATGGTTGGGTCATATATATGATCTTTGTCATACCTCAATTTTTTGAATTAACAATTTTATTTTATTTTTGCAAAACTATTGCCAATATATCACTACTGGAAGTTGATTTGTTTTTACATAAATTATCGGTTAAGAGAAAAAGTAAACTTTCCCGACTGAGATATAGAGAGAAAAAGTAAGCTTCCCGTTATTTTTGGCACAGATTAAGATGATGAGATATAGAGTGAAAAAGTGATGAGATATAGAGAGAAAAAGATTTTTGGCACAGATTAAGATGATGAGATATAGAGTGAAAAAGTGATGAGATATAGAGAGAAAAAGATGATGAGATATAGAGAGAAAAAGTAAGCTTCCCGTTATTTTTGGCACATAGATTAAGAAAAGTGGTTACTTTTTTTTTTGCATAGATTAAGAAAAAGTAAGCTTCCCGTTATTTTTGGCACATAGATTAAGAAAAGTGGTTACTTTTTTTTTGCATAGATTAAGAAAAAGTAAGCTTCCCGTTATTTTTGACACATAGATTAAGAAAAGTGGTTACTTTTTTGCATAGATTAAGAAAAAGTAAGCTTTGCGAAGCGAAGTGATTAAATAATAGATACAGTATGAAAAAGGAGAGAGATAGAGAGAAAAAGTAAGATATAAAGTGATGGAAAATACTTATAAAAAAGGGTATGTGAAGCTTCCAAAAAGGGTATGGGAAGCTTATAGACGGACGAACTAAAATGGTAAAATGGGAAACTTATAGACGAACGGAGGGAGTATATAATTTATAAAACTCAGTATAGATTTTGTATTGACTGTTGGCTTATAAATTTATCAAAATTATATTTTAAAGTTTTGTTGCAAAAGTCCGCGTCTTGGCCCGATTTTGCGATTTTTATTTGTCTACCATCCGTCTAACAATTTTCGATTAGGCTTTTCTTTTTTTTTATATTTTCGATTAGGCTTTTCTTTTTTTTTATTTGGAGTAAGTGGCCAAGGCATTAGGCTGTACCCATCTGTTCGAATATCAATTTTCGACTTATGCAACATCCGTCTAAAATAAAGTTATATCTACATAGGGGTGTAAGTGAGTTGAGCCTACTCATACTCGACTCGAAAAAAGATCGAAATCGACTCAAAGTTAATCGAGTCGAGTTTCGAGCTACTCGAGTAGCTACTGAGTTCGAGCTCATAAATACTCGGCTCGAAAGGCTCGCGAGCCTAATCGAGCTTGAACAATATTTACTATTTTGCCATTAATATATAATTTATATTTATATACGAGTAATCGAGTCGAGCTCGAGTTTATTTTAGAAAAAAATATGTTTTAAAATTAATTTTGAAAATTATATAGGTAATTGAGTCGAGTTGAGCCGATCTCGAGTTTATCGAGTTTCTTATCGAGTCGAGCTCGATCTTCAAAATTTTAGGCTCGACCGAGTCGAGTCGAGTTTCGAGTTTCGAGCTTCGAGTATAACAATCGAGTCGAGTTTCGAGCTCAGCACTACTCGACTCGTTTACACCCCTAAAAGTGGCCAAGGCATAGTCTACATAGTCAAATTCTTCCATTTTCTTTCACCAACAAAGTTCACCAACAAATGAATTTTCGAACCAAGATTTCCCGCGAAGTCCTGGCCCAAAGCAGAAGCTCGCATCGGCAAGACAAGACTCTAATCCATCAGCTTTTGTATCTCTTGAAACGGTGCAAATCGACCAAATTAGTGCAGCAAATACACACACAAACGCTCATTCATTCAATCCAGATGCCCATGCCCAATTTCTTGCTCTCAAAAATCATTGAACTCAAAGATTTTAGTTACTCTGCTCTTCTCTTCCCTCAAATCCCTACCAATAGTTACGCGTTCAATGTATTAATCAGGGGCTCTGCAACGACATGGCAAAAGTTCGATTTCGCATTGGAATTATTCGTCAAGATGAAGCTTTTAGGAGTGAAACCGGACAATTTCACTTACCCGTTTGTTTTGGTATCGTGCGGGAATCTAGAAGCTTTAGGAACAGGAAAATTAGTTCATTGTGAGGTTGTGAAAAGTGGGTTGCTAGTGGATTTTCATGTGGTTCACTCATTGATAACAATGTACTCGCGATGTAGAGAGATGAGTTTCGCAGGGAAGGTGTTTGATGAAATGACTGAGAGGGATTTGGTGTCATGGAATTCGATAATATCGGGGTATTCAAGGTTGGGTTTTGCTGGAGAGGCGGTGGAAATGTTTGGGAGAATGGAGGAAGCAGGAATGGAGCCTGATGAGATGACAGTCGTGAGTGTGCTTGGGGCTTGTGGAGATTTGGGAGACTTGAATTTAGGAAGTTCAATTGAGGAGCATGTAATTAACAAAGGCATGGAACTTAATTCATATATTGGTTCTGCTTTGATTAACATGTATGGGAAGTGTGGGGAAATTCAATCCGCAAGAAGGGTTTTTAATTGCATTGAAAGGAAAGAAGTGGTCACTTGGAATGCCATGATTACTGGGTCAGTGTATTCTTGTTTCAAATCTCTCTATTTTTTGCTTTTCCTTAAAAGAAAATACTTCTTCCGCCCCATAATAACTTCCATACGTACAGATTAAGAAAGGGTAGTAATGAGTATGATTTTGTGAGTCAATTTTGTAAATCTTTATGTATAAAGTAAAAAAAAATGAGTTGACTTGTGTGCACGTGTTGGCTGAGAAGTAATGACATTTTGTGTGAAATTTGTGAGACGTTTATTATGTGACGGAGAGGGTAACATGATATAAATCTTAATTTTTTACCCCTGTCCTTTGTATTTGATTGTCTTTATGATGATTGTTAATATAATGTGAAACAGATATGCTCAAAATGGACAATCAGATGAAACTATCTCATTGTTCAACGTCATGAAGGAGACTGGGCCAGAACCTAATGAAATCACATTGATAGCAGTTCTCTCCGCGTGTGCCTCAATTGGGGCTCTCGATTTGGGGATATGGATCGAAGAGTATGCATCCAAGAGAAAATTTCAGTATAATGTTTATGTGGCTACAGCTTTAGTTGACATGTACGCGAAGTGTGGAAATTTGGAATGTGCATCGAGAGTTTTTGAAAACATGCCTAAGAGAAACGAGGTTTCTTGGAACACAATGATATCTGCTCATGCTTCTCACGGGCGAGCAGAGGAGGCACTCGCTCTATTTAAACGCATGTTAGATGAGGAAAAAGGTTTATGTCCAGATGGTATTACATTTATTGGTGTGCTTTCTGCTTGTGTTCATGCCGGTCTGGTGGATGAAGGGTATCGTTTATTTAATATGATGAACTCGTCTTTTGGGATTACTCCAAAAGTCGAGCATTATTCATGCATGGTTGATCTTCTATCTCGTGCTGGACGGGTTTATGAAGCTTGGGACTTCATTCAGAAGATGCCTCAAAAACCGGATGAGATTTTGTTGGGGGCATTGCTTGTAGCCTGCCAGAAGCAAAAAAACATAGATGTTGGTGAAAGGGTGATTCAACTTCTATTGGAAATGGAGCCATCGAACTCTGGAAACTATATTATCTCGTCAAAAATATATGCCAATTTGAGGCGGTGGGACGAATGTGCTAGGATGAGAACGTTAATGAGACAGAATGGTGTTACTAAAACTCCGGGATGTAGCTGGATTGAGATGGATGGTCACCTTCGCGAGTTTCATGCTGGCGACGTTTTAATCGAAGATGCAGATCAAATACACAGAGTTCTTCACATGCTGTATGATGATATGGCAATGGAATATGCATATGTTGGACAACTTTTCACTAAGAATTATCTGGCAAA
The DNA here is from genome assembly GCA_963675135.1 of Galeopsis tetrahit. Taxonomy (NCBI): domain Eukaryota; kingdom Viridiplantae; phylum Streptophyta; class Magnoliopsida; order Lamiales; family Lamiaceae; genus Galeopsis; species Galeopsis tetrahit. Next base: position 2,411,186 of record OY776125.1, on the reverse strand, counting down.
AAGTAAATTCAAATGCTCGAAAGAAGATTTGTTTCTGCAGTGCTGAAGAATATGCAAACAATCCTTCATGGATGGCCTTTTAGAAGGTGAAGTAACGGTACAAACGACTCCCGGTCGAAAAACTGTGATAATTTGATCCAAGTATATCGACTTCTTGATCTCATCATCCAATGCATCAAGAATGGCAGTTGTTTTTGGAAGATGTGCTTTGAAGAGAGCGTCGATTCGTTATCAAGAATGTCCTTCGGGTGATATTTTTCAGACAACATCTCGATTCGCCTCAAGCAAGATACAGTGCTAGTATCGTTGTATCCCTGTAGAGTAGTGGAACCCTTTGTGATATTTCTCTTCTAGTAGTCAATTCAAGCAGAACCACCCCAAAGCTAATAGTATAAACATCTGTCTTTGTGTTCACTTTTTGTGTACAGATACTCTGTCATTTGTATAATGTGGAGTATATGAGAAGCAGGAAATTACTAAAAGATCCTTAAGCGTGTAAATTTCATACCAAAATTTGAGCGACATACATTTGGACTTGATGAAGGCCTATTGGAAGGTAATGTAGCAGTACAAATGACTCCTAGTCGAAAAACAGTGATAATTTTTTATCCAAATAGATTGGATCCTTGATTTCATCATCTAATGCACCTTTCATTCCGCTATAAAATTTCGTCTTTGTACGAAGATTAAGAAATATAGTATAAAATGTATAGTGCATAAAGATCGATGAATTCACCTTTTAGCTAACGGCACAGGTGCACGGTACATTACAGCCCCATAGTCCAAGGGATGTAAATGAGCCGAGTAGTGCTGAGCTCGAAACTCGACTCGACGTGATTGAGCCTAAAATTTTAAAGATCGAGCTCGACTCAACTCGATTACCTATATAATTTTCAAAGTTAATTGTAAAACATATTTTTTCTAAACTAAATTCGAGTTCAACTCAATTAATTGTGTATAAATATAAATTATATATTAATGATAAAATAGTAAATATTGTTCACAATTAGACTCACAAGTCTTTTGATCAAAGTATTTATGAACTCGAACTCGATAGTTACTTGAGTAGATTGAAACTCAACTCAATTAACTTCGAGTTTATTTAAATATTTTTCAAGTCAATACGAATAACTCGCGAGTTGGATCAATTACACCCTGGTGACCCTACGTCCATCGGGACTTTAGAGGGCAATTGGGCCCATTAGGATTTAATTCGCTTTCCAGTGAAAAATAAAGCGATAATCGAGGGCAAGATCGTCAAATCACATACTCTGGAAACGACGCCAGTCAAAACACCCGCACGGCGGCCGTCGTAATCACTACACAGTGGCTCATTTGCAATTGCAGGAACTATAATATATTGAAAATTCGGGAATAATCGATAAATAAGTCTGGATGCTCTCTCGCGTATCCCCTCTCCTCCGCACGGCACCTCATCCCCTGCCCTTCATGGCGGCGCGTGTTCTTTCACACCCACTCTCCTCCGTAAGGCATTCGTCTCCGCTGCCTCCTACTCGTTTAACGACCTCATATTTAGGGGCTGTATCTCTTTCCGGAAGGAGTATATTTGATTCTAATAATTGCTCGCATAACGCGCGTCGAATCGGCGGCAGAAATGGGAATGTCGTGGCGGCGGCAGGGCGGAGGGAGTACCGTAAGAGTAGCACCAGAAGAGCGGCGGCCGCGAAGAAGAGTAAAGCAAAGGAGCTGGAGTTGAGTGTGCAGATTTGCCTCGAAGAACAATTGCCAGAAGATCCTGAGATTATGGTACTGTTTCCATATTCGTTTGCGTCTGTATATTTATTTGCACGGGTGTTAAGAGTTCGCATTTCAATCTTCTAAAGTTAGCTTCCTTTTTAGTAAGCTGCCTCTGAAGTGACACCGTATGCAGTGCAGAAATTCGTTAGCACTAACTTCTGCAGTTTTGTATATTTATTTCCCATGGTTTTTGTGTATCCTGGTGTTTGTTTATGAGCTGTTAATTTGTTCGGCATGCTTTTATGCTTCATCAAATATGTGGCACTGCTCTTTAGAATCTATTTGCCAGATGAAGATCACTGTGATAAGAAGCTAGAATAAACTAACTGACTAGGATCTAATAAAAAAAAAATGTCGTTTCTAATAAATTGGCTTTCACCTTAATTCACTCTTCGAATGATGTGGCACCTCCTGTATGTGTTGGGAAGGTGCTAAATTAATTTTTGTTTATGCATTTGAGGGCTTGTGTGATCCATGGTTCTGTCCAATAATTTGCTTTTGACAATGGACTTTTTATTGTATAAATGAAGGGAAGATGCTGTTAGGTTTTGCTTATTGTGTTCTTGTTCACTTATTCCAGGGTATCTCAGAAATAATGCGCCTTAATGTTCCCATGGCAATGAAAATAGCATTTGAGCGTCTACATGATTCAGAATATGAAACAAGAGATGCTGTAATCACTGATATTGGCTGTTTTGAGAGTGTTGAGCTATCAGTACTTCTTTGCAATGATGAGTTCATTCAGAAACTTAATAAAGATTGGAGAGGTGAAGATCACGCCACAGATGTCCTCTCAATGTCGCAACATATCCCTGAACTCAAGCTTCCAATTGTAAGCATCTGCCATCCAGTTATACATAGATGTGTTTTTTTGACAAAACTTTATAAACATTGCTCTCCTGCAGCTAATGCTGGGCGATATTGTTATTTCGGTCGAGACAGCTGCACGTCAAGCAGAGGAGAGAGGACACACTCTTATTGACGAAATTCGAATCCTCACGGTTGGTTTTACACCCCCACTTTCTCCCAATCTCTCTCTCTTCCATTTTTTTGGCCCCCATGAATTTGGCTACTTATTAAAGAGAGATGAAAGAGGACACTGGCATTAGGGTTAACTGTGCATCAGCATTTTATAATGATCTGCAACTGGCTTCTCTTCTTCCATCTAGTAATTAAATTGTTTTAATATCAAACATTTAGTGTTTTTGAAATTGTGCAAATGTAGAGCATAAACAAGAAGCTAGGGTGGTTGCTTTTTTGGCATAGATTGGTGGGTATTTCAACAATTCTGTTCAGCTGTGATGAGTACCTTAATAATTATCTCGAGGCCTTTTTTTTTTCTTTAGGCATATGGATTCACGTTGTTTATACCTTAAAATATTGTTCATATGGATTCACATGAAATCCTCCCCAGAATTAAAAAATCCGCGATACGAGTCAGATTTGTGAAATGCATTGTAGGGTCTGGTTACATAATTGGGTTGTTTGATCACAGATAGCTGCAGAACGATTTTAATGTGTCATCAATCAGACAAATCTTGTATTGAATAAACTAGTGATGAATCATGAACTTTGACATTGTACTGGATGCTAGTGGATGCAGTGTTACTGATCTAAAATGCCCTGCGACCCTGCCTAGATGCTAGCCCCTTATCTGGTAGCTGCCCCTACTTCTACCAAATGAACCATGTCTAGCCCACTAGGTTCCGCATAGGTGCTAGGCCCCATTCAATGTCCACCTGGCTGTAACCGGCACCGTTTTTTAGAACATTGGGAGGGTGTCATTCTAAAATAGATTCAGATTGAAAGATATGATTAATACTGTGCTGGCTGGATATTGATTTGTTAATGCCCGGAATTATAAATTTATAATGGCTTTTATCTATAGGTTCATGGGCTGCTACATCTTCTAGGATTCGATCATGAGTTGAGCGATGAAGCAGAAAAGGAAATGGAGAATGAGGAGGAACTCTTACTGAAGACTCTTGGTTGGAAGGGGAAAGGACTCATTCACAGTGCATATAACTCTGAATCTAATGGGAGTCCACAGATTGATCGTTCAGATGGTAATTTACGAAATGAATTCTGATATGCTGGGTTCTGTCAATACAACTAATTTTAGTGGATATTCTCACCATCCATTTATAGCTCTATTTCTATTTCTGATATCCCAGAGAAAATCACATTTCTGAATTGTCAAAAGACAGGAAGAGAGAAGGCAGTCTCCGATTTTACAAACCAAAATTTGGATACATATTCTGCGACATGGATGGTAAGATATATAAAGGGTTGATTTTATGGTCTTTCATTGTTCTTATTTTTTGTTATTTTAAATAGACAGATACATGATGTTGATTCTTTAGCATAATTTCTCATTATACATTTTTTATATTGTTAATTTAAGGGACCCTGCTCAACAGCAAAAGCCAAATTTCTTTATCAACTGCAAAAGCATTAAAAGAAGCCTCTTCAAGGGGTGTAAAAGTAGTGATTGCCACTGGAAAAGTAAGAAACAACTATGTTCCTACTCCTGATTGGACTCCTAACTTCCTTGTTTGGGATACTTCTGTTGACATCAAAGCTATTTTTTCTCTCGTTCTTCAATATGTGATACAGACTCGCCCAGCTGTGATGAATATTCTGAAGATGGCGAAATTGACTGGCAAAGATGGCATTATTTCTGAGTTATCTCCTGGGGTTTTTGTACAGGTATAGCTCTGTACACGTCTAATTCTTTTTTTTTTTTTTAACTTAGACATATAGTTTTGTTGTTCATTTAGAAGTAATTAATATCCAAATTAACATTGCAATAAGATCCTCAATTGTCTCATCAAGTTCATCATTGTACATATCCAACAAAGGAAACTTGTCATTTGCGATTTCAACTCTTTTCCCTGAATGATTGATTTAACAATTCGTGTTCTTCTTTTCACATTACCTCGGAGAGTGAATGGCTTTCATTTAATGTCTTTGCGGTTGTGGGAATCTGTCTCTCGATGTGTTGTGACAGGACACTTCAGGATTTTCTTATTTCACAAGTCTAAAGTGAAATTTATTTTATCCTCATCTATTCTTTTTGCCAGAAGAAAGATAACTATTGGCAATTTTTCTTCTTGCAAAAAATGGTACTCCTATATAGGGATTAAATCCATTTATTCACTTTGTATAGGTAGGAATCAGTTACAGGCTGTTGCATTAAAAAAAAACTTTGTTATTAATTATAAATAAATAGTTCATATATATCCTACTCAAATACTCAATTATGTTGTCCAACTTCCAGGGATTGCTTGTCTATGGCAGACAAGGACGAGAAATATTTAGAAGGAATCTGGATCCTGGTGTCTGCAGTGAGGTTAGTGCATATCCTCTTTCGATGCAAAAAACATGTATTTTTAAGTTTAGACTAGTTTTGTCAATATTTGAATCTTTTATCTAAACTATTACAGTACATCTTATTTTCGCTGTAAAAAGAGTAATCTATCTAACTATATTTATTTATTTATTTTTCTTATAGAATTCTACCTGTTTGTTAAATGTTCTACTTTAGATCTTCAAACCTTCACTAAAATAAAACACTTGATTATTTTATCTGCATAATGAAAGTCATTTATGACTGAATTAACCAAGTCGTTTAAGTATTGACACGTTACCTTTTTTACAGGCACTTCTTTACTCTCTCGAGCATAAAATTCCTATTATCGCCTTTGCTGAGGATCGATGCTTATCATTGTTTGAGCACCCTCTGGTGGATTCACTTCATACTGTGTACAATGAACCGAAGGTGTCCTATTTTAAAATTTTGTTTCTAGTCTGTTTCTGCGTGTGGTTCACTTATGGTTTCTTGAATATTTGTTTGTCATTAATTTATGGACAGGCAGAGATAATACCATCAGTTGATCAGCTCATGGCGGGCGTAGAAATACAGGTTTACTTCTTTGCCCCTGTAGAAATATTACATCTGCTTTTCTAATAGAGAGGTTGGGGTTTGATTCGTTTGAATTCTTTCCTGCCCCTCCTTCCCATCTATAAAAAGGTTTTAAGTTTTCTTAAGGGGAAAAAACAGACATTCTCTGATTTCTCTTCCAAATATAAGTTGTTTATTATTATTGCTTGTGTAGTATATTCTTTTCATTCAGGCATCGTTTTTCTCAGTGCAATCCATTATCATTGCAGAAACTGCTCTTTTTAGACACTCGTGAGGGAGTTGCTGGTACTCTGCGGCCATACTGGGCTGCAGCTACAGCAGATCGTGCATCTGTTGTTCAAGCACAACCGGATATGCTTGAAATTGTTCCGCGTGGGACCTCCAAAGGTAGTGGAGTAAGAATACTTCTCGATCATCTTGGTGCTACTCCTGATGAGGTATGTCTTGCCCATCCTGACAATCTTAATTGCTAAGTCACAGTCAATGAATTTGTCTACTTAGATCTTAAGTTTCACATGCTTCTGTCGTATGTGATATTGATTGAATCAAAACGGAAACCAGAAAATTAAAACATAGATATAAGTTTCATATTACTTAATATTAACGTACATCAATTGAAGTATAAGTATAATTTGATATTTTTACTTGATATGTTCATCTGGTACATAGCGTCTTAAGGTTTATAAAATATTGAACAATTTTGGATATAATCAGGTGATGGCAATTGGGGATGGAGAAAATGATGTGGAGATGCTTGAATTGGCTTCTCTAGGGGTTGCTCTTAGCAATGGATCGGACAAGGCCAAGGCTGTCGCAAATGTGATCGGCCTCAGCAACGACGAAGATGGTGCTGCTGATGCAATATATCGGTATGCATTCTGAGTATTTTTTTCAGGCCGATTTATCAAGGCTTCATTTTTAGATTAAAGGAATGCACCTAATAAATTATATCCCAATTGAAACAAGAAATATACATACTCATCAAATTCTTTTCCATGACTCGGTTTATTTAAATTATAAGAACATAATGATATGATTGGATTTCGTGCTTCCTGTTATCTTTGTTGATGAAGGATTCCTAACTCGTATGGATGGAGATCGTAAAATCTCAAGTTCAGTTCATCCGTGTGAGTTCCGAAAGAAACATACCCTAGTGCCTGAGCTGTGTAGAACTTCATATCGACCTCAGTCTGTGATCAAACATAACATTTGCAATCGGTGATTAACATTTTCAACTCGATGTTTAGTTCAATAATATAGAAATTAACAATATGGTAAGAATCAGAGAAGCAAATCCATAAACTAGACACTGAGGAAAAAACAGGTCGTCTCAAAGCAAAAATGGAAAAATTCGACGTGGGGAGCATTTTCAAGTATAGCATACTATTGTTTAATTCGATTTGTCATAGTCTTCTTATTTACAAAAGTTCTTGGCTCCCTCTATTCCACAAAAGTCTGCTGAAAATATTGGATGCTGACTTTAAGAAAAAGTTTTAACAATTAGAGTATTGAAGAGTAATTTTACGAACTTTTATATAATTAAAAAATAATGATATATGGGTGTATTCCATGTCTTGACATTTTATTTTTATATCTGCATCAAACAATTTATATAAAATTACATAAAAATGAAATTTAAAATTACATGAAAATGAAAAGAAAAAAAAAATTATAGAAGAGAAGTGATTGAGAGGGAGACTTGTTCTTTTCCCCTTCATCCATCAAATGTTGACAAGTAACCTTATGTTGAACTTGTGATTATTAAAACGGAAATTGGAAACATTAGTTTGAATTAACTAACTTGTTTGAGTTTCCTTGAGTAGTTAAAATACCTTTATTTAATAGGTAAATGATTATGGTTTTAATGTTCAATAAATAAATATATATTTAAAAATTTATAGATAAAATACAAAATTTTAAATCAAATGTTGACAAGTAACCTTATGTTCAACTTGTGATTATTAAAACGGAAATTGGAAACATTAGTTTGAATTAACTAACTTGTTTGAGTTTCCTTGAGTAGTTAAAATACCTTTATTTAATAGGTAAATGATTATGGTTTTAATGTTCAATAAATAAATATATATTTAAAAATTTATAGATAAAATACAAAATTTTAAGCATAATAAATGACGTATGTGTGTTTTTGTAGAGCCACTTTGATTTCGGTTTCCTATTTTCACAAACTGTAACCCATTCCAAACCGAAACTGGACAGCACGTACGTAAATAATGTGCATATATCATATTGGTTGTAACATTAGTCTATCGTAAAGTAAACAATATCCCTGAGAAATAGCTTCAAAAACAAATGAATTATTCACCAATGTAACATCCACCAATAATGTTTCGAAATAATAAAACAAAAACTCAAACTTAATATGACAAGCTCTCTTTTTTTTTCGGATATAAGTTTGAACCAAAACAGAAAAACAACAGGACAAACGGATATTAGTCCCAACAGAAAGAAGAGGGAAATAACCCAAAGTAATGAAGAATAAGAAGTTGAAAACCAAAAGAGCCGCTATACTCTAGAGGCCTTGCTCGACGAGGTAGTCGCCAATCCTCTCGACCACCACATTGCACTGACCAGGGGTCATTGGCTCCTCGTATATCCCGATCAACAATGCCTGGGTCGTCTTCTTCACTGTTATCCCACCAGCACCCTAATCAATCAAGAATTCACAACAATCATATGAGTGATCGAAATTTGAATTAGACGTTCCGTAGAAGAAAAAAGAGAATCAAACTATGCTTCATTGAGTGTTATATCCTAGTTCGATTTCCATGTTCCAATTTTTGTGTTTTACTAGTGTTCCATCCTACAGAATCTATACCATGGAACACAAGATGAAACAACAAATACGAAACATGTGATTTCATTCGGTTATATCCACCATTAGATAATCAAATTGTGTTGTTTAGGATGTAACAGTACCACCATTAACAAATAACATCAAGAACACAGGAATCTTATGCTTAATTTCTGTATACTACAATTGAATTCTTAAGCATGCCACAATGAATATCAAGAGAATATTTAGTGACATTTTCAGAAAATTGATCTATAACAACACTAAGAAATGATTACCTTCTTTCCTCTAATCACAGCTCCGGGCTCCCCCTGAATTACCATGTACTTTGCGCCACCCAGAAATAAGCCGGTTGGAGCAAGTGTTCCCGGTTCCTCAAAATCAGCCATAATTCCATCTATTTCTTCCGTTTTAAACTGCAATTCGATCAAATTAAATTAGATCAGATGATAAAATATACTACTATTTCCTACTCTTCCATTTCCAAGCGTTTTACGTGTCTAGAACACTAGATCAAGCTTGATCGGAAGTAAATTTGTTCGTGTTCTACACCAATTTCAAACCTAAAATTCCTTTTCAGCACGAACTCAAAACACCATTAACAACAGAGAGATGAAGAGACCTGAGGGAAATTAGCACTCTGAGCCCAAACAGCGCCGTCGTGTCCGAGGATAGCGGCGGCGGTGAGATAATTGCCGTCGATCTCACACATCAAGTGATCGTCAACGTAGCTTTGCCACGACATTTTTTCTGGATTTGTTTCCGATGATTACTCCAAAAACTGAAAAAGAAAATTCTCGAGCTAAATTCTCTGCTAATTGTAGTGATGATCTTCCGATTTTCCTCTGAATTTATATAGATTTAGGAAAGTAGCGTTGAATTTAAGCTAAGTTTGTGGCGTCAGAGTTGTTGATGCTTTACACCTCCATTGGACGCATTATTAACGCTCATTCATACCAATCCACGTGACAACATCATGGTTGTAATATTCCCTCCACTTCCCTAATAATTATGAAATATTATTATTCTATAAATTATTTTTGAAGATATTATATAAATAAAAATCTCGTCGACTCATAAAATCTATTTTCTTATTCACAACTACTTTTTTCTTTCCTAAATTTCATTATTTTCATTCTTTTTTAAAAAATATTATAGTAACATTATTTTATCTCTATTCTTCAATATCACATTTACTTTATTTTATGACTAACCATAATATTTTATCATACCCTTCAACTTATTTACTTTATATATAAATTAATCAATATAATTTAATCGGTCAAAGAATTGAGCAAAAAATTTAAAGGGAGAGTATGGCCGTATGGGTTAGTATTTTATTTTTTTGGCAATATTATTTAATTTACTTTGTTGTGAAATACTCCCTCCGTTTTAGAAATATTTGCACCACTTTATGTATAAAATTTAAAAAAGGAAGTGTAATGAGTAAAGTGTTGAAGGTAATTTTATAAACTTTTATGGATAAAGTAAAGTAAATAATTTGAATTGAGAGTAAATGGAGTGACATTTTATATAAATATTTGAATATTATAAAGATGAGTTATAAAAAAAATTCATTTTTAATATTTACAATGACAATATTTGTAGTTACTTTCTATGGGGTTTGGAGGCAATCACCACCCTTGAATTTATTATTATTACACATATGTAAAAAAAAATGATTTTTTTAAATTTAAAATATATTAAAAAAATCAGGAAAAAAATTCTAGATCCATCTTGCTCTCAAGATAAGTTTTGGAATTTACCCTAGTTAATTTTGGAAATATTTATTTTATTATATATAGTCCATAACTCCATATAATATAAGATGCACCCTTTTTCAATTCTCTTTAATTTCGTATTTGCTTTCATAGTGACCAACGACTTGTACAATTGGGAAATATTATATTCAACGTGGCTTAAGCACTGAAATCCAACACAAAATAAAATAAAAATACAAAGATTGATTCAAATAGAGCTCACGTCTCTTTTCATCAAACTTCATATATTTAATTTTGATCTAAAATAAAATTTTACTAACACGCAAAATACACAATATAACAGAAAGACACACAATTTGTAATTCAATTTGAACCTAAATAAAAAACCCACAATATAACAGAAAGACACACAATTTGTAATTCAATTTGAACCTAAATAAAAAACCGAAAATGAATAAAAAGATGCTGTCAAAAATGAAAATGAATACCACACTCTATTTTAAGCTGCCAAAAAATAATGGCATTTCGCAAGTTCCACAACAAGTTGCCAAAAGTAGACAACACAAACTCACCAAACACGGGATCATGTTACTTAACTTTGTGTAGGACAGCTCGAACCTTGCGAATCAAAACTGAGGAAGACGTAAACGAGACAGGCTAGAAGGGTAAAACAGGGAAATTAATGAACTTGATACTTCCTAGAGAATGTTGGGAAGCTGAGAATCCAGTCTATGCTGCAACTCTTTGATCTTCATTGAGAGCTCTGACTTCTGCTCTCTGTAGCTTTCGAGTAAATAGTCTTTTCCGTTGATCATTTGCTTTAGTTCGTTAATTTCACTCCTCAACGTTTCGATTTTTTCACCATCTCTTCTTCTTTTATCTTTAGACCCCAAGTTGCTTTCAATATTAGTATTATACCCATTTAGATGACCGTTGGTCTCCTCTGCAGGCTCTGCTATATGATCTGCAATTGCCTTCCTTAATCTCTGAATTTCCATTTCTGAATCAATCAAGTCCCGATTTGCAGCAGCCAGCGTGGATTGCAAACAGGAAGAATGTGAAATCTGAGCTCTAATAGAATTCTGAAGCTCCGCGATTTGATCTTGCATTTCCAGTATCGTATCATCTCTTCTTTTCAGCTGCTGTCTCAACTTTTGGATAACCTCCCGTTTGTTGAAAATGTCTGAACCAGATTCTGAAATACATGGGGAGTCGGAGCTGTTTGAATGGCGGAAAGGCTTATGGCGGTCTGGAGAAGATGACCACATCATGCCATTGTCTTTGTTGAACTCGGGTTGGGGAACAGTCACGAGAGCTGTGTCAGGTTCGGTCACAGTATGATCATTGTGTGGCTGTTTGACATTCCTGGATCCTGGTTGATCACCACAGAAGCTAGAAATATAAGTCTAATAGAGAACAGATTAAATACTACAATTTGAATCATTTTCGTTTCCAATACAAAGACACGAAGATATGTCATTTGTCTATGTCTATGGTTTTCTTCTGGCATGAGAATGAGGTGAACGACGATACAAGAGTCAGAACGGAGCAAAGCAAGAACATAAATCTCCCAAATGTAATGCATATGTTACCGTCTAGCCCAAATAAATCTTCCACTAACCAATAACAACTATGGGCGTATGTTTAAATTACCAAGAGATCCCCAAACAGCAATCACTAACTAAATATAACAAAGAAACCAAAGAAGACTTTATAAGTTATAACTCAAAACTATTTGGATATATGTGATCTGGATTTACCATTGTAATCATTATAGAAACCATCTTCTTGACTAAAACAAAAGGCATTTGAACGACAATTGCAGCTCCTTCGTTTGTCCCAATCAACAGATTTTCCATCTGCACTACGATAAACACACAAATAGAATAAAGAGACTTATGGAATGAGTCACATTAATTTGCAACCTATACCTATTGAACCTGAGCCGCTATTATCCACTCGTTTAGTATCAATGACCTGCTTAAGCTTATATCCCAGGCGACCTGACAGCATACTCAGCACAGCTCCCCCTGCAATAACAACCCAGTTTACACGACCCTCCTGAAAATCTCTCGTCCCCCTAGGTACATCCCCGCTTCTTGGCTTCATCACGAAAGTTACGAGATAATAACAGGTTCCACTCATCCACCAAATACCTGCATTTAGATGTAAATAAATATGGCTCCAGTAATAGCTTTTTGACACATTACTACAAAATTAGTAAGTTATGACTTATGAACACTCAATTTTTTAGTAATTTGTCTTAGAACACCACAGCAGGTGCCAGAAAACATACTACAAAATGCATAATATAAGCAAAAATTCAGTAATCCATAAATAAAACCAAACAAATGAAATTACCCAAACCTACAATACAAACAATTGCTTATTCAATTCTACTCACAGCTTTATTTCAGAGGTAAATCTCTACAACGAAATCTGTATTCTGATAGCCAATTGCAATCAGATTGACCAATTTTGGGTAATGCATCGTCGTAAAACTGTATCCAATCGAATTCCCCTAAACTAATGAAACCTAATTAAGAACATGAAATAGTCTAAAATAAACTGCAAACTCAGAATTTTGAGTTAATTAAGCGAACGATGAGAGATGTACCACCAAGGGTTTAAGAGAGATGAAGAACTGCCATTTCTGCTTGCTGGATAAATAACAGTAACGAGCTGACAAGATGTACGATGTACGGAATGAGTAATCAGAAAAGGTCTTTACGGCGGCTCTGCTGCCGTAGACGGCGGCGGCGACGGATAACCGATGGGAGGGGAACGATGAAAATGAAAGGTGTTTGTAGATTTAGCTTTCTTAATTTAGAAAATGTGTTTTCCGGTTCTTGTGTTAATTACCAATTCAAGATTTCCTTTATGAGTAATTTTACCATGATTTTTGGAGCTTTTTTATTACTTAGTTTTCGATTATTATAAATTAAAATTGTAGAAAATTTCTCAAAAATCTGAAATACTAATTTATAATAATATTTAAAATTAATAATTTATTTTTACCAATATTTAAATGTTTAAATTAGATTGCACTAAGCCCGTGATTTAATTTTGTACTTCCTCATATTATGCATAATTCTCATTAAAAATGTAAATATTTATTGATATTAAGGGTAAATTTATAATAAATGTAATTAATTTGCAAAACGACTTATATTTTAAAAAAAAAAAAAAAAAAAAAAAAAAGCCAAGACTACTTACTATAATATAAATAAAGAGGGAGTAATTAAATGTATAAATAATGAAATTCAAAGCTAAATCAAGTGACGGATTTAAAAAATATTTATAAAATTCGTACAACAGACCGCTTCTTAATAAAGGCTCCAATTTCCAAAGAAACTTCAACACTAATTCATCTTTACATCAACTATACATTTAATAAACTATTTCTACACCATTCGAGAACGAGTAGCCGTAGATTCGCGAGAGTATGGATTCGCAGAGCAATTCTCAGATGAAGGTGGTGGAAGGAGAGTACGGATACGTTCTCCAAGATGTGCCTCATCTCTCCGATTACATCCCTAATCTCCCTGTATGTTTTTTTTTTTTCGTATATATTCATTAATCGGTTCCTGTTTCCGCCCTTCAATGTTGTTTACTGTGTTCGTGTATATGCTGCGTGTCGCAATTTCAAATGTTGTTGTGTGGTGCATTTTTGCGTGATTGAGTTTTTGGTGGATTTTTGTTTGAGGATGATTTTGTGAAATAATGAAAATATATGTTTGGCCTGGCCATTTCGGGGAGTTGAGGAAATGGCGTTTTGGTTGATTGCACAACTGTAGAGTCTGCAACATTCGGTGATGTAACTGCCCTATGCATTTCCAGAAACTGAATGGCTGATCAGTGATCATTTTTTATGTGAATGCATTTAGTTTGTAGGGGAGCAGTTCATGAGTTAGGATTTATGAACAATATTCAATCTATGGGGTTTCTCGTAATAGGTCCTGGGATGTTTGTGGCCATTTACTTCGTAGAACTCACATTATGATGTCCACAGTCTACAGGGATCAGCTAAGAATTAGAAGTTCCTGGAGAATGAACACAAAATACTGTGAAAAAATATGCTAAACTAAGCAAAATGAGCAAATACGTTCAATTTGATTTTCTGATTGAAGCTGATAAAATAATCCTCTTCTCCCTCCTAAAAAAGCAGAGGTTGGGAAGTTGAAGTGTTTTGACTTAAGATACATCATACGTGAGAAGTATAAAACCTGAAGAAGTGACCACTGACATTGATGCTTTATTTATTTTGCAGACACATCCCAATCCTTTACGCTCCAATCCTGCTTATTCAGTAGTTAAGTAAGTAATCCATTTTCTCACTCCTCAGTAAGTGTCTCGTGGTATATGTCCAGATTTCATAATTTGTTTACAGTACAGCATCTGTTACATTTCTTATGATTTCAGGCAGTACTTTGTCGATATGGATGACAGTGTCCCTCAAAAGGTGGGTTCACTATGCAATTTTTTTTTTTAAGTGAGTCTGAAATAAGGTCATAATTATACTGCAGCATTGCGCTATGCCCTAGTAGTGAAAGACTAATTTTTTTTACGGTTCTTGGACCAATTATGTTTAGTTTGATGACATCTTTACAGATTGTTGTACACAAGGACACCCCAAGAGGGGTACATTTCCGGCGAGCTGGACCCCGTCAAAAAGTATGCCTTTCCTTTTCTTTTTTTTTCCAAATCATAGGAGTTGGGAATCCCAAATTTGAAATGCATAAATGTTACACAGGTATGTTTTGCTTCAGAAGAAGTGAATGCTTGTATTGTGACATGTGGGGGCCTCTGTCCTGGCTTAAACACGGTGACCAGGGAGATTGTGCATAGCCTTGATTATATGTATGGTGTTGGAAATGTCCTCGGAATTGATGTAAGTTGCATGATTATTGCTAGTTGTGATGTTTAAAGAGGTGCTACATAGGTTGAAACTGTGATATATTATCAAGTGCTGCTGTTATAGCTTCTTTTTAACAGTTCTGGGTTGAAATTCTATAAAATCCATGCAACACATGTTTCCTTGTCTGTGTTTCATATTTAATATTGTAATTCTTGTCAATCTCATGTTTGCTCTATTAAGGGTAGTACTGCAATTTCTTTACTGTTTTATAGTCTCATAAAGCAAACGCTCTTCACTTAGGGAGGCTATAAGGGATTTTATTCAAAAAATACCATTACTTTGACACCAAAGTCTGTGGATGACATACATAAGCGTGGTGGGACCATTCTAGGAAGTTCTCGAGGTGGTCATGATACAATGAAAATCGTTGACAGCATTCAGGACCGTGGAATTAATCAGGCAAGTGTTCGTTTTACTTTGTATTGCAAGAATATCTGTACCAGTGATATGTAGTATGACTTTCTGCTTAGGAATGCTCTATGGTTTCTGTCTGTAATGAACTGCAGTTGGACACTGATGAACGCTATTATACTGGCTCAGGTTTACATAATTGGAGGAGATGGCACCCAAAAAGGAGCAGCTGCTATATATGAGGTAATCTTATTTATGAAGTTTTACCTCCTAATGGCTAAAAGATGCAATTTAAAATTGGCTTGGTAGGTGATATAGGCTTTTTGGTAATTAGCTGGAAATTTTAGATAATAAATTATCTCAGTTCCTTTGGAGAAACGGATGCAGAAAGTTCTTTCTTATCCATGGTTTCTACTTATTCTCGTATATAAAGACTTTTTATGGGTTTTCATGTGATGCTAATATGCTATCATGATTCTCAAACATCAATTCTCACATTGTGCTTATATTTACACAATCTTTGCAATGATGTCGTGCAGTTCTTCATAAACTTATAGCTGCTTCTTAAGTTTTTAGTTTCAGTTCTTGACTAGAGCTCAAATTGAGGTTTCTTCCTTTCATTGCATGGGTCATTATACTGCCTTTATAGTCAGTCCAGTTTCATTTTTCGAACATAAATGTTGATCCTTTGATTTGTCTGGTCTGAAATAATACATGCTCAAAATTTCTGGAGATATCCTCGTTGCCTTATGTTTCATGTTGTAGGAAGTCCGTAAGCGGGGGCTAAAGGTTGCAGTTGCTGGGATTCCTAAGACAATTGACAATGACATACCGGTACCTTCCATTTTTCATTTGTATTGGGTTCCTTGTATGGATTATCTAGATCATATATGGTTAACTTGAAGGAAAGAAATAAAAGTTAGAAAAGTTTCACAAATAGAGTGTTGCATTTATATATTACAGTAGTAATTTTCTTTCCTCCAATATACTTGAATGTATGTTTAATACCATGTAGGCTGTATTGGCAAAACTATGATCTGTTCCAAATTTTCTGCTGAATCCATGACTTTCTTGCATCGTAACCCACATGAATTTAAACCTCTATTCCATCTTCTGATATTTGGTCAAACTGCAATTGGAGTTTATGAACTCCAGTCTTTCCTACATAAGAATTTCTTTCTTTCCATTACTGTTATCAGGTTATTGACAAGTCATTTGGTTTTGATACTGCCGTCGAGGAAGCTCAACGTGCCATTAATGCTGCACACGTTGAGGCTGAGAGTGTAGAGAATGGAATTGGTGTAGTGAAATTAATGGGCCGCGAGAGTGGTAAGATGAATATACACCCACCCAATATTAAGTCAGCAGTAGTTCTGAAGGATTTTATGTTTTTGGGTGTTGTATTTCTGCCTATATTCCAATTATGTTGAATATAAGATAATATTAACTCCTCCCTCATTTCCAAAGGAGCGTTTAACGCAATAATATGAATAAAAATTAAGATGGCCATTTCAAATAACTGAAACATCTGGATATTTGAGAAGTTATGAACTGCCACATATTTAAGCTTACAATTTACCTATTAAATGAAGTATGTCCAGGCTGGCATTTTCGTAGAATCCTCTAACCTTTTGAACTATTTGTATAGGATTTATTGCAATGTATGCTACGCTGGCTAGCCGAGATGTTGACTGTTGTTTGATACCGGAGTCGCCTTTTCATCTAGAAGGGCAAGGTGGACTTTTTGAATATATCGAGAAAACCCTTAAAGAAAATGGACACATGGTCATTGTTATTGCTGAAGGAGCTGGTCAGGATCTTTTCTCTGCTACAGAAGAACGAGATGCTTCAGGGAACAAGCGATTTCAAGACATCGGGTTATGGATTTCTCAAAAAATAAAGGTGTGGGTCATGTTATAAATTGTCTAAGAAGTTCATAGAAACAGAATATATGATAGAAAATAAATTACAAAATTAGGCATCATTGACTTATGTGCCCATGAATACAAATTAGGTGTCAATATATTCTTGTGACTGAAATAACAAAATTAATATTGTTGACTGATTTATGAGTCTCTCAGATTATTAATTCCAAAACCTGAGTTTACTGAAAGATAATATATTATGTCGATTGGTTGCTCAGTATGTCGATTTTTACAGGAACAATTTTCAGCTGAAAGCAAACATCCTGTCACTCTAAAATACATAGGTTAGTGCAATCAAGAAAATTTTGTATCACATTTGTTTCAAACTAGAAACTAACTCCATGTTTTCGTAGATCCAACTTACATGATCCGAGCTATTCCTAGCAATGCATCCGACAATGTGTACTGCACACTCCTTGCTCAAAGTGCTGTTCATGGAGCAATGGCAGGCTTCACAGGCTTCACAACTGGGCTTGTCAATGGCCGGCATACGTACATTCCTTTCAACGTAAGTTTCATTATGAGATACTCGTACTTTCATGAGAAGTAGGAATCTGTATTTTTATTCTCTTCTTGGACTAAAACTTCTAGACTTTGGGAAAATTAATACAGTTTGTCGAAAAACAAATGTTGGGCTGTTTGATGCTTTGAATTTGTTATCATATGAACATGACAGGAAGTGTGTTGCTATCTGGTTTGTGCAGCGTATTACTGAAGAACAAAACAGGGTTGTCATAACGGACAGGATGTGGGCAAGGCTTCTCTCTTCAACTAATCAACCGAGTTTCTTGAGCCCTAAACAGATGGAGGACGCCAAAAACGAGGAGGTACCTCAATCTCAACTGATGGACGACGCCACAAATTGTGGAGATGAGAAAACAGGTCAAAATGGCACCAGTAAAAATAAGAAATAAACGCCCTTGAGATAGCTCCGAAACTGATCCGCATAGTCGTCTTCCAACGTACAAGATTTGTTTGTTCTAGACTATTGAGCTAATGGGGTCATGTAGGAACAAGTTTCACCTTTACTGATCTGTTAGGATGCCTTGTGTTCGCCTTGTTTTTTTATTTAGAGATATACAACTAATAGCTGATCCTTTTCTGCATGTATTCCACTGATCACACGTGATTGGTTATTAGTAAATGGTAAGTAATTAACAAAAATGCACTGTATTTTCACTTGGAATTTCTTTCATCTTGCCAAGAATATTATAAATGTGAGAAGAAAATTAATACTTCATTAAATTGTGTTAGAAGAAGAAGCCGAGGCTTTTTTTTTTTCAAGAAATATAAATTAGTTATATTTTCTTCTCTGGAGTGTGGAAAATTATTTGAGATTTTAACACAAGTGTAGGAAATTACTCAGTCCATTCCACAATTATTTATACATTTATCTTATTCTTTGTTCCACAATTGTTCATATACCCCTAAAAAAGAAACTTCTCCATAATTCAACTTTCATAAAAAATTTACACAAAATGCTTTTATTTTTATACATTACACTTT
Source organism: Galeopsis tetrahit (assembly GCA_963675135.1). Classification (NCBI taxonomy): domain Eukaryota; kingdom Viridiplantae; phylum Streptophyta; class Magnoliopsida; order Lamiales; family Lamiaceae; genus Galeopsis; species Galeopsis tetrahit. Next base: position 2,392,270 of record OY776125.1, on the reverse strand, counting down.
TGTGGTGCGAAAATCGATGAGACAAAGAGAGTATTAGATTTTAACAGAAGTGGAGATGAGATAAAGGTAGTAAATTATACTTGAAAACCCCAGCAGCAAACATAACAAACAAAAAAGGAATGCATTTCTGAACAAACTAAATCATACAACTCAATCAAATCAGTGAAAGCATTGCTTTGAAACAGTGGCAAAACTGAAAGATGACACTACGAATTCTTGGTTACTGTACAATCAGATAATGGACGTCTCTCGTTTTTTGGCAGTAAGTATGGAGGAAGAAAGGACGGGACTACAAAGGCCAATACTAAACAAACCACTACCAAAACTACGACATACCAAGCCTTGTGAGGAATGCCCAGCAACAATTCATCACAAACTGCCATAAGAACAAGAAACGTCAAGAAAATCAAATCACATTTGGCTGTATTTTATTAGACTCTAATGTCAAGTAATGTGTTCTATTAAAACTAATGCATCTAAATGATTGTGCTAAAGAGAAAAACAGTTGATGAGAGGTTGAGTAACATTTCGAAACATGATATGGCCTACAATACTACTATGAACATACAATATTGAAGATATATGAGAAATCAGTACAATGAGATTATAGCAGGATAAAAGAGAAATATAGAAAAGTTTGTAGTATAAATTTTTATTTTTTTGACTGAAGCAAAAGAACAAAAAGAAACAATGTTGATGCTCGCTGAGAATTCAGTGTATAGTTTACGAAGAAAAAGAACTGTGTATGAAAAGCACTAGGGAAAATGTTTGTGGTACCTATATTAAAAACGACGTGCTCCCTTTCCTGTTTCCCTGGTATTGCAACAACCCCTTCAGGTTCCACGTTCACCAGAACAGAGATTTTACCCTGAGCCAATTTCAAGAATGGTAAACATCCAAAAGAGAGGAATGATGATACTTATTTACAGGCAAGAAAAAGCATTAACAAACCTGTTCACCCAATGAGAGGAGTCCATCAGTTTTGAAAATTAACTTTTCGGTATTGAGCAATTTTCTTCCTTGATTCAGCCCCAAATCTGAAGTACCTCTCTTTAGTTGCAAAGAGAAACTGGAAGGTATCTGCTATTTCCTTAAAGCTCATTAGTGAATGTTGTCAATAAAAGTTAGTATATGACAATATAGATAATATGATTCACATACAGAAGCAGGATATGATATCTTCACTTCATACCACGTCTGGGGCCTCAATCCTTGCAAGTGGTAGAGGCGAGCACCATTTTGTAACGGCAGATTTTCCTTCAACAGCTCCTCGCCAACATACAAATCTTTTTCTTTAACCCTGTCAAATTTCCTAAAAACTAGTGAAAAACACGAACAGGCAGAACTTATTATTCAACTCATCATCACTAACAAGATTTTCACTAATTCATACCATGTATTTTTGTTTTCTTATCAATATCCATTAATCTAAATATATTTGCACCTTCATCAAGATAACAGTCAATTTCCGAAAAGTACGAAGACTAAGTTTTTCATAGGAACAGAATGAAGACACATGAACAAACTCAGTCGATTTTCCAATCACTTACATACTTCCATGAACATAAGAAGATGCGCTGAGTATAGTGATCAGAGTGCATAAGCACAGGCACCGAACCCATATCATATTTCTAGTCAATCAAAATTTCTTGTTTCAACTTGATTTGAATTAAACCTGAAAGAACAATTAACATTGAATTCAACCAATATTGTGAGAAGCTGCGCAATGCAATTAACGTGTTTATTCTTTACATTCACAGCAGCATTTTTTCAAACAGTATGCTGACAATCAAAGCAAACTAGGAGATTATTCAAACTATTTTCTGGGCTCTCCGAAATGCAATACCAATCAACAACGCATAAATTTGATATTACTTAATTGATAAACTTTCATTCGGATCTTTCTCTGGCCTAGATTTCTCAAATTAAAGCCAAGTTCAGCAATGCAATATCTATCGACTTAAACAATTAACAGGTCACAACCGCTGACCAACACACAAGGTGTGGGGGTGTTCATGTAAGCAATGACCTCTAAAAACATAAGATAAACAATTCTAACCATGTATATCGATCTATATATACATATATATTTACAGACGAAACTATGAAAACTTAATCACCTGATTAAGCACGATGAACCAGAAAGCAACTGGGAAGAAAATGGACAAACGAGTGTGCCAGTGCCGAGGGGGAAGAGCGAAGGGGATGGGGAATCGGTAATACGATAAAAAAATATATATATATTAAACTTGGGCCAAAAACATAATTTTGGCTCATTTGTTGAAAGTTTTACAGCACCCTTTATAGGTTTTCCGTAATTTTTTTGGCAGAGATTGAGAAAAATAATTAACTAATAAATATCTTCTTGAATATTTTCTAATTGACGTGATGAAGAAGTCTTTAATTTCACAGTCTCTTTATTTCTGTAATTTGAGTTATAATCGTTTTATTGTTCTATCTTTTCCATTTATTTAAAGTTTTAAATTTTTTATTTCTTTTCTAAATTGATTTATAACGGTCTTCATTCTCTTTCTTCACCCATTTTCATTTACATTTTCTAAATTTAATACACCCATTTTTATTTACATTTTCTAAATTTAATACTATGTTAATTTACTTTTTTTTTATAATTTTTTTTTTTCACTTTTAATATTTTTCTATGTTTCTTATATGAATAAATAAAAAATTACATAATATTTTTTATTTCTTTTCTTAATTATTTATGACTGTTTTTTTTTCTCTCTTTTCATTCATTTACATTTTCTAAATTTAATACACTCATTTTTATTTACATTTTCTAATTTTAATACTATATTAATTTACTTTTAAAAAAAAATTATTTTCTTTTTCATTTTTAATATTTTTCTATATTTCTTATATGAATAAATAAAATTTCTATATTTCTTATATGAATAAATAAAAAAATTACTGGGTTCGAGTCATGGAGAGGGAAAAAAAGGGATGGATATTTAACTTCCATCTTACAATACCTAGTATAATATAATTATAAGGGAAGGATATAGTTGTACAATTATATGCAACATTAACCTTAATTTTAACTCTAAATAAAATTGTTTTTTATCCTAAAAACTAGGAGTTGGAATTACCCTTATTTAGGAATGCTTATAAATATAAGTGATTTCGCACTCAAACCATATTGTCTTTTTTTTCAAAATTTTAATGTAGGTGATCAAATCATATTTTCCATATTTGTATTCCTTATTTGTGAACAGAGAAAAAATGCTTTACTTTAAAATGATAGAGATTGTGGACCATGACATAGAACAGTAAGTATTTTATCAATTTTTTTTATATTCCTTTTATTATTGGATTTTCCTCTAGTTGCGTTAAAGCATTACTTTCCTCTCTTGAACTAGTTTTTCATGAAATAGAGTGTTTTTAATCTATACATACAAAGGAATAAGAATGTTTCTACATCTTAATTAATTTTGTTTTATTTGCATTTTATTAAAAAAAATTAGATTTGAAGATAGAAACTTTTTCAAAGTGTTATTTATTTGAATTTATTTTTCTATTTATAATTATTTGTGTATATCATCTACTAACATTTGTGGTGAAAACTAATGGTAAAGAATTTTCTAAAATTATCTATTCATTCATATTAAGAATATTTCATAAATTTATTTTCCTTTTCCATTCATTCATGTTAAGAATATTTCAAAAACTTATTTTTCTTTTATATTCTAGATATTGTTCTATTAAAATTATTTTTGCATATTTCTTGAAACTTTAGCCAAACAACCATCATTATTATTCAGATTTATCACAGGAGTAGATTTAGGGTTTGTTTGCAAACTCTACAAACTGCTTAAAAGCACTTCTAAAAAGTAAAAGTTGTGAGAGGGCAGCTTTAAAAAAAGTGATTCTACAAGCAGTTTGTAGAATTTGAAAACACCCCCTTATACTTGCAAACTCTTTTATATTTGTAGAATTTGAAAACACCCCCTTATACTTGCAAACTCTTTTATAGTAGGACATATAGAAACATGACGTATAGGTTTTGGAGTAAAGAGAAAATTAGTGGGGGTGAATTTAGCCCGCAAATCATATTGCCTCCGATAGTCAATTGACTAACCGTTTGATCAATTTTGATCGAAAGAGTGACAAATTTTAATAGTGACTAAAGAGTGATATTTTTCTATTTGTATTCCTTACAAGTTTTCAAGATTTGTTAGCTCTTATCTCTACATCCATGTTATATCTTCTTAGATTTTCCATCTCCCCCGTCTCTGGTGTGAGAATATGTGATCCCCGTTTAATGAGGGAATGTGAATGATTCAATATTTATAAATTTATAAGATTATTTACAAAAAATAAAAAATAATAATAATAATCATATCAAAGAGGCATATACAAAAGATATGGACTAAAATAAAAAGATATTATTCCTATATTACTATTTCCTATTACCCCCGTCAAGTATGTTGTGAATGCAATCGAACACGAAGTTTGGAACGTAACAATTCGAATTTGGGGAGAGAAAGACTTTTGGTGAAGACGTCGGCAAGCTGAAGAGTAGACATGACGAACTTGGTGATGAGGCGACCAGAGGAGACCAACTCGCGAACAAAGTGACAGTCAATGTCGATGTGTTTTGCTCGTTTATGAGCAACTGAATTTTTACTCCGAAACAAGACACTTTTGTTGTCGCAAAGCAGCGTGTGAGCCGAGGAAGGAAGCTGGCCAAGCTCCCGAAAAAGTTGAGTAACCCAAATCATTTCTTGGGTTGTGTTCGTGAGTGCTCTATACTCGGATTCACAACTTGAGCGAGCAACAGTGGTTTGTTTCTTCGCCATCCAAGAGATTAAATTTCCGCCCAAAAAGATTGAATAACCATAAGTGGAGCGATGAGTCTCAGTGCAACGGGCCCAATCCGCATCAGAATAACCAACGAGCGAGTAATCACTTGTCCGGCCAAAGGAGAGCCCATAATTGATAGTGCCCTTAACATATCTGAGGATCCTTTTGACTGCGAGGAAGTGGTCAGTGGTCGGCGAGTGCAAAAACTAACTGACATGATTAACAGTATATGAAAGATCAGGACGCATGATCGTTAGATACTGTAAGGCGCCGACAAGCGAAGGGTAAAGGGTGTAGTGGGCAAAAGGGGCCCCTATACTAACCAAAGATTCCCCGACTGCAAGGTGAGTGGAGACATGTTTGGAGTCGAGCAACTGCGCTCGAGATAAGACATCACGAGCATACTTCGCTTGGCTGAGAAAAAGACCAGTCGACGAGTGAGTAACCTCGAGGCCGAGGAAGTAGCTCAGGCGACCAAGATCTTTGACCGCAAATTCCTTGTTGACACGACGAATGAAACGCCGAATAGCATCCTGGCCACTCCCTGTAACAATAATGTCATCCACATAAAGTAAGAGGTATAAAGTGACTTTACTACGTCTGAAGTAGAAGAGTGAGGGATCTTCTCGGCTGCACAAAAAACCCAACGGCTTAAGGAAGTCACTAAAGCAAACAAATCAAGCGAGGGGAGCTTGCCAAAGACCATACAATGCCTTCTTGAGGCGACAAACATGGTCAGGAAAGCGAGGATCAACAAAGCCAGGAGGTTGAGCCATGTAAACAGTGTTCGTTAATTCATGTATTATGTAACACCAAAATACACAACCGCAAGTATACAATGTATATCGTAGCGTGGCAAATACAAGGTCGATCCCACAAGGAGGTGTAGTGTAAAAATGTATTTTGTTGATTGAATTCTAAATAGACGTGATCGATAAGTTTGAAAGTTATAATTATCCCTAATTATCTACCAATTTGTCACACAAGTAAACAATTAAAAGAGGGGTGGGTCACTTGTGCACTCAAGTACACGGTGTACTTGAGTGAACTTTTAATGGTCAACGGTTGACCGTTGACCGATTTTTTTTTTCCATTTTTTTTTTTACAGAAAATTTACATTTTTCAATAATATTTTCATCTATTTTAACATACATTTTTCAGTTATAATAACATACACTTCTCAATTATAATATCATACATTTTTCATTAATATATACTCCCTCTTATTAATTTTATAAGTCATTTTAACTTTTCGTTTTCTTTGCAAAATATAAGTCGTTTTGCACTTTTCAATGCAAATTAATTGCATTTATTCCAGATTTAACTTAAGATCAATAAATATTTACATGTATTTTTTTTAATGAAAATTACAAGCATTGATTAAGGGTAAAATGAGAAGTCAGTTGTTTTCTTAATATGCGTGCATGGGCTTAGGAATTAGGATGACATATATTTTGAATAGGAAGGAGTAACTTACATTTTTCATTAATAGAACATACACTTTTCAGTTATAATAACATACATTTTTCATTAATAGATCATACACTGTTCAATTATAATAACATACACTTTTCAATTATAATGACATACATTTTTCAGTTATAATAACATACACTTTTCATTAATAGAAAATACACTTTTCAGTTATAAAATCATACATTTTTCAGTTATAATAACATACATTTTTCATTAAATATAACATACACTTTTCAATTATAAGAACATACGCTTTTCATTAAAAAACAAATATGCACTTTTCAATATATTAACATACACTTTTAAAAAAAATAAAAAAAAATAATAAATGTCAAAGTTTGACCAGTCAAAGTCCACTCAAGTACACCGTGTACTTGAGTGCATACAAGACTTTGGCTTAGAAGAGTAATAGAAATTCGATCAAAGTTCATGCAAATCACGGAAACGAGAGAAAATACGGATGAAACTCAAATAAGAGAAAGTAAGTTCAAGACATTTGCAATATTTAGATATTCATCTATGATTTATGACTCATTCAAATGACAATTAAGTTTGTCCTCTTATAAGGTTGACCACTAAAGAAGAATTAATCAATCTCTCGATCTAACTAATCCAAAGGAAAATACAATATAAGTTTGTATCTCTACCTCACAAATATTATATTACCTAAATTAGCCCAAATATCATTTAATTCCCTCCCAATAACTAATCCTCTCTCGAGATCATAATAATATTGGGTTGCATACTTATGTATGATCAATGGAATAAATCTCTCGATACTACCCCAATTAACAATAGATAAAACACATTATCATGGTCAATAATAACATGCTTTCATATAAGGATTAAGCACACAAATAAGAGACAAACACCATTTAAAGTAAGAAATTAGTTCATAAACTTCAATCTAAATATTTACAAAACCCTAAAACCAAAAGTGTTCTAGCCAACAATCAACATAATCAAAGTGTTAAAAAATTTAAATTACAAAAAAATAAAACAAAATGAAAAAAGAAAGCTTAGTCTCTTCTTAAGGTGTTCTTCTTGTGAGAGGAATCTCCAAACGTATGCCTCCTTCCTCCTTCTTCCTCTTTTTTTTAAGTATGACTAGAGGATTTATTTATAACTTGAAAATTAGGGCTAAAACTTCTAGAAATTGATTATAAAAATCTTTCCAAAAATATAATTTACCTTTCTCTCTTCAATTTCCAAATCTTCTCTCTTTCTCTTTTTTTCAAATTTCACTTTCTTCTCTCAGTCACTTGCTTGGGGCTCAAGCTGCTTATTGAGCCCAAATTATTTCTTTGAATTAATTTGGCTCGTTTTACCCACGAACTCTATTTCTTCATTCGTTGACTTCACTGAAAATTAGGTATGTATTTTTTCCTTCCAAAATAGTCATTTTTCCTACAAAAATGACAAAACACTACATTTCATTATTTTGATCAAAACATCCATAATCGACCAATTAATCAATGAAATCACATTAAAAATGAGCTTCACATGTGCATAAAAAATGAGCTCCATAAACGAACTGACCTCAAGGGAATCAGGCGAGGATGGAGCATGAGCAACCGAGAACGGGAACACTGATTCATCAAACTGAGCATGACGGGTGGTGTAGAAGTGGGAAGCGATCGTAACATCGAAACCCTTTATGTGAAGAAATGTATCCCATAAATATGCACGGAGCACTGCGAGGAGCAAGCTTGTGGAGAGTATAGTCGCGAAGATACGAAAATATCATACATCCAAAGGTTATGAAGTTCGCAAAGTTGGGGGCAGTGTCGAACAAGAGCTGAAAGGGCGAGCTGTCTTTGAGAACAGGTGTGGGCAGCCGATTACTGATGTAGACAGCAGTGGATAAGGCATCAACCCAAAAGTGAGCAGGCATGCTCGACTGAAACAATAAGGAGAGCCCAGTTATAGTGAAATTGCGATGTTTGCGCTCAACCCGACCATTTTGCTGAGGAGTGTACGTGCACGAGATGCGATGATGAATGTCATAGTCGACAAGGAAACCACGAACGCGACCATTAACAAATTCAGTTCCACTATCACTCTGGAAAACTTTGATCGAGGTGGAAAACTGGTTGCAAACAAGGGTGTGAAACCGAACAAACACATCGTAGAAATCAAACTTGGCGTGCATAGGATAAAGCTAAGTGAATCTGGAGAAATCATCCACAAATATGACATAATATATAAAACCATCATTCGAAGCAATAGGGGCAGGTCCCCAAATATCACAATGAACTAAATCCAAAATACGAGATGCTCGCTTCTCATTTAATGCAAAAGAAAAGTGTTTACTCTTAGCCAACTGACATGGAGTACGTAAGCCTGAGTTGGGAAAAACAGAAGTAAGGGACAACAAGCCCAATTTATTCAACAAATTAATGATAAAAATAAGAACATGGCCTAATCTACGATGTTAACACTCAAAAGAAGCTTTCAGCGACGAGCTTCGTAAAGCAGCGACCAAGGCTGAAGTGCCCTGCTCCAGGGCATAGAGTCCTCGACTATGCCGACCCCTCGCCAAGCAGGGGCGGACCCAAAATGAAAAATTGAGGGGGGCCAATAGTAAAATTTTAAAGTAATAAAATTATTATATACATTATTAAGCTCATATATAATATATGAAGTATTAATTATCATAAAATTTTCAGAATATAATGTTAAACTCACAACCCGTTAAAAGTATTACTATTTGGCATGGTCCATCTTGGATATATGCTCTTCTAACATTTTCGTATTGACAATTTTTTATTATTATCTATAGATGAATTTGACTGAGATGCTTGAGTATTTTTATTTTTTCTCTCAAAGAAAAAATCTATTGTTCATAGCTTTTTCATCTACGAAATAGTCAAATATAAATTAATTAATTAAAAGACTACATCAAATTTCAAATTCTAATTATTATCCAACAATTAGTTATATTGATTTTTGTTTATCTTTAATCTAGAAAATAAATTTTATAAATACATCAATTTATAATTGAAGAATTAATTTTAAATTAAAAAGTTAATTATAAATTAAATATTTGGAAAATTGGAGGATAATTAAAATAGTACATTAACAAATAATATATAAATTACAATTACAAACCTGGTAAGTGGATTGGGGAGTATTGTATCATTACGGTTTATTTTAATAGAATTAAATTAGTTTATTAATTGGGGGAGGCCAAATATAAAATGGAGAATGAAAAATACCCTTAATACATATATTTACTATAGTTGATTGATAAAATTTGAGGGGGGCCATGGCCCTCCTCCCCATACATGTACATCCGCCCCTGTCGCCAAGGCTTGCTTGGTCGCCCAATTCTAAATGACAAACGAGTCATTAGTAAATAAAACATCAATAGGAAAGTCTGAAGTAAGCTTGCTAATGGATAATAGTTTCTTTGTAAGATGTGGTACGACGAACACATCTAACAAACAAAAATCCTTATTAAACGAGCATGACCCAACATGAGTGATTGAAATAGTAGAACCATTAGCAACAATAATATTGTTGTTACCAGAATACGGGTGAGGATTATCCGAGTCAGCGGAGCGAGGTGTCATGTGCGCAGACGCACCACTATCGATGAACCAATCAGAGGTCGGAGGCTGCGAGATATGACATTGAGAGTCAAGAGCATGGACAAGGTTGGTCGCGGAGGGGGCATGGCGAGCATAGCGGTCCGGACAGCGGTTGACATAATGACCCAATTGCCGGTATATTTGGCAAGTGGGAGGACGACGAGCAAGGGCCGAGACACCAGCCGAGGATCTTGTATTAAAATATTTGTAAAAAAAAGATATAAGAAACTTATGAAAGTAGAGAGAAATAAAAAGAGAAGAGCTTCTTAGAGCATCTCCAATCGTATTGTAAAATAGAGTTAAACTCAAAAAATGGAGTTTCGTCCTCCTCCAAACCACCGTACTTTATTTTAAAATTTTGAAATAGAGTTTTGAATAGTAAACTCCATATATGAAGTTTACTATTCAAAACTTTATATTTTATATCTATTATTTTATTAATATTTGTAATTTTGTATTAATAATTAGAGTTCTTTTATTAAATATAATTACAATTCTATTGTTATACTAATTTATAATATAATTTTAATTGTGTAATTTTAATTTTTTTTTGTGTATTATTATTACCAACAAAAAAATAACGTAAAATACAATAAAATCTATATTATATATTAAAACGGACATATATGCATTACCTAGCTACATATAAAACCGACATATTAAAATAAGTGAACACAAACTGAAAAAAATACAAATACAAATAAGTGTTGTATTAGATTATACTCACATGCATCGTTTTACGTCATTATGTGTTTCGTTATTTTATATTTAAATAAAAGTAATATTTAAAAATTATAAATTTATTTACATATTACGATTTTGATAAAATCGATAATATTTAATTTATAATTTAATTTAATAATTGAATATTTAATTGTATAACTTAATTTAAATATATTATTTAATGATAGTAATATATTAAAAATGAATATAATAATAAATAGAGTAAGATATAAAGTTTTATTGTTGGAGAAGATTTTTAAAATAGAGTTTGTGGATGGAGATGACCTTTCCCCTATTCTTTTATGGAAGTGTAGTGAACAACTATTTTATAGTGTACGGTGGAAGTGATTAAATTAGGTTTAGGAATTAAATAAAATTTATTTTAATTAGTATATATATGTAGCTTTAATTATAGGTCTTTTAAAATATAGTTCACAATTTATTAGAAGGTGAAATATTATAAGAATATTTTGGTAATAATATATATTTTATTTAAAAAATAATTATTTCATCACATTGCGAAACTAGATTGCTCTATATTTAATAGGTTTTCATCACATGACGAAGATAAATAATGTATTTAGTGTTTAATAGATTTTTTGTTGTCAAGAAGGACGAACATTCTTCATGATCACTATCAAGACGACGTGTTAATGTTTAATAGGTAACGATTCATTTAGTCCTCAAACCTCTAAGGTTAGTGATCGGTTTATCATAAACTATTAAACTTGCAAATTGAATACTTCGAAATTCTATAGAGTTGGTTTTAATGGATTAGAGTCGATCCGTTTAACATCTCTACATAAAAATTTATGATATATATATATATATATACGGTTGAAATTACATTGACGAAGCTAAACATATTTTGCATTGTAATTTTTTTTTTATGAGATTATAAATCGTAATGTTAATAATGTGGCACATAAGTTCATAGCTAACATAATACATATGTTTGTTTGATACGGAGTAACATTTATGGTTAGGTCAAACCTCCAAATAAATAAAACTTCAATTGAAAAATAAATAAAACTAATATTGATAGGAGTTTTTAGTTAGAAATATCATATTTCATATCAATTGACCTAAAAAATAATTATTATGTAATCTTTCTTTTACATAATAACTTTCATATGTAAAATGTACAATAATGAGTAGGTTTTTTAGGAATAGTTTTATAAACTTTATATAAAAGTAAAAAATGATTTAACTTGTATCCATAAAAAAATTATGACATTTTGAATAAAATTATGAATATTGTAAAAATAAAATTTATAAAGAGTATTATATTTTAAATGTGTGAAAGTTATTATGAAATGTTTAAAAAATGGAGCACAAAATAGAGTGACTCAAACAATACGGATTAGGGCGGACCAAAGTGAAATTGTGATCCCTAAAAACTAAAAAAGAGATGGAAATAAATGTGGCCAATCCACAAGAACGAAAAAGTATAGACCCTGGTTGAAAAATCTCGACGTCTATAATCTCCAAAAAGGTGAAAATTCAAAAATAAAAATCTGGAAACTGTAATTTTGGAACACTGAAATTTCCGCAGAAAAACCCCGCCTAAATCTCAAAAACTATAGAGAAAGAAGTTTTGATTGTTTCATCTCGATTCTGCTCATCGCCGAGATCGCCCATAATGGTAAGAGCGTACAATTTCAGCGCAATTATGCACTTTATTCCATACAAAAGTTCTTCAATTTCAACTAATTGTTCGAATGACTATATCTTATCCTCGCTGAAATTTCTGTTGTTGCAGTTTTCATTTTCAGCTATTAACGATACAGACTCGCGAAATGACTGGCAGCCATTAGCTCCGACAAAAGAAGCGCAGGCATGTTTTTTTAGCTTGCTATACTGTTAATTTTGGCTGGTACTATTGATTAATCTGCAAGCTAGGTTTCATTTATTTAATGTTTAACAAACTGGAGAAATTCTGTTAATGAAATAAAACTTGCTGGTTTGGTGGCTCATGAGTAATGATCCTTGTCCAAATGATGATATCCATTTGTTAGTGGAGGTGTGATGTGCAACTTTGGCGAGAAAGTCTCACAAATCCCTAATGATTCAGGATACAACAAGGATATTGTTGCTTCCCTTATTCAGCTAGTTTTGTGGGTAAAACATGAAAGAGTAGTCTCGCCTATTAGGATGAGAAATTCATAGAAGTATGATTTGAAGTTTATAAATATCTATATCTTAATAAGTTTGTTTTTGCTCTTCCAGGAGTATCATTTATCTCAGTTATATCATGATGGACTTTTGAGATTACAAGCTAAGGAATATGAAAAAGCTCGGGAACTTTTAGAGTCTGTATTAAAAGATCCAATGATATCAAATGCTCAGGTTGTGTGTACTTAGAGTTTCAGTTTCATGTCATTTTATTGGTTCTTTACATGCGTAACTTCATTTGATTGCCTCAGTTTACAATTCTCTTGGTGGTTTTCAGGTGGAAACCAGTGCAAGTGATGGTCACCTTTTACAGCTCAGGTTTTGATGCACACACACATTTGTTTCCTGTTACCTATTCTCGTCATGGTTATGATTTCACATGCTTTATGTATGTTATACCAATCAACTTGCATAAATTTCTAGTCCCCATCTCCCTACCCATGAAATAAAAAAAAGCATATCCGAGGGGTCCTTCTATTTTAAGATGTCATTATGTCTCCCTCATTCAGCTATATGCTTTTGACTTGGCTAAAGAACCCACCCTCAACATATTTTTTGACGGGCACCCTCAATATTGAAATGCAAGAATTCACTTAGCTTATGATTTCTGGTCTGGAATCACATGAATTTTGTCTGTTTCTTTCTGTCCCATTTAGCCTGTGAAAACTGATGAATCATTTTTTTTTTTCCCTGTAATGTGTTATTCTGTTGGCTTATCCCATAGTTACTACCTATAAAAGGCTCGATAAATCCAATTTTTCTTTCATCTGGTCATACTACTTTTCCTTAATGATCCCTGTATAATATTTTGAATGATGCGGTCCTTACAGTCTCTAATTGTGGACTTATCTTTACAGAAATTTCACAAATGTCATGACTAAGTCATAAATAAACTTTATCTCACTAGGGTGCTTTAATATCTGGTTATCGGCACAGTTGGTCAAAAAACTCCGTCGCTTGGCATCAAGTATTTTTTTTCTTTGTCTAATTGAAAACTTGAGCAAGGTGTATTTACAAACAGTATTTGTTAAATATAGATTGTGTTGTATTATATATATTTCCGTTAGCTGATATTTTTAGGTACCTGCAGATTTTTGGTATTAAAAAACCTTGCCACAGTTTTTCTTCAACAAGGCCCTTCCTATCATGAGAATGCTCTGCATTGCTATCTTCAAGCTGTAGACATTGATAGCAAAGATTCTGTTATCTGGAACCAATTAGGGACACTTGCTTGCTCCATGGGGTCCTTAAGCATCTCCCGTTGGGCATTTGAGCAAGGACTGCTCTGCAGCCCTAATAACTGTAAGCACATTTTTTTTTAACTCCCCATTCTAGTTCACTTCTCATAACCTTAAAAAAACTGATTTTTTCAGTTTCTTCTTTGTATTATCCTGTCACTTCTTGTTTGCTATCTCTACAATTCCATTTTTGTAGAACTATGTTATAGCAGAAACCAAACTGTCATGTTCATTTTTAAATATGCAGGGAACTGCATGGAGAAACTCCTGGAAGTTTTAATTGCAATTGGCGATGAGGTGGCTTGTCTTTCTGTTGCAGAATTAATATTAAGGCATTGGCCATCACATTCTCGTGCCTTGCATGTCAAAAATACCATTGAAGACTCTGAGCCAATTCCATTTACTCCAAGAGGTATAGATAAACTGGAACCAAAACATGTACGCCTGAAATTTCCAGAAAAGAGAAAAGCGACGAATGAGGACTTAGATGGAGCCTCATCAACTAAAAAGTTAAAGCACAGTATTGAAATACAACTTCCAGAAGTGTCCTGGCTAGCTCTTGTTGGTGAGCTACTGGAGATCTTATCTCCATTGTCTACTTCTGTTTCGGAGCCTGAACCTGGGAGGTACATACCCAAGGATATTAGGCTAACCATACACTTGCCTCAATCTGCTTCAAGCTTAACAGTCTCTCTTGAAAATAAAGGGCTTACACACATGCCAGCTGGTCCAGGCATGCCTTTTGATAATTGCAGCTCTGTAAGTGAGAAGGACGGAAGCATATCTGAAGAACAACCTCAAGAGAGAAGAAGCAGTCGCCTTGAAAGGCTTCGGAGTCGTAAACCAGGGAAAGAAGATTCAGACTTTTTGACCAATAAAGATCCTGCTAAAGTTGTGCAGAAATTTCTGATGCCTGTTTTGGTAGATGGAAATGGAACTATTAATTGCCAGCACAATTCTAATCCTTCTTCTCATAGTTCTGGAGCAGTTGCTGATTCACTAAACTCAGAATATGCTGATGTCATTGAATTTATCCAGAATAATTCCAATAATTTTGGTGCTTATCACATGTGTCACTTGCTTTTAGAGAAAATTGCTAGAGGAAACATTTTATATCAGGATGGTATTGCAAAAATTTTGGACTTGGAGAAGGTCTCCAGGCACTGGGGTAAGGAAAGATCTCCTGAATGTAGTCTTTTTCTTTCAGAGCTATATTATGACAAGGGGCTACAGTGTTTTGAAACATCACCAATAAGCGGTTCCCTGTCAGAAGCATCCTACCATCTTTGTAAGATTATAGAATCTGTAGCTCTAGGATATCCTTTCCATATCTCTGGAACAAATGACGAAACTGATAGCCCAATGACAGATGTTTCAGAGCAGCAAATTCCAATAGACTACTCATCATTGTTAAGAAGCAACCATTGCTTTTGGATACGCTTTTACTGGTTAAGCGCGCGCTTGTCTCTATTGGAAGGTGACAAAGAAAAAGTGCAAAAGGAACTTTCCAATGTATTGGCTCTTTTCCTGGACAGGGATAAGATAAACAACCCTCTTGATTCTATTAGCTTGCCACACAGCAAAGTGATTAAAAAACTGACGTTTGATAGTGTCCTTCATGAAATGAATTTGATCGAGGCTGATTACTTGTTAAAACACTCTGTGGGTGAGATGCTTGAGAAAAGCATGCATGCTGAGATTACTAAGATGCTTGCACCTCTCTTAATATTGGCGAAGGATGTCCATTTCGGTGAGCTAAATGATTTGGATACTGAAGGTAAAGGAAATAATTCAGTTGAGCTATCTGCGTTAGATGTTTTGATCAAGTCATGTGAGCTGGTAGAACCACTGGATATTGATGTCTACTTGAATTGTCATAGAAGGAAACTGCAAATACTTTTAGCTGGAAATCCAACTGAAAATACTCCAGGTTTAAATTCACTTTCCGACAGTCAATCAAAAGAAAGCCTATGGAACCATTGGATTAATTTAGTTGCTGAAGAGGTGAAGGCTATTTCTCATTCAGCGTCAAAAATCAAGAGCATCATTACCCAGAATGAGAATTCTGTAAGTATATTGAAAACTTGATACTTCCAGTAAGTGTGTCTTGAGTTAATAAATGAAATCTTGCATGTTGTTTTACAACAATAGAAAGTAATCCATCCAACTGGATGACAAACTTGGTTAAATCATTAGCAGTAGAAAAAGGGAGAGGGGGCAGCTATAGCAAGATCCCAAACTGATAATTTCGGATTTTTTTTTTTACAATGTTGCCTTGCCCTATTTTTCTAACAATGTTTGACTATTTTCCTGCAGATAAATATTCCTGTTGCAGCAATTGGAGATATTCTGTCTTTATTGCTAACTCTCATGTGCAATATTGCTAATTCATGCTTTTCTAAAAAGTCATATGCCCTTGATGCTGTGGAGCCAATCGAGCAAAGTGAACTGTGCTATTTTGTTGATGCTGTTATTACGTTCTTCAAACTACATCAGTTGAAGTTTAATACTCCGATCAAATCTCAAGTAAGAAATACTCTACCTACTGTGAACTTTTTTCAGTTTGATTGCTTACTAGCGGCATTCTTGTTTCTCTCTGGTTCTTGCATTCTAACTATTTACGATATTTTCAGGCTGAGTTGGTTGTGGCAATTCATGATATGCTTTCAGAGTTTGGGATTTGCTGTTCGCGAGGGAATGGTGAAGAACAAGAAGGGTCTTTCTTGAAACTTGCAATTAAGCATCTTTTGGCCTTAGACATGAAGCTTAAATCCAGCAGTCACTCTCTAAATAAGGGGCTAGAAACAAAATTTGATCACTCTAAAATTTCTGAACAGCTTTCCGACGGTATTGTTCTTACAGGATCTCAAGATGAATCACACTCGAATATGCTTGATGTGGCAGTGAGCAAAACTGACAAGGATGAAAACAGTTCTTTACAAAATGATACTGTTGAAATTTCTAGAGCAGAAAGCATTTCTGGTCAAACAGATAAAGATAAATCAGGTGTAAAATGCGATAGTAATGTAGGTAATGGGCCTGACAGCATGTGCAGCAGTGGAGAAATGAAAAACAATCAAATTGAATGTGAGAATGAGATAACAGAAGATGAAAGAGAGGAACTTGAGCTAATAATTGACAATGCTTTAGATCAATGTTTTTATTGTTTATATGGGTTAAATATGAGATCAGATTCCTCTTGTGACGAGGATTTGGTCAAGCATAAAAACACAAGCCAGGGGGATTATCAGACAAAGGAACAGTGTGCCGATGTTTTCCATTATATACTTCCATATGCAAAAGCTTCATCTGTAAGTAGTTTTTACTGTTCCCTCTCTTGGTTTTTAACAATTTCACCACATTTTAACCAAGTTTTCCACTTTTCCCCATGTTGTTGGTCATCAAGAAATGTACAGGCTGATTGTGCTGTATAATTATTATTTTTTGAGAAACTGATGTATGTTTTTCCCTTTCAGAGAACTGGACTGGCTAAACTTCGGAGGGTTCTAAGAGCCATACGCAAGCATTTTCCTCAACCGCCTGAAAATGTTTTGGCTGGAAATGCAATTGATAAGTTCCTAGACAATCCAGAATTATGTGAGGATAAGCTTTCAGAGGAGGCTGGGTCGGAAGGCTTTCTGGATACCATGAGGAAGATTGTGTTTTCACAGAACGAATCCACCAAACAGCAGAACACATCATCAGTGAAAGGGTATAATTAGGTCACTTGTTTGGGGTAAATTTTTAGCTACATTGATTATCACCATGGGTTTCTGTTAAATATGTAGCTTGTATTCTTTGCAGCTCTGACCCATACCTGGAGGTTTATTGCAATTTGTATTACCTTCTTGGACAGTCCGAGGAAATGAGTGCAACAGATAAATGGGCTGGTTTTGTTCTAACTAAAGAAGGAGAAGAATTTATAGAGCACAACTCAAAACTCTTCAAATACGATCTATTGTACAATCCTCTGCGCTTCGAAAGCTGGCAGAGGCTTGCAAATATATATGATGAAGTATGATCTTGACGTTCTTCTTTTATCTGTTCATTTACAAGGCAAAATGGACGCTGGGGCTACCATAAAAGTTAGAACCTTAATTAATCTCAATAGTGTCTCCTACTTTTCTGATTTACAGGAGGTGGACCTGCTGCTGAATGATGGCAGTAAGCAAATCAATGTTTTGGGTTGGAGGAAAAATGCTACTTTACCTCAGAGAGTTGAGGCAAGTCGGAGAAGGAGCAGGCGGTGCTTATTGATGACTTTGGCTTTGGCAAAGACCACAATTCAACAGGTCTCATTACTTTCTCAGTAGTTCTATTGATATTTTTTTGTTCTATCAAAGAGAACTATGATCTTGGAAACAATTGTAGATTTTATGGTTATCTATCTTTTTGGTTAAATCTTGATGCCCCAGAAATGGATAAAACTAACTTCTTTATCTGATGGATGAACTCTACCTCTCTAGGTTGGGCTGTTCTTTAGGTGGATAATTCTGCATGAATGTTTCTGCCAAAAAAAATTTAAAACTGAATTGACTTGTTAGCTGTCAATTTTTTTCAGGGTGAGATTCATGAGTTATTGGCATTAGTGTACTATGATGGCGTTCAGAATGTGGTACCATTTTATGATCAAAGATCTGTTACGCCCTTAAAAGAAGCAGCATGGAAGATGTTCTGCCAGAACTCTATGAGTCATTTTGAGAAAGCCTTCAAACACAAGTGATTTCCCCTTTCATTTGATTTCTCATAATTTTTCTGGGTAATGTTGTATGGACTTATATATTTGAAATTATATGTTGATAGGGAAGATTGGTCTCATGCATTTTATGTCGGAAAACTATGTGAGAAACTTGGATGCCCTCATGATGCATCGTTCACGTACTACGCCAAGGCTATTGAGTTGAATCCATTAGCTGTAGATCCATTCTACAGGATGCATGCATCGCGGCTGAAATTACTCTACAAATGCGGAAAGCAAAATGAAGAAGCTTTAAAGGTTTTAATATTATGCAGTGATTGTCTTTTCTTCTTTCAAGTGTAGTTTTCTTTTTTGTTCTACCATTTGTGTTGCTAATGTGTATGCTATTTCTGTTTCGGAAATTGGCATACATGCAATTCTTAGTAAAGATGTTGGAGATCAACATAAACATAAGAAAGCATATAGTAATTATTTGCACCTTTGCGAGCTATTAAAAATTGTAGCATTTGATTATTATCAGCCACATTTACGTCTGATCACTTAAAAAACTTCTTGGACATTGGTTTAAATCGCCGCTGTGAGTGTTTCAGGTTGCTGCTGCACATTCCTTTTCTCAATCAGTCAAGGGAACTGTAACAAATGTTTTTGGCTGTGAAAGTTCAGAGTCATTAATGCATAGCAAGGATGGAGTATCCAATAGTAATTCTGAGGTGGTAGGTCTCCAGAAATTTGAACAAGTGTGGAATCTACTTTATAGTGATTGCCTTTCTGCGCTTGAAACTTGTGTGGAAGGAGATCTTAAGCATTTCCACAAAGCAAGATACATGCTGGCTCAAGGGTTGCACCGAAGAGGTGGGGCCGGTGATCTAGAGAAAGCAAAGGAAGAGCTCTCTTTCTGCTTTAAGTCTTCTCGTTCGTCATTTACAGTAAATATGTGGGAAATTGACAGCATGGTGAAGAAAGGAAGGTATTGGGCCCTAGTTTATCTCCTGTTTATTATAAAAATATTGAAGTTAACGCCCCCCAAACTTTATTGGTTCTCTAGAAAGTATTAAGCATCTACGATCCTATATCAGTACCTTAAAGAATTTATCCTAAATACAGTTGGGTGATTTCTTAGGTGAAAACATTAGTGGGAAATATTTAATTGCAGCAAACATTTGCATAGTGTTACACAAAGCTCCTTTTGAGTTCCTTATTCCAAAATAACAAAGGATTCCATTTTGTTGTACTGATTTTGAATTTTGTATTTCCTGATGTTGAATGATACATCACAATAAGTTAATCCTCTCTTTCCTTGTTATATCCAGACGCAAAACTCCAGGTCCATCTGGGAACAAGCGGTGTCTCGAAGTTAACTTAGCAGAAAGTTCCCGTAAATTCATAACCTGTATCAGGAAGTACATCTTATTCTATTTGAAATTGTTGGAGGAGACTGGAGATGTCTCTACCCTCGAACGAGCTTACATCTCTCTTCGAGCAGATAAAAGGGTATTGTTACATTAAAACCAACAGCTTAATCAAATTTCTTTTCAGCCTGCGGATGCTTTTGTATGGCATGAGTGAGTTCGGACAGCAAAAAGTATATTTCTTGTTATAGAACTGGTATTCAGCATTAAATCGCTTACATTTTATGATTGTTAAGAAGCCTCACAGCCAATCCATGCCTGCATGGATGTGAGATTAGACAGCAATAAATGATTGTCGTCCATCCTGAAACAGAGAAGCTATCTTGTGATTTTATAAAGATATACCTCATCTCTTGACAGTAGACTTCTCGTTACAGTATATAAGACATGTGTTGCACATTTATGACTAGTCCCTTTCTTGCTCTTTCCTCTGAAGAACAACAATCCGTGGAAATCCATGGAACTTCATAATTTGAGATGTTCCTATTAATTAGTATTTTGTAGTCTGGAAATCCAGATTGATATTACTGTCCTAAACTAATACAGTATCTCTTTCAGCAGCCACCTTTTCAATCTCAACATAAATAAGAAAGAAAAGCTATTATCAAATTCATATTTTATCTGGGAATGTGATTTACAATTGAATTATCAATGCAGTTCTCCTTGTGCCTTGAAGATCTTGTGCCAGTGGCTATTGGGAGGTACATTAGGGCCCTGATTATGTCCATATCTCAAGCTGGTACTGGATTGTATACTGCTACTGACCATGTTGAGCATTTGCTAGAGAAAATTTTCAATTTGTTCTTGGAGCAAGTCAACTTGTGGTCAGATATTTGCAGTCTGGCTGAGCTTAAGAGCCTGGAACTGACAGAAACCAGTCTATACGGGTAAGTATGCAGATAAATTTGTTTCAGGATACTTACAACCAGAAATCCATACTGGATTTGTTGATAATCTCTCTCTATATACTGCCTCCTATTCAAAATGTATGGCACCTTAGATTAATGCACACATATTAAGAAAACTATTGACTTCCTATTATACCCTTAATTAATTGCTTTGAAATTCTACATTTAGATATTGATGACTATTACTATCTAAGTTGTTTTTAATGAGTTTAAGGGTAATTTGGGAAGAAACATAACGTAGTTAATTAACATAGAAGAGTGTAAAATGACATTTAAATTGCAAATAGTTTGAATGGCCCAAACGTCATTTAATTTGAACAGGAGGGAGAATACGTATGTGTGTTAGCAATTCAAGACCCCGATCTTCAGTGGCAATCTGTTTCCTTCAACCCGTAAAGCAAATTACTCGTATGAGCATACCTTTTTGTTATGTTGCAGATATGTGTATCAATATGTGCAGCTGCTGGAGATAAATGTCAAGGTAGAAACACTTGAAGTAATAAATGAGAAGATCAGGAAACGGTTGAAGAATCCAAAACTGTCCAATAGTAACATTGCAAAAGTGTATAGGCATGTTTCTGCTGCCTGGTGTAGATCTCTTGTGATCAGTATGGCTTTGATTACACCATTGCATTCGAGACCCTTGACCCAGATTCATGGTATGAACTCATCTGGTGGACTGGATAGTGAACAGCTGCTGTGTGTTGATCTGCAATCAGATGAAGTATGGAGTTCAGCCTTTGAGGATCCGAATCATCTCAAGACTCTCGAAACTAAATGGAACCCTTCATTGTCTAAGATCAAGAGTGTTGTAATCAAGAGAGTTCCCGACGAAGATTTGGAAAGTGCAGCCACACTGCTAAGATCTTCGTACAATTTCTACAAGGATACCTCCTGTGCATTGCTTCCATCTGGTATAAACCTGCATATGGTGCCAGCTCAGCTGGCTACAGAAACTTATATCCAGCCTGGCATCGATGGAGTCGACTTACTCGACATGAATACTTCACGCAAGCTTCTTTTATGGGCGTACTCCCTTTTGCACGGCCATTGCATACATGTGTCGCATGTTATCAAGTACTGTGAGGACAACGCAAAGGTAAGTTACAGTCTTCCATAGCCCTATTTTAATGGGTGAAACTTCACTCGTAGTCTCTTTCACGATTTTGATTCTGGTTTTGCATGCAGTCAAGGATCAAAAAAGGAACAGGAGCTTCATCCACTCCAATTGTCCCCACACCAACTGCCAATGCTTCCCAAGCAGGTCCCACTCAATCTTGTGCTTCTTAAAATCAAGTATATTTGTATTTCCAAATTAGGTTCCTGTAAACAATTTTGTTTGTAATAGGTCTTGTACTTTAAATTTGCAATAAAATTTTGTCCTTGTGGCCACTTGGACCAAATTTAAACAAATTCCAAGTACAGAGACCCCATTTATTTATTACAAAAAAGCTACAGGGACCAAACGTTGAGCATAAAATAAAAATAAAAAATCAATCTCCGTCATGATCTGAAAATCTCGACTGCAGGTGGAACTTGCAAAGAGGGGAGCAGCGAAGCTCACTCAGCATTGCCTGATAACCATAAACTTGCTACCCCGAATTTGCCAGGCACACAGAAGTCACCATCCACGTCCCCCCCAAAAGACAGCACACTCAATTCGACTAGAGATTCTTTGTCTGAAACACCAGGCGGACAACCTGATAACGCCAACGCTGCTGCTGCATCATCCAACGACAAACAAAATATTGACCGCAACAATCCTGCTGTTGAAACCTGCAACTTGGAATTGCAAAATGATGCACCAGCAGATAAACCCACCCAAATTTAATCCAACCATACTTACAAGTGCTCTTTAGAAATCTCTCTGTTTTTTCATTTTTTTATTTTGGTAAAAGTGTATACGTTGGAAGCTGGCCATTCTTACCAATATTGCTTGCTTTCAAATTTCACCTTGTTCACACAAGTGTTGTAAAATTGTAAATCTGTATTGTACATTTAAGTATAGCTTAGGGTACTTGCTCTTTACCATCATTACAAATGAATATTTACATATAAATATCATGAACCTATAGTTAAACTCTTGTTGGTCATTAGAATACTGAGAAAGGCCATATGGAATTTAGTTGTTTATAAAAATTAATAAGGTTTAGTTTTGTAGAGTAAATTAGTCCACTGTCTAAAATAGATAGGTAATCGAACTCTAGTCTCAAGATAAATATTTTATCAGACCTAAAATATTTTTTTTACTCCACACGTAAAAATACATTTGATTGCATGTATATCAAATGATCGAAAAATATATCATTTACGATTCAATTTGAATTGAATCAATTGATATATTTGAGTCTAAACATAGATATTTATCCGACAAACAGTGATAAACTAATTTACTACGGAGTAGTTTTTTCCTTTAAATAACGCTTTTATGGGCTGGGCTTTTCACATGTCAAAAAGTAGGCCCAACTGGAGCCCAAATTAACATTTAGATTCTGGATAAAGGATTTCGTAGGCGTTCAAACAACATAACAGAATGGCTAGCAAAACCATCCAGTTTCTGTTCAGAGCGCCGTCGCTGCCGTCGTCGAGGCTCTTCAGTTTAAGGCATTGCAGTTTTCCGTCAGTGTCTGTAGCTAATAAACGATTCTATACGGTGAAATCTAGTCTTGAGCCACCAGATGTACCGCGATTAGCTGAAACAGCTCGGATTTCCCTCACTCCTCAAGAGGTACTAATTTCATTTTGGATTCCTTTTTTGTAAGTGGTTTGTTTTTTAATGACTTGTTCGTTTTGTCAATTTTTTTGTAGGTTGAAGAATTTGCACCTAAAATCCGACAAGTTGTGGATTGGTATCCTCTTGTATCTATATATGTGTCTACGTTGGTCAAATTAATTGTATTCATATTTGTGTGTATAATGAGGATCGAAGAACTCGTAATTTGAAGTATATTCTGTTTGAGAATCTAAAAACCAATGTTGACCATGATTTTGCTACTGGTAATCATATCAACCAATTGTTAGGTTTTCTACTTCTGAAAACCCTTACGAATATGTATTAATGCCCGTGTTTTAACGTGTAAGTCACATCGGTGATGTATATATGATACAGGTTTGGGCAACTTCAGGCTGTAGACCTGCACAGTGTTGAACCAGCCATAAGAGCAGGTTATATTTTGAAATCTCGTGTTTATCTCATTTGAAATGGAGTATATTTTATTAATTTCCTTTCTAAATCGATTTCTTATTACATCCTGCTTTGGGTACCATATGTTGCCTTTCATACTGTTCCTGTAGCATATAATTGCTTAAAGAATATGATCTCTATGTCTATTCTGTTGCCAACTTCAGCTCTCGTTTTTACAGTTCTTTCACTCTGTGGTGTTTGCATATGTCCATAAAACTCCAATCCTCCACCTTAATGGTTGGCTTCCACTGTTTCACCCCCTATGATGTCCCATTCTAGCTAAGGCATTTAGATTCCCAACTAAAGTGCATGTATGTGTTTGAATGTGTTCCGTTTTATGTATCCACGTGTTTTATCTATTAATATTTGAACATGTTTTCATGTATGCATCCACGGTTTTTCCACTCTACTGTGTTTGTATGTATGTATGTGGCAGTGTGCCACCCTCCTCCCAAATTCTTGTCTTTTACACCCCTATGATGTTTCATTCTAAGGCAGCATCATGGGCATTAGGTTCCTGAATTGCAAGTATGAATATACGTGTTTCATTTTTTATATCACATATTTCATCCATTGATGGTCCTGTCTTGCTTATACGCGACAATGATGATAAATGCACAAGAATAATGAATACTCTTTCGTTAATTCCTTTCCCCGTGAGCCAGGAAATCACAATGGAAGTTCATCTAATTAGAATTTCTATGTGGGATTTCAGATACTGAAGGAGACCATTTACGCGATGATGTGCCTGAAATATTTAGTAACAGGTATGAACATGTAATTTTGTTATGTAATTTTGTTTATGTGAATCACTGTCCTAGTATATACGAAAGCAGACGATTAACTTAATCTCTATAACATTGTTAAATTTATAGGGACGCTATAATTGCAGCTCTCCCAAATTATGAAGATACTTATATCAAAGTTCCCAAGGTCTTCAACAAGGAGTGAGAGTTGATAGGCATGCTATATCAAAATAATTTACTCTCTTTGTCCTTTTGAAAGCTTTACCTAACATATATTTTCTTATTTGTCAAAATTCATTAGCTTTCTCTACCTTTTTACATTTCTATTACTCTCTATCTTTTAACTATTCACGATGCATTTAAATACTATATTCTTAAATTTTATTCTTAAATTTTTTGAAGGGAGGGAAGAAGTATACAAGTAAAACCGCACTAAGATAAGAAAGTAATTTTTTATTTTTTTCCTTTTTAATACATTTCTTCTGAAATAACTCAATTATGATTAAACCCTACTCATTCTTTTCTTGAGCTGCAACTCTTCCCTCGAATTTCCTCAAAATACGCTGCCGCCGTCTCCTCTCTTTTTGCCACAGTTTCTGCACATTTGGGTGTGTGTTGCAGATTTAGAAAAGAGAAATCCTGATGTGTTTATCCATATATCAAACGAATTGGGTACATGTTTGCCACACCCAAATGAACAAAATAATTTTTTTTCGGTCTACTTATTTCAGAATTATGTTGTTTTTTCGAAAATATATTCCGAAAGTTTGTCAATTTTTAGAATACTAAATCCGATTTCTTCTGAAAAACTTTCCAAAATTATAACACTTTTTCGAAAGCTAAATCCAAATTTTCAAATATTTTTCGGTCTTCTTTTTTCGGAATTATGCTGTTTTTTAAAAACTATATTCCGAATTTTTGTATTTTTTTCGAAAACTAAATCCTTTTTTCTGTATTCCAAAATTTTAGCACTTTTTCGAAATCTAATTCCATATTTTCAAATATTTGTCGAAATTTTAAAATCATTTTCATTGATTTTCCGGAATTTTGCTCTTTTTACGAAAATAAATTCCGAAATTTTGTCTCTTTTTTGAAAATCAAATCCATTTTGTGGCTTTTTCTGAAAAAGTTTCCGAAATTTTTACATTGTTGCAAAATCTAAATCCAAATTTGCAAATATCTTTCGAAATTTTCTAAATCATTTTCGACTTTTTTTTTCGGAGTTTTGCTGTTATATCGAAATTAACTTCCTATTTTTGCCGAATATTATATAGTCTCAACTTTATAAAATAAATCTTTTATTAGATAAAAATAAATTTCGATAAGAGTAATAATATGCGTATAGAAATGGGGAAAATCCCATTTGATATTTACAGGACAAAATGAATATAAACACATAAGGCTACAAAACAAATGCCTCAACTCTGTAGTCTAGTGCTTTCTTTTCATTCAACCTCTTTTTCTACACCTGTGTCGACCACTATTTTCTAAACAATAAGCACGTTGCAAAAGAACCCACGACAAAAAATGATGGGTGTCTCTGTAATGGATATATTTGCTCAACAAAATTCTATGAATGCCAGAACACGTCGAAGTCATTACTATACAACGAACGATCCTGAATTTCTAAATTTGCAACATGCCAATTTACGAGCTTCGATTGGAAACATTTACACAAAAGGAGTGCAAAAGGAAAAATCCACCATTCACTTTCATCCCTGCACTCATATAAAACATTTATCAGAACCACCACAAGAGCCACATGACCAAAAAAGAAGTTCAAATAGATTAACATTTGGCTCACATATTCCATGGCTGAAAATTTGGAATCCGTCTACTTGATTGTGTACGATAGTGAACATAACCACAAATGAACGCAACAACCTGGGTAAGCAAATTAAGAAATCTTAGCACATTTTCAATTAATATGGTATTTGCCCAGGTACAAATAACCATGAAGATACTCACAATATTTATCAAGGATGTGATGTTCCACAAAGCATATGCACGTGCAAGACCTGCGGATCGCCTTGGTCCATGACTGAACAAAGCATTGATTCCAGCGGGAAAGGGAAGCAGAATCCCCAGGGGCATAATGCATAATACAAGAAAGACGTCTGCTAACGAAAGTGAATACAACTGCAGCAAAGTAAGCAACACTAGACTAAAATCTCCTAGAAGCAGGATAGAGATGACCAAACCAACCAGATCCTGCAGCATAAAAACAAAGGCAGTTTCAACAAGGATACTAAACAGAGGCAACCTTTTTTTGGGGGGGAGGGGGGGTGGGGTGGGGGTGGGATTGAAGACGAGAGATACCTGATGGCCAACGGGCTTAGTATTGTGAATTAGAAAAGAGAGGACAAAAAATAAATCTCTTTTCTCCTTGATCACCACCCTCAAACTGTTAGTATCAAGAACCCCGCCATAAATCTTTCTCCTCCAGTTACCATCAGCACTTCTTTGAGTTCTACCTAAATAATTCTTATTTGAACTCTCATCTTTCAGATATACACTTGTAGCACTGATTCACAAAAACAATGTATCAAACAAGCTGTAAAGAAATTTATCTATATAATGTATTCCACTCAATGCAACCAGAAATTTTGAAGTAATGCGATTGGACTTCCAATACATGAAAAGCACTAATTCTTTCTATATATATCACTGAATCTGCTGGGATAAATTCATTATCAAAATTGTTTCATCGTCTAATGGAAGACACGCTTAGTGCATGAATCATCACTCAACTAATTGCACGTGATACCAGCAATTCTTGGACCATTAAATGAATTGAAGCATATTAAGATGTGAAATAGCAAAAACATAGAGCCCGTGAAATATCAAAAAGCCTTGCTGCAGTTTCAAAGAATTCGCAAACACCATAACAACAAAAGTAGCAATAGAAGAGCAAGCTAACTTCTGTGTTACGCGGTGAACCATATTTTTTGGCAAAGATACATACCTTGCATGCTGTTCAATTTCAGGTTCTGTGAGGTGTCCTAATGGCAAACGGTCCATTTCTTCTACAGCACATACCAGCAGCCCATAATGACAATAACCATCATTTGTAGCACGAACCCAAGCAAGATCCACATGCACGCCATAGCTCCGTAATGCGGGATTCGCAAAAGTTTCAATCCATTGAAGGACCGGGCAAAACTTGGCTCTAAGACAACCCCTTCTTACCAGGCGCAACTGTGCATTCAAACCAGCCACAAAGCGATACCATGTGGTTGGAGGCACAGCCTGAAAGAAAAGGTTGATTCAGTAGAGAAATCAGCTAAAGATGACAGAAGTTACAGAACACATATCTTTCTCCAAGATTTATAGTTTCAAACAATAATAGTTATCAGTTCTCTGGGGTTGTACAACAAACCTGACTCATCAGACTGGTGATGATGTTGTCATTATGAAGGGTGAAAGGAGTCATGTAGCTTCCATCACCTCCAAATAATAGAGATATTGGAAATCTTTGATGGAGACGAGGAGGAAGATCATCTCTCTTTTCGTCACCACCGAGAAAAAAGTCAATATATGCTAGCATTAGATCTGGTGTTGAAGCCACCTACAGTTATACATAAGAATAGTTATAGCTTAAGATTCCAAGTTCTTAGTACACCAGCTCAAAGAAATGGGCTAAACTCCAAGAGACATCCAATAATGAGTCTTGACACCGATAGATCATGATGGTGTTAGAAACAAAAGATATGGACAACATATCTGACTGAAATGCCAGTGAATAGAATAACAAAAATGATAAGTAGCACAATGGCATCTGTTACATCACAGTCAGCATACAGGGTCCAATCCATCAAGAAACAACAAGAAAAAGAGAGCTCCACCCTAAAAAACATAGAGCAAATTGCACGAGAGAGAGACAGGAGAGAAGTAAAAAAGAGAAATACAATAGTGTGGTTGCAATTGCGTGCACATTCATTCAAAACCTAAGGCATGCTCTATGTAATGAAATAAGCTGTGAATGCAAGTTAGAAAGAATGGTATGACAGAAAGCCTGCTAGGCATTACCTGAGTTCGCTCAATTATTCACTTACATCTTAAATTACAATCAGCTATTAAGCATAATTTAAGGGCCAGTGTAGCATTAAAAAAATCATGCATAGGATAAAGTGGCAAAATGATCATCAAATCCTTGAGAATACCTGATACTTAATAAACACAAAACTGCAAGAAATTTATGCCACAAATAATATAATCATATAGAACATGAAGAAGGCATGTGTATTCTACCTTCAGCCCTTCATATAAAGCACGTGAACGACAAGAACGCAAGCAAGCATGGTCATATTCAGATCGCACAAATTCTCGTATTTTCTGCAACTTCATTCTCCGTCGCCATTGTTGCCATGACCACGCAAAAGGATAGGCAAAAATGCAAAGAATACTATGAACTGCACCTTCCCACCACTGATATGCAGCAAGAGCATTGATCTCATCCACAAAATTATTGAATGCACCCTCATATCTGCCATTTCAAAAACAACATTTATGTTTATTAGTGAACCCTACCTACCGGAAAGAAAAGTAGAGTAAAGCATATTTGTCTCTGGGGACAAATGTGAAGGATTAATATAGGGAATGCAACTTTTCAGATAACATGTTTTAGAAAATGATAGTTGCATATGCCATATCAGATGAAAACATTTAAATGAGAAAGGACTTACACTATTTCTTTTACTTGTTCAGGAGGTGTATGAGGAAGATGCCAAGGATCACTAAACGTGCTTGGACCCATAAAGTACATCCTGTGCACGTGACTCTGAGACTCCTCCACTCGATTAGTTTCCAAAACCTGATTGGCAGATATTATGTAGATTTTCTTTAATGATATCGAAAATGGTGGCTGGAATTGGGAAGAAATAAGAAATTGCAGCATTATTCTCCAATATTCAGGAATCATGAAAAAACTGGATACCTCATTCAGAGACTCGAGGAAAGGGAATGAATGATCTATTTGAGAACCGTGTTGTGTAGGACCAGGGCCAGGTAACTCATCAACCCCAATGAACTTCATTCGTGCAACACTTAGAACCAGAGCAAGCAAAATAAGAAGACCCAAAAGTAGGAGGCCAAACAACCAGGGTCCTCCAAATGTGTATATCAACTCTTCAAGAGCAGTATAACAGTGTGGCATGTGATATCTATCGGAAATGCATTTGTAAGGACAAGGTGCTTCAGTAATACCACCTACAGGAGCAACCACAAATTATACTTAAGATATCCAGCTATAACACGTATAAAATGAAAATAAGCAACATAACTGGAAGTCGTGAATTTGAGGCAATCAAAAAAACAAAATCCTTTTTCCCTATTAAATTGAGGTTGTAAAACTAGCATAGTCAAGAATATGGTATGAAGTTTGAAAGTAAATATCAAAAAGGGATAAATAAAAAATGTGAAAGATGTCATCAGCATCAATACTAATAAAGGAAATGTTCATAAAAGAACACAGGATCCCCTTGATTTGAGATACCTCGGACATGAACATAAAGGGCGCGACTGGGAAGCTCATCACCGGGGCATGAAGCACAAAGGGATCTATCAGATCCTGTGACATTTTTATACGTGCCAACTGGACATTCCTACAGAAATTAAGTCAAGATCAGAATTCTGATATCTCGGAGAACAGCCATCACCAAGTGCACTGTAGTTTCTGATGGGAAAATAAAAGAGCACAAAAGCAACTATCTTCACTATAGGAAACAGGGAAAAAACCCGAAGTAAATCAGCATGACACTTAAAAGGCAGTTAGTATTTCTCAAACTCAAATTATATTATAGCTCAGTATACCATTACACTTGGCTATAGTATGACTGGATACGTTATTAATTGATACTTGATTAGTTCTGTAAAAGAAGTCAGTATAACAGAAAACATTTATTAAAAAGAGCTCCAGTTGTCCCAGATTTATTAGGACTCTTAACAGTCAACATAAGGCACTATTTCCTCAAGAGGTTTTTTTTACTTTAAACCCCTCCTATTCAAATTAGTTGCCCACACGCCGCTTTAAGGATGACATTATATAGATATACTCAAGTTTCACTTTATCAGGACCCATCTAAAAGTTGCACCCAAATACAGCTCTAATTTTGGACAGGATATTTCTAAAATAAGTGAATAATTCATTTTTTTTATTCAGCATGCAACATAACTTCACCAAACACCCTCTTGTCATTCAAAATAATGAATTTTCAAACCAACTGCAACAACAAATTGAAGATGATGAATTTATACTTCAAAAGGACATTAAATCATGAACTACCTCACAAAATATTCCATAAAGCCCCTTTGGGCAAGATTTTCCACTGACTGTTCCATTTTCGCCCATGTGACCTTCATTGCCACCTAATCCACCCCTATGGAAAAGACAGGCAAATATTACTGGAAATATTAAAACCACCAAAGACAATAGATGTGGACCACAAATTTTGAGAGTTATGCATGGAAGAGTAAGAGCACGGTAAAGATTCATGCATGTATTCAAATGAATGGTTATCTGGAAATTATATGAGACTTAAATATATATACTTCACTATTCATGATTTGACATAGCTTAAATCTCATTATATTCTCCGCCCATGAGAAATGGAGAATTTTGACTAATAATAGTGGTCACATTAACTTTCTCAAAATGCTGTAAGAAATCAAAAGAGACGTGTGTTGCCTATTTTTTGTAATAAAATCGACGCATAACGCCACTAATGAAACTTCTATAGCCTCCAACATTTATTAAAAAAAAAACACATAGTGGTCACATTAGATTAGTAAATTCCTCAATTTGACATTCTCAAGACAATCTCCAAAGTTTCTTATTCATCATCACAACAGCACAAAGGTCAATTTGACGTCTCACTTCTTCTTTAATACCATTCCGATTTTTCACCAACAATTAACAGAAATGAAATAATCGAGACCACAAAATATGAAGAACCATAAGATCAATTTAGAGTACAGAATGAGAGAATATACAGAAAGCTTATTGATAGTGAATTAGAGAATTACATGGAACAAGATCTAAAGAAATTCCACAGAAAATAGCATCATGCAAGAGCACCTGCCACCGGCAAAGAGAAGTTTCACTAACCCTGTATGAATTGTTCCATTCAGTGTCGCTACTGGCCAATACACATCTCCGGTGGGAATATCTGACCAATGAAAATGAATCCTTCCACCACCTCCTCCTCCACCACCGCTCAGGCTACCATGACCTCCGACGCTCGATAAATTGCCTGATTCACCAAGATCCAAATTGCGTAAAAATAGCAGTATCGTACCACCAGATCCACCCCCAGGACCAATATTCATGTTATCAGTGGAGTCATTCTTCCCTAGGAAGTACCCATTAAAGCTGTCTCCATCTGCTGTAACAGAACCTTCAATAGATAAACTTAACAAAGGATGCTCTAATGAACCTATCACTGCAAGGAAAGGGAAATTGAAATCAGAGGCAAATATTTATTCGTAAATAATTAAAATAATCAGGCATTCAAGATACATGAAAGTACATTCATAACTGTGTCCATGGAGCTACTTCGAGATATATGTTACTAGTTTGCAAATACAAGTGCATTTGACAGAATACCAAGAACTGAAATAGTGCTCTTGTTTCTTGTTG
Organism: Galeopsis tetrahit; assembly: GCA_963675135.1. Lineage (NCBI taxonomy): Eukaryota > Viridiplantae > Streptophyta > Magnoliopsida > Lamiales > Lamiaceae > Galeopsis > Galeopsis tetrahit. The sequence goes on along the minus strand of OY776125.1, from coordinate 2,359,662 downwards.
AGTTCAGATTGCAATATAACAAAGTGGCCCCACCATAGCAATTGATCAAAGCAACTTATCAAGAAGAGAGCCATTGAAGCACAATTTTGGTTAATATGTTAAATATATCATTTAGAAGTGAACTCAACTTTACAAAGAATAAATGAAGGTACCTCAAGCATGTAAACCAAAGCAAAGACTTCAAGTGATATGCACTCTTTAAACATTAACAGGACACACAGATAAGAGATGCCATTAATTCAATTTCTATGACATCATCAAAAAAGTGGCTGTCAGGATACTACTGCTGCAAAAAATTCAGCTGAAAAACTTTTATCTCACCCAAAACACCGCCACCAGCAGTTGACATTGCCAAGGTATCATTTCCACTTCCACTACCAAGTTCACAAGGCAAATTAGCATCCCCATATGATACGCCACCTTCAATGCAGCTGCCATTATAACAACCCATTCCACCCCTACCACCATGTCCACCCCCACTGCCAAGACCGTTAGTCAAGACTTTTCCTTGACCAACACCCCCGTGGCACCCTGCATAAATAGATGGTTAAATGTAATGAAAATATGGCTCATAACACCAAATTCTGTCATAAGAATACTGTAGAAAAGCAACAGAAGCAATTCCAAATTCATCCCAGAGGCCAATAATTTCGACCAGTGAATAACGAATTCCCGGGAGAGGGGGGGGGGGGGGGTGTTTACAAGACCGCTGGAGTCTTACCCATTCCTGATGTGCTTATAATTCCAGAAGACTGGACACTGATGGTTCTCGCTCTATGGAAATGAACAACAGAGCCTTCAACAAAACCCTCAACAAGGATATCCTCTACACGACAGATCTGCGTAACAAAAAAGCATTAAAAAAAAAGCCTCCGGCAAAGATAACTGCATAAAAGAATGGTGACAGACATAGCAGTAGATCTCAAACTAATATAAATGGGATAAATACAAAATCTAAAGATTCCTTAACAGAAAATATGCACCTGTAGCGTAAAGGAGAGGGAAGAGTTCACATTACAATCTTCAGGTGGGTGGAGCAGCTCAGCAGGGCAGTCTTGTGAATCGCAATAAAGTTTCGGCATCCTAAAGAGAAATGAAAACTAATTCTCAGCCAAAAAAGAGTGTCGAGTCTCCAGGTCTACTTAAACAGGAACTTAAACTTACACAGTCTCATCTGAGGAATTTTTCAGAGGACCACGCAGAGCTGATCCAGGTCCAATCTTCATTACATCATGAGCCAAAAAAAGAAGGCAAAACCCAATTAATTGAATATAATCTATGCCGCGTATGCAACCTACAACCGTGCCATATATATTATACCAAAAAATATATACTTCAGATGAAGTCAGGAGCTAATATCAAAGATCCGACATATGAGCAAACAAGTTAAGTCTTGCCAAGTTAAAAGACATAAATACACCTCAAAGCAACTTACACTTCTTTTATATCAACCAAACCAGCAAAAGGTTTGAAGGTTCTAAGTTTCAAAGTCCATTAATACAATCAAATGAAGCAATCAGCTTATTAATTGAACTAATGAAGTAGGCCGGTATAAGAAAAAGGCATGAAAACTACCATGGACGAACAGAGGATTCAACAGAGTAAAATACAAAACGAAACTACAAAAACACATTGAAACTAAGGCTTCAAAACACATGGAAACGTAACAAAGACTAAGAACAGTCCGTGGAGCAGCAAAAGTTGGCCATCCACAACAAAGAGAAGCACAATGATCACTCAAGCTCAACAAAAAGAAGTTAAATTTTTCATTTTTCATCTCAATTGTAATAAAATAAGTCGGAGGATAGTCCGAAGAACTATGTGATGTCATGGTCTCAAGTATCATAAAAGAAGACAAGTTTTAGCTTCAATCAAGGTAAAAGCATCTTGGATGTTGCTGATCAGAAATCAGCTAGGTGAAAGGCGTAGTGAGACCAAATTGCCATTTGGGTGCAGATAACTACAATATTGTGTTGGTAAAGTCTAAAAGGTGAAGTATAGAAATCACAGAGAAGCATCAAGAGAAGTGTCTAACAGTTTCATATCCAAAACTAGAATCAAGAGATTGTATGCCTGTCAGCTTGTTATGGAGAAACAAGACAACTGAAACCATCTAGAATTTGAGCTTTAATGTTCACACCATAAATAAAATACAAAATGATGAAAATGATTAGATTTATTCTTACATTGACGCTATAAAACAGCGACAACACTAGGCGTTGAGCTTCTATGCAATCTCCTGGTCCAGTCAAATTTAATAAACCTTGCCCATGAACTCCCAGATTTGCATTTGAATGAATAATGGATGATTCCTGTTGAAGAAAAATAGATAACCAAGTCACATGTGGACGATGCCAAAAGTACAATGACATAGGAAAGGGTCTTATGGATAGGGTGCTCACCCTGAGGACTATGAGATTACTAGCCTCAAGGGACGATGTCTCAACATTTTCATCTCCACCACCATCTATTAACATCTTCGAGTTCCACATCAAAAACATTTTAACTGACATGCGAAGAGCCCCAAAAACCTAGAGAAGAATGTGAATGAGAAAATCACAGTAGGAATAATACCTAACATGATAAATGCATTACAGCAGAGGAAGTGCTGGCATAAGCTTGACTTCCCTCCACTACAATAGCAACATGTAATTCAGTCTATTATAACATTTTATCTAGTGAATGTCCAACTGTCCACAGAAAAAGCCAAAATTAAAAAAGAAAAAGAGCTCACTTTGTTAACTTAAAATAATTTACCATACATCAAGAAAAACTGTCACTTACTCTAATCACAGAGTCGCTCATTAATAGCTCTTCTGCCAATAATTCGAACTCAGACATCGAATAATGTGCAAGCCCAAAACTCAACACTCCTCTAGACAAAAGGCTGATTTGTCCTTGAACCTATATGCGTGAAGAAAGCAGAATTTGGTTTATTCATGCAATATTTGTGCCTATAAAAATGATAAGGAAATATAAAGCTTTTAATTACAGGTAACATTTTCAACTGGCTCTAGAAATATCATATCATATGCAACAGGTTTATACTTATCTAGTCAAATATACAGTGCAGTAAATAAATGCTAACTCAGTAGATATGACTCAATGGTCTGAACTTCTCTGACCTGGACTCGGCTCCAAAGCAAAGGCACAGCAGCCTTTGCCTGGTTCCGGATATAGACATTTGTTAAAAATGGTTGAGGGAAGTCCATAAGGAGTGTGTCCGTATATGTAGATTTGTGATGATTGCTCACAGTAAGACTGCGAGGAATTAAATCATAAAATGTACCCGCAGCACCTGCATTTTCAGGGCATCCGAGACTGCTTCCACCTGCAACATAAGACATGAATGTGAAATTCCACTGGCTCATTCCTCAGCACAATTGAATGATAAATGTGTCATGAGTTGTACCATGTGCAGAAATAATCGGGTCATCATGCCTGCTAAATATATCAACTGAAACTCTACCACCACCACCTCCAGCATAACCACTACCTCCACAAGCACTTATACTGCCAAATCCAGTCCTGCACTTCACAAGAAATAAAATGGTTAAAACAAATTGACTGTGCTGCAACACTTTCCATTAGCCTCAGACAGGACAGACAATTATCCAAAGATAACAAAAGTAGACAAGGATACAGGATCACCTAAAGGCTGAAAATGAAAAAACACTGTACAACAAGAATGGCATGCTTATTCATCAACTAGAAATGTTGAAAATATATAATGCCATCACAACTAAGATGCTAATTCTTGTGATTTTCATCTAACTTCACACAGACATGGGAGAAATCAGAATGCAATTATATAATGATAATTACAAGTTTGGAAAAAAAATGAATACAATAGTGAACAAGTTAATAGTCAAATAAGGTTGAACTTAACTGCAGACATATATATGCCAACACATTTAGATCCCAGAAAATGGATACAGAATCAAAACCAAAAGAAAGAAGCTATGTTTGCAACATTTTCAAGGAAGTAAATGTAACTAGATCATGCTGATACTCGTCACATATTTAACTCCATCAAGTCTTACTTTAACAGCTCTCTGTGGTAAAAGAAGAACAGGGAAAGAGGATAATAGACTTTACACTGACAATAACATCCTGGAGGAAACGTTACTTGTTTTCACTTCATATATTAGTTTCCTAGCTATCAAAGAATTCACTGATCCACAAAACGGAAAATGTGAAATAGCTTGCAATGGCAATCATTTTTCAGACATACAAACTTGAACTATGATAGAATCTAACTTGGGCTAGCAGATTCCTGGAGAAATACATGTTCGAACGGATTTAAAAGGAACCGCACAACACGCAATCCTAGAGGTATGAAATCTCATAAAGATAACAATCAGGTTAAGCTCGCTTAATAAATGATACACACTATCAGTCACCAAGGTCTCAGGAACTAAAGAAGCTGCATGAAATCACGTAAGGTTTCAATTTACTAGACAAACCCCCTACACTAAGGCAGGATGAAGCTGCTAATTGTGATTTTGATGAACCTAATATTAAATCAATAATAACAACAATGTGTTGTAGTCCACAATACTCGAGTACAAATAGGTGTATAGATTTCAGACACTTGAAAAACTTACTGACAATCTATCACGAATTGATCATTCAAACCATAATCCGTAAACTAGATTAGTAACATGGGGTTCTTCACTCCACACTACAACCAAGATCAGTTGGTAGGAAAAGCAGAATGAAAACATAACTAGAGAATAGCAAAGAAATTTACATCTTATAAGCCTTAATGAATATGCTGCCTCCAGACCCTCCTCCTCCTCTTGTACCTCCATCTCCTCCATCGGCCAGAACACTGGCATTCACCTCCAATAGCTTTGATACCAACAACTGTACCCTCCCCCCTCCACCACCCCCATAATCGACCTCATTACTTGTTGTCCCCCCTTTACTCCCATAACTCCATGGCTTCCCCAAAGTCGACCATGCATATGCATCCCCTCCCCAGACATCTTCAGGGAGCTTACTTTTATCCTTCAAACACGCTGCACCCCTGCCTCCGTGCCCCCCACCCGCTCCATCCACTCCTTGAGGGGTCCCACTAGTCTGGGCCGGCGGGTCACCGGCTAATCCTGTAGTGTTAACAGTAGAACCATTGCCGAATATCGCGTTATCTGCTGCTAACTGAAAAGTGCCACAAATTATTGACGAATTCTCGCCCAAACTAAAGTTCCCCGTTACATTTATAGCAAGCTCACACCCAGAAAACGATGAGCAATTTACAGTAACATTTGCTGCAATTACAAAATTACCCTTGCCTTCTACATACACATCCTTAGATAAGTTCAAGTTGGATAGTATTTGGCAAGTAGTATCTAACGAACCAATGCCGCCGAGATCAGACTCGCATGAGAGCGACGGCGGATGCGGCGGCGGTGGTGGCGGCGCTGGCGGCGAGTAGTCCTGGTGGTATAACAGAATATCCGAGTCGAAATCCAAGTCAAAATCCGACTCCGCTAATGCAAAAATCGAACTAGGGTTAGCACAGATTAACAGCAATAGGATTCCCAACAATCCTACCAGATGAGGAGCACGAGTGAAACGAAGCTTGGAAATAGCCATCGACTGGAGAACATAGTCATCACATCAAGTCGCCGGAAGTGGAAAAAGCAAAAATGGATTGCATCGGTAAAAAAAATCCGATCAAATCACTCCGGAAACCGCCGCCAACACTGTAAGCACTCCAAGGTCCCTACAAACTCATTGGCTGAGTAAGAGCTGTGCGAAACTTGCGTACCTACCTACAGAATCTGTAGATTGATACAGGCTCGTACGTAAAGGCAGAGGATGGGTTTTGAGAAGAAAGTTGTAGAAAAAATGGAGAGAGAGAGAGTAGAAAGAGAGGGAGCGTAATGTAGGGGTTAATTTGGGGGTGGGGGTTAGTGCGGGGGAGAAGGTGACAGCAGTTAAAAAATTCGTTTCTTTTTCTTTTTCTTTCCTTTATCGTCAAATACAAGTTTTTTTATACTCTTCGTTAGTCCATGTCTTCTACTTGACGACACATTTTATTGGAGTATTTTTTTTTGTGTCTCTTATTTATTTCTTTCATACTTAATAGTATTCTCAAATTAAGAAAAATTAATAAAGGTAATCAAATTTAACTAATATGCTTATTTTATCCTTAATATTTCATAAATTTAGTGTAAATTTCAAAGTAATGAGTAATTAAGGAGTAAATTTAATTAAAGGTAATCAAATTTAACTAATATGCTTATTTTATCCTTAATATTTCATAAATTTAGTGTAAATTTCAAAGTAATGAGTAATTAAGGAGTAAGTTTAATTAGAGGTAAAATTGTCAATGAAGCATTTATTAGAAGAGGATATGTGACTATAATTTGAGACATTTGAAAAAGAAAAACGTAACTATCTTAACAGGACATATGAAGTAAAAAAAATGGGGGTTACTCTAAGGTTTTAACACATTATATTACATTTTAGTTCAAATAAATTTTAAAGTTACAATTAGGTTTAAAATGACACATAAATTTACTTTTATACCATTTTAACTTAAATTTAAATTAATATTTCAATATTACATTAAATGTCATTATTTTATTTACACTAGAAACATCTTTATTATTTATAAATTTTTTAAAAAATTATTATCCTCACTATTATTTTTCATAATATTAATAAATAATTTATACATTAAAATTTGTGTCCAAAAATTATAGGTTTTTAAGTAAGAAATGAATAAACATATAATTTCAACATTTTATTGTTATTCACCACTCCGTTTCATTTTTCACTTCCATCAAGCATATACTTATCTTACATTTACTTTTACGGTTATGGTTAAAATTAACTAAATAATGTTTAATTAAAAATTTTAAAATATAGTATCATTTTCATTTTATGAATGTCTATTTCTGTCTTAAAATATATAAAGTGTGCTTAAATTAATATGAGATGGAGTTAGCTCTCTCTATGAATTCCAATGTTATATTTGAATTTTAAAAGTCTATAGAGTGTGATCCTAATGATCAAAATTTATTAATTTGAATGTTCATTTCCTAAATTGATAGTTGGAGTGTAATTTTATAAAATTTTATATATAAAGTAAAATAATTGATTTAAAAGTGTTTATATATAATCTTGAGAACTTTTGTGTATAAAATAAATAAATTGATTGAATTGAGTGTATGTATAGACTTTAAAAGTAATTACATTTTGTGTGAATATACAAATTTTGTGAAAAAAAAAATTATGAAGGGAATTTATTTTTAGAATACAAGTGTTTAACATCATATATAGAGAGTACAGAGTTTTTAAAAAAGTAGATACAGTAGTTCAACCACAATGTTCGGTGGATCTACCCAAACTCGATAACTGCTAACATGACGGGACTTCACATTGTCCATCCTCCTTGCATAAACTACTGTAACATTTATAAAGCTTGCTAACAATATACGTCAAGCCACTACATAATCTCCAAAAATTGAATATATAGCCTATGAAGAATCACTTTAAATTTTAAATTTAAGTTTGAAAACAAAACTAAAGTATGAGGAAGTTATAAATTTATATTCTTCAATTATATTAACTCAAATATTTCAATTAAAACGTTATATTAACTTATATATGAAACTAATTATTTAGGTAGGACTTAAGATAGAATTAAAGGAGAGCATCTAATTTTGTTTGGTCATTTATAGAGCATATAATAACAAAATAACATAATTTGAATTCGACATCTTTTAAGGTTAATTGATAAATTGGTGAAAATGGGAATGATGATAGATTATTGAAATTGAAATTTGTATATATGAGGGTGAAATTATATCATTTTCAATGTATCTTATCAAGCACTCGTAAACATATGTCTCACTTTTTTCATACTAAAAATCCTCTTTATAATTTTGACTTTCTTATCTCATCTCCTTTTTCAAGCATGCCCCAAAATAAAAACTACCCAAAGTGCACAAAATCACTCGTATATTATATTCTATTTGTTCCACAATGATTTTCATATTTCACGTTTTATAATAGTTTCCACACCCTTAAAATAAAAAATTATTTATAAACTCCACAATCACAATATCCTCAATTAAAAAAAAAAATACATTTCCAATTTTACATAAAATGTCTTTACATCTGCGTGTCCATCTATATGTGAAAGTTATTTCGAAACGTAGGGAGTGATTTTTTTGTTCTCTAAGTTTTCATTTTTTATACAGTGTACTATATTTACAAAACTCGGTATTTTAATCATGTTATCGACAAACATATTTTTTTTTTCTGAATTAAAGATTGAACACTTATGACCAACCATTGTGACTATCTGCATGAATCTTTCACACTGTCAAAATTACCACCACTTTCTAACATATCGAATGAGTTACCTATATTTATTGATAAAATGACTAAAATACAAAATTTTACAAACATAGAAGACTAATTTTAAAGGACAAAAATTAAAACTAATACTCCCTTTATCCATAATTAGATTATATATTTTTCATTTTGTTATATCCCTTATTAGATTGTCACTTACAATTTAAAAAAATTGAGAAAAAATGTATTACTACCAAATACGGAGTATAAAAATAAAATAAGGAGTATCACACTCCCCCAACTGCACCATAAAAAAACAGACATTAAAAAAATCACATTCGTAGTAAATTACACAAAGAGAGACAAAGAAGTGTAAACAAGTTTAGTACTATTTGCCAATAACGTGTTTTAGTGGGTGTTTTCAAACACGACAACAGCTTCCAAATTTTTTTTTTTTAAAGCTGCCCCCTCACAGCTTTTACTTTTAGAAGTGCTTTTAAACTGTTTATAGAGTTTGTAAACACCCCCTTAATTATGCACATCGACTTGTATTGTAATAATAAGTTTACATTCCGTGCCAATAAAAACTACTCCCTCCGTCCCAGGATTTTATGCACACTTTGACCGGCACAAAGATTAAGAAAATTGAATAAAGTGATGTGAAAGGTAAATAAAACAGGGTATTATTGATAATTCATTGATTAAAGTGAAAGAGATTTGATTAAAGATAAAATAAAGGAGGGGTATTATTGGTATTATTATTTCTTTTTTTGGAGTGTGCAAAAAATGTTGGGACGCCCGTTAAGGAAAGTGTACATAAAATCATGGGACAAGGGAGTATCTATTTTTATTTTATTCTTGTCAATAAAAGTTACTCCGTAATTATTTTATTATATTTTTTAACTTTCCCCCCTAAAATTTGTAGGGGTATTTTCGAGTATAACTAGAACTAACAAAAAATATTTGGCTCAAGTAATAACCTGACACATGTCCTGAAATTCAGGCGAAAACATCTATTTTTATACTAATAATATATATGCATTAATAAGCTGTACGCCACTTGCAACTTTATGTCTATTTTGCTCTTTTTCTTTTTTCACTTTTAAATGACCCTTTTCTTTATTTAAAAAAATTACCTAATCACGTACTCCGTATTTCTTAGATATTGGTTCATTTACGTACAATTTTTCGTTTTTTTATGTTAAAAAAAAAAAGTTACGTCATGTAACTTTAATCTCTTTAAAAATGTCCTAAAAATTATTTACTTCTTATAATTTTGTAACTTAGCTAATTTACACAAAATTTCTCTTTATTCTACAAATTGTAAATAGTGACTTGTAATTTTTTTAATCCACATGATCATTATTTTTCCAGGCAATACGAGTTAAGATCGACCATGTTCTAATTTACGTCGATTATCCATAATTTTATGCGCACATGACAAAAATGTGAGTGAAATGATATTGTTTGAGTGTCTCTAACAAAAATTGGACGTGAATTAATCAAATTACAAAATTATGAGACTTAAAGTAATTTTTAATATTTTTTGGGACGTTTTTTTTAAAAATGAAAGTTACGGATCGTAAATAATTTTTTCTCCTAAAATTGATACGTATAGAAGTAAATTTAAGAAAATGCAAGTTACAGAACTCCAATTAAAAAAAGTGTGAAATTACAGGACTAAAGTTGGATTCGGTCTAAATTACAAGACTAAAATCGATATTGTCGTACTTTTAATATCGCATGAACATAATGCGAGTTTCTTTAAATAATTGTAAACATTGCATAGTGACTTTACATAATTTGCAAAAACATTTGAAAGTAAAATAATTAAATAAATTAGCCCAACTTTTAACCCAAAAAGAATCAAATTAACCACCTACCAGTCTACCACCCTGGCATTTTACCTCAAACTCCAACCACCTATTCAGAAAACATAGTTTAAATAAAGGAAAAATGAGAATAAATTGGAATTAGTAAAATACCCACAAACAAATACATAAATCAAAAAAAAAAATTCTGGAGTTAATTCATTTAAAAAAAAAAAGTCTTTTTGTATCTGCATTTTTTTATTCCTCGTTTTTTAAATATTTATCTGGAAAAAATATTTATGAGAGCAGCCAACTCATATTGATAAAAATTTATTGTTTTGCCAGTAAACAATATAGCAAGACTGTAAGAGGTCACATTGCAGGGTCCTTTTTTTTGTGTGGTGTCCCCTTTTAAAAAATTAAATAGAAAAGTCACTTTCAATCCATGGTGGCTAAGCTGCACTTTTTGAAAACAGATTCAATCCCAACTACCTCATACGTAAGTCGGGTTTGGCCTCGATTAAGCAGGTATTGAACGAGTCGTGGTTATCGTAAAATTAGTTCAATATAATTAAATCAATACTGTATAAAACCCATCTTAGAGTGTGTTTTGAAATTCTATAAAAATAAGTGATTTTAAAAGCAGTTTGTACCGTTTTAAAACATCCATTTAAACCTGCGTGTTTTTATCTCTACACACTCTCCAATAAATTTTAATTATTTACAACACACTGCAAATACAGCTGGATCATTTAATTGGATTGAAACTTGGAATCACGAACTTGACAAAATGAATTATTTGAAGACAATTTTTTGTTTGAATGAGTATATATTAAATGTACTAGTTTATAATTTTACTATTCTTACACAATTTCTTTTTAATTATTTACAATGTTCCTCTTTTGAAAATAAGCTAATTCATCATGCAACTGAGAAAAAAATGCTTATTTTACTCAAGTATAGTCAAGCACTCAAACTCTCTTTAATTGCTAGATTCTGATCTCTTATGGAAATTTTTTCTATTTCCAGAAAAGCTTTGGTCCCTTTGTAATTATGTTTATGCGACTAATGTAGAGGTTTCCATATTGATACTCAAACCTCTTTTCTTTTTTTTTTTTTAAACGAAAATTGTATTACGAGCCAATTAAATGTATCAATCGAGAAGGACATCCAAGTTTGAAGGTTTGACCTAAGTATGAAGGCTCTCAAACCAACGGAAATTCCTTGTAAATGCATGTGCCAATTTATTAGCATTTCACGAAACGTAGAAAATTTGAAAACAATGTTGTGAATCTAACAGTTGCTTTCCCATCTTAACCATATCACCAAACGGAGTGTCCCAATGTCCTCCCAATCTTTTCGAAGCTCATCAACTACACGTTTAGCATCCGTTTCAACATTAACACTCGTGAAGCCAAGGTGTTGAGCCCAGATCAACGCTTCTTGGACCCCCAAGCCTCGCCCTCCTCCACTCGTAGTAGCCCCGGTAGAGTCATTAATTTAGCATCAATGAACCGATCTTTCTCATCACGAATGACCATGCTGAAACCCGACCCACAGTTATGAACATAGTCATAAATAGTTTTTTTTTTTTACTTGACATCACTTACAATAGAATACATACTCCCTCCGTCCAATTTTATTATGCTCATTTCTCCGGGCACGGGTTTTAATGAATATTGATTAGTTTATGTATAAAGTAAATAAGTTGAGGGTATGATGAGATGTTGTGGGGTCCATTTATAGGTAAAGTGATTGATTATGAATAAAGTTAGTGACAATTTTAGTAAATAAGTGATGGTGGGAGGGTGAAGATAAAGTAGTGTGAAACTAATACTCAATATTATTTAAAAAAAGGGAATGACCATAATAAAATTGGACAACCAAAAAAGAAAAGTGGGAATAATGAAATTAGACGGATGAGTATTAATTTCAATAAAAAAATTACAAATATAGTAGGAAAAAATAGATCACATGTAACTAAATTAATAATTTTGCAATTTAGTGGAGTTTAATTAATGTGTAACTAAAAATAGGGCCCATTAGCATGTTCTCTTTTCTTTGTTTGGAAACACTTTGAACATCGGAATCAACAATGTCCAAATTTGGTAGGGAACAAAGCACTCATCAAAACTTTGGAAACAGTCAATTATAGAAAACACGACTTTGGCCCCTTGCCAGGGGTCAAGCATTTCGCAACTCCAGAAACGCGATTATTGCACAAACAATTTGATCTTATTTAACGCCTTTACGTTTCGTTTTTCTTTCCCCTATGAAGAAATACCCGCTAAAACTTCGAGGAACAATCATGCCACATGTCTGAATTTTAGCACCAATTGAGGTTTCTTGAAATGAATTTTACCCATAAAATACGTCTAATTAAAAGAATTTTTGTTGTAATCTTATTGTTTATTATTTTCTTAATTTATCTATTATGGAGTACTTGGGTTAATTGTAGAGTCAATTATCGTGCTCATTATATTGTTAGAGTCGCTAGATCTTATTCCATCCCGATCGAGCTCTCCCTTTAGTGGAAAGTCTTTCACACATTGTTTGCTCATGCAAATAAATTGAAAGACATTCTGTCATTTATTAAAAAAAAACGGGTTACAAGTTCAGTCTCGGGTCTCGAGTCTCCTAAAAAATTGTTGGTATTTTATTACAAAACCAAAATATAACTACAAAACCAAAATTTGCTTCAAGACTTAATTTTTTTTAGGCGAATTCACTATTCACATAACCCAAAAAAAAAAAAATTGTCAAAAGACTCAAAATATGAGTTACTAGAAAGTAAAAAAAAAAAAATGCAACTAGAACAATTTGTATTTACTGTAAATTTTTAATCCCAAATTGGCCCAAACAACTAAGTTTTTGTTAATATGCTTGCAATAAATTTTGATCTTATAATAGCATAATTAGAAATTAGATTTCGAAATAAGATAATATCTGAAAACGAAAAAATATGTTTCAATTAAATTTTGTCGGGTTTGACATGTGTTTACTAGGATTTGATCCACAATTTTATCTCAATTTACTTTAATTAACTATTAAATATTGTACATAAGTTATTGGGATCGTGAAAAATAACTGGTATGATATTCACATAGAATACACCGAAATACACAAAATACAATTCATTTAAAAAGGATAATTGTAATGTTTCTACATCACTGACTATATATACTTGTAACAAAAAATATCTACTGCTGTAAAATTACACCATGTATACATATTGGCTCAAAATTTCAAGAGAATCTTTATTCCTCAACTTTGCAAGAGCCGCTCTTTCTAGTTTTCTTATCCACTCTTTACTCACACAAAAACGCCTCCCGATTTCCTCGAGCGACTTGCAATGCTGGTTCCCGAGTCCAAATCGCAGGATTATGACCTGTTTTTCTCTTGGCTCTAATCCGCTAAGAAGTGTGTAAACATCATTAATCATATGTTGTCTAAATACAGCTTCTTCTGGGCTCATTATCGACGTATCAGGTGTAATTTCCTGCAAATTTGTAGGAAAACAGGTTTAAATATAAGGCCATAAGTCATGCAACAACACTTCACACTTGCAGGGAAAAAAAGAAAACTTGAAAACCAGCATCTAACAATAACAAAAAAAGGCGAATGGACTTAGATTCTATGAATCGTGAACCAATGAACGTGAAAGAACCAATAATGGCAAACTTTAAGCTTACCATATACTTTAAGTTGATGTTCTCCCCTATTTTCTGATCAATCGATCCCACAACTCTAAGGCATTTGCTAGCTGACATAATTTTAGCTATCGATAGACCAGTAAACTTGGCAATTTCAGAGTCATCTGGATATTTTCCATTGCTATTGCTAAGGGCCTTCCGTGCTTTCTGTACTTGATTTATGGCCTTTGTTAAAGTGCTCTGAACACAGAGGAGCAAATTGCATCTTAGAGTTTACGTATAGATTCTGAACGAGAAGTAGCTGACAGGAAAGAAAAAGAAAACGAGACATACAGGAATACGGATTCCTCTGGCATGTCTTGCCACCAATGTTGCTATTGATTTCCTAATCCAATATTGGACATAAGTTGAGAATTTATATCCTCTTGATTGATCAAATCTTTCTGCTCCTTGCAACACGCCTATGTTTCCTGCCTGTCAACCATCATAAATACAGACGAGCAAAAATTTAGGTGCTTATACGTATAATTTCATCGAGTAAATTGCAAATTTGGTCTTGTATCTATTGGACGTTGGCAATTTTAGTCCTATACTGATATGGTTGCAGAAATTTTCCGGTCACGTTGAGTTGTTGGAAGCAACCAGACTAAATGGCTTTTGAGACCCCAACATATTAATTTCAGTTATGTGGTATTACGAGACCCCAACATATTAATTTCAATTAAAAAAAGGGTTAATTGCAAAAAAAATCACCACCTTTTGAGTATTTATCAATTACAACATATTCTTTTTTTCTTTGCAATTTGATGCATCATCTTTTAAAATTTTGCAATTTCATGCACAATTTTTTAAAGTTTTACAATTTGATGCACCGATATATTTTTCGGTCATTTTTAATTCGATATGGCGGTCTAAAATTACGAATTCGCCATAATGTGTGCGATTAGAAAAAAAAAAATACAACATAAACATCCGAAAAACTATTTTATGTGATTAAGAAAAAAATAAAGTAACATAAAGGAAAAAAATTAAGACAATAGAGGAATAATTAAATATGATTCTGATTAATGCACGACTTGGTTATAACTTTTTTTTTAAAAACACTTTAATGCACATCAAAGGAATAAATATAATTATATGAATTGTTTTGCATAACTTCTTGATTGATTTTTTTTTTTAATAAAATTATATAGATATCACATTTCTATGGAGGATAAGAGTTTGAGATGGAAAACATCCAATCAATACCTATAATATCAAAGCGTAATGATGGAGAATTTTATCGAAAATCAAAGAAAATATATATTGATGGATTAGTGTGCAATTTATGTAAAAATATTTTTAAAAATGTGTCATTCATTAAAAAAATTTATTAGTTGATAGTCTATGTGTCAACAACGTGGTTAGTTCGCTATTTTCGGCACCAAGTTAAATCAAAATTGGTCGAAAAATATATTGGTGCATCGAATTGCAAAACATAAAAAGGTGGTGTATCAAATTGCAAAGAAAAAAAGAATATGTTGTAATTGATAAATACACTAAAGGTCGTGATTTTTTTTGCAATTAACCCTTAAAAAAATCACAAATTATTTATCATCCTAGAACAAAAAGTTGTCAATACATGACTAAAATTGCTGCATTTTTAAAAAATATGGGTTTTACTTGAGAAAATTGTTTGTATGGGACTAAAATCGCCAACACCCAATAGATATGAGACCAATTTTGGAAATTACTCAGTTTTCAACTTATCAGACATTTAGTTTCTTCCTTATTGTATTCAGAGGCCTCTGCCAATATATCACGAGCATATGCTATGAAAAAAAGGAACTTAAATAATGCAAAAGAAAAGAAAACCTGGATCAAATCTTCGAAGGCTACTCCAAGTCCTCGATAATTTCTTGCGATAAACAAAACCAATGAGCGCGTGCTTCTCAGAAGCTCGTCTCTGCAATGCCAGCCATAATACAAACGGCGTTGCAATTCTTTCTTATCAATTCTAGCAGCTTCAGCCCAGCTAGTCAAGCTAGATACTTGACCAGTTTCTTCTTCCAACATCGTCCTAAGTTTTTCCAATTCTGCAACCAACTGCCACACAATAGCATTAACTATGAGACAATATATTTCTTAACTAATCAGAAATCACTTCTTGCATAACAGAAATCAAAACAACCTTAACTCCACTCGACATTTCTGCCTCAGTCCTAGCAATTTTCCGTCTTTTATATCTAGATCTCAAGGTTCTTCTAGCAGAGGCAAATACAGGCTTACGAGGATCCTTTGAAATGGTTTGTGAAGGTAATTCTTGTACAGAAGTATCAGTTTCCTTCTCCAATATGCGTTTTCTTCTCGATTTTCTGAGTTCTTTTTTTCCAGATCGAACGACCACCTTGTTATCCACTAAGTCATTTGCCCTGGGCTTGTCAACAATCTCAGCGGGTGCATTAGACATTTCAAAAGAACTCGAGGAATTAAGGGTCCTGGATAGACATGAATGGAACAATCTTAGAGCTCCAAGTCTTTCTAATTGCTCCAGAATATCTCTTTCCAACCTTACTGAATGAGAATCAGAAAACATGTATTCCAACATATCAAGATTTTTCATCAACAAACTGTACCGTGATCCTTGTGTTGCTAGTAAGGAAGTAAGGTATCTCAACTTATCCTCGTTTTTCGACGTTCGGATTTCATTGTCAAGTAAACTGTATAAACCATCACCAGAACCCTTCCCAAGTGCCTTCTAAACAAATAGACATGCAAGCATGAAAATGAAAGTTGATCAATAAATCTAATACCAATGTAATGTGCAATTAGTTCATTACTTAACTATCCAAACTAATTCATGGATAAGAAAACCAACCTTTAATTCTCTAGTTGCCAATAAATTTTTCTCCAAAAGCTGGTGGGAAGATGAACAGAGCTGTGCCTTGGAAGTATCATTTACAGTTTCAGCCTCACCGTACAAGACTGATGTAGCAGTCAATCTCACCAACAAGTATGAATTATCACTGCCTCTACCTGTACGGTTTACGTAGAGTAGAATAAGGACAAGATTCCAAACAACCCATGTTTATTAAGAAGAACTAATATCAGATAAATGATAAATCACTTCCCAATATTATTAGTGCTAACCATGCCTAAACATTTCTACATGCTATAGATTTTCTCAAGTGCTAATTAAGTATCACCCATATCCAAAAAGTGATACTCCATACATTTCAAATCAGTTTTCACACTTTCCTTTTTGGTACTTTACACACTAGTTCTCACAACTCTTAACCTCAAATTTTCAACTTATTTACTGTCATTACATTTTCTTACACAATAGTCTTATTTTATCACTTTTTTTAAAAATTATCCTGCTCAAGTGGTAATTAGCCCTAAACGTGAGCAGCAGTGACCATTCCTGTAAATTATTTAAAGATACATATCTGTTAAAACATTTAAACGCAACAATGTGAATTTCCACTTGTGCTCAGCCAGAAAGGTAAAAAAATCCCTAAATTCTGGAATTCAATAAACATGCAAACCCTTAATTGCTCGTAGAAGCAAAATCAGTGAGAAAATCTATGATAAAGTAAGCATGTTAAATTAATTTAATCATATAACAAGAGAATATGAAGAATGGAGAGACTCACAGGAATATGAAGAAGGCAAAGATGATGAACTTGTGGAGAGAGGGGATTGGAGTGAAAGACCAGACCATTTGAGGTTTAGCCTAAATCCCATGAACAAAATTTGTTTGTTGAAAGCACAAGAGTGGTAATCAAATAATATCTATTGCGATTGGGAAGGAAGATTGATGAAAAATGAACAAGATATGCTGCTGGTATAGTCAGCTCTCAGCCACTGCTTCCCCATCTCAATTGCTATTCACACGTTTTTACTTCTATTTTTATGATCATTCTCAAATTCTTCTAAATTAGTAATTCCATCTAAACTATTTACCATCACACCAACGTTTGTTTATACTTCCTCCCTCCACACTGACGAAGAATATAAGTCAAATAGGACTACATTTAGTGACAAGAGGAGTATACTATTGTAAGTCGACAAGCTCTTAATTTTCTCAAAATCAAGTTAATGACGGACAATACGAGACCACCAATGCCAATTTTCTGTGTCAGTTTTAGCGTTTCACTAAGACAACAAAATTTCGAACTCAATTTTGAAACAACGTTACAAATACTAATATATTTTATTTTTAAATATTCAACGATAAAATATTAAAGGGGTGATTCTTTTGAAGAAAAAGTGTAGTATTTTTATTTTTATTTTGTAATTTTATATTGGAAAAAATGTATAGTGTGGTCGATCTTTGTTTTCCTGAATAATTACAACAAACTCAACCTGAAATTTCTCATATAAACCCAAAAGTAAAAGAAAAATAAAATACTAAAATTTAAATCCCTCAAACAATTTGCATATTAAGGCTATAGCCTAACGCCGACCAGGTTTGATTGAGCAGACAACATGAAGTAGACATAACATAATCCCCCCATGCTGTAATTCAAACACCTACAATATATATTCTCTATTTCTCATTCAACAGTCATAGTTATCATCAGTTCTCTTTTCTTGCATCAGTGGAAGAAGACAATGGAGACTGTGACTGGAAAAAATCGAATCGTGGCCCTGGTCCAAAGGATCGTCTCGTTGCATTCGGAGATTCTGAAAGCAGAGGCTCGTACACAGAATTTCGGTTCTTGGGTTGTGATATTGACAATGACAACGGGGAAACATCTTTCTCCAAGGATCTCGATGGAGGCTCGATGTTTCCTAAAGTCAGGATCGGCCCTCCCAACCGTTCTGCCTGCTGAAGAATGTTGATCTTGCTCGACCGATATGTGTATCTGAAGTACTTCAGTGCAAGGACAGGACCCATACCTGCTGCTACTGTAAGCTGGAACAGTAAAATATTTTGTTATTTGTACATTTTCTTTTATCATTTCACCACCACAACTTTTTTACAATCCTACCCTTTACACTAAAATTATCAAATTGTAAATTGATTTTGTTCAGTCTAATCTTGTCAAATATTAGTATGACGGTATTTTCGATATTTCACAGATGTCCTTTTTAAGAAAATGAGTGGTCTACTTAGTAATTTTGAAGTGTGGATAGTCGCGGCCTTGATAATCTCGGTCAATTTGTCAGAAATTAGTTAGTGAGTATTAAGGTGGAAGTTCGTAATATTAAAGGGACAGAAGAATGGAAAACAAGACTCACAATCATTGTAATCCAGTAAGATGGCTGCTTGCACAGACGAAACATTATCGTGTACATGGCCATTGATGGAATGGCACTAACAATCCAGTTGATGACATAAAAACCAAGCAGATTGCCCCATATCGCTAAATGTTGCAGTATTGTGAAAGAACTGTCAACACCAACAACAAAGGAGTGAACAAAACTCGAATATATTCAAGAGGCCAATAACATGATGAAAACATAGCAAACTATACACAGTCACACAGAGTTAAAGAAGTTGCCAAGAACCATTTAACTATTTCGACCTAGCATATTTAAAAATGGATATCATCTGTTCTACATACTTGCACATGTGGTGCAATAAAATAAAATGCCTTGTCCGAAGGCCTTAAAAAAATAAAATCTGGATAATATATGTGAACCAAGAAAGTGATTTTTTTTTTTTTTTGCAAATACTAGGCATAGAAAAAGTGCAAGAGAAAGATGGCTACTCACTTAGTCTCCAATGCAACAACAAACGCCTGCAACCAAATGCATCCAGACAGTGCAACCATTGCTACCTCTTCCATCTCACTTTTCTCAAAAGAATACGAGTGTATCGTGATGACGAAAACAACAATTGCCTGATGAGAATATTATGAAGCATAGCATCAAGTACTTAAACATGGAAAGGTGAAGCTTCACCATAATAACACATACGTCACAGGCAAATAAATTTCTTAAGGTCTGTTGGTGTAGATTGAGAATATTGATACTTGTTATTTCTTCTGAGGCATTTATCTTGTCAGACATGAAGTCTCATATTTCAAGTTTCAGCTTCATGCAGAATACCACTGAAACTCCTTTCTTGGAATTTTTTATGCACAGTTTCTGCACGTAGGTTTAATTTTTGGTATAATGATATCATTGAGTAGTTTCTGTGGCATAGAAATCTTGATTTCAAGTCATATGTATATTAAGCAGCTATGTGCTCTCTGTTCATTATAAATCCACAAATTTTATTTTCACAAAAATTATTGATGGAAAGTACTAGGAACACTGGCAGGTCAATTTAACTAATTTCTTCACGTACTAACACTTCTTTGACCTCCTTTTCTGTAAACCTTAATATAGATATAGCTTCCCAATCAGGAAATTGACCTGCAAACCTATCTAAGTATCTTATTATATAGTAACAGAAGATACTCAAAAGCAGAAGGCACTCACATGAAAGAGAGATCTCCCAAACCATCCAGCAAATGTGCTAGGGTTAAGAAGTCTGTTTCATTAAAATTCAAGTCAGCTGAAAATTACCAGAGTTAAGTATCCAACATAAAGAAATTTCAGTCATTTAGTGAAAGTGCAATCTGTTGGAAAAAAGTGAAATAGCTTTTAGGAGAGAGAACGTGCTCAAACCTTCCTGCTTGACAGTAAAATAATATCTGGGGATGCTGCATTACGGTTCTTTCACTAATATCTTTGTCAAGAACACTGACCAAAACAGGAACACTAGTGTAAAACACATTATAAGCCATCAAGCTAACAGAGTTGAAAAGACTGGTCC
Organism: Galeopsis tetrahit; assembly: GCA_963675135.1. Classification (NCBI taxonomy): domain Eukaryota; kingdom Viridiplantae; phylum Streptophyta; class Magnoliopsida; order Lamiales; family Lamiaceae; genus Galeopsis; species Galeopsis tetrahit. The sequence goes on along the minus strand of OY776125.1, from coordinate 2,339,131 downwards.
CTGAGACACCTGAAATAAAAGAGAAACTGGAAGCATTGTACTGTTAGTACAAGAGAAAATCATATACTCATATGCTGCTCAACACAATATCAACTGATATAAGAAACCTAATGAATGGATGCCAGAAAATTAAGATACTTACAAGATCTGAATAAAACATATTAGCAACGACTTATAGAAGGAATATTGGGAAAGAAATGCTGTGCGGTTATATGAGTAGCGCCCATGTACGAGTATCAGTCTTTTCAAAAATCTGAATTCTGCAAGGCAAAGATATAATAAGAATATGTAAATGCTTTCACATATAAAGAATATATTACATGCTGTGAATTTTCAAAATAGTTTCCAGAAATGAACTAGAACTGAAATTGAACTTAAAAAACCGTTATTTAACAAATCCAGGTTCTTGCAATAATATACTAAATAAACTCTTAAATGAAATCAGTGCAACCTTTTAAAGAAAGAAAAAAGTATATCTTTGAAAATCTTTTCCAACCAAAATACTAAGCTATAAGTGAACATATCCGCCTTGAAGACCTATATTAGTTTTCTGTAAATCAAAATAAACAGGGGCACAAATTCACCAAGGTCGCCTTAGCAAACACATTCTCTATTTTTCACTAAATTCTTGAATTTTAATACGCTAGCTCTAGCTCTCAAAAAAAAAAAAAAGATCATATTGATTTGGACAGGACAAAAAGGTCTTACTTCCAATGCTATAATCAGCTGCCCTGGCTGCCTGCAAACCTTCTCTCCCGCTTATGCCAACCCCTATGTCAGCTTGTTGAATCATCCTCACATCATTTCCACCATCCCCAATGGCCAAAGTTCTGTAGTCACATAACTTCAAAAGTTCTACAAGCTAAAACAAACCAAAAAAATCAAAAGATAGCATTTATTAGAAAAATGTGTAAACATGAGTAACCAAATTTAATTAGTTCTTTCTAGTGATAAATGCTGTTTCTGTTGTCTGGTGTATTTATTTTGCACAAAGTCAACTTTACATCCAATCAGCTCCTAATCCCCACCCCCTTCTCTTCCCTCCCCAAACAAAAAACAAGTGAGCCCCTCTTGTGTAAGACAGTCTTAAACATGAGATGGTGCTCCACTTAAGTATTTGGGTCATGCTTCCCTTTACTTTAAAACATAGTCGGGTTGGAGCCCCCACATTCTCATAGGTCATATAATATGAGTAAATGAGATTTGTCTCATGTATCAGACCGTCTCATACTAGTCTTTTTTATCAAAACAAATATATTAAATATTAAATCTCAGATTCTGAATCCGAAAATGTAAATTTATATGCTTAGTGTTTTTTTCCCCTCTTACGGGTTCTCCTTTTAATTTTGAAACATTGACACACAATGACACACAATAAGTTGGCAAAATATTTGGTGCGCAGCGGAGACATGGAGACATTAGCAGTGATGAAGAATTAGTTATGACCACAAGATTCATGGGTGTACTTGTAAAAATTCACACAAATACATATACCTGGAAGAATACAATTTTTTTTAAGGTGTATGCAGAAAGTTGATGATATTATTGTCCACCTTAGAATAGTTGCAGGAGTCAAGCAACACACCTGTGCCTTCTGGGATGGAGTCACACGGCAACATATAGCTGTTCTTGATAAAATGGCAAGTTCAGTGAATGCTTTACGATGATGCTTAAGGGCAATTTCAAGAGCCCATCCATCCACAACAAAAGCTACATCCTGCAACAACAAATATCCTCTATAAGAAAATCCTGATAGGACATAAAGTTTATTAAGCAATCATTGAAATTTACATAGATCATGAAAATTTTAGTGAATGCAGGTTGATTTTTGGAGAACGTACTAAAATTTAGCAGCAAAAAGTTCAGATTAATGGATATTACAATCATACCTTGGGTTCTGAACCTGTGATTCTCATGGTAAGCAAAACCCTCTCCAAGCTTCTACGCACTTCATCCTGAGTTTTCCCATCAATAATCAGTAGCTGACCTTTAGGCTCTGTTGACAAAGCACAAAGATAGCTTGAAATGTGAAACACTGCAGCTCATAAAAATGACAAAAGCTGAAGATATAGCAGCATCAGGTGCAGAAGGTCCAGCAACTTGACTGATACTAAAAATGGCATTGCAAAAAATGAGAAATTAAATGGACATGACTTCAGTCAGTCAAGTGAGTATTATTACGGAATTGTCAGACTATTTGTTCCCTAACAATTTGCCATCAACAAATTATTATACAAGATTCTCATCACTGGTAACATGTTATATTTATGAAAATCTACGGTGCTGTAAAAGGTGCTGAGTATTTCTAAGAATAATAAGCGCTGTAAAAGGTTACTGGAAAAAAACTTTGTGGTTCTTTGAAGGACAGGAGAATTAGTAGCAATGAAAGATATTGTTTTGACAGAAATAGAAGGTTCTCGTGAAGCACTCAGAAGTCAGAAGAGAGCATGCATGACTAAGACTAATTCCAGAATGTAGTGAACCAAAAGCTAAAGTTCAGTATAAAGGAACCTAGCTCAACACCACGTCCTAACATGTTGGAGTAAATAAATGGAAGGAAAAATAGTGGGAAAAAGAAATGTGTGTGGATAGTTGTTGGTCATCAGCGTGTACTGGGAAGGAGTTCTTGATACAATTTGAGGAAAAGGGATCTCACGTGATCAGAGATTGGAAAAGTGAGATGATTGTTAAATGAGTTTGCAAGAGTTCCCCATGTGTTGACTTAGCCATACGAAATTAGCATAAAATTGGAGACAAGTAGAAACTATACTGATGGTAGCCAAGAGTTTAAGGACTTTTTTGACTTAAGCATGAGGGTTTATGTTCTACTTACTATATTATATTGATAAGAATACAAAATTCTGGTTTGAAAATTTTCTGCTACATAATTCTATAAGGTTTTCATTTTCAACAATTTTTTTAATCTACAGATATTATCATCCAAATTTCCAAGTATTTCTGATTTTCATAATTCTCAAGCTCATTTGCTTGCCAAAGTATTTACAGTCAAGCCACTAGACAAGAAATATGTAGTGTAAATATTGAAACAAAAATCACCTGGAGACACAAAATTACAAGAAAGAGCAATTTGTATAGCTGTGCTCTGCTTGTCACCAGTCAGCATCCAAAAATTTATTCCAGCTTTCCTAAGAGTTTGTATTGTCTCAGGTACACCATCCTGATTGTTACCAAAGTAGGAGAAGTTAAGATAAAACAACTTATTTGACAGCTTCCTTGAAACAAATGGAAACTAAATAAGTATCTAATTAAACTGCAAGAGATGATCTGAAGGCACACAGAATCACCTGTAGACGATCCTCTATGGCAGCCACACCAAGAATCTCAAAATCATGCTCTATTCTTTGGCAGACTTCGGCTACTCTCCACTGCAAAATGCGGTAACTAAATTAAGTATAGTTGCTAAAGGATCCAAACAGACAACTAAGTTAACACAGAAAGGTGGTAAGCCAGGCAAAAAGGAGTTTGGTAAAAGCAGGGTAAATTGACAGTGGAAAGTGTCTCATTATACCTCTCTATCGACTAGTGTACTATTAGCCTCTTTGAACATTGAGGCCCATTCCTGATATTCATCATCATCTAATTCACGCCAAGCAAGACATAATGTTCGCAGACCCAGTTGAGCATATTGCTCGACGGCTTCGGCAAAAGCCCTTATTGGTTGCCCTGATGCAATCTATCCGTTAGATAATGCAATATGATACAATCTTACTGAACTCAGCATGCATGAAATAAAAAATAAAATTACCAGCATAAGCATGAGGAAGAATAGCTTCATCTGCTCCTTTAGATAGGAGAAAATATTTCCCATTTTGACAGTCCCTAACCACCACAGACATTCTTTTCCGGTCTGAAGTGAACTCCAGAATGTCAAGAACTTCATAGCGGATTAGTGAAGCATTGAAATTAATGTCTGCACAGTCAGGAAAGTTATATGAGTATCTTATGTACAAAATACACCGTACATAAAAATTCAACACGGAAAGATGCATGTTAAAGTTCGGGTTGAGGGGGTGTGGGAGTTGTTATTATCAGCAAAAAGTATGTAATAATAAAACTGTAGAACTTTGATCAAGTTGAATTTTGATGGAAAAATGAACAATAATAAAGACTATATCTAAAGTTTACTTATTAAAGTCATATGTTTACTTGAATGATTCCAGTAATCCACACAGAAGGTAAATTGGAGAGGTGTGACTTTCCAGACCTAAAATTATCTAAATGAAAATTATTTCTATAATTTGTCTTTTGAAGTTACAATATGTTCGCCCTGGTGTATGTGTGTGCTGCAACAGACCGTGGAGCGCCAGGGCCCCACGAAGCCCATAGCCCCATCCTCAAAACAGTCGGCTTACCAACAATATTCCCATTTTTATTCTCAAAAACCATATGCAGCCGACCAGCTGCACATACAAGAGCTTCTTCATCTTGGGATTGTGCCTTGTATGTTATTGCCCCACTTTTACTGTACACAGACCATTGTCGTAGAAAAAGCAGGTTAGAGATTACTAACAGGAAAAAGATAATTATTTTTTCAAAGCATAAAAAACACGACTCTTTTTTTCTAGCTTCTTTGCGTGTCATTTTAGCTAGCAGTTCCATACAGATTGCCGTGCTTACCTTCGGACAGGAACCACGGTATTGCATATTGCCATAACTTTGAGGAATCGAATAACATCAGTAGAGCCAGTGGATACAGCATTGAGCAGCTCCACATCTGTATAGCAAGGTTGAGTATGAGTAAATGCTGCATACAAACAATACTCTACAGTAACAGGCACCATAGCATTGCATAATGAGACTCCACACTTCATCATAGAAATAATGGATGCAAATTATATTAGTGTTGGAACTTGGAAGGCCCATTCATCTAGTTCCGGTTTTAATGATCTCATTCCTATTCAAACACAGTGTTTTCCAAAAGAAGCACTGGTAATGAGGAATATAACCCCACTGACACAGTAACACCAAGATTCAGAAAAATCCCATAAAATAACTTGTAACATTCTGCATCATTAGCTAATAAACTTTTGAAATATGGATTTCAACAAGAGCCAGTGTTAACAATTTATTAATGGATACAGAGATCACACCTTGATTACAGAAGTGTTTCAATAAGACACAATGGACGTGGGGCGTTACAAGACTGAAGCCCTGACTCAAAGAAAGAAAGAAAGAAATTACCGTATTTACCCAAACCTAGTTTTACCTGTAATAGCATCCCCATTCTCATTCCCATAAAGACTTCCACCTATGCAACATCTTTTAAAAATCATTTTATTTTCAGTAAGGGTTCCCGTCTTATCCGTCAGTATATACTCAACTTGGCCCAAGTCCTCACTAATTGCTGTGCTGCCAATATCAAGAAACACAACAATTAAACCACATTGCATGTAAAACCAGCATTCAATATCACGAGTGAACCCAAAGTTTCTTACTTGGTTGCATGGGACCGAATTCCTGTTTCCAGATCAACCATCTGATCGTCCCAATCGATAAATTTAGCATACAAGCTTTTAACAAGATCTAAGGACACCTGAATCAAAGACAATGTGACAGGCCTTATACATGATCAAGTAAGTCGCAATACTGCATGCACAAGAAATTTTTCGCGAAATGAAATATATTTATTCTATTTCCAATTTCTTTAAGTAAACTATTGGCTTTAAACAAAAGCAATTACCAAGGAAGAAAAGAAATGTAACTACAAAACGTCAGTACCAATTAGGAAATATCATAATAAGATGACAAATCTCAAAAGTTTACCTTTATAGATATAGGAATCATAATGGAGCAAAGCAGTTCAAATCGAAGAGGGATGATCAGAAGCTCATACCAAGGACCTTCTTTTGGATATTCCACATACCATAGCTGCAAGAGAGGGATCAAGATTGTGGGCATCAGATACTAGAAAAAGAAACAAGGTACATGACTTATGAAGGGGACAGTGAAATAAATCCATATTAAGAGTCAATGTTGGACTATAATCTCAGCTCACGTCTCTACTGCTGATTGTAGTCACTTTTTGTCAACAAGGAGAAATGATGAATGAAAATAATAATAAGGTACTTCAAACCAAATCCCTATATGATTATTACATAGATGAACTAGAATGATACATATAGACTAAATGACTACTATCCTAGATCTCCAAGATGTATTTGAACAAGCTTCATAAACACACTTAAGTCATAAAAGTAGTAGTTCTCAAAATATGTCCTCAAAGGATTTCTATTAGCGCAAGAGAACAGACCTCCACAGTCAGCACTAGCTTTACACCATTTTAGGTTGAATTTCTCGCACATGTTCTATTGAACTCATGAACTAAAATTGGAGCAATAAAGAAAAATAAGTTATTTTAGCGAGATACACCTTCCTTGCTTCTGTGTCCTTCCAAACATTCCCAGCTATGCCCAGAACAATAACAACAACTATCTGAAAAACAAATATTGCTCCAGTCAATTTGTCAATCATGGCATCTACAGCTGTAAGCTTTGGCTCAGCTATACCCCTACACATGCCCAGCTTGGTTTCATTGCCTGTAATTAGAAAAATTACATTATGTAACGAAAAAATGAAGCAACTTATGGCAGTTTTGCAAATGAAATGATCTAGAAATTAAAATCATGACATTGGACAACACCATCCCAGAGGAAGCACAAGATATGCGGACAAGAAAATCTAAGTGAAGTGTACAACTAAATATGATGAATCATTACTAACACAAGGTATCCTGCTTCGCATTTAAAGACCTAAGAGATTTACAAATCTTATGTATAGCAAATGACATAATCAACTTATTGTGGTAGTAGTAGTAATCATAATAATAATAACAAATGACATAATCACTTTATGACCTATGGGGCCACTAAACCCCACTGGATCAAAGGAAGACCATACTACCTGGATGTGTTTTCCGGCAATTTAATGGTCAGTGGTTAGTATTCGACCAATTTAATTTCTTTCAAAAACGAAGAGAGAAAATCAGCTGTCAAAAAGTATAAATCTATCACATTTTAAAATTGTAGAAGAAGTTTGGATCGTGTCCTTGTTGTAGATATGTTTATGGTGTAACAAACATTGGAAGCTGGAAACTTTGTAACTCAGCATATGTGTCAATGTAAACTACTCGACGGCACCATTGATGAATCTTTGGGATCTGCCCCAAGATCATGACTATGCATACAAGGCAGATGTCCTCTTCAACTTCGCATCAAATCTCTAACCAATAGATCCTTCAACAAATATTTATAAGTTCCAGCAACAACACTAGAAAATAATCTAATACGACCTTTAATTATATCTGTCATCAGTGGGAAAACATTATCTCCTTCAAGACAATTAACGACATTCGCTAACTTGATGTGTAAGAATTTACACACTTGCCTGTGTATATAGCAACTCCACATGCCCACTCTGTGTTCCTTAAGTAGCATGATTGTAGAAGTGTGTTTTTAATTGTCAGGGGGAAAACATCATTATCAAGGAACGGAGGAAACAGTCGCATGTTTGCATCAAACCTTCTAATATCTTTATCTGGACTGGGGCACTCAATTACACCCTGGCACAAGAGCGGAAAATTTGTGTAAGTTTGAAGTCGTAATCTATTATTCTTAACATATAGATGTCTTGCCTTAATTCTATGCAACAACTCAACATCTATTCCCATGCAAGCAGAAGGTATCGCCCGTGTCTTCAGGTCAGTTTCACCATCTAGTGCTGCCGTCTACAAAACACAGCACATCATTATTGTCTATACATAAGATCAGCTATACATGCAGAAACAATTTTTCAAAATAATATAGGAACATGATGAGAAAGATCTAAAAGATCTCACATAGGCTGCTTACTCAATTGCCATAGTCAATTTACAAGGACATCAGAAGATTCAGAACACTTAGGCTTAATTATCTAAATTGTTGCAGAATGTGAGAATAAAACCAATAACAGAAGAGAGACTCCAGTAGAAAAATAAATGTCAAAATCAATTCGGCCTCAGGCATCAATTTTTAAATTCAGCTTGTGACTGCACAAAAACCTTTGGACAACTTGGAAGAAAACCTAACTAGGTAGTAGGTACTTTAGAAATTAGAAAAGATTCATTTGAAAAAAGAATGCATCTCACTTTAATTTGAGGTAGTAAATTTGAGGTTATTGCTAATATTAGTTATCCATTCTAACCTTCGTGATCATTTAGATGCTAATCCTATGCAAAGTTAAACTCCTTGACAAAGTTAAGTGTCACAGTAATTTCCTGTAAATTGTTTGGTTGGAATATCCCAAAGTTTCGGAGCCAGTCATACTGCAACTAATTGATATGAAAGCTTTTGCTTACTGCTCTTCATTTAAAGTTCAATCCTATGGCACAAGTTAACTTCCTCAAAAGGTCAACTGTTATTTGTATTTGATTAGTAGAAGAAATGGAGCTAATCAAATTTGCATATGAGTCTGAGAGCATATTCAGTTTGTGTTCTCAGATTGAAAAACCGCATTAGCATTTAGTAGTAACTTAGGATAATAACAGAGACGCAAAGATGACTGTACCTCCACATAGCAAATACCCTGAGGATCTGATGTACCAAGCAACACAAGATCACAAGGAACTTCATCATTTTCCCGCAGCCACACTATGTTCCCGACAAAAATATCTTGGGCTTGAACCTAGAGGGAATAAACAAAAAGCATGACAAACAAAATAAACAAAATGTTAACTGCAAAACCATATTTTGGTGAGCTGCAACGTGTACATCATCCAAGCCAATTGATAATAGAAGAGAAATATTGAGCTATCAAATCAGAAATAGAAGTAAAAATAACCAAATTGTTGAGACAGTTCACATACAAGCTTTCTGACTCCATGCCTCACGATCCATACTTCTTTCTCATTTGCTTTCTTATCAGAGAGATATCTATTGTAATCATCCCATGCCTCTTTGGATGCAGAGACTGCAAATATGAAGATAAGAGGACCCCATGTACTTGCAGGATTCACGGGAGTAATCAGTGACCACAGTTGAAGGCAAGCAATCAACAAAAAGTACTGATTCATAAATCGGCTGGATAAAAAATAAAGAATTGTTAGATAAGACAACATGAAATAGGACAGAATTGATTAACATTTATATACAAAGACACATGCATTTGGAATATTTTCCTTATCCTTATAATAGTACACCAAACACTGCATGCAAAAAGGAAGAGAGAAAATGTAAATGACTGAAAATAGAACATGAATAATTAGAGTGTTAATATATAAGGACAGATGAAGAACGTGGATTTGAGGCACCTCCATGATCCAATAAAAATTGATGTTGAAGGGAAATGAAGCAGGAATTGTACAAGTCCATTAAAGGACATATGCTGGTTGCTACAAGTGAAGGAAATACAAGAAAGCTACTTTGCAGGCTCAGAATTGTATAATTCTTCATGTTAAAAATGTGGGTTTGACTTTTCCACATTAAGAACAATATCAAGTAGAAATCTATTCATTGTATACATGAGTTTGTGGGGTGGAAGTAGATAAACTATGCTAACCTGAATTGCTCCCATAGATTTTTGGGGAGAAAATTCCATATTGTATACTTTCTGTTTGATATACGATTGTCACAGTAGAGATCTGGTGCTAGATTGTCGTCATTTATGTACGCATAACGCTTCATGATCAACTTAATAGCATGTGTTGAAGTTTAACAGGCTCACAGCAAGGCCAATATGGATCTCATGACATTTATGATATAGCAATTCCAAAAGAAGTTCTTGTACACCCTGCAACATGTCCAAAATCTTACTAGCAGCCATAGAAAGTTCTGGTGACAATTAGCACATAAAAGAACAGAACAAATTTCAAATACGAGATAAACTTAAGACAACGCAAACAGGCAAACAAATCAGGAAAAACTATTGGATGTGGAAACAACTGAAAGGATCCAAATAGAGTTTTTCCTCACAAAGAGATTGCATGATCATACTACGGATGATATAATTGCGCTATGAATGGATATGAGTAAACCAAGGTAAACTACTTTTAGATGCCACAATGCAAAAAAGAAAGCATGCTTAGGTGAGAACTAAATTGATTGCATTAATGGCACCTGTTATTTTCTTTCCAATTAAAAGTCTTCTTTTTTATTAGACATGCAACTTCCTTTATTCTTGTTGTTGGGAAAAGTGAAGGTGGGAAACTAAGAGGGAAAGGGGGAAACGAAGGTGAATATTGAACCTGAACAATGTTTAACTGCATTAGTCCAAACAATTTCCACACCATACCCGTATCTAAGGTACCAGGTAAATTTTGATATGAAGAAGTAAGCTCATTTGTTTTCTCAATAAACTGCATTGCCATCTATTTCTTTGTGCACAAGAAGAAAAAACCAGAATCCATGGACTGATAATGTGAGTTTCTATATTCATCTCAGTATAGTAATTTAAATGAATGGGGGTGGGGTCTCACTCAACAGGCCCGAGGTGCTTATATGTGACTATTTTTTCTGTTAGTAAATTTATTCTGAAGTACTGAATTTTATTAAAACTTCTGCGCCAGATATGTGACTAAAGGCACTAAGAATGAAGGCTTAGAATTTAGAAACATGATATTCATATAGCTTCATATGTAACAACAATTTAAAAGGACTGTAGATGACACATGCCGTGAAAAGCTAGAAAAGAAGTTTAAGAAAATGTGAAAATAGCCTTAATATATCAAAATGTTCAAAAAGTAGAGTGCATTCCAACTTCTCCTCTTATTAGATTTAATTTTTCGATGTACATAACAGGTTATACAAATTCTGGTTGCCTTCTAGAGGTCAAAATAACTGTGTTAATTATAGAAGTAAGTACCTGTAAACTGAAACCATAAGCCAATTTGCAGGGGGTGGGGGTCCAAACAAAAAGTTACTGTATTATATAGCTTGTGCAAGGCTCCATCCATCTAAAATGATCTGAACTACTCAAGCAGTCAATCAAGCTATGAATTTCAATATTCGATCTCATCCACGAAAGAATCTTGTTTACTCGAATGCATACTACCTTCATCTTGACTACCTTGTTTGCCACAAGACTTAAATGGAATAACTAACAGTTTTAGTATCTCTAGATTTTCAAAACATAGCAGTTATTATGTCAATAGCCAAACTCAGCATTCAATCCAGATAAATATATAAAAAGGGAGTAGATAGAATTATTTTTCAGGATCATTTTTTCTCAAATTATTTTGCTGCTGCTCAGCATAAATCTGAGGCTATTTATTGTATACTTAAAAACTTAATCACGGTTTCATATACAAACGTAGAAAATTTCACCAGTGTTCCTACAATATCAAAATTATGTACTTCCAGCAATTCGCAAGAACTCACGATTATTCAAAAACCTCCAAAAGAAACTGAATAACTGAAACAATTAAAAAAAAAAAAAAATTGGCACATTTCGACCCAGCTTATTCAACGAACAAATTTAAATTAAGCATAATAACAATTACAACGTTGATAAATGTTAATACCTCTTGATCAATCAATGTTCTTCTGAATTGTGAAGGTCTCTACAAATCCGACCCGAATGCCTCCGATTGGACCCGACCCGGAGACCGTACCTTTTTTCGGGAATTTCCTTTTGCTGCGAAACGCGAAGGTGCCTTCCTGCTCTTGTGAGCTGGATCGCAACAGTCAACTACAGTTTCTGCTGTTCAGACAATTGGTCGTTAATGTGCTAAAGTCGCGTTTGCGTTTCAAGAAGCGTTTTGGCATCGTTAGTGGAATGTTCGCTTGGCATATGGGCCAATTTAGAGGCCCATACGTTTGGGCCTCAATAGATTGGGCTTGCAATACATAAATTTTAGGCCCAGATTTCAGATCCTATTTCCGACATTTTATTGTGTTATGCCATTGTAAAAATCATGGATGAAAATATCCGGAAATATCCTCGATATATCCATTTTTCGGGGTCACCGATATCGATATTGGGAAGAATCGATATTTCCACGATATTTGTAAAAAAATTAAAAATATCGATAAATATCGGTAGACAATAACAATATCGAGCCTAATATCGGTAAAATATCGAGAAAATATCGAGAAAATGTCGATAAATTTCGAAAAATATCGATAAATGTCATACGAAATAACATTGTATATTATATTTTATATAAATTTATCACTGATATAAAATGTATTCAAATTATTTTGTTGATTTTATGTACTAAAGGTTTGTTATTAAATTTTTACAATTTTTAAAATTTATCGACATCGATATTCGATATCGATATATCCATCGATATTTCCATAAATTTAAGGTCTCGATATTTCCACCGATACCGATATTTTCATCCTTGGTAAAAATTAGGTATTGTTTTATTTATGTATAAATCGTTACTTTCAAATAAGAAAAATACCATATTTACCATTTACAACTCCCTCGTTCAAAATAAATGGCATTTTAATTTAAGAAAATATAACTACTACTCCCTCCGTCCCATACTTGAAGCTACATTTTACCATTTTTGGCGTTCCATACTTGAAGCTACATTACCTAAAATGGCCAAAACACTTTTAAACACTCTCCTTAAAACATCACAATATTACAATAAATGTCACTACTTTATTACACTAAAAAGTAACTTTATTACTATTTATAAAGTTGAAAAGTTTTTACTACCCCCACTTTATCTTACACAATACTAATAAACAACTCATTTATTAAAACCCGTGTCAATTTGGTTTGTAGCTTCAAGTATGGGACGGAGGGAGTACATTTTTCAATGTAAAATGATAAAGATAAAATAATTTCATACTTTTCTTAAACTAATACTCGCCCATTAAAATAATAATAATAATGTAGTTGACTTTTGTGTGTATATGGATCACAAATAATAACATTTTATGTTAAATTGAGAATATTATAAGGGTAAGTTCACAAAAATTTCAATGTGAAAGTTATTGCGAAACATTTCGAAAAAAAAAAAACTTCCTCCGTTCACAAAATATGTCTTATATTTTCTGTCCACAAAATGTAGTCTCATACACTTTATGGAAACAATCATTTTATCATCATCCTTTAATCATTATTTAATTATTCAAATTAAATTGTCATCTACTTTATTTATAATAGACCCCAAACTACTCTATAATATTCTTGTTTTATCTATTTTTTTCTTTAAAAAATATATTTATTTCAATGAGACTTATTGTGGATGGAGTGATTATATAAATTATTATACAATGGAAAAAGTACAAATTAATACACATTTCTATTAGTGTGTTATTATTTTCAAACTATGTTTCATCTCATCGTGTAACATTTTTGAGAACTTTGTTCGAATAATGAGACCGATACTAAAACTTAAATTTATAAAAAAATAGAAAATTAATTATTGTATATTAATTTCTAACCACTTTCTCTCGACTTAGGGTGTGTTTGCAAATTATAGTGATAGATTCAAAGTGATTAAAATTAATTTTTGCAATAAAATTGAAAGTTGATAGTGTTTTAAAATTAAGCACTTTAAATCAATTGTGTATATGTTGTGGTGTTTACAAAACAAACCACTTTTTTTATAAATTTACAAAAAAACACTCTTATTACATTTGGAAAGATATATAATGTGTAAGGATGAAATATTATTTAAATTGTGAAGGTAAAATTGTAAAATTAATTATTATAATGATGAGAAGCACATAAAAGTTATTAGAAGCAGGTGAAGAGGTGTTTCACCAAAATCACTTTTAATAAATTAATTTAATCACTTGGTTGTGTTTGAAAACACTCCAAAAGTAATTTTATTTGAAAAATAAGTGCTTTTAAGTAACTTTTAAGGCGTGTTTGTTTTGGGATGGGAAATCCGGATTTGGGATTTCGAAACTCCACCCCCCGTTACAGTTTGAGATTTTGATTTAGGATTTCAAAATCCCACCCTATAAATACCTATAAACTATATAAAAGTCAATTCTATAAATACCTACAAACCCTATATAAATACCTATAAAACCTATAATCCTATTCTATAAAGTTAAATTCTACGCTTCATAAATCCCAAAACAAACACAAAACATAAAAAACATTAGGATTTTAAAATCCACTAAATTTTAAAATTAGGATTTCAAAATCCTCAAAATCCCAAAACAAACATGCCCTTAGAGTTTGAAAACACCCACTTAATTGCCGTGAAATCGAGAGGTGTCCGTAAAGGTAATCCCGTTCCTCTCTCCTCTTTTGTATTGATATCACGCATTCACGCTCGAGAAAGACTTGCAAGTGGGAGTTCGTTAAAGTCCGTACAATGTGGATAAGATTTAAAGACGTGGAAAATTAGATGCTAAGTTAAATGAATTAAAAAAGGAAAAGAGTCAAAATCACGAGAGATCTGGAACAAGGACAATTTTTCATCCATATCCAAAAATTGAGTAAGGCCACGCATTCACGTTCACCGCCACTTGTATTACGCTTACTGGCCGGTGATTTTAGTCACGTGACCGACATGTGCAACTTGATTGTCGTACAGATTTTTTCCGGATTTAGCAGACAGGATTACTAACTGGATAAATGAAGATATTTTTTTGCCTGCATGCGATCCCCCACCCCACCCTGGGACCCACTGCTTTGCCACCTCACACTATAGAGATGTACTTTTTTGGTCCAAATATAATTTTTTTATTACTTTTTTGACATAAAAATTTTAAATAATATATATAATACATGATTTGATTTTGAAAAAGATATAAAGTGGAATGTAATAATGAAAATTTAAAAAATATATACAAATAGAGTATAAAAAAATTATAGACATATAGGTCAAATAGCAAATTAAAAACTTATAAACGAACTGAGAGAGTAAATTATTGTATGTATAAGTTACCTCGATACAATCCTCCATTCCATATTTTTATAACCATTTGTCGAAAATATTCAAAATTTCATATTTAATTGAATATTTATTTGTTTGAAAAATAAAACTCCTTATTCATTTAAATATTCTATAAACATTTGTTATTTATCTCACTTATTACTTTTTTTTACACTAATAAAATATTTTATCTCCAATAAAATATGAATACATATCCTTATCTATAAATAAACAATTTATATATTAAAATTTGTACAAATAATAAATTTTCAAATAAACTTGGGACAGAGTAATTTAAATCACTTATCAAATAATTTTGTTAAGCATATAAAATCAAAATAATAAATTTGTACAAATAACAGACTGTTAGCCCGAATGAATTACGGATAATTGTAATAAACCAAAATCTACATGATGGGATAATTGTGTATCCTTTTGAAGGCCAACAACTTAAATTCGATGGGTGGGATATTATTATTTTGATTATTGAGCATTAAATTTCAACACCGCTATTTCCAATAATGTAGTAATAATCAATTTATGTATTCATGATTGATCATCTAAATGCATGATAAGTGTTTAATTGTTTAGTAGAACATAAAATAGGGGGAAATTATGGGATTTATGATTATTATTATTAATGGTAATTGGTTCAATAAAAAATTAGTAATCTAAATTATCATAATTTTTTTATTAAATATTCCTCTTGCATCTAATTTTAAATATTTTATCTCCTACATTGCACTCTAAATTGCTCTCGTTTTTTTAAATGTAACTAATAGTTTCTTTTATTTCTCTTCCCTTTCTACCATTAATCTCTTTTTCTCTTTTTTTTTTTTTTTATGAAATATATATATATATATTACTTTGAAATCTAAAGAGAAGATTGACTTATTTTTAATATAATAAGTAGATAGTAATTTTTGTGACAAAGTGGGATAGCTGGTTAGAGCACCACTACCTAGGCCTTAGGTCCTGGGTTCGAGTCACGGGGAGGGGAAAAAATGGATGGGTATTTAACTTTCCATAAAAAAAAAAAAGATACGGAGTAGTAATTTTTGTTAATGGTATATTAAACTTATAAAACATTTTTCCATTAAAAAGTATGAACATAATATAATTCAAATTGAAGACTTATGGAAATGGAAAGCATCGAAGACAGGGGAGTTCTCCACAAAAGATCATATGGAAGAATTTTGCACCACCACAAAAGATCATATGGAAGAATTTTGCACCATTAAAAGTCAAGGCTCATGCATGGAGACAAGCTGCTGCAAGGGTTCAAGATCATATGGAAGAATTTTGCACCATTAAAAGTCAAGGCTCATGCATGGAGGTTGTTATGGGGAAGACTACCGACTCGGTCCAACCTCAGAAGAAGAAACATCCTCAACCAGAATGACGACTTAAGGTGCGTTCTATGTGGCGACAACGAGGAAAGCGAGGAAACCGAAAGACACGTCTTTCTGGAGAAATGCAGTAATCTTCAAGAATGAAACTTTCTCGATCACAAAAGTCAAGGAGGAGCTGAGAGCAAGAGTATGGAGCTGGTTCACGATCAAATACCTCAACCGGAACAACCTACTCTTTATGTCATGGGTGCTAGATCCAATTAAGTGCATGACTTGAAAATTGTGTAGTGTAAGAGTTTTTTTTTTTTACTTCTTTCTTATGCTATATTTTGTACACTGACTTTATCGGTATCTCTTGTACCCAATAATAATATATTCTTTTACCGATAAAAAAAAAATAATATAATTCAAATTGTATAACTTATTTTTTGCCATCCCGCGTGGCATCCCACTAGTTTTATAAACTAATACTCCAACATCTACTATATATTACTCCTATCTAATGATAATTAATATGAAAATGATTAAAGGATGAATCTAACACTATAATTTCTTACTTTTTAATATTGAATTATTGTTCATGCAATTAATCCTTCCAACCAAAATACTTCAAATTTTAGTGTAATGGACATGAATGTGCCATGTGATTGATTTTGTAAAATGCATTTCAACTACATTGAACATAAATAGATGGTAGGGTAGATATCATTTATTATTATTATGTTTGGTAGATGGGGGCACAAAACCTATAATCACCAATTTTTCATTTTATATAATTTTGAAATTGATTTTGGATGTTTGTGGATGAGGTAGTACTGTTCAATTATATCAAACAGGCTATACCGCTATAGTGGTCTCAAAAATTAGGCAATCAGTGACCTACTTTAATTTAATTTTTAATATTATTTTTAAAATCTAATGCACATTATAAGAAAACTGTTGATAATTGATGTTATATAATATAATACACATTAAAAAATATAAATCACGAGAGAAATATCAAATTGACAGAAGTATAAAGGATCTCAGCATCAATTTATAGGATTTGTTTGTTTGTATGTTCAACTCTTTTTTTACACAAGAAATTAAAATATTTTCTGTTCAATAATGTATATGTTACATTTAAAATTATTTGTGTATTTATAAAAATTAAAATTATAAATTATAAAGTCGTTGATATTGAAGTAAACACATTAAAGTCATCAACAATACAAAAGTTGAAAACGACTCAAATTCAATTATCAAACTATAGTCAATGTTCCACAATTCACTATTAAGACTCAAATTGAAACATTAAATATTAAAATTTAAATCCAGTGTTAAAAAATATAAAAATATTAAAAAATATAGGTAAATAAAAGAAAATGAAAATTAGAAATTCACTTTGATACCACTCTATCACTGTGACGGTCACATTTACTAATCTAAACATAATACTATGAATTTAAAAGTAATTTTTCTTTAACAATAATATAATCAGTCCACACTAAGGGGTGTTTGCAATCTATGGTGTTTTATTAGAAATGATTAAAATTGATATCTATAGTAAGATGAAAAGTGGATGGTGTTTTAAAATAAAGTGATTTTAAATGATTGGATAGAAGTTGATGGTGTTTTTAAAAAAATCACTTTTTATTAATTTTACAAAAATAACTTTGTATGTCAAAAGTGTGAGCAAAACATATATATGAATAGGAAAAGGTCAGTTAAATTTGGAAAAAAAATTGGTATATATTTACCAAAATGCCATAATCACTTTGAAGCAGGTCAAAGCTGGTGAAAGGCTGCTTCATAGAATCTGCTTTTAAATGTTTTAAGTTAATCAGTTTATTAAATTTCCAAACATTCCATAAGTGATTTTAATTTAAAAATAAATAATTATAAGGATTGCAAACACCCCCTCAGCAAGGCAGCAACCACCTATTGTATTTGCATTCATTTATTCCCAAATATCAGCTAACACATAAAATTTTTAAACTGATAAATTAGTACATCTTAAATTATACAATATCATACCTATTTAAAATGAACACCAACACACACACACATATATATATATATATATATATAAAAAT
Organism: Galeopsis tetrahit; assembly: GCA_963675135.1. Classification (NCBI taxonomy): domain Eukaryota; kingdom Viridiplantae; phylum Streptophyta; class Magnoliopsida; order Lamiales; family Lamiaceae; genus Galeopsis; species Galeopsis tetrahit. The sequence continues at coordinate 2,320,856 of OY776125.1, read as the reverse complement.
AAAGGAACACCATATATAACAACAAAAGCAAAATAAATTACGGTTATGTCCAATAAGTCGTCATCTATATATACAAACACACAAAATTTTGAAGGAGCTTCACGGCTTGTTCAATAGGTTCACACAGTCAAATATCATTAAAATTATCTACCATGCATAAATTACTTGAGATAAATTGCAGTAAGTAGAATTCATTTGGAATTACAATGACAAAGTGGGATAGCTCAAGTGGTTAAAGCACCACTACATAGGTCTTAGGTCAGTATTCCCTCCGTTCCACAATAATTTTCACACTTTCCTTTTTAGGACGTCTCAAAATAACTTTTACACCCTTAAAATGAAAAATTATTTATAAACTCCACCCTCCCAATAACCTCAAATTTACACAAATGTCATTACTTTATCTCCACCACCGATACACCAGAGTCAACTAATTTCTTTAGTTTATACATTAAGTTTTACAAAATTACCCCATCTACCTATGAAGATTAATATGGGACGAAGGGAATATATATATATATATATATATATATATATATATATATATAGAAGAGTCTAGATAAATCTCAATATGGGAGCTCCACGCGGCATCATAACAAGCCGCAGCGTGTACTGAGATTCTCAAATTTCCTCCATGAAACGCCAAGTATATGTTATAGTTGAAGAGAAAATGCTAGTTTCACGGACTGTGAGGCAACGCAGGTCAAAGCTGAATCTCACTGGTTCCCCCATTCAACTAACGTTATTATACATGGGTCCCCGGGATTATGCTCGTAGGACCCTGCAATTACACTTCCTGCTGCCATTTGGCGTGTTTGTGTACACAACTTGTGACCCAAAACTGTGCACATTAAATAAATATTACTTTATATAAAGATTTTTTCTAGATGTTAAACCTATAATTATTTAAGTTCGAGTCGTGGTATGCAAATAAAGTTTGTTCAAATTGATATATAACAGAATAAAGGCTAGTCAGCTTATTTCCAAGCGGTTTAAACATAAACTTTTAGCACATAGAATAAAATTCATTCTATAAATGTTTGCACTCAAAATAGACATACCTTTTAAGAAAAAATAAATAATGATTAGAGTGTTAGAGATAATTTTATAAATTTATATAAATAAAGTAAAGAAGATGATTGAAATAAATGTAAAAGTAATGACATTTTATGTAAATATATGAATTTTATAAGGGTGAGATTTATGAAATAATTTCATTTTTAATGACATTTAAAGTATTAGGTGTGCAAATAATTATGAAACAAATAAATAACTCAAGTGTCTAGACAATTGTGGGACTTAATGTCGTGGATAGTTAGAATAGAGAAATTGTAGAAAAGAGAAAACAGAGAGAGTGAGATACGAAAGAAAATGTAGAAGGATAGTTTTTTTAAATAAGAAAATATAACATTTAGATTGAGACGAACAAAAAAGAAAAAGTAGTACCAATTTACCATCTGCTTAGTGATTCTCGATCGAGTGCATTTTTTTGGGTTGACTTTCTTGCATCGAAATTCCATTTTAGCAATCGAACACACTTTTTATTAATTTCTTTTTTTTTGAAAAATTGACCCTTCCACTATAAGAAAACTAACTTTTAGTGACCGCATTCTCTCATTATTGCTTCTCTAACTAAAAGTCTTTAGTGACAGAAATTTGAGAATTAATGACAGGACCTCTCACTAAAAGTCAATTACCGTCACTAAAGACTTTTAATTAGAAAGGCTATAATGACATGATTTATGTCACTAAAAGTCAATTTTCTTGTAGTATTCGAAATAAGATTCGTCCAACTAACGATTTCGTAAACAAAGTTCATACATCCTACTATCTATCCTAGTCAAAGAGCAGCTAGCATTTAATAAGGATTTGAAGTAAATCACAAGGTAAGCCCAGTGGATATAGTGGTGAAGGACTCTAGGATTAAACCTAACCACCTAATTTAATTTTAGCAAAAACTCATTTCAACTTTCATAGATATTCTTTCACCTAACCATTGTTAACTCAAAGTCCTTTAACCATGGTTAACAAAGTAGTTTATATTGGAACCCTCGCATGCAAATCCATGGCGATCATGACAGTGCCACTACACAGACTGAGCTAATAGATAAGAAAAAATGATGATGATCGGAGATTCCCATTGGTCCAATCCCACCGTCCATATTCCCCCTTGGGATGACCACTATTTCGAAGATCCGACGGCCCACATTCACTCCGATGCTTCCGCTATGGCCGCGCTCCAGCGCTACCTCCCGTCGAACAAGGACGACGACTCCGACGACTTTGATGTTCCCGTGGACGCGTTTTCGTGCGATGATTTCCGGATGTACGAGTTTAAGGTGAAAAAGTGCGCACGTGCCAGGTCACATGACTGGACGGAGTGCCCGTTCGCACATCCCGGAGAGAAGGCTCGCCGGAGGGATCCGCGGAAGTTTCACTATTCCGGCAGCGCGTGTCCTGACTTTCGGAAGGGCGCGTGTAAGAGGGGAGACGGTTGTGAGTACGCGCACGGCGTATTCGAGTGCTGGCTACACCCGGCTCGCTATCGTACGCAGCCGTGCAAGGACGGGACTCACTGCCGCCGCCGCGTTTGCTTTTTTGCTCACACTCCCGAGCAAATCCGAGTTTTGCCGTGCACGAGTAGCCCCGACGAGTCGCCTCGTGGACTCGGTCACGAGTCGTTCGTCGTGTTCGGCTCGTCTCCGAAATCCTCGGTTTATTCTCCGCCGTCTTCTCCGAGAACCGGTTCGCCACCGGTTTCTCCGTGCGGATTGAGTCAACTCACTGAGTCAATCCGCGGTCTGCAGATTAACAAGATGAAATTGGGCCTGGGAATGGGAATGAGTTTGAGTATGAGCCCACCTTCTTGGGGAAACGGGTACGGGTCGCCCCGTAGCCTTCCATCTATTCGACCCGGGTTCACGAGCCTCCCAACGACTCCTATACGCGCTGTAACTCGGTCTGGACTCAGTGCATTTGACGCGTGGGAAATTCCTTGTGAGGAGGAGCCGACGATGGAGAGGGTTGAGTCGGGAAGGGCGCTTCGTGAAAAAATATACGCGAAACTCGGTAAAGAGAACTCACTGGATAGGTCCGGCCGAGTTGACTCAGTGAGTACAGTTCCTGATGTTGCGTGGGTTTCAGAACTCGTTAACTGAGTGTCCGAGTCGGGTCTGGTCGGGTTGATGGTTCATTCGGATTCAAGTTTTTTTTTTTGCTGTGAATATGTTTGCTGACTCATTGAACATGATCTGTAAATATGGGTTTCGGGTCGGGTCGGGTTGAATAGGTGAAGTGTTCATTAGCATCTACTATATTTGTTGTGGTTAATTTTAGTTTTTGGATTTGCGAGTGCGAGGGAGATATTTGGAAATGCAAATTGCAAGTTTTGTAATTTTTGCACATAAAAATATTTAAATTTCGATGGGGCTGCCGAAATTGGGATTTTGCTCTTTTTAATTGTAATTATTTCGTATTTTACTTTTGTTTCAATTTAATGTATTTTAATATGTGTCTTGGATTAGTTTTTAAAATAAAATGATATATATATTTGGTGTTGGATTGTTTTTTTTTTTTTAAATTTTGAGAGAATTATCTCATAAAATGATAACTGAAAATAAGAATTTCTCTGATTGCAGCCGACAATTCCCTATTTTCTCTGATTAAAATCGATATGGTATATTCTACATTCGGCAATATATGGATTATCGAAGCTTAAAATAAATAAGGAATTTACGTATAATTTTCAATGCTTTTAGCTTATGTTGCTGTTTTACAGGTGTCGTTTTTGTCAATTGTCACTCCGTCAGTTTCACTTTCAATAAATTTCATTATTCTGTTGTCACTAATTTAACTTTGTTTTTTTTTTTTTAATTTCATCAATGAAGTTTAAAAAATCGTACTACCCTTCATAAAAGTAACTTTATCATTTTAATATTACTTATTCTCTTCTCAACAAATTTATTTTCATTTTCCTTATTTTTTTTATCAATTAAATTTATTCATTACTACTTTTTATAAAAACTATCGATTTAACTTGGAACGGATGAAGTTACCTTTGGAGCTTCTACCAAGAAAAATATTAGGTTGTGTTTGGACAGAAGAATTTAATTTGAGGAGGTATTTCAAATGAAAAGTTTTAAAAATAGATGGATTTCAAATGACATGAGGTTGTGTTTGGACAGAGGAATTTAATTTTAGGAGGTATTTCAAATAAAAAGTTTTGAAAATAGATGAATTTCAAATGACATAATTTTAGGGTGAATTTAAAATCCTCTCAATTTTAACTAAAAAAAAATATGATGAAGATTTTAAATCAATTCATTTACTTTTTAATTCAAACAAGTGAAGTGGATTTGAATGGTGAATTTGAAATGCATTGATCAAATACATTCATCCAAACGGTGCCTTACAGTATATTCAAGCTTTAGTAACATTATTAAGTGTAGCCGGCCCTATAGAATGTCGAGATTATAAAAGCTTTAGATGCTTGTTTATGGAAAATGTCGAGATTATATAGGAAATAGAGAGAACTTCATTTTTTATATATATATTTTAGGTATTTTTTAAGAATATTCTATTGATAATTAACATTAAATTTTAAGGAGTTGTCTATATATATATGCCATCTTTTTTAGAAAGACAAACACTCATTAATTTAATAAACCTATTAATAATATTATCTCTAGAAATATAATATATTTATCCAGAACACCATGTCTTTTTTTAGCAGCTAAAATTCATAATTGAGATGATAGTCATGGTGAAATCTGATAAAAAAATGAGAAACAAACAACCCATAAATACTACTCCCTCCGTCCAATTTTATTATGTCCACTTTTCCGGACACGCATTTTAAAGAATATTTATTAATTTATGTATAAAATAGATAAGTTGGGGGTATGATGGAATGTTGTGGAGTCCATTTATAGATAGAGTGATTGTTTATAAATAAATAAAGTAAGTGGCAAAGTAGGTAAATAAGTGATGGTAGGAGGGTGAAGCTAAAGTAGTATGAATAATATTATTTCTAAAAAAAGGTATGAGCATTGAACAACCAAAAAAAAGAAAAGTGGGAATAATGAAGTTGAACGGAGGGATTACTTAAGAAGAAAGTTATTACTTTCGTCCAGACAATCAACTTATTTCTATCGAAAATACGAAAAGTAAAACAGAAAAAAGAAAGTTATTACTTTCGTCCAGACAATCAACTTATTTCTATCGAAAATACGAAAAGTAAAACAGAAAAATACTGGAGTAACTTTTTTTATTCGTGATGGTGGATGTACAAAAGTCAAGGTCAAGATAGTGACATGGACTTGTACAAAAGAATTTTGAAAAATAAAAACTGATCTTATCCCTTGTGATTAAAAATATTTGTGGACTTTTCACCTTTGTCGATAATTTTCATGCATGTGTGTTCAACTTTGCACAAAACCAGGTCCTAATGTTTCTATTTAATTCCACTCCACTTATACGCTTTGCAGCGGGTGGAGAAATCCCCGTTTATAGGGATTCGATTCAATGGAACTGAAAATTCTGAATTTCTTGTTGACGATGTTAATAAAGTTTAATAATTATAATAGGGTTGGTCTGCTATGGACTCGAGTGCATGTTGTGCACCCTAGTTCATGTTGCACTTTTCAGTTTACTGACTTACACTTTTCAATTATTAAACTGTATAATAATATTTTTAGTAATAATTGAAAAATGCAACACCATTTACCAAAAGTGTAAGTCAGTAAACTGAAAAGTGCACATGGACTAGGGTGCACAGCATGCACTCAAGTGCATACTAGACTTTACCATTATAATATACTATAGTATTCTTAAATAATTGAAAGAAATATTTCACATAAAAGTTCTTGAAATGCACAACAGGTAGAACTTTTCTTAGTGAAAAGGTGAGATTTTTTTTTTTCATAATATCTTTAATAAATATATTAATTTTTACATAAGAAACTGAATGACAAAATTTAGAAAATAAAATATTATTGAATGGTAAATATTTGTCAACTATTCATTTTAAAATTAATTTCCAATCAAAACAACAACCCACAATGTTAATCAATAAAATTATAAAATTAATACATGTTACTTTATTATATATTTTTTCAACTCAGTTAAATTATGACATATGAAAGTATGAAACTACATTAATTTTATAAATAATGACGAATCATCTACACTCACAAAAAAACTCTATTAACGGGAAAGAATTTGATCACATTGAAAAGTTAGAACTTGTAGTAATATGAAAAATTAATTCATTTTATACTAATTCCCTAATAGGTTGATATATAATTATTTAATTACCTTTAAAAAACCCACCCCCACCCCCCTCCCCCTCCCCCTCCTTTACACGTTTTTAGAGAATTTGGTTTTATTTTTGCAAGTAAACACAATTTATTATTGGTCATAAAATTTACTCCCTTAATCCACAAAAAAATATACTCATATTTTATGTACAATTTTTTTTAAAAATAAATAAAATAAGAGAATTGTCGAATCATTGTAAAATAAAAATACATTTGATGAACAGACAATTAAAAAAAAGTGAACATACTTTTAAAGAACGGAACAAATAATTTAAATAAAGTAATGAATCATTCCTTTGTTTGGTATCCTTTTGTTTTCTGGCTTCCCACAGATTTAGGCCCACTTCATTTGATAATGGGCCTACCCTTTATCTCCTCCAATTTAATTTCTCAATTTGCCTTGTTTTATACTCATAAAAAATTGACACTTTTGACTTTAATCGAAAAAAACAAACGAATATCCTTCAAGGGTGGTCATCTCAAGATAATGGAAACGAAAAAACTAAAAATAATATTATGTACTCAAATAAATCGACATAAAATATCGATTTTTAGGTTACATATGTAATGTTTGGAGTGAATAAAACGTGACTAACATACGACAACGTCTCCCATAACTTTTTTGAATTCATGTTACTTGTTTTTTTGTTGAGTATATCTTACTTATTGTGCAATTTATTTCTTTTCGAATTTCAGTGTGTCCTCTGTCATGTCTCTTTTAAACAATAAAATACACGATCTGAATAGGGATGATAAAATGACTTGTCTCGAAATCGTTTCGTCCTGATCCATTTTGAAAAGTCCCGTCCTGCGCACAGAGTAGGCCATGCATGAATTTATATATTTATTATCCTGATCTGCCTCGAATTCAAAGACATAGATATAATAATATTTATGTAATAGTTATTGTTAAATTTTAACATGAAATTGTCGTGGATTTGATTATTTAATTTGTTGTTCATTTTGGATATGATTTCTGAATTTTTAATATTTAGTTTAACTATTAATATATAAAATGAGACTTGAAGCGGGACGGGGTTCAAATGCTGCCTCGTATCGAGTGTGGGGCAAGGTGGGACAGACCATAGCAGAGCATGAGATAGGACATGACAGATGGGTTGGTGCATGACATGTTTGAATATTGAGATACCCGTCCGACCTACTCATAAGAAATCGGGGCCTCTATATATATATACGACATAATGCATATTTCTTCCAAATTAACAAGTTATAAACGCGCATGGAAAGCGCGCTTATACTTAATTTAAAAACCCTCCACATTTTCACTACAATAATGATAGACCAATTGAAATTTTGCAATATTTAAATAAATTCGCATTTGTTGTTTATTAGAATATTGACACTTTTTTATTTGGTACAATTTCTTTTCATATTTTTAGGTATTTTCTATTTTGAATTGATTAAGGGACACAAATACTATCTTTATGTGTCATTTCACAAACATATTTAGGCTTTCATTTTTTTTTGTTTTTTTTGACATATCTTTATAAACTATACCCTTACAATATTTTTAATTTTACACATAATACCACTACTTTTGAACCTGCACATATACGTCAACTATTTTCTTTATTTTATACATAAAGATTTACATAATTACCCCTCAAAATTCTATTAATTACTCTTTCCGTCCCACGAGAATTTGCACATTTTTTATAAATGGATGTCCCGTACCAATTTGCACACTCCATAAAAGAAAATATCTCCATAACCCCCGTCAAAATATACTCTTATTTACCCATATGCCAACTTTTTCACATTTAATCTACTTTTTACTTTACTTTATTCATAAAACTTTACAAAACTATCCTTCAAAACATCAGTCATTACACTTTTTTTTATTTACACATTTCTTAAATTGTTTGTATCCTATGTGTTACACTTTCTTAATTTGCATATGTTAACTTACATGTAAAGTTTTTTCGGAACAGGAAATATATCTTTTCTGCAATCCCAATAAAGGTGTGAAAATGATAAAAGATGATAAAGAAATGCACTAAAACTTTAAGGTTAACCGACCGAAGGCCGCCATCTCCTGTTCAATGCTTATAATAACTACTGTATTTTTATTGACTTGATTAATTATTACCAATTGATCGAATAAATTGTCACCCAAACATTGTTTGATTTCGACTTATTTTGTTTCCCTCCCCTAAAATCAACTAAATTTCTTGACAAACACGGTTCTATATTTTATGTACGTCTCCCTCAATCTACTTTTAAAATTGATTAATTCGAATTTAATTATATTAGTAAACTGACTAATCAACTAAACTATTGTGTGATTTTTTAGTCCATGGCGGCTCACTCACTCAGTTCTCTTTAACTATGCGTTGAGTGCAATGACAACTTTATTTTTTTGACTTTAATTGATCGATTTTATATTTAATATTTACAAGTTTTTGATTTGTTCATCAATATTTACAGGTGATTATATACATGACACAGAGTTATTTGAACATTTAACTAATGACCTTATAGAACCGCAAGTTTAACATGCTACTCCTACAAAATAAACGATTCACTTTTAAATGGTTCATAAATAGTTGAAATTTAATTTTAAAAGTATGTAAAAAAATAAATTTATAATTCAAAATAACTAATACTACTACTACATAATGTGAAGAAATTTAAATTAATCAAATAAATTAAAAGATGCATACTAATACTGTATAACTTATGCCGGTAAAGGAATGACATAACTGGAATAAACAGTGTAAAAACATTTTGAAACATAATTTAATTGTATACAAAAAAAGAAAAAAAAAAAAAAAAACTAAAACTTCACTTATTAAAAAAGTGAGGAAGTAGGCCAAAATCGGACAATCATATGAGATGGGCCTGGCCTAACTAGCTTAATGTTACCGGCCCAGATACATTTTTGCAAAAAATAATTAAGTTTGGGCTGGGTCCAACCTTTGTACTACACTTCCATTACTGTTTAGAACACTTCCCAGTAAGTTTAATAGTATAATAATAATGTAAAAAATTTAAAATATCATTTAAGTCATTTTACACTACTAAATGCACTTCCTTTACTAACTACATCCCTCCTTCTCCTTTAAACCCTAAATGTAATTTTACTCTACCACCAACATCGCCGCCGCCGCCACCACCACCGAACAACAAACAACAAAACAAATTTCACCACAAACAAAAAAAACTCACCAACTTAGAAAATTTTCGACAAACGTAGAATTTTTTTTTTAAAAAAAACTTTAAAAAATCGACAATGAAATGTCGACAATAGGTGTCGACGAGAATGTATATGGTCAACATTTCATTGTCGAGAAAAAAAAATTCAATCGACAATAATGCAACGACAAGAATGTATAGGGCCGACCCTAGTTTATCGAAGAAAAGAAAAAAAACAACAACATACCTTGCTGCTGTTAGTTGGAGAGGGCGACGGCAATTGGGGGTAGGGGGTAAGGAGATAGTTTTTTTTTTGTTTCTTTTCTGCTGACGGGAGAAAGGAGGGGGAGGGCAACGACAGAGGCGGGTGGTGGCCGGCAATGGAGGTGGGGAAAGGAGAAAGAAACGATGATAGAGGTGGGGAAGGAGAAAAGAAAGAGGAAGAGAGAGAAAAATTTGGGTTTTCGAGGTAGGTGTGTTTAGGAGATAGTTTTTTGGGACAAAAGGATATTTAAGATAATATAAGGGGGTGCATCCATCCTGATAAATTTTAGAGGGAGTGCATCAATCGGGAGAGTGTGCTAAACCGAAAGGGAGGTGTAAATAGTCAGACCCAATCCTTGATAGTTTTTGTCCTTCAAGTCTAGAATTGATAATTTTCCATCTTTCAAGCCCTAAATCTTTTTTTTTTTTAAAAGACCCTAAATTGATAATTTTACTATCTTCAAAACCCTCAATTGACATTATTCCATTTAATAGTTGAATTGAGTTATAAATTAATAAATAAATTTTGACAGAATGACCTCGCTATTTTAGATGCATATAAAAAAGATCCAATGAAATATAGGTAAAAATAAGACATTAGAATCTCCAAATGCCACAATAAATGCATGCTATTAGCACACTTCTTCCCTGCCAAACTGCAGTCAAATAAAATTCATCTATACAGGTTTCTTTCCTGGAAAATGCACATCCACTGAAATTTGATCTGAAAATAGGGACAACAGCTCAACTATGCATCTCCATCACACGGGTACGCCCAATATTTTACACTTTCTTCGGGTCTAGGAACGATCTGCAAACCATCCATCAACATAACAGTCATAACATTGTACAAATAAATGCTGCATGAGGGGAACACAATAACAAAAACCAAGGAAATCAACATATAATGTAGATTAGACGCCAGATACAGTCGGAATTATTCAACAACTGGACAAATTTATTCACAATTTACAGGTAATTCACAGATAAACTGACAATATTTTTCAGCTTTTATGTGGCATCACCATAATTAAGTTCTCTTTGCATTGCCAGAATTTCCCATTTAAAACACTGTTAGAAAGGACTAGTCTAGCTATCACGTTCATCAGTTTCCTAATGAAGAGGCTTAATTTTGAGACATGGAATATCTCATTATTGATATCAAGTTCATTAGTTTCCAAAATGTGTATGCAGCAGTACTAACATAAAAGAAGCTTCTGAACATACTAGTATACGAAAGTATCCTCCATCCTAAATGTGCCGACAATTAGACAATCATGTGGTGCTCAATTGTTTGTTTACTGTAAATTGGAAGAAACACTAGGATACTGTAATATAACAGTTCATCAGATAATCTTCTTCGTTGCAAATCTTTAACACAGTCAATTATGCCAGTTTCATCAAGTGCAAGGGCCAACAAAACTAAGAAACTAATTATCGGCTGAAATAGCAGGATCAGTAATTTCACAAATGATTATGAGCTGGAAACAACAAAACTGAGTAACTAATTACACATTCCAGAAAATAACCTGCTTAAAGAGCCATCTCCCTCTGCAACTCGGCTAGCTCATCATCATCATCTTCAACCTTATTTGCTGGTTGCCTTCCAGCTGGTACTCGAACAGGAGCAGCAGGAGCCGTTGTTGCAGGTTGTAGAAGCTGCTCCTCAAGCTCAGCTCCTTCAAGTTCTTCAAGCTCTGCCTCCAATTCATCCTGCAAAGTCAAACAGGTAAGAAATGCTTTCTTCAGAGGAAGGAACAAGAAGAAGTTATCAGAAATAATAGCATACCTCATCAAAATCAGCTGCAGCACCAATTGGTGTTGATAGAGCTTCTTGAATCATTTTCATATTTTCAGTCTGCTCATTGATTTCATCCATTGTTTTGTCCACATCGTCAATATTGCTACATCAGCAAAAGCCAATAGAAAATATCAGGGTCTAGATTTATATTTTACGGACAAGGCTATTGTGTCTCGAGGTAATATTGGCAACAAGTTGGCATGTTGTAGTCAGATATCTTTCTTCATTATAATTATGTTGTCCTAAAAGTTTTCCTTCATCTCCAGTAAAAAGCATATCTTTCTTCTTGTTTTTTCCGTCTCTCTTTATATAAGTTCATAATTCTGGAGTTTTTAGTTTTCATTTAAATAGAGTATAGCTAGGGTTGTATCTTTTGGCTGCTCATGACTTTTTACCTTCCATAGTCAAAATTAATTCAATATGCTTATTAATTTGCATTCTGATTAAGATCAGTTCAACTTACGTTGCTTTCTGCATAGCCTTCATAGCAGCTGCTCCAGTTCTCAATGCATCAACAGTTTCTGTTGTAGCTTTTGCCCCCTCTAGCATTATCATCTACAAACCGTGCAGGCACAACTTAAAAGGGTATGCAGACCAAAAAAATTATCGAGGGAAGATATATGATTAAGTACTTATCACGGAGCACCTGATCATGAATACGCAACTGGAAATTTCCAAGCTGTTCAATTTGCTGTTCATAAAGCCTTTTCCTCTTCAAGCATTGTATTGCGGCTATAAACAAATTTGACAAGGAAACTTCATTAACAGGGTACTATTTTAAAATAATAAATCCTGTAACAAGAAACTCAATTGAAACTTTACAAGCATAAGTAAGCCATAAGCCCTCATATTGCCGGACCACATATATTCAAAAAGTACAAAGTTACACAAGGTGACATTTAAACTTTTTTAAGAGGAGAGTACAGAGTACTGCAGCATTGATCAGATTAAGTAATAGTATGAAGCAATACACATGATCGTTTTGCATGCAGACTTGCTTCTTGTCCAAGCGAAAGAAGCACCTACCTCTATCATACACATCAAAGATAAGCAGAATAAACAGGACAATCATAGAATTATAGAAAGTGAGACTAATTGCTTTTAGGTACCCAATGCCTCCACTAAAATCATTTATGTTCTCAAACATAGTTTTCCTGGAAAACTGGTTCACAGGGAACAGTATTATGATTTTTTAATCAATAAAACGGTGTGTGTTGTCTCAAGAGCTTAACTTTTTGACATTACCACACTTTTTCAAGCTCACAAAGCATGCAGCGCTGAAGTGAGAAACAACAAAAGAACATAACACCAGCGATATTTAATAAGATGACACAAGCTCACCTAACAAAAAATTCAGAAAGAAACACAGCATTCTGCTTACCAAAGTTACCATGATAGGGTGACGCTTGTAAAAATATAACTTTACAAACAAAGTTGGCATTAAATTAGCACACACTGTAAAGCATGAATGTCAGAGAAATACAGTTAAGTGTAAACTCTTTAGTGGGTGAAGCCAAAACAAAAAATTTCCTAAAGAAATTCTAAACAAGAATTGAGGATTCCAAAGGTTAGAACATCACATTAAACAGATGCATGTAACATCCATTAACCTAAATCTTTTTTTTTTGTGTGTGAAGGATGTCAGGACGGTAAATCAAATCACCAAAATAGATAGAAAGGCATAATTTTAATTACAAAACTCCAAAGAATGCAAGTCTGATGACTCATAATATACAATCGATAGATCATACCCCTTTTATTTTTAGCTCTAGTAAATTCCTTTGCCTTTTCAACTTCACCGGCAGCCTTCTTCAAGAGAACTTTCTCCTTTTTCTCCAGCATCTCAAGAGTCTGCATACCACGCAGCATTAAAATTAGAAAGGATAGCTACGATAACTGAACTCTATCGGAGTACAAGGACAATACGTAAAAAAATAAATAATAAGCATGTGCACATCTTTCATTAACAATCTCTGCACAGTAGTGATTAAACTAAGCAATGTCTAATGAGTTGATAAATAAAATCTTCCAACTGCCAACTTTTACAACTACGACTATGAGGGATATCTTGAATTCTTGATCACAACAGCACACATCTGGTAGCATCATATGCATAATTCACATTGCATTCCATGATGTTTAGTCCACAATTTAATACAAAAAAGAACACAATGATTGCATTCTGAATTCAGCCCAACATTCAACAGCTGAATACCACGCAAATTGGAAACAGACAACATATGCTCATTACAAATTTCTACTCCAAAAAGTCCAAAAATTGACTCTGCAGTAACCAAGCTACAGTATTACTCTGAAACCATTTACCAGACTTTGTAAAGTTCAACATATAAAATAAATTATTGCATTAGGATAAAGGAGAAAAGGGAGAAATCAAAAGATAAATCAATCAATAAACATACCTCGTTCAACTTGTCTAACGTTGCCAGAGCATTAGTCTCTTGCTTGGGCTTTCCGAAAATTCGCGTAAACATCTTCGATGATTATTATCCGAAAAGTTTATCAACCACCGGGAAATAAAACAAAATTCGATCTATTAACCCTGCAACAAAATCAAATACACCCGTTACTTTGATCCAATGATATTAACAATTGGGATTACTCTAGATTCGATAATATCGCATATTCAACCAAACATGAAAAAATCTACGAATGTCTTCGATAATCATTATCACTAACCTGTGGATTCAACCGATGGGATAATCGGCCTGATTTTCTCCGCGAAGATTTTACGGATTAAATTTTGGGGAATTTGTAAATAAGAAAAAAATGATATAAAAAGTCGTTTCTTGGTAGACCTGTATTCGTATTTAGATCGCCTGGGTTTTGGGGTTGGGTTGGGGGATTATCAAGTGACAGGCTGTGAGTTTATGAATGTGACAGACCAATAGAATCTGGAGATGGATAATATTTCAGGAAAATACAAATTTTTTTTTCTTAAGTTATAACTCTCTCTATTCATATATGTTTTTAAAAAAATATATTTTAATTATAAAAAATATATGTGGATAACAAGTAAAAATATTATTAGACATTATTAGTAGATACGCAATCTTTTTAATAAAATAGACAAAATACTCAAAAGTTAACTATTTAAATAGAATAAACATATATCTTATAAACAAAAAAATAGGTATGAGCAAAATTTTACAAGACGGAGAGAGTATCAATTTTAATTTTTGTCGACAGAGAAATCTGTGATCGCATCTGATACGTCGGGTTTGGACGTTCAACAAATGATAGAATTGTCCATGGGTCACCGGTGGTAAACAGCTCTTCGCGGGGCTGCCAGGTGGCTCTTGATGCTCCGCAAAACCTGCAAAGCACGCCGAAAGGATATCCAGCGCGGGGACTCCGACGCTCAAGTCAGAAAAACCGGTGACCACTATCGAAGAACAATTAATGCTCAAAGCTACGTAAAAAAAAAAAAAACTAAGGAAGAAATGCTTGAACTATATATAGAGGTACCTTGGGTATGGGTCTGGTTAAGTCCTGGGCCTCGAGGGAGGTCCCAACCCATAGAGTATGACCCACAATTGGGGTATCAGTTGAGATGGTCCCTACTTATCATAATTTACACATAATCAAAGGAATAAATTGACAAATAACATATAATAATATTACCCGTATATTACACGTGTCATTATCTTATAGGCCGACACATTTTGGCCGCATCAACTACTCCCCCTACTCTCATGAAGCTCAAGTCTCGTGAGAGTAGTAAGAGATGTGTCGCCTCTTTTCTCAATTCTATCAACTCTGCAACTCCTGCAAATAAGAGCTCAACAATCTCATGGACCTCGAGGTCCTAAAAAATAACTTAATGTTAATATTGAATCAAGTCTCTCTTGATTCTCAAAGAACCTGGAGAGGACCTCAAGATTCGCCCCGGAGCTCAAAATTTGTCTAGATTAAATCTCGTTTAATCCTCAATCTCTTAGCAAACTATAGGATTAAATCTCTTTTAACCCTCGAGCGTCCCTCAACAGAATCTTGAAATAAACCTCTTTTAATCCTCAATTATGCTCCCATTCAAATCTTGGATTAAATCTCATTTAATCCTTATCCAAGTCATATTCATATCCTGAATGAGATCTCATGTGTTTCTGCATTAAGTCCGCTTCAATTCAAAACAAGGATTCATCGAATCCGTCATCAGGCCTCCATTGATTCTCGCAAATCTCGAGTCTTCTTCACAAAACTCGTTGCGCGTCTCTTCTTTGGTTTCCTAGGCACCTTTAGGCCAAGCGACCATCACACCCGTCAAATCAGTTACAGTTTTCCTCTCCCTCTCTTCGATTTCTCTTCAAAATTTGAGAAGTCTCCCTTCTCGTTTTTGAATTCAAAGTATCATCCCATTCAGGACTTTTAACACTTTTTTCTCGAACACTTTCACAAATTATTCAGACTCTTGTCTTCTTCGAAAAATCACGGCCTCAAGCCCCCATCTCCGACGATTAGAAATCCTCTGTTCGCGACTACCATTCTGAGGGCCTTTATCGAGGTACCCCCTCCGTCTCTCTCCTCAAGGTTCTTTCTCGAAAACCTCTTCTTCTCGAAACATGGTTCACCCTTTCCCTGTAACCGACGAGGCCCTCAAGGATCGGGTTACATGTTCGTCTTCCTTTTCTCAAGAATCGTTGGATACGTTTAGGGTTTATGAATATATACCTTGATCTTTTCAAACTGCTTAAATTTAGATTTAGAAAGATCAAATTTTACTTAGTCTCCTACTCTAACTTTTTGGGAAGCCCAGATCCAAGCGGGTCTTCGTTTTCAATTTCCGTCTTCGTTTTCAATTTCCCTATTACCTCTGTGGAGATTGTTGTGAGCAGTGCGAGTAGTGATCACCATTGCTGCCTTCAATATTCCTCTAAACGTGTTGCTCGTATTCAAAGATTCAATCGACAAATGACAAGTTTAGTTAATACTTTTTCAGATCAATGTTTGTATAATTTAAACCTGAAAAATAATGTTACTCAACTTATATTGTTTGTTGAAATTGTCTGAATATACACAAGTATTAACAAACAAACAGCAACTAATATTACATTTCATCAGATGTTGTTTTCCTCCCCAGCCTTACGGAGTTGACATAATCAACTGGACTATGAGCAGACAGACCAGGGATTGCTAAACCTACCATCCTCAGCACAAATGATTCCCACGATTCCTTGTAATCTGCCCTGTATACGTATCCCATCATCAAACTCCTCGCCAATTCCCACACAGCATTCACATATTCCGGGATCAAATACCACAAACCAAAGTAATTTCTGTTTGGTTCTTCGTCCACGTTCTGCACAACGTCAACCAACAACATAAGCTTACCTGCTGCTATCATAAGTTTTAGAAAACTCTATGCGGAAAATACGACAAAACATGAATGTACGCAAGCATAAGCTTGCATTTGATGTTTATACTTACCTGATTCATTACACATCAATAGAAAAAAAAAATTATAGTTTCCAGTCGTCATTACATCCTTTCCAACCATAGCAGTGAACGATGACCGTATGTATACCTTGGAGGTGTTGGAGTCGAATTAGAGGAGACCGGTTGGCCTTTTGATTCGACAGTTTTGTTCTTGAGCTCTTGAATTTTGCAGCACTCAGCTTCTACCTCTGCTTCACCAGTTGCCGGATACGAACAACGTACTGCACCATGTCAACATAACCATCAAGGGTACACATACTGGTGGGATATAAGGAACATAATGGTATGATTGGTTCCTTAATAAGTAGTGGAGTAACTAATAAGCAAAAGTTGATGAGCATATACATTGATTTAGCTAAATTCAGCAATTAGCTGAAGCATCAAATTCAACATGATATAATCACAAGAAATCCAAGAATAAACTGCATATGAAAGATATATACAAGACGGTATTGCTTGTGGAGTCAAAATCAAATGACAGCTATATTAACCAAGCATCTGAATCCATAATTTATGTTTAGGACTGTTTGCACGTTACCTGTGTCATCAATGCTGCTAAGATCCTTGTTTATTCTATAGATGACATCTTAACTATAGCATAGTTCTCAGCTTCTGGGATTCCAAGATGCTCACTGTCAATATATATAAGCTTCATCTCAAAATTTGAGATTTATCTTAAGCTGTGAAAAAGATAACACAAGATTCTCATCATAAATGTGCTACTAAAATTAAAATATCAGTTTCCAGGCATTAAAAGAATTAAACAGGACCAATGGTTATGATATGTCATGCTACAAACTCACCTATACCAAACAATCTAAAGCCTCTTACACACACTCTGGAGTTCATACAAAATGCATCAAGTGCCAAAGGCCAGTACATTTCCATTTACATTACCCATCATATAGCATATTCAATAATATAGGCATAACAAACAGCAGCTGAAAGTAGCACATTTCTGTAAGATGAGCATCAAGTAAATTTAAGGACACTGCATCTCCTTAACCCCCCAAAACCATGTAGAGTATAAAAACATCATTAACTCTTCAATTCCAGAAAATTAAAGCACATATATGTTAATTTACATGTTTTCAACTCTTTATATCACCCGCTCTCAAATTTTTACTTCCCTTGCTGATTTTTCCCTTTACTTCTCACAAGCTAAAATAACTGTGTAGATGTTAAACGAACCTCCTTTACTGCCCGAATTCTCCAAGCAGTTAAAATCGATTTTACTACATTTGTAGATCATCCCAGTTTCCTGAGGCATCTTCCACTCCATTTTTAGGTTGGTGGAGCCCGTTCCTTGCCAACCTGCTCATCTCAGCCAGACCTTCAATTACCCTGTTAATTAACTTAATTCTTCTCTCAACAATTTCAATAAGAAAACATGCATTATTGCTGCTGGAAAACCCTGAAGACAAGCAACAACCCGAGCTCAAGCTACTAAGAGAAACGCAAAACAATACCAACTTGACTGGACTATGACAAAAATGATAAATCAGACACAATGTTAAATAAATCATACACTATACTGTGACCTGCTTTAACACAAGCACAAAACACTACACAAATTTACCACTTCTATCTTAAAATAGCCTAAATTAAAAAACGAACACAACAAAATGAATTCCCAGCCCATATATATTTTATCACAGAAGGGAAAGCAAAGAACAACCACAAAAATAAAACACTCAAGAGAAAACAACAGGTTTAAAATAAGCATTAATCTCTCTTTCTACATGCAAAGTAAAGAAGAATTGAGTAGATCCATAAGACCAAAACAAATTAGTTTCAGAAATTTGTCATTTGTCCTAACCATGAAAAAAATTAATCATAACTAAGATAATATTTTAGAGCATCTAATTCAAGACGAAAAAATATCTTGGAAAAAACTGTAAACGCCTAAACAAATCCCAAGGTTGAAGGTAGACTAAACATAGGCAAAAATAAGCCAATTTTTTTTTTTTTTTGGGCAAAAATGAGAAATATATTAACATACTGGGACTCTCGAACATGAAGGTTACAGTGTCGCTGCCGTGATGATGTCCTCATTTACGGAGCACTTGAGCATTTTGGCCATGGTGTTAAGATTCATCCCCATGAAGATGTTGCGGTCGCAACAATAGTGCTCGAAGCCCTCGCTGCCCACCGATCTGAGCAGCAGCGCCACCAGTGAAACGTGGCTTGAATCCATGGCCTGGACCATTCTAGTTATTGTAAACAGTTGTCACTAATAAAGCAACATACAAATTTTGAAATAATTCACATTGCATTCCATGATGTTTAGTCCACAATTTAATACAAAAAAGAACACAATGATTGCATTCTGAATTCAGCCCAACATTCAACAGCTGAATACCACGCAAATTGAAAACATACAACATATGTTCATTACAAATTTCTACTCCAAAGTCCAAAAATTGACTCTACAGTAACCAAGCTACAGTTTTACTCTAAAACCATTTACCAGACTTTGTAAAGTTCAACATATAAAATAAATTATTGCGTTAGGATAAAGGAGAAAAGGGAGAAATCAAAAGATAAATCAATCAATAAACATACCTCGTTCAACTTGTCTAACGTTGCCAGAGCATTAGTCTCTTGCTTGGGCTTTCCGAAAATTCGCATAAACATCTTCGATGATTATTATCCGAAAAGTTTATCAACCACCGGGAAATAAAACAAAATTCGATCTATTAACCCTGCAACAAAATCAAATACATCCGTTACTTTGATCCAATGATATTAACAATTGGGATTACTCTAGATTCGATAATATCGCATATTCAACCAAACATGAAAAAATCTACGAATGTCTTCGATAATCATTATCACTAACATGTGGATTCAACCGATGGGATAATCGGCCTGATTTTCTCCGTGAAGATTTTACGGATTAAATTTTGGGGAATTTGTAAATAAGAAAAAAATGATATAAAAAGTCGTTTCTTGGTAGACCTGTATTGGGGTTGGGTTGGGGGATTATCAAGTGATAGGCTGTGACTAGAGGTGGATAGGGGTGTACAACGCAACCGAATCGAACCGAAATCGAAAAACCGAAATCAAACCGAATTTCATTATAATTAATCGAAACTGAACCATAGTAAGATGAAACCGAAAATAACCGAACCGAATAATTCGGTTCGATTTCGGTAAAAACTGAAAACCGAAATAAAAACCGAAAATACCTAACATTTTATATGAAATTTTAAATAAATGTCCAAATAATACAAATAAACATTTAACAAACATTTAGTGATTTAACAACCATTTAATATTAAACCTAATCTATCAATTCTCAACAAATTTTATTAAATTTAACATACTAACAGTAACTAAACAAATAAATGAAAAACTAAGTATTAAACCTAAATGAATTCGGTTCGGTTTTCGGTTAACCGAATTTTTCACTAATAAAACCGAAACCGAAATCTAAGAAAAATGCTAACCGAACCGAAACCGAAAAACCGAACTGAATTCATATTTCGGTTCGGTTTTTCGGTTTTTTTCGGTTTTTGCTCAGCCCTAGAGGTGGAAAAGGCTAGGCTTTGTATGAAAAAATCTAGGCCTATTAAAAAAAATTAGTCTAAGCCTGATCTATTATCTATAATAGGTTTTTTTTATGGGTTTGATCCGGCCTTTTTAGTAAACAGATCAGGTCTACTAGCCTGATAGAACCCTATTTAAAATTTATTCAATAAGAAAATTAAAAAATACAAATTAATATTTAAAATTACAAATAAATTCACAACCAAAATAAAATAAGTGCAATACAATAATAAATTCAAATAAAAACTAAAAAATAATTTCTCAAGTACAAAAACATATTTAATTTGCGTGAATTATTTTATTATAATATATATATCTTTATAATATATATTTGCAAACATTTTTTATAACCGTAAATTCGATTCCTAAATGGAAGTCATCCATGAACAACAGTTCCACTTGTTGTTGTCCATAAACAACTCAGTAGAACTGCTGACCATTTGGTAAGAAAAATCCTTCAGAGCATACTAAGGGCTTGTATTTGTATTTGATTTTCAGTAGGGAAATGTTAAGATAAACGACCGACTCCAGAAATGGTTTGGTCGATCTCCGTCATCGTGACAGGTTCTGTACGCATTGAATTGTTCACATTAAATTTGTATGTGGTGGTGATTAATTGTGTGGTGAGAATAGAAACTTCTTTTTCTTTTTACTTTTATATTCTAGATATTTTTCTATTATTACTCAATATTACTATATTTGTGAATTTTGTATTTTTTTTTAGATTCAGTAAAAATTGAAAAAAAAATGGGGTTGGAGGTTTAGGAATTAAAATAGGGAAAGGGTGTAAAAAAAGAATTAGCACTGAAAACATTTTCTTTCCGTTAACGGATTTACTAACAACAACATCAAAATTCATAAAATAATAATGGAGTGACCAAATTTTTTTCCATTTATAATTATTTACATGACCATCTACTAACATTTGTGTGGTGACGATTAATGGTAAAGAATTTACTATTATGAATTCATTAGAATATTTCAGAAACTTCTTTTATATTTTAGATATTTTTCTATTATTACTCAACATCACTATATTTGTGAGTTTTGTATTTTTTTAGATTCAGTCAAAATTGGAAAAAAGGGAAAATGGTGTAAAAAAAGAATTAGTGTTTTGATAGTGATTAAACGTGGGTGACCAAATTTAAAAAGTGATAAAGTTGTGTGACAAAAATGATTTTCTCCCTAACTAATATATATATGTATATATTTTGGGAGCGGGCATGGGCCAAGGTTATTATTTAAAGGATTGGCCATATACTAAGAATAACACCTTTCTATTTATTTTTTAATTTAATAATAATGTAAAATACTTAAACTACCCTTATACTAAAATGATCTAGATAAATACACTCTTCCCTCCACTTCGAGCATCTTCAACGGCGGTGAGGAATCCTATGTGAATTTTTATTCCTCACTCAAAATAAGGATAGGACACATTGTGAAGGTGGTGATGTGGAGGAAATAGAGTAAATGGGGTACTTCTATCCAAGTAGAAGTAAAAAATTAGAAAAAAAAAAGAGTGAAATAGAGGGAGAGTGTACAACACATGAGAAAAAAATAAAACAATTTAGAGAGTGTAACTCACTTGCAAGAGTTTTAATGTGGTCCCAACTATTTTTTATTTGTATTGTTTTTTTGGGGTATAATGCATTAGAGGAGGTATAAGATTTTTGAGATAGAAGTAAGAAACTTTTGAGGTGGCACCCATTTGGCAAACTTAAAACCAAAAAAATCCTCACTAGCACTGTGGATGTATTCGAGTCGAGTATTTGAGGTTTGAGCTCGGCTCGGCTCGATAACATTGCCAAGTTAAAAATTGAGCTCGACTCAACTTGTTAACGAGCTTAACGTATCTATCGAGTCGAGCCTAGCGAGCCTAATGAATTTTTTTACAAAAAAATAGTTATCGAACCTAACAAGTCGAGCTCAAGTCTACTCGTTAACAAATCGAATATTTAATGAGCTCGAGCTCGACTCCTTTAACTAAACGAGTCGAGCATTAACGAGTCGAGCCGAGCTGAGTCCGTTAAGACTCAATTCGAATAACAACACCCGGCATGAAGAAGAATAGAGAAAATGGTGAGTGGGTGTACCGATAACAATTGAGAATAGAAATAAATGAAAGAAAATAGGATTTTAAGAAGATAAAGGATATTTTTTGAGTTTTCACCTTTAACATTCTCTATGTACATTATTAAATTCGTAATCCCACCCACAATAGCTCTCCGCATCAATTAATTTTTAAGCAAGTTACTAATTTAATCATTTCTTTTTCTTTCTAATTTGCAGATAAATTTATACATGCGGTCAATCTTCATCTTCATTTTTTTTTACTAGTTTTTTGCCCGTACTTTTGTTTATAATCTGTAAAATGTCGTCAATTATTTTTTTTGTTTAATAAATATTTTTGTTGCTTTGTAAAATTTGAATGTTTCTTTTAAATGAATAAACCAAAAATTTCTTTAAAACTAATTAACAAAAATACATTAAATTCGAATGGCACAATTTATGTGATTAGTTTTACTGGCACAATTTATGTGATTAGTTTTACCTGTTTTCATTTTAATTAAAATAACAATCAAATTATTACCTTGCTAAAAAAACACTTTCGCCCTTATGTTCTGAATCTTTTTGTTCAAATCAATATATAAATTCAGTTCTTTTATTGATCAATAAACCTAAGAGTCAAAGTGAACATAAGCCGTTCAAATGACCGGAGCCCCGTTAAAAACCTTGCTCCGGAAAACCCTCCTTAGGGATAAAACCTTAGCCAAGAGGAAAAGGTAGGCTCCTCTACATATTACACAAATCTGTAAAAATCAGTGTTTAGATCCCGACATAGGTGCACTTTTAGTTGTTCCGGCGGTCTGTCTAACCACATGAAGCTCTCTACCTCCGTTGACGCCAAATTGTCCGCAGCCGCATTCCCTTCGCGGTATATGTGCGTTACTTTCATGTTTGCGCCTTCAAGGCTTTTCCTCGCGTGCTGCCACAAAGAGCGAAACCGCCACGGGATCCTTAGGGCTGCCTCTTTCAACATATGGACTACATAGGTAGAGTCCGACTCAAGCCATAGGCTCCTCCATCCACGACTGGCTGTTTGGCGTAGCGCATGTAATGCAGTTAAAGCCTCAGCTTCGTAGGCGAATCCCCTGCCATGATTCATGACAAAAGCCCCCAGAAATTTACCCTCATGATCGCGGTAGATAGCTGCTCCTTTGATTACACCCGGCGAACCCGTTGCAGCTCCATCCACATTCACTTTGATCGTCCCTTCAGGCGGAGGGGACCATGTGAGTGTTACTACCTTTGGCGCTGTTCTTGGAATTCCTTTTAATCGAAAGGCATGTATTACTCCCAGATCAAAACAAGTGTTGTGCATGCTGCCCATTTTTTCGTGCTTAGCTTCTCCCACCAGTGCCCATACTCCCACGCGAATGGTCTCCGGGCTAACACAGGCTCCATCAAATAAAGCTGCGTTTCTGGAGTGCCAAATTTACCACACTAGCGTGACGAACGATAACCTCCAAATAACTGTAAATTGTGGACTGAAGTTGCAGCGCATTGCATCCAACGTCCAGCACTGGAATCCATCCTGCAGACGTACTCTTGCATGAAACAGGTCCATGATCTTCCCAAAATTGTGTGTGAAGAACGCACATTCACTAAATATATGGTCAATAGTCTCCTCCGATGCGTGACAAAGGCTGCATATTCCAGGGCCCGAAAAACCTCTCATATTAAGTACATCCCAGGTGGGAAGCTTCCCTTGTATCGCCTTCCACATTACCATAGATCGTCTAGGTGGGATGTAGTTAGCCCAGATCCAATCACCCCACGTTGTTTCTGGATATTGCGGCCTCAGCTGTTCATAAGCCTTCTTAGCAGTCATATCTCCATGCGTTGAGGCTGGCCAGATTCGCTCGTCTCCGTCTATAGAGCAAACATAAGACGTGATGTCCTCAACAATTTTAGGGTGCAGCCTCACAAAATTCTCATCCAAACGCCACACACCATCCACTCGATAATCTGATACCATGAACGTGTACAAGTGGCGGACGGAGTTTGACATTTCTACGCGGTCCGCTATTACGTATCTCAACCAGTTATCCAACCAAAAATTTACCAAGCGACAATCGCTAACAATCCATCTTGATTGGGTTGTAACATGTATCAGATGGGGATGCAGACCCCTCCAAATCGAGGAATCCATCGCTGTGCTTCTTATCTTGCCGTTTGGGATATATCTCTCTCTTAGAAAGCACATCGGCCTGCTTTCATCCGTTAACACAACCCATGACAGCTTCGATCCGAAGATATGCTGCATTGGCGCAAATAATTGACCTGATGCCGAGTCCACCCTCCTTCTTTGGGGAGATCATCCTATTCCAAGGAACCGTACAGAAACCCCTTCGATCCACAGAGCCTGTCCAAATAAAGTTTCTCATAGCTCTTTCAATTTGACGCAGCAGGCTCTGTGGCCACCTGTATATCATCATTGTGTGCACTAGTGAAGATGTTATCACATGGTTTACCAAACAAACTCTGCCAGACGAGGAAAGGGCAGTCCCTTTCCATGCCGAAAATTTGTTCAAGATTTTATCTGAGATTCCCTTCATTTTAGACGATTTTGGTGTTCCTTTAAAGATGGGGACGCCCAAATAAGTGAAGGGGAGTGTGCCAACGCTCATGCCCAGTGTATCGCGAACATATCTTCTATTATTATAACTCACATGTTTACCAAAATGTACTGAGGATTTTCGAGGATTAAACATTTGTCCCGACATTGCTCCATACGACTCCAAAGTTGCGCGAATGGCCCGAGTAGTGGCTCTTTTGGCTCGACAGAAGATGAGGATATCATCCGCGTATAACAGCGAGACGGGGCATGATAAATCTCGTCGGATAAAGGCTGGTTGCAGCGCTCCATATTCAACGGCCGCATCTAACATGGTCGATAACACCTCTCCCGCTAGACAAAAAAGGAGCGGAGATAGAGGGTCTCCTTGACGTACCCCTTGGAGCATTTAAAGTACCCATGGGGCTGGCCATTCACTAGAATTGAAAGTCTCGCTGAATTCAAAATACAATTTACTAAGCTGCAAAATTCTTCGCAGAAGCCCAGAGTCCTCATCACCTTTTGCAAAAAATCTCATCTCACAGTGTCAAACGCCTTTCGAATATCAATCTTGAGCGCCATGTTTCCATTCACCTTGGTCCTGCCTAAACAATTTATACCCTCAGAAGCTAAAGAAATTCCATGATGGATGTTGCGGCCTGGAATAAACCCAAATTGGAAATCCGAGAGAATAACAGCGAGGACAGACCCTAATCTTGCCGCAAGAATCTTGGAGATCGCCTTGAATAAAAAATTCCCCAGTACAATTGGTCTGAAGTCCTCAATTTTATCCACTCCCTCGTGTTTGAGGATTAATGCAACCCAATTCGAATTTAATCCATGCGGTGACTTGGATGTATTTTTACACACTTTTTACAACTATACGATCCCCACAAGCGTATGGGTTCGTTAGTAGTACGATAAGTATATACCAAGTAAAATTTCGTTCCAAGGACTTAATTGAGTGCTAGTGAATCCCTAAAGTTACAAGTAGAAATGCTATTGTAGTAACTAAATGATGTTGTTTGGATTTTCGGGAATAAGCACAAAAATAGTAAACTATATTAACTAAAGTAATAAGAACTAGTGACAAGAAATGACAATCTATCTAACTTTCTTTTGGAAAGTGCAAGGGAAGGGTATTTTTGCCTCGGGTGTTTCCGTTTTGTGAGCAATTAAGTGAACTAGTGGATCAATTACATGATTTTACTACAACTTTGGTTAAGTTAAAGGCTATCACGTAGGTGTGCAAACCCCCTCGAAAGGCATAGGTAAACATCGTGCATTGATTAGCAATTATAGGATCTAACCAAATACCATAAGCTCCTAAGATAGTGTTGCATAAGCACTTTCAACACGGTTACTAATGCTTATGAAACGCCCTCTCACCAAACTCCTAGACGACCTCTATTCGTTTAGTGTCTAAGGTTGTCGGTCTAGTCATTAACACCCCTCTCGGGTGAGCTAATTACTAATTAACTTCTATTCAATTGATCAAAGCTCACACTCACACTCCCAATCATGCTACCCAACTCTCGTTGCAATAAACATAATCGAACATGCTTGCTAATAGGGTTGATCAACCAAATGAATCAATCAAAGTACAACTCTAGAAACATAAACACCAAAATTATAAGCTAATCATGCAATTAATCCACAATTACACTAAATTCTCATCAAAACATCCACACCCAAGGCAATTGAGGATTAACCCATGGTTCTAGAAGAGAATCTCATGGCTACAACAACAAATAAAATCAAACTCAATATGAAATAACAAGAGATTGAAGAAATTAAGAAAATACCAAATTGAATTGCAAAATGGAGTAATATCACCTTGATCATACGAATTTAGCTACAAAACGATGTAATAGACGATGCCCGATGATAATCGTAGCTTGATTTGAAGTAAAAACCACTATTCTATCTAATCTATTGAAGAAATTAAACTAAAAATGAAGAACACCTACAACTATGTGAATGTGTGTGTGGGAAAAATGCTTGTAAAAGGAGTTCTTTTTTGGATTTTAAGAAAGGGAGTTTATATAGTGTTTGGGAAGGGTTTGAATGGCATAATTGCAATTTGATCCCTAAAAAATGGAGAAAATACGAGTTTGGCACCGAAATTGGGGTGACTCGGCCGAGTTGGGGTCACTCGGCCGAGTGGAACACTTAAGAAGCGTGTAGCAACTCTTTCCAGCCGAGACTCGGTCGAGTGGTCTTCAATTCCAGGAGCTACGACATTCAACCTTATTCGGCCGAGTTGGCTCACTCGGCCGAGTGCGCAGTAAAATGCAAAATTGTAGATTCGGCCGAGTAACCTTACTCGGTCGAGTGACTCTTCCCCTTCTCGTTCCATGCATAACTTTCGCCTCGGATGTCGGATTGACTCGATTCCTTTGGCTAATCCACTCTGTTTTTCGAGACGAATCCAACTGTGCACTCCTCTTTCCGGTCCGATCACTTGTGGTATGTGTTTTGCTCCGATTTCCATCGTATTTCCTACACAATCGACAAAACACAACCTTTCTCTCATTTCGGCTTAAACAATCATATTCACTGTATAATTCAATGAAATCAACATCAAATGAGCTTCAAATATGCATCTAAATCGTGTAAATTCCACCCGAATCATGCGGCAAAAAAGCACACCGAAAGAAATATTGTGCAGCGCGCACCACCATATCTCCCTCAATAATAGTCCATGCTCCCTGAAAAAAAGATCCATCAAAGCCATCCGGCCCCGGGGCACTTTCCGCCGATAGTTCAAAGATTGGTGTTCGAATTTCTTCAGAGCTGGGAGCCTTTGTCAAGTTTATATTCTGTGTTTGTGTCACCCGATCCTCAAGCAGTCCATGAAAAGCCGAGAAGTCCATAGCCTGAGTATCAATGGGGGATGCCGAAAAGAGTCCCTCGTAAAAATCCAGAATGTGCGCTGCAATCAGATTCTGGTCCGTGCACTTCACACCATTAATGGTCAATGCCTCCAGCGGCTTTCGTACTTTGCGAAGCTGGTTCATTTTATGGAAGAATTTGGTATTTCTATCGCCGTTCTTTAGCCAAAGTATCCTATTTTTTTGAGCAAATAGAGTTTGTTGCTGCTGTAAGGCTGATTGCAAGATAATTCTTTCATCTATCTCCATCTGCGCCACTGTTGGAGTGTAGCCTGCTGTTCCTATTTTGCATTGGATAAGCAGCAATCGCTCCTTGCTCTCTGCTATACGAGTATGTACGTTGCGGAAAACCATTAAATTCCATTCCCTCAGGACACCTTTGAGTTTTTTTAATTTCAACTTGACAAGTGATATAGGATCCGGAGCTGGAATATAAATTTGCCAAGAGCCTCGGATCTCATCTAAGCAACGCGGATCACTTAACCACATCTTCTGGAAGCGAAAGGAGGAGCGTCCTGGTTGAGGGCCCAGTGCACATTTGAGAAGGATCGGGTGATGATCCGAAGAGGCTCGTGGGAGTGCAGAGGCTGTAACTGATGACCAAATCTCCATGAATGACGTCGAGGCCATGACTCTATCTAATCGAGAGGCTGCCACTGATCCATCTTTGCGCCGGATGGCCCATGTGAAATTTGGGCCCACAATATTCATCTCCAGTAGTCCCGAGTCCGATATGAATTCCCGAAATTCCCGACATGCAACTGGACTTGGGTTAGCCAAACCCACGTGTTCAAATCAATAATATGTGCATGAATTCTATTTCTATAAATAAATATTCATTTCATCAAAGTATTACCCATTTAAACGGATCTTTTTTCCTCTCAATATATTGGGCCTCTTTTGAGTTATTTACGATTTTTTCCTTGTATCTTTGAAACTTTTCACTTGAGTATTTTATTCCTCTCAGCTGCTATAATTTAAAATTTAGAGGAAAATATTAACAATAAAAAATACAATAAGGCTATGTTTGGATTGAGTCATTTCAAATATAAGGATTTGAAATTGAAAGGATTTAAGAATTCTTAAATTTTAAATAAGTAGGTTTGTGGATGAATTTAAAATTCTCACACTTTTAAGTAAAAGTACATTGATCTCAAATACTTAGATTTGAAATCCATCAATGTATTATTTTGTCCAAACATGTAGGATGAATTTGGGTTGTGGATTTAAAATTTACTCACCAAAATCCACCTATCCAAACACAACTTAAGGGATAAAAAAATATTTCGGAGGGTTTTTCTATGATCAGGAATCAGGTTCGCCCTTCCTGATGATAGGAGCCCAATTAAAATTTGACACATAATATAGTTTCGTCATATGGCAATCTAACTTGGCAATGAAATAAAATAATTAATATTATTGGATGAAAATATAAAATTACTAAAAAACCCCTTACAGTGTTTTTAATTAAATATTCTTTAAATTAGATTTAATAAGAAAAAAAAATCGCAAAGATGAAGAACAATAGAAGGGGGATCACACATCGCAATTTCTCCCACCGCCGTAACAGTTTCTCGATCCCCTTTTAAAATTTTAGAATCTTTGTGTTTCTTCCCACAATTTTAATGCCAAATCACTCCTTTCTCATCATTTTTCCTACCCCAGTTTTTATTATTCAAGCCCTGCTTTCAGAATTTTGAAATTTTCCCATATTGTGAGGAACCCTAAATGTGTTTTAATTTCTTGTGTTGAAGGGTAAAGAGGGTGAAAAAGAAGTGTTCTCCTCATGGAGATTGTGAAGTCAGGGTAGAGTAAAAATTGTGAAACGATGATTAATGAAATAACTTTTTTTTTGTTTGTTTGGAGACGATGAAGAACGAAGCAGTGAAACATACATTGTTTTTTTTTTTTTATTTGTTTATATATTATTGGTAATTTAAAAACAAAATGTTAATAAGGATATAAGTAATTTTTTAATTAAATATTTTATATTAATTTAAATTAAAGGGATAATTTCATCATTTTATATTTATTAATTTAATTTATTAGTAAGGCGAAGTTGTGCAATTGCACATTGCATAAAGCAAACGCACTATTGCGAAGTGTAATCATATACAAATAATTATATACGTTGGATCATTGATCTAATGGTATTTAATATGTTTCCTGTTATCAGGAAGGGTGAAGCCTTCCTGACTATAGAAAGACCCTATTTCGGATGCTTTTGCATTTTCGTCCTGGTTGTCTGCTTCATTTCCATTTTAGCCTCTACACTTTTTAAATTTAGAAAATTACTACTCACTACATCCACAAAAGGTAGTCATATTTATCTTATACAGAGTATTATTTGTTCACAAAATGTAGACTCATACCCTTTATGATATTATCACCGTTCGACCATCACTTAATTACTCAAATTGCCATCAACTTTATTCACAAACAACCACTTTATTCAAAATGGATTCTACAATACCCTTAGGTTGTGTTTGGATGCGGGGATTTAATTTGAGAAGTCATTTCAAATGAAGGAGTTAAAAATACATGAATTTCAAATTACACGATTTTAGTGAGAATTTGAAATCTCTCTCAATTTTAACTAAAAAGTGTGTGGACACAAATCTAAAGGGGGGGTGTATTCAATTGAGATTTTGTTGGATTTTGTTGGACTTTTAAAATATGGAGTATTCAATCCGGATTTTTAAAAGTCTTTTAAAATCTGGGGTATTCAATACGAATTTTAAAAGGGTTGGTCTAGTATACATTCGAGTGCATGTTATGCACCCTAGTCCATATTGCACTTTTCAGTTTTACTGACTTACACTTTTGGGTAAATGGTGTTGCAATTTTTAATTATTAAACTGTATAATAATATTTTTAGTAATAATTAAAAATTGCAACACCATTTACCAAAAAGTGTAAGTCAGTAAAACTGAAAAGTGCAACATGGACTAGGGTGCATAAAAAATCTCTTCATGACTCTATGAATTTACCATTTTAAAAAGTCTTAAAAAATCTTTAGGTATTCAATAGTTTACGAATTTCAAGACTCTATGAATTTTCATGGATTCTCTTCAAAAAATATAAATAAATTTCGCTCTCCAAAATCTCTTCTAATAACTAGAGATTTCAAAGGATTCTCTCAGAAAACTCTGAAGAGGAAAAAAAAAAATTTGTTGTTCTTCTAACAAAAATTCTACTACTAATGCATTTTTCATCGTCATCAATTTTAACCTTTATTTTTAAAAAAGAATTAATCAGGATTCTTCAAAAAAATATATAGAGTTAACGTCAATTATGCCAATTGGATAAATTGCAGAGGGTGAGAGCTCCACTACCATTATTATCGTGAAAAAGATTACATAATTTACATATCTGTATTATTATTGTGAATATAATATTAACATGATTTGTATACATACGTTTACTTGTTTCTTTATTGCGTGTTATTTTTTCTAATTATGTGATGTATTTTTTCTATTTACTCTAAGAACAACGCTCTTGTCAGTCAACTTCAATCCCCTTCCTCTCTGGTTCAGCCGAGGTATAATGGTCATGGAAATGAAGATGAGAATAATAAAAAAAAATTGAAATAATATATTTTTGTATTTTTTCTAAATAATTTAGATAATTATTTTCTATATACAAGGGCGTAGTCTTTGAAAATCCATGTAAATCAATAAAAAAATGTGTATTCCACAATCCTGTTAAATCTATGAAAATCCATATAAATCAATAAAAAAATCAGTCAAACTCTATAGAGTCTATGGATTTTCTAAATCCACTGACTTTTAAAAGTCCAAAAAAATCAGACATAATCTCAATTGAATACACCCCCTAAGTATTTGAAATTCATTTATAACACAAACATGTAGCCAACCAAACGGAGCCTTACTTTATCTTTTGAAATTCATTTATAACACAAACATGTAGAATGGATTTGAGATGTGGAATCGAAATCCATAAACCCAAATCCAATCAACCAAACAGAGCCTTACTTTATCTATAATTTTCTTAAAACACGTGTCTCACTCCGATAAATACACTTTATCTACAATTTTCTTAAAACACGTGTCTCACTACGATAAATACGTGTCACACCCCAATAAGACTACGTTTTGGGATTGTTACATTTCTTGATCCTCCTCAACTTATTGTCATATGAAATACAACTTCATTTTATAATTTTACTAAAAAATAAATATATATATATATATATATATATATATGTCTAAGGAGGGCAAATTGTATGAGTTAGGGGACAAAATGACAGCATTTATAAAATTAGTAGAGAAAGACAAAATTTAAATCCCATTGTGTTTGATATCAAACAGTTAATATGCATAATGACTTAGCCATCTAGAATAGATTCATACCTTTGAGAATATTGCATACCAATCAAAGAAAATTGCCATTGAGAGACGAAAGATTGAGACAGAACTCGAGCAGATAGCCAGTCCATTCCATGGACTTACATAAAACTTTGATAACTCTAATTGTCATTAAATTTATCATTTTATCCTACATCATATTGACCGTTTTTTTTTTTTTTTTGATGAAATCTATACCTTAGGATCAAAAGCATAATTATAGGAACAATTTTTTTTAAAGGCTATTTATACCCATCATTATCATTGCATTGTTCATTTTCATTACCGCACTTCTCTATTTTCTATTCGATTCTTATGGGGTTCAAATTACTTTTTTTGTAAATTTTAAATTTATTATTCTGAAGATATGCATAATAGTCAAAATTGTATTTGAAGATTTTTGTATAGATTTGAAGGTTTGTTGTATATTTTCATTTGTATTCATCAAGATCTAAAGAATTGTTGAAGATTTTTGTTTCGGCGATGTCATCGAGATATATATCTTTGTTTATGAATTCTCCACATATATCTTTGTTGAAGAGGTGTATCATTCATTTAGATTAGTTAGTATTTTTGAATATATCTTTGTTGAAGAGATTTATCATTCTTCACTTTTTTTATCTTAATATTGATATTTGATCTCTCCAATTGTAATAGATAATGATTTTTTTTTTTTTTTATCTTAACATTGATGTTTAAAATGTATTTTAATTCAATTTCTTTCGAGTAATTATATTTTGAATATTGTTGATTCCACTATATGTTCATTTTTATTTATCAATTCGCGATGCAACCTCTATGTGTGTGTTGTTATTTTTCAATATTTCATCTAATCTGATTAGTCTATATTTTAGTTGCGAGTTTTATTTAATTTATGATATTTTTCTCTAATTTTTACGATTCTTATGTATTCTCTATTATAGTTTTTGTACATTATTCATTCGAAGATATTCAATCAAAATATCTCATTGCTCATTAAATTTTGTGTATTTACTGTTTATATTTTTTTTAGTTCATATAATGCATCGATTGTTTTAATACATAATAAATATTTTTTGCAATATTATAATATGCATTATATGATTGTTATCATATTTAATTTGTGTTTTAAAATATTTTTTTGCATTTCAGTATACACGTTAATTTTTTAAAATCTTTTATATATGAAAAAATTAATGAATTTGTATTTTAAGAATTTCTTTTAAAACAAGTATTTTATTATATTTTACCCTAGTGTACATTATAAATATCATATGAAAAAATTAAAGTGTATTTTACAATTAATATTAATATAAAACGTTAGAAATGTGCGTAGTGTGAGATAGATAGTGGAAGTAGCGTGTTTAATTAACATTTAATTTGTGTATGAAATTTAGACATGTCTTTAACTAATACTAGTATTCAATTAGTAAATTAAATTTTAAATTAAATATTACAACAATAAAACTTCTCCATTCGGATTCATCATTCGCCGTACTAGTGTATAGTTTTTTTATTATTTGTATTTCTTTTCAGTTTATGTTTATTTATTTTAATATGTTGGTGTTATATGTAGAAGTAATGCATGTATGTCCGTTTTAATATGTAATGTATTTCATATTTAATATACTAATATATGTTATTATGTTTTATTGTATTTTACGTTTTTTTTTGTTAGTAATAATAATAAACACAAAATATATATATATATAT
Source organism: Galeopsis tetrahit (assembly GCA_963675135.1). NCBI lineage: Eukaryota > Viridiplantae > Streptophyta > Magnoliopsida > Lamiales > Lamiaceae > Galeopsis > Galeopsis tetrahit. The sequence continues at coordinate 2,286,738 of OY776125.1, read as the reverse complement.
ATATATATATTATATTATAAATTAGTATAACAATAGAATTATAATTACATTTAATAAATTATTAATATAGAATTGTAATATAGAATTATAAATATTAATAAAATAATAGGTATAAAATATATTATTCAAAACTCTATTTCAAAACTTTAAAATAGAGTACGGTTCATTTTTTAAGTTAAACTCTATAGCGACATTGGAGATGGTCTTATGAGACGGAAAGGTAGATATCCATACTAATACGAGTAATTGGAAAATCCAATAACAACAATGTAACAACAGCCTTCAAACAATCCTGAATATCGAATTTATCGGATGTATAAATAAGATCTATCAAATCTAGAAAATTGAAAGGCAAGACTATCTTTATTCATGATCTCCTCACACTAAGATGTCTATAGATGTCTATTGAGTTGACCATATTTCTATAGGGTCACTCACATTTAATCACTATCTAATTTCATATTAAATTTGTATAATGATTGAGAATATAAATTTATATTAGAATTCGTTTTTCCATTTATAATTATTCACATGATTATCTACTAACATTTGTGTGGTGACGATTAATTGTAAATAATTTACAATTATCAATTCATATTAAGAATATTTCATAAACTTCTTTTTCTTCTTTCTTTTATATTCTAGATATTTTTCTAAATTTGTAAATTTTATATTATTCAACATCACTATATTTGTAAATTTTGTATTTTTTTTTAGCCACACACCAATAATACTAATAGAAAATAAATTCAGTAAAAAGTGAAAAAAAAAATGGGGTTGGAAGTTTAGGAATTAAAATAGGAAATGATGTAAAAAAAAGAATTAACGTCTAAAAACATTTTCTCTGAATTAGTCAATAACGATTTGATTTACTAACAGCAACATTAAAATTCATAGAAAATAATAATTTAGTGACCAATTTTTTGATAGTGATTAGATGTGGGTGACAAATTTAAAAAGTGGTAAATTAAGTAACCAAAAATGATATTTTTCCAAACTAATACAGTATATATGTATATATTTTGGGCTCGGGCCAAGGCCAAGGTTATTATTTAAGGAAAAAAACAAAATAGGACAATTCACCCTAAGACTTTAAGATTAAAGACAAATTTTTTTGGTAAAACAATTAAGGACAAAACAGCCTTCAAAATCTCAATTTTGCCCTTATTTTCTTATAATTCGAAAAGTCATGCTTGTTCAAGAATATCCAATGATTTCGCTTAAGTTTCCATATTTGAATCCAATCTATTTTGAATTCAAATCGAATTGTCTCTTCTCTCATGCAGTCAAAGACTTTCCAAAAATTTGATCAATTTACATGGATGAATTTCTAAATTTCCAAAATTACAACAAAAAACTTTATGCGAATGAAGTTTCACGAATTTCTTTGAGTTTCTGCATTTTTTGTTTCAATTGAATTTGGGTATTTTGTTGGAACTGTGTTAGTAACTGCATTTTGAGAGTATGCAGGCATAATTTTAGTAAAACAACATTCATCAGTTTTGAATTTTATTCTGCATACACCTCTAAAAGTGTTTAAAATAATTTGCTGAACAACTTGTATTAACAAATACTTGTTGAATAAGTCTATAATATTTTTGCAAGATGCATAAATGAATATTTTATTTATATGCAACCGACGAGTGCATATACTTTCAAATATGCATGCGTTTTTTTATATATGCAATCGATAATCACATATACTTTCAAATATGCATACCATTACTTATGTACACATTCGTTTCACACATTCGATTACTCGCTCGATTCTCAAGGTGTGTTTTCTGCATGTTAGTTTAAATCTTTGATGTACTGAAAAATTAGAATAAATTATTTCGAATTTCATTGGAATTTTTAACCCAAAGGTCGGATTGGCCTGTAATCTTATACGTAATGCACAATTAATGTGCATTTATTCATAGTTTGGTGCATATATATAATATGTGCATTGCATATGAATATGAGATGCATATATCTAATATGTGCATTGCATAAGAATAATGTAACGCTTTATCATACATGTTATAATAATTATGATTTTCCTAGTTCTGGAAGTAAAAAAACTATTGAATCTAAAATTTACATTAGAATTCTGAAACATGCTTACAAATTAGTGCAAACACTTTATCATTCATTCTCTCGAACTTATCGAGGTGATAATTAATATGAATTATCACTGGCTTAAGTTTGCGTAGTTGTGCGTCTTTCTATCCAAAACTTATTGTTCATGAACATGTAATAGTCCATAGTTCTTTTAGAGGCATGAAGCCCCTCATACCCATTCTCTCTAAAGCAGCAACAAACTCTGATTTTAATATGTTGAAGCGTTCTGGCGACTCACATGTATTGGTGATAACCTGAGAGAAATCAGATGATATGTGAGTAAAGATAAGTCAGAGTTTACAAACGAATATATTTACAACATGTGGATTAACCGATTATGGATAGAAAAGAAAGTAAAAGTTAGACTAGAGTAGGAACATAATAATTATGAGATGCAGAACAAGTTTACATGAAGCAACACTGGGTCGGAACAAACAACTTTGTCTATATTTATTTTGAACTTGTAACCTATTCCTATCTCCATTATACGATTTTTAAGCCATATACTAAACGTAAGAGCTAATCGGAGTCTTTCGTGATGTTGGCAAAACCATAAACACAAAATTTTGGATGCATCCACAAGATTAGCATGCACATAAAATCTCTCATTTGATTCATTTTTTCATACTTAAGCGGTTTATAAGTATTATTAAAACTGAGCCAGTTTTGTATTAACACAGTGGAAACTCATTCACCATCACATAATTCAGCAATTAATTTTAAAAGCAAAAAAATTAGAATCATAAGGAACAATGAAACTTCAAAGCCTGAAATGCGAATTCATGAAGAGTAAAATGAATCAAAACTGCAAACACCACAATCAGCAAATTAAATAGAGTTTTAGAGCATCATAATACGAATTAGAAAGAGTAAAGAGAAGAATGACCTCGGAATGGCGAAGGGGAGGCGAGGAGACAAAAAATCCTTCAAGGTAGAATAAGGCGAAAACGCAGGCGATTAATAATCCGACGAAGATCACGACAGCGACTCTAGATCGACGGAGACGCAGTGATTGACCACCGCCATCTTTCTTCATAAATGCAAAGTCTCTACGATCGCCAATATGCATTTCTCACACTGGATTGCAATAAACACGTGCAATAGAAAAGGGGGAAATCTTACTGAACAATCACAACTCAATACAAACAAACAAGTTAGAAAAATACAGAGAATCAATGAATTAGAATGGTCAATTCACGCGAAAAAACGATCTAATCCAAAAAAACAACAGATCACGATAAAAAAATCAGATTACCTAATAAACAGTTCTTCAGAGACACTGTGAATTCTAAATAGAATCGAGGATAAAAACTGGAGAGATTAATTTGCTAACGAGTGAGAATTAGAATGGTCAATTCACGCGAAAAAACGATCTAATCCAAAAAACAACAAATCGTGATAAAAAAATCAGATTACCTAAGAAACAGTTCTTCAGAGACACTGTGAATTCCAAATAGAATCGAGGATAAAAACTGAAGAGATTAATTTTCTAACGAGAGGGATGTTATTGAGTTTCCCCAGTCCCGATCGTTGAATTGATCGATTGATCGAATGAAGGCGAAAAGATTATCAGCGAATTTAATTGAATTGAATTATTCAAATTAGATTTAAATTTGAAAAAGGAAAGAGAACCTGTAATTTTGGAAAGAGTTGAAAATGACAGAATTTGAATTATAATATATAGGGCATATTAGGAATTTTACAAGGTGTTTTGGTCTTAATTGTTTTAGTATAAATTTTTGTCTTTCTTTGTTTAATACACTTAGATATTGTCTTATATTGTATATAATCTCTATTATTTAAAGGGATTGGCCATATACCCCTTTAGCTTTTGAAAGAAGGAATAACACCTTCCTATTTATTAATGGATAGAGCTGTTGTGTACTTGAGTCCAACTATATAGAAAATATAAATTATATATGGGATAAATAATAAAAAATTTAATAAAAATCCTTGTAGCCTAATGGTTATCATTGAATTGCATTATCACCATGTCTCAAGTTATAAAATTTGTAAAATTAATAATAATTTTAAGAAAAAATTTAGCAACACTTTTTTTATAAATGTATAAAAAAAGTGCTTGCACTTACTAATAATATTATTAATAGTAATAAAAATATAAGTAAAAAAATAATAAAACGTGTAAAATTAATAATAATTTTTAAAAAAAAATTTAACACCAGTTTTTTCAAGATTATGAAAGTGCAAGTACAAATAAACAAAAGGTGTATCGTTAGCATACATTTTTCAGTTATAATATCATACACTTTTCAATTATAATAACATACACTTTTCATTAATATATAACTTACAATTTTCATTAATAGAACATACACTTTTTAGTTATAATAACATACACTTTTCATTAAATATATCATACACTTCGCAGTTATAATAACATACATTTTTCATTAATAAAACATACATTTTTCATTAATAGATCATTTACTTTTCATTAATAGATCATTTACTTTGCAGCTATAATAACATACACTTTTCATTAATATATAACTTACACTTTTCAGTTATAATATCATACACTTTTCAGTTATAATAACATACACTTTTCAGTTATAATAACATACACTTTTCATTAAAAACAATGTTGCACTTTTCAATATAGTAACATACACTTTTTATTAAAAAAAACAAAGATACACTTTTTACAGTATTAAAAAAACAAAGATACACTTTTTAGTTATAATAACATACACTTTTTCAAAAAAAAAAAAAATCGAAAAAAAAAATCAAAGTTTGACCATTGACCGGTCAACGGTCAACATTTGACTAGTAAAAGTCTACTCAAGTGTATGATATATTAATTTATTAATTTAATAATAATAATGTAAAATACTTAAACTACCCTTATACTAAAATGATCTAGATAAATACACTCTCCCCCGTTTCTCCATTAGAAGCGGCGTGGGCTGCACCCTTCTCCACCGGCGGTGGTGGCGGCTGCAACTTTCTCCAACGGAGTGGGCGGCGTTAGAGTTGTTATTCGAGTCGAGTATTTGAGTTTGAGCTCGACTCGATAACATTGCCGAGTTAAAAATTGAGCTCGACTCAACTTGTTAACGAGCTTAACGTATCTATCGAGTCGAGCCTAACGAGCTTAATAAATTTTTTTACAAAAAAATAGTTATTGAGCCTAACAAGTCGAGCTCAAGCCGACTCGTTAGTAAATCGAGTATCTAACGAGCTCGAGCTCGACTCATTTAGCTAAACGAGTCGAGTCCATTAAGGCTCGATTCGAATAATAGCACTAGGCGGCATGAAGAAGAATAGAAAAAGAAGAATAGAAAAAATGGTGAGTGAGTGTACCGATAACAATTGAGAAAATGAATAAATGAAAGAAAATTGAATTTTAAGAAGAAAAATGGTATTTTTGAGTTTTCACCGTAGATATCCTCACCTCACTATGTGTCCCCTTATTCAACTTTTAAATGAATAAACCAAAAATTTCTTTAAAACTAATTAACAAAAATACATTAAATTTGAATGACATAATTTATGTGATTAATTTTACTTGTTTTCATTTTAATCTAAAAAAAAAAAACACTTCCCCCTTATGTTCTGAATCTTTTTGTTCAAATCAATAATATGTGCATAAATTCTATTTCTATAAATAAATATTCATTTCATCAGAGTATTACTCCATTTAAACGGATCTTTTTTCCTCTCTTCTGAATCTTTTTGTTCAAATCAATAATATGTGCATAAATTCTATTTCTATAAATAAATATTCATTTTATCAGAGTATTACTCCATTTAAACGGATCTTTTTTCCTCTCAATATATTGGGCTGCTATAATTTAAAATTTAGAGGAAAATATTAACAATAAAAAATACAATAAGATTGTGTTTTGATTGAGTAATTTCAAATACAAATGATTTGAAAATGAAAGGATTTAAAAGAATTCTTAAATTTAAAATAGGTAGGTTTGTGGATTTATTTAAAACTCTCACACTTTTAAGTAAAAATACATTGATCTCAAATATCCAGATTTGAAATCCATCAACTTATTATTTTGTCCAAACATGTAGAATGGAGTTGATTATTTTGTTCAAATATGTAGAATTGATTTGGGCTGTGAATTTAATGTATTTTGTCTAACTTATTATTTTGTCCAAACACAACCTAAGGGATAAAAAAAATATAGTTTTCATAATATTTCGGATGTTTTTGCATTTTCGTCCTGGTTGTCTGCTTCATTTCCATTTTAGCCTCAACACTTATTGTCACATCCCAATTTTAGGGCCTAGATGAAAACATCAATTAAATAATATGTTTTTAAAAAGACTTTGAAATACTGATGTAAATCAAGTTTATTACTCCGTACTACTTTATAAAAATATTTGCAACGGAAGTAAATAATAAAATAATGAAAATTTTGAAAAGTTTAATAAATGAATTAACTTTCAAAATGAAATAAGGGTTTAAAATAAAAATCATATCAATCTATCTCGTAGGAAAGTTTAATAAATAAATAAGTAAACTAGTCCAAATAAATTTTATAAAGTGATAATTGTTTTAAAATAATGAAAATTTTGAAAAGTTTAATAAATGAATTAACTTTCAAAATGAAATAAGGGTTTAAAATAAAAATCATATCAATCTATCTCGTAGGAAAGTTTAATAAATAAATAAGTAAACTAGTCCAAATAAATTTTATAAAGTGATAATTGTTTTATCATCCACGCCCCTCCTCGCCAGCTCCTTAATCTGAAAATGTTAAATAAGGGGTGAGCAACCTTAATCTGAAAATGTTAATCTGAAAATGTTAAATAAGGGGTGAGCAAACCAAAGCTCAGTGGGAATAAGATTGTCAAAACTAAATACACAATTAATCATCAATTCACGTTAACATTTATAATATTATCAATTCAATAAATCACATTAAACATGTATAACTCAATATGTAATAGTTCAATATCATCACCTCGTTTATGGTCAGATGACCTATCCTCGTTTATAAAGGTCAGATGACCTATCCTCGTTTATAAAGGTCAGAATACCTATCCTCGTTTATAAAGGTCAGAAGACCTATCCTCGTTTATAAAGGTCAAATGACCCATCCTCGTTTATTTTTCATGAACATCAAAGTAATTTCACATGAATATCGAAGTAATCACATATGACATTTAATTGAAGTTAGAAATCATAATTTCACATGAATATCGAAATAATCAGATATGACATTTAATTGAAGTTAGAAATCATATTTCACATAAATATCAAAATAATCATACATTTGCATTTAATTCATATTTCACATGAATATCAAAATAATCCCATATTGCATTTAATAATGACAAACAAATCAAGATAGAAATCCCCACCTGAAATTAATGTTGTGGGATGAAATGGATGTATCCTCGTCACCTAAAATATTTAAATAATAAATCGTTGAGCTATTAATGGCCGTATACTCTTCTACTACTAACAATCTAATGAATTAAAATATTAGAACACCCTATTTTTTTTTTTTTGGACAAAGATGCCCAGAGGAGGTCTGGGACCAGACCAAAAACATCCTCTTCAAAAACACTGCTCCATATCAATCGCAAGACATGGAAGAGTAAGCCGCTGCTTGTGCCAGGTCATGAGCCCTCGAATTTTGAGATCTCGAAAGATGTGAGAATTTACACACAACAAATTCATTTCTAAACAAAGAGAACACCCTAGTTTAAATATAAATCAAGTCCTATCCTTCTTACCCAAGTGCATTAAATAATAAAATGGCTTTATGTATCTCTTTTTAAAGATAAACAAAATATATGGCTTTTATTTCAAAATCAATATTCTCGAATAAAAAGAATTCTAGATTTTTAAATAAATAGAACAGGAGATTGAATTGACAAAAAGGAAAATAGGGAGATTTACTGGTTTGCAGAAAGAGGAGAGGTGTGAGTGACCTTCTGATCCAGAGAAAGAACTCGAAAGAAAACTCAAATTTATTATCATGAGAATATTTTCTGTGGTTTAATTTATAAAAATACAATATGTAAAATAGAGAAACAAAATATAATTTTAGTTGAGAAAATTAAGGATTATGGGATTCCATTATTCAACTTGAACTTCAATATTTCCATCAAATAAAACTACCTGGAGAAAAATCGGGGGAAAAGATCTTATATGAATATATATTCTTTTATATTTATATATATTAGAAATCTATTTTATTAATAATAATAGTAAACAGATTTGTACATTTGTACGTATATATATATATATATATATATATCAAATCTTCCAATTAAATCTATAATATCTCTAACAAAATATATATATATATATATATATCCTAATTTATTTATTTTATTAAATAATATCTTATACATTTTTTTATAATACATGAAAAAATATGGGGTATTACACTTATTAAATTTAGAAAATTACTACTCCCTCCATCCACGAGATGTAGTCACATTTACCTTATACTCCGTATTATTTTTTATGATATTATCACCGTTCAACCATCATTTAATTACTCAAATTGTCATCAACTTTATTCAAAATGGACCACAGTACCCTTAGATTGGGTTTAGATTGGGTTTGGATGAGGGAATTTGATTTGAGAAGTCATTTCAAATGAAAAGAGTTAAATGAATTTCAAATTATATGATTTTAGTGAGAATTTGAAATCTCTCTCAATTTTAACTAAAAAGTGTGTGAACACATATAGTATTTGAAATCCATTTATAACAGAAACACGATTTGAGATGTAGAATTGAAATCCATAAGCCCAAATTTAACCAACCAAACGGAGCTTTACTTTATCTACAATTTTCTTCTTAAAACACGTGTCTCACTCCGATAAATACGTGTCCTACTCCAATGAGACTACGTTTCAATGGAGCTTTACTTTATCTACAATTTTCTTCTTAAAACACGTGTCTCACTCCGATAAATTGATCTGTTATTTTCCATCTTCCTAGCAGATCCACCAATGGATTTCATGAAAGTCTTTGATCAAACTGTCCGTGAAATGTATTATGTATGTGTTTCTATTCTTCGTTTCCTGATTCATTCAGTTTCTTACTTCACTTATTTTACATTCAAATGATTCGTAAGAAAAATTAAAAAGAAAAAAATCGAGATTTGTGCTTAATTTCGATAGTTTTTTTTTTAATTATGTTTTTACGATTTTTTTCTAAAAATGTGGGTGATTTAGTGGTGAATCGACGGTAACTCGGCAATGACTCGACTGCAGATTGTAAATGTATAAATTAAGTTTGATTTTATTATTTTTTGTGTAAATTAATAAAAAGATAATATAGACTTTTAATTTTAAATGTAATTATTTTAAAAAAAAAAATTTGGGGGTGAACTCATAAAATGAAGGGTGCAGATAACTGTGGTTAAAAAATAATTTGAGGGGTGAAATCACAAAATGAGTCGGTGTAGATAACTATTGTAAAAAAAAGATTTGGAGGTGAACTCATAAAATGAGCGAGTGCACATAACTGTGGTAAAAATAAAATTTGGAAGGTGAACTCATAAAATAAGTGGGTGTAGATAACTGTAGTAAAAATATGATTTGGGGGTGAACTGATTAAATTAGCCGGTGTAAGTAAAATATAAATTAAAATTTAAAATTAAAATCAGGGGTAGGGTACACACGCAAGTGTTACCCTTCAAAAAAAATTGTTTACCAACATTTTACAATTTTAAATTAGATTGTACTCCGTATTTTATAAAATAATTTGCATTTTATATGCAATTAAACCTTAATTTTAAAATAATCCACCATTCAACATTTTCGTATCCTCCATATTTATTTCAGAAAGAGGGAGGTGAATTTGAAGGTGCTCAAGGTTCCCGAAATAGAGCAAAAGTGAAACTAATACTATTAGTATGTGATTTGTGGTTTTATAAGCTCAAATCTATTTATCAATTGTGGTCCGATTTTCACTTCTGGATTAATTTCTGCTGCTTGCTTTTAACGTTTCAACCTATTTGAAGCTGAGTGGGTAAACAACAAACAAAAACAATGGAGAAGAAAAAAAAGTCAAATCGACGGTTTGTAACCATGGAGCATGTCTAATATGGACAAGCCACATTTATTTTCATAACTTTATTTTTTTTCACATCCTCTTATTTCAAAATTTTCAATTTTATCATTTTATTTTTTCTTTGATAAAACATGCATGCACTTTTGATCATGTGCTTTATTTTATGATCGATTTTTTTTTTTCACTATTTAAATAGTGTTTTATGCTTCATCTTTCACCATATCAATTCTCTATTTTATGTTTGTGATTTTGATTCAATGGTTTGTTAGTCGGATACAAATGAATATGTAGAGGAAAAAAAATCTTATTGAAAAATATTAGTCAGATACAAATTAATTTTAGTCACAGTTGATATATTGTGTTTCTTTCATATTCGATTGATTGTTGCAGGTGAAGTTTATGAACTTAATTTCTATTTTTATTAATTCGTCGGTTGATTTCGCCAATTTGGTTTTTTTTTTTTTTTAGAACCAAATTAAAATTCGATTACAATTAAGGAAGGACTGGTATGACTGTTTGTTTTCGTAATATCATATCGCAGTATACAATTTTTCTACTACACTGTATTCTTACTTTGTTTATTCTATACACTTGCGTACACTCGTATGCACCGTACCCTCTAATTTTAATTTTAATTATTTATTTATATTTTACTTGCATCCGCTAATTTAATGAGTTCACCCCAAATTATTTTTTTACTACAGTTATCTGCACTCGCTCATTTTATGAGTTCACTCCAAATCATTTTTTACTACAGTTGTCTGCACCGCTCATTTTATAAGTTCACCCCCAAATCATTTTTTTACAACGGTTATCTACACCTGCTCATTTTATGAGTTCACCCCCAAATTATTTTTTTACTACAGTTATTTGAACCCGCTCATTTTATGAGTTCACCCCAAATCATATTTATACTACAGTTATTTACACCTGCTCATTTTATGAGTTTACCTCCAAGTCATTTCTTTTTTACAATGGTTATCTACACCCGCTCATTTTATGAGTTCACCCCCAAATTATTTTTTTACCACAATTATCTGTACCCGCTAATTTTATGAGTTCACCCCAAATATTTTTTTAAAAATAATTACATTTAAAATATTATATTATCTTTTTATTAACTTACACAAAATATAATAATAAAATCAACCATAATTTATACATTTACAATCTTGCAGTCGAGTCATTGTCGAGTTATCGTCGATTCACCACTAAATCACCCATATTTTTAGAAAAAAAATCGTAAAAACATAATTAAAAAAAACTATCGAAATTAAGCACAGATCTCGATTTTTTTTTCTTCTCATTTTTCAGTTTTTATTCCATACTTTTTATTTTTTCATTTTTTTTCCTGTTTTTTTTTTCATTAGTATTTTTTTATATTTTAATACAAAATAATATTATATGTATTATTTTATTATAGTCAATACAATAAGTAATAACCAGTAATACCATAAACAACAGTAATCAGTAATATTATTAATAATAATTAGTAATATCTTTACAATAACAAATAATTACACACATCTAATTATAGTAAAATTTTATACAATAACAAATAATTTCACACATCTAATTATATTCAATAATACAAAAACAATTATCAGTAATACCATGAACAATAATTAGTAATACCATGAACATTGATCAGTAATATCTTACACAATAACAAATAATTCCACAAATCTAATTATATTCAGTAATACAAAACATAATTACCAGTAATACCATAAACAATAATATGTAATAACATAAACAATAATAATACTCCGTAATCAGTAATGTCTTAAGCAATAATGAATAATTTCACATAATCAGTAATACCACAAACAATAATCAACAATACCACAATTAATAATCAATAATAGCGTAATCAATAATAGCGTAATCAATAATCATTAATATTAATTCAATAGTGAATTAATAGTAATACCACAATCAATAACTAGTAATACCAGTACCACTAACAATAATACCATAAAAAAAGTGGAGGGAGTACAGATCGAGGTGTACTGAAAAAAATAGGGGGTGCACATTACCAAGCCCAATTGAACGGAACCTTAGCCCAATGGGAAGGCACCCTAGGTCAGCAGTCGCTGCCTGAGATTTCATCGGCAAGGTCACCGGCTCCGAGTGCAGGCCGATCAAAGATCCATCAGCAACATACTCACAGTCCTCCGTCGGGCCGCCGTCAGTCGGAGGAAGAGGCTGTGCATGAGCAGGCATAGGCGGAGCTCTGTAGGGCCCAGGGGGTGCACTGGGACCCCCACTGATTTTTAATTTTTTTACTATATATTTATACTCTTTTTCATTTATTTAATTTATTGATATTATTAAGCAGTAATAAGCCTATCTCCCTGTTCATACATTCTCGATTCCAGTTCATAGCCCTCCTCCACTTTATCTTTCCTCCTTTTTTTTTTTTTTTTTGTGCCTATACTCTATTATGATGTTTTCCATTTTTGTTTTTATTAATTTTAGAAGTTTAGTTTAACTTAAATGATTGTAAACAAAAAATATTTAATACTCCTTTTTGTTCAAACTTTGTACTGTATGTGTAATTTCTTAACAAAAAATATTTAATACTCCTTTTTGTTCAAACTTTGTACTGTATGTGTAATTTCTTTTATGGAATATTAACAAATACTCTTTTCTATTCAAAATATATGTTACAAACCTATGTGCATTTATTAAAAAAATCAATAGCTTAATACTATACCCACATTAAGGGCATGTTTGTTTTGGGATTTTGAAATCCGAATTTCAAAATCTAGTGGATTTCAAAATCCTAATCATTTTTATGTTTTGTGTTTGTTTTGGGATTTATGTAGGGTAAGATTTAACTTTATAGTATAGGATTATAGGTTTTACAGGTGATTTGTAGGTATTTATAGGGTTGACTTTTATAGAGTTTATAGGTATTTATAGGGTGGGATTTTAAAATCCTGAATCAAAATCCCAAAGTGTAACGGGGTGGAGTTTCGAAATCCCAAATCCGGATTTCCCATCCCAAAACAAACATGCCCTAATTGTTCTAGAATTTTACATTATAAATTTATTATTGATTCAAATTATCATTTCAAGTTTGTGATAATATTTGAATATTTAATACTGAAAAATATTTCAGATTTTTATTTTCAAGTTTTAAGATTTTACACATTTAAACGTAAAATAATCTTTAAATTGTATAAAATATAATATTAATGAATTAAAATGTTTGAACAATACTATAATGAAAAAAATATAATAACTTTAATAATCTTACATTCTTATTTTAATATTAATCGGGCCCTCCTACGTTCAAATCATGGCTCCGTCACTGTGAGCAGGGTGAAGAAGACGAAGCAATGTAGTTTCGATTTGGACAAAGATGAACGACGAGAGCGAGGCGGCGTCGATCCGAGTGTTGTAGGCGAGCGCCATTGATGTCGGAGAAGATCCTGGATCGCGAACACAAGGGAGATTGATGGAAGCAGTCGCGTCGGTGGTCGAAATGAGTAGAGGTTTTCGGTCGAGATGGAAGATGATGTCAATTGTCATGGAAGTGAAGAATCGCCATTGCGATTCAAGGAGGGGTCTCGAGCTTCAATGGCCGGGACGGAAGCGCCGCCGTCGCCGTCAAGTGGGTGGTCGGGCATGGTGGTGGCAGGGTCACCCGCCGAACGACATGGATTTCCAGCAGGTCCTTTACTTATCAAATTAAAATTGAAATTCAGGTGCACCGCCGATAGACTATAATAAAATCATACTTATAATATTATTTTGTATTAAAATTTAAAAAATACACATGAAAAAATGGAAAAAAAAGGCATCAAAATAAATTAAAAAAAATGAATAAATAAAAAAATTGAAAAATAAACTGAAAATGGGAAGAAATAAAGGAAAGGAGAAGAGGAAGAAAAATTAAAAAGAAAAAAATCGAGATTTATGGCTAATTTTGATAGTTTTTTATTAATTATATTTTTACGATTTTTTTTTAAATATGGGTGAGTTGGTGGTGAATCGACGGTAACTCCACTGCATATTGTAAATATATAAATTAGAGGGTGAACTCATAAAATGAGCGGTGCAGATAATCGTGGTAAAACAATAATTTGGGGGTGAACTCATAAAATAAACGAGTGTAGATAACCGTGGTTAAAAATGATTTGGAGGTGAACTCATAAAATGAGAGTGCAGATAACCGCAATAAAAAATGATTTAGGGGATGAACTCATTAAATGAGCTATTGCAAATAATAATAATAAAAAATAATTTGGAGGGTGAACTCATTAAATGAACGAGTGCACAGATAAAATTAAAATTAATTGATGAATTAAAATTAAAATTTAAAATTGAAGTATGCACCGTACAGCGAGTATTTGGCATATTAATATAGATTGTTACGTTGTTATTATGCATGTTATTAATAATATTTTATTTTAATAATTATTATTATTGGTACAGTAGAAGATTTATTATTAATAATATATATTTGTATTTTATTTATTTATAATTAATATATATTTTAAATGTGAATAATATTTAAAGATTTTAAATGTATACATTTTTTTAAGTGTAATACAAACTTGAGTTGCACTCTTGTGCATGTAACTGGATTTTAAAACTGAAAGTTGCTTAATACTGTATATAGATTTCGAAAATACATTATATGTAATGACGATTGCCTGTTGGTTAACTTTGCTAAATCTTACTCAAATTTAAGGGGATCGATTCCCTTTAACTGAGGGTCTACTATTTTAAAAGTGTCACCAAATCGTAGTCATAGCATAATATTTATTACAGTGTAGAAAACATTGAAAATTAGATTAGAGGTCATTAAAATGAACTATCATGTCATTATTTAATAATTTATACAGCATGTATAATGATTACACTAAAAAAAAATCAAAAGTGTTATTCCAAAGTTGGGAGTATATTCTAGATTTTTTTTGGTCACACCTGCATGCAGATAATTGGGAGGCTTGACTTCTTGGGAGACTTCTACATTTTTCCCGAACTCTCTATGCTCTTGCACAATACACTCAATCTAGTAAATTCTAAATTTTGAGTCGTATAAATACCTCTTCACTTCACTTGCACCAACCCAAAACAAAAACAATTTCTAACACAAAAATAGACAACAGACTATTGAAAAGGTTACCCTCAAAAAAAAAAAAAAAATTGAAAAGGTTGGTCGAGCTCAGTTATGGGCTCATCAATAGAAAGTAATGAGCGAGAGGAAAAATTCAAAATAATATCACGATATCTCAAAAAACATCAAAATAATTAAACAAAAATACATATACTAATATAAAAAAAAAAACATGATAAAACACTTACTCGTAATTTTGAATAAGGAAATTCTTAGACGCGGCGGCTGAATCTAGGTTGAGAGAAGGTAAATCAAGGTAGATATCAACCCGCGTAAAACTCCATAAGGATCGGACCTACGCATCCAAACAATCTTGGATAACAAATTTATCCGATGTAGTAATAAGAGCCAATAAATCATAAAAGGCAGCAATGTCCTTGGATTTGTAAAGGCATACAAAATAAAGAATAAAACAAACATTTCTAATTAACTTTTAAAAAAACGCGTGTTTTTGATGTAGTAATGGTGGTAAAGAAAATAATAGATTAGTGTGAGATGATAGAATAATAAATAAAATATAATATAACGAATGTTTAATATCTATGTTAATTTGATTTTCAGTCCTAACTATCATGTAATTACTTGCAAATCGCTGACGTTATTGTTTATCTGCACATCAAGTCTCAAATCACGTATTTGCAATATATATAGACCTCGAATTGTGTACAAATTGGGCCGTTTTCCTCTGATTATAGGTAGACCTGTCAGAACAGGCTAACGGTGCGGGCCGATCTAAAACCTAACCCATCATTTTGCGGGCTTTGATTGGCCGGTCCATGACAGGAACGGGTTGAAAAACAGTCAACCCAATCCATGGCGGGTGGCGGACTAGCCCACGGGCTTTTTCATTAAATATTTATTTTTTTTACATATATCCCCTTATATACTAATAGGGAGTTTAAATGAATGATGTGTCATTTTGTGGTTAATTTGGCTTATGTGTCATTTTGTGGTTGATTTGACTTATGTGTCACAATTTAATGAAGTTGTAAATTTTAAAAAGTATGATGTGTAATTAAGTTATTGGTTGAGTAAGATATGATTCTTAAACTCTTTCCAAATATTATATTCTTATTATTTTAACATTGACTAATTAAATTAATTTTTATTTTATTTACTTAACTTTATTTATTGTAGTATTCATTTTATTCTTTAGTTTAATTTATTTTAGAACGATTTAATGTTCTTCTGAGTAAAATACAATCTAAATTTTTTTTTATTGGGGTGTACAATTCTTTATTTAATTAGTTATTAAATTGTATTTTATAATTAATTTTATCTTATATCTCAAGTAATTTTTCTGCAATTATTTTAAATTTATTATAAGTTCAATGCATTTAAAAAATAGAGCTCGAAAATATATATGTAAAACTTATTATATAATTTTATACATAATATTTATTATATAAATAATTATATTATTTACAAGATTAACAAATTTGTTATATATACATAATACACTACTTCTATAGTATATAATCCCCTTATACACTAATAGGGAGTTTAAATTGATGATGAGTCATTTTGTGGTTAATTTGGCTTATGTGTCATTTTGTGGTTGATTTGACTTATGTGTCACAATTTAATGAAGTTGTAAATTTTAAAAAGTATGATGTGTAATTAAGTTATTCGTTGAGTAAGATATGATTCTTAAACTCTTTCCAAATATTATATTCTTATTATTTTAACATTGACTAATTAAATTAATTTTTATTTTATTTACTTAACTTTATTTATTGTAGTATTCATTTTATTCTTTAGTTTAATTTATTTTAGAACGATTTAATGTTCTTCTGAGTAAAATACAATCTAATTTTTTTTTTATTGGGGTGTACAATTCTTTATTTAATTAGTTATTAAATTGTATTTTATAATTAATTTTATCTTATATCTCAAGTAATTTTTCTGCAATTATTTTAAATTTATTATAAGTTCAATGCATTTAAAAAATAGAGCTCGAAAATATATATGTAAAACTTATTATATAATTTTATACATAATATTTATTATATAAATAATTATATTATTTACAAGATTAACAAATTTGTTATATATACATAATACACTACTTCTATAGTATATAATCCCCTTATACACTAATAGGGAGTTTAAATTGATGATGAGTCATTTTGTGGTTAATTTGGCTTATGTGTCATTTTGTGGTTGATTTGACTTATGTGTCACAATTTAATGAAGTTGTAAATTTTAAAAAGTATGATGTGTAATTAAGTTATTCGTTGAGTAAGATATGATTCTTAAACTCTTTCCAAATATTATATTCTTATTATTTTAACATTGACTAATTAAATCAATTTTTATTTTATTTACTTAATTTTATTGTAGTATTCATTTTATTCTTTAGTTTAATTTATTTTAGAACTATTTAATGTTCTTCTGAGTAAAATACAGTCTAATTTTTTTTATTGGGGGTGTACAATTCTTTATTTAATTAGTTATTAAATTGTATTTTATAATTAATTTTATCTTATATCTCAAGTCATTTTTCTGCAATTATTTTAAATTTATTATAAGTTCAATGCATTTAAAAAATAGAGCTCGAAAATATATATGTAAAATTTATTATATAATTTCATACATAATATTTATTATATAAATAATTATATTATTTACAAGATTAACAAATTTGTTATATATACATAATACACTACTTCTATAGTATATGATCCCCTTATATACTAATAGGGAGTTTAAATTGATGATGTGTCATCTTGTGGTTAATTTGGCTTATGTGTCATTTTGTGATTGATTTGTCTTATGTGTCATAATTTAATGAAGTCGTAAATTTTAAAAAGACGTAATTGCAAATTAAATCACGACCTTTCGATCATTTGCAATCTAATCTAAACCTTAAAAGAATTTCAAATAAATCACAAATTTTAAATATTATTGCAAATTAGACTTCTTACAAGTTTACTTTGTCCCTAAATCAAACTTTTGATATTTGGTTTGATTTAAAAACAATATTGTTTTATTAAGGTGTTGTTATGTCATTAAAAAGTCTAAATTATGTTAGATTCGAACACAATTAAAATTGTCAAAAAAGACTAAATTGCAACTATATTTAAAGTTTGTGATTTATTTGCAATTACCTTAAAGTTTAGATTAGATTGCAAATGAGGAAAAGGTTATGATTTAGTTTGCAATTAACTAAAATATTTAGTTATTTAATTGTGTTGTGGTTGATATGGAAGGTTTACTTACAATTTATTTATTAAGAGTTATTTTAATATTATTTAAATTATTTGTTTCTGAACTTTTATAAATATTTTTTTAAAAGTTATTTTCATATTTATTAAATGTAAGGTTTTGTTGTTGATATTGAAAGTTGACTTACAATTTATTAAAATCTATTTTAATATTACTTAAATGGTTTGTTTCCGAAATTTTATAATTTTTTTAAAAGTAGTTTTCATATTTATTAAATGTCAACGTTACATTTCGTTTTATTCCCACAAAATTTCTTTGAAATTTACTTTATAAAATTAACTAACATAAGTGTAATTATTTTTTATAATTCAAAATATTATGTTAGTTAAACTTTTATATTATAATACAACATTATAATAAATATAGTTGAAAATAATGTTAAATTTTTTTAACAAAATAATTATAATTTTGCGAAATCATTTTTAAAAAATATAATTATAAAAATATTAAAAATTAAATTAAGTAAATAAATAAAAATTTATTTTTAAATATTTAAAAATATATTTAAAATTCCGTGTAATACACGGGTTCTACCCTAGTTATTATTATATTTTAAACACAATATAAACAATTAATAAAAATAAAAAACAAAGTTTACATAAACTTAAAATTCAAGCAATAAACGTACATATAAAAGTTCATCAACATAAACATTTTTGCGTTCAAAGTTCATCTATATAAGATATTAAAATAGTAATTTAAGTTCAAATAGGCAAACACTTTCTAAATTAAAAATCATCTTTCATATCATCATCAAAGTTCTCTTAATTTCATTCTCGTTCATCTTCACAATTTTCAACAACATTAGATAAAAATTCTACATTCTACAAAGTTATTTCAATACGTGCATAATCCTCGTCTACATATAAAACATAATAGTTAAATAGTTGAATATGAAAAATAAACACAAAATATGACTTAAAATCTGCAATTAACAAACACTTGTCCTACATCATAAAATTTTATCTGTTTACATCTTCCATGTGACGCTTCAAAGTAGAAGTCCCATAAAGTCCCCCCTCATTTATAGATTTTTTTGCATCATTTGCATTCAGAAACACAATCTTTTCCATTCCTTTTTTTTGTAAAATAATTCCAAACATCATAAAAATGTCTAGACTTTGTCTTAAAATCTGCAATTAATATGAATAAAGGCTAAATAAATTCTCATGGAAACGTATATACAACGTGTAATAAAAGAAATTACTAATAAATCAAGGTAGCAATTTATAAACAAAAATATAAGCATGTGTCCATGGCTTGTGGAGACCCATACCCGCTAAAATCCGCGACCCATACGGTCTAAATCGTATGGACCGGCTCCTAAACGGATTTTTAAATACGCGGTCCAATTTACCATATTAATAAGCACAACTCATTTTGACAGCTCTAATTATAGGTAGTAAAAAATAAAAGCTTGAAATTTATAAACATAATAAACTAATTTCAAAAGGTTGAAAAATAAACTTAAAGGATAAAAATCAAAATTCAAACAATTTTAATGGATAAAAAAATGTACTCCGTATTTTTCATAATATTTTGGAGGCTTTTGCATTTTCGTCCTGGTTGTCTGCTTCATTTCCATTTTAGCCTCTACACTTTTTAAATTTAGAAAATTACTAATATACTATATATATAAATTTAGAAAATTACTCTACAAATTTGTATCCCAATCCACACTAGCATTTCAGCTGACTCTCATTTGTAATTTGCTCAAAAGGTACTCCGCGATTCGCGAATTGCAACTCAGCTCAATCGATCGATCTAACTTGATATACAGATCTATCTCAAATTCCGCAAATTGATCTGTTATTTTCCATCTTCCTAGCAGATCCACCAATGGATTTCATGAAAGTCTTTGATCAAACTGTCCGTGAAATGTATGTATTTCTATTCTTCGTTTCCTGATTCATTCAGTTTCTTACTTCACTCATCTTAACCTTCAAATGTTCGTAAATTATTTCAGAAAGAGGGAGGTGAATTTGAAGGTGCTCAAGGTTCCCGAAATAGAGCAAAAGGTGAAACTAAATATTAGTATGTGACTTTTGTGGTTTTATGAGCTCAAATCTATTGATTCAATTGTGGTCCGATTTTCAGTTCTGGATTAAATTGGTGAATTTATGCTGCTTGCTTTTACTGTCTACTGTTTTTAGTAGATTACGAGTTATCACTTAACGTTTCAACCTATTTGAAGCTGAGTGGGAAAACAGGATATTTGGAGAAGATGAAATTAATTGTTTATGTAATGATGTTGGCTTGCTATCAGAGAGTGAATATAATGATTTTCTGTGTAAATTTGATCAATTTCTGATCGCTTAGAGAGAAAGGATTATTTGGCAATTTAGCACTAATATAAATTCCATTCTTGCTATTTTGGACCTTGGATAGTTATGAGAGATGCACTCTCCCTTTCCTTTCAGTATATTAATAAAATAATAGGGTAAAAAATTGAAAATACCCTTCATTAAAATATAGTATTCTAGATGCACCCCTACTGAACGCACTCTCTACTGTTATTTCTTTCACCTTTCACCTAAGTCACTACTTTCGACCGTCGCCGACACCATTTTCGACAACTATCAAACCAAAACAAATCCATAAATTTCAAAATATACTTTAAAAAATCACAATTTTTTTTATAAATTTCGACCAACCAATGTCGACCACATTCTCTCTCGTCGACAGAGGTGTATATGGTCGAAAAAAATAATTTTTTTTTATTTTAAAATTCAACCATGTAATGTCGACCAATACACCCTCGTCGACAACAATTTGTCAACCGAGAGTATATTTGATCGACATTACATAGTCAAAAAAAAAAGGGTGGGTTTCTGCAAAAGCAGAAAACTCTAAAATTAAAATTTGGGACGAACAAACTTGGGGTGGGGTGGGTTTTTTTTTTTTTTTTTTTATACAATTAGGTGATGGGGCGGGGGCGCTATGATAGAGGGTGGGGAAAAATGGAGAGGAGAAAAGAGAGGGAGGGGGTACAGAATTGGGGTGGGGAAAATGGAGGGGAGAGGGCGGCCGATGGAGAGGGAGGGGAGGCTGCCGGCGAAGGGGGTCGCGACGACAGGGGGCGGCTGTCGGTGAGTGGTGGCGCGGGTGGAATGGGGAGGAAGAAGAAGGGTTAAAGAGATGAATTAGGGGTTGGATAGTAAATATGTATTTTATACATAAAAGAAAGAAAAAAAAGGTATTTTGGATAATTCGAGGGGAGGATGCATTTGTGTTGACATCTATCGAGGGCGTCCATCTATCCGAAATGGAGGTGCATATAGTCAAACCCGTTTAGCTTATGGAGTATATATATTATTTGGGCCATGGGCTTGGCCCATAGTTATTAATGAAAAGGGTCTTTGTTAAGTATACTTTCCCTTCACATTTATTAATTTAATAATAATGTAAAATATCTAAACTACTCTTAAACTAAAATTATCTAGATAAATACACTCTCCCTCTACTTGACTTGAAGAAGTTCTCCAACGGAGTCGGGGGCCTGAAGAAGAAAATGGTGAGTGGGTGTACCGCAATTGAGAATATGAATAAATGAAATGAAATAAGATTTTAAGAAGAAAAAAGGGTATTTTTGAGTTTTCACCGTGAATGTCCCCTCACCTCACGATGTGTTCCCTTAACCCAGTGGGTGTCCTCAATAACCCTGTGTGTATATGACTGTGGCCCTAGATTCTTTTGAACGACGCTGAAATCCTAAGAGTAGCAACTAATATTACATGGACATGATTTCATCAGCCAGCCTTACGGAGTTGACATAATCAACTGGACTATGAGCAGACAGACCAGGGATTGCTAAACCTACCATCCTCAACACAAAATGATTCCCACGATTCCTTGTAATCCGCCCCGTATGCGTATCCAATCATCAAACTCCTCGCCAATTCCCACACAACATTCACATATTCCGGGATCAAATACCACAAACCAAAGTAATTTTCGTTTGGTTCTTCATCCACATTCTGCACAACATCAACCAACAACGTTAGTTAAACATCACATCACATCAATACCAACAACATAAGCTTACCTGCTCAATATACAGACAGGCTATTTTAGTAGAGGCAAATGCCAAAATGCCTGTACAAGAAGGTTTTGTCATCATAAGGCAGCCTCAGAACTAGATCATTGTAGTAAACTACTCTGAAGTATTTGTGCTGAGGATGTTCCAAATGGGATTCCAAATGCTGAGGCAATCAAAGAGTTGCTCAAAAAATGTTAAAACCAATACCATCTGAAATACAGCTTCATTTAATAATTTTACTAAAAAATAAAAAAAATATATGTCTAAGGAGGGCAAATTGTATGAGCAGGGGACAAAATGACAACATTTATAAAATTAGTAGAGAAGACAAAATTTAAATCCCGTTGTGTTTGACAAAAGATTGAGAAAGAACTCGAGCAGATAGCCAGTCCATTCCATGGGCTTACAGAAAACTTTGATAATTTTCCTGGACTAGCTCACTTCCAATAACACGGATAAAACATGCATCAGTTCGATTAGCCACGGCTCTGGCCAACAGAGTTTTCATAAAATTTCCACAACCTACCAAAAAAACAAGTGCTATTATAGAATCATCTCAACAGTTAATTAGAAGCATAGCAACACACGTTTATATATGTAGCTCACCTCTCGCATCTTCTCAATCTGCTCCTTACATTATAAGTAACATCTGGCTTTTCCTCCACTGACATCATCATTGTAACACTTGGATCAATTTTGGGGGGCAAGTGAATCTGAATTTGATATTTATTTCGATCAACATTGCAGCAAAAAGATAAGAGTACTAACTGAGCATCAAAACAGCATAAATGTGCATTAGTAATATAACTTGAGGGTCTACTATTTCAAGCTTGATTAAGCTTCTTCTCATGATTTTCTTTATATGACAGTCAGCAAATCAGGAAAATAAAAGATAGCAGAATTCAGAGAGGTATCAACCTAAAATATGCATGTCATTGAGAATTTGATATAGTGATAGCACAACCCTAATGTTACTAAACAATCCTAAGATTTGCCTTCTTCAATATCATTAGGTGAAACTTTATCACCTAATCCAACAACAAACTGCAGAATAAAATATACACAGATTAGACAATATATAGTTGGCACAGAAAACACGTCTAGGAAAAGGCTAACCAGCTGCATCTAGCAACCTAGTCACAACAACCAGTTATATCTTATATGCAAAGGTATTCCTTGATGCCTAACAAGAATGCAGACAATGCACAATTCCTCTCTTAAAATACATTTTTTTTAATCATTGCTTCATAAGTCAAATGCTTCATAAATCAAATGAAATGAAATTCACTTTTTTTTTTTTTAATCATTGCTTCATAAATCAAATGAAATGAAACTGGGAATTCGGTTGCTTATTAAAAAACAGTGTAGAAAACATTGAAAATTAGATTAGAGGTCATGAAACTCTTTATAATAAGAACCGACCTTCAAAAAGATAAGAGTATAATAGCCCAGCAACTAAAGAAGTAGTATTCATAGGCTTTACATACAGCAGCAACTAAAGAAGTACTCCCTCGGAAAGCTCAATCTGACACTATAACTTCAGAATATTGTGACTAAAAAGTAACTGCAATAATAATAGTAAAATGATGTAAAAAGGAAAAAGAAACTTCGATTTTACGTTATCTTTTTTTAAGTATTAATGTAAAATGAACTATCATCTCATTATTTAAAAACTAAATATTATTTAAACATGATATTTAATATATATAATAATAACAATAATTTATACAGCATGTATAATGATGACACTAAAAAAAATCAAAAGTGTTATTCCAAAGATGGGAGTATATTCTAGATTTTTTTGGTGACACCTAGATGCAGATAATTGGGAGGCTTGACTTGGGAGACTTCTACATTTTTTCCAAACTCTATGCTTTTGCACAATACATTCAATCAATCTAGTAAATTTTAAATTTTGAGCCGCATAAATACTTCCTCTTCACTTGCACCCACCCAAAACAAAAACAATTTCTAACACAAAAATAGACAACAGTTGAAAACAGTAGAAAGTAATGAGCCAGAGGAAAAATCCAGAATATATCTCAAAAAACATCAAAATAATTAATCAAAATAATTACCAGTTATATTTTATACGGGCTAAACCAGTGACAGATTCCTTAATGAATAATAAGAATGGAGACAATGCATTATATTTAAAAATTATAAGCATACTTTATTTATATGGAAATTACAAGCTAAAGTAAGAAAAATCAAATGTCACAATCAGTATTAGGTATCACTTTACAGTAAATGTATCAGCCACAAAACAACAACATTAGGTAAGCTACAGTTCCTCCATGAAGAAAGAGCCAGATTAAAGAAGTGTTTATCTATCATTCAACGACAAAAAGACACACATGTTGTTCACATTCAATGTTGTTCACAAAAAACCAAAAAAAAAAAAAAAAAAAAAAGACCCACCTGTTGTTCACAGAAAACCACCAGTTGAGGAGAACAGTTTTAACGCCCCTAATAAAAGAAGGGTACACCCCAAAATATATTATACATACCCCATCATTTTAAAAATGAAAATAGATAATTGTAAAATGACTAAGTAATCCTTATTGAAATTAAAGAAATTTTTTTTGAAATTTTTTTAAAAAATGTAATTAAAATCTGAAAAGTATTTTAAAAGATTAATAAAATCTTAAAAAATATTTAATTTAAATAAATCAAATATTTTTTTAAAAATAATCTAAAAAAATTAAATATTTTTTAAAAAGAAAAAAATAAATTATTCAAATAAAAAATTCAAAAATAAATTAAAATTAAATAAATTCGTAATTTTTTTAATAAATCGTAAAATATAATTAATTAAAAAATCAATTAAAATTAAGAATTCGAATAATGATAAATAAAATCTAAAAAATTAAAAATCTCCTAAATCTTAAGAATTAATTATAAATGTAATTGATTAAATTATTTTTTAAAATTTAGTTGAAATTTAGCTTTATTTTTTTTAAATTAAATTTTGAGTTGATTTTTCTTTATTTTTTTATTTATTTAAAAAAAATCGTTAATCATTAATTCTTTTTTTATTTTATTTAATTTATTTTTCAGATTTGATTTAGATTCAATTATTAATTTTTTTTTATTTTCTTAATTTTTTAATTGATTGTTCCATTTTTAAATGATCTTTAAAATTTAGCTGATTTTTTTAAATATTTTCAACGTTTACACGTAATTTTATTGTATTATTGATTTTTTTTTAATTAAATTTTATATGTTTTTAAAGATTTAATTAATTTTTATTATTTAGGAGGGTTGAAGGGTAAATAAGAAATAATTTGAGTGTGTATAGTAATAAAAAGTGAATTTTAAATTTTAATGGAGTGTGTATAACATTTTATGGGGTGTTAATGTGTTATTACCCACCCTAAAAGAAAAGAAAATTCCAATATCATATTGTCATACTCTTCCATAATTTTGAGTAAGAAAATCCTCTGCCATGATTGACCTTATGTGAAATGGAAAAGGTAGATATTGACAATCTGAATATCGAATTTATCGAATGTATAAATAAGATCTATCAAATCTAGAAAATTGAAAGACAACGTTCTAGAATGTACTCTATCATTATGCCTTTTCCTCTTCACACAAACAAGGCATACAACAAGGTGGTAAGAAATACAATAGGTAACCCTCTTCACAACTTAGAGATGTCTATTGGGCTGACACCTATGGCTAAACGGGCTTACCTAAACCCCAGTCTAGTGGGTCACGGGTTAAATGGACCACTAACGCCTACAATAATTTTTTTACTTTTAAAATTAAAGGGCACATCAAACAAAAAAATAAAATAGAAAAATATATAATTAGTTGATGATCGATAAATGAGAAAATAAAAGTATATATACTTTTGGCGTGAATGGAAGGCGGCCAGGAATGTCACCAACCGAGGTGAATTAGAGACTCGCGTTCAGTGTACGACATGGCATGCACCCCCTCGGGCATGCTGAAAATAAATACAGATGCAGCCCTGTTCATGGAATCCAATCAGACTGGAATTGGCATTGTAATGCGTGATGAACAAGGTACTATTCTATGTGGCAAATCTATAATTCTGCAAGGTTGTTTTGAGGTGGAACTAGGAGAAGCAATGGGTTTCTATGAAGCATTATCATGGCTTAAGTCTCAAGAGAAAGATAACTGTATAATTGAAGGGGAAGCAAAACGTGTGTGGACGCAATTATCTCGACACATATCCTTCACTCCACCTTTGGAGATTACATTAAAGGCTGCAAGAATTTGTTGGCCCAATTCACCGGTAAGTTATGTCAAAAGAAGTGCAAATATTTTAGCACATTCTATAGTAAGAAATGTCCATCAATTCGATGTTTCTACTTATTGGGTAGACCCTCCAATCAATGTGGAAGGGCTTCCATTCTCGCCTTGCGTTTGCAATAATGAAAACGAATCCACCTCGTTTTCAAAAAAAAAATCAACAACCCACCCCAACCTTCAAGTATATTATTTTTTAATTATAAATTATCTATAATCAATTTTAATTATGTTTAAAAGACTTAAGAAATCTATTAAATTATTTGATATTAATAAATTATAATAAAAAGACATTTTATTATACAATTCAAATAAACTACAATTTTAAATATAAAATTAAATTACACGTGTTGAAAATTTAAAATATAAAACCTATTGTCTCTCTATTTGTAGATAAAAAAGAATTATGAATTTTGATATACATAATTTTTTTAATAATATTATAAAAATTATTTAAATAAAATTGAAATACCAAATTATATATTAACAAGTGTAATTTCTTGAGAAGGTGTTCAGACATGCCTCGATAAAGATAGTCTAATAAATACAAATATTATTAAATTAACTTTTAGAGGAATTCTATATGTAGTCAGTGTTGTAATGAGTTAATTTAAGTTATTAAAAATAAATCTAATCTAAAGGCTTAGATCTGTTATCTTTTGTATATTTTACAATATTTATTCATCGTATGTATTGTAATGTGTTATAAATTTATATTTTTTATTAAATTAAATTAATTAAAATATATTATTGTAAAATTATATTTTTATTCTAATACAATAAAATAATTTATTATATTTATTAATTTAATTAAAATATGCAATGTTAAAATTACATACTTATAAAATTAATAACAAAGAAAAAAAACATAATTTCTAATTTAACTAATCTGTTATTTAATTAAATTTTAGATTGTTAATTTTAAAAATAATAATATTTGTATAAAGAAAGGGTAGAACATTAATTTTACTTAATATATATATATATATTAAAAATAATTTAAATAAAAAAAAAGTAATATAATAAATAATAAAATATAATTTAAAAAATGATATAAATAATTTAAATCTGTATAACAGATAGTAGGTTATTACGACATTTACGACGTCACATGCGCAATTCGACAAAATTTAACTAAAATTTTAGGGAGTACTTTTACTTTTTAACTTTTTTTTTTTTTTTTTTTTTTAATCAATGACCACGTATATATCATTCTGACTACTTTCTTTCATGCCATTAGAGAAAAGACTTTCAAAGAATGGCTCAAGTTAAAAAAAAAGTCGAGGGCCTCCACCTTCCGTATTTGATTGACGGCAACTGCCGATAGGGAAATGGCAATAGATCTACCGTCACTAACGCCCGTATCGAATTGAAGAACAAAAGAATTAGGGTTTAGGTAAAAAATATCATTTTTTATAACTAAAGTTTACTTCTTTTCATTTCACATTTTGATCACTCACATTTAATCACTATTTAATTTTTATATTAAATTTGTATAATAATTGAGAATAAAAATTTATTTCTAAGTAGCTATTTATTAGAATTCGTTTCCCATTTATAATTATTCACATGATCATCTACTAACATTTGTGTGGTGACGATTAATTGCAAAGAATTTACAATTATCAATTCATATTAAGAATATTTCAAAAACTTCTTTTTATTCTTTCTTTTATATTCTAAATATTTTTCTCAATGATGTTAAAATGATGTTAAAATATTCAAAAAAATGGGGTTGGAGGTTTAGGAATTAAAATAGGGAAATGATGTTAAAAAAGAATTAGCGTCTGAAAACATTTTCTCTCAATGATTCAATAACGATTTACTAACAGCAACATGAAAATTCACAAAATAATAATTTAGTGATCAATTTTAATAGTGATTAAATGTGGATGACTAAATTTAAAGAGGGGTAAATTTAGTGACAAAAAATGATATTTTTTCTAACTAATATATATGTATATATTTTGGGCCCGGGCCAAGGCCAAGGTTATTATTTAAAAGTGATTGCCTAGCTTTTGAAAAAAGAATAACACCTTCCTATTTATTAATTTAATAATAATGTAAAATACTTAAACTACCTACCCTTGTACTAAAATGATTTAGATAAATACACTCTTCCCTCCACTTTTCCATTAGAAGCGCGTGGGCAGCACCCTTTTCCACCGGCGGTGGTGGCAGCTGCAACTTTCTCCAACGGAGTGGGCGGCGTTAGAGTTGTTATTCGAGTCAAGTATTTGAGGTTTGAGCTCGACTCTGATAACATTGTCGAGTTAAAAATTGAGCTCGATTCAACTTGTTAACGAGTTTAACGTGTCTATCGAGTCGAGCCCAATGAAATTTTTTACAAAAAAATAGTTATCGAGCCTAATAAGTCGAGCTCAAGCCGACTCCTTAGCAAATCGAGTATCTAACGAGCTCGAGCTCGACTCATTTAGCTAAACGAGTCGAGTCGAGCCCGTTCCGTTAAGGCTCGGTTCGAATAACAACACTAGGCGGCATGAAGAAGAATAGAAAAAATGGTGAGTGAGTGTACCGATAACAATTGAGAAAATGAATAAGTGAAAGAAAATAGGATTTTAAGAAGAAAAAAGTATTTTTGAGTTTTCACTGTAGATATCCTCACCCACTATGTGTCCCCTTATTCAATTATCTTTTTTGTTTAATAAATATTTTCGTTGTTTTGTAAAATAAACCAAAAATTTCTTTAAAACTAATTAACAAAAATACATTAAATTTGAATGGCACAATTTATGTGTGATTAGTTTTACTTGTTTTCATTTTAATTAAAATAACAATCAAATTATTACCTTGCTAAAAAAATAAAAACACTTCCGCCCTTATGTTTTGAATCTTTTTGTTCAAATCAATAATATGTGCATGAATTCTATTTCTATAAATAAATATTCATTTCATCATAGTATTACCCATTTAAACGGATCTTTTTTCCTCTAGTTATATTGGGCCTCTTAAGAATCTAAAGGATATTTCATTCACACTTTTCACATTTACAAAATAGTACTAGTATATATAGGCAGAGCTTGCAGCAGCTTGCCTTTCATGCTTCTACTTTAGATCTTTCTAGATTGAGTTTGTTGTAACTAAATAACTACCTTTCCTATCATCTAAACATTTGATTACCTCTCTACTTTTACACAGTGCATTAGACTATTCTAGTGAGTATATGAATAGCTGTGTTTGGCTATACATTAACATGCCTCCGTTGAAACCAAACATGAAATCTAAGTGGAGAGTAGCTTGTGAGTAAGAGCCTGGAACCGTAGAGGAGATAGTGGTTTAGTCAAAATGTCTGCAATCTGATCCTCATAGGGGACATAGCGAACATCAAGCTGTTGTGACTGGACCTTCTCCCTGAGAAAGTGTACATCAATTTCCACATGCTTAATACGAGAGTGAAACGCTGGACTAAACGCAAGAGTAATGGCACCAGAGTTGTCACACCACAAGATCGAGGGTTGTAGGAGATGAAGATGCAGTTCTGAGAATAAGGAAGCAATCCAAAGAAAATCCATTGTAGCCAAAGCCAAGGCACGATATTCAGCCTCGGTGCTGCTTCTTGCGACAACGAACTGTTTCTTTGAGCACCAAGCCAAAATATTTGAGCCAATAGAAATGCAATAACCACTCGTGCTTCGTCGATCATCAATGGAGGATGCAAAATCAGCATCAACAAAACCCTGCAATTGAAAATTTGAAACTGGAGAAAAAGAAATGCCTTGAAGTGAAGTACCCTTTAGGTATCTAAGGACCCTCTTACATGCTTGCCAATGATTTCTAGTAGGGGCCTGAAGAAATTGGCTTAGTTTATTGACACTGAAGGCAATTTCAAGTCGAGTGAGAAGAAGATATTGAAGTGCACCGACAGTGCTACGATATAAGGGGTTTTCATAAGGAGCACTGTCCAAGCTGGATAGTTTTAGGCTGGAACAAGAGGGTGTGGGGCAAGGTTTACAGTTTGAGAGATGTGTCTTAGCAAGAAGATCGCGAATGTACTTGGACTGTGTGAGAGTAATGGACGAGGGTGAGACCTTGGCCTCAAGGCCAAGAAAGTAGTTAAGTTGGCCCAAGTGTTTAAGAGAGAAAGCCGTATTTAGATCCTTAATGAGCAGCTCAACAAATTTGGAATCATCACCTGAAACAAGAATATCATCGACATATACAAGAAGAACAAATAGCTACCCGTTACGAATCATGTGAAAAAGACAATGATCAGAGGTGGAGTGAGTGAAACCATACCTGACTAGGAAGCTCTTAAGCTTATCATACCAGGCCTTTGGAGTCTGTTTCAAGCCATAGAGGGATTCTTTGAGTTATTTACGATTTTTTCCTTGCATCTTTGAAACTTTTCACTTGAGTATTTTATTGATTTATTCCTCTCAACTGCTATAATTTAAAATTTAGAGAAAAATATTAACAATAAAAAATACAATAAGGTTGTGTTTGGATTGAGTTATTTCAAATACAAAGGATTTGAAAATGAAAGAATTTAAAATTTCTTAAATTTCAAATAAGTAGGTTTGTGGATGCATTTAAAATTCTCACCCTTTTAAGTAAAAATACATTGATCTCAAATACTTAGATTTGAAATCCATCAACTTATTATTTTGTCCAAACATGTAGTATGAATTTGGGTTGTGAATTTAAAATCCACTGACCCAAATCCACCTATCCAAACACAACCTAAGGGATAATATATTTTTCATAATATTTCGGATGCTTTTGCATTTCCGTCCTGGTTGTGTGCTTCATTTCCATTTTAGCCTCAACACTTATTAAATTTAGAAAATTACTACTTCCTCCATCCACGAAAAGTAGTCACATTTATTTTATATTATTTGTTCACAAAATGCAGTCGCATACCCTTTATGATATTATCACCGTTCGACCATCACTTAATTACTCAAATTATCATCAACTTTATTCACAAACAATCACTTTATTCAAAATGGATTCTACAATACCCTTAGGGGATGTTTCTTTTGGGCTTTGGGTGGTTTTAAAAACTATATTTTTTAAATCCCGATGAATAGTAATATGGGTGTTTCTTTTGGATTTTGGAATAGTGAAGGATTAAACTTTATGTCAAATCAAATTGTAAGATTGAATGGGTTTGTATTATTATATTATTGTTTGGTGAGATTATAATGATTAGTTCATTAAATGTATTATATTATTGTATTATTATATTATTATAGTATTATTATATTATTGTTGAAAAAGAATATAATGATTGGAGTAATATTATATAGATATAACTTTATGTCAAATCAATATGTTTGATAAGGGTGGTTTTGAGTGGATTTTGAAAATCGATTTTTAAATCCCGAAGTAAAACGGGTTTTGGATCTTGAAATCCAAAACCTGATTTTTAAAACCAAAAGTAAACATCCCCTTAGGCTCCGTTTGGATGGAGGGATTTGATCTATGGATTTCAAATCCATCATTCAAATCCACTCCCCTTGTTTGGATTAAAAATGAAATTAATGGATTTAAAATCCTAAGCATATTTTTTTAGTTAAAATTGAGAGGATTTTAAATCCTCTCTAAAACCATGTCATTTGAATAAGGTTGCGTTTGGATGGAGGAATTTGATTTGAGGAGGTATTTCAAATGAAAGGTTTTAAAAATAGATGGATTTCAAATGACATGGTTTTAGTGAGGATTTGAAATCTCTCTCAATTTTAACTAAAAAGTGTATGGACACAAATCTAAGTATTTGAAATCCACTCATAATCCAAACACGTGGAATGGATTTGAGCTGGGGATTTGAAATCCATAGGCCCAAATCCACCCAACCAAACGCAACCTAAGGTTGTGTTTGGATGAAGGGATTTGATTTGAGAAGTCATTTCAAATGAAAGGAGTTAAAAATACATGGATTTCAAATTATATGATTTTAGTGAGAATTTGAAATCGCTCTCAAATTCATTTATAACACAAACATGTAGAATGGATTTGAGATGTTGAATTGAAATCCATAAACCCAAATCCACCCAACCAAACAGAGCCTTACTTTATCTACAATTTTCCAATCAAACACGTTTCATGGACGGAGGGAGTAATATATATTTACCCTTATATACTATTTCTGAATCTTCTTCTCTTCTACGTGTCATTTCACTTTTCTCCGACTCTAATTTTCTAATTTTCTCACGATTTACAATTATTTTGTTTTACAGTTTTTTTCAATTCTTCTCTCTCTCCCTTTTTATATTATAGGTCTTCTCAATATTTTCTTTTACCTTTTTTTTCAAAGTTTTTTTTCAATTTTTCTTTCTCTCTCCTCTCTTTCTTTTCTCTCGATCTTCTAAATTTTGTTATATAAATTTCTATCTACTCTTTTTTTTTACTCGATTTTTTTATCATTTGCTTTTATAATTCTTTTACAATCCCCACGAAATTCGTGGGTTTTGCACCATGTATATATAAATTTAGAAAATTACTCTACAAATTTGTATCCCAATCCACACTAACATTTCAGCTGACTCTCATTCGTAATTTGCTCAAAAGGTACTCCGCGATTCGCGAATTGCAACTCAGCTCAATCGATCTAACTTGATATACAGATCTATCTCAAATTCCGCAAATTGATCTGTTATTTTCCATCTTCCTAGCAGATCCACCAATGGATTTCATGAAAGTCTTTGATCAAACTGTCCGTGAAATGTATGTATTTCTATTCTTCGTTTCCTGATTCAGTTACTTACTTCACTTATTTTACATTCAAATGATTCGTAAATTATTTCAGAAAGAGGGAGGTGAATTTGAAGGTGCTGAAGGTTCCCGAAATAGAGCAAAAGGTGAAACTAATAGTAAATATTAGTATGTGACTTTTGTGGTTTTATGAGCTCAAATCTATTGATCAATTGTGGTCCGATTTTCAGCTCTGGATTAAATTGGTGAATTTCTGCTGCTTGCTTTTACTGTGTACTGTTTTTAGTAGATTACGAGTTAACACTTAACGTTTCAACCTATTTGAAGCTGAGTGGGAAAACAGGATATTTGGAGAAGATGAAATTAATTGTTTATGTAATGATGTTGGCTTGCTATCAGAGAGTGAATATAATGATTTTCTGTGTAAATTTGATCAATTTCTGATCGCTTAGAGAGAAAGGATTATTTGGCAATTTAGCACTCATATAAATTCCATTCTTACTATTTTGGACCTTGGATAGTTATGAGGGGATTGAAAGGAATACTGTTGCAAAGCAGATAAAGAGATTACAGTTTTACTCCCTTATGGTTTGGAATATTATAATTTCTTGCAAGTGATATTGAGTTGTTGAAATTGAATGTCTTTATAAGATGTTGTAAATGGGGTACCCTTCATTTTTCCGTTTAAAATCAGGTTTTGGATGCAACGGATGACGAACCTTGGGGTCCTCATGGTACAGTTTTGGCAGAGCTAGCACAGGCCACAAAGAAATTGTACATTCTATTCTTTTTCCATTCAAGTTTTCCCCCCTGAATTTGAGTATCATATTCTTTGCTGTAAGTTTGCTTATGTTGTTCTGATTTGCTCCTGTCCCACACCTTATATGTGATAATATATGCAGCACCGAGTGTCAGATGATTATGAATGTTCTCTGGTCAAGATTGACCGAGACCGACAAGAATTGGCGTTTTGTCTATAAGGTAGCAACAGGATAATGAAACGTCCGAGTGTTTATTTTTCATTTACTTCTATCATCTTCCTGTTTTCTGTTTACCTTTAACATCACCGTGGACAAAGTTTTAACATTTTTTCTGCAATAGTCATTGACTGTTATAGAGTATCTGGTGGGGCATGGATCAGAACGTGCTGTTGATGACATAATAGAGCATACTTTTCAGATATCCGTATGTATCTTTATTCATCTCCAACTCTTAGTAATATACTTTTGCATGTACCAATGCTTCTAGAAGGTTATTCACTTCTAAGGATTTAGATTGTCTCATTCTTTGATTATATTTTTCCGCCTTCCATTTTCAATACTCTAGTCTTTGGCAAGTTTTGAGTATGTTGAGCCAAGTGGGAAGGATGTGGGAATCAATGTGAGGAAAAAGGCAGAAACCATTGTGGCTCTTTTAAATAACAAAGACAAGATACAGGAAGTAAGGAATAAAGCTGCTGCCAATCGCGAGAAGTAAGCTTAGGCTTTGAGTTGTACTTGTAGTGTCTTCTTTTACTGCAAGTCATTTCCTCACTGTAGTTTTTGTTGGTGTCTGATCTTCGCCGTTGCCTGTTAGGTATGTTGGACTTTCATCATCTGGAGCAACATTCAGGTCAGGTGCAGCCTCATTCACTAATACAGGTTCGAGGAATAGTGATCGATATGGAGGTTTTGGCAGCACGAGAGACAGCGAAACATTTAATGATAGTTATAAGGACAAGGATCTATATGATGAAGATAAATATGTTAAGAGTTCTAAATCAAAGAAAGAACCTTCTCGCTATGGCAGGTTTGTGTTGTTTTATCCGTAGCTAACTAGCTATGCAATGAGATTATGATTTTCTTGTTTTCTTAATGAATTTTAGCATCATAAGTATCATAACAATGTTATGGTTTCTTTGCTGACAAACAAATGCTTGAACCAGCACTAATGTTTTAATAGTGCATGCTTTAGCTTATTCTTTTCCTTGACTTGATTTGAAATTTTCATTGGTATTGTTCATTGTTCATATTCTACATGAACTTACTTTCATTTTTCTCTTCTTTGAATGCATTTCTGGGCCCACCTGACCATTTTTAGTGAATTTACAATTTTGCTGAAAGAGTTTTACTGTCTTCTATTCTGGGACCTTGAGATCTTTCAGTAATGTGCCTTCTTGGTTCTGGAGCTTTGCATAACTGCAAAATGTCACACAAGTGACTGACAGATAGATACCTATTTTCCCACTTGATTTAAAGAACCCAAAAATGATATGTCTTATATCGTATTTTGGCATAAGCTCCATACAGGGGTCAGTTTGGGCGTAAGGGTAAAATCCATAAAATGTATGAAGTCTGGAATTTTGTGACAGCTTATTTTTCCTGATTGTGCTTTTGCTTAATTCTCTTTAATTCGGAGAATGTTTTGCAGCACGGACTCTCCCGCCGCTGGTGCATCAAAAAAATCAGCAAGAACTATCAAGCCAGATAATTATGATCCAGTTACCTCACAAAATGCACCTTCAGATAAATATGATGAAGATGTTGATGATTTTGATCCACGAGGGACTTCAAGTGCCAGTAAGTACTGGTCTTGTTATGCTGCAAAATTTTCAATTCTTTGTTATCTGACCAAAAATGTCAGAAGGGATAGCTGCAGCTGCAAACTTTTCAATTCTTTGTTATCTGACCAAAAATGTCAGAAGGGATAGCTGCAGCTTGCTTGTCTTACAGCCTCTTTCCAGTTGAGACCATGATGCTGGAAATCTAAAATCTTAAATCTTAAATGATGAAGTAGATTCTCTGTATATCATAATGATGCTTCTGTTCCATCTTCACATTGACCTATGGATCATTGATTAAAGAATAATGTACGTGAAAGCTTAAGAGTGGTGAATCTGGGGAAAAAAATGGCTGGGGAGTGGTTAATAGTTGGTAATGATGGACATATATGCATGCATATGTGTCTGCGCCCGTCCACTCACCTCTTAACTTCCAATCTTGAATTTAGTGACCAAAATGTAGTAAGGTTTGATTGCATGATAGATGCAGATAACCACATAGATTTTTCTGTTCACAATTTGGCACCATGAACTGTAAATCATGGTGCTCAGATATTTAGCCCTCACGGTTCCTCTCTCAATGCCTTGGTTTTCTATATGAGGATTTTTAGTACTCCCATTTTGTTGACAAGTTTCTGCACGGCATTTTCCCCTTACTGTTGCTACTTATTGAAAGAGACGCAATTTCTTTTACAATTGGCTTAAAGCAATTAATTTAAATTATCTTTACTGTTGAACAGAACCTTCTTCTGGAGGCCAACAAGTGGATCTTTTCGGGCAAGATTTTGTTGGAGACCTTTTGGATGTCCAAGTATCTGTTCCAACAGATACTTCCTTAGACAATGGTCCATCAGAAGTAGATTTATTTGCCGATGCTGATTTTGTATCAGCACCACCACCCCTACCAACAGGAGGAAAAAATCCTGAACCTCAGGTATGGTTTCCACCAGCATGTAGGGAGGGCAAGGGGCCTCTACAATGATAATATACCTTCTTTCCAGTACTTACACGAGGCTCTTTTAATTTTGGGATAATATCATTTTTGGTCCTAAAGTTTATCCTTTTCCATATTTGGTCCCCCACTGGCCACTGTTACCATCAAATTTGGTCCTAGAAGCACACTTTTACTCTCATATTTGGTCCCACCGTTAGTTGAGTGTTGTCCGTTGACTAACAAAATCAACTATTTGGGGGTGCTAATGTAATTATTTGAAAATTATTAAATAAATATAACACCTCCAAATAATTATTAATTACATTTTACACTCCAAAATGGTTTGGTCTGTTAGTCAACTAACGTTGGGACCAAATGTGGGAGTAAAAGTAAACTAGAAAAAAGTAAACTTTAGGGACCAAAAATGATATTATTCCTATAATTTCTTTTTGGAAAATGCTTAGAGGTCATATCCTTCTGCTACCTAACCATTTTAACTTCCTGCAGATTAAGGTTGACCTATTTGCGTCTCAGCCTGCTCCTCCTGCCGTTTCTACAACAGTGGGTGTTGATCTGTTTGCCCCTCAATCTACGACAACAATGGATTTTTTTGCTGCACCTGAAACTGCTTCTCAGATTGACAATAAAGCTTCAAAATTGGATGCAACTAACAACTTCGTTGATCCATTTGCTAATGTTCCATTGAACAACTTTGATGGAACAGACCCATTTGGTGCCTTTACTTCTAATACGGATCCTTTGTCAACAGTCTCTAATCAGAGTTCTAATACTGGAAGCAATGGGAACATGAAGGGAGCCTCAAGTGAAACCAAACCTCTAGCCAAGGATCCATTTCAAGTCAAATCTGGAATATGGGCAGATTCTTTGAGCCGAGGATTGATCGACCTAAATATAAGTGCACGTAAGTATTTCTTAGTGCACCAAGAACTTATACTATCATTTAAAGGGGAAATACATATTTTATACCCCAACACTACTATTATACAAACATTGTTGCATTTGCATCCCCCCCTGCACTTTCGAATTCTTCAACTTTTCGTTCCTGCACTTTCAATCCTATAACTTCCCCCTTAACTTTTGCTGCTTTATTAATAAAGCAGCGTGTAGAAAATAAGTTCGAGGGGGATGCAAAAATTTCAAAATTTCCAAGTTTAAATGACAAACTCCTGATAATTCCTCCTGAATTAGTGACTTCTGACTTCTTAAAAGTTTATAGAGGTGCTTCAATGATTGATCACCTACACAAAAGACTGTTGTTTTGCTGCTCACAAAAATTTCATTGCAGTACTCTAGCCACGAGGAAATCACTCCAAACATGTACCAAATTATGAAATTGACCACAATTTATTCGATACACTGAACGCTAATGATTCGAATTTTGGATTTCTGGTAATTAATGTTGTGATTTTTTCTGATGTTTATATTGCATTGCAGCTAAAAAGGTTAACCTAGCAGATGTTGGTGTCATCGGTGGGCTGAGCGCTGGAATGGAAACGCAAGACAAAGGACCTTCGTTTTACATGGGCAGAGCTATGGGTGCTGGATCGACGGCTGCTGGTAAATCTGGATTTACATCAGCATTAGACGACGACTTCTTCTCAAGCCTAAGCAGCCAACAGAACCAATTCGGAAGCTTTCAGAAATAATTCGTCTTCCTCAAGTATAATATTTGTGTTGTGCTATGACTAATATTATTGTTATCATTTTCGAATTTCATTGATGGTCTGATTTTTTGATGCATGTGAAGAATTCGAGTTGTATATTGCGTTGGTTGCGCATGTTTGTTGCTGTACGTGGTATTAAGGAAAAATCTTACATATCTGTTCATGAACTTCGAGATTACTTTTACAGTGAAATGTTTTTTTTTTATCTAATTGCTATCTTTTAGATTGAACTATATAGAACAAGTTTTGTGTGAGACTATTTCACATTGATATTATTTCTAAATAGAAAACTCATCATTTTTAAGGTAAAATTTTGAGACATTGGTATTACTTCTAAATAGAAAACTCATCATTTTAAAGGTAATTTTTTAAAAAAAAGTTGGTATGTAAAATATGAATCAATTTAAGGTAAAATTTTGAAAGGGTAACACAGGCCGCACCATGAGTTTGAGTTTATCGGCTTTACCGTTCAGCTTGAGCTCTGCATTTTTCGGTGTATCGATTAACAAGTAGTAAGACGGGAAAACAATTAACATGATCGATCAAGAGTTAAAGGTGCCTTGAAAAACGCAAATGGGTTTTAGAGGAGTTGAAACCAGAGGAAGATCCTGGATTCACAACATATGGTCTAATATCTGGTTCGCCCCACAATTTGCATTAGCGTATGATCACCAAGTACGGAGCATTTATTTACACAACAACACTTCTAGTACAATTCCAGCAGTCTTCCCCTTACCATGGCTTCTGCTTTCTTAACCTGCTTTACCGGCCCGATTATGAACACCTGCATCAAAGGCACAACAAAAATGAGGTTCCCAAACATGTTTACCGGGAGAAGAAATCGGATGAATTGAGTTTGTCTGATTCGAAGGGAAAGCACATTTTTTCTTCAGCTTGTTGGTCATGAAAAGAAGGAATTTTAACTATATACTCTACTTTTCCAATTCATCACCACAATAAGTTTTTCGTATTTTAATATAAACTTGGACAATGTTAAGGGACCAAATTTATTTTAAGCAACTATTAAGAATCTTTTATGTAATTTACATGAGTTTATTAACACGTGAGTTCCAAAAGAAATGGAAAAGGTATAGGGTAATAAGGTAAGATAGCTTTTACAGCCTCGGTAAGTGAAAGACTAACCTTGTTCGGGGGACCCTTTTCACCTCCAAAAAATATTTCAGCACTGCAAATATATTTCATTATAAGAAAAGGAAGAAAACACGATTGATGAAATAGAGTGCCAGAATCCAATAACAAATAAAATAAAGTTCACAGTCTGCAGTAAACTGGTAATCAACTGTTCTCTTACTATAGAACACATGCCAATTTTTACATATTCAAAGAATAATGAAGGAGAAGTTGTTGTCTACTCATTTCTTCACAAGCAATTATTATAATACAGTATATCTTGGCAAAGTGTACTATAAGCATTTAATCAATTAGGATTCAGATTCTATCGTATTACTATGGACTAAACTTGACAGACAATCACTTATATCCATCAATCCATGGGAAATTCATACCTGCATGATTCCTTTACTGCCAGTATATTAGCTCCTCGTTTTCCAATAACACATCCCATTTTTCCTTGAGGAACATCAAGAGTAGACAAGGTTTCTTCTTCTGGAGGATGCTCAACAGAAGTCAGAGCGGCTGCAGTGACGAAAGAAGTATAAGATCAACACACAAGTGTAATGCGTCAAGATATATATAGCAGCATTAATGCGTCAAGATCAATTTGTAGTCTCTAAAAGGTATATTTAGGGAATCGTGTTGCTCCCGCAAATTGTAATGTTAGATTTGCTGTATAGTGGAGTAACAGTTTTTTAAGTCCATGATTCATTATGTTCCAATAGCTGTTTTCAGATAATTAGTCCAAAAAAAGTACCGAACACATACGTGGCTACATGATACAATTGAAAACATGTGCATCCATGTCTTTCATGCTTATGCCCACACCAATGAACTGGTTGAAGCATGAAGATATCAAAATATTAGCACGCTGTAAGAGATTAAAAACCTGGAATTGGAGGCAGTGCTGGCCAGTCAGCGTGATTATTATCATTGATGCAGAAACAGCGGCAATAAAGTGCACCCCGAACTGCAAGATACCACAAGGATCTCTCGTTTAACTTCTCTAAAATCTTATGATAGATGAATAGAAGAAAGCGAACATCGTCTGCAGCTGCACGGACCATTAGTTCAGATAATGGTCGGTATGTCCAGAATTTGGGATCCTGGGAACAAAAAACAGAAATTATCAGGACTCTGTAAAACAGGGGAAAAAATACAGTATATTAACTATTGCAAAGGGAATAATAGTTATTTGCAAAAATTTAAGCTCAAAACCAACCAAAGTATGTAACATATATAGCTTTAGGTTCCAAATAAAATAAAGTTTAGTCTGTAGATAAACTGCTTAGGGGTGAAGTCACCTTATAGTTATACTTTACAGCTTTTAAATATACCATTGACAGATGAAGACAAGCCATCGTATTGAACCATAATATTTTTGCAAAACCAATGACAGAACATTACTTTTAGGTTCCATTAAGCTCAATCAACCAAAATCACATGAAGCATAACTTTTTCCAGAAGAAATCAAGAAAAATCAAAACTAACCTGCCTCAAGAGAACACGAACTTCTTCCTTCTCATCATATGATATACCTGTATCAAATCCTTCTTATCAAAATGCACAAGCATATGGAAGCTCTTAAATAATAATAACCACAGTAACTTAAAAGTATACGGTCCCCGAGTAATGAATCAATTAGAGAGTTATTAGCATTTGAAATTTAGTGGTTGCTTCAAATGATAATTGGAAGGGAATTGTACATGAGAATGATAGAACAGCCAATTAACAAGGGTAAAAAAGAAAGAAAATAAACGGAAAGGGTAAGTTCAACTAAGGTTTTCCATTTAATTTTGATTAAGCTAAGTCTTAAGAAGTATTATTGCCAGATATTTTGTCCAAAATGAGAATTCTAAAAATTTGCTAAACAATAGAAATTTCACAATACATTTAGCTTTAAAACATAGCTCCTATGAATTCGCGGAGAAGAGAGAATATACACATCTAACCTTCCAAGATAGAACACTCTCTCTCATAATACAATTAGTAATAAAATATAGACCTTCATTGCTATAGCCTTCTTCAGTTCTTCCATAGTTCAGTAAGTGTATTAGATATAAAAGTCTAAGCAAACTACTTACCACCGAATCTCGGGTCCGCAAGCAGGCCAACAAATGATATATAGTCATCTGGCACTCTCTTCTGTCCTTCTTGCTCCTTAATCAAAGAATATGCAATCTGCTTGCGAACAAATGAAGGAAAAAAAAGAGGTTCATCAACTGCATTCTTAAAGTCAAAACAAAGAAAATTTGTTTTCAGTTCCACAAGAAACTGAAAACAAGCGAACAAAACAAAACATAGCAATCACAGCAGCACACCACCTCTCTGTAACTCAGTCTCCTCAAAGAAAGAAGCTGGCCCCATGCAAACATGTATACACACACACATGCAGTCCCATCACTAAAGGTTTAAGGAGTTCACATATCTAACCAAGATGTATACACCCACTCAATCACCAAAAGGTTTAAACTGGAAAAAGACAATAGAACTTACTGGCACAAAAATGAGCCCACAATTATTCAAGTAAATTCCCTTACACATCAAGCCAAGAAGACTAGTTATATTATAGGACAGTGGAAGCATTGTTTATGAGTAGTACTTATAAATTGTAGATAGAAGATTAAGTACTAGAACATTTATCTTTTTTTCCATATGATAGATGAAGACGAAGATAACCAATACACAATATTAATTAATCATTTTTCGGACATGAACAACCAGAATAAATTACTAACCTGGGAGTCCACAACATTATGCAACTTTATACCAAACTGAAAGTACAATGCCTGAAACATATAAACAGGCGTAAGAAACAAATAATGGAATATTCTGGACTGCATGTAGTTGGGAGGGGATGTACAATCAACAAGAGACCTCACTGTCTCGTTTGCAGTCGTGAATAACTTTAGTGATGTATGTAGACTCAAGTGCAGGCTTACAGGCTTTTACAAGTGTCTCTCCACCCTCAACGGCGTCAACAAGATATATTGCATTTTGAAATGCAAGCTGCACAAAAGGAAAAATAAGTAAAAGTTGAATGCCGAAAACCCTAAGTCTAACTTACTAAGCATAAAAGAACAAAGTGTCTTCCTGACATTCTTAGATGAGTAGCCAGTAAGTATCAGTACTACATCCCTAACAACCTAAATAACCAAACTGAAATCTGTTGTTTGGTTAAATGGAAGATCAGGTGGTCAAATAGTCAAATTGCACTTAGTGAAATTTGCATTGTTTTAAGATAGGAAACTAAAACGTTTCTAGGTAGCCAAAAAAATATAGAATTAGGCAACAACAGGTACATAATATGGTGATCACTTAGTGAATGGCTTTCTTTTTTATTCCCTTTCAAATAATTATATTTAATAAATAAATACCATGAAAAAAAAAGTTCTGACATTATATTAATTATGTGGGATTATTAACAAATATTTCTTCTCTATATACACTATTTTTGTTGCACTGAACAAGGA
The DNA here is from genome assembly GCA_963675135.1 of Galeopsis tetrahit. Classification (NCBI taxonomy): domain Eukaryota; kingdom Viridiplantae; phylum Streptophyta; class Magnoliopsida; order Lamiales; family Lamiaceae; genus Galeopsis; species Galeopsis tetrahit. Next base: position 2,243,494 of record OY776125.1, on the reverse strand, counting down.
AAATCTCCAGCTAAAAGAACAAAGTTTCTTCCTTAGATTGTTAACCCTGATTTCCTCCAATAACTTCCCTAAAATATCTCATAAGAACAAAAAATTTGTGTATCACTAAAATATATCTTGGCCAGCTATGATAAGCAGGCACTAATTTAAGGAAAAGGAGTTCAAGAAATGTCTCTTAGCATATAAACTTACAGAATAATTCATTAGGGAGTGTACAGAAAAATGAGATGTTAAAATGTTGTAAAAAGATTAATTATCTATTAAAACCCAGGTAACACTCTTTTTTCTTTTCCACATATAAATGCAATGATATAACAAAATCAAATGAAACCTGCATAATACAAAGAGTCCCATGACGGCATAGATCAACCCCCTCACAGTCAAAGCCGATGACCAATTGCCTCTCATGTGAAGGCTGCAGAAACTCTTCCGGAAGTTGAGATGCATGGGTGACAATATGGATAGGAACCGTAGACATACATGCTTCAGTGTCCAAGGGCTTGTCACCTGAAAATACAAGAGAGGAGGACCTTTAACATGTAAACTAGGATTAACGAAGTTCTGGAAGAAATGACTTCACCAAAAGCAGCATATTGTGCATTTGTAAACACGAAAACAAGGAATTATCTCACCGATATTCTGCATGCGGTCATTTGAAACTTAGTGAGTGCTTTTCTATGCCACTGATTTAATCCATTTTAAAGGGACATTTAATGGCAATTGATGTAAAAAATAGATGTTGGTCATTCACTTCCCACTTCCTAAACCACCATGATTTTATGATTTGCAAGCCATGAAAAAAGTTGACAGTAACACTAAGCTCATAAATCCACAAAATCGCCCCCACTAACTACCAAACTACCAATATTATCAAGAAAAAGAAACAAGAAAGTTAATAAAACAAGGAAAGATGATCCAATTGAACAGCTACCCCGATTAACTGCATAGAGCAGTTTTTTTTCCATCCCTCACTGACGAACAATTTGCCCAAAATCGAAAAACACAAATCAAATACGGAGTAAACAAGTTAACAAAACTTCAATCATTATTATACTATCACTTCACTTCGAGAAATTCAGCTAACAACATATTCACAACTGAAAAAACAACCGGTTAAATCATTGCAAATGCAAATTAAACTTAAATTCGTCGGCATCAATTCAAAATCGAATAAAACAGATATACAATTTGAATCAACTGAAAAGAGCAAAGAAAAAGGAAGAAAAAAGTCACCAGGGTCCGGAGGCAGAGGAATGTGGGTCTTATGAGGCGACGCCATGTCAGAAATTTGGGAAATTTTCCAACTGGATTTCAGCGTCAAAATTAAACGTGAGAAGCTCAGATCGCGCCGGTTTGTTTTCGTCCAATTCTGTGCAGTTCTTCTATATTATAACCAAATGAAACGCGACCTCACCGACCTAATTGATGCAACAATTCAACAAAAGTCCACACTAAATTCTTTGAGTCAGTTCTATATTTAACCTACACATGTGCAGCCGGTTGAAACCACTTTTTGTGGTTACAAGTCGGCGGTTACGGTTTATCAAAAATTATAACCGAAATCGAACCCTAACTATTCCGGTTTTAAATCACGGTTCGATTTTATTTATTTTTTGCTCCGTTTTCGTTCTTTTTACTTTTTTTTATGAAATACATTACTAGAATCTAATACAAATTATATAACTTAACCGAAATCGACGATTATAAAAAAAAATCTATAACCATAACCGAATCGTCATTTTCTCATTACGATTCAGTTTTTGAACCGTAACCGACGGTTTGGTCGAACGACGATTAAAAATTGGCCGATTCGGCAGTTCGATTTTGCACATGTCTAATTTAACCTAGGCAAGCTAAAACTAATTAAATTCTTTTTTTGAACGATTAGATTAAATGATAATATTAATTGAATGAAATTCGGTTTCGCAAACTCAATTTTGTCTCTTACAAATCTTCGTTAATAACAGATAACTAAATTGGATCACAAAAATGAAAAATGTGTTTAGTTGGTGGAATAACAGTTTTTTTTTTTTTTAGGGTAACAGTTTTTTTTAGTTGCTCAAAGTTGATTTTAATGTGGTATAGTGAAATGTGAGTTCAAATTTAGGGATAATTTTAAAAATAAAATAATGTTGTGTAAATATTAATTTTATAAAATATTTTTATATTGAGAGTGTACGTTACAATTAAAAAAATGTATAAATAATCAACTTAATTTATATGTCGAAAAGTTGGTGCAAGTTAAAGTGGGAGAGTATTATATTTCATTATTTTGTTCCATTTATGTAATCAATAATAATCTCTATCAAGACTAACCCCAAGACCAATAATAATCTCAAACTAACCCAATAGTTGTTCTAGTCCGACTATACAAAACGCAAAGTTCTGGTTTGAGTCCCGTTAAGTAGACGATGAAATTGCTCCCCAAATTAGTTGGTTCTTGAATCGAATATCAAGACTAAAAAAGAAAAAACTCTATCAATCTCTCCGCGCCGTAAACCATCGTCCATCCTCATGTAGTTGTTTCCCTTTTCTCTGTCGTGGTACGCTTTCTTTCCCTTTTTGGGGGGGGACAAGAAATGTCGATCAAAAAAATTGTGGTCGACGTCGACCACAATTTTTTTGATCGACATTTCTTGTTCGAAATTAATTTTTTAAATTTTTTCAATTTTTTCGATACAATGCTGTCAATATGGGTGCTTTTCGTCGACTATTTATAGTCGATCGACACTGGTTGGTCGAAAAAATCTATTATTTTTTATTTTTTAATATATTTTGGATGGATGATGCCGGAGATTGTGGAGGCTGCCGGAAGTTGCGGCGACGACAAAGGCAAAATTAGGGTTAGGGTTTTGTATAAAATTAGGTTTAGTGTTTTTAAGTAAGGGGGTGTATGTATCTAGACTTTTTTTACTATGTCACTGTTTTATTAATACTATTATTTGGATTGTTAGTAGTCAATAATTCACTAATTAATTAGAAAGCTGCAAAAGAGTGGCTTGAAAAGAAAATACCATAGTGTACAAAATACTCTTTATAATCCATGATACATTTTTCACAAACTTGCAAATACAATTACATGAAATCTAAGTTACAACAAAAGATTACAACATACAACAACACACAAGTTGAAAAAATGGAATGCCAAATTCAGCTGCTCAGTTACAGCAGGGCAAAGACTGTTTTCTTTCTTCTTGTATAGATTGAAAGATTCTCGCAGCAGATTCCGATGCAGTCATGCTATTATGAGGTACAACTTTGATTACTCGGCTCGGCTTCTCAGCCACCCGAACTTCCGACGAGCCCACGTCTGCAGTTGGAGAAGTCGGGAAAAGTGGAAGCATGTTTCGTCTTCCATTGCTTGCTCGTCTACTCGTCTGTCTCTCACTAAGGCAGCTCGCGCTGCTGCCTTGCACATCAGTTTCCTTACCTGCATTCGACATCCGTCTGTTCCTAACAGCCACGTCGTTCTGAGGTGGCACGGGTGGAGGGTTCGTTTGCTCGACTGGTGTGGTCATAATTGGCATTCCGTAAGGGGAGAAGTAGCCATGAGGTCCAAACGGAGGATACGAAGGCATCGGGTACTGATGAGGTGGAGGCGCGATTCCATACATTGGCGGCCCACAGCCCGTTCCTGGATACGGCTTATATACGAGTCCTTCAGTAGGTGACATAACCGGAACCAACCACTGATGTGCTTGCGGAGGAGGATGATTGAAGCTACCGTTGTGGTTGACGAGTGGTGCTGGAGGGTCGTCTAAGCTCCCGTTCTGAAGCGATGACAACGATGCTTTGTCAACAGTGTTCTCGCCAGAAACTTCCTTCTCGTCGCTTCGATTTTCCAGCTCTCGTTTCTTCTTGGGATCATTCGAACAATCCAAAGCGCGTTTCTTCGAGGGTACAGGCTTTACTACAGGTTTGTCGAAAAGAGCAGAGTCCTCCAGCATAAGATGTGGGGATGCAGAAATCAATTTCTGGACCTGATTCAATACAAAGCGCATTCGCGTAAATACGAAACCATAATTAAGCGACGGACGCACATTGAAATAGCGGAAACCATACCTTCATCAATCTATGCAACTCAAACACTTGGACAGCAAAAATTCGTTGTTGGCTGCAACAACGAACGAATAAACGTCAAAACACGAATTTAGCATAAAGTTAACTAAAACCAGCTGAAACGCACAATCAATCATCCCCAACCACGAAAACGACAAAATGGCAAAGATCTAGGGACTAAGGGGAGTAAAAAAAAATCATTTTGATCAGCCTACATTTCGATTGACTCACCTTATATTTTCACACGAACCCACCACGCTACACAAAATGTCATGCGTTGTCTGAATACATCAAAGATGGCTGAAGAAATAAATCCACCCACCAATAAAGTAAGCATTCAACACATAGACTAAAATTGAAGTAAAAAACATCCTCAAATCCTATAACCTATACTGCACTCAGCGCACAAAGACGGAAATAGTAAACGTTACACCCATCTACGACAGAATACGACGAAATCAGCTTAATAACTTACTTTATGATAGCTCTTCTTGCATTCCAGAACTGTTTCTGGCCAATTATACCTACAACATCATCAGGTGTTATATCCGGGCTGGATACAGTATCCAAAATAGAAGTTTCAGAAACACTGTCGTCCCTCTCCAGGTTTCCCGTCTCTAGTGACCCACAAGACCCGTCGTCACTAAGATCATCTACAATATTCTGGTTTTCTGAAGTCAAATATTCCTGTGAATAAGATGCATTTCTTTTAAACGTATCACTGGAAAATCGTGATTGTTGACAGAGCTCTTGCTGTCCACTACCATTATCCCTTAATCTATCAACACCACTCGTCTCCTTGGGCTGTTGGAACTTCAACGAAGGGTGCATATAAGTAGAGTTCGAGAGTGAGGTTCGATTGCTGTTTGTGTTATTGCTATAATTATCAAATTCTGTAGGTACAGACTGGACGAAAACAGGAACACTACAGTCCTCATCTTCGTCCAATTGCTTTCTCTGATTCACAGATGGATATCTAGGATGCATCTGCCGAGAGAAAAACATACCTCCACCGCCCTAGAATCAATCAAACGAAGAATAAGTTTACACGATACAACAATCAAGAATTCGACACACTGAAACCATTGGTTATCCAATCTTACATCTACAAACTATGAACATTTTCAAGCCATTCATTTGTTTGTTCTACTTCGGGATTTCAAATCCAGATTTCCCCATCCAACTACATCCACCCCTAAAAATACCTATACATCCTACTGTTACATCCCGTCTAACTACTCTTACACAATTTGATTAGACATAAAGTTACATTCCATCCTACTCAAAATTCCAAAACAAAACACACAATTACTATTCATCAGGATTTCCCCCATCCTAAAACATCCCCCAAGGGCATGTTTGTTTTGGGATGGAAAATCCGGATTTGGGATTTCGAAACTCCACCCCCCTTACAATTTAGGATTTTGATTCAGAATTTTAAAATCTCACCCTATAAATATCTATAAATTCTATAAAAGTCAACCCTATAAATACCTACAAATCACCTATAAAACCTATAATCCTATATTATACAGTTAAATCCTACCCTACATAAATCCCAAAACAAACACAAAACACGGGAATCAACACCAACATAAGACCATTAAAGCTACCTGGCTCGACGGAGGCGTCGAATTGGGGGCGTTATTCGGGTTACGCTGCAACATCACTTGACTCGAAGGGATACTAAGCTGTTCATACAGAGCCATCTTGTTTCTAGGGGGTGCTCTTGGCCCTCCTTTATCAGTATCATTTACATGAAGCCTAGGAAACATAGGAACCATAATTTTCTCCTCCTCTTTCCCTCTTTTCATTCTCAAACCCCTTTCTCTCTCTTCTTCAAACCCCAAATAACCAAGTTGACCAAACAATCTGCAACATTTTCACATAAATCATAACCCCAACTAACAAGATCGATCTTCCTACTAATTTTTATACAATTTTCATGAAATCACATCTATTAATTAACAAATACCTAACAGCTAACACTTCAATATCAAGAAACTAATTCTACTAATACCAAAACAATAAGTATATATAAAATTGAAAAACTTGTAGCAAGAAAATTACCTTATAAGCCAGCAGCAGAGATCAACAGCAGAAAATCAAAATAGAAATAGAAGTTGAGAGAAGAAGAGAAGAAGTTCCCATTACTCATCTGGTCATCTGGAGAGTCCAAAAAAAGGGCAAAAAGTGCAATGCTTTGTGGACCACTGGACCCAAGATTCGGATAGAATAAGAATGGCAGCCAATAAAGTAATGACACAAGATAGGCCTAGTGTCAATAAAAAAATCTACCAATATTAGGACAGCCAATATATTATTGTCTACTTCCAACAAAAACAAAAAAAAAAAAATTTGTCGAAAATGGCAACGAAAAATTAATACTTCCTCCTACATTTTTTACAATTTTTTTTTAAACGTCTCACAATAACTTTCGTACATTGTTCACCCATTTTTAAAATATATTATAATAAATAAAATTTTAAGATATAATTTTATAAAAAATTAAATAAGTGAGTTGACCGTGTGAGTAATAAATTATGATTGTTGAAATTTTCACCACTTTACCCTATTATAAATAGCAAAAAATTAAACCAAACAACATATTAAAAAATCAACACGAATAAACCGTATCGGGAGGTCTATACACAATACGATCTAGTAATAAGGACTGAGACATAGATATTTGGTCGTTGAAAAATCTATTGAAAGAGGTATATTATATATATTAAAAACCTTATTCGATAATATTTTAAATTATACTATATACATATAATAAATACATATTTTTTGAGGAAACATATAAGCTCTCCACATATAATGAAATGTGAGGGGAATAGTTATAAAAATAAAAGGAACATGTAGCTTTCTACGTGATTGAGAGAGAAAAATATATAATGAAATGTGAGGGGAATGGTTATAAAAAACAGAATACGTGGAGGGAGTAATTTTTATAAATAATGTTAGGTTTAAAAGCACAATAAATTACGAAACTAACTTTAGAAAATCGGTGATCAAAGACTTTGCAAAAAATGTTGAAGAGATATTCGACAATGGACTCCGTATGATATTTATGCAGTATATATAGAAGTATCTTGGAATATCCATCTTCTCCCATATCTCTAATTAACCTCTTATCCCAATTGTTTAGCTCCCATAATTTAGGAAAAAGGCTATCGTTTAGCTCCGATAATTTAGGCGCAAGGCACCCTAAGCTATTGACTTTCGCTCGATTCTCAATAAATCTGCCCAAACGTAAATCTAGACCCTTGGACAACCCATATATTCGACCTACAATTAAGTAGCATTGGCCCAAACCATAGTAATATTAGGCCTATCATACTTCGTCATTTTTATTCATTTGTCGATAGTGAGTAGGTAGTCATGTGAGATGAAACTAAAACTTTAATAGTTAGATTTTGCTTTGATTTTTTTAAATGAAATTTTAATTTTATATATGTCTTTATCAATTTTGAGTTTTAACGCACTTGGTTGAAGTTTGAACCGAGAATACTCTCACAATTCGTTGATTATTGGGTACCACATAGTCTCTATGATTATATGTTTCCGGGTCTGACTATTTACACCTCCATTTCGGTTGAGAACACTCCCTAAAATTTGCCAAGATAGATGCACCCTCCCTAAAATTGTCCTAACTACCCTTTTGACACAAAAAAACTATTTACTAAACACACACCCAAACCCTACTTCCCCTCCCCTTCTCGACGGCTTCCTTAACCCATCCACCGGCGTCGCCTCCCACCCATTCGCCGCCGCCCCACGCCGCTCAGGTTTGTAGTTCCCGTTTTTTTCTGTAATTTTTTTTCTTCGTTTTTTACAGTCCCCTTCGTCTCTTCTTCCCCAATTTTTTTTTTAATTTCGACCATTCTAGGTCGACCAAATTTATTCTCGTCGATAACCTGTTGTCGACTAGAGTTTATATGGTCGACCTAGAAACGGTCGATTTTTTTAAGTTTTTTTTAAAAAAAAAAAAATTCTACGAACCAGTGTCGACCCTATTCATTCTCGTCGATACTAGGGTGTTGACGAGAATGAATATGGTCGACACTGGTTTGCCGAAATTTTTTTAAAAAAATTGAAAATTTTCTAAGTTCCTGAATTTTTTTTGTTTGTTGTTTGGTGTTTGGTGTTGGTGGTGGCGGCGGTGCCGAATGCTGGTGGTGGCAGGGTAAAATTAGGGTTTAAAGGTGATGGAGGGGTAGTTAGTAATGAGGGTGCATTTAGTAGTGTAATATGACTAAGAGGACATTTTTGGTATTTTACAGTATTATTATAATATAAAACTGATAAGGAGAGTGTTCTAAACCGAAATGGAGGTGTAAATAGTCCCACCCTATGTTTCCATTTGAGCCGATTTACCCATTATTCCAATTTAAATTGCGAGTGGACTGGACTTCCGTGACTCCGTCTTTTAGACTTTAGAAGAATGTACTCTCAATTCAAAAAATTTAATGTGCAAACCCTGACTTAAATGAAGTTCTCACAAATGGACGATGAGATTGATAGTATAAAAAAAAATGAATGGAGGTTAATCCAAATAGGCCTCGACCTTTTGACCAATATCGAGTGTGATCGAGCCAAAGAATATAGACAATAGGAGGTGTTGTGTAAATTTCATATCTTATTCCATTATACATATAATTGTCATATGCCATATTAAAAATAATCAATGTACTATAATATTGGGAGCGACGCGTGCTAAAAATGTCACCTCTATGCAAAAAGACAATAGTGTCCTGTTATTAGTATAATTAAGGAAAACTATCCAAATTAAGGAGGGTGTATTCAATTGAGATTCTGTTTGATTTTTTTGGACTTTTCATAGATTTGACAGGATTCTGAAATACACATTTTTTTTATTTATTTAAATGAATTTTTATAAACTACGCCCCTAAAACTATTGATGCAAGCGTATATCGAACACACTTATATATAAAAAAAAATTATCTAAATTATTTAGAAAAAATATCAAAAATATATCTTCATTGTTATTGGCAATACTTGTTCTCAATGCATTAGCTTGTTTTGGTTGGCTTCGAGAGAAAGCAATTCCAAATTTTCCTCTTCCACAAATGCGGTGTGTAATCCAGTCCAAGCTAGTACTAACTCTTCTTGTGTTTGAAATGGGAACTTGTGATTTGAAAATACCAAAAATTCTCTCAATCACATTTCTTAATCATGCATGATGAAGAAGAAAGATTGAATAATTGCATTTATGGAGTGACGACCTTGACCACCAAATTTTTTTAGATGATATCGAACACCACTGTAATGGGGAGTTGACGTCGATTACTGGAGTGACGACCTTGATATTGCTAACATAACAATATACTATAATTTATAAAGAAAAAATATAATTTTAATATACAGTTTTCACGATAATAATAATGGTAGTGAAGAATATGTGATGCTTATCAAAGAACATGGTTAGATTTTATTTTGTTTGAAAGAGTAGGAAGATTCGTTTGAAGAAGAGCAGGAGATGGACAGTTTTTCGATTTTGTAAACTATGAGGCTGTGTAGAATTTTGTGGTTCAAAATACACTACTTTCTTCTCTTTTAGAGTTTTTGAGAGAATCCATTGAAATCTCTACTTTACTTTCTTCTCTTTCAGAGTTTTTGAGAGAATCCATTGAAATCTCTACTTTTTAGAAGAGATTTTGAATAGTGAAATTTATTTATATTTTTTAAGGAGAATCCAACGAAATCCATAGAGTATTAAAATTCATAGATTGTTGAATACCTAAAAATTTCTAAAGACTTTTTAAAATCCGTATTGAATACCTCAAATTTTTGAAAAACTTTTAAAAATCCGGATTTAATACCCAAATTTTAAAAGTCCAAAAAAATCCAAGAGTCTCAATGGAATACACCCCCTACGACTAGAAAAAAAGGTTCCAACTTCCAAGGTGAAAAAGCGTGTTTAGAACCAAAATCGCTTAAGTGAATCGGCTCCGCAGTTGCTCATCAAAAAAGTTACCATGTGGACTCGAATAACCGAGCGAGTACACATACAAAGTCGCAGAGTGTGAGAAAATCTTGGGTTCAAAGTTGATTGAAGGAAAATGGTGAACTACTTGTTGATGATTTGCGCCGATCTCGAGAATCTCACCGATCTTCAGCCACAGGGCGGTTGCGACGATTCTAACTTCACATACTACTTCAAGGTGAATTTAATTTAATTTTCTCGAAGTAGCAATCCTTTTTTAATAGTTATTATTTGGCGTTTATACTTCGATGTTAGGGTAGTATGCTTGATTTTGTGCCTTTATTACGTCGATTGAGTGCTTTTTGGTAGGTTTAGGTTATTTGTATTGCTGGTGATTGAAATTTTGTCCCCTGTGCTCAATTTTGCGCTCATTTCAACCTATTTTGATGCTATTATGGTTATATATTAGATTTATTTCACGTAGTATTGAAACAGCAACATTCATAGTGATTGAGGGTTTGGTTCCATCTCAACTAAGTTGAATCAAATTCAAGGGGCTTTACAGTTCATTAAAGGGATTCCCGTATAGACATAATCTACCTCATTATTTTGTTTCTTATTTATCCATGTGATGTTGTGATCATTCTTGGCTCTCTTTTGGTTCAAAATGCCTGTTGGACTATTCTGGAAGCATCAAATGACAGGGCACTTTGTTTTTCATGTTGGGTTTACTGTTTATCTGAGAAAATGGAAAAACTATTGTGGTGTTCAGAATTTGTATGGATTTCTGGTATCTTTATTAATTAAATTGAGTTGATAATAATGGTTAATTGCCAAAGTTTTGGGTGGGGTTTCTTATACAGCTGTATGCTTGCATCCTTTTTCTTGTATTGTGCAGCTGAAATGTGGGAATTGTGGAGAGGTAACCCAGAAAGAGACTTGTGTCAGCTTGAACGAGACAGTTCCTTCTGCAAAAGGCAAGAGCGACGTTCATCTCTCCCAGAAGGTTGGATTTCATCTTTCTTTCACAAAGTGTGTAGTAGTTAGTTGGATCTTTTATTCAAGCAGCGTGGGGCTCTCTACTGTCACACCACTGTGATCATCATCTACGTGTTTTTCATATATTTTGCGAATCAAAATTTATCAATTATACTCTAAAATCTATCTTTCGGTAAAAAATATTATAGTTTCAACAAACTATATGACCAGTTTCCTGTTATCATAGCTCGGAGTTTCTCAGATACTGTCAAGCTGCTATTGCAATCATTATTAGTTGATATTGTTTCTTATTATCTACCTCTTCTTCTAGTGTAAGTTTTGCTCTAGAGATGGAACTATATGTATGGCCACTGGACGAGGCCGTCCTCTTACTCAGGATCAAGCTGAGAGTGGAACTTATGCACCTCTAATGTTGTTTGACTGCCGAGGTTATGAACCTTTGGATTTTGTATTTGGCACCGGGTGGAAAGCTGAATCTGTAAGTCGGGTTCTTTTTCTTCTTTGTGCCTTGCTCGGGAGAGTTTTCTTTTTGTGCATTCTTAATTTGCCCAATCTATCCTGAAATTATTTTGCCAACTGCATGTTAAAGGTAATTTTGACTAAACCATTCAATAATTAACCTAAAGATCATGAAGTTACTTTTTGTCACATTGATTTCTGCATGCTAAAGACATTTTTTACTTAAGTATCGTGCAAAAGATCGTTTGAGTTACTATTTTGTAGTACGGTTGCCTGTATGACACGAGGACATGAGGCCTGTCCTTTAACAACTAAAATATGTACTGTGAAGAATAAAAGTGCATGTGAACAATACAATATATACGTCTGTCGAACAATATATGCCAGGTCTTTTTCACTATTTTTGTTTATTTGCTTGCTCTAATTACTTTGTAATTATCATATGATATGTAATGTACCCTTTTTTTCATTTTCTTTGTAGCTCGAAGGAACGAAGTTTACTGACATTGACTTATCGGCAGATGAGTTCTCTGAGTACGATGAGAAGGGAGAATGCCCTGTCATGATCTCCAACCTTCGTGCTAAATTTGACGTGGTGAAGTAGGTTGACGTTTAATAAAATCTGATTTTACGAACTAATGTTGATGGAAACTTCTGGCCTTAATGTAAGATAACTTGAGCACATCTGCAGATGGGCTTCTAATCTTACATGAAGATGAAGCTTTCATAATGCATATATGCTGCTCGTTGTCCTTTTTTTAAGGTAATTATTGTCTACAATTTGAACGTATGCAATTATTGAATAAAATCCATGTCCTAGGTAGGCCAGATGTAAGTTTGTTGAAAATCATCCATGTGAATGAACACATAAAATGTACTCCATCTGTCCCGTGATTACTTGCACACTTTTCACATTGGAACGTCTAAAAAATACTTGAACACTCTTAAAATGGAAATACTTGGCAAAATTAACATCATTTTATTTTTAAAATTGTCGTTCATTTTTTTACCTACATTTTGTTTAACACATCACCAAATTCACTTTACACCTCACTAAATTATCTAAAATACCCCTCTTTTATCTTATATCATCAAAACAGAACACAAAGTACATATTTTTGTTTCTACTTTCTACTATGGTTAGTGAGGGACAAAAACAATTTTTTAGGAAGGTGTTTTCAATCATGGCCTTTTGTGGGTAATTCCAATTAATATCAAGAAGAAATTTTCAAAATTATTCTTTTAATTGCTAAACGATAAATCACTCAATGTTCCATTTATAATAAGTTCATGGAATGAAAGGTTATATTAATAAGATTTTTATTATACCAAAACAAATTCTTGTATGACAAGATCTTATACGCAATATTCCCTGATCCAATTTATGATTTACACAGATTATATTAAATTATAAATTATATTTTGAAGGAAAGTGAAATATAAATTTTAGAGTAGAATAATTTTCTCTACTTGCAGACCACTTGTTTAACAAAATTCAACAACCAAAATTCCAAAAGAGTCCGCGGATTTTACAACGTAAACAATACTCCATAAAGTTTTTTTTTTTTGTCGCTAACATTAAATAAATATTAATAGTAGTAATTGACCTAAATTTAATCTCCATAATTTCATCTTATTGAGAGTTGACGCAACGTCCTAATTACGTGGCAACAAAGTCACCAATACGCTTAGGACGTTGCGTCAACAAAGTCACCAATACGCCAAACCCTAAACCCACCCACCCCTAAATCTTAAAATTACAACCCTAATCTTTTCCCTTTTTTCTAAGCATTTTCCCTTTTTTCTAAGCATGTGACCGCGATTTACAATATTCTTAAAAAAAATAAAAAATTCACGCATGATTTCGCACATTCATGTGCCATTGAATTCCCTGCGTCACTTTTCTTGCCTCCCATTAGATTTTTCCACAAACATTCATATCTCATTTCACTGAAATTGGGGTGTTTAGTTCAATTTGTTTTTTCACACCTCTAAATCCGGCAGTTTTTCGCCGTATTTTGGTTGGATTTGTTTTCGGTGCTTGATTCTGTTACTACTTGAGAAAAACAATCGAACGCTATACGCCACATGATTTGAATTTTGAAGAACTGATCTAAGAAAGCAGAGAGATTCCAAATCCACCCCTCGGGACTGCTCAGTTGCGATTCTTCCGAAAATCTTCATAGAAGCAGTTTTTTCCAATTCGAGAGTTGTTAATTTGTCTCAATTTCTTCCTATTCGGTGCATGATCCAATAATTAGCATCTTTGAAGTAGACGGTTACTTTTCTCCTGAAATCTTAATTTTCTAGTACCCTGTATCGTCCTCTGTTTGGAAAATCAAAGATCCTTATTTATATTCTCTGTAATTAGATAATTATGTGGTTTAGAGTTTCTCAGAAGAGTAAGAACACACACAGAGTGTGTAGATAGAAACTTGATTTCATAATTTTGGATTTGGGTGTAACTTAAGAATTGGGATTTTTACTTAGATTTTAGGAGGATTATTCATTGGAGGGAATTAGAGATTGATTGTAGATATGGAAGAAGGCAAAGATCCTGTTGGGGTGAACAGGGCTGGTCCAGTTAGGGCTTTGCCTCATAGACTGCTCCAATTACTTGTATTTTTTCTGGTTCTATGTTCTACATTCTCTATTGTTAGCATCTATATGATTAGGTACTTTGGAACTAATAGTGTAGTTACCTCTGTGATGCCTACTTTACTACCCTGCAATATAGAATCATTGAGTTTAGAACAATGGATTAAGCCTCCATCCAATTTGATGCACAAAATGAGTGATGAGGAGTTGTTGTGGAGGGCATCTCTCGTCCCCCGTGTAAAGAAATATCCCTTTAAGAGGGTCCCCAAAGTTGCATTCATGTTCTTGACTAAGGGGCCGTTGCCATTAGCACCTCTTTGGGAGAGGTTTTTCCAAGGGCATGAGGGGCGGTATTCGATCTATGTTCATTCACTGCCTTCATTCGAGGCTGATTTCCCGCGCGAATCTGTATTTTACAAGAGACAAATTCCAAGTCAGGTATGTGTTAATTTAAGATTCAGCTAAATTAGTATATTTGGAGTTTTTTAATGTTGGGATTGATTTTCCATGGAATTATGTGATTTATTGCTCGAATGTACTTGCTGTACTTGTGAAAGTTATATTTAGAGAGGTCGTTTTTTGTCTGTTATGCTTCATTCTCAATCGGTTTCTATATATATTGAAGGCCGCAGCTAAACAAACCCCCGGTTTTATCGTACACGTATTATACACCTCCTTTGTTAGACCATTATACCCTTATCGTTAAACAATTTAAAAGATATCTTTTGATTACTCAATGAACTAATTCAATATATTTCAATAATGTACAACAAACTAAAAATGTACGAACCAGTAACTTTCGGAGACTCTTCTTGCCATCAATGAAATTTTTATACAGTATTAGTTGAATTCCGGTAGCTTTCTGCTTTATTTCATAGACTGCTCAAAAACAATTTGGCTCCATCATCAGTTTGTGCTCCATAGTGGAGAAAAACAATGAAAAAATTATTTTTTTTCCCATTGTTTTCTTGTTGAACAAACCATTTTAATGAAGGAGCACAAACAATATAATTTTCTCTGTTGTTATTTCCAACGTTTTTTTCCATGAACATAACAAACCATAGTTGGATTCCGATTTTTTTTCCCATTGTTCTTTTAATTTTAGACTATTATATGTGATGGAAAAGAATCTACATTTAAAATCTTGAATATTTGTTTTTCATAGTTTGTATTGCATCACATTATTTGACTCCATTATGCACTATAAACTTGAATTAGATCTTGTGTTTATTTCAATGACAATAATCTAAGGTTTTAGAGTTTCGAGTGGGGAAGAAGGTAATGAGAAAAGAGATGAAAAGAGAAGAAAATCTAACTCAAAATTTAAGCAGCAATGCAGCATTTATATATGGGTATTATAGACCATTTAAGTTAAGGGTATTTTTGTTCAAAAAATTGGCATTTTGACTCAGCTACTTTATTTTGGTAGATCCATAGATGTGATTGCATTTGTGGTGTTTTTCGTGGCTATCTAGAAAATTCGATTATTTTGGTAGATCCGTAGATGCGATTTCATTTATGGTGTTTTCCTACTGGATATCTCTCTGAAATAAAATTAGGCCTTTCCTACTAATAGATACGCCCTCCCTTCATATATGCTTTACTCATCATTCCATTTGTATGATTTATAATTCTATTTGCTTTTCAAACTTGCAAGAGTTGGTGAATTATTCAATAATTTGTGTCCTCCACAGGTGTCGGAATGGGGAAAGATGAGTATGTGCGATGCAGAGAGACGACTCCTAGCCAACGCCTTGCTTGATATATCCAATGAACGCTTCGTCTTGCTCTCTGAATCCTGCATTCCTCTCTACAACTTCACCACAGTCTACCACTACACAATGGGATCCAAATACAGCTTCATGGGTGCGTTTGATGACCCCGGGCCCTACGGAAGGGGACGCTACAATGACCACATGTTACCAGAAGTCAATATCACAGACTGGCGCAAGGGATCCCAATGGTTCGAAGTCAACAGACAGCTCGCCCTCTACATCGTCCAAGATACTAAATTCTACCCCAAATTCTCCGAGTTTTGCAAACCAGCATGTTATGTTGATGAGCACTATTTCCCCACTATGCTTACTATTCAAGCTGCTAAACTCTTGGCCAATAGGAGCCTAACATGGGTCGATTGGTCGAGGGGCGGGGCCCATCCGGCTACGTTTGGTCGATCGGATATTACAATTGACTTCTTCAAGAGGATCTATGACGGTCAGAGCTGTTCGTATAATGATGAGCCTTCGTCTGTTTGTTTTCTTTTTGGTAGAAAGTTTTCTCCAAGTACTTTGCAACCTTTGTTCTTTTTATCCCCAAAATTTCTAGGGTTTTAACTTCACACATTGTGAAAAACTGGTATGTACAGACAAAAGAGGTTGACAAGTTTTAAATCATACAGTATACTAGAGTTACTTTTTATTCAAATAAACTAGTTGTAGTATCCTCAAGTTTTTGTTTGAATTTATGCCTGCAGTTATTTGTGTATATATATAGTTTGAATGTGATTTATTAATTGTTATGAATGTGAGAGTTTACTTGAAATAAATTACTATTGTTTTGTGCTATAACATTATTTACTTGTAGTTGTACCTTGTAGCTAGACATGCGAAAAAAAATCAAACTGTTTGATTTATTTTGTTAAAAAAGTAAACTGATATTATTGGATGATTGTGGGGATTTTACTGATATTATTGGATGATTGTGGGGATTATTTTTTATAGTTGACCTTTTTTTTTTGGGAAGTATTGTATTTTTTTTCCCTTAAACTTTTGAATTTTACTTTTTAGAAAAATATTAGCCAAAATTGCAGACATTATTGGATAGACTGTGGGTCAAAATGAATATAGTTTAAAATTTGGGAAGTATATTTTTCATTTTTTAACTTTAAAATTTTACTGCTTTTTAGAAAAATATTAGCCAACAACGTGGCCCCAACATTAGCTTTCAAAAATTCGTTGTTACTATCATTACTCGCCAACATTATCATGAAATTTTAGAGTTTTAAAAGCTTTTAAATTCACTCTATTTCAACTTTTTTTTTATTTTAAAATTAATTAAACACATGTTTTCAAAAAAAATAAAAAAAATTAATTAAACACATCATGTCATAACTATGTATTTGTACATCACCCTTTTCTCTTCTTAAGAATCATTGTATAATTTGAATTGTTAAAATATTACAAATACTATAAATTTTTATTAAAGATACAAAATTAATAATAAAAAAAAAGACATAAGACAATTCGATTAGTAAATGTTAAAATGAACTTTAAAATCCGAAGTGTTGAAAATACGATTGTGATTGTTCGAATAACATTTTTCTTACCTTATATTTTTAAGTATTTAAATTCTAAATTACTAAAAGATACAGTATTTTTTTAAAAAAATCATTCCATAAATAAATAATCACAGCATTTATTATACAAATTGTATGCATTAATTTGTGATTATACAGATATAGTAATGAAATTACGAATGATAATTATTTGTCCCAGTACGCTGTCGTATCAAACAGCTGTCCTCCACCACTCGCCAGTCTGTAAATTCGGGCAGCTGCCCGTTACAACCTAGCTGCCCGTTAACCCCTCTAGTGGGCCGTAGCTACTGGCCCAACGGGCTATATGGCCCATTATCCTTCCCCTCTATATAAACGAGTCGAAAAACATTATCTCTCTCATAACTGAAAAACTTCCCCCACACACACACTATTCACTACTTTCTCACACACAGTAGCACACATACAATGGCGATCTCACAATCCAGAGCTTTGTTTGTTGCTACGGCGATTGTCACAATTTTCGCTCTCATCGGTTCGTCAATGGCGCAAGAAGCTCCGGCACCGGCGCCGGCGTCAGCAGCTGGAATTGCGTTGCCGTCGTTCTCCATCGGCTGCGCCGTCGCGGCTGTTTCGTATGTCTTTGGATCTGCACTAAGGATGTGAGAGATTATAGTGAGTTTCGAAAAGGCTGATTGTATTTAGGGATTTGTGCAGTTGATTTGTGTTTTGTGCAGATCTGTTTGCTATTTTTTCTCTCGATGGATTCTGTTATTCGGATTTTGTGTTGGAATTATTTTTTATATATTCTGTTTTGCTGTTTTTAATTTATGACATTTTAATGTCCATTTTTTATAATACTATCTTCCATTTGTTGTATTATGCTTCTGTTCTTTAATTAAATTCGTTAAATATTGATTTGATCCAGCTTATCTAGCTATAGTTCTGTTAACATTTCAACATTGATTTACCTTTTACTAAAAATGATGGAATTAATGTTTTCAAACAATTACTATTAAAATAATTTGTTTTCAACTTTACAAAATCAATGCTGCTTTGAGTTTACTAACAATCCAAAATTATTTTAAAATGAAAAGGGTTTAAATTTAATTGTAGTGTTTCCTACACTTGTATACATGAATTTTTAAATGATTTGAATGCATTTTTAAATTTTTTAATCCATCGAAATTGAACCAAATTGAAATTTTGGAAATAATTCAATTTGAATATCAGAATTCAGATATGGACAACATTTGTTTTCCTACCAAAAAAATATTTCAGTTTGAATATCAGATGTAGACAACTTTTTTTGGGCCAACTTTGGCACATGCAATGGAAAGAAATGTGTGGTGTGAAATAATATGTCGGACATGAATCATCATCGCCACAAGAAAGGTGTATCCTATGGATGAAATTATGATTTCATTTGTGTGAACTTGAATTCACCAAAATTTGTTAAACATCTTTTAATTCATTATAATAGTAATTATTGAATAACAATTCCGTTGTTCATTTGTAAAAACTTATTAAATTATAAAAAAGATTTTAATTATTTTAAACTTGATATCAATAAAAAGCTCCGTTCACTAGATTAAATTAATTTTTTATTTAAACAAATGACATGATGAATTTCAAATGATGTGGTTTAGGGAGGATTTAAAAATCTTTCAATTTTAGCTAAAAAAAATTGTGTTTAGAATTTTAAATCCATTCATTTACTTTTTAATCAATAAGGGCATGTTTGTTTTGGGATTTGAAGGATTTTGAATTTCGGATTTCAAAATCTAGTGGATTTTAAAATCCTAATGCTTTTTATGTTTTGTGTTTGTTTTGAGATTTATGTAGGGTAGGATTTAACTTTATAGAATAGGGTTATAGGTATTTATATAGGATTTGTAGGTATTTATAGGGTTGACTTTTATTGGGTTTATAGGGTAGGATTTTGAAATCCTGAATCAAAATCCCAAACTGTACGGGGTGGAGTTTCGAAATCCCAAATCCGGATTTTCCATCCCAAAACAAACATGCCCTAAGGAAAGTGGATTTGAATGGTGGATTTGAAATCCATAGATCAAATCTCTTCATTCAAACCATGAGAGATTTTTTATTTTAATCGTAGATTCTTAATTCACGGACTTCAGCCTCGAGTGGTTTTTTTTGCTTCAACTTTTCGTACTGGTAATTTAACTTTAAGTCACTGCTTTTCTTTCTAGATTTTATCTTTTGCTTTCATATATGCCTTTAATAAAGCAGGAGATAAGAGGCTAATTTCTCAATAAAATGTTAATAATTTATTTTTTATTTCTATTAGAAGGCCCAAAAGATTTAAAAATAAATAAATAAATTGATACTTTATTGAATTGAAGGTAGATGACTTTATTGCACTTGACAGAATAACAAACAAAATTTAAAATAAATTACAGGAATACAGACATTTTTGTGAAACTTCACCAGCTCTACTCTGAGTCCGACTCCATGTTTCCCATTGCCTTCAACCCTCTTGGTCTCTGCAAATAAATAAAGTTATATAGACTATTTGCAAATTGCAAGCGAATATACTTTAAAAAAAAAGATTTAATTTGATTTGTGTAAAAAAAAAAAAATGAATGGTATTTGAAAATCAAGAGCTATCTATATAACAAAAAATTTAAATCGAAATTTTTGTTAAAAATTAATTATAGATAATTTTTAAATTTGTTTTTGTGTGTGTGTGTGTGGCGGGGGGGGGGGGGGGTCTAATGTTTTACTAGCCTTGTTTTTTATCTTATAAATTGATCGATTTTAAAATTAGTTTTATATGTATACAAAAACTCAATGCTTTTGTCATTTTGTTTATCTGAATTCAAGACTAAACAATTTTGACTTTCAATTTTTGCAATCTGCATTTATAATACTATTTAAATCATCATCATCTCTAAATTGGACGAGTTAAATGTTCAATTATAAAGAATCTAAAACATTAAAGTTTTACAATTATAGATGACTAATTTCAAAAGTCGAAAAATATAAAAGACAAAATTTAAAATTGATACAAGGATAATTTAAAAGAAAAAAAAATGTGTTTACCCTTATTTTTTTTTAATACCAACTTATAAATAAAAATAACACAAAATGACTATTTTTTTTAAAATATAGTTGAAATTTAACACAAAAATTTATATAAAATATTTCATATGAAATATAATATATAATTCATATATTTTTTAAACCTATCTTATTTTGACGTATTTTATTTTTATGTATTAAAATATTTCACCTCAAATTATGATTATACCTTCTTGGAAACTTTCTTCTCTCTGACCTCATACCGTTCAAGAGTCAAATCGCATAGCCATGTACCTGGACTTACCAACTGCAAATCCAGAAATATAATTAATAAAATAAACACTTCAAATATAAATCTATTTTAATTTTACTGTCCCTAAAATAAATATACAACCTAACAATATTAAAATTGAGCCCAAACACAAATACAAAACCAAACAAAAGTTCTGTCATAAATGTCCTGTTTTATGTTTGGGTTAGCTGTCAATATGTCATCGCTTCTCTCTCCTCCCACTAAGGAATTGGATATTCCTCCACATTATTTAATTAAAAAAATGGGAAAGTTTGACTAGAAAAATCAATGATTTTTTAAATAATAAACTATTATGGTAAGAAATTATAAACTATGAAGACGATTATAATAATTTCAAAATATAAATACTATTCCTAATTTCCTATGATTCAAATTCTAAAAATATTTTCGTACCTTTTTTAAGTGATAGGAGTACAAAAGTTAATGATCGGTCGTTACTATTCTCATAAAAGATAAAGATAAGGTGTGACGAAACACCAATTCATTTTTCCTCTCTTAGGCCTGTTTGGTAGTAAAAATATTTATTTTCGATCATTTAATACATACACAATTACATGTAATTTTAAAATTTAATATAAATTTAATTAGATGTCTATTACTCCGTATGAGTTAATCTTAAATTCTTAAATAGTAAAAAGGAAAATGCAATTAGTAAAATCAATTATTACCTAGTCACAAGCCCAATAGTAGAATTATTGAAAGTTGTATAGGACTCGGTGTTCATGTGAATTTTTAGCTAAAGTTGAAACCGAAAATCCCCTTTAACCTTAAAATAATTTTTTTTTTTGTTTTTATTACAATCAACCACATATATATTATAACTACAATTTAATGTGGGTGAATAAAATAAAATAAATACCTTCACCAAACCCTTTAATGTGACAACCCCCACATGGCTGTAAAGTAAAAATAAGCGCTTTTTCTAAATAAAAAAATGTGAAATTTCTAAAGTAAACTCTACACTCTGTTTTATTCACGCTTTTACTTAATGGACTTTATTTTTTAGTGCAAACTTTCCGAGAAATCATGGATTGTGATCATCGAAACTGTTCCTTTCTTTTCTTTTTTTTCGAAAAAAAAAAAAAGCTTCTTATATAAATAATTCAATGCTATCAAAGTCTTAATTTTCCATAAGAATAAAATGGAAAATACCCTCCTCCTATGCCCAAATTTTACTACTATCATATAATTCCTACCTAAAACAAGAAATCGAATCATTGACTAAAACACTAATTACTTAAAAAGAAACCATTAATTTCATGCTTGAAAAATAAAATTAAGAATGAATTGCCAAAGAATAAGCGAATAAACTTACATTGAGTGTGCGTTGAATTAATTTGGCTCTCTTCTTGGGTCTTTGTGGCAGCTTGGATCCTTTAATTGCCATAAAGTCCTCTTCTTTCTCCTTATTTGTCAAACCGATCACGAACTTGGGCGGCCACATGGCGGCGATTGCGTCACCGCCGGAAGATGACCCGCCTTTTTTCCCATCTTGAGCCGTCTCCGACGACCCAGAACCACCACCTCCGTGGTGGTGGTTGTCATTAGGATGGCTATTATTATTATTATTACTCTTGTTATTATGGTGGTGGCTACTATGATTATTGCTGGCGGCACCACCACCTCTCTTCTCCCTTTCCGGAGATGTAAATCCCCTCACCCCGTTGCTATGCCCTTTCATAGCAAGCGAACTATCTGAATTCCTGAAGATTAAATGAAAAACAGTTCACAACATATCATCATCACATCAAACCTTATGTGTATAATATAGATCATAAAATGTATAAATAGTTAAATAAATAAGTACTGCAATGACTTTATAAAATTGACTACCCAGAAAAAGTTAAAATACCAAAAAAAAAAAATTAATTGAATAAAAAATAGTAAAATTGAAAAGGAGTATGAGTAAAATTACAGAAGTAGCCTTGTAGTTGTGGGACAGTGCCTCTTAGATCTGGAGAAATAGGTATGTGTGGTAATTTTTTTTGTGGATGTGAGAAATGAGAATTGATACAAAACGTACCTAATAGAGAGAAAAATTTAGAATAAATGATGGGTTTTGAATTAATATAAGGCGTCTGATTGAAAATCTTTAACAATTATAGATGGTTTAACGTGTCCTAATCTTGCACATACTGTGGCGTGGATCTAACAATTCAAGCAAATAAAGAGTGGAGATGAGAGGGAATGGTGGGACCCAGCAAAATTGAATTGCCACTGAATTTTTTTAATCATCCTTTTCATAAAAAAAATAGGATGTAAGAACGAAAATGTCCGCCGATATTTTCAATTTTTCGTGGTCATTATTGGAAAGAAAAAGTTTGTCCGATATTTTTATTTGGTATGCAATAAAAATATTGAATTTAATATCGGTAAGTATCGAGGTAATGTTTGAAAGTACCATATGAATTAACATTACATATTACTCCATATACATATATTGTGCATTTTTTCTTTTTTAGAAGGTTTTAAATAATATTATTTGTTTATAAATAAAATAGATAAAAAAATAGAGAGTAAATAAAAAGTAAGTGTATCATAAAATATATATTTTTTAAAAAATAAATAAACATATTTTATGTAAACAATATAAAAAACAAAACACTTTACACTAAAGGAGTACTCCCTCCGTCCGCCTATAAGTGTTAAGTTACTTTTTGACACAAAGATTAAGAAAAGTGATTAAATAATAGATATAGTACAAGTGATGTGATTGAGAGAGAAGAGAGATAGAGAGAAAAAGTAAGATATAAAGTGAAGTATAAGAAAAAGTACTTACCAAAAAAAGTATGGGAAACTTATAGGCGGACGGACCAAAATGATAAAATGAAAAGCTTATAGGGACGGAGGGAGTATGAGAATTTATCACAGTTCAAATGGTTCATTACATGGCCTATAAGTTTTCCATCATTTTTTAGCATATTGATTAAGAAAAGTGATTAAATAATACTTCTAAAAAATAATTAAATAATACATATAGTACAATTGATGTGAAAAGTTAAATATAAAGTGAAGTGTAAAAATAAAAGTATTTGTAAAAAAAAAAATATGAAAAACTTATTAAACCAAAATGACAAAATAAAAAAGATACTAAACTACTTTTGGAACCTTATACTGGCGTTACATAGAACTTAAATCTTAATCCAAAAAATAAAAAAGCTTACCTCAAAATTCGATGAGACGGAGAGGCCGGCCGTTGACGGAGGTTCAAATAACCGTTACCTCCGCCGTTACTCTTACCAGCATTACTATTGTTCAACTGATTTGAACTCGGAACCTTACTGCCGCCATTGTTAAGATCCGTCCTAATGACCCGCCGGTCGACCCGGACAGTGGATCGCGGGACCGGGCCTGAACCGGACGAATTGTTGTTAATGGTATGGCTATTGTCCTTCGCTTGGAACTTCATGCAGCGTAGCCTTTTCTTGTTCCCCCACTGCAAAACGAAGTCGGACGACGTCGTTGCGGCTGATCTGGATTCGGATCTCAATGAGAGATTATTGGTAGAGTGAGTATTGTTCCTCTCCATCTCCGCCTTTTGTACACCTGTATACCGTTAAATCACAGCGGTTATTAACGGAGTTAATGTTCTGTTAGCGTAATTACTCAAGTTGAATTTTGTGCCATTTTACATACAGTGGAAAGAAAATATGAGAATATGTTTTTGACATTTTCAATTGCCAAAAAAGTTTGGCCAGTGGCAGGTGGAAGAAATGGAATGGTGAAATCAATTATACGGTTCACCACAGATTGGCCAATACTGTAGAACAGAAAATTTATAACGAAAAATCCCAGGAATTTGCATTTTAGAGATTTGGTTTTCTGGAAAACGAAAATGTAAGCATGTATAACACAGCACTCTGCTCATGATTTATGGTCTAATTTGCTCGGATTTGAGGGGGAAATTAAAACAGATGGGTGATGCATTAAATTGCAGAAAAGGAGGAAAGATGTGGTAGGAACTTCTAGCTCTTAGGTCAACAAATGAATTTGATTGCAGCAAAACTTGAATCAAACATCAGGAAATTCTGGGTAGAGATTGATTAGAGATGAGCTGAAACAATTTGAAAGAGGCTCAGATTTCTCAACAAAGAAAATAAACTAGAAAAGAAAAATCATCACATTACCTACAAACTCGTATTATCTTCCACTGCAATCTATACCTCTTCTGCAAATAAAATCTGAATTCCCCTTTCAAAATCTGATAAGAATATCTGAAGACAGGGTCTCTCCGAATCTGTATCAACACGCACACGAGATTTTCGTCATTCAAAATGCAAAGTACATGTCAATTTTCTGCTCTTGTCGAAAAAATATTGAGATTCTCGAGATTTTGGTGTAGAACAGCAAGGTTAACCTCTCGGAATGACTTCGAAGAGAGAAGAATTGATATCGTATACGCAAAAAAGCTCAGAATTCACAGCAATTTCAGCTGATTTACTCTTATATGCGTCGCATATAGAAGAGAAACACGAAGAAATCTAAGGTTCTTGTAATCAATTCCGATCTCTTCAGCTAGGAAACCGATCTAATTTCTCCCAAATATATACCTGCCAAGCAGATATTAACACAAAATATAAGATAATCAAACAAAAACAAATAAACTCGGAAACATAACGACGATTACAAACCTTCAGCCCCAAATATCCTTCCGAAGATCAAATCAAAATGCATCTAATCTTTCACTAACTTCCAACAGAACCAAATTTCAATATCTCCACAGTAACGCAATAATGCACCTGCAGTTCAAAGGATCAACAACAAATTCAGTCACGGATTACATGAACTCGTAAAATTGAAGAATCTCATTATCTGATAAAAAAAAAACGAGGTTAGATCATTTGATCATCACAAATTCACAACATTACAACTCACCACATACGATTTCTCAAAAAACATGAGAGAGAAATTGGAAAGAGAGAGAGCTGTTTCTTCTTCTACTTCTTTCTGCTTGTGAAGAATGAAGAGAAAATCACGAAATGCCCTCTTTTCCTTCAAACCACCATTCTTATACCGTCCCGTTCTACGTTTTCAATCTGTGACCGTCGATGTATAATCAACGGCCGAAATCGTTTTGTTTCAACTGTTAAGTGACGGTGTTACTGTACCTACATTTACACGGGGGGTGATGCACGGCGTTAATAGACCTGACGGAATATTTACGCCGTTAGTTGGCTAGTTTTTTATTTGCTATAGTTTAATTGTGGAGCTTCTGGCACTAAGTATGTGATTAATTTAACTTTAGTTAATTAATTAACTATGGTTAGGTTCAACTAATTTTTATTTTTTTTATTCCACTGAACATGGAACTCGCTAGACTTTTGAATTTGAGTAAGTCAATAATAAAAACCAAACATTATTTATATAAATTTATTTATGTCTATATCATTCGCCTTTGTTTTACATAATCGCCTTAAGAATTGCAGGATAAATCCAATCCAAAAACTTACATATTTAACGTGCAAAATTAACAAAAATAAAAAAAGAGATATAATATTTTTTTTAGGTGAAAATCGAAAACTTAGCATGTAGCTTACCATTCTTTGATATCTTTTGGCATTTACTGGTAATAGTTTATTTGTGTAAATTATATTTATCCAAAAATATGTGTTTTATTTTAGACGATTATTTTTTTAAGTTGCAGTGGGACATTGACAAAATTAAATTAGGAGTTGATTTTTCTATCAATAGGAAACTCGACATTTTAAAATTGGCCAATTAATTCAGAACGAACTATTGATGGTAAAAATATGTTAAGTTTGTATATGTTCGGGCATGATGAGTCATATAAAATATGCACCCTCCCTTTCATAAAGTTTATCGCATTTGATCTTTATTTTTGTTTCAAAAAGTTCGTCGTTTTTCTATTTTTACCACGAATTTTCCTAAAATGTCCTTTTGTAACTCCTACAATATCACTTTTAATTGAAAATACATTAATGATTCATTTTATCTCACTTTCTTTTAAGAGGCAAGAGTGCGATAGAAAGGAAAGGTCAATGGGGAGAGAGACAAATTAATAAGGGATAAATGTGTCAAAAAAATATGTTCCTTAATCTTATACAAAATGACAAATGTGATAAACTTTTTGAATTGGAGGGAATATATGATGAAAACTCGACTTAAATATGAAATCACTTCATACAAAATTCATACTAAAAATACATTTGCCAAATAATCTTATTTATGTTAACAAGATTGCGATTCTATCTTATTTTTAAAAATGGTGAATACATAAACATACTATCTCAAAGTAATGGCCCTTTGTAATAAATGCAGCGTTTTTCCTTCCAAAAAAGGGCACTTTGTAATTTTGATTCAAATAAAATAATAATAAAATTTAATCATTCCTTCCGGGTGTGTTTGTTTAGGGATTGGCCCATCCGGATTTGGATGGGCCATCCCCCATCCCATCCCTCTCCATCCCTCTCCATCCAAATACCCATTCAAATACCCATCCACCCCTATAATACACCTATATACCTATTTTTATATCATTACATCATCATATTTTTATATTAATTACTCATTCTCTCTCCTACTTTTTCTTCCATACATTTATTCTCTTTCCTACTTTTCTTCCACACATTTATTCTCTCTCCTACTTTTCTTCCACACATTTATTCTCTCTCCTATTTTTCTTCCTTACACTAATTACTTTACTAACTAACAATAATAAAATAATACAACATCACTATTGATTTGACATAAAGTTCTTCATCCACACCTATTTTTCAATCTCTATCCAAACACAATTTTTATTCAATTACTATTCATGGATTACCCCCATCCACATTTTTCAAATCCCCATCCCCATCCCATCCACCACAATCCCTAACCAAACAGCCCCTCCGAGTCGAGTCGACAATCAAAAAATTGTATTCTAGAATATGGGTCCCAATAAATTGTGGAAAGCCCAAAATAAAATAAAAACAGACTCAAAGAGATCAAATATCCGTTTATTTGACCCGACAACGATGCCGGGTCCATATCCAATCCAACTTTTTTGAATAAGGTCCCTCTGCTTTGTTTATAATTAGAGATGTTTATCTGGGCCGGGCTAACCGGGCTGGTCCGTTTAACCCTGAAAAATATAGGGTTACGGTTCATGAACTATAGGCCTGTTTAAAATCGGACTTTTTTTATCCGGACCGGTTAGCCCGTGGGCTAATCCGGGCCAGCCCGCTAGCCCGAGTTGTAACCATATCCTAAGAACAAATTTTGGGTCATTTGATCAATAACATAACTGCAAATAAGAAGTCCATTACCAGAAGTCCATTACCATCCATTAGTCATTATTACTATTTTTTTATTAGATTATGATATTTGTTTTAGTTTGAGTTCTAAAATTTTGTTTAAATTATACTCGGTACTTTTTTTTTTCTCATTTACTGATTATTAACTAATTATGTATTTTTCTATTTTATTTGCTTGTTAGACGTGCTAATTGAGACCTTTAATTGTAAAAGAAAAAAATTATTGTAGCCCGTTAGCGGCCCGTTTAGCCTGTGGCCCGCTAGGGTTAGGATTAGGTCCCAACAATTGTAGGTCCGTTAAATATGAACCGATTAAGGCCCTAACCCGTTTAGTCCGTAGCCCTGTAGGGCTGGCCCTATAGAGCTAGGGTCAGCCCAATAGACATCTCTATTTATAATAGCCAACACCCAATAAATACGAGACTAATTTCACAATTTACTTGATTTTGTATGTAACAGGAATTGAAATAAGAGATTTCGAAGAGTAGAATATCATATTTACCATTTAGTACATCACGATCAATTTGAAACAATATTCATATGCTTCTGAGATATATGTACATACAAAGCCACCACACTATTTGATTTATACTCCATCCTATCCCTATATACCTGGTGAATTATACTGTGTGCAATATTCACCTTTAATTGAACACAAACCCCATCTAGTGTGTGTGGTGTACGATCGCCACCACTATATACAAGAGGCACGGGATCCCCTGTTCCATTTATAGTGTTTCATATACGTCACGTGTATTAAATGACATCACCAATAAACACGTTATGTACATTAAGTAATATAAAACACCAATTTGTAATAGGGGATCCTACCCGTTTTCGGTGGAATCAAGCACTGAAGCCCCTGTGGAGAGAACTCCAAGTATTGGAAGGAAAACTAGAACAGGCTTGGGCCGATGCCTCAGCCATCTGCTCTTCGCTCACACCAGCATTGCACATGTTAGCGATAGATCGCATGTGTTTCATCCCGTATTGTGATAGCGATCCACAATGAGTCTCAAATGTTCTAACCTGCATATCAGATACAACAAGCAGTGTGTTATAACCGACTCATGAATGGCTGAACATAATTGGGAGAAATTTGGCTTGAAAAATTAGTTCAGTGGTTTATGTGTGAAATAATGATGGTTTATATAGTTTGATGCAAATAAAAATAGTTTGGTGTGTTTCTTGCAATTAGGCCTATAGTAAATATGTGTAACTGAATTCGATTTGTTACCAGAGATTTTAGGCAAATCCAATCATCAACAAGAGGCTGGCCACTAGGTCGAACGGAATTTATCACTTGGGGACCAGTTTCAAGTCCAAAAAGAAGTTTTCCGATGAGTTTGATGCTGTTATCAATGTGTGTTCTGTGTGCCATAGCTTCAGCAAGTTGCTTTTGAGCTTCGGATTTTCTAGCAGAATTTTGAGGAGCTCTGCGGAACTGGAATTGAAGAAAGAAACGAAGTCAACCACGAATCTTGATGAACGAGCTCAATCTTTAACTTGCAATATACATGTACATATACACACACAATTATAGAGGAAAGTGATTGAAATATAAAGTTGGTTTTATTTTAGCACCTTATGCCAAAAATGCAAGAGATCAGCGTCGCGCTGGTTAACAGCTTTTGAAGATGGACGTAGAGAATTGACGTCCACGTAAGTAAGATTATCGTTTGCAGGATTGGTACCCATATACATGAAAAGAGTCTCCACATTTAGATCCACATCACCATATTGCATGACATGGGAACCATAATAAGAGTTTTCATTCATAGTTCTCTCCTTGACCTGCAATTGCCGATACATAAATATATTTATCCTTAAAAGTAAATAGCTGAAGAATTGTGTCTCAAAGTTACAATATCTTACCAGTTGGTACTGCTGTTTCAAAGTTTCAGTACGAAGATTGTGTAAGTCACTGTTGATAATGGCACAAAATCAATATGGTGTAGGATATAAGGGGCTGTTTGGAACAACTAGTATTTGAAATCAGAAAATTTTAGGCATATGATATACCTGTCCTCCATCCAGGCAACACTATAGAGGTCACCCAAACAGGTCTCATATTCAGGGGGAGGACTAGGGTAGTCTCCAGGGCAGTAGGTTCCCCAGCTACTCTCTTCCGCATTGGATGCAGTCGTCGCGTATATATTTAGGCCTTCGGGCAGAAGGCCTTCAAATATACTTCCAGCTTCACAAGCTTCAAGATAAAATACCTAACATATTGATGGAGATTTTTAGGTTCTGTTTTTGAGATAAATGATCATGCACAATAAATGAAAGCCCATAATTCAATTACCAAGCTCTTATATGTTCCAGAAGCATGTTTCTGTTTCAAGGCATCGTTTAGGTCATGCGCGTATATATAAGGACCGGCAGGTGTTCCTGAGCATATGTAGCAACATCACGATCAAATGCATAAACTTTGTTAAGAGGAAACACAAAATAATGAACATAAGCAATCAACAAAAGTTTATAAAAAAGAAGATACTAACCAAGCACTCCAGGACCACCATGATCAGAATAATATATGAAGATATGATCATTCGGGCCACTGTTTACAACCTTTCCACTACCACCTGTAAGTGCAGTTTTGTTGCCAAGAAGCACAGCATATAAGTTGTGGGCCGTTACGTCATGTCCAACATAATCCTGTGTCAAATCACTGTGTAAGGAAAAAGAAAACATGGTTCTCTACAAACAACAAGCACCCAAAGGGATTTAAAATTAACACGAACCTTTGGAACTCCCTTGTAGACATCCTCTCCATGAGGACTGTTTATGATGACACCGGGCCTAGGATTCTCTACATTATATGCAATGTCATCGTACATAAATACGATAATATTTTCATCCTTCAGACCACCTTTCTTCAAGATTTGATACGCATGACATATATCAGCCTAGTACAGAACAGAAGGGCCTTGTATCAGTATCATTGATCAGACAAAAATACCATGAGAAACATAAATTATGTAGGATTAAAGGATGGATATAACATTGATTATTCCCACAGAAGTTACTGGTTTTACTTGCCTACATGTTATCCTGTAACTAAGTTATTGGTTTACTAATCACTAGTTAATGTATTCATTATTAAAGGTAAAATCAACTTGTAAAAGGTATAGCAACAAGGTCCGCTTTCAAGATAATTAGTTGTTAGAGATATTAAAAGAATTTGTGAAATTATCACCTAGCCAACATCAGCCGTAAATCAGCAATTTAAATAATTAGGTATATAGCTGATCCATCCACCTCCATTATTTGTCAAAAACAAAGTATTTAATACTTCTAAAACTTGAGGGGCCCCCTAGTTCCTATCATCGAAACTGCTAGCTGGAAAAGATTCTTAATTAACATCCTCCCTTAACATCGTACTGTGTTAATGTATTATATAAACCATTTTCATACTAACTAAGGTTTATCACGAAAACAAGATTTGTCACGGTAAACGGGTCAATAATATCGGTCTTGGGCCTACATGATTCAAAGTAAATTTACGGTAAACATAGTCCATACAAAATCTACTCATCAACTTCGTACTGCTAGCTGGAGTAATTATTTCTTCGATTGAGTAAACTTAACTGCTCCATAAGCTTGTTACTGTACCGAAAGCAAGTTTTTAAATCAATCTCAAAAATCAAAAGCATCTGAATTAAAGTAAGCAAGCCACGACTTCCGCGTCACGCTATGATGGTCCAGAAAAGCCAATTCAAGCAGCGATGAAGGCTTTTGGCTCCAGATAAATAAAATTTGACTTCTCATTTAAGTAACAGTTCATATCCTTCGCTATCGTATAAAGAAATTGGGATAAAATTTTGAAGAATTTTAGATTTCACAATAGATGATGCTTTCAGTGGTAATTTGTACACAATAGTCAAACATGCGCTCTGTTTGAAAATCAATCGACTCAAAAATCAGGAAATAAATCGTCATAAACTAAACCAGATCATCAGAACACTGTATTCTGTTATAAAAACGGCTTCCGATTACAAAACTTGCAGAACACGAAATTTTGAGCGTTAAAATTCAGAGCGTCCGTACCGTACTCATAGTAATCAATTAATCATACACTGAGTGTGAACAGCCAAATACCAAAATCAGAAATCAAATACAGCGGAATTTAGACGATTTTAGGAGTGCGCGATTACCTGGTGCCTGTAATTCCAGTAACCAGATGAACCTGCGAAGAGGATAGCCCATCTGGTACCTACAGAATCATCGTCTGCGGCGGCTCCACCGAAGAAACGGCGAGCTTCAGTAGGCAGCTTGATGAAATCATTCCGGCCATGGGCAACGGTCAGGATCGAGAGTGCAAGGAGAAACAGTGCACCGGCGGCGTAGCGTATCGTCATCAGACGTGGGGAGGAATATTTTATACACTACTATTATGGTAGGAATAATTGTGAGGAATTGGGTGATGGCGTAGATGATGAATATATAAAAGAAAAAAATTAGTGGCGTATGTTTAAAGTATCTGCGGGTTGAGATTCTCTGGTTTGCAGTACAGTGGAATATTTCATTCAATAACTCCCTTCTCTTCGTATTAAAAAAATATCTATTTGAACTAATATTATACTCTCTCCGTCCGCCTATAAACTTCACGTTACTTTTTGACACAGAAATTAAGTAAAGTGATTAAATAATAGATATAGTACAAGTGATGTGATTGAAAGAAGAGAGATAGAGAGAAAAAGTAAGATATAAAGTGAAGGGTAAGAAAAAGTACTTACCAAAAAAAGGGTATGGAAAACTTATAATAGGCAACGGACCAAAATGATAAAATGGAAAGCTTATAGGCAGACAGGGGCGGACCTATGTATATCATGGGGGTGGCCATGGCCCCCCTCAACTTTTTTTTTTTAATATATATTATATGTAGTAATTATTAAATTAATTAATTAATTTTGTTATAACTGTTCTCCACTAAAAATAACAGACTCTTATTCAAATACTAATATTAAAATATACTTTAATTTCTTATATTTTAGTTTTACAAGTTAATAATTTTTTAAAATGACACTATTAAATATTAGTATATATTTTTATTGATAAATTCTTATATATAATTGAGTATATTTTTAATATATTCTCAATTATTCAATTGAATTTCGACCATTAGAACCAAGTTAAAATTCACCATTTAATACAAATGTGTCTTATTTTAATTCCTTATATTTTATGATACTAAGTAAAGTTCTTTTTCTCCTGTTAACAAATTCACAACATAGCAAGACACATTATAGAGTTTGAAATATTTATAGAGTTTTAGATATTTAACAAAAGATATAAATATATAATATTTAAATTTTATTAACGAACATATAAAATTGCCCCCCCCCCTCCATACCAATCCTGGGTCCGCAGACGGAGGGAGTACTGTATTTACATAATTAATTAATACTCTCTCCATCTCAAAAAAACTCTCCATTACCAAAAAAAAAATGGGTAGCTTTTTAACGTATAAAAAAAGAAAGTTGGGTAGCTTTCACGAAACGAGCAACATCACTCATTTAAAAAACTGTACTCCGTATTAAATAGGAACAAATTACTAGAGATGTTTATCCGGGCCACGCTAACCGGATTGGCCCGTTTAACCCTGAAAAATATAGGGTTATGGTTCATAAATCATAGACCCGTTTAAATTCGGAATTTTTTGGCCCGAACCGATTAGCCCGCGGGTTAAACCGGGCTAGACCACTAGCTCGAGTTGTTACCTTTTTTTTTTTTTAAATAAATAATTTGAGAACAAATTTTGGGTCATTTGCATTAGTTATTATTACGAGTACTATTTTTTTATTAGATTATGATATTTGTAAGGTAAAGTCTAGTATGCACTCGAGTGCATGCTGTGCACCCTAGTTCATGTGCATTTTTTAGTTTACTGACTTACACTTTTTGGTAAATGGTGCTGCACTTTTCAATTATTACTAAAAATATTATTATACAGTTTAATAATTGAAAATTGCAACACCATTACCAAAAAGTGTAAGTCAGTAAATTGAAAAGTGCAACATGGACTAGGGTGCACAACATGCACTCAAGTCCATAGCAGACCAACCCTATTTGTTTAGCTTTATTTGGTCTTATTAAGAACAACGAGTTCTAGAATTGTGGTTAAATCATATTTTTGTTTTATCATTTATCGATCATTAATTAATTATGTATTTTCCTATTTTATTTGGTTGTTAGACGTGTTAATTGAGACCTTTAAAATTTTTTATTGTAGTCCGTTAGTGACCCGATTAGCCCGTGACCCGCCAGGGTTAGGGTTAGGTTCCAACAATTGTAGGACCGTTAAGTATAAACTGGTTAAAGTTCTAACTCGTTTAGTCCCTATCCCTAATTTAGTCCATGACCCTATAGGGATAGGGCCAGCCCGATAGACATCTCTACAAATTACATGTATGCAACTGATAGACAAATATTTGACTAAGAGAAAATAAATAAATAATTTTTTTTATAAGTAAGGTACATAATATATTGGTTGGGTTATCGCATATTGGTTGGATTTTTTAAATGCAAAAAATATTGACTGCGTATTGATGGACTTCACGGCTAAATTTATATAGGTGCGGCTTTTAATTGAGTTAATTTTTTTTTTTTTTTGCGGTTGGTTATGTGGTCATAGGGCAGAAGGGTAGAATCTTAATGGTAGGTGTGCAAAAGATTAATTACACAGGTACAATGTGTGCAGTCGAGCTTCGAGGCATTGAGATTGGACTACAAAAATACATTTAGAAGCATATAAGCATATCTGGAGTACGATCGGATTCATCTGATGCTATTAGAGCTATTCAGGACTGTGCTAATGTTGGAACGTTTGAGAACAGTATAGTCAACAATATTCTGAGCTTACTACAATGTATCCTGGTGTGTGACTGTCAACCTATTCCAAGGGATTATAACTGTATTGCACACGAACTGGCTTAGAGTATTTATTACACTTCATTACCTCAAGATTGGTGTGAAGATGATTGTCCACAATATTACAATGATCTGGCTTTATCCTACTCTCTCCTAAAGTTGTATTTTCTCCCTATGTCAAAAAAAAATATACATAATATATAGTCTAAAAAGAAAAAGAAAAAAAAAGTAGAATGTGATTTTATTAAATTGAAAGCGAAGTATTCCCGTTAAAGTCAAACAATTTTGGCCCGGCCTCCATCAATAGTTTAAGAGCAAACTTTTATCATCTTTTTATACGTGTGCCGGTTAGAAACGAAGCATTATGATGACTTTTTATGAGGCACCTTAAATTAGTACGTGGCGGCAATAAGTCCACAAGATTGTCATATATACTGAAAGAACGAGTAGTTTTCATTGAAACAGACGAAAAATAAAATTGAACCGAAACGGAGGAAATATTTTTTAACACTAGTTTCGGAGCTTTATACAAGAATTATTTATTGCAAATGTCATGTATATACCCATATTTGATATGAAGTCTATAATAAACTTCATATGGAGTACACTAATGATTTGACATTAAACACTTCAATAAAAAAAAATTAATCGTTTAATTATATTAATTTAAAATAATAAGAAATTATATAAGTAAAAAAATTAGTAGCATATCTCGAAATTTTTGGTAGCCAAATCTCACGCCACTGATCCACACAAGAATGAGGTGTTTGTCTTGTGTATGTAATATGTTTACGCTATAGTCTTTTTTCCCTGCAAGAAAAATTGTCAATTTGTCATTTTTATCTTATTGACAAAAATCATTATATGTTCTAATTGAAAAAATAAATCAATGAAAGATTAGTTATATCCAGTTATCCACCGTAATTACATTATTAATGTTGTGTTTATAATTTTTAAAAAGACGAAAGTAATTGTTAATTAGAAAATAATAATGTCATTGATTAACTTTTATTCTCTAATCTACCCTCATTTTCATTGAAGAATTTTCAACCAAGCGTTACATAAAAGTACAATTGTTCGATTTAAAAAAGAAATAGACTATTAACACTTGAATATTTGTTAATTACACCCACTTTGCAACTACGTGTGATAGTACATATTATTAAAAAAAATGTGCTCCAATTGTATGATAGTACTTCAATTTGTTTAATACACCCACCTTACAATTATGTGTGATAGTGCAACTATGTGTGATAGTACATAATATATAGTGTATTGAATAAAAATTTGAATGTGGATTATCGTGTAGGTTCTAAAATTCAATTGTCGTAATTTAGGACGGGAAACTATTGACCCCTACAGGTAGGAGTGTTCAAAAAAAGATTGGATCAGAAAAAAGATTGAAGTTGGACCGGATCGGAACCAGATTGATCGATTAGTTTCGTCTCCGATCCTTCAAATTTAGTATTCCGGTTTTCTGGTCCGAATCGATTTGGACCGATTTTTTTTTTTTTAGTAATGCACTGTCACTTATTTTTCAAAATCAAGTAATTAGTGAGAATGTGAGGTAAAATTGTTGAGATCTATTACATTTTTTCAAATATATAATTTAACAAACAGGGTTAACAAATCATTAATAATAATGTAAATAAAATTCACGTAGATTGATTTAAAATGAAGAGACCACACTTTAATTTTCACACACAAATTCGTCAATTTTGTTCTTTCTTTCATAAACTTGAAAAAAATACTAAAAAAAAAAGTTCAACCGATCCAAACCCGAACCAGACTCCGTTCCACACATTAGCATAGATTCCGGTCCCGATCCGGTCCGATTTTGGACCGATGCACACCCCTACCTACAGATTACAATTACGATTTTCTTCCTTGAAAAACAAAACCTATTACATGGACATAGAATACGACAACACCACTAATTCATCCCAAATGGTTAAGTCTTCAATCATTGAGAAAAAATTGTTTCATTACCATCGTGAGGAGATGGAGAGTAAGTATAAGGGGTAAACGCGTGACCAACTTCAAAGCTATCTTTCAACCAAAAACACACTTTACACTAAGGTGTTTTTCACCATTTTCACTGTATTCCTCTAAACTCTTTCAACGCATAATTTAAAAAAATCATAAACGCACCAAATTTAATAGAAAAAGTAGTGCCTTCAAACAAAACGCAACAATTCATAGAAGGGAAAACAGTCTCACGAGACGTGGATAATTTCACGACAAGAAACGTGAAGATGGGGGAAGTTACGAAAATAATTGAATGTACCAAAAAATATCTATGTATGGATCGTGACATGTAGAATTAGTTGAGTATGAAGATGGAAAACAAAGACAAATTCATTGATTGCAAATACAAAATAATAAAATAGAATCTTTTGTGTTCATGCCAAGACAAATAAGTATATACTATTATATTAATGGGGCCTGTGAATTTAAAATGGACGTTTACCAATCAAATGCATACATCATTTTGTAACATCAAAACTGATAACTACCTATATTATTGGATTTTTTTAATTAATTATTAATCTTTTTCCGTCTCATAATTTTATGCACACTATGCATATTCCAACATTTTTTCCACACTTAAAAAAAACAATAATACCAATAATATTCTTCCTTTATTTTACCTTCAGTCAAATTTTCTTTCTTTTTAGTTAAATCTCTTCTATTTTAATCAATGAATTACCAATAATATCCATCATTTTCATCCTTTATTTTACCTTACCCATCATTTTATTTTATTTTCTTAATTTTCGTGACGATCAAAGTGTACATAAAATCTTGGGACAGAGAGAGTATCATTTTGAAACACTGAGAGCTCGGCGAGCGCCCTCATCATTGGTGCTCTCTATATTGAACGTCTGGCTGAAAATTATAGAAAGCGTCATTTAAAGGGGCCCTTTAAATTCATGTTAACAAACACCCATGCATAATTAAACAAATAAATAATAATATTTAATTAAAAAGCCCTGAAATATTATTAAATTATGGATGCTGTAGTTAAAATGTTTGATTTTTGCCAAGGTCTTGTATAGACTCGATTCCTTATAAAGAATAGAGTTACCAAAAGTTAACCTTTTAAAAAAAAAAAAAAGTGTATATTGAAAAGTGTAAATTATTATAACTAAAAAGTGCAACACAATATTACTGAAAAGTGTAAGTAGCTATAATTGAAAAATACAACACAATTTTTAATAAAAAGTGTAAGTCATTATAACTAAAGAGTATAACATAATATTACTGAAAGTGCACGTCTATATAACTAAAATGTGCAATATAACATTACTAAAAAATGTACTTCAATATAACTTTAAATATTATTTTAAAAAATGTAAGTCACTACAATTAAAAAGTGTAACAAAAAACTTGATTTCTTATATGGACTCAATTCCATAAGAGACCTACTCTTGATTTTTTGTGAGACCTGAGCTATGAAGGTGGGCCGTGAGAAAAGGTTATTGGATTGAATTGATAAGTTAAAATATTACTATTATTTTAAAGGTGATTGATTTATAATACAAAGGTATATAAAAGTTTTTTTTAATTTAATCTAAAAGAATGGAAAATTATCAATTTAAAACATGAAAGATATAAATTATCAATTTATAATTCACACAATCACACATTCTAAAACCATGTCATTTTACAATTTCTAATTATCCAATAATATTTTTATATATCACAATTCTAAAAAACTAGAGATATATTAAGAAAAAAATAATAGTAATAAGAAAATACAATAATGTTTATATATAAATAAAAATATAAACTATAATAGGTCAAAAGTTTATATCTTTCAAACCTCAAATTAATAATTTTCTATGTTTTATACCAAAAAACTTTTAACCCGTAAATGAATAGTTTTACTATTTTTCAACCCTTCAATTAACATTATACCTTTATAATATGTCTCCAACTTAGATGTATTCAAATGGAGAATCTATTGAATTTTCCCGACTTTAAAAAGTATGTTAAGTTAGGAGGGTGTATTGGTCGTGGATTTTGTATGATTTTTAAACTTTCAAAATTTAGGTATTCAATTTGAATTTTTAAATTTTTTTTAAAATTTTGAGGTATTTAATAAGAATTTTAAAAAGTCATTCAACCAGAGAACTCAAGACAAAAGGGGATGACAATATTGACCCAATCCACAGATACCTGTCCCGCCCCACGAGCTTTGGGTCAGGTCGGATCTGTCCCGTCCCATATGTGAACGTACCGGGTCTGAATTTTATGGATCCACGAGTATCCGACCTGACCCGAATTATTATATAAATTTTATATAATATATATATACATATTTTATTGGTAAAATACTTTATTTATATATATATATATATATATACTTTACGGAGTAGTGATATAGAACCAACCTTTGGGTTTTTTGCACCACCATCAACCATATTTTTTTTTCTAATTTACTATGTAATGTCAGGAAAACAGAAAACTATCACTCAAGCATTCCCACATACATTTCATCGATCCCACATACATTTCATCCATATTGTATGCACATCTTGAAAATTGCCCATCAAAATTTTTTAAAACATTTTATGAAATAACGGCTACAATGTGACACTTTTTTGCTGAGAAAGTAATAATTGTAGAAAACTTGATTTGCTTCGTGGGAAAAATAAATCGTTGATGGTGGTGCAGATGAAAGATTTGCTTTGCTTTGGAGATGTTTTCTGATTTTTACTAACACCTTAAGTGAGAAATTAGATATTAAAAAATTGGAAAATTAGATATTAAAATATATTTTAATGGATAATATTTGTTTTAAATTATATTTAAAATATATTAATAAGAATGATGCGGATGATAATGTGGCGTGACACCTCAAATTGATGGTTCCATAAAAAAATTCGAAGATTGGTTCTATATCATTACTCATACTTTTCTTTACATACTTTAAATAAATTTATATTAGTGTGAATGGTAAGAAACAACTTAAATAAATT
Organism: Galeopsis tetrahit; assembly: GCA_963675135.1. Lineage (NCBI taxonomy): Eukaryota > Viridiplantae > Streptophyta > Magnoliopsida > Lamiales > Lamiaceae > Galeopsis > Galeopsis tetrahit. Next base: position 2,203,680 of record OY776125.1, on the reverse strand, counting down.
TGCTCCGATCTCACGGGGCTGTGCATGTAAAAAGAAATAAAAAAAATAAGTCAATGAAAATCATATAAATCAATAAAAAAAAGTCACTCAAACTCTACATAAACTATATGAATTTTTTTAATTCACATACTTCTTTTTAAAGTTCAAAAAAATTAAATGGAATATCGATTGAATACCATCCCTATTTTATAAATTTCATTAAATATTTTATGAAGACGGTTAAAACTCAAAAATACCATTTTACTTGCCACTACCGCTAAATATAACCATGGTCAAGGCATGGCCAAATAATATATTCTCCATATTAGCTAAAAAAACTCTGCTTCCAAAATCACTTTTTTTTTTTAAATCTGTGTACCCTCAATATAATTTCAATTAGATCAGTTGAAAACCCGTGACAGGGGGATAGATCTATTGCCATTTCCCTCCTCTCAACCCGCGGCAGCTATCAATCAAATTCTGCAGGTGGAGGCCTTTTATTTTAGAGTTTATTGACATAAAGAGATAAAATCCCCTCCCCTACTACAATTAAAATTAAAAAAATCCAGCAATACAATTAAAGTCAAAACTGTGTTTAATATACTTAATATACCCTCACTAATGAAATTAAAGTAGTAATTACATATTAATATATTTTACCTCCATCCCTCATAAATAGTAGAACATTAAATTGAATTATAATTTCAAAAAACTCAAGATGTTTTATTCCGTCAATCTTCCCATCAATCTTCCAAAAACTCAAAATTGAATTAAATGCAATCCCATCAATCTTCCCATTCCTATCTATCCCAAGATCCGTAATAGAAATTGCATTTCCAAAAATATTTCGACCACGTGCGGCCCCTGCCATCTCTCCGACGAAGACAGCGGCTTCCACATCTTCAACGACCCTTGTTCGAGGGCGGCTTCCATCTATGCCGACCGCCACAGCCTCCATCTTCGCCGTTGGCGACCGATCTGTTTTTGCACTTCTTAATCGCGATTTAGAGGTGAGTGGTCATCTTCTTCCATTGCAAGTCATGGCTTCATACCTGCAATTTAGGTCTAAAAAAGGGGCAACATTATTGGTCGTCTTCTTCCCTCACAAATTGACTTTTATTGTTGTTTTGTTCGTGTCGTCGATTCCGTCAATACCGAGTCTCATTTCGGCTTTGAAATTGTTGATTTGTGACTTTTAATTTGAGGATTAAGTTTCGTGAATTGGAGCTCTCTCTCACGCACTTAAAGCTTTGTCGGCGATTTTGTTCGGTGTTTAATTCGCCGACGATTCATCTTTGATTGGTGTTGCAGATTGTTGTTGTTGTTGTTGTCCATTAATTCCGGTGATTTGTGGATTGAGGATTCAGTTTGAGTTTTGTGTTGTCGATAAGCTCCTCTTTTCATCATATCCGAAATCGATTCACGTTCGATTTTGAGGAATTCAGCATGCAACTTTTGTTGCATATGTAAACCCAATTTATTGCATATATTTGTATGTATATGTAATTACTTAAGTGTTATGCAATTTTTATGTTGTTATATGCAATTAGAATTTGCAATTTTCATGTTACTTTATGTAATTATAAAATTACAAGTAAATGTTGTACACCAAATTTCAATTTCATAATGTGTAAAGAAATATACAAATCGAAAATAACTAGTATGTATATGTAAATGATAGGCAAAAAAATCATTTATTAATATTTACTAATAAATATTTTATTAAAAAAAATATTATTTACAATATGAATATGCACTTAAGAAAATAATAAATACAGTTACCGTGATTAAAAAAAAAGTATGAATATGCAGTTGATTAATTACGAATGAACTAGCGTAGTGCTCGCCTTACGCGATTTTTTTTTTTAAATGTTAAAATTTAAAAGTAATAATATAATAAATTTAATTATAAAAAAAATAGATGTAAATGATCAAATTTTAATGGTATGTATAATGATGATATTTTTGCAAAATATAATTCATAATAAACATAAAATAAATATGTAAAAATGCTTTAAAAATATGTAGAAATTAAATAAATTAGAATAAAATTTTGAAAAATAAATTAGATCAAGATTATGAATTCTATAGGCAATTAAATTATTAATAATGTGATTGATTTTAATCATTAATATGACGCGTCTAACTTTTTTTATTTAAAAAAAAAACACATCGTCAAACTTTTCTTACAATAGATAAATTGTTTTGATAAATTTACATATATAAATTGTGAGAATTTATAATATTGTATATAACTCTTAAACTATTCCATATAATAATGTCACACATCATATTTTTAATAAACAAAAACTCCATAAATACTAGACACCTAATAATTGTTCATATACTCTAACTTCCTAAAAAAATGACACATCATTCAAATTCATAAGAATTCGATGGATCATGATCTCCTATTACATAATGGTGTTACATCTCCTCCTGTTACATTGTTTAGATTTCGCCACATGTACATCCATCAAAATTAATAAATGTGTGAGTAACACCCTGACATAATCATTAATTAACCTAATTAGAAAATAATGTGAATTTAAGAAAAACAAATTAAATCCTTCCAAAATTTAATCCCAAAATTCATGCTATTGGAAAATCGTTTCACTCTTTTTTTTTTTTTTTTTAGTATGCTACAATTTAATTTGCTATTACGTTATAAGTGCATATTTTGCATTATATATATTTTGTGTAATTCTAATTTATTACTATTACATTTATACGTGCATTGTAAGAGCTTTCTTGTAAAATTTTATATTTTTTAATTTTTAATATTTGAATTTATACAATTCTATGATTTTTTTAAATTTTTTAATCACATATAAATTTTATACTATGTACAAATTAAATTGACTGCATATTGTAAGAGATTGCTTGTAAGATTTTATAACATTTTTAAATAACTAGATTTTTATATTTTTCTTCAGATCTCCAAGTAATAATAATATTAATTATTTAGTTATTAATATTATATTGTCACTTGTGCATAGGATAAAGTTAGAATTACATATATATTTTTTATATTAATTATATATATAAATATATAAAGGGTAATAACAGGTTAAGTCTAATAATGGTGTAAAATGATAATGAAATTTTCTCCAGTATTTTTTTCAATTTTGTTAGCATGGATTTTGGGATTAGATTTTGGAAGGAATTAATTTGTTTTTTCTTAAATTCACATTATTTTCTAATTAGATTAATTAATGATTGTGTTAAGGTGTTACTCACACATTTATTAATTTTGATGGGTGTACATGTGGCGAAAATCTAAACGATGTAATAGGAGATGTAACACCATTATGTAACAGGAGATTCCGACCCGAACTCGATACGTCAATAAAATTCATAAAAAATCGACACATCAGTAGTAAAAACTCTTCAATTTTTTAGGAATGTTTTGAATTTTTTAAAGTGGGTTAATTAACGTATTTTAGATATAATATTTTGGAAATGTTTGGGTTTATAGAAAGTTTTAAAATGTGGGAATTAAAATTAATTACCAATTTTAAATTAAAAAATGGTTAACTAATTCTACATGACCATAATAAGAATTATTAAATATAATGAATGCAATGATATTTGTGTCCACCAAATTTCGAATTTGGATCTAATTGTTTTACCATAAGTTAATTGGATTAATTAGCCTAAACACCTGTTGGAGTGTCTCTAGGAGTAACTCCCCCTTTATTTTCTAGGAGTAACTCCCCCTTTATTTTATGATCGATTTTTTTGACCTACTTTTCAATTTTCGATTTGAAAAAAAAAAAAATTGCCGTATATTACCTGGTTTATTTGTTCAGATTTAAAAAAAAATGCTTTGTTTTATTGGCATCTTATCAAATTTTTTAACAATATTTCAATGGGTTGGTCTGTTGCGGACTCGGGTGCATGTTGTGTAATCTAGTCCATATTGCACAGTTGTAATATTTTGCACTTTTTCATGACTTACGCTTTTTGGTAAAATGGTGGTGCACTTTTCAATTATTAAACTGTATAATAATATTTTTATTTACAATGACTTACACTTTTTAGGGTATGTTTTAAAATTCTACAAACAGCTTCCAGAATCATTTTATTTTGAAAAGCTGTTTTAGAGACAACTTTGAAAATAAGTGATTCTGAAAGCAGTAGAGTTTCAAAACACACGATATTGTGTTGCACTTTAGTTTAATAACTTACACTTTTCATTAAAAATTGTGATACTGACTTTCACTTTTTAATAATATTGTGTTGCACTTTTCACTAAAAAAAAATTTGTTACACTTTTCATTTATATTGACTTCCACACTAACTTATATATATTTTTTTAGTAAATATGATGTTGCATTTTTTGTTATATCGACTTACATTTTTTTAGTAATTTTGTGTTGCATTTTTTATTGAATAAAAAATTAAAAAAAAAAAGGGTAAAAAAAATAATAAATAAAAAGAAATGAAAAAAAATGAAGAAAAAGATGAAATAAAAAGAGTTTATAGGCAATGTAATTATTTTTATAATAATAATAATAAATTGGACTAAGGTGTACAACATGAACTCAAAAGTGTATACTAGATTAAACCTATTTCAAGAATTTGTTTTCTAATTGTTTCATCTCTCTTGTCAATTATGAAATTTAACCTCTCATCCACTAGTAGGGGAGGAGGATTAAAAAAAAATGAAAAAAAATGAAGAAAAAGATGAAATAAAAAGAGTTTATAGGTAATGTAATTATTTTTATAATAATAATAAATTGGACTAAGGTTTACAACATGAACTCAAGTGTATACTAGATTAAAGATTTTGTATGTATTTTCGTTTAATTATTTTGATGTTTTTTAAACTGCTTGAGATTTTTAAGTGCAATCATATCGAATAGTTTTGAAAGTCCTTAGTGTCAAACCACTTCCTCTTTTTGAGAAGGGAATAGTTTTGAAAACCCTCCAAGGTGACTACTGAGCTCGACCGCCATTTCTACAGATTTCAACATCTCCATCTTTGTAAGATTTTTAAGACTTCTTTTTAAGAGTGTTTTCTAGTCTTGTTGAAGAATGTTTTCTACATCCATATTTTTGTTTTATTTGTATAATCTAAATTTGGTTTTTTAATAATATTTTAATTATGATTTTCATATTGAATTTGTATAATAATTGGAGATAAAAACTTATTTCAAAGTTGCTATTTATTTGAATTCATTTTTATAATCATCTACTAACATTTGTGTGGTGAAAATTAATGGTAAAGAATTCTCTAAAATTATAGATTCATATTAAGAATATTTCAAAAACTTATTTTCCTTATTTCTTTTTATATTTTAGATATTTTTCTATTAAAATCACATTATTGCAGATTTCTTGAAATTTTAACCAAACAACCACCGTTAGTCAATTGACTACCCAATCTGAAAATAGGTAAATTTTGGTGACCAAATGTGATATTTTTCTTATTTGTATCCTTAAAAATATAAATAAATTAGAAACAATTTAAATAAATTGATATGAAAAATGGGATGAGTCCACCATATACATTTGCATCAATAGTTTCAGAAAATCTATGTAAATCAATAAAAAAAAAGTATATTTCACAATTTTTCACAATTTTGTCAAGGGTTGGTCTGCTATGGACTCGAGTGCATGCTGTGCACCCTAGTCCATGTGCACTTTTCAATTTACTGACTTACACTTTTTGATAAATGAGTAATAATTGAAAAGTGCAACACCATTGCCAAAAAGTGTAAGTCAGTAAACTGAAAAGTGCACATAGACTAGGGTGCACAGCATGCACTCGAGTGCATACTAGACTTTACCTTTTGTCAAGCATGTACTTTATGGATTTTCTAAATCCATCGACTTTTTAAAGTCCAAAAAAATTCAATAAAATTTCAATTGAATACACCCCCTTAGAAAATTCATAGAGTCCACGGAAAGTCTGACTGACTTTTTTTTAGAAAATTCATAGAGTCCACGGAGAGTCTGAGTGACTTTTTTTTATTGATTTATATGAATTTTCATAAACTTGACAAAATCGTGAAATACACTTTTTTTTTTTTTTTTATTGATTTCTAATATTTCACAATTTTTCATGCCATACGACTCACATAATAATAAAATACGGAATTCATTAATTTTGTGATAAAAAAAATTCTTAAAAAGATTGATAAAAAATGATTTAAAATATCCCAAAAAAAAAAAAAAAAAAAAAATATATATATATAAAAGCTATTCAATTAGCTTTTTCCTCATCTTAAAAAAAATCATTGGAATGAATTTAGGGATGAATGGAACAAAATAATAATCATTTTTATGATTGGTATAGTGTAGGAATGAATTTGGGAATAAAATGTAATACTCATAAATTGATTTTAAAATTATAATTATTGAGTGTTATTAAAAATAGGATATGTCTATTGTGCACTCAAGTAAATGGTGTACTTGAGTAGACTTTGACTGGTCAACGGTTGATTAGTCAAACTTTGACTTTTTTTTTTTAGATTTTTTTTTTGTTACAGAAAATTTATATTTTTCAATGTTATTTTCAGCTATATTAACATACACTTTTCAGTTATAATCATTAATAGATTATACATTTTTCAGTTATAATAACATACACTTTTCAGTTATAATAACATACACTTTTCAGTTATAATAATATACATTTTTCATTAATATAACATACATTTTTCAGTTATAAGAACATACATTTTTCATTAAAAACAATGTTGCACTTTTCAATATAGTAACATACACTTTTCATTTAAAAAACAAAGATGCACTTTTCAATATACTAACATACACTTTTTCAAAATAAAAATCGAAAAGAATATCGAAAAAAAATTCGAAAAAAAAATAGAAGTCAAAGTTTAACCGTTGACTGGTCAACGGTCAACTGTTGACTGGTCAAAGTCCACTCAAGTACACCATGTACTTGAGTGTATACAAGACTTTGGCTTAAAAATATATTATTATTTTAAATTATTATTATTATTTTTATTAATTTTAATATTAATTATTGTTAAAAATAAATTATTTTTATTATTAACATTTCAATAATTATTATTGGTTGGAGAGTTATTATTATTAATATATACTCTTATTATTTATTTTATTATTCATAATAAATATATATATTTGATATGAAAATAATAATTTTATTTTTAAATAAGAATATTGTCATTATTTTTAATATTAAATAAATTTAAACAATAATTTTATTATTTTATATTATTAAAAATAATATATTGTAGTATATATTATTTCTGTTTCGTGAAATTTTAAATCATTTTCTATGTTATTATATTTATTATTTAATATTATTGAAAAATATTAGTACGTATTCTCCTTAAAATTTAATATATTATTATTATTTATATTTTTTAAATTTATTATATTTTTTAAATTTTTGAGATTATATATTATATTAATTTTTTTATTAAATATAATTTTTTTTTATTAATTATTTATTAAAAATTGATTCCTTAGTTAAATTCATGGAGTGTGAAGGAATCACAATTTCATATTTTCCAAAAATCATACCCATCATAAAATTTAGAATACATTTATGAATTGTGATTCCATTCCTGTACTATTCCCCGTACCAATCATACCTAGGACCGAAAGTAATCATAATTTATTTCCTAATAAAGAATAATAATTTCTAAAATCAGGCAATCATTCGAATTAAATACTAATGAATGAAGATAATAAGATATCATCGGTTTATATCTCAAATTAAAGGGTTGCCGGGCGCGGCTAAAGGCACCCGGCGATCCTATGAGTACACCCAGGAGATAAAGACACACGCCAATCGGATGAGGACACCCACCTGAAAAAACCAAAAATGCCCTCTTCAAATAAAACCTTCCTCTTCCTCTCCCTTTCTCATCCTCTCTCTTTCTCAACAATTGAGACACCCACAGTCGCGCCGCCCTCCCCTGCAACCTCGTTCGCGGCCGCCCCCCTCCTCCCCACAGTCGCGGCCGCCGCCCTCCCTTCTCCCCTTCGCCGCGGCCGCCGCCCACCCCCTCCTCCCCTTCGTCGCGGCCGCCCTCCCTTCTCCCCACAGACGCGGCCGCCGCCCACCCCCTCCTCCCCTTCGTCGCGGCCGCCCTCCCTCCTCCCCTCGTTCGCGGCCGCCCCCCCTCCTCCCCTCGTTCGCGGCCGCCGCCAACCCCCTCCTCCCCTCGCCGCCGCCGCTAACAACAGGTAAGTTTAGGTTTAGAAAAAATTAGGGTTTTCTGGGAAAAAAAAATTAGGATTTTTTTTGAAGTTTGGGAATTATTTTCGAATATAGCGCGTTTGTTTTGGAAAAAAATTCGAACAACTTGAGTTTGTTTTGGGAAAAATTTCGAACAAGATGTTCGTTTTTTTTTTTCGGACAAATTTAAGTTGTTTTGAAATTTTTTTCGAACATATTGTGTTTGTTTTGGAAACAATTTCGAACAATTTGATTTTGTTTTGAAAATTTTTTCGAACAAAATGTTCAATCTTTTTTTTCGAACATATTGAGTTTGTTTTGAAATTTTTTTCGAACATGTTGAGTTTGTTTTGGAAAAAATTTCGAACATGTTTGTTTTGAATTTTTTTTCGAACATGTTTGTTTTGGAAATTTTTTCGAACAGTTGGTGTTTTGGATTAATTTTTGTTGCAATTTTGGAGTTTTTTTTGTTGAATGGTGGTGGTGGTATTGAGGTGGAGGTGGTGAAATAGAATGAGTAGGTGTACTCATCCTTATTTTTTTCATAATTTTAACCTAGGGGTATATTTGACATTTCACAGGTTTCGAAAGATTAAAAAAATGGTTGGTGGGTGTACTCATAGGAAATCTGGGTGCCTTTAGCCGCGCCCCAAATTAAAACCTATAATTTGTTTTTAAAAATAAAAAATTGGGCCAACAGTAGGTGCACATTCTAGCAAGTAGGCCCATATGAAGCCCTAATAAAAGCCCATCAACATAATATTTAAAAATAAAAACCCCATTTATAAATGCCTTTTTTCTTTTTGATTGTTGCCGCAGTTGATTGTATGCAACTCACTACTGTCAGCACCCTGTAGAAATTCCCATAATCGAAAGTATGATGCATTTATCGTTTTCACTTCGCAATTTCTATTCGAAATTCTCGCTTTACAGTTTCGATTATGTTTCTGGTTTTTATGCAAATATTGGTTAGGGTTATTTGAACTGGAACCTGTTGTTGATAATGTAAGGGTGTTGTTTTCTTCGTGATAGGAGCAAAAATCGCGCCGTGGATATATGTTTTTTAATTTTATGTGTTAAATTGTGATATGATTTCGAATATTTTTCGAGTTTTTTAAGTTTCGATTATGTTTCTGGTATTTTTGCACATATTGGTTAGTGTTATTTGAACTGGAATCTGTAGTTTATGTCTCGTAATGCATGAATGTTGTTTTCGTCGTGATAGGAGCAAAACAAAGCTGCGTTGATTTGCCTTTTATTTTATGTGTTATGATTGTATTGTTATTGTGATGTGTTTTCGAATGATTTCAAGTTTTTTTAGTTCGTTTTATTTAATGTAATTTTAATTTCATTCTTTGTATGTGGAGAATGTTGACCTGGAATATGGTGTAGGTTTTTGATCAGATGGAAGGAGGAGAGAGCTTGCTAGACACTCTTTTTGACGAGGAAGGCTTTGAGGATGCCCAAGATGTTGAAATGCTTGATGTTGAAGAAGGCGAGTTAATAGAACAGAGTACAAAGAGTAAAGAAGGAGAAAGTTCTGCTGCTGGTGATAATAAAGGAAATCAAGAATCTAACAGGCCAAATTCGATAAATAAGAAGAAGAAAAAGAAAAAAAAGCGAAAGAGAGGCATCGATTCTGACCCAAATGTTACCAATATCAACAGGTTTGATTTCTTTTTATCATCATTGTATTGGTTAATTTATGATATATTGATATTCTTTTCGTACTTTGTCGTTTCCACAACTATTTGTTTATATGGGATGACCACCTTTTGAGACATGATCTATCACTAAAATCTTTTCTTATATATACTCACATGCCACTTGCTAATTTATTTTGATTGCTATGCTATGGTCTGTCACTTTGGTATCTTATACGTCTTACATTTATTGATTCAATTGGTATATTCATTACTGTTTCACATTTTGCTGCTGCTGCTGCTTTGTAAAATTGTTAATTTTTCCTTGCTTTGCTTTCACATTGCAGTAAGTGTTTTGTTTTTATGACATTTTGCCAGGTTTGTTTTGGATGCATGCAAGCGTCTGCGAGAGAAAAAGTCTTATCTTATGTATACTGCTGTTGGCTGTCTGGGTGTTGCAGCTTTAAGCGATCTCGTGAAGGAGGTAAATTAACATAATTATGCATAAGTTCTTGCTATCTTGCTCATGAAATTTGACTGTTTTCTGATATTACAAACTGCCAATGAAATTTGTTGATGAGTGCTTAATGTCTGTAGTTATCTCGTTTATCTATTTTTGGTCATTTAGAGTTGTTTAACTGTTGATTTATTGACAAAAAGGTGGTAAGAAGAGCACTTAACTTGAGGGCTTTGTTGCACCTCAAATTCTACACTAGCTAAGGTCTGCAACTAAAATAAAAGAGAAACAATAGGTAGCCGTCACTTCTTTTGTGGATTTTGTGTAATGTTATGCGACCTTCTTCATGATTAATCATTCTTTGACATTTTAATCCAGTGAAGTACATTCCAGATCCCCGATGATGGTCATAAGTGACTACATCAGATTTCATTTTTGGATGAACATTGGTATGTGTTTGCGTGCTTATGTTTGTAAATCACTAAATCAACACGTATCTTGATTAAAGGTGAGACTCTGGTTAGGTGTCTAACAAAATGCTCAATCTCCAATTCACATCCTATTCTGATCCTCAATATCATCACCCTTCAATCGCAGATTCTTCTGGAAGTATAAGTTCTTGCTATCTTGCTCATGAAATTTTGATCTGAGATAGCTTGTTCGTGAGACTACTTCACGATTCCATTAATATAGGTAGACTCAAATGGCCCTTTTCTGTAATACCTCTAACTTGTATACCATGGTAGAATATCATCGAAACCTGTCTAATTTCAGCCTGTTATCAATGATATCCTACCGTAAGCAGTTATTTGGAGTGACCATTGGATTTGTGGGATAAGAAGAAAAATAATCCTGCAGTTATTTGGAGTGACCATTTGAGTACAGAGTACAATAGATAACTGAAAATTTTAATGATCGAATCAAGAGTCAGCGGAATGGGGGTTCAATCACTATTTATAAAACCAATTAAACTTGTATATGTATTACTTACCTACCTAACAATTAGATTATCCAAAGTATTGTTTCTGACTTCATGATGTTACTTGAGAGTGGTCTGCTTATTTCAGTAATGCAAATACTTTTGTCGTAAGGATTAGACTCAGGTGTGTAGATTTTGCATATTGGATTTCTTCAAAACATTAAAACCCTTCATTCGGTGATATTTGTGATCTTAATCCACTTGGACAAGATTGTTGTTTCCCCTTTTTTCTATTTTTTTTCCTTTCCGGATTTAGCCAGCTTAACGTCGTAGACTGTTAACATGAAAAACAACCTTCTAGGTTGATGCAATTCAGGCCTGTGGAGGTCAGAAGACTGCCGATGGGAAGCGTTTTCGAAGTGGTGGCGGCGTATTGTGGAATATTATCAAAGTACGCGATCCAAATGCTTACAAAGAGATAATGACTAAAGGAAGAGATTTTGAGGTATGTTTGATTTCTATATGATGTGAATGCCGTTGTTATTATTCGTTACTTGCTAATTTGTTTTTAATTTCTAGTTGAATTCTCCCTGGTCAAGGATAGGAACATTGTGTGAGTGGACGTGAGTGTCGTTTCTTGGAGACATACATTCAAATCTACAATTTCCCCGAGTTCACCATCCATCCCCTTTTCATTTAAATTTTATTGGTCACTCGTTAATCCTACAAATACATGCTTGTGAACAAAGGAGATGCATGCAGTTACAAATTAAGACAATCGTGTATTTATTTAATGCTCGAGTGTAGGCGAAGATTGAAATTTTGTCGGCCTAATGCTTTACGTAAATTATATGGTTTACGTGAATAGTGTTTTAGGAGTCGCAATTTTGATTTTCCATTTATTTTGGGTGAAGCTGTTCGTGTAAAATAAATTTAACTGTTTTATTTATTGAATTTTGCAGAAGCAATTCAAGTTGCAAATTCAAAGTAATCAACAACCTAAGCAACGGAGAGAAGCTACTTCAAACAGCGTCTCTCCCCCTGCTAATCAGATGAAGGATAATCCATCAGATAGTTTGGGGCTTATTCCTCGTGATCAAATCCAAACAGATCCTGATCCTTCGACTGCTGTAAAGAAACGTGTATCTGTTCATGAGCGTATACGAGTACCTGTTTCATATGATGATCTGCTTGGTGAAGAGGATCACAAAGATGAATTACCTCGACCCGAATAGTAAGCTGCTTTTTTTAGAATGCCAGCAAACCATTTTTTCTCGTTTTCTCTTCAGAATGATTTAGAGCGAAGATGAAAACATATACGTTTTGTTACTTTCTTCTTCGTAAAGGAGTTAAAGCTAATTCCCAGTTTGCTCAATCCTTGCTTTCTATTTTATTTTTTGTATAGAATTTGAAGATTTTTCGCTGCTCAGTGAAACTAAACTTAAATTGCAGTAAAAAAATAGTCTATATCGATAGATATTGTTATTTATTGAGGCCAAATAGACAACAAGATTGTACAGAAGCCCAGGAAAATACATATACACTATAAATTTATAATCATACATATGTTGTTACTTTTGCAAGAAGAGACAAATGACTGTACAATCATCCCTCTTTGTATTAGGAAACTTCTGTTTCCATGAACTAACAGCTGCGTCCACCACTGCTTCCGCCGCTGCCTCTTCGCTTGCACTCGATACTATCGACATCACTTGTTCGTTACTTAGCACATCCCACACCTAAAGAAAAAAAAGTACTATTATAAGCCTTTCTCTCTTTGAAAAACAAATGTTAAAATGTACGAGCAATTGCCTTACCCCATCACATGCTACTACGAGAAACTCGTCGTTTGGAGATAGACGATGGTAGGTAACATCGGGTGTGCAAATTATACCGTTATTTTTCAACACAAAATCACCAAAAGCACGAGACATGGCAAGCCCCGGAGTATCCGATTGGGGCAACCAAACTCGTTGTATATGTGGTTCTTCTTTCAGTGCAAGCACTCTGCCTTTACACTTTCTTATTCTCTCTGCTTCAGCTGAAACATAGCATTTTTCAAAATTCAGAATTTAATTGAAAAATGCTACATATAAACAATTTACTTACATGACACTCCAGGCTTGAGGTCAGTAGTTAACTGAGCAGCTATGATCCCCGTCTCCGTCCTCGTCCCTAGAACTACTCGGGAGTCGCCAAGATTCGCAATAACAAGATCATCACCCTAATAAACACGGTTTTGAATTTTTTTTTAAAAAATCGACGATAGTACAGTAAAAAAATTCTGGTTCCGTCCTTGTACCTGTTTGATGACAACAGCAGCAGTGGTTCCACTGCATGAGGTGTCCAAACTAGCAATATACTTCACTTGTTTGTCTACCACTTTAAATGAACTCAAACAAGCCTTTTTCCATTTAAGGAAATTCTTGGTTGATCCAAATTGCTCACTTTCTAATATAGTGGGGATAGAATGGTCTTTTTCCATGTAATTCCTGTGGCTTAGAAGCATACTTGGCAATTTGTTTCGGACAATATTGCTCACTATATGTCCTTTTTCGCCATGTCCATCAAAAACCGCACAAAGGATTCCATTTTCAACTCCATAACCCTAATTAAAATGATGAAAAATAAATAATTATTGTATAGAAAATCCTAAAAATCACACAAAAAATCCCCCAAGGAAAAATATTATTTTTGCTTTCGGATCACCCCACTTTCATGAATTGAATTTCATCTTTGTTAGGTTTAAAACTCAATTTCTTTGTCAATTCGCTGACTATGACTGATTAGTAGGCAGTTTTAAAAGTTAACATAACAAATAAAAAGAGAAGATGTCATACCAACCTAAAATCAGCTACTAATTGATCAAATCACAAAAATATTGAATTTTGAAAGTTAACAGAACGAGGTTTAATTTGAAAAAGTGGCTACAACCGATTATTTGGTTTATTTTTTTCAATTGGCGGGCTACAACGGATTAGTAACCAGTTTTAAAAGTTAACATGACAAAACAAAAAGAGAAGGTGTTATACCAACCTAAAACCAGCTACTAATCGATCAAATGAAAAAAATATTGAATTTTGAAAGATAACAGAACGAGGTTCAACTTAACAAACATACTGAAAAAAAAAAATTTGCCTAAAATGAAACATATGTACCTTGTAAATAATAGCACAATCTTGATTTAATCCTTTGCTTCCTTTAAGAGAATATGCTGATCCAATTTCTTGTGATTCATTGGTAACAATTCCTGTATAATATGCAACACTTTCTTGGCCAAAAGAATCTTCATTTATTTCTTCTCTATATTGAATTGACCCACAAATTCCCATTTTGTTCTTGTTGTGCATATTCTGCAGATTCCAAGAATCCCAATATATAAGGAGTTGGGGGCCAAGGAATATGCAGTTTGGTTAATTTAATAATTATTTTTTAGAATAATTCAGCCTTACAAAGAGTTGAAACTTAACACACAATCTTGATAAAAAATTTAGTTGATTTTTTAATAAATGGGGGGACATTTTGTTAAGATGAGAAAATTAAATATTACCCAAAGATTCATGTCAAAGGGCATCCTATGTGTATTAATGTAGGATGGAATAATATGTGACAAGGTTTTATGTTGTAAGTTGTAACCAATGGAAACTAATCAGGGTGTTGACCATTTCTCAATGTATGTGTATCAATCTTGCGTACGAGTCATGCTAATATTATTTGTATCGTTTCAATTAATTTTTTCAGATGTCCCCAAAGGGACCTAATCAGGGTGTTGTCATTTTCAATACAAATTAATTGTTTTCTTTTCAAATTTATCCCTTAAAATGAAAAAAATACTTGGATAAATGTGTTTTTTTTAATGAAGAATACAAGAGCAAAATGAGAACTTAGAGGATGTTTGTTTTGAGATGGAAAATCCGGATTTGGAATTTTGAAACTCCACCCCGTTACAGTTTGGGATTTTGATTCAGGATTTCAAAATCCCACCCTGTAACCTTATAAAAGTCAACTCTATAAATACCTACAAACCCTATATAAACACCTGTAAAACATATACTCCTATACTATAAAGTTAAATTCTACTCTACATAAATTCTAAAACAAACACCAAACATAAAAAGTATTATGATTTTGAAATCCACCAAATTTTAAAATTCGAATTTCAAAATTCTCAAAATCTCAAAACAAACATCCCTTAGTTATTTTAATTAGGAAGGAGTAATAGATCGATTTGAATTGTGTAATTATTTATTTTGTTGATTATTTAATCAAATTTAATTGAAGTATGAATATATAGGTTGAGTGTAATTAAGAACCTCAATTGCTGAGTATGTAACGTCCTGTAAAAGACGTGTTTAATTATCATAGCAATTCAATTATTACACGAAATACATATTTAAACAAATGACATATTGTGGGTTTATAACACGAAAAATTATTAAACAAATTAATTCTGAAGTACTCCTTCAAAGGGCAACTTTTATTTTACAAAATACTACTCCATAAAAAGACTATATTTTAAGCTGTAATTTTTGTATGAAACTCAATATTAAATTATAATATACTAATCAATCGGTAACAAATCAGTTTTCACTTAAAAAGAATTGATTTCATACATTTTTTATGTACCCATAGGTACTATATTGAATTTGAATCAGATTTCGGATTAAAATATATTGATTGACGACCTCCATTATGTTATTGCTAGTAAATACCACTATTTTTTATTTTGGATCTTCTCTTCACAAAAATTAGGAAGTAAAACCAACAAAGATTTTTTTTTTCAATTCATCTCTGGACTTATTCAAGAATTGTTTTTAATCCTATCCGTGGGAGTCAATAGAAAAGGAAAATTCCTTAAGGAGTTAATTGATAGTTTGGCATTAATGGATGGTAATGGACAGTAAGATTGGTCTCCCAAATTAGTCAATGGTTGAATTGAATATTGAGACTGAATAAAAAAATCTCAGATTTTTCATTTAATTCTATTGAACTCGACCTGACATGACAGACTCATTCACAAGTTAAGTTAAACTCATATTTATGTTTGTCAATGTAATCGAGCCAAGTTGAACTGGACAAGAGTGTGATAACCATTACATAACAGTACACACTTGATGTACGAGGCATTTTGCCTTTGAGACATCAAAAATTGCATTAGATTAGGTCGAGCGATTTCACATATGACAATAAAAGGTAGGTTGTATAAAAGATAAAGAAAAAGAAACATACCAAAAGGTATGTTAAGGAAATATACACTTTTCAGTACAACAAAGCAAAGTCTAAAGTAAACAAAAATACAAGTAAACCAAACTATATATGATCGATCAATAAGGCAGGGACCCAGGCAGGATCAAGAATCGGTTGTTCTTCATCTTCTTCCAGAGACAGATCACAAAGTTGATCTTTCATGGCTAAAACAAACTCTCAAACGAGGAGAGGGAAGCAAACTCTCAAGCGAGGAGAGGGAAAATCGTAAAGATCGTGGGCCGAACTCACGAAACTCGAGGAAAAACTGCAAACCACAACGAGAAACAGAGCGGGAAGACTAAAAAAACTGCTGGCAAAATTTCATGAACAAATCAACGACCGAAACTCGAACACATGTTGAAACGAAACCTCAACCATCGCCAAAATTGGATTGGCTTGAATCTCATAAATGAAGCACCACACAGAATCGAAAACCTCAAGCAGGTTGCCGGAGACAGACCGCCAAAAACCTTGCGAAACACACCGCGAAACACGAACGACGTCAGCAGAACCGATCGCTGGAATCAATCGCGAAGAGCGGTTGCACGCAATTAACAGATCCAAGAACCTCGAATCGTCGACGCTCAAAATGAAATAACCGCCGACAAAGAGCGTGAGGAGCTAACCGCCGACGAAGAACGTTGAATCGCGAACATAAATTTCCAGCAGCAAACCAAATTTAATCAGAAATTGCCGAAATGAACGCGAAAAAATCTGAATTGATGAATAGAAATCGCCACAAACAAACTGCTTACAAGCACTGCTTACAAGCCAAAGGGTTAACACGCGAATTAAGATGACCACTCGTGAACCAAGATGAAAAAATTGAAAACCGTGACGGTGCGTGTAAATCGCACTCACACTATCACTATGTGTGAGAGATTTCACATATGAAAGTAAACTTAAATCACTCCAAAAATAATCTATATAGATACCATTATTTATTGAAGCCAAAATAGCCTTCAAGATTGTACAGAAGCCCAGGAAAATACATTATACATTATAAATTTATATTTATAATCATATATTTGTTGTCACTTTTGCAAAAATAGACAAATCACTGTACAATCATCTCTCTTTGAATTAGGAAACTTGTGTTTCCATGAACTAATAGCTGCATCCACCACTGCTTTTGCTGCCGCCTCTTCACTTTTCGCACTCGATACTATCGACATCACTTGTTCGTTACTTAGCACGTCCCACAACTAAATAAAAAAAGTACTATTATAAGTCGTTTTTCTCTTTAAAAAAGAAAAAAAAAAATGTTAAAATGTACGAGCAATTTCCTTACCCCATCACTTGCTACTACGAGAAACTCGTCGTTTGGAGATAAACGATGGTAGGTAACTTCGGGCGTGCAAATTATGCCGTTATTTTTTAGCACAAAATCGCCAAAAGCACGAGACATGGCAAGCCCCGGAGAGTCGTCATAGGGCAACCAAACTCGTTGTATATGTGGTTCTTCTTTTAGTGCAAGAACTCTACCTTTACACTTTCTTATTCTCTCTGCTTCACCTGCAACATAACATTTGATTATTTTTTGCGAAAAGTCAAATCAGCCTATCTAGTTGGAACAGAAGTAAGTACATATACAAGAAAATTAACTTTTAGTGACAGCAATCTTGTCATTATAGCTTCTAACTAAAAACCTTTAATGACAGGAATTAACTTTTAGTGACAAATCCTGTCATTAATTCTCAATTTTCTGTCACTATATACTTTTAGCTAGAGAAGCAATAATGAGAGAATTTTTGTTACTAAAAATCAGTTTTCTTGTAGTGATAATTTACTTACATGGCACTCCAGGTTTTAGGTCAATAGTTAATTGAGTGGCTAATATTTCCGTTTTCGTCCTCGTCCCTAGAACTACTCGAGAGTCGCCAAGATTCGCAATAACAAGATCGTCGCCCTGTTTGATGACAACGGCGGCAGTGGTCCCACTACATGAAGTGTCCAAACTAGGAATATACTTCATATGTTTGTCTATAGCCTTAAATGAACTCAAACAAGCCTCTTTCCATTTAAGGAAATTCTTGGTTGATCCAGATTGATCACTTTCTAATTTTTCATTTTTTCCCGAATATCGCGGAGATGGAGATAGAAGGGTATTTGCAAAGGAATTCCTGTGGTTAAGAAGCATAGTAGGCAAACTATTTCGGACAATATTGCTCACTAAATGTCCATTTTTGCCATGCCCATCAAAAACAGCACAAAGGACTCCATCTTCAACTCCATAACCCTAATTAAAATGATGAAAAATAAATAATTGTTGAATACAAAATACAAAAAAACATAAGAAAATTTGCATATTTTTGCTTTTGGGTCATTCCACTTTCACGAATCGACTTCGTTTCGTTAGAAGTAACCAGTTTTAAAAGTTAACACGACCAAAAAAAAAAATCAGACCAACCTAAAATCGATTATTGTACCCTGAATTTTAAAAGTTAATAGAACGAATTGAAAAAGTGGAATGCACTAAAAACAAATAATAACAAACTTTCTTGTCAATTGAAGAGTTTTAAACGTTAACATGATATCAGCCTAAAACTAGCTACTAACCGACAATTGTATTTCGTCACATGACAAAAATATTGAAACGAGATTCGATTCGAGAACTTAAATCATACCTGGTAAAGAATAGCACAATCTTGATTTACTCCTTTGCTCCCGGTATGAGAATAAGTTGATCCAATTTTTTGTGATTCATTATTAATAAATCCTGTGTAATAAACAGCACTTTCTTTGCCATAAGAATCATCATGTATTTCTCTAGATTGAATTGACCCACAAACTCCCATTTTCTTCTATCTTTATGAGTTTTTTTTTAATTTCTTGTTGTGTATATACTTTAGAATCAAAGTATCCCAATATATAGGAGTTGGGGGACCAAGGAATATGCAGGTTGATGGATTTAATTATTATTAATTTAGAATAATTGAGCCTTAAGAGAGTTGAGAATATAATCTTGATCAATAATTGAGTTTATTTTATTAAAATGAGAAAATTAAATATTATTTTAGGATACCCCAAGATTCATTTCAAAGGGCATCCGATGTGTAGTTACGTGGGATTGAATAATATGTGACAAATAGGTTTTAAGTTGACTTCCAATATTATTTAAGGCACAAGTTTCTACATAAAAAAAAATGCTTAATTACAAATTAAATCAACACCTTTTATTTATTTGGGATTTAAATTGCAAATAAAATTATCAACTTTAAATATTGTTATAATTAATTTATTTAATAATAAAAATCTATATATTTTAAGTTATGATTTTTATATGTTTTAATTTTATAGTAACAGAATATTATATTATTATAAAATTAAAAATATTATATTATTATAAGATAAAAAAATATGTTACTATAAATTTAAAATATTCTGAACACTTCATTTTTTTTTGGAGGCGAAGAAAATTTAAATACTAAGTACTTATAATATAAATGGATAACAATTACATCAACTTTACCACCTATACATAAGTAGATTGAGTTGACTTTAGGAAATAACCTATCACAATTTTTTTTCTTTTTCTTCCTCTCATATAAAAACTATAATATTATGATGATTGGTCTAAATTTTGTAAGGATCTTGTCAAACTTGAATTCAATAAAAAAAATGCACTAATTAAGGTTCGACTTCATTGGAGGGACCTTGAGGCTTGGAAGAAAAAACAGATGATAAATTGATAAAATATTTTTATTTTCCAGGTTATATAAGCTCTGTTTATATTGATATTTAATTGCCACACTCTTTGTCATCGTCATATCATTATTTTTTTTATTATAGTAGATAGCTTTTCAATTATTTGGAACGTTAAGGCTTAGTCGACATTTTTATTTATAACAATTTGAATATTTGTCAACAAGAAAATGACAACCCAAAAATAAAATAAAAATAAAGTCACCTATTATGCAAATACACAGACTTTACATAGTCTGGAAAGGGCAATAATATTGACTTCAATAATATTATTCAAAAAAAAAAAAAATAATAATATTATTCAATACTTGTCTTATAAGACTTTGATGATAACTTATTTGCATCTTCTTACACCACATATTAAATTATTCAACTTTAGAGTAATTAATTGGTATGAGATGGACAATGATTTTTGTCGAATCCATTTTCGAACCCGTTATACATAAATATTTATATAAATTTACATGTATTATTAATTAAAAAGTCAAACGGGACGGGTCTCGAGTCTGAATTTTCTGACAGAACGGGTCCTGATCCGATACAGACCCGCCAATGGTTGTAAAACATTTTTCATTCATGCGTATATAATTTGTGGGAACATTTTATTTAAGAGGATAAGCTAAGGTTTATTACGTGAGAATTGATAAGTATATGAAATTGTTGTAGTTATCAACATACATATATCAAATTAAAATTGCAAATACCAGATAGATGGGCAGCTAAGTAAGTGTGTAGCTGTAGCATTTTAAATTTTATTTGGTTAGACTAAATTGATAAGGTAGTGCTTATCACAATCTCATGTATTATTATTTTTCAGGTGAAATTATAGTATTATATTATATGAAGAATATCGAATCATTATCGATGTAATTCCATCTCATTTTTTGGATCAGATTATCCACTCATCACCTGAAAACAATTGAGTTGTTTAAGAGTAAGATCATGGTAAGATGAAGGAATATACTTACTAATTCATGCATCTTATCTATCTTAATTTCTTCCATTAATATATCAAGAGTCTTAAGTCCAATAATGCATCTAATTTTTGGAATTTAAAATCAAACCAATTGAAAATTGAAATACACGCATATATCGAACAACAACATTCTCGAATGAGATCACCTGTTCCACTTTTCATGTTACATTAGTATTCCACTCTTCTGAATTTTTAACAAAATTTGAAACAGGTCTCATCTGAGATAATGCACACTACTAATTTAATCACAGAATGAAATGACAAGAGTCGCAAACTAAATCCATTTCTTTTTTCAGAATAGTATTCATAACAGTTGACACTACGATACAGAGGAGCAAAGATAAGGACGAATTCACATACACATACCGGCATTTCTAATTCTAGTGCAGATACGGATTGACCAACAGCAAAAGGAGATCACAACATAAAGTCTCGTTTTCTTGGCTAATGAAATTTGACCTCATTAAGTGAGGACAATAGCCCCTTCGTCCCCTTGCGATGAGTCGGGTGCAGAAGACTTCTTTATCAAAGGCTTGGGCAAATCGAAGTCATTCTGAAAGCAGCGTTGCTGAGGGTGACATAGCAGCTTGCACATGTCACGGAAAAGGGCACGTGTCAACCCTTGACCACTCTCAAATATATACCCCTCAAACTCACTAACATGTTCGAGGGCTTCAACCAGGGTATCGTACACAATTTGTGGACAATTATCGGGTCCAGGTTTGTCGTGAAGATACATAACATCCATGGTGAAGAGCTTCAGATTTGAAGGCAACTGATATATTGGTTTCATAGATGACCTACAGTAGATAAAGACCTGAAACAACAGAATAAAGGTGAAGATTATTAGGGAGCCAAAAACGAGAGAACAAAAAATTAATGAATACTATCGGGATAAACTCAAAGAATAGATGAACACTCACTAGTCTCTTTACAGATCCTTCAATGAAATGTTATTTTTAATGAACGAAAGATTGAGTACAATTCAACGAAAAAATGCAAGAACATAAATTCACCATTGATAGCTGTCTCAAAGAAACAAAAAGGAGGTTCCATTTTCAAGTTCCACCAAAAGACTAGCAGTATAAGAACATAAATCGATCATTTGACAGTGGTCAGAAAAACATAGAATGGGAATTCCAGTTAAACCCTATTCTTTCTTTTCTCAAAAAGACAGGCAAACAATTCAATTCATTTTTCTCCCCCTTCTGCATAATACTAAGTTTTATGTGATATATCAGATATATCAAAAAGAGAAACAAGCAGTTAGTAAATAGAATCCATTTTCGTACCACTTTTGCATAATGAGTTCTATGAGAACATTGATCCCACAAATATCCAGAAATCTAGTAACCCAAAGTAAGAAATTTAACTTTCCTATAATTTCCAGGCAGCCTTTATTTTGTTGGGGGAGGGCGTGTGTGTGAGGGGATTAGCTTGCTCAATGTAAAAAAAATCAAGAGAATATCTAGTTCAGCTCACTCAAGACTGCTCACCAATCGGAATATCCGATTTTGTGCACGAGATTTCTTCGCCTCATGAGTTGCTACTTTAAATAGCTGAGTGAGATCTGCTTGACTGGGTGATGAATCCACAATGATACCTCGTAAAGCAGCAGATGCTGAGTCGACTTCACTACTGAACTCTTTTCGGAGCTTTACAAATAAACAGGAGAAAATTAGACCCACGTGCACAAATTAAAGTAGCATCACTAATTCAATTGCTGGGGAAATGAGACATAAATATTGTGTTCGAGAAAGGCGCTTCTGGATTGAAAAGCACATGCACATCTCTTAATTAGTGCATCTAACGGCACAAATCAATTTCAGTCAAATCAAAATAGGAGTAACTGGCAGAGTCTATTGTGCAGAGAACTCTCAACTCTCCATTAACAAACAACACATAGCCTCTCTAGCATGCATGGATCACACCCACCAGGGGAGAAGAATATACCTGCCAATCTATAGCTACTCATTGGCAAAGATACAAACTTCAAAGTAGAGAGAACGTGAGGAAATCTTCTTAGCGGTCCATAAGTTCATACCATGACACAGAAAGAGAAAGAACTGCAACTTAAGATGGGGCATGCAGCTAAGTAATGTAATATCATGCTCACTGGAACGACAATAGTGCATAAATCATACTCCCTTCGTCCCATAATAACTATCACACTTTCCTATTTAGGACATCCCACAATAACTGACACACTTAAAATGAAAAACTCTTTATAAACTTCACCCTCACAATATTCACAATTTTACACAAAGTGTGGTTACTTTTGGACCCATACAAACACACAAGTCAACTCATTTATTTAATTTATACATAAAAGTTTACAACATTACTCTTTAAAACCCTACTCATTATTACACATACTTAATATGTGTGCCCACATAGCATCTGCCTAGGCACATTTCACTATTTCAGTACACATCCACCATTTATACTATGCACCGCCATTTGCTTAAAAACAAGGCAGAAATCACAAGGTATATCAAGTAGTTTTATATTCTTTCAATATCTTAGAAGCTAAACATGCAAGATGAAAGCTATAATAGAACGTTTACTCAATAACACGAAAACAAACAAACACATACACTAACTCTCCCTAGGGATTGGAACTTCACTTGGCCTTTTCTAAGGAGATCGGAGGCTCGTTGATGAATAATCTATCACCCTACACACATGCTGATGAAAAGTGAAAAACCCTAAGTTAAATATTAAACCTCTCCAACCAAATTAACAGTATAAACTGTTTCTTAATAGTTTTATGCCATAGAAATGCAGGTAAGATACTAAAACAATCGAGAAATGAATACCCAATATGTCGATTTGGCAAAGGCGCAGAAGGCAAAACGGTGATCGGGATTGATGGTAAGTTTAGCATGGACGAATAGCATAACAGCCTGCTTAATTGACTCCAACCTGGTGTAAGGCCGTCCATTAGGGCCGTTTACCTTCATCTCCACCATCGTTTCCGGGCCCGCATCGATGCAGAAAAGTATATCTTCATTTGAAATTCGGACCGCCGGAAGTGCGTATCCTCCGCCGCCCTGTCCCGGCGGAGATTGAGAGTCTACTCGCGGTGCGTTCGTGCTTCGGAACTCTGTAACTTCCATCTTTGGGGGTTTCTAGTTATTCCTCTGTCGATAAATTTTGGCTTCCAATTGGGTTTCGTCGCAACAATTTTGGGGGCGATTTTGTCATTTGAAGACAGATGAAGGGTATGTAAAAAAAAAAAATGCTAGTCTTTGGTGAAACAGTCTCACAAAATAAGAAAAACTTTTATATAAAAAAAGTGATAATGTTTGAGTAAAAAGTGATACTCCCTCCGTCCCATATTTGAAGACTCAAACCAATTGGACACGGATTTTAATGAATGAATTGTTTATGAAAAAATCTTATATGCACCGTGTGCACAGATCCCTTTTCTGTGCACACGCTTTTTTTACCGTTTTTTCTACAAATTCTTCCCCCTTCTTCTCTCTTCTCCTCTTCTCTCTTCTTCTTTCTCCTTCTTTCTCTCTCTCCAACGCGACCGAGGGGCGGGTTCCGAGGGGAAACAGAGGAGCCACTGGAAGGGGTGGTGCGGGAGCGCCGCCACAGCCACCGCGTGTCGCGGATTTCGGCGGTGGTGGAGAGGAGAGTGCCGGCGAAGATGGTGGCGGAGATGAGGGAGGAGGAGGTGGAGGAAGACGGCGACGGAGATGTAGAGTGAGATTGATGTGGAATCTGGAATCGAATTTTCATCCTCCAATCATAATAAGTAAGACTGCTCTTATTTATATTCCATCATCGAATTTAAACTCTGATTTTGCTGAGATTTTTTCTTATAGAAGAAAAATGAGAAATTAATGTACATACGTTATATCTCGGTCGGGCTTTCTATATTTTATTCAATAATAGCACGCTTTGTAAGTGGAGATTCAGTTCTGCCCTGTTATGCCTAATCAATCCCTGTAATTCTGTGAAGTTATTATTGAAAAGTGGAAAATTTATTATTGAAAAGTGGTGTATATTTTAATTGAAAAGTATAATTTGTATTATTGAAAAGTGGTGGATATTTTAACTGAAAAGTGTAATTTTTATTATTGAAAAGTGGTGGATATTTTAACTGAAAAGTGTAATTTTTATTATTGAAAAGTGGTGGATATTTTAATTGAAAAGTGTAATTTTTATTATTGAAAAGTGGTGGATATTTTAATTGAAAAGTGTAATTTTTATTATTGAAAAGTGGTGGATATTTTAATTGAAAAGTGTAATTTTTATTATTGAAAAGTGGTGGATATTTTAACTGAAAAGTGTAATTTTTATTATTGAAAAGATATTTTAACTGAAAAGTGTAATTTTTATTATTGAAAAGTGGTGGATATTTTAACTGAAAAGTGTAATTTTTATTATTGAAAAATGGTATTTTAATTAAAAAAGAAGATCACAAAATTATTTTAATTAAAAAAAAAATATTTCAGGACACAGGTTTATTGAAAAGTGGTATTTTAATTAAAAAAGAAGATCACAAAATCATTTTAATTAAAAAAAAAATATTTCAGGACACAGGTTTATTGAAAAGTGGTATTTTAATTAAAAAGGAAGATCACAAAATTATTTTAATTAAAAAAAAAAATATTTCAGGACACATGTTTTAAACCTGTGACCTTATATCCGTTTCCAAGTATCATAACCACCAGTCCAGCGGTTACTTTGTTGTTGAAAATTCGCGTTTTTGTGTCTTATAGTTGGTCACTGGTCGCATAGGGTGCACGTGCACCCTATGCACAAGAGACCAACTCATTGTTTATTAATATTGTGTAAAATAAAGTGGGAGTAGTAAAGACTTTTCAACTTTATAAATAGTAGTAATAAAGTTGTTTGTTAGTGTAATAAAGTAGTGGCATTTGTTGTAATATTGTGATATTTTAAGGGGAGTGTTTAAAAGTGTTTTTACTATACCTTCAAGTATGGGACACCCAAAATGGTAAAATGTGCCTTCGAGTATGGGACGGAGGGAGTAGTGTTTAAGTAAAAAGTGATAGTCACTTTTGTTAAAAATATTATCACTTTTTTTTACAAACCAAAATCTGGAAAAAATATGAGTTATCCTGTCCAAAATTTTGAAATATGGGTTAAAAGAATCCGTCTCACAGAAAAGGATCGGTGAGACGGTCTCACACTAGTTTTTGCAAAAAAAAAAAAAAAAATCATTGGTGAATTTAAAATTGTGGAAAAAAAGGAGGGAATTTATTTATTTATTTTAGAGGGAAATGGTATCGACCCAATTCGGCATCTCGTCTCCATTCCAATCATTAGGAAAAGACGAGTTATAAGAAAAAGTAGGTAATCTATGTGCTCTCTTATTTAAGCTCCACGATGCGTATGACATACATTGCACACTACGATTTCCTTCATTTTCTTTCAGGCTGCGTTTGGTTGGGTGGATTTGGGCCTATGGATTTCAAATCCACAGCTCAAATCCATTCCACGTGTTTGAATTATAAGTGGATTTCAAATACTTAGATTTGTGTCCACACACTTTTTAGTTAAATCCTCACTAAAACCACGTCATTTGAGATCCATCTATTTTTAAAACATTTCATTTGAAATACCTTCTCAAATCAAATCCCTCCATCCAAACGCAACCTAATATCTTCTGCACATACCTTACTTCAAAACCTTCATAGTGAGCTCCTCGATTAATAACTGCAACAACATCCTTAGAGTCCGTCCTGACCTTGATCCTCGAAATATGCCTGGTTATGCACGCGTCCAAGCCTGCTGCTACAGCTGCCAGCTCCGCACCCATAATCGTACTCAGTGGGGCATCATGTGACAACCCCATAGACTCCTAATTGGTCAATTAGGATAAACCCCACTCCGTACAGATTGGACTCTATTTGAAGGCCCGTTCGTAAATGTGAAACTTTATTGATGGATATATCAAAATGACAAAACGAAAAATTTATAGACGGAAGGAAGGAGGAAGAAAATATATAGGTTTTTGGACTTTTAGCTGCAGGCCCAATGATATTTACCAAAATTTGCAAGGGCCCAATCCGTAACGGCCCATGTTTTTAAGTTCAATTTATTTTAATAAAGTTTTTCACGTTTTCGTTTTATCACACTAATTCTGAAGATTTTTTGTAGAAACTCGAACTTTCCCATTCATAAGAAATCTCTTGATTCACAGTATCACAGAGACAAAAATGGCGTGCTTGCACGATCACAGCTGCGAAGATCACGAGTGCTCCTCCGATTGGTCTCTCTACAAGAGCATAGACCTCTCAAGGGTTTCTCCCTTTCTCTCATCATACCTTTACATTAGTTTTTACACGCAAATCCTAAGTTATAATCATGTAATATTCGCGCTATATTTCTGTTTTGTGCTGTTTGTTTGTTTCTCTATGGAAAACTCACTTGTTTTTCGCCGAAGAATTTAATTTTTTGAAGAAAAATCTTCGTAAAGTTGCTATGAATTATTTGTTCGGTGATTAGTCTAGAATCTACAGTTAGGGCTTTTTCTCAACTCTATTGCACCCGTTTTTTATTCACTGAATTAAATTGTGCGTTTCAAGCGTACGATAGCTAAAGTTTTTGTTGTGACAAAAGGTATCCGCACTGAATGAGGCAGTTTCTGGAAGTGCGAAGTCAGTGTTCAGAGCTTGGGAGCAACGTCTTAACTCTTCAGAGGTATTCCATCATTTCTTAAGATGATATGCATATTCATAGGTTTAACAAGTATTTAGTTTCTATGATTTGATCACGAAACAGTATTAAGTATAGAGTCACATACAAAGCAGGATGAAGGACTGTGCAGGGAAAATTATATGTTATGATTCACCAATTTGATTGTAGATGTATCTTAATAGTAATCCAGTACTTAAAACGTTTGTTTCAACTGCTACAGGGTCATTTGGAAAGCAATGATGGTGATCCTGAGTTGATAGTATTTATTCCGTAAGTATTAACCTATATTAGTCTGATTAAAAACCGTGGTAGATGTCCTCTTATCCTGTTTATAAGGAAATTGATCAATGCGGCTGACACAGAAGCACTTTGAAGTGCATAACTAAAGACTTTACAGATTGCAAAGTTTGTTGTATCTCATATACCTGAATGCAGAAGCCAAAACTGCTTATTATGTTATACTCTCGAAAAATTGGACTGGTAATATGTGTTTGCAGTTTTCAAAGGTAATTAAGGAAATAACTATGGTGATATTTATGTTTTCCATGAGTAGTGATGTAATCTGGTTGTTTCTGTCTTTGACCACACATTTTCATTGAAATTTCTACCTTCTAATAATTTGGTGAATGTTTGTATAGATTTACCTCAGATGTTAAGATCAAGAGCATTTCAATTGTTGGCGGTGCTGATGGAACGAGTCCTGCAAAGATGAGGGTGTGAGTTTTAATAATTGATGTGGCTTTCATAATTTCATTTTAATTTACCATTCTAATTCTCTTAGTTAGACTTAAATCAAGTTTACATATACTCCCACTCTCCAAAGTATACATCCTGGATTCAGTGTCAATTTATTTTTGTTAAACCATCTTGCAACCATTCTTTGTTTGTTGACTGAATTATTAAATTCTGCTAAATCCAGATTCATCAATCGGGAAGGTATTGATTTTTCAGATGCTCAGAGCATGCAACCGGTGCAGGTATTATGCTGATATTTGAGCTTTTTGGTGGGATTATAATTTTAGTTTTTTACTTAATCAACTTATTTCATCTTAGGAGTGGGACCTAGCGGAAAATTTACAAGGAGTTTTGGAGTACCAGACAAGGTGAAGTTACACGCCCTAAATCCCTAAATTTTTTAATTAATCAACTTATTTCATCCTCTTCAGTGTTGTGTTATGAAATTTATTGTGATTTCTCCATGGAAAAGGGAACCAAGCGAATATATATTTCTTTGAATAAGGTAAGCCTATGAATTCTGACATTGTATTAACAATCAACAGGTATTCGAAATTTCAGAGTGTTGGAAACATTACACTGCATTTCCCGGATAATTTTGGTGGTGATACAACTCAGATACATTACATTGGGTTGAAAGGAGAAGCAACACAGGTAAATTTGGTTGCAGGCTTTGATTCCATTCTTTATTTCTCTTTTAAAATCAATTTCAACTTCCCGCAGCTGAAGAGGGACGTTGTTGCAACAATAGTCTATGAAATCACACCAAATCCTTCAGATCACAAGTAAGTTCTCGATCTTGACCAATTTTTTTTACCTTGAGGCCCATTTTCACCTTTGATTAGCCAAAATTAGTTTAAGATATATTTGCTTGACATTGGACATATAGAATTGTATTATAATTCCGCGAGACTCTTCCTTGTGTGGCATTTACACTGAGAATACGAGCAAGGTTGCATCATTTCATAGTTTTTCAAGATTAGCTGTTGACAATATGCATTATCAATAGCTTAATGACGGTTTTGATGTTTTTATTGTGATATTACAATTTACATGTCTGTAAACGACGTCTTAATGATATAAGCGCTTACATATCATTTTCAAGTTATTGAAACTCACCCCTTATACATTTTAAAATTCTGGATCTCTTTCAGAACACACTCGGAGACAGGTGGTGGCCTTTCGCATGTTTAACGATGTTTAATTTCTCTTGATGTAATCTTATGGTCATGGGATATACTAGCTTGAAAACGGTCGTTTTGTTTGTTTTTATCTGCTGTATAACAAGCGACGAACTTTCCTGGACTTCGAGTTAAACAGTTCAGATATGTTATGGAGATGTTTCTGTTTTCATTTCTCAATACCACAACCTCTGATTGCTAATGCTAATTTAGGTTTTTCATGAGAGATGAAAAAAGCAAAATTTCAATTTTGAGTCTACCATTGTCGGGGTATATGCATCTTACTTTTTTTGATGCCTCACTATTATTTTCAGGAATCGACTAATTCGGGAAATCAATTCCACCATCCACTTGCATAAATTTTATTAAATTTTATTTAATGTTTGAGTTTTACACTTGGTTTTTTAGAAATTGTTTGAACCTTAAAGTATACTCCCTCCGTACACCAAAAGTATATTATGAGATATCAAACCTTACTTTTAGTAACTCTTGCACGATTTATACCAAGTAAAATATTAAGAAGTGTTTATAATAGTACAATTTATATTCGAACATAATTTTCGAAATAAAAATATGTGAACATGATTAACATTAATCTATTTAATTTCCGTCACATTCTTAAAACAATATTTTAAAAATTAGGTACAATGCAAAGCCCTGATTTTGGTAGATTGAATAATTATTATTGTCTACTGTATCGCTACAAAAATAATCAGATGGACCCTATACGGCTATATCTACTAGAAAATAAGGGATAATCGACAAGTGCTGTCCAAGTGGGATACGTAGTCTGTTGTTTTAAATGCCACATCATTAAAATGAAATATATTAATTCCCTTTTCTGAAAATCTCACTTTTATTTTTATGATTATATACGATCAGTAACTATATTAAAGCAAATACCAAACGTAGCCTAAGTTTCTTCAATTTATTTAGGAAATATAATTGATTTTAAAAATTTTAGTATAAAATTTGTACCAAATTTTTTTTAGTTGTTTTAGGTAAAACATGAGTAATTATCGTTAATTTTGTTTATTTATGTTTTTGTCAGCAAATTTGTTGAGGGCCCGATCCTTAATTAAAAAAAAAAAAAATCAAAATTCGATTCTTTTTTTAAAAAAATTTACCCTACAAAATATCAGAGAGATTATATAGAATAAAGGAAACTGAGCGGCGCGCGCTTTTCATAGCAGCTAGGTTTTTGCTTCTCACTCATTCATTCACTTGGGCCTCAAAAACAGACTTTTTATATATTCTCGGATAAAGGGAGTTTTCGTGTTAATCCAAGAGCTCTCACCGTAGAAGCCGAATTACGTGAAGGAATATTTACGTTCGTCTGGGTTAGTAATAGTAATTTAAGTTTATTTGAAGCTAATGGAATTGTAGTTTATCATTTGTGTGATGAATAATGTTTGATGAAGCTTTTTGTTATTCTCATATGTTTTTCTTTTGTTCTTATTCTCTTTCTCAACCCCTGTTAACCTAACGTTATTATGAATAGTTTTGGGCACAACAACTTTTCGATTTTCTACTTTTTTTTATTATTTTCAGTTGGGAGTTTGTTTTCCTTTCTTGAATCGAATGACATAGTTTATGGGTTTGATGAGTTTTATGTTATAGTTGGGCAATCTGTTAATTTCAATATTGTAGATTTTTTAATTTTCTGTTACTTCGATAAACTGTGTTGAAATGAATCTTATTTTGGGATAAATGTTCTGATTTATATTTTCTTATAAGGCCTAAAAATTTCTTTTTCAGTTTTTGTATACTCAAATTTTATTTCTGCTATTTAGACATTTTTAAACTAGAATGCATGTGACTGTGTAATCTGGAAACTTGTGAGCATTGAGGTCTGTTCGTGTAGCATTTACGATTTTTTTGAAAACTATGCATAAGTTTTTGTATGTTCAACTGAGTCCTATTTCTCGAACTGAACTCGTCATTGAAATATTTTCTTGGAATTAGGAATTTCGCGAGCGTAACAGACATCATGCATGCTTGTGCTGGATCTGCAACTATGAATTCTATTCAACAGTCTGTTGGGATCAAGGGATCAGTATTTCCTTCCAATTGGGTTGGAATCAGCGGCTGCCCAAATCATGTTAGGTTTAGTTCAGTCAAACCTTGTAGAGCATCTCAACTTGATGGGAGTTTAGTCACTGGGAGGCCACCCTCTTCCGTTTCTGTTCCAATCCCTGAAATCGGAGGTATCAATCAATTGTTTGAATCTATAGAATCTTGTGTATCAAATGGAAATTTATATATATATATATATATATATATATATATATATATATATATGCAATAGTTCTCTTGCTTTTTATTTTTATTCTTTTTTCAACTCAATTATCTTCAAAGTGCAGCATGTAACATGCTTATTGATTTGATCTTTGTGTGCTATTGAGCAAGAAAATCACTTTCTGTTTGTGAATTGGTGAAAGATTTATTCTTTATATTTGCTTTAATTTAATGATTAGGTGATGGTAGTGGCTTTGCTGACCATGGCTTGAGTGAAGTTGATCCTGAAGTTCGTTCCATTATTGACAAAGAGAAGAATCGTCAATTTAGAAGCTTGGAACTTATTGCGTCAGAGAATTTCACATCTCGAGCTGTGATGGAAGCAGTTGGTTCTTGCCTCACTAATAAGTATTCTGAAGGATTACCTGGTAAAAGGTAAGCACTTATGCTTACGGGTGTGGACAGTGATTGCTGAATAAAATATTTCAAATTTTGATTTTTTTAGTATTTATTTATGTTTTTTTTTTGGGCACTAGATATTATGGTGGAAATGAACACATTGATGAACTTGAGACTCTTTGTCAAGAGAGGGCTCTTGCTGCTTTTAATTTGGATGCAAAGACATGGGGTGTAAACGTTCAGCCGTTATCTGGTTCTCCTGCTAATTTTGAGGTTTACACAGCAGTTCTTAAGCCTCATGACCGCATAATGGTAACAATAATTTGCCTTCCATCAATTGCATCAAAGATTTGGAGTATTTAGAATTGTGAAAATACCACCAAATACCCGTTTTCAACTTCTTAAAAAATTATTTTACCCACGTCAACTTATTAAAAAATCTTGTGGATAAAATAAATTTGTTAAAGTTGAAAATAGGCAGAATTAGTATCCTAGTCTGAAGGTTTTGAATTGACTTCAGGGCTTGGATTTACCTCATGGTGGACACTTGTCTCATGGGTTCATGACTCCTAAGAGACGGGTCTCAGGCACCTCTATTTATTTTGAATCCATGCCCTATCGACTCGATGAATCCACAGGTGTGCTACTTCTTTCGTTAACATGGTCTAAAGTGGTTGTCTGCAACTTTTCTAATTTGGAAACTTGTTTTTACAGGTCTTGTTGATTATGATATGCTTGAGAAAACAGCTATCCTCTTTCGTCCAAAACTCATCATTGCTGGTGCCAGTGCTTATCCTCGAGATTTTGACTATCCTCGCATGAGAAAGGTACAAGTTTTCTTGTTGATGTTGATTCTCTTTTAATTTTCTTGATTTTATTAGTTTCTTAACTATTTCTCTTTATATGCCTTATAGATTGCAGATGCTGTTGGAGCCTTTCTCATGATGGACATGGCTCATATCAGTGGACTTGTTTCTGCATCTGTTGTTGCTAATCCTTTCGAGTTCTGCGACATCGTAACAACAACAACACACAAGGTCGATATTTATTCTTGGCCATTTAACTGAATTTAGTGTGCTTTATGAATTGCTTCTACGTCTTTATTTTACCTTTTATTTTCTACATCTGTATGCCCTTAATTATGGGACTGTAACCTGTATATGTTTCTCCAGTCTCTCAGAGGTCCTCGAGGCGGCATGATCTTTTTCAAGAAGGAACCTGTTCTGGGAGTTGATCTGGAATCTGCAATTAACAATGCTGTGTTTCCAGGTTTACAGGTCTGCAACTGTCTACTTATCAAATCTATGGGAATAAATGTTTTTTTTTTGGTTTATCAATCCACTTGTTACTGTGAACAGGGAGGTCCGCATAATCACACGATTGGAGGGCTCGCCGTTAGTCTGAAGCATGCAAAATCCCCGGAGTTCAAAGCTTATCAAAACAAGGTATCAGGAGTCACTCCTGGTTGCATGATGGTCCATTTTGCATGTGTGCTTATTTTGACACAATTATATATCCTGTAGGTGGTCTCTAATTGTCGAGCTCTTGCTGCTCGATTAACGGAGTTGGGATTCACTCTGGTCTCTGGAGGGAGTGATAACCATTTGGTTCTTGTGGATCTCCGTCCCTTGGTGAGCACTTGACTTTCAACTTCATCTTTAGTCTTTTTTCGAGTTAAAATCATATTTAGTCCCAAGATTAACTTTTTCATCCCATCTCTTTTACATGCTATATGGTCCTTGTACCATTTTGCCCCTTAATCAGCTTTGCTAGAGTTAATAAACCTGTGTTGTTTGATTAGGGCACTGATGGTGCTAGAGTGGAGAAAATTCTCGACATGGCATCTATCACCCTCAATAAAAACTCTGTTCCTGGTGAGTGTTTACAATTTTAACTTCTCTATGTCGTCTGTGGTATAGAGGTGGCAGATCAGGGGCTTACACGTTTTTCACAATGCAGGTGACAAAAGTGCGCTAGTGCCAGGTGGTATACGTATTGGTTCCCCTGCCATGACTACCAGAGGCTTCAGTGAAAAGGAATTCGTCGCCATTGCAGACTTCATTCACGAGGGTGTGCAAATTACTGTAGACGCAAAGAAGTTGGTTTCGGGCTCTAAGCTCCAAGATTTTATGAAATTTGTGACTTCTCCGGACTTTCCATTGATGGACCGCGTGTTGGATCTGCAAAGAAGGGTCGAGGCGCTGACCACCCAATTCCCCATTCCTGGCTTGTGAAGAAGCCAAATGTGGTCTTTTTTTTCCTAAAGTCAGTTGATGAATCGACTTTTTCAGTAGTGTTACTTCGCATGTTGTATTACGTACGATTTTAGACTACGTTCGTTGGATCTTTATCCCAGAAAAATTGAGATATAGACCCATGCGCTTTCTTGCTTTATATTTAAGAAATTTGTGTTGTGAAAAAATGAGATTCTGCAATTTTTGCTAATATGATGTTACATGTGCATGGTAATATATAGTCTTGATGAAATTGTTGCAGGAAAAGAAACTTTATTTCTTGAAGAAGATGGATAACTAGTTCGCCTTCGTCTCCGATGAGTTTTCACATTGATTTGGGCACGAAAACTAAGTAAAAGTGGTGAGTTTTCACATTGATTTGGGCACGAAAACTAAGTAAAAGTGGTGAGTTTTCACATTGATTTGGGCACGAAAACTAAGTAAAAGTGGTAAAGTATTTAATTCTTTCGTCTCTGATGAGTTTTCACATTGATTTGGGCACGAGAACTAAGTAAAAGTGGTAAAGTATTGAATTCTTTTAATTTTATCA
This sequence comes from Galeopsis tetrahit, assembly GCA_963675135.1. Classification (NCBI taxonomy): domain Eukaryota; kingdom Viridiplantae; phylum Streptophyta; class Magnoliopsida; order Lamiales; family Lamiaceae; genus Galeopsis; species Galeopsis tetrahit. The sequence goes on along the minus strand of OY776125.1, from coordinate 2,168,554 downwards.
AAGTGATAAAATCAGTGTATTATGTGAGAAAATTGTGAAAACAAACGTTAGACGGACCAAGAAGGAAAGTGTGAAAATTGATTTGAAAACGAAGGAGTACTAATTACAGTGTTTTCTTTCTTCTGTACACATTTTCTGTCTCTACACTAATCTTAGTTTACATGATTGAGAATCCTTCTTGCAGGCCATCTAACTCACCTTTTAAACAGTGTTGCTGTATGACCAAAACAGAAGCAGTTACTGAATAATCCGAAGCAGAAAGAATGTCACCAATGGGGCCGAGTTCCGGGCACTCCTCCCAGTCGTTCATCCCCACTGTCAAAACCGAGTTCACCCTCCCGCCTCGTCCCACTATGAAGAGTCCATACTGCCCCTCGAGTGACCTCAATGTCGAAAATGTTTGCCCCGAGTTAACAAGGTACTTCTCCATGTAAGCTACATGCCCTCCAGCAACGTGCCTATCGTAGAAATCAGCAAAGCATTCGTCGTCAAGTCTCATCTCTTCTTGATGCTCCAACGTGTTCGATTTTGCTATCGTGATTATTGACGATACAGTGTCTCCAGTAGCTTCTAACAGGAACCTTATTACTGTCAGCTTCACCCCCGGGTGGCATGCCACTCGCCCCGCATAGGCTAACGCCTCTCGGTCATCTTTCCCCCCTATGAAGATCACTGCTGCATACAGGGTTATCGACTTTCTTGATAATATCGGTACCCCTAGGCCCCGATCCACCAAGATTCCTATCGAGCATGGTGCGTGACGAAGAATCTGTACAATACTTAGTTATTTTCATTGAACAGTATTAGTTGTGCACCAGTTGCACGGTGTAATATAATCTCGTACCTTGCGATTGACGTGGCGATAACCAGGGTGGCCGAGATTGAGCCTGCCACCTGGCTCTTGCTTCTTGTGAAAGGGCAAAACAATGAGTGAAACCATTACATCTTCTGCTATGATGCAGATATCTTGATGCATGTTACTGAGGGTAGATAGAGCAAGCATTCGCCTAACGGTGACCCCATCTGCGTCGTCGTTGAGGTAAGCGTTGACACTGCTCGTCACGTGCTCTCTCATTTGCACGACACCTGGATCGGTCACAGTGACAGCGTCCACGCCTTGAGGGTGAGTCAACGTGGCTGCTATTTTGTCCGTCAGCTCGACCATGTCTGTCAGATAAACGAGAAGTCCCGGATCAGCTGGACCTCGCGCAATCGCCATCAAATTTATAGCAGATGAAACGTGCTGCGAGCCATGGAGGCAGAGCAGGATGCGAAGCTCGTTTGAGGGGTCGAGCCATTGCAGCGCCATTCTTTGAGTCGGGGCGTGCTTCCTTGCTCGTTGGATGATGTTCGCCACCACCAGTGGAGCGTAGATGATCGTCAGGAACGTTGCGAATACCAGCATAATGCTGGTCGAGATACTTACCAGATGCATCTGCAATTCAAATTCGATTTATGGATGGAATCAAACACGCGGTATTAACAAGAAGAAACAAAACAAGATTACATTTGAGGCCATTATAGCCAAGTAGATATGGAAATGCCCCTTGATGTTAAGCAACAAGCCAGCAGCAACAGAATCCTCCCAGTGAAATCCCAACATTACCCCTGACAGCCAAGAGCCAACAATCTTCCCCACAGTAGCAATCATGAAAAGGAACAATAACTTACTCCATGTCACCATTTTCCCTGCTTCAAACTTACTCAATTCAGCCTCATTCCCTACCCAAAAGAAGAAAAGTGGGTAGAAAATAGCAGCAAACAAGTAGTTCACTTTACTAATCATCAGCTTCGCGATTCGCCCCTCTCTCGGCATGAACACCCCAGCTAAAAACGCGCTCAATACCTTATCATACCCCGCACAAATAGGCGAAAAGCTACACACCATCACCACATACGCCACCGCGAGAACCAAATGCGAGCACTTCATAGGCTTCCCCTCCGGATTCTCCCTGTTCACCCAATCCATGATCACGGGAGTCAGCTTCGCAGCCAACACCGTCTCAATCACCAGAAGCGAAACCATCGTCAAAACACTCTTCACCGCCCGATACTTGAAAGCATTCAAAGGGTCAAATATTATAAACCCAACACACACAAGTAGAGTAGAAACCAAATCTGTATGCACACCAGCAGACACCACAAACCTCCCAATATCCGATTTCCCAATCTTGAGGTCGGTTATTAGTCGCGTAAGCAACGGGCTCGCCGTGCCTGAGATAATCACAGAGAGGCACAGATTGAAGGGGACATCCACAGCTTTAGGGATATCAAGAAATGGTAAAAGAAAAGAAGCCATGACAAAAGTTGTGAGGACTCCAGTATAGGCCACTTTGGCTTCAGGCAAATGTGATTGGAGAAATATGTTTGGATCAACTTCAAGGCCTACAACAAACATGTGAAGAACCATTGCAACTTCTACTATATACTGCAGTGTGTTCGATATCCCTTCTCCGTGTGTGTGTTTTCGTATCACCGGTAGATTGCTCAGAGCAAGGCCTATCTGCAAAACCGAATCAATCGTTATACAATATACAGTTTTGATATGAAACCAGATAACAAACGCACCACCTGCATAAAATACTCGTACATGCTACAAGTAATTTATGCAGATAAGATATATATGATGTTAGATCTCGGAGAGGGAGAGACTATGCATTCGGAGAAAATCCGAGGCTGAGAGAGAGGACGGAGGAGGAGGTGGAGGAAATTGCACATGAAGACAATGAAGAAGAATCCAAGCATGTAAACAGCAATGGTGGCAAGTCTAAAGGTCATGCTCCCACTTGTGCATAACGCTCGATTTGTCATGTTCCTCAGATTTCCGATATCCACATTTTCCAGATTCATTGTGATTAATTTGAAATTATACACTAATATCAAATCTATGGAGTAATAATGTTCTTCAATCAACAATCTTTGTCTGAAAGAATTCAAAGGAGATGATGATGAGGGTCAGATTTTTTTTTTTTTTTTTAACTAACTAGTACGTGGAATGAGGTCTTCATGTGGTTAGGAAAATACTTGAAAAAACCATGCAACTGGTCAAACAAAACAGAATAAAATATTTCAATATTTAAAATTGTGGCTATAGCTTTTATAAGTTAATAAATTGCACTAAGCTTTTGTTTTTATCAGTATAGTATTATTTATGTAATTGCAAAATTAATTCATTATTTAAAAAAATTGTATGATCTACTAATGAGCTTCTTGTACACAAAAGTATGTCTCTTAGGCTCTTAGGCTTGACACGTATTTTATGAAAAAATAAATAAAATAAATAAAGTAAAAGTATTGTAAGATAAAAATAAAATGATTATTTTTATAAAACTAATAGTCAACAAACAAATAAGAAAAGTTTGTCATACTTTGTATTAGTCAATTTTTAATACCATAGCATCTTATCAGATATATTGTCACGTAAAACTTTGATTAAATATCTTTAATATAAAATTTCCTCAAAGAAAAATGTAGTCCAAAATTGAAATAGAACCTAGAAGGCATCCACTTCACCAATAAATCAGTAAACAAATAGTCTCATAAATGAATTATTCAAAAGGCAAAATATTTCAAAGCAGATATCACATACAACACATAAACGCAATGCATGAGATTTTTTTAAGCATAAGATAACACAGAACATCTAAAAGTTAAAAAGTTCGACACCTTACCCTAGAAAACCTATCTTAGTTCAAAATCATGCTCTAAAAATTGTACGAACATGAGCAAGCGCATTACAAAATACTATAATTCTGCTGACTAACTGGGCGGCGATGCTTTCGCAGCAGCTGGGGCCGATTGAGGTGGGGTTGCTTCAGAAGAGTATGCCGGGGGCTGGGCATAACCACCACCATAAGCCGCACTACTATATTGTGGCTGGCCATAGCCAGGTTGAGCACCTGCGTAGGGTGGAGCTCCATACCCAGCAGGATAACCTGACGACGGGGGTTTCTGTGCACCTGAATCGGCCTGAGCATACGCAGCAGGCTGTGATGGGGGAGGATAACCAGACTGGGCATAGCCACCACCTTGAGCACTTGGTGACTGTTGTGGCTGAGCATAAGTTGGCTTTTGAGCCCCGTAACCTGCATAAGACGCTGCTGGCGGAGGAGCCCCATAACCCGACTGGGCAGAAGCTTGGTAGTTTGGGTTCGGGCTAGGCTGACCACCGGCTGCACTGTATGCCTGTCCAGGAGCAGGTGCTTGATTAGGGTCTGCTCCTTGCGTTCCATAGGCAGATGCATGCCCATCGGCTGTTTGAGTAGTGCCATAGGTAGAGTTGTACCCTTGCTGGTCGTACCCTGCAGCAGCTGGATTAGGCTGTGTTTGGCCGTAACCAGTTTGAGCAGGATAACCACTGTAGCCATCTTGGGTGTAACCTTGTCCTTGACTGTAAGCAGGAGGTTGGGTATAGCCATAGCCAGAAGCGTCAGTCGGGGCACCGGGGGCTTGTTGCTGCTGAGGTGGCGCCTGTTGGTTGTAATAGTCATAGGCACCACCCTGAGCAGCTTGTGGGTTTTGAGAAGCAGTTGATTGATCCCAGCTACCGGGAGCGGGTTGAGCATAGCCAGGGTAAGGCTGCTGATTGTATTGTGGTGGACCAGGGTATGCACCAGGCTGGACATAGCCATAACCAGGTTGTTGAGCGGGTGGACCAGGCGCGGACCAGTTGGTCGGAGGCCTAGCTTGGTAGCCTTGCTGAGGATATCCTCCGGACATTGATTGGTTTCTCATACGGTTCTGCATAAAATTGTTACCAAGAATGAACCTAGAACAGATGCAATGATATTGCAGAAGCAAAATACACATAACAAAACAAAACATATATATTCAAAGCAAAACAAAAAAAAAACAATCATAATATATTTCAACTAACAGAAAAGGTCACCCACAATGTAACATATAAATCCTCATATGCTAGGTGCAATATTCATAGCACAGTTGCATGAAGACAAAGATTAGACGCCTACATACCGTACTGATTGGGTTGTATTATTGGATAACGCCTGCAGAAGCACATCCTCTCCCTATTCGAAGCGAATGGGTACAAAAGAAGAATAGCAAGATACTATAGCAATAAACAGGACTAATGGTTCATAGGCAGTATCCAGTATACAGGTCAATACACCAATTTATTTGACGACGCATCAATATATCAAGATAGAATTATGCAAATCAGAAGCTAAAATATATTCTCTTTTTTCTTTTTTAGGACTCATTTCAATACCAAGACAGCAACACCAGAAATATTTATGGTTTTACCCATTCTGTGCAACATGCAAATGTCACAAAAATTTGAATTAGAATAAATTAACGACCAAGGTAACTAACAAAATTAACAGTTCAAAACTCTAAAATCGTAAAAAGTTAACGACAGCTTATGACAAGAATAAATATCTCAGCAACAAGACTGGCATGAACCCTTAAAAAGTTGGGGAGCAGTTGCAAGGCAACAACAGACAGCAGAATGCGAAGTCAGCAAACAAAACTTAGCCATAAGTTATACCCCAAGAGTATCATTTGTCTAGATAACTAGTCACTTCAGTGTCCTAACAGCAGTTGGAACTAAATAACCAAATATGATTTACATAGAAAAAGAAAACGTTAATATGATGCTTCCACTCGTGCTGACCAAACTCCAGAGTCTTCTGTCCAGAGCAGATCCTCCCAACCATAAGTTGGAAGTTTAATATAGAATGAGGGTAAAATGATACTAGAACAATGCTGAGGAAACACCAACACGAAATGAGCACATGTTGGTGTCGCCAATTGCCCAACATTCTCTAACCCCTACAACAGTCCCCATTAAGAGCATCAGTTATCATATGCAATTTAAGCCAGCATATCCATAAAAGAGGCTTAGAATCCACAATATTTAATCACTTAACCATCTAACTAAGTTTCAAAATATAATTTCAGATATATTCCCAACACTATAAAAAACTACATATGCTGCTTAGTTTACCTCAATGAAGAGAAATTGTGCAAAACCTGCCTCAAAAAACCATATATCCAAATATCCAGTAATCCAACAAATTAAAAGAAGGATAAATGAAATATCTTAAAAATACTAATTCCAATCCCTTGCAATCACCCGCCAACCAAGCTGATGAGTTAGTAGTAATCTAACTATTGACAAATAAACAGGGAAGTAACCAAAATCTTGGAGGAAGAATTATGTATAATTTATGTACTACAGTGGAATATAATCATGAACTAAGGCCCCAAACTGCAACCACAAATTAAGAGTATGTCCAAACCAGATATCAAGGTGTTCTCCCTCATACGGAAAGAAGAGCAGCAGAGGCTGGACTCCGCCATCCAGGATTCATTTTGACTGGGGCAAACAAATCTGCAAGTCTCTATATCCAAAAATGGCAAAAAAGGGATGGCAGACAAACAAAATTGCAATATATTGCAAAATATGTAGAAGGATATATGCCCAGCTATAGTATTTGAGGGTGGAGAGAATTCCATTGATGATATGTTTACAGCATTATACATTTAATGATTTAATTTATAAAATAGATATAAACACGAAACAGATATTAATTAAAAAAACGGAAAAATATATCTAGGGGATAAGTAAGTTAATACCTTAATTAAAAGTAAGTTAATACAGATATTAGGAGTACACTATATCAAAGAAACTAACAATTCCTAAAAATAATTACTCTAAGGATATGCTATAGATCTAGAATAACAAAGTCAGATCATTATTCTGAGAAGAATGCAACAATATCTAGAGTAAACAAAAACTAAATGAAACCATGTAACAGAATCATATCAGACACTAAATAGTTGAATAGCATGCAATACACATTCAAGACTTTGTACTAGCATTTTGAAGCAACAGTTATGGGTGAAAGTGTACAAGCAAAACACTAAACGGCTCTTCAACAGGTCGCAAGAGAACAAACAAACAGTAACCATCAAACAAACCTCACTGATGACTTCATCAACCAACACTTTTGCAGCTTCAATCTGCTCACTAGTTCCATCAATTTGTACTGTCCTCTCCCTTGATGTATCACCAGGTGGCAAGTGCAGAGGTATAACCTGTAGTATTTGTGACAAAGACTTGTAAGATGCTCCATAATGAATACAGTGTATTAGAAAATTGTTTACTGCAATATTACGAAAACAAACAGTCATACCTGAATTCGAGCACCAGTCCGTCCTTGCATATTTTTTATTGTTTCACCACCTTTACCAATAACAAGCCCCACCTGGAAATGCCACTTGCTGTTACAAAATCTGTGTAATAAATAATCATCGAACCAATAGATGTAATCTAATATACCTTATTATTGGGGATCTTCATCACAAATTGCTCAGCTCCAGATGGTTGCCCAGTCACTCGTCGAGAAACTATGCCAGAGCCACCAGATTCAGCCTGACCCATTGACTGCATGGTGTTAGTACAAAGAATTACTCAAACTAAAAAATGGGGAGAGGTATTTTAATGTATAGCTATTAAAAACTTTCACAACCAAAGGGCTGACCAGCACAAATGACAACATTGACATATCAGTCAAAAACATTTTTATGGTACCAAAAAGTATGGTCATAAACACAGGAATAAAGGGTATATATAATATTGCAGTTATGCAAAGCACCTCAGACAGAACATCATTGATCAGCTGCTCTGCCTTGGCTACTTGTTCTGGTGTCCCCATGAGTTCAACTGCTCTAGTAGCAGAGTTAGGATCTGCATCCATATCCCTTGTGACCTGAATTTTAGCTCCTGACTGTAGTTGAAGATACTTGATAGTCTCCCCACCTTTGCCAATTATCACTCCAACCCTTCCATTTGGTATATCAATTTTCTTGGTTGGACCTGGATAACCATATGATGCATTTTGTGGTGGAGCTCCAAGACCCAGACCTGAATGCTTCTGACCTACTCCTGCAAGAAAGATAAACAAATTCGTTATTTCTTATTCTCTTCATCACAACACAAAATAAATCCCCAAGAAAGCCTACTAAGTCAGAACCACACAAGAAAGAGCAGCAATATAGCTTTCAGATACAAGAACACAGCGCATGAGTTTATGAGATAAACTTTCACACTTTCAAATACAAGAACTAAAATGTCTAGTTAAATTAGATGTTATAAGCTCACCAAATTCGTAAAAAAAGAAACATCAAGAATTTATATTCCAAGAGAAACCCTAACCTGAATCAACAGAGTCAAATCCACCGCCAGCACCAGCGCCGTTCTCAACTCTGGCTCTTTTCGCAGGGTCAGAGTTATTCAAAAGTCTCGCAGCGATCTCCTGCGCCTTCTGTTTAGCCAGCTCGATCTCGCTCATTGGCGGCGGCACGTTATTGTACACCGGCGGAGGAGCGGCGGAATCGGGAGGCGATGAGAATCCTGTCGTTCTACGTCCCACAGGTGGCGGAGAATCCTCGTACTTGCGCTTGTTAGACTCGCCTCCGGCAGCGTAAGCAGCCTCGTCAGCCATTGGAGAAAGAACGAGAAAGAATTTGTGAAGTTCTTGAGTGAGAGAAAGAAGGGCTGCAAAACCCTAGATTGGGAAGAAAGGATTAAAGAGTGAGGTGGCGTCATGGGGAATTTATATCGGATACTCGCGGATGACCCCACTTCAGATTTTTTCCGGGGCGGGGGTCTATGAGTAAATACAATAAAATTAGTGGGCGGAAAATTTCTTTCATTTTTACACTTTGGCCCCGTATGTTTATTTTATTCGCATTAATTACCCTTGAGTTTGGAGATATTATACTCGTCCTCTTTAAAAAAATACACATATTAAAATAAGTAGTAATAATAAATAGAGTTTTAAAGGATAATTGTGTAATGTTTATGTATAAAGTATAGGGATGAGTTGATTGTGTGGGAGTAAAAAATAATGGTATTTTATACTCCCTCCGTTTTTTATTAAATGTCACTTTGCCTTTTTCAATATTTTTTAAATAAGTGTCATTCTACACTCTTTTCTTCAAGTTTGACAATTTTACCCTTGTACATTGTACTCCCTCCATTTTCTTTACCTTGATTTAAGTTTTTTTCCCCTTTTGAATATAGTTTATAACATAAATCATGCATAAACCTTAATTATTGTATACATGAATATCATCTACAATATTGACTACATTCATTACTAAACATAAATTTAATACTCCCTCCACTTTTAAATAAGTGTCATTTTAATAATTTTCAACAAATTAAGATATATAATTATGGACCATTTTACCCTTCATTAATAATAACTAATTTTAATATTAAATTTATGTTTAGTAATGAATGTGGTCAATATTGTAGGTGATATTCATGTATATAATAATTAAGGTTTATCACGATTTATGCTATATTACTATATTTAAAAGGGAAAAAATTTAAATCAAGGTAAAAAAATTGAAGGGAGTATAATGTATAAGGGTAAAAATGTCAAAATTAAAGAAAAAAGTGTAGAATGACACTTATTTTGAAAATATTAAAAAAGGTAAAGTGACACTTAATTAAAAACGGAGGGAGTATTAAAATTAGTTATCATTAATAAAGGGTAAATTGGTCCATTATTATATATCTTAATATGTTAAAAATTGTTAAAATGACACTTATTTAAAAGTGGAGGGAGAATAAAATTGTAAATATTGTGAGATTGATTAAAACATTTTAATGGTGTAAAAGTTATTATGAACATTCAAATAAGAAAATTTGAAAGTTTTTATAAGATGGATGGAATAGTATTACAAAATTGTTTATTAACTGATGTCATGTTTGATAGTCAAGACTGATTTAGCTAGACTGAGATTAAAATAATATCTAAATTTTAAAGCATAATCTAAGTTAACTTTTTTTTATTGTTCTTGATTGGATTTAATGTATTATGTATTCGTTGTATTATAAAGTGTCTTTCAAACTTACACGTTAAAGCTTACGTCTATTATGTGATGAATAATTATTTCAATTTACTTATTTAATTTTTGTTAAAAAAATTTAAGGCAAATCGAATTTCTTTTAATTTGTTTATGGTTCGTGATTTTACTCTTTTTCTTTTTTTTTTTTTTAATACTGGGTAAATGTAAAGGCCCATTAGTAGAATTTGTCTGCGTGAAGCCTTTAAAAGGCCCGCTATAGTTTGGACCTTGGTTTTTCAATTTATGTACCACCAACTCGATTTTTATTTAATTTTAAATACTGCCTTTTTATCAAGTATTTAAGAGTGTAAATGAAAATATGATTGTTATTTTTAAAATGTTATTTAATTATGATTGAATTTGGACGACCCTAATGTTAAATTTCTTAATACACTCATATCCAACAAAAATAAGAAATACTTTGTGTAAAATTAATTCATACAAATAAGTCAAAAAATGTGTCAAGCTACCTAACCTACCATAAAATAGTTTAAAAAATAATTATAAGTTATGATTCATGTTAGGGTTCACCTTAACAAAATGAATTATAGGATAAAATCATTGTCTAGTGTGTTGAATAATCAATGATGCGATGTTGACATTCTTTTTTTTTTTTTTTTTTTTTTAGAGGTTTACAAGATCATTACAAATAGTAATACAACTTCAAGAAATTAAGTACAAGATCTTCTGCAAACCCGTGCGGATCACTATGGCATCGTTGTCCACTCCTATCGTTGAGAAGAGGAAAAACGGGTGTACCCTTTGTGGCTAAATGAGACTCAGGTCTTCATCCTCAAACCGAGACAACCCCACACTAAGGTGTTCTCATGTCGAAAAAAGAAGACTAAAAAATAGAACAAAGTTCCACCAAATACCGACCCAAAGGACAATCAAGCCCATCTCAAAAGAAACCCACGGAGGGGGAGGAGTCCCAGTATTGGGAAATCAAGAGAAACCCACAGAGTGGGAGGAGTCCCGGGAAAGGGGTCCCAACAAGGGAAAAATTGTGGCAGGAAAGGAAAGAGACAATAAAAACAGTACAACTAAAAGAAGCGTAAAACAAAAGCGAGAAATAAAACTATCTAGAAAAAACTGTAAATCGGATCAATCGGCTAATTTATCCAGACGGTGATCGTAGCTCCGTTGGGTAAAACTAACCGTCGATCCCTACTACGTACTAGGAAAAATTACATAAATTGATCAAGGGCCAACGAGGGGAGGTCTGTTCAAAGGGCGGCGGCTTCCACGACAGTGACGGCGGCAGAGGTGGCGCTGAAGTCCGGCGGAGACGGCGACAATACGATGTTGACATTCAATAAAGAAGGTCGAACGGGCTGGATAATGTTCGATCGAGGCGTGCAAATGTTAATTGTAATTTTAAGTTTATGTTGATTGAAAGCTTGATAAATTTGAAAAGATTCTACATTTTTTCTTGTAAGACAACTATTTCAATATCTTCTCGTGTGGTCAATTATTTCTCATTCATAAAAAAAATAGTGTAAAATTATCGGACCTATAATTTATCACGAGTCGATTCACATAAACCAAACACGTAATAAAATGGAATAAAAGTATTCAACCCTCCTAGTTCAACGAAGCCAACATGACAGTAGGATATAAAGTTTGATTGATAGAAAAATGAGTGTGATTATTGTTGGGTTTTCGAGGTACGAACACCATGCTCGTAGCAGCGGAATTTGAAAATTTTGTTCACCAACACAGATTCCTGATATGACTGTATAACATAATTGAAGGATAATTAAAGCGTTAAATAATCCTTACAGTGATTCATATGCGAGATCCTCTACTACGATATCCACGTAATCCTCATCTACGAAATTGTGATCCAGATTGGAATTCTCTAAAAGAATTCGTTAGGAGAATTCTATAGAGAGAACCGGAGAAATATTATGAGTGATAAAATTGTTAGAGTAAAACAGAAACACTATTTGTGCACATGGGTTTAAGCCCAAGTATATATTTTACCATATTTATGATATACATAATATATCATGTTATTAATTAAATCTAATTTAATTAAATAAGTTATAATTCTATCAAATAGAATTATTCTATATTTTTCCATAAATTAAATATCTTCATCAAATCAAATAATTAATGGGCTAGTCTTTTGTGAAATATTGCATATATGCATTTGAGTCATTCACACTCACATTCTTTATAAATACACCCGGTGACAGTTCAATCCACATTTTTTATAAATACACCCACTGACAGTTCAATTCACACCCATGTTTTTTATAAATACACCCACTAGCAGAAATATTTTTTATAAATACACCCCCTAGCAGAAATTGTACTTAGTCGTCTTCTCCGAGCAGTTTTCGGTCACCCGAGGCCGCGACCGAACGCTGCAATTTACGACGGCCTTAATCTTTAAATATTTTATATTTCTTTAAATATTCTTTAATTATTATTATGGATCGAGGTTATTTTATATTACTACATGCAATAATATATATTACTATATGTTATAATGTGAGTTACTTAATCAATAAAAATTCTAGAAAAAAAGGTAGGGTTGCTGTGTACTCAAGTACACGGTGTACTTGAGTCCAGTTATATAAAGAATATATATTATATATAGGATAAATAATAAAATATTTAACAAAACCCATTGTAGCCTAGTGGTTGTCCTTGGATTGTTATAGCATCCCAGGTTCGATTCCTTCTTTTAACATAATTTTCGATATTTTATTTTAGCAACAGTTTTTGTTTTTTTTAAAAATAGCAACATTTTTTATGCATTAAAAATGCAATTAATAAATAATAAAATTTGTAAAATTAATAATAATTAAAAAAAAATAGCAACAGATTTTTTATACATTATAAAAAAAGTGCAAGTAATAGTAATATCATTAATTGCACTTACTAATAATATAATTAATAGTAATAAAAGTGCAAGTAAAAAAATAATAAAACGTGTAAAATTAATAATAATTTTTTAAAAAAAATTTAGCACCAGTTTTTCTAGATTATGAAAGTGCAAATACAAATAAACAAAAGGTGTATCATTAGCATACACTTTTCAATTATAATATCATACACTTTTCAATTATAATACCATACACTTTTCAATTATAATACCATACACTTTTCATTAATATATAATTTACACTTTTCATTAATATATAATTTACACTTTTCATTAATATAACATACACTTTTCATTAAATATATCATATACTTTGCAGTTATAATAACAATAAAACTTGTAAAATTAATAATAATTTTTTTAAAAAAATTTAGCACCCGTTTTTCTAAATTATGAAAGTGCAAATACAAATAAACAAAAGGTGTATCATTAGCATACACTTTTCAGTTATAATATCATACACTTTTCAATTATAATACCATACACTTTTCATTAATATATAACTTACACTTTTCATTAATATAACATACACTTTTTAGTTATAATAACATACACTTTTCATTAAATAGATCATACACTTTGCAGTTATAATGACAGACAATTTTCATTAAATAAACATACACTTTTCATTAATAGATCATACACTTTGCAGTTATAATAACATACACTTTTCATTAATATATAACTTACACTTTTCAATTATAATATCATAAATTTTTCAGTTATAATAACATACACTTTTCATTAAAAACAATGTTGTACTTTTCAATATAATAACATACACTTTTCATTAAAAAAAATAAAGATACACTTTTTAGTCATAATAACATACACTTTTTCAAAAAAAAAAATCGAAAAAAAAATAAATAAATAAAAAGTCAAAGTTTGACCGTTGACCGGTCAACGATGGTCAACGGTCAACATTTGACTAATAAAAGTCTACTCAAGTACATGGTGTACTTGAGTACATACAAGACTTTGGCTAGAAAAAAATACTCCCTCCGTCCCACAAAGATAGCCACATTTGACTTTGCACACAGATTAAGAAAAATCAATAAATGCAGTCAAATTGAGCTAATGTGCCAAATTTGCCCTTAAAATCTAATACTCCAAAATCTGCTAAGCATTAATTACTCTTATAAATTGGGGGTAAAATTGACAATAAAACATTTAATGCTAAAGTAAAAGAGGAAATGTGGCTATAATTTGGGACATCCAAAAAAGGAATATGTGGCTAACTTTGTGGGACAGATGGAGTACTACATAAAAGAATCGGTATTACTATATAAAAAATTATATGTTACTACATACTTCAGTTTGAATTACTACATTGAATATGCGTTTGTTACTATATGTAACTTTATCAAATGATTTGCATTACAACATGGTTATTGTGTTTACTACATGCGATAGTATATGTTACTACGCATTATAATGTGAGTTACTACATTAACAAAAACACTAGAAAAAAACGGGTTACTAAATAAAATAATTTGTATTATTATATAAAATATTTTGTGTTATTACTACATAAAATAATGTGTGTTACTACATATTACGATTCGAAATACTACATTTAATATCCCGCGTTCGGCAATAAAATAAAAGATAAAAAAATTACAGAAATTGTCAAAATAAACGGGTTAAATTTTTTTGTCAAAATTAGAACACAAGCGGGCCAGTTGAGAAATAAATTAATAATTAACCCAAATGAATTAATGGTGGCCCAATAATATATATTTTCGGCCCATTGACTTAATAAGTCAATATTTTCAGCCCAATTGACTTAATTAGTCAATATTGCATGTATGCAATATTGCATATAAGTTTTTGTGATAATTAATTCATTCAAACTTTAATTCGTAAATTAAGACTACTTGTTGTGTGACCCATAGGCCCTCACATATCAAGCGATTAGTCAAACTAACGGTCTTAGCATAACCCTAGATAATGAACCAGACAGTCTCAATATGTGAGGTACGTTGCGAGGAAATAGCAACAACCTGTAATGTGAAGCTCACAATGATATGATCCTTTCATTCACGAATACTCCGATTAAATCTAGAACATGATGATGTGTCTATTCCAATAATTTAATCATGTTATCTCATTCTACTAATTGATCACATTGTCGCATTTGAACATCATTCCAAATGCGACGTGCATTGGCCAATGACTAACGATCCAATTAGTTATGAGAAGACGAGTATTCTCTCTAAATCTATTTGAGGAATGAATCCTATTATTGGCTCAACTACCGCGCACATGTACTTTATGGTGTGCCCAACACATGCCTAATCTACCCCTTTAGGAGTGCAAGCGTCGGTCATGGTCAAAGCCCATCACGCCATACATGTCGCGTGTATTGACCTCAAGTCGAAGGACATTACATTGCTCCACAAATCGATATTCCCGTAGACACGTAAATAGAATACACCAAACGGTTTCTCGATTGGGCAAGCCAATACTCTCAAAGTATCCGTGCATCCATCATGAGATACCTAGTATCTCGTAGTTGTGAGAACCACTACATGGATATGATGCAGATCGCACACCAATCTCAATCGCATCGTCGATATCTCAATCTCGATGATCCTTGATTGGGGCTACTTTAAGAACCATGATATAGTCAATTGAGATCTCACATCTCAATGACATCATTGGTTCATGGGAACACATATAAGAATAAATGCAAACAATCAAACATAGCATTCTATAAGTGTATTAACGAAAATTCTCTTATTAATAAAGTCAATAATACTTAAGTAACTGAATATGATCAAGTACAATGACCTCATAATGATTGTCTTTAGGACATCTATACTAACAATTATCTTACTTCTAGAAAACTAATACTCCCTCAAACTACAAACTACACCTCGGAGTTCCATCACAAGTCAGTGTCGTGTGAACCAACCACAAGAAAAAATGAATAAAAATATACATCTATCATAATTCGACAGAATAACACATGCCCTAAAAACAAGTCTATAAGACTCGAAAATTGGTAATCGGGCGGGTTTCTATAGTTTTACCTCTTAAAAGATGAAATTTGACACATCGTTTCTATTTTGAAATGTGTGCACGATGGTCCAAATCAAAAACCTACGCAAAAAAAAAAAAAAAAAATAATAAAAAAGAATTAGGACGCCTAGGCCGATTTTTCTGTCAGAATGTCTAGAAGTTGAAAATCGAATCAACCATGGACTGCCTATGGCGACTATTACATTATACTACTCATGATCTGGACCCTAAATTTAAATGAATTTTACATATAACATTTTTCGAATTTCATCCTATATTTTGCAATATCTAAATTATTAACACGTGTAAAATAAAAAAATGTTCAATAATAATCATATGAGGACATGGGTTAAAAATTCAGATAATGAAACATTTGATAGAACATAAAAAATGACATAAGAAACAAAATCACAATTTTATAACAAACGAGATCACTTGTTCTAATTTTGACATTTCACTACCTAGAGGCTAGAGTATAATCAGGGGCGGACCCAGGATACACTGTGAGGGGGGGCCAATAGAATATTGTTCGACATTAGTTTATGCTCGTTAATCAAATAAATATTTATATTATTAAAATGTAAAACTCTATAATCTATAATCATTTGAATTGAAAATTAAAAATAATAATGAATGGTAAATAAAAAAATTAAAATTTAAAAAAGAATATGAAATGTTGAAGAATCGTGTATGCGTTTCTACTACTCTTGTTGTTAACTTGTTAAGACGAAAAAAAAAACTTAACTAATGAAAAATAAATTATGATCTCTAATTCTAATCATTAAAACATAAGAAATTAAAATGAGTCACATTTGCGTGCACCCAAATTATGGTGCAATTAGGCCACAATTTTGACCTCGTTCTATTGTGGTGTGTCAAAATTTCAATTGAATTTAAGAATATATCATAATCACTTAAAATATAATTACATGGAATGCTCTTAATTGCATACAAGAATTTGTCAATTCAAATATATATTAATATATATTTGATGTTTATCTTTTAAAAATTAGTATTAATTTATACCATTAAACTATAAGAGATTAAAATATATTTTAATATTAATATTTGAGATAAAGTTTATAACTTGAAAAGCGGAACAATCAATTGACGAATCGATCGACGTTACCATTTTAGCATAAAATAGACTGGTCGCCTCAAATTTCAATTACGAATAAATAAATAGCCTCTCCAGCATAGTTATCTGTCTATTTTCACATTTGATATTAATCAAAATAAAAAAAGGAAAAAAAAAATAAAAAATGGCGCAGCTAGCTAGAAACGCCGGCCGCGTGCTCTCCCGGGCGGCGGCGCATCAACACCGCTCCGCCATCGCCTCTCTCCACACTACCGTACCTTCTCTCGCCCCATCACCCACTCCTGCTGTAACTTCGGCACTTCCTCCGTCGACCTCCTCCCCCGCCGGCATATCAAAGTCGGCTGAGTACGTGATCTCGAAGGTCGATGATCTCATGAATTGGGCGCGTCGCGGCTCAATATGGCCGATGACTTTCGGCTTGGCTTGCTGCGCTGTGGAGATGATGCACACAGGCGCCGCGCGCTATGATTTGGATCGATTTGGGATCATCTTCAGGCCTAGCCCTAGGCAGTCGGATTGCATGATTGTTGCTGGAACTCTCACCAATAAGATGGCACCTGCTCTTCGCAAGTGAGATTTCTCTATTTGAATTTCCAGTTTTGTTAATTTTGTTGTACAAGGATTTTGGTGTGTAATTTGTTGACCTAGGATGTGTAATTGCTGAATTCCGCCATTAATTTCTTTGCTTGTGGATTATTTGATTCATATTATTCTCTAGTGTCCAGAAGTGAGAAGTGTAGAACTCCCCAGACTAAACCTAGGCATCTTATTTCTTAAACCATAGCTAATAATTTAGTCAATTTGCTAGACAAATATTGAATTAGATGCAAGGAATACCATATTTTTCACAAACTCTCAAGATAGTGTGTTGTATACTCTATTCTTCTGAGACACAATTATTTGGAATATCTGAATGCTGCTCCAAAGAATGAAACACAGGGCTAGTGAATTTATCAGCCGATCATAAATTGACTTAAAACATGCTGCTACTGTATATTCTATAGTATCACTGGTTGGTATAAATTGTAGTATAATCACAGTTGCAGTGTTTTGTGTTGATTTTCTACTGAGGTTTCTTTCTATCTCCATTTGCTGCTTTCACACTGTCTGGAGTTGTCAAAGTTGTTGCAACATACTTGGCTTTTTAGATGTACTCAGCCAGAATTAGGAGCCCAGTCCACAACGAAACACATGCAATTCTTATATTCTCAAGGTGTTGACAATCTGAAATGATCAAATATAGCACACCGTACTTAAAAAATTATACGTAAGAACTGCAGCATTGATCAGGATTCAGGGGTTTGAATCTCTTCGAATATGTTCTTGAATTAATTCGAGAAGTGAGTGTTCCCACGTTGGTGTCATTCTTGCAAGTAAAGAGTTTCTTTGTAGCTGCAGGAGTAGGTTATCTTGACCACCATATTGATTATCAACTTGTGGTATAAGTATAACAGGGCCCATATATGATATACCATACAAGATTACAAGGGAAGTTGAGATTCTTTGAATAGAATAAGCTGATCCGTCACTTCTTGCCTTCCATAACCTCACCTTATCAACAGAGGAACCTGAAATAATGGCTTCTTTCAATTGTAAATCTATTTCTCACGTGTCGTTTCTCATTTCTTGTACCTGGTGATAGCATTTACAAGTAGGGGCATTAAAAATGTCTTCTTTGTGATATAGAGCACACAAATGTGGAATTTGACTAGCATTTTTAAGTTACGATATGTTGATCAGGTCTTATTTGTTTAATTCTGGAATAATTCCAAAAGGTTTTGTTACTTTTGTACACTGTGAGCTATAACTTTCTTGTCACTTATATCAAATGTTCTTGAGCAGAGTCTACGACCAAATGCCTGAGCCAAGGTGGGTTGTATCTATGGGAAGCTGTGCAAATGGTGGTGGTTACTATCACTACTCGTATTCAGTTGTCCGAGGCTGCGACAGGATCGTCCCTGTTGACATCTACGTTCCAGGATGCCCCCCCACTGCCGAGGCCCTTCTCTATGGACTGCTCCAACTGCAGAAGAAGATCAACAGACGAAAGGACTTCCTTCATTGGTGGACCAAGTGAAGATCGTTCGGCAGATTTCGGTTAAAATTGGAACTTTGTCTCATTTTCAATTTAATTGTGTGTCATATGAATGTCTTATGTAAGAATTTACATTTTTACTAAGAAGGTGGTGAAACTATTTTTTTAATAATTTGATCCTTGTCTTCTTAATATTTTGGGGGGAATTGGCCATTTCCTATAATAAAATTATGGTAAATTACAGAAAAATATATTGGGTCTCTTTGTGTTATTTACGATTTTTTCCTTACATCTTTGAAACTTTTCACTCGAGTATTTTGTTCCTCTCAGCTGCTATAATTTAAAATTTAGAGGAAAATATTAACAATAAAAAATACAACTGAGGTTTTCTTTATTTATGATCTTACTTTCGTATATACACTCTCCCTGTCACAATTTAGAAGAAAGTATTAATGTAAAACACAAAAAATATTATAAAATACTGTATTTCATATATTAAATATTCATATACCTAATTAAGGTTAATTGAGAAAAAAATTCACAAATAAACTATGACCAACTATTTTTTAAAGCTATTATTGAGTATATTTCGTATATTTCACACTTGTGTAAAAATGAGATTGTTGCTTTTCTTCATGGCGGCTTGATTTTCTTATAAAAAATATTCCATTTTAATAACAATCATTTATAATAATAAAAAATACTCCCTCTTAGGCTGGGAATTTCTCTCTCACATTAGCTTAGAATATAAGCAGCTCTACCACCCACCACCAAAATCCACCGTCCATTGCCGCACCGCAGTCTAAAAGTTTATTGTCTCGTTTTTTTGGGATCAATGGGTCTTCCCTCACAGTTAGCGCTACGGTGGCCAATCGATTGATTGATCCCGTTTATTTTTCTGTTTTGTCCGCTATTTCTACTTTCTTAGTTTAGGCTTTTTAGTTTCTATCTTTAGGTTGGTTTTTTTCTGTCTTTTGCCTTTAGTTACTTTACTTTCTGCTCTTTTGACCGCTTTTTGCGTTTTTTTCCTTTTTCTTTGGGAGTTTATTCTCCCTTTGTGGAGTTCCAACCTGTCCCTTGTGGAGTACCTTTTATGGAGTTATGTCCGTGCGGTGGTGGTGGATTTGAAAGATATGGCTTTTGGTGCTCGGTGGCCTTTGTCCTTTTATTTTTCCTATTTATTATAACAATATTGACTACTTTAGTGTGGGGTTGTCGTGTTGTTAAAATAGTGGACTGTGCATTTCTCATGGGCAATGAGTACACTCGTGTCCCCACTTCTCACGATTGGAGCGGATAGCGACACCTATTTGATTCGTCTTGATTTGAAGATCTGGTTCTTTGGAAATTAT
The DNA here is from genome assembly GCA_963675135.1 of Galeopsis tetrahit. Lineage (NCBI taxonomy): Eukaryota > Viridiplantae > Streptophyta > Magnoliopsida > Lamiales > Lamiaceae > Galeopsis > Galeopsis tetrahit. The sequence goes on along the minus strand of OY776125.1, from coordinate 2,148,263 downwards.
CTTTGTACGGAGTATTTGATTGTAAACCTTAAAAAAAATAAAAATAACAATCATTTATAAAAATGGTAATTTAGCCATAACTAAAACCAAATCGAATATTTTGGCTCAATTAATGTTCGGCTTGTTTAGTCTTTCGATCGAATTTGTTTCGATAAATTGGTTCAGTTATCAAATCAACATATGTTTATCTATAAGAGATTTATTCGTAATTTAAATAAGGGTTAATTCTAAATAAATACACAACATTTAGTCTCAATATCAATTTAATCACGATCTTTACGATTTTTTTTTAAAACCCCAACCTTTCATCGTGTTGCAATTAGATACACATTTTTTTTTCTCCTATCAACCATTGATGGTGTGGCTTGCCGGAGCTCGCCACGTCATATTACACATATTTTTTTATTTTCCCTATAAAGATTACACTTTCTAAAAATATAAAATTTTATAAAAATAAAAATAAAATTGTATGCGTCTCCTCCGCTGTTCAAACTAGTTTTCTTCTATCATTCTCAAACTAAATCAAGTTATTCTCTCCTAACCATAAAATTTTATAAAAATAAAATTTCATGCTCTGCTTCTCAAACTAAATCAGTTTTCTCTACCATTCTCAAACTAAATCAAGTTATTCTCCTCTAATCATAAAAAATCATAAAAAAAAAAAAAAAAACTCACGCATCTAATCCATGATCATTGGTGATTTGGTGGTTTATTTCTTCAGAAATTCTTAAATTATTTAATAATTTTGTTGTTTTGTTCAACTAGTTCGAGAACTATCATTTTTTTTTCGGTGGACCTCAATTAATTATTGTATTTTGGTGTATGCTAAGATAACCTTGTTGGTGGTTTTTTATTATTTTGTTCAACTCGTTCGAGAACTACAATTTATATGCTGTATGAGAGAGGAAAATATTCTAGGAATTAATGTGTTTAACACTAATGATTATTGCAACAAAAATGTTCTATCCATTCCCTTATGATTTTGATTTTTAGGATTTGAATAGAAGAACTTGATTGATTGAGTTTGAGAAGTGAGAAGTGAGAGAGACGCGCATAACAAGAACTCTGTTCAGTTTGAGAAGCAAGAAGACGCTTGATTTAGTTTGAGAATGGTAGAAGAAAACTTGATTTAGTTTGAGAAGAGACACTACAATTTTATTTTTATTTTTATAAAATTTTATATTTTTATAAAGTGTAATCTTTATAGGGAAAATAAAAAAAATATGTGTAATATGACGTGGCGAGCTCCGGCAAGCCACATCATCAATTGTTGACCGGAGAAAAAAAAACGTGTATCTAATTGCAACACGATGAAAGGTTGGGGTTTTAAAAAAAAAATCGTAAAGATCGTGATTAAATTGATATTGAGATGAAAGGTGGTGTATTTATTTGGAATTAACCCTTTAAATAACTCAAACAAACAACCAATCAAATCAACTTAGTTGTTTAAAATAATTGAATTGTTTAAGCAAATGAATTTTCTATACAAAATAATTTAATGGTGTGAATAAAATATTTTAATTGCTTAAAATAAAAGAGTCATGTATTGTAATAGAATCATAGACTAGACATTTATGAACATTTTCTTTAAAATCAAGGGTGGTTAGAGATTGCAGTTAATTGCATTGAGATTGAAAAAAAAAAGAATTGGAGTAGTAATTATGTTTAAAAAAGAGTATAATATAATCCATGGACTGGACATTTATGAACATTTTCTTTAAAACCTAAGGTCCTGTTTGGTTAGACAACGTGGTGAATTGAATTGAGTTTGAAAAAACAGAATTGAAGTAATTCATGAATAGTAATTATGTTTAAAAATAGTAATTTATTATAATATAACCAATAGACTGGACATTTATGAACATTTTATTTAAAATCAAATGTGGTGTTTGGTTAGTACTTGTGGATTAGATTGTGATTAAAAAAAGAGGATTGAAGGTAATTCATGAACATTAATTATGTTTAAAAAAATAGTCATTTATTATAATAGAATTCATAGACTAGACATTTATGAACACTTTCTTTAAAATATAAGGTATTGTTTGGTTAGAGATTGTAGTGAATTGAAATTCAAAATAGATGATTGGGTGTAATTAATGGATAGTAATTATGTTTTAAAAATGGTAATTTATTATAATATAATCTATAGACTATACATTTATGAACATTTTCTTTAAAATATAAGGTGGTGTTTGGTTAGAGATTGTGGTGAATTGATTCAGATTGAAAAAAAAAAAAGTAATCCATTAACAATAACCATGTTTTTAAAAAGTGTCATTTATTATAATAGAATTCATAGACTAGACATTTATGAACATCTTCTTTAAAACCTAAGGCGGTGTTTGGTCAGAGATTACGATTAATTGAGATTGAAAAAAGAGGATTGAAGTAATTATGAATAGTAATTATGTTTGAATAGAAATTAAAAAGTATGGATAATTGTAGTTTTATGTCAAATCAAAAGTGATGTTGTAAAAATAACCGAGAGAGAATGAGATAAAAAAATAGTGATGCAATTGTATAAAAATAGATGCGCGTATGCGTATCAGCGTATGTATATTATAAGGATAAATTGATATTTAAATTTGTATTTGGATTAAAACGGATTAAGAGAGATTTGATGTATATTATAAGGATAAATTGATATTTAAATTTGTATTTGGATTAAAACGGATTAAGAGAGATTGGATGTATATCATAAGGATAAATTGATATTTAAATTTGTATTTGGATTAGAACAGATTGAATTATGAATGACTAATACAAATCCGAATTTACCGATCTCAAACCAAACACGGCATAATAGTACTAAATGGGTCTGACTATATGCACCTCCATTTCGGTTTGATGCACTCCCCTTTTAAGTTTTATTAATAAAATAATAGGTAAAAAACCTAAAATACCCTTCATTAAATATACACCATACTAGATGCACCCCACCTCATTTCTTTCACCTTCCCCTAACACACAACTTCCGGTCGCCGGAGACACCATTTTCGGCGACCATCAACTCAAAAAAAAAAACAGAAATGGTCGACCATATACTCCAAAAAAATCACAATTTTTTTTCAACTTTCGATCAACCAGTGTCGACTATATACACTCTCGTCGACAACAATTTATCGACGAGAGTTTATATGATCGACACTGGTTTAACGAAAAAAAATTAATTTCTTTTTTTAAAAATTTCGATCTTTGTTGGTTGACCGTATAAATTCTCGTCGATAACAATTTATCGACGAGAATGTATACGGTCGACCAACAAAGGTCGATCAAAAAGTTTTAATTTTTTTTTTTTTAAATCGACACTGTAATGTCGACCATACGCACTCTCGTCGACAACATTTTGTCAACGAAAGTGTAAGTGGTCGACATTACAGTGTCGAAATTGAAAAAAAAAAAAGGAAAAAAAAAGGGTTTTGCATCTATGCAGAAAACCCTAAAAAATCAAAATCGAGCCGGCCAAAAAAGAGAGAGGAAGCGGCGTGGGGTGGGGTGGGCCGATTTACATACCTGGGGCGGCGTGGGGCGGCGGCGAATGGGAGGGAGGCGACGCCGGTGGATGGGTGAAGGAAGCCGTCGGACGGGGGAGGGGAGCAGTCGGACGGGGTGGACACAGAAAAAAAAAAGGGGGGGGGGAGGGGCCGCGACGGCCCAAGGCAGTAGCTGAGCCGCCGCGGGGTCGGGGGCCATAGCGACGGGGGCGAGGGCATTCCGGCGGGTGGACGGGGAGGCGGTCGTACGGGGCGGATGGGGGAAAATTCACAGGAAAAAGAAAGGGGGAAGAGAGGAGGGGGCGCGACGGCTGAGGCGTTGGCCGCGGCGGCGGGGGCGTGGCAGTGGCCGGCTGCCGATGGCTGGTGTGGTGGAGGCGGCGGCCAGCGTGAATTGGGGTGGGGCGGCGGCTGGAAAAAGAAGGAAAGAGAAGGGGAGGAAGAAGATGAGGGGTGAAGAAGATGAAGGGTTGGGGGTGTGTGTAGTAATAGGATTTTAATGAAGGAGGGGTATTTATGACATTTTACCTATTATTTTATTAATAAAATTGAAAGGGGGAGTGCATCAAACTGAAATGGAGGTGCATATAGTCAGACCCGTACTAAATTTTCCTAACAAAATCTGGGTTTGGGCCAAGGCCCATAAAAACGGCCCATAACAAAATTCAAAATATTAGTCCGTTAAAACTTAAAACTTACTAAAAGTGACCACTTGTTCGTTTGATTAGGGTTTTTTCAACTCTATTCCCCCCGTTTTTTCTTAATTGAATTCAAAATTGGTTCGTTTCAACACTACGATAGGTGAAAATTTGCTGTGAAAAAAGGTGTCTGCACTGAATGAGGCTGTTTCTCGAAGTGTAAAGTCAGAATTCCGAGCTTGTTTCAACTGCTACAGGGTCATTTGAAAGCAATGGTGGTGATCCTGAGTTGATAGCATTTATTCCGTAAGTATTAATCTATATGAGTCTGATTAAACTGTTGTGGATGCCCTTTTATCCTGTTTATAACGAGAAATTGATCAATGGTGTGATATAATTTTGTACTGAGTTCATAGGATTAACAAAATTTTAGTTATTTACTATAATCTGCTGAACTGATGCTCTTATTCTTTCTTAACCAAAGCCTTTACATATTGAAAAGTTTCTTAGTGGCATATTTATTTATGTTTTGTGGACTGGTAAACTAGGTTTTCAAATTTAGGTAATGATGGTGAATTGGTGATATTTATGTTTTCCATTAATACTGATATAATCTGGGATAGATATACATTAGTTGTTAAAATCAAGAGAATTTCAATTGTTCCTGCAAAGATGATTGTTGAGTTCTAATAACTGATGGGGCTCTCATTTGAATTTTCCATAATTTAATTATGGTTGCCCCTTTTTCCCTTTATAAATGTGCTGACATAGTTTTGGTGTATTATATTGTTGATCTATTTATTTTTGTTAAATTTTTTGTTGCAACCATTTCCTGTTCATCGACTGAATTATTTTATTCTGCTAAATCCAGGTTCATTAACAGGGAATGTGCTGATTTTTCAGATGCTCAGGACATGCTGATATTTTATCTTTTTGGTGGGCTTGTATTTTGAATTGTTTACTCAATCAACTTATTTGATCTTCTTAGGAGTTGGACCTCACGGAAGCATTTGCATGGAGTTTTGTAGTACCAGACAAGGTGAAGTTACATGTCCTAAATTTTGTTTAGCATCCTATACTTTGTTGTATGATGTATTAATTGCGATTATTATGTGAAAATGGGAACCAGGCGAAGATACAATTCTTTGAATAAAGTGGACCTATCTTTTAGTCATTCTTGCATTCTGACATTGTATTAACAATCAACAGGTATTCGAGATTTCAAATGAGGCTGATATTCATATTCTTAGGGTTGACCAATTTTTAGCTAGTAGCTAGTATTGTTTGCTGTCTTCACCCCAAAACCTACCTCTCGTCCCCTTCTTCACAGGGTTTTATATCTTACTTGCAGAGCCTAATCCCTCCCACCCCAATTCCCACACCGAAATTCCCTTTGGAATTCTCAATTCGAGTTTGATCCACACACTCCGCTGCAATTTTCCACCAGTATGGATCCCCGTTTACAAAATCAAGAATCCATGTTGAAAGAATCCATAAAACACTTTTTAACCTCATACCACAGAGGCAGCTCAGATTTCTCACCTTTTGAGTCGATTTTCTTCCGATTAATCCAAACAATGCTTGATCCACCTGTTGAAATCACTTGGTTTTACTCTGCAGTTACATTTCATTCTGCAAAATCGAGCTCACAAAAAAGCCCTTTCCCTAGAGTTGTGATAGCCAAAGATTTGCTGAACTTACTTATTTCGTGTTCTAATTTGAGCAGTGCATCAAAAAAGATCGCATTGCTTGCTCCCATTGTATATGAGCTGTACAACATTGTATGTGATACTAGTAAGAGTGATCAATGTGAGAAAATGGAAGCTTACAAATTGGTAGAGAATGTGGTTAGTTATGTTACGATGTCAGCTGGGGTTTATAATTACGGAAAAGAGGATGTTGAATGTGACAATGGCATGGTTTGTTTTGAGGATTTGGTTCAGGTTTGGACTGCTGATCGTGGTGAGGGGAATTGCAATTTTGCAGAAAGTTTGAGAATTTTTTTCCCTCTTTTGACTGATGGAACTTGGAAGGGCATGAATGCAAGGTGTGGGGTACATGAGCTCGTGGGGATTGTTCAATGTGAAGTGTTCTTTCTAAAGCTGTACCTATGTTTCAGTTCTGGGATGTGCATAAACGATACACAAGATCAGATGGTTCAAATCATAAAGGGGTTCCGGAATTGCTACTTTTTAGGCGAGTTTTCTTCTTACTGCTTTATATTGCACTATCGTAACAAACTGCATCCAATTAGTTTTCATGATAATATCAATTATGTCATGCTTCTTTTGAGGATGCATTTTTGCTTCATGGTCTTTAATTGCTCATTTTCCTTTGTTGAAACATATTGAATTGTTTGAACTGCCTTTCTCTTAATTGTCTTACGGGAAAAATTGCACTTCAAAAATATCTTTCAAATTAGCATACATATAGTTTTCCCGTTGCTTATTGCTTACATGCATGGGCAAGTGTATGAAGGAATCTTTTATGTAATGGATGAGGGGAAACTCAAGAAACTGTGAGCTTGTTTCTCATTTGGGACTAGACATTGTTTGCATGTTGAGGAGCAATTTTGGACAAAATATTGTTTTGATAGTGCTTTTAAGTATGGACATTGAGATATGGGTTATGCATCTTGTAAAGTTTAGGAATGCATTTTAATGTCCAATCTAGGGACGTCAGTATAAATTCCAAAAACCCCGAATTGAACTTCTCATAAATGAACTTAAATGGGAGTTACATACATCTTTTTCAATATTTTTTCTAGTCCTCTAGAGACTTATACTTATGGAGTGATAATAGAGGAACATGTATTATTGGTGTAATATATAATTAGAAATGTGTTTGCCTGATACACGACTAGTATGTCTAATTTAAAATTTTAATTCACATTATTTGTTATTACACATATGTATCAAATTTGAAAGAGAGCAAAAACACTTAAACTACCAAAAACTCACATTTTAGACATACAATTTAATTTTCAAGTATATATTAGTGGTGGTGTCAAATTTAAAATTATAAGAAAATGATTAATGATATATATTATATGTTAAAACCTTTTTTTTTTTTGAAAAAAATATATGTTGAAAATTAACAAAAGGGAAAGAAAATGATGTCAAATCATCATGCCCCTTATGCCATGGACGACAGAAAAAAGAAAAAGTACAATTGTCGTCGCTTCTCTTGTGTTGTTTGCTAGGTTTTTTTTCTTGCCTCATTTTCTTAAGAATCTTATCTCTCTTTTAGTAGTTATCCAAAGTTTTGAGGAAAAAATGTATTAGTGTTTATATTCGGTTTTAATGTTATGTAATTACTAATGTGTATTTAATGGTGATGCAATCCTCATTGTATCTAGTGACGAAGATGAAATATTTGATTCAACACGTATAGTTGACCAGAATGTTGTGAAGGTGTACCGAAATCTCAAAGATATATGCCCCTAAACTATTTGCTATCCGATGTCCTTATTCAGTGCAACAAATGCTAATGCGACTCATTATTTCTCGACAACAATTCCTATCTCTTCTCTAAGAGATAGATAAAAGATAAAGAGCAAGAACAATCACAACCACCTTCTTTACCATACTACTTGAACATAAGTTTTAGAAGTTTCAACAATTTCTTAGCAAACATAAGATTTGCTCGGGGTTGCAGAATGCTTAGGTTGTAGTTGTGATATGTAGTAATAATAATACTATAAAATTAAATGATTTTAAAAGGCAGATCTTTAGAGTCTAGAATTGCCTTATGAAATATAGAAACCAAATCGGTCAATCTAGAAATGCTTTTAGGACACTCATCTAGAAAATAACGAATTGAGCTCATGAGTAAGTCATCACAATATTCGGGTTGGTTCTGACTGACTAACAAATCACTAGCTAGAGCATCCATATTCATTTAGAGTTAACAAGGATTGAAAATAGTAAGGAATATGTATAAACTCAGTACATATTTGTGTATGTGTTATAAGGATTGTGTGTTGAATTCTATCTCAATTTATAATGAAGAGTTGACTTTTGCCACTAGTATTCTACGAGTAAATTATGGCGTCGATTTTATACATACTTTCAAAAATCAATATCATTGATGACAATTTCATTCATAATTAATTACCCAACTATAGAGATTGCTTAACCCACCACAACCGATAACCTAATAATTTAAATAAACCATAAACCATAAGATCTAAATTTTAGATTTTAAGTGTGTGTTTGTGCTGATTTTTTCATAGTTACCTTTGGTTTGCTGGACACATTTGGTGCTATTGATAAGAAAATATGAGAGGTGTGCTTAAGAGGATTTGAACATGTGCACAAGAATTCTCGCCACATAAAAAATAAACAATCATTAATTCAAATTAAAAGGTATGGAGGACCTAAAAAGAATTGGAACTGTATACTAATATAAATGAGAACAAATGTTTCAATCGAGAAATTTGGCGAAATATGATACATATAGTTGACCCTGCATAGTTGAGTTTAATTGCATAAAACAATCAATATCTAATTTGGCACTTTAATTGCTTATTTAATGCATTTAATGGTGAAAATCCGTGAATACTATGATGAGTAATAATTACGGTTGAGTAATTAATTGTGGATGTGATTGTCATCAATGATAATGCCTTTCGATGGTTAGGTGAAAATATTAAACCCGTCGCCGGAATCTACTTTTCGATTGCCTAATGTTTAGAGTTGACCCTTCACTATAAATTGAGATAGCACATCATCTTCATAAGCTACATACAAATTATACTGAGTTTATACATATTCTTTTTATTTTCAATTCTTGTTAATTCTAAATGAATATTGATGCTCTAGGTAGTGATTTGTTAATCGGTCAGAACCAACCCGTATATTGTGATGGCTTACTCATGAGCGCAATTCGTTTTTTTCTAGATGATTATGCTAAAAGCAATTCTGGATTGTCCAATTTGATTTCTATATTTCAGAGGGTGGTTCTAGAGTCGAAAACTCAACCTCTTGAAATCTTGTGGTTTTACGGCGCTGTTAAATTTCACGAATCTAATTTAAGCATTCCGTCACCCCACAAAAATCTTATGTTTGTTAAGGATTTTTTGGAGCTTCTGAAATCGCACTTATGTTCAAATAGTACGGTAAAAAAGATGGTTGCAATGGCTCCTATTCTTTATCTTTTGTATCGGTTGCATTTTAATTTTTCACATGGAGATCCATCCCTTAGAGAAGAGATTGGAATTGTCGTTGAGAAAATAGTGAGCCACATTAGTATTTGTCAAAGTCTTTATGAAGGAGATCGGATGGTTGATGAATTAGGGATATGTGTCTTAGATTTAGTAGGGGTTTGGACGGTGGATCAGATCAGAATCAACAACAAAGTCAATGTGTTGACATCTTTCTTCCCTACCCTGAGTAATGAGTTTCAACAAGAAGTCACTATTTCTATGGGGTACCTTGTTGGGGTTGTTATGAATGAATCCCTTTTATTGAGGCTGTGTCTGAAAATCTCGCCAGAAGTTGATAAAGAAGTCTTGCGGCAAGATATGCTAAATTTGGCTATTCAGACAATTAAGGGTTTTCAGAATTTCTACTTTCTAGGTGACTGTTTTTTAATTAATATCGTGATTACTATTTTTGTTCTGCTGTTTATTATTGGTTCTTGAGTCAAGCTTGCATTCTCTTATTTTGAATTGGTTTAAATAGCGCACCCCATCATCTCTCTAGTGTTTTTGTTGAGTTTAGCATGACATACCTTTTGCGTGTTTGTAGATTTGAGTAAGTACCAGTGGTTAAATTGATTGGATACACATCATTGTCTGCGAGATTATATAAAATCACTTTGTGTAGATTCTTGCCCTTCTTTAGATTCAACTTCTGAAAAAAAAACATTCATTGGAAGTGAGTTGTTCATTGGATCTGGATATTGACCATGTTTTAGCTTTTAGGTAGTTTATTACTGCACTTGTGCCTTGCTAAGTCATAAGAAATAGTAGCTAATATTGATTGAAAGAAGCCAGCTAACTGGTGCCAATTTCATCTGTTACTTTAAGTATTACGTCATAAACGTGCTGATATAGATGTCAAGTTTATGCTTGGTTTTATATATTCATGATGAAAATAGCATTCTACATAGTAGTTGAAATTCCATGTAGTAGAATAACTTTTCTTTGGTATGTTGCTCCTCACCAGATATGCTCCTCAACATGCTATTGGAGCCCAGCTTGCCTGTTGCAGCCTCATTGGTACGTCAATCCATCACTTTGAACAGTTGGAATTTCGTATTTAGCATTTTACTTCATTAGAAGATGAGTTCTACTGGGATTTATTCATGCCCTTGATTTTGGGAAAGTATTTGTGTAATATGTGGTACTTGACTATCGTAAGTTGATAAAATTCTATGCTCAAGGGGTGTTTTCATCCAAGATTTAATAGTGAAAAACACTTCTATAATCTAAAATTTTAAGAAAATTGATTATGGCCCTCTCACTTGAGTTTGCAAACACCCACTCAGTTACGCTAATTCTATAATGTAATTTCTGCAGAGTTCTGAAGATGCAGTGCTTCTAAGAAAAACATTGTACGATGCTGTTATTTTGGTTGACTATTCATTTTATTCTTGGGGGTGGGCTCACTGGAATTCTATCCGCCAGTCAAAAAAGTTGTCTTTGGTATGGGTGTTAGCTACCGACCATGCTGTTAAGTTTGCCAGGTATGGAACCAACTACTTTGGTCACTACACATAGTGCTAAACAATTTCTATGATATGAATTTGTGAAATTTTCTGAGTTGCAGGGCTACAGCGGATGAAGCAAAGGCAACTGCGTACCTTAAGGCTTTCCGTGAATCTCAAATGGTGACTGAGTTAATTAAGTGGGTGAATAGCCGAATTGGAGTTGTGCACCCAAACGCTGGACCTGAAATCACCACTCCAAGAGCCCTTATAAGTGAGTCCGTTTCTCATTATCTAATTTATATACTCGAGTTTTTGTTTCATTATTCTCCACTCTAAATAATCTTGATTAGAACTGCTTACTTGATCTATTAAGTTGTGGGCAGTTCATGCATTAGGGAAATTTAGTGCAATTCGAGAACGAATTTTGCTGAGAACCCCAATTTTTTAATGTGAATTTTGCTGGAATCTCAAAAGACAAATGATGGAACACATGCAAATTTCTACCAAACTTTAGGGTTCCGAAATTTCCCCTTAAATTGAAATTTCTGGGCAGTTCATGCATTGGGAAAATTTATTGCAATTTGAGGTCAAACTTAGCTGAAAACCACATTTTTTTAATTTTGAAATTCGTTCGAATCTTAAAAGACGATGGTTCACATTTTTTTGCCTTCTTTTATTATGTTCTATTGCAGAATTGTCTAGCCTGAAATATATATCTGGAAATTCTGATTTGCAGGTTGGCTACTGGCTGAAGATAAAGGGTTCCTAGTATTTGATCTTAGCTTGTCATTGCTCCGTACTAAAGCAGTGGCATGCGTGGTGAACAGGCCATCACAACATAGGCTTCTTCCAACACACAATGTCAACGTCGTCCATGTAAATGAGGATCAGGAAATGAATGGCCAGTTAAACAACGGAATTCCAGGTGATTTGTGTTTGAGAAAGGATGGTGGCAAAAAGCGCAAAGAGGTGGCTTTGAGTGAGGTAGGGGAATCTTCGAACAAGCATATCAAGCTCGATGATTTTGGATTTCCCGTTGAGAAGTTTTCACCTTTCAAGATTCATGATGGATCCCGTTGTGAGAATCCAGTTGTCAACCTTTCCCCTGGTGATGAAATGGAAGTTGATAAACGATGCCAAGATTGAGCTTTAGGATGCTCATCGTACGGGGGAGAATCTGGCCTTGTTCGTTCGTTTATTCGTATTCTGTCGTTGCAATAACAAGGACCATTAGTAGGATATTTTGTTGTATTTTGGACACTTATTGAAAGTTTATTATCATGGCATATAGCCACTGCTTTCTCTCGTTAAAGTTCCTTTGATTTTAACTTTCTCTTTGTTGTTTCAGGCGGTGTTTACGAATTCTACAAACTGTTTCGAGAATCACTTTTTTATTTAAATGTTATGTCATGGAGCTTTGAAAATAAGTGATTGTAGAATTTGTAAACATCCCTTATCCCTTAGGGGATGTTTCCTTTTGGTTTTAAAAACCAGGTTTTGGATTTCAAGATCCAAAACCCGTTTTACTTCGGGATTTAAAAACCGGTTTTCAAAATTTACTCAAAACCACCCTTATTAAACATATTGATTTGACATAAAGTTATATCTATATAATATTACTCCAATCATTATATTCTTTTTCAACAATAATATAATAATACTATAATAATATAATAATACAATAATATAATACATTTAATCAACTAATCATTATAATCTCACAAAACAATAATATAATAATACAAACTCATTCAATCTTACAACTTAATTTGACATAAAGTTAAATCCTTCACTATTTCAAAACCCAAAAGAAACACCCATATTACTATTCATCGGGATTTCAAAAATCTGGTTTTTAAAACCACACCCAAAGCCCAAAAGAAACACCCCCTTAGTATTATTCAGAAATTTGTTTAGGTGACGTTTGGATGGAAGAAACTGGGTTCTGAATCTTCTCATTTGAAAGATTAAAAAAATTATCAAATTAGGACCGGTGAACTTAAAAATCATGTTTGACATATTATAGTTTATATTTTTATTACTATTTACAAAAAAAAAAACCACTCTTATTGTTTATTTTTTAGAATTTTAATTTATAAAAATATTACTTGTATAACTGGGAATTATAAATGTGAAAGTCCCCAAGGCTAGTCTCGGGTCAATCACCCAATCTGTTATTGGCAATTCCTTCACCTCCCTCACTCTGGTATGTAAGTTACTGATCTTGGATGTTTACTGATCTTAAGTGTTTACTGACCTTAATATTTACTGATCTTATATGAAAGTTATTGAACTTACATGAGTTACTGATCTTATGAATTACTGATCTTATTGGTTACTGATCTGATATATGAACTGTTAGGAACTAAGCTGATGTTTTGTATTGTATAGACAGCTTATAGTATAGGACTTAGAAATACTCATCTGTATATAGTTCAGTTGATGTATAGATAGGTTTTATATTTGTAAAGTTGTATTTTGTTGTATTCAGCATTGTAAAGCTCAGAACAGTAAAATCAGAAACACTAGATTAGAACTAGATTAGAAGAAGATCAGAAGACTATGAAGACTCAGAGGACTACTTCAGACTAAGAAGACTTCAAAGAAGAGTTGAAGAAGAGCTTAGAAGAAATCTGGAGAAGTTTTGAACAGTTTTTGGTTACTGTGCTGATTGAATCAGAAGAGTAAAAATCAGCAGAGTAAAATCCGAAGAGTAAAAATCAGAACAGTAAGTTACTGTGCTGATTTAGTGAAATTGAAGAATAAGTTTGGAAAGCTTATTTAAGGTGTAACTGGAGATTTATTGAAGATATGCTGACTTGGAAGGAAGTTACAAAGTCGGTTACAAGAAGAAGTTACAAAAACAGTTTAGAGTTAGTTGAAAGTTAGTTCACAAACTGCTAACTGTCATACTAAATTCTATAAATACTGTGTGATCTCCTACTGCTGAAGACTACTGAAGCAATTACTGATCTTAGAGAATTCAAGAGCAAATCTACAAGCAAGAACTTACAGAGTTGAAGGAGATTGAAGAAGAAGAGCCACTGAATTGAAGAGAAGAATCAAAGGCTATTCAAAGAGAAGTTTTACTTTTCAAGTTTAAGTTTGTATTTTGTAAAACAAGTGTGCTAGTTACTTGTAGAATTACTAGTAGATCGAAGATATACCTGGAGGTATAATCGATAAGATCAAAGTCTTAATCTTGGGACTTTAAGCCACAAGAAGCTCAAGAAGAGTAATAAAACTTCACAACTGGAGTTGTGAGAGTGGATGTAGACATTTGTCGAACCACTATAAAATTCTGTGTTCTTTACTTTACTGTTTGATATTTGTTTGAATTGTTTAATCAAGAACATTAAGAATTAGCAAAGATAAAGATCTAGATAAAAGTTGAGTATAAACTAGTAAGGCCCATATTATTCTGAAAGTACTGATCTGAGCTGAGTAAGCACAGTACAGTACATAAGAAGACTAAATTCCGCATTGCATATTCTGATATTTTGAAAGATTTTTGAAAGTCTATTCACCCCTCCCCTCTAGACTTTCTTAGCTTACTCAATCTTAACTCAACTTTGGGACCAACAAGTGGTATCAGAGCAGTAGTTCATTGGACTGCTGTTTCTTGATAACCTTACAGATCTTGAGGGATATTTTACTGATCTTGCTGTTATTTCTTGATATTTGTTACTATCTGAATACCTGAAATCTATCTGCTATACTACTGATCCTATTTGTCTAATCAAACATGGATGACACTAATGTGAACAAGCTGCCTAAGTTCAAGATTGCAGATTATGACTACTGGAAGCTTAGGATGGAGGCCATCTTTAGCTCAACCCATGATCTGATGGTGTCTGTGGTGACTGAAGGACCAATTGTCATCATGGTGGAAAACACTGCTGTTCTGGATCCATCAAAACCAGTTGGAGCACTGGTCCCTAAACCCAGGTCAGAACTGACTTCAGAAGAAATGAAACAAAACAATTTGGATAGTCTTGCCAAGAACTACATTTTACATACCTTACCAAATGAGTATCTTGGTAAAGTATTAAAATGTAAGACTGCAAAACAGATGTGGGACAAATTGGCTATTCTTTGTGAAGGTACTACTCTGATCAAAGAAAGCAAGTTATCCACTGCTGTCCAAAAGTTTGAATCATTTAAAATGAAGCCAGGAGAATCAATTGATGAGTTGGATACTCGATTTACCAAAATTATGAATGATCTTGATGTATTAGGAAAGACTTATACTGACAGAGAAGTTAACTTGAGAATCTTGAAAGCCTTGGATGAAAGGTGGAAAATGGTCAAGATGATCATTAAAACCACACAAGACATTGATTCTTGGCCAGCAGAAACTATGTTCCAAACACTTAAGGCACATGAGTTTGAGTTAGATGAAGAAGATCCTATTACTGTGATCCATAAGGATAAGGATGTCTCTAAGGACATAGCTTTCAAAGCCTCTACTTCAAAGGGGTCTAGATCATCTAAGACTAAGGCTTCAAGCATAAAAGATGAACTAGATGGTTCTGATCTAAGTCTGAAAGATCAGATGAGCCTTATGATCAAAAGATTTGATAAACTGAACAAGAGGTATGGCAGGTACAAGAGATTCTATAAGGAAAATAAAGGTTCAAATAACAGGGACTCTTCTGTGAACAGAAGGGATCAAAACTCTTCTGAAAGAAGGGATGAGATCTCTAATGAGAACAGGAGAGACAGGAACTCATCTGAAAAGAGAGACAGAAAGCATTCTGATAAGAAAGACAGGAACTCAATTGATAAGCATGACAGGAACAGAAAGCATTCTCCTCCTAAAAGAACTTCTAACAATCCTGTTTGCTATAATTGTGATAAGCCAGGTCATTATGCATATGAATGTCCTGATCTGAGTTCTGAAGATCGAGAAGAAAGGAAAGCCAGAAGAGATCGAAAATATGCAAAGGGTAAGAAGGCAATGATGGCTTACAATGACTCTGATTCAGAGTCAGAAGAGTTACCATCAACTTCATCTGACTACCCCTCTAGCAATGAAGATGAAGCCTTCATAGCAGATGATGGACTGGCAATGATGGCCAAAATAAATGATGAGGTATCATCTGTTAACTCATTTCAATCTTGTGACAATTCTGACACTGATGAAAGTGATGCTGCTATTAGCAGTGTAGGAAGTAGTCTTCATCATTCCCAAGGAGTGACTGAAGAGGACCTTCTACAAGCTAACAAAGCATTCATTGAAATTAGTGATGAGAATATATCTTTAAAGCAAGAAATCATTAGGCTAAAAGAAGCTCAGTCAAAAGTAGATCCTAATATAGCTGTCATAAATGCAAGGCTATCAGAAGAGTTGTCTCAACTCCAAGAAAAGTATGCATCCAATTACAAACTATATCAGGGTATGCTTAAAACTCAAGCCAAAGAGACTAATGAATTCAATGATTTAAAGATTAAATGTGAAAAACTTGAAGAGCGCAATAGATTCTTAGAATCTGAAGTAGTGAGCCTAGATCGAAAGCTATCTGGGATGATTAACTCCACTAAGATTAATCAAACAATCTCAGACAGATATAGAGCTCCAAATGATAAAAGAGGAATAGGTACTGATCTGCCTAGTCCATCTACTTCAGAATTTAAGAACACTAATGGAGCCAGTACAAGTTCTTTGCAACTGGATAAAGGAAAAGAACCTATGACTTATGATGATGATCCAAAACTCAAAGTACAGTCTAAATACATCCCTCCTACTACCAAGAATGGTAAAATGAAGAATGTATTAAGGCCAGTACAGTCAAGACCATACCAGAAGAGTTATACTCCTCTGACCAGATCAGATCAGTCCTGGAATCAGAAGAGACAAACTCAGAACAGTAGGTCAAGACAAGCTCAGGCAAGTTGGGAACAGCCTAGACCTCCTTTCATAAGGCAGTCTCAGCTGTATTCAACTAAACCTAGGAGATTTGTGCCTCATTATCATAACAAACCTGTTATTTATCCTCCTCCTTTATCTTATGATATCTATGGAGAGAAAAGACCAAAGCAAATTTATAAGCCTTATGGTCCACATGCTTTTAGACCTTATTCAAACTATTACAGACATACTGATCTTACTGAAAAAGGGATAGAACCAAGGAAAGTCTATCTCAGAAAAATAGATCCTAAGTCTGCTGATAATTCTGAACTGGTTAATAAAGTACTGTTCTGTGATAAATTTGGAAGGAAACTGAAGAGGTCCCACATATTCAAATCCTCAATGTTCATTTGGGTACCTCTCACTACTAACCCCCAAGGACCCCAATAAACAAGGGTACCTAAGTTATTAAGATCACTACCTTGCAGGATCGACTGGACTTATACAAGAAAGGTGGTTCAGTTGGTGAGACCTGGTACATAGACAGTGGGTGTTCACACCACATGACTGGTACCAAGGCCTTACTTACTGACTATCATGAGAAGGAAGGACCAAAAGTCATCTTTGGTGATAGCTCAATAGCAATCACAAAAGGATTTGGATTCATCAAGAATGGAGATGTTGAAATCCAAGATGTATCCTATGTTGAAGGTTTGAAGTATAATTTGTTATCTGTATCTCAATTTTGTGACAGGGGATACAAGGTTCAGTTCAAGACCAGAAAATGTGAAATAATTGATAAAAGGACTCACAATGTTCTACTTGTTGGCACAAGACAAGGAAGTATATACATTGTGAACTGGAATAGTTGTCCTAAGAATGCCTGTCTTATTACTAAGAGTCCTAAAGAAAACAGTTGGCTCTGGCATAAACGCCTCTGTCATCTAAACTTTAAGATAATCAACAAGATTGCTAGAGAACATCTTGTTGAGGGCATTCCTAATGAAATCTATTCCAAGTCACAAGTATGTGATTCCTGTCAAAAAGGTAAACAGGTAAAGGTTTCATTTAAGTCCATTCCAACTCTTTCAACAAGCAGAGTTTTAGAACTCTTACATATGGATCTTCATGGTCCTATCAATCCTCCTACATTAAATGGAAGAAGGTATACTCTAGTTGTTGTAGATGATTATTCTAAGTTTACTTGGGTAGTCTTTCTACACAAAAAGAGTGATACACAAACACTACTTCCAGATCTATTGAAGAAATTGCAGGTTGAAAAAGGTCATCCCATTGTCAAGATTAGGAGTGACAAGGGGACTGAATTTATTAATTGTTACATTTCTGACTACTGTTCTAAGTCTGGCATACAGCATTTGACAAGTGCAGCCAGAACCCCTCAACAAAATGGTGTTGCAGAAAGGAGAAACAGAACACTAAAAGAAGCTTGCAGAGCCATGATTGCAGAATTCAACACACCTCAGAAATTTTGGGCAGAAGCTATTAACACAGCTTGCCACTCTCAAAATCGAAGTGCTCTTAATAAGGTGCATGGTAAAACACCTTATGAGGTATGGAAAGGTAGAAAACCAAGAGTTTCTTATTTTCATATTTTTGGTTGTAAGTGTTTCATACATAACAATGGCAAAAGTAAATTAAATGCTTTTGATGCAAAAGCTGATGAAGGGATATTCTTAGGATACTCTTCTGTAAGCAAAGCATTTAGAGTGTTTAATTACTCTACCCTATGTGTAGAAGAAACACCCCATGTTGTCTTTGATGAGAATGTACAGGACTCTGCTGATCATCAGCTCAGTAAGAAAGTTGACAAACTACAGCTTCAGATCAACAATGAAGATGATGATACAGGAATATATGAATCTGTACAAGCATATAATCCTTTCCTGAAAGTTCTAGATCAAGATTCTGATAAAGAAAAGGTAAAAGACAAAGGTGAGTCATCCAAAACTTCTGAAATAAAAGAATTGAATGACTGCTCCCCTATGAACAAAACTGCTGATATAAATGATACTGATCTGCATGATGTAAATGATGATACTGTTAAGAATAGAAGGACATGGAAGTCTGCTCATTCTACTGATCTGATTCTAGGTGATTCTAGTATAGGTGTTAAAACTAGAAAACAATTGTTTGATTCAAAGGAAGAACCTAGTAAGTCTTTATTTTGCTGGTGTTGTTTTCTATCATCTATTGAGCCTAAAACTGTGATTGAAGCTTTAAGTGATAGTAACTGGATTGTAGCCATGCAGGAAGAACTTAATCAGTTCACTAGAAATGAAGTCTGGGAACTTGTTGATAGACCTAGTAATCATAATGTTGTAGGCACTAAGTGGATTTTCAAGAACAAAAGGGATGAAAATGATCTTGTAGTTAGAAACAAAGCTAGATTAGTTGCTCAGGGCTACTCTCAAGCTGAGGGTATTGATTATGATGAAACTTTTGCCCCTGTAGCTAGACTAGAAGCTATAAGACTGTTCCTTGCTTATGCTGCACATATGAAATTTACTGTGTATCAAATGGATGTGAAAAGTGCATTTTTGAATGGTATACTTGCTGAAGAAGTTTATGTAGAACAACCACCTGGTTTTGAAGTGAATAGCCACCAAGTATACAGGTTAAAGAAAGCACTCTATGGATTGAAACAAGCTCCAAGAGCCTGGTATGATACTCTTTCTTTATTCTTACTTGAAAATGGTTTTACAAAAGGCAAAGTTGATAGAACTTTGTTTAGAAGACAAGAAGGTAATGATATATTACTTGTTCAAATTTATGTGGATGATATTATCTTTGGATCACCCAACAAAAACTTGAGTGAAAGCTTTTCTACACTCATGCAAAGTAAATTTGAAATGTCTATGATGGGAGAAATGACATATTTTCTTGGTCTTCAAGTAAAACAAACTTCAGAAGGTATCTTTATAAATCAAGCAAAGTACACTAAGAATTTGCTAGATAAATTTGGTATTAAAACCTGTAAGACAGTTGGTGTGCCCATGCAACCTACATACAGAATGGATCCTGATGAAGGAGGTAAGTCTTCTGACCAACCTCACTATCGTGCTTTAATTGGTTCTTTACTCTATCTAACTGCCAGCAGACCTGATATTGCTTTTTCTGTTGGAGTATGTGCAAGATTTCAAGCAAACCCCAAGGAAAGTCATCTGGAAGCTGCTAAAAGGATATTGAAATATCTAAAGGGGACCATTAATCGAGGATTAAGGTATCCTGCAGATGATGATATATCTTTAAGTGGTTATTCAGACTCGGACTTTGGAGGTTGCAAAATAGATAGAAAATCTACTTCAGGTTCATGTCAATTCTTAGGAACTAAGCTCATTTCATGGTTTTCAAAGAAACAAACAAGTGTGGCAACTTCTACTACTGAAGCAGAATATATGGCTGCAGGTAGTTGTTGTAGTCAGCTTCTTTGGCTAATACAACAACTCAGAGACTACAATGTTGTAGAATCTAATGTACCTATATATTGTGACAGTAATAGTGCCATTGCCATCACTCAAAATCCTGTTTTACATACTAGATGCAAACATGTTGATATTAGGCATCATTTTATTAGGGATCATGTTGAAAAGAAGAATATTAGAATGGAAAAGATTCATACTGATATTCAAAGAGCTGACATTTTCACAAAACCATTGGCTGAAGTGAGATTCAGAGAATTGTGCATTAGTTTAGGATTGATAGATATGGATTCTGTGTGTATATAGAACTGTGCTAACATTTCAGGTACTGATCTTATACCAAGAGGAAGATAAAGCAGAAAGTAAGAGCAGTACATCAAAATTCAACAGTCAGAAGAGACAATCCTATGTCAGATCACTAAAACAGGTAACAAGGTTACTAAAGTGACCTTAATCCCAATGAGGAAGCTGGTAAAGCTGAGGGACACTGAGAATATACATTAAGGGGGAATCTGTGATTTCTTAAAGATCCTTCTGTTGACTCAGATCACTAAGTCACTTTAGCAAAAACCTTGATGTGATCATTAATTTATGCATATTGTTACTAATCTGTACTGTTTTACACTTATATCTCATGAACTAACACTTCTACCAAGGTGAAACAGGCATAGAAGAGGAATTCTCCACTGAAGGGGGAACTGATCTGATTACAAAATTGAAGAAGTCTACTAATCTGATCTGATTACAGACTATAGCAGTCTACAGATATATTCTGATTAATACATTGACTTGTCTACAGAACTGTGCTGATTACAAAGTTTCTTTGTCTACAGTACTGATCTGATTACAATTCAGTTATTCTACAGAACTAATCTGATTACTGACTAATCTGCCTACAGAAAGACTTGTTTACTACTAATCTGTCTACAAGAAATCTACTGATCTGACACAGTACTGATCTGAGGATTACTGTGCTGATATCAAAAAGATGAAATCAGGGAATTTGGGTACTGATCTGAGGATTACTGTGCTGACCCATCTACTGATCTGAAATCTACTGTGCTGATTCATCTACTGATCTGATTTCTAAAGAGGTTACTCAGCTGATCACAGTACTCAGCTGATCCAGATAAGTGAAATTTTCTTTATATACTTGTAAGAAAATGAAGTGAAATTGTTTTGGAAACTACTGTGTTGATTTGCATCAGAACAGTCTTTTGGTTTAGATTACTCTAAGTCAAAAATTGTTCATATTTTTAGATTACTAATAGAGAAGATTAATACACTCTTCTATTTTTAACCTAAAAATTGTGGTGTATTTATCAAACACTAGTTGGCTCCAAAAATTAAGATTGTTTCTAGAATGTGAACAGTTATTGTTTAACTCGAATTTCGAGATTTAATCCCAACCATTCTTTATAATAATCTAATTCAATCCTAGCCCTAGATTGGTTTTGAATTATAACAAAAACAATCACACTTCATCTTCTTCATTCTTACGAGTTCATTTCTGGATAATTCTTAACTTCATAACTTCTGCAAAATTTGATTTCTACAAAATTCTCAAATGGCAACTGTCAATATTATCAATGAAGCTAACCAAGTAGCAGGAACTTTTGATTCGAATTTATGGATGCGCAAAAAGGGAATTTTCGTGGAGAACGTTGTCTACTTCAATGGCAGACACAACGCTGAAAATCAAGCTATCTTAACTATGTGTGAAGAATGCGGACTACGGAAGTTTCTGGAGTCATTTCCCGCGAATGTCTACGAACCAGAAGCGGTGGAATTTTATTTACAACTCCAAGGAGATAAAAATGGTGTTCACTCCATGCTTGCTGGACACAAAGTCACCATTACAAGGGACATTCTCGAAGTAATGTTGGACTTACCACAAGGTCCAGTAGATATTATGACCTACAAAGCTGGAGAAGAAAAGGAGTGCGTGGGAAGATGGTCAGGTGTTGAGACAGAGACCTTGACGAATCTGAAGAAGGATGTACTTCCTACGGGTTTACAGTTTTTGATGGATATAGCAGGAAAATGCTTGTTAGGGCAACATCATAGCCAGGATGCCTTATCGAGTTTTAAAATTAGAATTATGGCTGCGATCATCGACAGAGTGGAAGGTGATTGGCAAGGATTCTTCCTGGAAAGGCTAATGACTGAAAAGGAAAAGGTTTTATTTGATGAGGACACTTTGGAATTCTCACTGAAATCAAAGTTAGGGTTTGGAAACAAGCTGAGTTTCTTGCTGCCTCAGCTGGTGAAAAAGCCATATTGGAGTAATCCCAAGAAATTCCATCATGGGAAATTCTTGATGAAGAAGGAGTCTGTTCAATTTGAACAAGAGAACCCCTTGGAACACTCACAAGAAATTGAAGCAGAGGAGTCTGGAGCTTCAATGTACCAATCGGAGGATGATCAAACTGAGGTTAGATCAAAATCTAAGCATGATCCGAGCAGTACTACTTTAAGAAGAGGAAGGTATGCTACAGCTGCCTCGGAACCAACAGTTCGTTTTGTGGAAACTGTGGTGCAATCAAGCTCAGATGAGCAAGAGGTTAGTGTTCCTAGTCCTGTTGCTATTCATAAAAGGACTAAGACAAGGAGTGTTAGGAGGAAGTTAGTTGTTGTCTCCCCTACCCCTTCTGATTCTGAACCAAGCCAACCGGAACCCCAAAACCCTCAATCTTCATGTTCTGGAGGATCAGATCACTACTTTTCTGAGACTCAGAACACTCCCCATTCATCACCTCAGCTCACTAACCTTGAGCCTACTTCTATTCCTACTCCTCAACATCAAACTTCATATCAACCTTCACCATATCAATCACCAATACAGGTTCATGCTCACTCTACTGAACATGAATTTGAGCCTTCTACTGAACCAATTGATATTACATCTTCTCCTGAACCTGAATTTATTGCTCCTAAACCTGCTGATTTGATGGAGTACACTATCTGTGATAAGGAAGATAGAATCAGGATTGATTTAAGGATAGCACTGTTGAAAAAATTTCCTGGATTGGATGAAAGCTCTGTTGAGTTTGAGAAACTCCTTAGGATAGGCACTTGGGTGTATCTTAAGAGGAGTACTTTGAAGGAAAGTTTAGCTATCATGGAAGGTATGGGAGGTGCTTCAATCTTTGATGATTGGGAAGCAGAACAAATGCAAGCAGCTGGTGTTAACTCTTTTCTTGAGTTAGTCACTCCAGAATCTGTTGTACTTCTTGTTGAGAGATTAACAGGGATCAAGTACACTGTTGAGAAGATTGCAACTCCTGTCTCTGATGAAGATTTGTTTAGTGAAGAGAAGGGTGTTGATGCAACTGAAGCTGCTGATGAAGATTTTATGGATATTGATGAAGACATTGTCAATGCAACAGAAGTGTTTGAGAACACTGTTGTACTTGAAGAAACTGTTGTAATTGAGGAAACTGATGCTGTTGGAAATCAGGATGTAAATGCTGAAGAATTGGAAAGCATTCAAATTCACCCTACTGATCCTATTGAGGATGTGCAAGAAGAGATCAGACCAGGTCATGTTGAGAAGGAATCTGATGTTTCTGAATTTGAAATATTGAAAAAGCAGAATGCTGAACTTCAAGCAAAGTTGGAAGCTGCTGTCCAGATGTTTCAAGAAGCTACTGAAAGGATGAACAAGATGCATTCTGAACACTCTTATGAGAAGGTAATGGAGTATACAATGTCCAAAATTTTTGACCTTCATAGAGTACAAGAGAAGAATTTGTCTCAGGTGTTGCATAAAAAGCTGGAGCAACACATATCTTCCCTAAAGGAGTGGCATGATGAAGCCAAAAAGGGGGAAGATAGGACAAGACAAGTGATGGAACAAACACAGTCACAACAAGCTCAGCTGGTTGTAAGTCAGGATGAATTAAGAGCTGAAATTCATATGTTAAATGAAAAACTGAAGCAAAGAAAGCAACAGAAGCAACAAGGTCAAGAGATTGTTGAGAAAAGACCTGAAATTACTGGAAGTTCAAGTCAGAGGAAAAGGAAGTTAGTCCTATCTGATGAAGAACAACAAGAGGAAGAAGCTGGAAGAATGACTAGATCAAAGAGCAAAATGAAAGCTGTTATGACAAGTGAAGAAGAAGAAAGCTTGAAAAAGAAGAAAGAAAAGGATGTCAAGTTCTTGAAGACAAGATTTGATAATCGAGTCGCAGCTTTGAAGAAAAAGATGAATGCTCAAAAGAAAGCTGAAGGAAAACAGTTTGACAAAGATTTTCAAGATGAAAACTTTGTGGATTTCATTGTTTTAACATAACATATGGAATACTGGAAGAATTTGAAGAAGAAATGGCAGATTGCTAACTTCATTGTGAAGAAGTTTGGTGATCATTCGAGCAAAGAAGCAGAATTTGTTGATTTTGAAGAATTTATGCTGAACATTGATCAAGAATTCTGGGAAGACATAGCACAGGTTGCTAATCGTGCTGGAACAAAGATTTTGTGCCCTGAAGAACCTAATTGGGAACCTCCAAGACTGGAAAATGGAGAACCTGATTACAAGGAGATCAACAACATTATTGCTGAGATTATCAAGGAAGAAGGAATCACTGATCATCAACATATGATGGATATCAAGGCAAGAATGTATGTGGCATTCAGAATTTGAAGATGCAGAATGAAGATGAAGGACAAGCTCAGAAGATAACATTTCTATCCTTAATCTTTATTTCTATATTTTTGTGTTTCATATTCTGTGATTATTTGTAATATCTGATCTTATTTGAATATGAATCTGGAATTTTGAATTGATGAACTGTTATGATTGACTACATACTTAACTACTGATTTATTAACATTTAAGTAGTTTTGGCTTCATCAAAAAGGGGGAAATTGTTGGGATATGAATCCTATAAACAATGTTCTAGTTGGTGAAAGTATGTTTTGATGGCCAAAAGCAACTTAAAGTTAGTGATATATGTGGTTCTAAGTCATCTTAACTAAGTCGTCTGAATCTAAGCTTACTAATCTGATGAGAAACTTAAAATTGAGATTACTGATCTTAATGCTAACTGAAGTAAGTTTACTGATCTTATGAAGTAATATTAAGAATAAAATTACTGATCTTAACTGAGTCATATGGAATAAGATTACTGATCTGAGTATGGAAACTGAGAATATTTTTAGTGATCTTATATGAGATATTTGAAAATCTGAGTTACTGATCTGATGTACTTACTGATCTTATATACTTACTGATCTTATATGCTTACTGATCTGATATGTAAGTTACTGATCTTGGATGTTTACTGATCTTAAGTGTTTACTGACCTTAATATTTACTGATCTTATATGGAAGTTATTGAACTTACATGAGTTACTGATCTTATGAATTACTGATCTTATTGGTTACTGATCTGATATATGAACTGTTAGGAACTAAGCTGATGTTTTGTATTGTATAGACAGCTTATAGTATAGGACTTAGAAATACTCATCTGTATATAGTTCAGTTGATGTATAGATAGGTTTTATATTTGTAAAGTTGTATTTTGTTGTATTCAGCATTGTAAAGCTCAGAACAGTAAAATCAGAAACACTAGATTAGAACTAGATTAGAAGAAGATCAGAAGACTATGAAGACTCAGAGGACTACTTCAGACTAAGAAGACTTCAAAGAAGAGTTGAAGAAGAGCTTAGAAGAAATCTGGAGAAGTTTTGAACAGTTTTTGGTTACTGTGCTGATTGAATCAGAAGAGTAAAAATCAGCAGAGTAAAATCCGAAGAGTAAAAATCAGAACAGTAAGTTACTGTGCTGATTTAGTGAAATTGAAGAATAAGTTTGGAAAGCTTATTTAAGGTGTAACTGGAGATTTATTGAAGATATGCTGACTTGGAAGGAAGTTACAAAGTCGGTTACAAGAAGAAGTTACAAAAACAGTTTAGAGTTAGTTGAAAGTTAGTTCACAAACTGCTAACTGTCATACTAAATTCTATAAATACTGTGTGATCTCCTACTGCTGAAGACTACTGAAGCAATTACTGATCTTAGAGAATTCAAGAGCAAATCTACAAGCAAGAACTTACAGAGTTGAAGGAGATTGAAGAAGAAGAGCCACTGAATTGAAGAGAAGAATCAAAGGCTATTCAAAGAGAAGTTTTACTTTTCAAGTTTAAGTTTGTATTTTGTAAAACAAGTGTGCTAGTTACTTGTAGAATTACTAGTAGATCGAAGATATACCTGGAGGTATAATCGATAAGATCAAAGTCTTAATCTTGGGACTTTAAGCCACAAGAAGCTCAAGAAGAGTAATAAAACTTCACAACTGGAGTTGTGAGAGTGGATGTAGACATTTGTCGAACCACTATAAAATTCTGTGTTCTTTACTTTACTGTTTGATATTTGTTTGAATTGTTTAATCAAGAACATTAAGAATTAGCAAAGATAAAGATCTAGATAAAAGTTGAGTATAAACTAGTAAGGCCCATATTATTCTGAAAGTACTGATCTGAGCTGAGTAAGCACAGTACAGTACATAAGAAGACTAAATTCCGCATTGCATATTCTGATATTTTGAAAGATTTTTGAAAGTCTATTCACCCCTCCCCTCTAGACTTTCTTAGCTTACTCAATCTTAACTCAACTTTGGGACCAACACAAAAGTTAATATAGAAAGAATAAAATGTCAACTTACCTTCTTTTGAAAAGAGAAAAGATGATACATTAATATATTTACAATCAAAAAGAGATATTGTATAAATAAAAAAGTTATAATCTTTAGATAATATAATTAATTTTGTTAAGAATGTAAACTCATTTGAATGATATTTTTTACTTGAAAAATTCATTATGTTAATTTATTTAAATTTTAATGAATATTGATTAGTTTATATATAAAGTATATTTTTGAAAGTATGATGAGTTATTGTAATTTATTTATAAATAAAGTAAATGATAATTTAAATAAATAAGTAATGATTAGAGGATGAAGTTAAAGTAGGTAAATAATAATAATGTAGGAGTTTTTTTTTTTTTTTTTTAGAATGAGTATAATGAAATTGGAAAAAGTGGACTTTAAGCAGATTAATGATATAAGTTCATCGCCTGTTTCTCAATTTTAAATCATAAAATTTTTAGGGGTAATTCCAAGTAAATACCCACCTTTAATTTCGGTATCGATTTAATCACGATTTTTACGATTATTGTAAAAAAATTTCAATCTTTCATCGTGTTGCAATTAGATACACATTTTTTTCTCCCGCCAACAATTGATAATGTGGCATGCCGAAGTTGCCACGTCAGATTACACAGTTTTTTTTCCACATTAGATTACACTTTATAGAAATAAAAATAAAACTTTATAAAAATAAAACTCCAGCTTCTTCGACGTCTTCACAGCTTCTCAAACTCAATAAAGTGTAATCTGATTTGAAAATAAAAATAAATATGTGTAATCTGACTTGACAAGCTCCGCCAAACCATGTTCAATTGTTGGTCGAAAAAAAAAATGTGTATCTAATTACAGCATGATAAAAGCTGAAGTTTTTTACAAATAATCGTAAAAGTCGTGATTAAATTGATACTGAAACTAAAGTTGGTATATTTATTTGGAATTAACCCAAACCAAAATTTTATCTTAATAATTATTAATATAGTCGAAACATCTCGTTTGATTAATAAAATGAACTAAAAGGGTTTTCAAATGTTTTATAAATTAGTAATAACCATAAAAAATACTAAGAAAAGGATTAAACTTACCTACTTTTCTTTTGTTTTTCTACTAAGTAGGAGTAATATTTTATATTATCAATAATCTTACAAAATATAAAAAGTGTAGGGACCCAGAGGGCCTGGTGTAGTTACGACCAATAACTAGGTTTATTTTGTTTGTGAATTGAATCAAAATTTAAGGAAGATGTATCCACCGACAGCCCCAAAATCTAACTTTTTATTCATTATTATCACATTTTTAATGAGTGTCAAAAACATACACTGTGAAATCACAGGGAAAAAATGATGACATTTTTTAAAAATCAAATAAAAAAAATTAAAGATTTTTTAATTATCATAATTTTATATAAAAAATACGCTAACACAGAGGTTAATTTTATATCATAAATGGTCTAATTTCTGTATTTTTCAGAATTTATTCAAAAGTGAAATAATTTTATTTATTGTAGCTATTAATTCTGATGGGACATAATTAGTGGATTCTCTATGAAGCTCACTATATATAATAACACCGATTATTTATAAGTAATTGTACTTAAATAAGCTTTTATAAAGAACTCAATATAATAAAACTTTCATACTGTATCTATTACTCCATCCTTTTAAAAAAGTTGTTCGCTTTTAGTTTTAAATCTTAGCTTCAAAAAATTTGTTGTTTTTACAATTTTTACCACGAATTTTCATAAATTATTTCTATTTAATTTTTACATTTTTTTTTGAAAATATATTAATGTATTTTTTTTTTCTCTTTTTGACAAGGTAAGTTGACATTAATTTACTTTTTCTATATTAATTTTTGTCTTAATGAAAAAATAAATATTAATGAGGGTAAATGTGTTAAAAAAATATGTTCTTTAATTTTATACAAAATAGTAAAATCGACTAACTTTACGAAGCGGAGGGAGTATAAACCACCCAAATCAATTCATCCATTTCACTTTATGTGTTCCACTTGGTGTTATATTCTATTAGATCTTTAAAACGTGTCGCTTTCACCATAAAGATCTACGATTTTTTTATATAATACATGTCAATAAATCAGTAAGTGAAACACACAAATAAAACACGAAAACTGACACAAATAATCGCATGCACCCCACAAAAAATATTAAAAAAATGGCCATTAACTAAAAAGTCTTTGGTTGGTGGGATGGAGTTTTCACTATTGTGAGAAAACAATAAGCAAAAAAAGGTTATTGAAAATGATTTTTCATTTTTGTTCTTCCTCCCCAAGATATTTGATTGCAAGTATTTATTAACGTTTGTAGTGTAGTGCAGACAAAATAATAAATTCAAACAATATTTTTTAATTAATAAATTATTTCCGCGAAATGCATGGTCTGAATCAGCTACCGACAGAAGCACATTTATATCGTCCTCATTTTCATTATAAATACTTTCGGAAATTTAATGATCGATTTATATGATATTGGATTTTAATGATTACATTTTATTACTATAATTTTTTTAATTATTAGCAAAAATCTAATTATTTGATTTCAAAGATATTCAAAGTGGTCATTTAAATTCTATTAGGTGGGGAATATTTGAAAAAAAATGAGGAAAAATATATAAACTAAGGCATAATTTAGAGCCTAGAAAATAAATAATTTTAGAATTTTAGAGGTAGTATATTAATTTCCATTATTTTCACCTTAGCTTTTGAGTTAAATAATTTATTTTGCTAATATAGTTTAAGAAACTTCACAAAAAAAAAAAAAAAAAAAAGAACAACTGATACATTAGCTAGTCTTCATGTGAAAATGTGAAATGAATTATGAACTAATGATAAGAATACCACATGCATAATAATCATGTAAAGGTTGAAATTAGGTAATCAAATTAAATGTGTTCACACATTTAGATTTAAATTTGGCAGAGTATCAAAAATAATGAGAGGGGAAGTGTGTTTATAGTATGTATTTAGTGTGGTACTATCACAACGATAACCGTCGAAAAACATTATCAATGAGTTAGAGATTATCGTCTCTAAAGCCTTTTATGCTGATCATTCGACAGAGTTTGTCAAAAAGTTGTACTTTGTTGCCTCGTATGTGGTATTATGGGGCGATACTTTTAATTTCCCATGAGTCCCATTTTTTCGTTTTCGATCCTTTTGAGTTTAGTTTGTTTTTACGGTCTTTATCGTGTTGGTTGATTGATATAGAGAGATGTACCCTTTTCTCCTGTTCCGATTTTCTTTTTTTAGACAAAGTTTTAATGGCGCTCCAACCTCTGATTCTGCTTGTTAACTTATGATTTTTTTTTTCTATTTTTAATATATAACCTTTTATTTGCCTAACATACATATACTTAAAATATTCGATTGTCATAATTTTTTAATTACAAGATAAATTAAATTTGGTTTCCCCCTATTATGCTTTACTTCCACTATAAGTACTAGCTAGTCGACATCAATTATATATTTATATATATATTGACAAACCCGTTTGAAATTAAATCTAAATATTAATTTTATATATATTATATGTACTCGTACCTAGCTAGTCTAATTCTAAAATCCCCTATGTACGCACGTAGGGACATGGAGAGGACTATTGCAATGATGAGAAAATGGCACACACGCGTCAATCCCGTGTACGTGAAATGTTAAGTTACCTGTTTTATTTTAGTTCGAGATTTATTATTCGAATTTCATATTATTTGTTTATTCTTAAAAATACATATATACATATTATTACAATATTACAACATCACCCACTTTTATATAGTTAACTTGATATAAAGATACATTATACTACTATTCTACTTAAAATCCAAATGGTAGATATACATTTCATCTATTTCATTATATTTATAGTTTTTGTTGTTTTGTAAATAAAATTAAGTGATTTTTTTTACAAATTTACCCTAAAATTAAGTGATTTCTCGAGAAAAAAAAAGAAAAATATTAAATTTACTTTCATTATCGTAAAACTAAAAAAGAGAGGAAAGAAGGATACATAAAATAAAATATACTCCCTCCGTTTTAAAAAGTGTCACTTTTGATTTTAAATTTTGTTTGAAAAAGTTTATCGTTTTTAGTATGAATCTCCTTAAAAATCACCCATATTTAATTTTTACAATATCTTTTTTTTAATATATTAATGTATCATATTTTTTCTCTTTTTTGACAAGGTAAGTTAACATTTTAATCTTTCTATATTATTTTTTGTGTTAATAAAAAAAATACATATTAATATTAATGAAGGATAAATATATTAAAAAATATGTTCTTAATTATATAGGAATAGCAAAAGGACTAATTTTATCAACCAAAGCCAGGTAATAGTAATTTTATATTAAAATGAGTAACTATGAATAATTTAAAAAATTAAAACAATAAACAATGCAAAATGCTGAAAGTTGTTAATTACTCATACAGCTTTGAAAATTGAACCCACCCGTGGCAAATTGGAAAAAACGCTCAATTCACCGGAATACCTCCCGAAGTTCGAGATTTAAAATTGGGGCATAATAAATTCAATATTTTTAGTTATTTTAATGGCTATTAAAATTAATATCCCACGAGTCAAATAAATAAAATTATGTTGTAGTACGAGATTTTTGCTTCAATTATAAGGTAAAACAGCTCAAATTGTTTCCCTAATTGGGTGATGCCCAACGTTAATTTGCAATTAGATCTAATTACAGTCTCCCTTGAAAAATGCAAATCCATTAATTACTTGTAAAGTCAAATTTATTAAATGGGTTTAGATTTTTTTTAATAAAATACAGTATATAATTAGTCAACACTTATCGAAACACATATTGAATATTGAAGTGTTAAAAATTTGGGCCTTGGGAACATTTTTATTTTTTAAGTATGGAAGCAATATTTGCTTTAAAAAATTAGTTACAGTTTCGAAATAAAATAAAATGTGAAACTCCTTTATTTAAATATATATATAATGTAAATTTAGTAACACATTATTTTGTTAGAACTTCTAAATCTTTTTCAAGCTCTTTTATTATAATTAGAAAATCATTTTTTTCCTTAAAAAACACATATCCTTTTTTGTACAATTAAAATAAGCAACCTTTAGAGTTGTGGTGTGTACTAAGTACTAATTATCAAATTAATTGTTTTGTTTATTTGTTGAAGTCATAAATATCTTTTGGTTGACCAAAATGTCTATTTTTAATGTACTTAATTTTTGTGTCATCTCTATTCACAGTAAAAAAAAAAAAAAGACAAAAGACAAAATTATATTTTCTCCGTTTCAAAAAGATACTTGTTTTTACTATTTGTATAAAATTAGAGAATATATATTTTTTAACATATTTATCTCTTTAATATTTATCTTTTTCATTAAGACAAAAATTAATACTAAAAAAAATGTCAAATTACCTAATTGTCAAGAGAGAGAGAAAAATACATTAATATATTTCTAATAAAAATGAGATGTTGTAGAAATTAAATATATGTACTTATGTAGTTTAGGAAGAATCGTAAAAAAAATAGTAAAGGGGACAAATTTTTTGAAATAAAATTTAAGATAAAAAATAACATTTTTTTTTAACGGAAGATGAATCATTATAGTTTCTTGGGTAAAAATGTTTAATGATAGAAAAGTTGACTTATTTTTTAAAAGATCCTTTCATATATGATTTTCAATTTCTTGACATTGATGATTTTTAATTAAAAAAACTATAATAACTTTTTTTACATTAAATGTCTTTTTCTTTATTTTTGGTAGGATTCGCCATAGAAGAAGGTCGAGGCCTTCCCCTTCGGATCTCCGACCTCGATTGTCCCCACAGGATCCCACCTCGGCTAGCGGAGTCAATCCGATCCCAATTAGCAACTCCTTCTCCAGCCTCGATGATCCATGCATGGAGGAGTCCACAGACATTCTTCTGGAGCCTGTGGCCGAGGCAGTCAACAACACTCAGGATTTGGAGGCCGATGCATCATTGAAGTCCCCGACCAACGACGCTCCCATCCCTGCTCAGGCGACCTCGATCCGGCCCAAAGAAAAACTAAGACGTCGCAAGGTGCCCATGGGGAGGGTATCCTATCAACAAATCCCGGATAGTGCTATCGACGATTTTGAGGCTAGAGTCTGCGAGGACTACTCTATCAGACCTTTAGGCTAGAGTTCTCATTTGATCAGTTTTTTCGAACTTTTTAATCGTTTTACTTGGTAGGTGATTTCAGGGGTGTAGCATTTTTTATGCACCCCCGCCTATGATTCGGATTGTGAACTTATGGTTTCTATCTTTTCTTTTTTCTTTTAATCTACAACCTTTTATTGTTTTTTTTTTTTTGTAGTGAATGCAATGATAAATAAAAAAAGATTAATACATCTTCTTAAGTGAAAATTTGTCCAAAATTTTCTTAACGGCGTGGAGGGATTATTGAAGTCAATCAAGTAAAAAATGCGAATATATAAAAATCTTCTTGAGTCTAAAAAAAAAAAAAAACTAGCAATAAAATTAATTGTTTGGTTCTAATTAACTTGTCATAGTCACAACAAATTAATAGTAATTAATTATACTATAAAATATACTGACACGTTTAATTAAAACAAATAAATAATTAAAAACCATGAGAAGGTAGTAATAGTAAATCAAGATATTAGGTTTGGCAGGTTATTGAGAGGACATTGGAACTTATTATGATTGTACACTACCAACTAAATTCTAGTCAAAGATTCTACTATCTAGAAGCATAAATACTTATAAATAATTAATAAATATTCATTTATTAACAAAAGGTTAAAAAAAAAAAAACAAAACCAATAAATATATACTAGTAGTAAATTTATATTGGAAGATTTAAAATGAAATTTCTAATTTAAAGAAAGGAGTTAAAAAAACTTATATGGCCCCAAATAATAATATTAAAGTAAAATTTATAATTTGATTAATTAAAAAAATTAATGTGGTTGTTTGGTGCATGAGTTTCTTGCAAAAGAGCACCAAACATGATATAAACTTGGATTGTGATGTGAAAATGACTAAAGGAGTTTTAAAGAAAAGAGACCTCATGGGGTTAAATGTAAGAAAAAGACACTCTCAACTCAAATGAAAGCTACGTTTTTCCATGTAATTGTACCGTTAATTCGTATACAAATTATCTCGTACTCCCTCCGTCCCCGAAAAGTTTGCGGGGAATCTTGAACACATGGTTTAAAAAAAAGGTAAAGTCTAGTATGCACTCGATTGCATGTTGTGCACTCTAGTCCATGTTGCACTTTTCAGTTTTACTGACTTACACTTTTTGATAAATGATGTTGCACTTTTCAATTATTACTAAAAATATTATTATACAGTTTAATAATTGAAAAATGCAATACCATTTACCAAAAAGTGTAAGTTAGTAAAATTGAAAAGTGCAACATAGACTAGTGTGCACAACATGCACTCGAGTCCATAGCAGACCAACCCTTTCGTATAAAGTTTTTATGTGACGAGCGAAAATATACGGGAATTTTGTGCGTATTTTATGAAATATTGATGAATTTTATGCTTTTATGTGTGTATGTATGCATATATATCATATTTTAAAATAAAATTAAAAGCGAATCTACAATATAAATCGTCAGAAAATTGCAGTGATAAATTTTCCTTTCATGCAATAATTAGTTTGAATAAGAAAGTGTATATATGGAGAAAATCATGTTCAAAGTTATTATTGGTTTATGAATCATGCATGGTATTTTTATTAAAGATTTTATTGTCAAATAATTACCATATGATAATAATTTAATTTAGTAAATAATTAGAGTACAAATCTGTGCCCACCAACCTTCAGATGCCCTATTAAATATTGAGCTATAACTTTTTTTTTATAGCATGTTATGTTATAACTTTATGTCTTATTTGATTTGACAATTATATATATGTCAATCTCATAAATTAATAAAATTAAAATTAGAGCATCGAAGCTATATTAGTAATATATTGAAGATAAATTAGAAAATGATTATTTCCCCACTTGATTATTTAAAATGATTAATTTGAATTGTGATTAATATAATATTACCAAGTTTCTAGACTATGATTCTTGTGCCTGTGTGTCCTTAATGTTAGTGGATCCCCACCATAAATAGATTATTTCAATTTTTTAATATGAAAAGGGAAATTTTTATTAATTAAAGGAGAAAGTGAACAGAGTTTTGTTCTTTATTTGAAACTTTATTTTATAGTAAAAATCGTATTTTTGTCATAACATTTTATAGGACGTGCAATAACTATTTACTAGGTTTGATTTTTTCTTATTTCATATATTTATTTATATATATTTCAAGTACTAGATCATCTATTGCAAAATAAAGTACTATTTTATCTTATGCTATACCTTCAGTTGTTTGTATTTTGATTTTTATCCTCTAAATTTTCCGACTTTGAATTTAGTCCCCTGTGTTTACAAATTTTAAGATTTTAGTTCTTATTACCTGCAATCGAATGTAAACATTATGTAATTATCTGCAAATCGTTGACTTTGTCGTTTAACTGCAGATACGCGATTTGATGCTCAATATACAAGTAAACGACAAATCAGCGATTTGCAAGTAATTATATGATGTTTACCTTCAATTGCAGGTAATAAGGACTCAAATCTTTAAAAATAAGGGACCGATTAAAAATTCGAAAAACTTAGAGGACATTTTTTTTTTAAATTTATAAACATAAAAGACTAATTTCAAAGACAAAAATAAGAATTGACCCAACTTAAAGGAAAAAAAGTATTTTCCCCAAATAATACTCCCTCCGTACTTGAAAAGTTTTCATACTTTCCTTTTTTGTTTGTCCCCGGAAAGTTTGCATATCCCAAAATAGAAATAATCATCACAATATACATATATTTACCCTTTATGCCATTACTTTTGGGACCTACCACACACTCAACTCACCTAATTTTTTTTACTTTATATATAAAAGTTTATAAAATTACCTCTCAGCACTCTCATCATTACATTTTTTTTCTTAAACCATGTGGCCAAGATTTCTGCAAACTTTTCGGGGACGAAGAGAGTACTACTGTATTATCAAAATTGTCAATTAAAATCACATAAAAGGAAAAAGGAAAAGAAATGCCAGTGAGGAGTGATGAGGACACATCTGTCATTTCAAAGTAAATTGTGTCGGCCTCTAACTCGAGTTAAAATCCAATTATGTTATGTCACCGAGTTGGACCCACTCCGTTTCCATACAAAGCCCACACCACAAGCGTCGGTGACTCAGTGAACGTTAGACTCAACTCACCATTACATACACCCCTCTGTATATATATATATATACATATGCGCACACATATACATACAGAGAGAGAGAGAGAGAGAGAGAGAGAGGGGGAATATAAGCTGTGGTTGCCAAATCCAACGCGTTTGGAACTTGAATTGAAAGAGGAGAAAAATAATTAGAGAGAGAGAGAGAGAGAATATAGGGAGGAGCTAAAGCGCAATGGCGGACTCCGGCGATTCCGTCTCCGTCGATATGGAGTCCATTCCCCTCGCCGGAAAGGTCAAAGCCAAACTGCGCTGACATTATGCTTACACACGCGTATACGTATATATTTAGCTATAGCTATATGTGTGCATATTTGTTTTTTTCTCTATGCTGTTTAGCGGTTACTGAAATTATGTGGATTATTGTGTGTATTTGTCCTGTAGAAGTAGATTTCTAGAGCTACATTTTGAGCAACGTTGTGTGGTTTCAAATTTCTGGAGGATTTTTGCTTATAGGGGAAATAAAGTTTTTGTTCCCCTTTTTTCCGTTGAAAATTATCTATTATTGCTACGTTTTTTCACTTTCGTGGATTTGAGATTAATCTGGAAATTTTCGTAGCATTGATTTTGTAGATTGAATTAATGATCACATTTTGGGAAATAATGTTTGAATTTCACCATAGAATCTTATTATTAGTTTGGGGAAGTCAATTTTATTCGTTTTCAACTCTTATTCCGTATGTTCTTCCTCATAGTTTTATATGAATTTTGTATTTTGAAATCTAGGGACCCTTCATGATTTCATATCCAACCAAGGTTTCAGGAATTAATCTGTAAAATCCGCTTAAAGTATGATTGATTTCTGTATTTGCAAGAAAAATTGTCTTTAAGAATAGTGTATTTATTAGAAGAAAGTCCTATACTTAAGATATTCTTTGCTTATTGATTCATGATAATTAGTGGCAAACATTGACCTTAATTCCACAAAGCAAAGTTGCTTGAAGCTAGCTGGAAGTAAGGTCCACTTGAGGATTCTGGTGCAAGCAAATTATACTTTTTGTAAATATCATAAGCTGGTTTTCCCCATGTTGTAAAGCATGTGTTATAAGAATTTCGTAAATTGTATTTAGCTCTTGTCGGCATATTTCGTGGCTTACGTGGCAATCTTGACAAACTAGCTTTTCATAATGGTTTACAGGAGCATATTGTCAAAACTGGTTATGGTTCTGTTTCGGTTGCTGTTTACGGAGACCAGGACAAGCCAGCTCTTATTACCTATCCTGATTTGGCTTTAAACTGTAAGGAAATTGAACTGATTTTTCACTAATCGTATTGTCGTTTTTTAATCAAACTTCTGCTGTCCTCGTCACTAATCGTATTGTCAATTTTTATCCAAACTTCTGCTGTTCTCCTAGCTGTTAATCTTTTACTAATAATTGATCATCCTGCCGCGCCTTTTTCGTTACATAGTTGCAAACTCTCAAAATTATGTTATGAAACCTGTTTCAACCAACATTTGTTTGCATGATTGCATCTGACTCCTTTTTGTCTCTATGCTGCCAAACAGACATGTCCTGTTTCCAAGGATTGTTCTTTTGTCCCGACGCGTGTTCTCTTCTTCTCCACAATTTCTGCATCTACCACATCAGTCCTCCAGGTCATGAGGTTGGTCCCTTGATTTCTTAATAATCACTTATTTAAGTTATTTCTTACCCCATATGTTTAAACTTCTTATCTGGTACTTACGTCAAGAGTTATTGCAGTTAGGAGCTGCAATAGTTGATCCTGATGAACCCGCGTTATCTGTTGATGATTTAGCTGATCAGATTGCTGAAATCCTCGACTATTTTGGGTAATTCTAGTGGTAGTAATATTTTCTTGCCTTTGTTTTTCTTCTTCTCCGATTCTCCCATTCTAATTAGTGTAATCTCACTGCAGACTTGGTGCTGTGATGTGCATGGGTGTAACAGCTGGAGCTTATATTCTTACCCTCTTTGCTGTGAGTCATTCATCCTCCTATCGTTGTATCTGTATCTCTCTCCATCCCTTCTGACTAACATAACGGTACACTGCTTTACTATAGACAAAGTACTCACAACGTGTTGCGGGCCTGATTCTCGTTTCCCCGGTATGCAAAGCACCATCTTGGACAGAGTGGCTCTGTAACAAGGTTCGCTACCTTTTTCGCTTTCTGATTGTTTGAAAGAATTCCAACTACATAACACATTCAGTACTCCATTTCATTTCGGAGAGATCGCAGTGAATTAATGATAAACTATTTACAGGTGATGTCAAATTTGCTTTACATCTGTGGCATGTGTGGAATTGTAAAGGAGCTGTTGCTCATGCGTTATTTCAGCAAGGTGTGTTTCAAATCCATCCTTTAAAAATAAAATAAAATATTTACTCTTTTTTTAATAATTGATGGGCAATTTGATGGAGTATTTAATAATGATGTTACAGGAAGTTCGTGGCGGAGTCGATGTACCAGAATCAGATATCGTCCAATCGTGCAGAAGAGTTAGTTCCTCACTTTTCTCACTGTCCTTTTATATAACCACATGATTTTAGCTCTAAGTTCCGACAAAATTCTAAATGATTGCAGTTGCTGGGTGAGAGACAGAGTCCTAACGTGCTGCGTCTTCTTGAAGCTATTAATGGGTATTTATCTTTCACTATTATGCATTTACTAAAGAGACTACAAGTTCCACACTTCGTTATCCAAAGTACTTAACCCACTCTCTTATCAGGAGACCAGATATCACCGATGGCTTACGAAAATTACAGTGTCGTTCCTTGATTTTTGTCGGAGAAAACTCTCCTTTCCATTATGAATCTCTTTATATGACCTCAAAGCTCGATAGGAGATTCAGCGCCTTAGTTGAGGTATGTTAAATCACACCTTAGCTGCTCTTAAAATGCAATTATCTATCATATCGTGCTTATGAGATTACTATCTTACGAATAATGCAGGTTCAAGCATGTGGATCGATGGTTACAGAAGAACAACCGGATGCTATGTTGATACCATTGGAGTATTTTCTCATGGGTTATGGCTTCTTCAGGCCGTCGTCTCAATTCAATGTCAGCCCAAGAAGCCCTCTAAGTCCGAGCAGCATTTCGCCCGAGCTTTTCTCACCAGAAAGCATGGGCTTAAAGTTGAAACCGATAAAAACAAGAATCCAGGCTGAAGTGTGATGGAACAAGGAAAAAATCGAGCACGATTTTTAGGCTGGGGAACTTGTAGATAAAGATATTACTTATAATTAGCAAAGTGGAAGCAGAAGAAATAGGTAAAAAGGGGAAAGAAGATATATATACTATAAAGAAGGGGTGAAGTTTTTCTTATACTATTTTTGGATTTTTTACTACATGTACTCTAGATAGAATTAGTGAGAGATGGATCATGTACATCATTGCAACAATTAAATTATGTAAGAAGATAAAGCAGGAAATAATATTAATAAAAGGTGGGCGAAGTATTTCATTTTCTGTTAATTGTTGTGTGAATTCAGTTGGTTTCCACATTTGGACACTTTGGTCTTTTTCATTTTTGATTAAGTTCATTCGGCTCTACTCAATAGACTTGATACACTCTTTTGCGAGTCAAATAAAGCTTATTTTTTTGCTCATCAGGTAGGGGTGACAATTTCGAATACGACAAGATAGCACGACACGAATCTGGCATGAAAATTGCAGATTAGTGTTTGTGCCCTTATCGTGTTGATCAGATAAGGACAAAAAAAATTTGTGTCGTGTTCGTGTCAATTCGTTAACCACGATAAAATTAACAGACGACATGGTAACCTGTTATGAATCTGTTATGACCTTATATATGATAATTTTGATTAATTTCATGTATGTGTTGTGTCCAGGGGTGGGAATGGGTCAGGCTACCCGACAGGGGTCTACGGCTCGGTCTATTAAAGCTCGGCTCGGCTTGGCTTGTTTAATAAACAAGTCGGGCTCAAGCTTTTTTGAAAGCCTATTTAGTTAAATAGGTCGGAATTGAGCTTTTTCGTAGGCCTTTCAAGCCCAACAAACTGACCTATTTAATTAATTTAATATATATATATATATAAAAAATATAAATATATATATATAAAATATAAAAATATAATAAATACCTAGGTAATACTTATACTTAAATGTAGAAAACATATTAAATAAGAGTGTCTAATATATATAATTTCTAAAAAGTAAGTATTGAACAATACAATTCAGGGTTTTTTTTTATGATTTGATAAAATACGAGTGTTGGAGGATTTTTTTTTTAAATGCACTAATAGAACTAAAAAAGTCTTTAAAGGGCTTTCGGATCAGGCCTATTTATTAAAAAGGCCAAGTCTTAAAAAAAAGCCTATAATAGGCCATGGGCCGGGCCAGGCCCGAGCCTAAAAAATATTTAACAGGCCAGACTTTTTTTCGTAAAGCCTACCTAGGCCTAGCCCATTCCCACCCCTAGTTGTGTCGATCCATATGCTTATTGTGTTGTATTCGTGTTTCACCTTATCGTGTCGTGTTGTTGTATTGACAGAATAAACAACACGATTACACGATTTGCCACCCCAGCATCAATGTAATCAACCTCGGCTGAACAACAGCTCGAGTCCAGCTCGAACTTCAAGTACTCGACTCAACTCGAATAACAGACTGGAATGACTTGACATTTTAATCGCTGGATTTCCACAATTATCCTTAGGTTTTGACCTATGTTTGTGAAAGTGGAACAACTTTTTTTTAGTGGCTTCTGCCTTGTAGGATTAAATTGTGTCACATTGCAATGCTACCTAATGTACTTTTTCATGATAGATTTTCTGAAATAAGTGATTATAACATGATGAATGAAAAAACTGAAATTATAAAAGATTCTGAAACTCAAAATTCATACAGACCAAAGATGCCATTGCTGATAAGTTCTAACATTATATATAATAGGCTGTTAAACCAATTTACAGTTGCACTGATATCTCATCAATCAACCCATTGCAAATCTCATGTTTTCAAAACTCATCTGATGATTTCTATTCGGTTCTTCCTCGATTCTCCGAGCCTTCCTTCTGTGCATCTCCGCGTACATTTCCTCTATCATCGGTTTCCAGAGACGAACACGTGCATTTATGAACCAATTCGACACCTAGTTACGTAAACACGACCAAGACTTACAAACCAATTCGACACTAGTTATGAAAACACGAGCAATGTAAGATACCTGGCTTCTTGTCAAACCACTTTTCATTGCTAACAAGTGTTTCTCTGCATCTTTTGGATACCTGGAATTCAAAATGTGAAGTTTATATAGTGCTGATACGTAAAATGACGAAAATGTACGCGTAAATGAGCTTACGGGTGAAGGAAATTCTGATACATCCAAGCCTTTAAAACGGATACAGAACGTTCCGGGAGGCCTCTTTGAGGCCTCCAAAGTTGATGATCACTTTTACTTAACTGCTGGAGAGCCCACTGTTTGTGAGCGAAAGATGTCTCGAATGATGTGTCGTCTCTCGTCTCTGCCTCGTTATATTTGTCTCCCATTGAAAGAATGTAGCTGCTAATTCTCCCCCTTAGGTTCCTGTACATAAGAGAGATTTTGGGGAGGGCGAAACGAGCGTGGACGTTGGGATCCAATTCGGTTACAGCGTGAAACGCAGATACAACAGTGTGGATTTCGTCTAAGCATTGGTTGTACTGATCATCCACCTGAAAAATTCGATAAACACGAACGAATAAATACATGGAAGTTCATTTTATCAAGTGAATCAAAACAAATACTTCATCTAAGCAACTATTTACCATTTGCATTAGAGACAGGAGATGTTTTTTCTTGGATTCGACGTCTCGTTTGCTCTGAAACACGGGGCGACTCGATGAAAACGGAGAATTGTGGTGATCGAATTCAATCCCGTAGCTCGTTTGATCAAAATCCTGTAGTGCATAGTAAGCAACTTCAGCTAAAATTTCTTGCATTGCGTGGAGAAATCTTGACCCCGACAACGACAACATTGGCGAAAGTTGGGGCGTCGTCGTCGGCTTGTACGAATTGAAGTTCAATGAGAGGCTGTTACTGCTACACGACGTATTGTCCGATCCAACGTGTCGTTTATGCGACGAGCTCATGTCCGAACAAGGCTGAGACGTTGCAAGGCTCAGAGACAACTCTTTACTAAATCGAGATGGCCCCGGATTGTTCATATCCTCGTCTCCTCTCGATACCCATTCGTTGAAGTTTCCAGCACGCGGAACTTCAGGAGTCGCAACGACCCCTCCAACGAACGGTAAGCAACCTTCATAACTGTAATTTGGAGTCTCAAATGTGGAAGAGTACCCTGTGATGACAGTTTTCGGGGACTCGAACGGATACGAAAACGGGGCTGCTCGATTCTCAAACGAGCCAATTGGAGAGTTAATTCCCTCTATTGAGAAATCTGTATAAGTGTTCTTTCCTGGTTGAATGCTCCAGATTTGGTCTGCCATTCGACTCGACGACGATTGGCCACGACCAAAACTGATCATGGCTTCTCCGAAACCCGACGGAAATCCATGGTTTTCGACTTGTCTATCGAACGAATCGAGCGAAAACAAGGCTGAATTCAATGAGTTACAATCTGTAACAGCAGAATGTGATCCACCTGCCTCTCTTTGCATGTTCATTAGGATCACTTTTTTTTAACTTAAAAACCTGAAAAGTTACAAAATCACAAGAATGCAAAAAATGCTAATAATCCATGAATCACAAGAATCACAAACATCAAAATTCCTACATTTATCAGATTTAAACAACTTCCAAATTTACAAAATCACAAGAATCACAAACATCAAAATTCCTACATTTATCAGATTTAAACAACTTCCAAATTTACAAAATCACAAGAATGCTACAACAACACATTGCCTAAAAACATCAGATCAAGAATTACAGGGCTAAGTTCTTAAAAGTTAAAACACACACCCATGTTGGTGTGTGTAAAATGTGTGTCTAACTCTAACCAATACTCTAAATTAGTAGCCTTTTCTTGATCATAGATTACTAGTGGCAACACATTTTAAAATTCTTGTTTATGTATACAGAATCAACACAAAAGGGTAAGAAAGTTGCTTATTATTCTTATCTTGAATGAAAACAAACATAACAGAAAAGATCAGAAGGGCTATAAAGAAACTATTAACAAATTTATAGCATGAAAGAAGAACAAACTGTGATAAGTATAAGTAATAGAGTGTAAGAACAAACCTTATTATATCTGCAATGGTGAAAAGCAGTTTCTCCTTCAAGAAAAGAAAAAAACACTTTAGAACAAGAAAAAAAATGAA
Source organism: Galeopsis tetrahit (assembly GCA_963675135.1). NCBI lineage: Eukaryota > Viridiplantae > Streptophyta > Magnoliopsida > Lamiales > Lamiaceae > Galeopsis > Galeopsis tetrahit. The sequence continues at coordinate 2,104,990 of OY776125.1, read as the reverse complement.
AAAGTGAGCAGTTTCAGGTATTGATTCTATACTGATCAGAAGAACTATATGTAGAAAATCATTGGTTACTCTTTGTTCCTAAACAGTGCAAAAATCAAAAGCTAAAAAGGACTGTTGTGATAAGCTTGTGTTTTTTCACCACAACAAAGAAAGAATAATGCAGTGAAAAGGGTTGTAATGTAATGTAACAAGAATGAGCAGCAAGTACTTAACCCCACCACAATTCTGAAAAAACTAGACAACAAAGAATAAAAGGCCAAAAATTGTTACAAAAAAGAAAAGGGAAAAAAAGAGTTTCTTTTTACCTATTATGTAAAAAAGAAAAGTGGGATTTTTTTCAGCAAGAATTCAAACCCCAAGAAAGAAAACTGAGAATTCAGAGCCTTACATTACAACAAACACAACACATCAAGAATCATCACAAAATCTCCTCTCTTTCTTAAAAGACTCTTCTTTTAACATAGAGGCTTATTAACCATTGGGCTATTGATTCTCAGCACGCAAAATACAAAGGGTTTATTGAATTTCAAAGTAGTTGCATTATGAATAAGCCATCAAAAGGAGAGAAAATTGGGCTTGTATGCTCAGAGGTAGTAGGGAAATAGGGCAATGAATCAAAGCTGTCTATTGCTTGTTAAATTGATGAGAGAGAGTGAAACAAAACAAAACAAAAAAGGGGAGTATTATGCATTTACTCTCTGATGCTGCATGCTGCCAGTTTCACTCATTTCTCCTGCAGCTTTTTTGAGGGCCCATCATTTCTCCCTCCCCCTCTCTTACACACATCTATATACATCCAAGAGTTTTAAATCGGAAATCGATAATCGAACGAATTTTAACTCGTCTAGACGTCGACAACAAGGTCAAAAATATCGATAAATTTTAAAAATTGTGGAAATTTAATAACTAACTTTTAATACGTAAATTTAACAAAATAATTTAAATTCATTTACATCTATGATAAATTTATATAAAATATAGCATACAATGTTATTTCAGATGATATTTTTTTAAATTTATCAACACGATATTTTCCGATATTAGTCTTAATATTGTTATTGTATATCGATTTTTATCGATATTTTTTTATTTTTTTACAAATATCGTTTCTTCCCAATATTGATATCGATGACTACGATAAATGGATATATCGAGAAAATTTCCAAATATTTTTGTCCATAGTCGACAAATGATTTTTTTTTTTAATCATGTCAACAAATATAAAAAATGAAATTTTCACACCTTTTTTTTTAACTCAGTGCAAATTAGATTCTATTATTGCATATGCAAAAAGGAATTGATAGTCCAGCCACAAAATTTGATGAATCTATCCAACAAGTAATAATATTAAAACGACGAGACTCACTAGTTAAGGTGTGAGCAATAATGTTTGCACTCCGCATAGCAAAGGTAATCGTCACATTTTCTAATTGAGCTAACAAGTAATATTATAAAAATGCAGTCTTGCTCGAAACATCGATTTCATCTAAAAAAAAATGTGATCGATCGCTCGAATCAGACTATGAGTCAACAACAACAACATATGTGAAATTAAATTGAACCCTTTGGTCATCCATCCCAATTGATACAAAAAAATCTTGGTCTTAAAAAAGATGTATACACTTTAAACCAAAATAGAGAATGGGAAAATAATGGTGATTCGAAAGGAGAGAGAAAGGGTAAGAAAAGAACACAACTTTTGTAAGCTGAAAAAACAAGTAAATGGTTAAGGCAAGTAAGTAGAGAAAAAAAGGGTCTGTAACACTGTTTTCACGAGCAGTACACTTTCAGTCATTGGTTAGAGAGAGAAAGAGGAGAGAGAGAGGGGAAATGATGATGCAAGCAATATTGGAGGGAAATCTTGGGAAAATCTTTGACGAATTGAATTGAATTATATGCGTGCATGCAAACGCAATTACAAAACTACACTATTTATCAATCACATTATTCTTATGTAAATAGTGTTCTAGCTTATATATCTCATTCATTACACTATTTCATTGTCATTATACTATGGGGTGTTAATATTTAATATTTAACACGTGTCGTTATTATTATTATTGAATATTATCGAAGTAAGTTTTCCACTTTTTTTGGTGTTTAGATTAAAAAATATGATAAAATAATAGATGTAGTACAAGTGATGTGATGGTGAGAGAGAAAATAATAAATTAGTATGAGATTAAATATAATAAAATAATAGATAAAGTATAAGTGATGTGATTGAGAGAGAGAAAATAATTTGTCAAAAATGGAATGAAAAACTTATTGTGGGACATCCAAAAAAGGAAAAAATGAAAATGGGAAACTTATAGTAGGACGGAGAAAGTAATTTTTTTCTTTTTCATTTTACATGTGTCAGTAATCTAGACAGTGAATAGAGTTGTTATTCGAGCCCAATACTTAAAGTTTGAGCTTGACTCAATTTTTTATTAAGCTTGAGCTAAAAAAAGAGTTCGACTCGACCCGTTAAGTAGCCCATCGAGCCGAACCTAATGAAATTAAAAGAAAAAATTTTAAATATTGAGTCTAACGAATCGAGCTCGAGTCGGCTCATTAATAAATCAAGTTCGACTCATTTAACGAACGAATCGACCAGAACTCGAGCCTTATCGAGTTAAAATGAGCTCAGGAGCCGCTCAATTTCGTTTAACTACACTAATAGTGAAGCATGGAGTGAAATAAAAAAAGATGATACATGTTACTTCGTTGCTCGAATCAGTTCTAGAAATTATAAATAAAATGAGTAATTTTTTTGTTTTTTTTTTTTCAAACAATTTTCCCTCACATTTTATTATATATATTTTTTTCTCTAAATTACATCACCTTCAATGTATCTACTTATTCAATCTTAATTTTTGTGCTCAAAGTTTATAAGTATTCCGTTTTTACCGGGACGTATGTAGGAAATACTCCTTCCGTCCTATAATAAATTTCACATTTTTCTTTTCCGTACGTCTCACAATAACTTTCACATCCTTAAAATGAAAAACTCTTTATAAACTCACTATTTTCTTTACTTTATACATAAATATTTAAATAATTACTTCTCAAAACTCTACTACTAATTACTCCTATTACTCTAGAGATATAGTAATATGGAGAATACAAAATAAGTTATTCACATTTCATTTGATGGTTAGAGGCAAATTGAAAGCTAAACAGTGGAAATTCTAAAGATTCTTGGAGAAAAATAGAAATGCATCCTACGTTACCCATAATATGTGAAAGTATCAACGTAATTTCGTAAAGTTATTCGATCTATTGCCACATGAAGAACATAAGCCCGATGACAGGAACAAAAACTACTCCCTCCGTCCCACAGAAATTTGCATACTTTTCATATATGGATGTTCCATACCAATTTGCACACTCCATAAAAGGAAATATCTTCACAACCCTCACCCTTGAAATATACTCATATTTACCCATATTCCATTATTTTTTCACACTCAATCTACTTTTTACTTTACTTTATTCATAAAAGTTTACAAAACTACCCTTCAAAACATCAATCATTATACATTTTTTTACACATTTCTTAAAATATGTGCTGGTCAAAGGGTGCAAGTTCCTCCGGTACGGAGGGAGTACTTAATTTGCAAAGGAAGGAGTACCATTTAAAAAATGCAAAGTGAGTAGATGTTACACTTGAATGCATGAAAGATCCGGTGTCGTTGATATTGTTATTTTATGGATTTAATTTGTGTTGAGAATATGATCAAATTTTGTAATGATTCTATTTATTGTACGGTTGGGGGCTATTTTCAGAGTCTGCTGAGTTGGTAAATAAAAAAGCAGAGAGGGGGAAATATGGAAAGATCATAATCAAGTGACATGATGTGTGCATTGGGTATAATTGTGAAAAATTAAATATCATCACAATTAGAAATAGTACTAATCATGGAGTAGTACATGAGAACAAGCAAGGTATTGAATTTTTTTTTAATTTGATACTCTACTATCTATTAAAAAAAAAACAAGAGTTGTATTTACAATATTTTTTAATTCAACATTTAAAAAAAAATGGTTTACATTATGCGTTCATATTGCAATGAAATACACATCAAAGTATTGCTAGAGAAAAATTCTTGCACGAATTCAAATCAGATTCTACCAGTAAAAAAAAAGAATATTTTATCGTTAGAGATTAAAATTAGATTCCACGTCAAGTTGGTTTGGGGATGGGCACCCTAGCACGAATTCGTCTTAAAAACAAATTGTTTATGATTGAATTATATTCAATCACAGTTAATGACATGATAAAAGAATTATATAGGGATTGCAAGAGATATACAAGAAAATAGATAAACAAGTAAATAAATAAAAACCATAAATAAAAGATTGTTACATTTAATATATTATACTATTTCTATAATATATTATTCTATTATATTCTCTAATACCTCCGATCAAGCGAAGCTGGGAATGTAAATGAACACGAGCTTGGTACGCAACAATTTGAAGCGAGTTTGAGATAGAAACTTTGTGAAGACATCTGCAAAACAAAGCACTTTTGTTGTCATACAATAGGAGAAATAGCGGAAATTCAGAATCACCAAATAGAGCAAATGGATCGAAACACCGAAATTCTTTGAAGGACGAACGATGACAAGGCAAGAAACACTTGCAAGTTTTGTGGAAGAAATTGAACCGAGCACAAACAAGATAGCTAGGAATGGCACAAAACCAATAAAGTCGGCCACGGACTCTCTACAGAGAGAGGAAAGTAGAAGAAGAAAGATGTAGCGTGAAGCTATAGAGAAAATCAAAGTGTAGGGGAGTGTGACTAACACTATATGTGTGAAGACAATCATGGAGATAACTTGATCGGCCATGAGAGGGGACGAGAAGACGTGCTCGCTCGAAGATAAAAAATATAAAATTAGGGGGGACGAGGAGACTTGCTCGCTCGAGAAGAAGAAGAAGGGGGACGAGGAGACTTGCTCACTCGAGAAGAAGAAGAAGGGGGACGAGGAGACTTGCTGATGCAGGCGGAAGCGTATAACAAAGAAGAAAGATATATAAAGAACACAAAAGAACACACTAACTCCGTTGATTATACGAATACCCGAAAAAGTGGCAAAACTCAGATACGTTGATTCACATAGAATACCGTAAAAGAGATCCTGAGATAAACTCTTGTTTTTTTTTTTTATTAATCAAAATCAACTCCCCTTACATTGTGAAACACCAAAGCTATAAATAAGCAAACATCAAAACCCTAGTCTTACGGCCCAACACTGTCGTGGGCTTATACCAAAAAGGAAAAGGAATTCAAAAGAAAACTATTGCAAAAATTAAAAACTTAATCAAAAACAACATCTAATCAACATTAAAATTAACAACATAATTGTCAATTAATCTGCATCACTTGCTCACTCGAGAAGAAGAAGAAGGGGGGACGAGGAGACTTGCTCGCTCGAGAAAAAAAAAGGGGATGAGGAATACAAGCTCGTCGGTGACGGCTAAAAGCGGCCGGGAGAGGGAACGAGGGAGACCAGCTCGTTCGAGAAGAAGAGGGAGAGACGAGGGATATCAGCTCGTCGGTGGCGGCTAAAAGCGGCCAAAGGAGGGAACGAGGGAGACCAGCTCGTTCGAGAAAAACAAGGCGGCGACGAGAGCGACCTGCTCGTCGAGGACGCCGAAAAATTGAGAAGAAAGGGGAAGGAGCAAGGCGGCGACGGGAGATACCAGCCCGTCGGAGACGCCGAAAAAGTTGAGAAGAAAGGGGAAGGGGCAAGGCGGCGACGGGGGATACCAACCCGTCGGAGACGCCAAAAAAATAGGGGGGAGGAGAAAAGAAAAGTAGGAAGGAAGAGATAAGGGTTTCAGTGTATTAGGCTGATACCATGTGAGAATTATATTCAATCACAGTTAATGAAATGATAAAAGTGGTTCACTATATATATATATAGGGATTACAAGAGATATACAAGAAAATAGATAAATAAATAAATATAAACCATAAATAAAAAATTACTACCTATAATATATTATACTACTTTAATAGCTCATGGTTATGTTGTTTGTCTTGTTAATAGAAAAATCAATAATTTGGCTCATCTTTTTTCAGAAGTGAATCTTTTTCAAACTCTCATTATTGGGTCGAGTTTGAATCTCCAATTGATGTGAATGATCTTTTCGATAGCACTTGTTTCTTAATTTATATATATAGGATTTTTTATTTTTTTTTAGTTTGACAAAATTAGCATTCTCAGATATTTAAATAGTAAGTCGATTTATTCACTTCCATGTCGGCCATGGCCTTCATTAGACAGAGCCCAAATAGTCGGCCCAAATAAATCTTAATGGGCCTGGACTTCATTTACTGGGCCTCTTTATATGGAAGATTACTAGACCTCCCCCATCCCACCTAACATAGTTATAAAAATTTGTACGAGACGATTTCATATATAAGATAAATCCGTGTACTTATAATTCTACCGAAATCATGCTTAAAGTAAATAGAGCGGGTAGTAATATGTATACATAGAGATGTCTATCGGGCTGGCCCTAGCCCTATAGGGCCAGCCCTACAGGGCTACGGGCTAAACGGGTTAGGGCCTTAACCGGTTCATATTTAACGGGCCTACAATTGTTGGGACCTAACTCTAATCCTAGCGGGCCACGGGCTAAACGGGCCACGGGCTACAATAATTTTTTTTCTTTTAAAATTAAAAGTCTCAATTTTCACGTCCAACAAGCAAATAAAATAGAAAAATACATAATTAGTTAATGATATAGTTATGGTTAATGGTCAAATGATCCAAAATTTTTTTATGTTATTTATTTAAAAAAAAAAAAAAATGTAACAACTCGGGCTAGCGGGCTGGCCCGGCTTAGCCCACGGGCTAACCGGTCCGGGTCAAAAAAGCCCGGTTTTAAACGGGCCTATAATTCATGAACCCTAACCCTGTATTTTTCAGGGTTAAACGGGCCAGCCCGGTTAGCCCGGCCCGGATAAACATCTCTATGTATACACACGGCTATTCACATTCACAAATTTGGAGTACTAATTTCACAAATCTAAGCTCATTTTGTTTATGTACTTTACTAAATACACCCACCATACATTTATCAATAATGATGATATATATATTTGGTGATCTTGAATTTTCTTTGATATACAATATTTTAAATTATATAATATCATTGAACTAATGAAATTGAAAATACAAATAATGAAATTGAACTAAGTTTTTTTTTTTTTTAAACCGGTACACAAACATCTCGATAATATCATTTTAATTTATATATACATGCAATTATGAGTAATGATCACTTCAATACAAAATGATATCTGTAATTTTGTGTGTATATATATAAGTAGACAACTGTTTTTTACAACAATGGTTGTTGACAAATTAAGATGATTCCAAAAGACATAAAAACAAAGGGACACACATATGATGAGCAACAAAAGTAAAACAAAAAAATAATAAAGGTACAAAAAAGTTTTATTTATTTTTAAAAAAAAGTTGATGATCACAATTCTTTCTTTCACATGACCCCAAACAAAGGCAAAACTCTCACAAGTCTCTCACACGATATATTATCTAGCTGTCCATGCCCATTCAATTGTGGAGTTGACATATTGCAACCCAACTATTAAAGTTTTGATGCAAGTTGCTCAACTACTTGCAGGACATATAAATAGAAACGAGATCATTCGCGTCAGTTTTAGTGTTTCACTATCTGATTTCGTGTTTTGTTAACATGTGTGTATTTTTGTACGTATATTGAGATCATTCTTGTCAGTTTTAATGTTCTACTATCTGGTTAATTTATTGACATGTGTCACGTTAAAAAAATAATTAACGTTTTAAATTAATGTAAATAAAATGTATGTGTTAAAGATTCAGCAGATTGGAACACGCACTGACGGACCTAGGTAATGCCCAGGGGGCCGTGGGCCCCCCACTAATTTTGTAAATTTGTTAGGAGTATTTTGGTAATTTCACATATATTTAAATTAATACTCTGTTCTATAATTATTTGCACACTTCTGATATAAAAATAATCCACAAAATTAATATATATCCGAACATCATTTTATTTTAAAATCGTCACTCATTTTGGGTCTACATTTTATCCTAAATTTATTAAATCTATTTTACATCCTACTAAATCATCCTTACATCTTATCAAATCTCTCAAAATACGTTTTCTTATTTGACTCTACACCACTAAATTCAATTGTTTTTTTAAAGTGAATCGATTAAAATGTGCAAGTTATCACGGGACGGCAAAACATAGCAAAAGTCAACTTATCCGATCAATTTAATTTAATGAAATGTGACGTATTGATAATTTTATAATATGAAATTTTGATGAAATAATGAGTACATATATTTTTTTTTTATAATAATATTAATCGGGCCCCCTACCAAAAATTTCTGGATCCGTCACTGGAAACACGTGCATGTATTTTTGTGAGTATATCTATACAAAGCTAGCTAGCTATAAACTCTCTTTCTCTTTACACACACAAGGTCATGTTTCACATTTCACAGTCACATCTTAAATTGTCGGTCATAAATTCAACAACTAAATTATGTATTGGAACTTGGAAGAATATGAAACACAAATATATGTATGGGGCATGTGATTAAATATTGATGGATAAGGAGTTTATTTATTTTTTTACCTATTTTCATGACTTTGTTGTATCGATGAAGGCCATACAAAGAAGCTTCAGTATATATAATGTATTTTAACGGATACAACATGAATTACAAATTATATATATATTTTTTCATTTAATATGCCCATAATCGAGTATAATTTTACCATATATCTTTAAGCCTGATTTTTTAATCTATTTTTCATCCATAAAATTAGTAATGAACACAAAATTTTATTTAAATTGAAGATGCACGTTAACATCGAGTAGTGCACCAAATAAATATAAGCATACATAGATTTTATCTATTTCAGACTATATAAAATAATTAAAAGAAATGCAGAAACTTGGATAAAATGTTATCTAATTAATGCCAATTAATGAGAAGTACATTGTCAAATGGATTTTTTGAGAAACTGATTTAGTGTAGGGCCTTATAACTATAATATTCACAATTTCTTGAGCCCACCAAAATAAAAATAAAAAATAAAAATACATCATTAATATTCTCCACTGAAATGGTAGTAGTAAAATTAAGACACCTAAACATTATAAAAATATTTAAAAGAACAAAGCAAATTAACATCCAAAACACAATGAACTTATACTAATATCTATATTTTCTGTAAAATGAAACAATAAGTGAAAGGTAAAGTCTAGTTCATGTTGTGCACTCTAGTCCATGTTGCACTTTTCAGTTTACTGATTTACATTTTTTTGTAAATGGTGTTGCATTTTTCAATTATTACTAAAAATATTATTATACAGTTTAATAATTGAAAAGTGCAACACCATTTACCAAAAAGTGTAAGTAAACTGAAAAGTGCAACATGGACTAGGGTGCACAACATACACTCGAGTCCATAGCAGACCAACCCGTGAAATACGAAAAAACAAGCAGATAAATAAGGAACCAAATTAAACTAGCATTGCATTGACAACTAAAACTATGGAGTATAAACTACCAAACACATTGAACTATTCTAACAACTATCCACAAATTAAGAAAAAGAAAAAAAAAATAATAATAATATTAATAATAATTAATTCCAACTTGCATGACGATTGACGAAAGAAGCCCTTAGCTTAATTACTCAAATAATCACAAACACATTTATTAAACCCAAACCGTCGCCGCCGCCGCCCGCGGCGGCGCCGGTCATTGCTGCCCATGCATAACCGCCAGCGCCACCACCCCCAATTTCTGCAGATTCAGCTTCACCACCGTATCGGTAAACATTTTCGCATCCTCCCCTGTATTCCCCTCCGGTATATCCACAATATACGATTCGAGAACCACCGTGTAAATCTTCCCGTTGGAATTAAATTCGTTGACGGAAGTCACCGATCGGTAATTGTTGAGGCGGTGTTCGCCGCCGACGACTCGGAAGCTGAGTACGTGGTGGTCGTCGTCGAGGATTTCGAGGCGTTCGGTGGAGGTGGAGGCGGGGAGGCCGGAAACCACCGTGACTTCGCGGATGGAGCCGACGCCGCCGTCGCCGGTGAGTTTGCAACTCTTGATGAAGTGCTTGTAGCGTTGGGGGTTGTCGAAGCGGCGGACGAGGGGCCACACGACGGCGGCGGGAGCGTCGATGCGTTGGGTTATGAGGGATGTGCATGTGTTGGGCAATTCGTCGAACATGTGGTAGGCGTGGATTACGGGGGCTAATTGGGCGTATTCTTCTGGCGTTAGGCCGTGGGGGATTTGGGGTTTTTCATCCATTGAAAGGGGTGGTTTTATTTTTGGGGTTTTTTTTGGGAGGAAAGGAGGTTGGATTAATGGGGAATGGGGAATGGAGAAAGGAAAGGGGGTTGACAATGGCTTTTGATTCAAGGGAGGTTTTATATGTGTGTGTGTGTTTGGCTACTTATATACTACTCCTAGTTATGGGACTACATCTACGCTTCGGTTCATCTGTTTCAATTTTCGTATTTTTTACTCCATCCGTCCATCTATAAGTTTTCGTACTTTTTGGCACAAAAATTAAGAAAAGTGATTAAATAATAGATATAGTACAAGTGATGTGATTGAGAGAGAAGAGAGATAGAGAGAAAAAGTACTTACCAAAAAAGGTATGGGAAGCTTATAGGCGGACGGAGGGAGTATTTTTTTTTTAACTTTTTACGTATCATTCATTCACACTATATAATATTTTACTATGCCCACTTCTTCGCGTCACAGATTTTAATGAATATTGATTAGTTTATGTATAAAGTAGATAAGTTAGGGGTATGATAGGATGTTGTAGGGTCCATTAATCATTAATAGGTAAAGTGATTGTTTATGAATAAAGTTAGTGGCAATTTGAGTAAATAAGTGATGGTTGGAGGGTGGAGATAAAGTAGTGTGAACAATATTATTTCTAAAAGTGAATGGACATAATAAAATTGGACAGCCAAAAAAGGAAAGTGTGAATAATGAAATTGAACGGAAGGAGTACTTTTACTTATGGTACTACACCCGAAGTTTGGTCTATCTGTTTAAATTTTTGTATTTCTTTTGATGTATGTCGATGTTGTGATTACAGTACATTGATTTTTTTTTTTTCACTTTTCACACGTCGTTCATCGACACTGTGTAACACAAAGTGGAATACCAAATATGGATCAAATCATTGGTACATTATGTCAATTAAATTTGTTCTCACTTGTCTTATTTGTTTGTTCGCTAAATCATCGTTTAATTTTCATCTTTTAACTATCACTTAATTATTCAATTTTTCATTCAACTTTACTTATAAACAATTACTTTATTTATAATAGACTTCATAATATTCTTACTTTTATCTCCTTTACCTATATTTTTCTTAAAATTCGTGTCGAATTCAATGAGAAAATTGGTGGATAGAGGAAGTATATGGAAAATTGGTGGATAGAGGAAGTATATGGATTTTTGTAGGTGTGATGGGGTGAGACAAAAATCTCAATTCAATACCTAGGCTACAAACTAACACAAATTATACTCAAATTAACATTTTCTTGTAAAGTTTGTCATATTTGCAATTTGTTAGTTGCTACCAAATTATAGTTTTGAATTACATTAAATACCCATCCCTTTTCCCCTCCCCATAACTCGAACCCAGGATCTAAAGCCTAGGTAGTGGTGCTCCAACCACTTGAGCTATCCAACTTCGTCGCTACCAAATTATAGTGACTTGATAAATCCAGACTTTAATTTTTTTTTTTTTAATGAATTGACATATTTTTATGGATTTAAAATTGGAATCTTGTGGATTTGGCTTGGGGTGGGGGTCCGGGGGTGTTTATTTAGAGTTGACAGGGTGTGTTTGGACGGATCTGCCCTTGGTGTTTGTGATTTATATAACTATCTTGTCAGTTGTCATTTTTCCAAGAAAGGTATTTACCATTATATTAAAATTAGCATTTGATAATTATACCATCTTGTATGTCATAATTCTAACTACATTTGGAAAGGGGTCAATTAGGGAATTTTACACATAATTTTATTTGTTGGGTTTATCCTAGTTTCTGATAAAAGACAAGTAATATGTCTACCTTAACTTTAGGGCAATGTCTTTCCATTTATAGTAAAGAAAAGAATCAAAGAATAAGATAAATTATGAAAAAGGAGTATCATTGGAAGAAACTAGAATGAGAACATAGATTATTTTGTGTGTGATTAATCATTATAAATTTTGCAAGTTGCATGGAGTAATGAGTAGTACTATTTTTTAAGCAAGAGTAAGTAGTAGCGTACCTTTCTTTGTCTAGGGTTGCTATTTCATTCTTTTCATAAAAGCAAATGGCCCGTTATAAAATTACACGTGTCAGTTTTAGTGTTATATCTTTTATTTTACTATCTGAATTATTGATAAATGTCATGTTAATAAGTTATCAATGTCTCGTAGTAATGGAAATAACATGTACTTCCTTCATCCACCAAAAGTAGTCCCATGGAGGGTGGACACAAGTTTTAAGAAAAATGTAGATAAAATAGATAAATTAAGGGTATTATAGGGTATTGTGGGGTCCATTGTGAATAAAGTGATTGTTTGTGAATAAAGTTGATGGCAAATTGAGTAATTAAGTGATGGTTGAAGGGTGATAGTTTTCATAAAGTGTATGAGACTACATTTGGTGGACAAAAAATATAAGGCTAATGTGACTACTTTTCATGGACGGAGGAAGTATTATTGATTCGATAGAGTGATTCATTAAGTGAAACACGAAAAGTGGAATAAATGAATTGTATACATATAGTTTGAATTGAAATGTTATGTAGTCAATATAAATTGTATATGTAATTGTAATCACATCATAGTTGTTTATATTATTAAACACACGCAAATGATGCGTGATGATTGTATAAAATATAGAATGAAATAAAATTAAAATAAAGGTAAGTACATTTTCTTTGTCTTCTAATTTGTACCCATTTTTATTTTTATTCCCTAAAATTTTGAACTTTGAAATTAATCGGCAAAAATTTGTGTGAGACCGTCTTATCCTTTTAACCCATATTTTAAAATTTTGGGTAGAATAATCCATATTTTTTTTCAGATTTTGATTTGTAAAAAAAGTGATAATATTTTTAACAAAAGTGACTATCACTTTTTACTTAAACACTATCACTTTTTGCTCAAACATTATCAATTTTTATATATGAGGACCGTCTCACGGATCTCATTGTGTGAGACGGTCTCACCCAAGACTAGCCCAAATTAGTCTTAGTATATATTTATAAAATTCCGTGTTTTAGTCATTTTATAGGTAAACAAAGTTTATTATTTGTCATATCAGTATTTCACATCGAATGAGTTACCTCTATTTACTGAAAAAATGACTGTAATAAATTTTCAAACTCGAACACTTTAAAAGACAAAAATCAAAACGAGTACAATTTAAGAAGAAAAATATATGTTTACCCTAAAATATGAGATCTTAAACTAAACGAGAGATTAAAACTCGGATTTAAAAAGTCTACTAGTTAATGAACAAAAAGTCAATCCTCGAATCTCTCAAATTTTATAGATGGAAATGAGTCTATACCTCACTAAATTTTCTTACTATATATATCTCTCGTTCATTTAACTTTACACCTCATTAAAAAAAAAATTAAAGTTCGTCGATCATTGTATGCAAATCATCTCGAAACGGAGATAGTACAAATATTAAATAAGGGTTGTAGTCGGAATCGTTGAAAAGGGAAAGGTGGTACTGTATTAGATTCGTAAATCATGTGAGAGAAAGTTAACAAACTGCTCTCGCGTGATCCATAACTCCCACTTTGCACATGCCCCACTTTTTTAATTTAATTTAATTGTGGTCCAACAAATTTAAATATTTTCACTTGAAATTAATTTTATGGTTCACATATTTTTTGAATTAATCTATATAACAACTTAGTTATTTAATTGGTCATTATTTTGGAGAGATAAATCTGACGAATAATGATGACCCTTGAATTCAGTAGACTATTCTTTATATCTACTCAATAATGCATGTGACATGCCATTAATTTTTTCATGAAAATATTGAATTCATCTATAAGATGAGTTTTATATTTATTTTCAGTTTGGATTAATTTTCGTAGTGGACTTCATTTCTCATTATAATATTAGTGAATTATTCTTTTATTGAGTCAAACCTATGGTTGAGATTAGGGTTGCTCAACTGGAGATAGTTTGGTAGAAGTTCGTTTGAACTCGTTTCGATATACATATCAAATAAGTTTGAACATATATTTATATTCCATACGATCAAGTTTGAGTTTGGCTCGTGTCCGACTCGAATAAAACTTGTTCAAACTTGACCCGTTTAATTATTAAACAAACTCAAATAATAATTTTAAAACTCGGTAATATTTTCAGCTCGACTCATTTACAACCCTAACTAGTTGAGGTTGGGGGTATACCAGCGGACTCACGAGCTACTCGCGTTGGACTAGATAAAAATTTAAAATCGAATAGAGCTCGAGCTATTAAAGTTTGAGATAAAAAATAATAGGCTCATTAGACTCGAGAATGTAATTGAGTTCCCATAATTTTACAATTTTACTACTAATATGCTAATTATATATAAAATATAAATATTTAATTAATAATATGTAAAATTAATATCGAGTCGAGTTTGAGTTGAATTTCGATTTTTTTAATTGAATTTTAACACTAGACTTCGCTCATTTACACACTAACCTACATTAACAATTTTACGTAAAATACAAGAAAATTTCCCTCAAATAATTCAAACTTAGCGCTGAAGTTTTTATTTGAAAAAATCTGACATATTTTTCTCATAAATTTACTAGGTTCATGTGACAAAACATGCATGCCATTATTCACTTTAATGATAAATAAATCAAATATTAAATTTATTTATAATATTGTACATGGACACATCTTGATGCAGCATAATTAAAATAATAAACCCTGTCTCTTGGTTTATTTTTAATTTTTTATACTGATATATTTTGACCAAAGACCTAATTAATGGCTACATATTCTAGCCTATAGATTTGTAATAACACAAGGGGACACCAACATATTTATAAAAAAATTATACTTCTGTACACAATAATTAATTAAATAAATATACTACTTCTGGTAACTTCTCAGTCAATATTTTAAATTCCTTCACAAACCCCAAACAATTAATAAATTAAATTACAATAAATAAATAAAGGGTCAGTAAATAAATTGAATTAAAGGAAATTGGGTAAACTTACTCTTGAAGTAATGAATAGTTGTGGTTAATTTAATATATTTTGATTTTATCTGACAAAAAACACCAATGTATTCTATTTCTATCTGATGCACACGAATATAGTTTCTTAATTTCCACAATTCCATATTATTATGATTAATTTAATATATTTTGATTTTAAGATTAGTATAACGAATTATCCTTAAAAAAAAAAAAAGAGTCAACAGTTCTACGTAGTCTTTTATTTTTGGTACTTTTTTTTTTCAAATATTTAATATCGATTTTTTTTAATAAAATAATCGATAAAACATCAATAAATTCAGAAAAAATCATATGTGATAAGATGTAAACAACAAATATAGAATTTGTTCAAATTATTTGATTAAATTAATATATAAAAAGTTCATTATTAAAATTTTATAATTTACCAATATTAAAATATAATGGACCTTGATTGATTCGAGCATACCTTTTGTTGTTATCTCAGTTATCTATCACAATCGGTGCAGATCTTACATCACACAGCCTGTGTTTGGCTACTGACTTGTACTAGGAAATTCAAAATTTTTTTTTTTTTTTTTGAAAGCTATTTTTTTTCATTTTATTTTTAATAATGAAGAATGGATGAAAATAAACTTAGGCTACCTAGTTGGTAGGGATGCTCAAAAAATCGAAATCCACTGTTAAATTAATCGGTTGTTCGTCATTTTTTATTACAAAATTGAATTGAAATCTTTACATGCGTTCGATTTCATTATAAATATTTTAAAAATAATTATTCTTTAAAAAAAAATATTAATAGTGGTACAATTTGAAAAAAATAAAATGAAATCAGTGAAATCAACCGTTTTCGGTTAACCATCTCAAAAATTCAGACGTCTCTCTTAATATTACAAATGTCTTTAAAGCTTAATAAGACGTCTCTTTTAATATATATATATATATATATATATATATATTTAAACAATAAGTTGATATTTACTATTGAAAATTTGTTGGTTTAAAAAACAAACATGACTTAAGCAGTTAAGCTTTTGAAAAATCTTAAATTTGAACGCCACCACAAGCAAACAAATTTACACTACACACACATATGATGTGTCATAAAATTGACCTACTATATTTAAATACACGAATTATATTCTGTTTAGCTCGATAGGAAATCTAATGAAAATTAAAGTGAAATTTTCTACATTTTTGGATACGTAGAAAAAAAAAAAAAGTAGAACCATACACTAGTTTCCTTGTATAAATACATCTTGCATGTTTAGATATAATCAAAAATAAAAAATCGTATTCTAAAAGTAATTTTTTAAGTAAAAATGGAAAAGGCTAAGTTAATGAGATAATGAGAGGCATGCCAAACTCATTAGCAACAATATATATTAAAAAATTAAACTTTTATTGAAAGAATTATTAAACATAATAAGTAATTACTGAATTTATACATACACAAAACATATAATTATAGCATATATACCCATATATTTTTCCACAACAATTAAAAATTTTGATTCCTGTCTCATGAAATTTAACATATTTTATTTTTTCGTCAGTTCCACAAAAATCTACAAAACCCCTCCGCACCCAAAAAAAAAATAAAAAAATCATCACTATTCTTATTTTTACAATATGCATATTTATTTTTCATTCCATTATTTTTGGAGTCTATCATATACTTAATTTAACTAATTTTTATTATATAGTATATATATAAAATTACCACTCAACATTCTTATTACTCCATTACACATTTCGTCAAACTCTGTATTCAATATTTTTAAGCATTCTTAAAAAATTAGAGGGCAGAAGTCAGCGATGTCTCAGTTTCATCATGAGCAATAGCACCTACTATAAATAGAAATAAAAAATAAAATAAATTACAAGTTGAATGGAGAAAATAATAAAGAATGAGAATAATATTTTATATAGTTTTGGGCAGTGTTTTCATAACCGAACCGGTGACTAAACCGGACATGCCAACGGTTCACGGTCCAACCGGTTGGACCGGTTGGATCGGCGGTCCAACCGGTAAAATAGTTTTATATGTATTTTTTTAATATTCTTTGTTATATTTTTAAAAAAAAATACATGCATTTATAAAAATTATATTAAAATAACAAATATCAAATTAAATATTAATATTAATATTCTTTGTTTTTAATTCTTTGAAATAATGAAATGCATTATTAATATTCTTAATCAAAGAAGTTATAACATGTTAGAAAAAAGAACTACAAACAAAGATGACATTTTGTCCCATATTGAATAAAGAGTAAAAAAATATGAAAGGAACATAATATAAAAACAACAATGTTAGTAAGAAATCTAAATATATGAGATTTATGTCCCACATCTAATAAAAAGTTAAAGAAAAATTAGAGTAAGCAAACAAATATATGAAATTTTTATATAAACTTCATTATGTCCCACATTGAAAGAGTAGAATAAATATTAGAGAAAATCTTTATAAAACTAATAATGTTAGTAATAACCAAATATATGAACTTCATTATGTCCCACATCGAAATAGTAGAAATAATATGAGATAAAAAAGTTTATAAAATTAATAGTGTTAGAAATAACTAAATATATGAACTTCATTATGTCCCACATCGAAAGAGTAAAAGAACTATGAGAATTTTTTCTTATAAAGGTAGTTTTGTTATAGTAACAAACAAACTTAATAGTTTTGTCCCACATCGAATAAGGAAGAAGAAATATGCAAATTTTTTCTTATTAAAGTAGTTTTGTTATAATAACAAACAAACTTAAAAGTTTATATCCCACATCGAATAAAGGTGGAAGAAAAACATTATAAAATGGGCCAAATGTGCAATCTAATTTTAAAGTATAAAAAGTTAGAAATTAAAAAAAAAAAAAAACGAGTCCAACCGGTTTTTCTCCGGTTTACCGGTTTTGGCCGGTCAAACCGGTTTTTGACCGGTTGGACCTCTAAAACGGTTTTTGTCCATTATCCGGACCGGATCCGTGACCGGTTCACGGTTGGACCGGTTGAACCGGCCGGTCCGGTTCGGTTTTAAAATCATTGGTTTTGGGTGTGGAGTGCGCATCATCAAGATTCAAAGATTGTAAGCATACAATTGGATATGAGTGGCAGCTCCAATTAGCTAGCTGGCTACTCCCATTTTTATTTTATTTTTTTAGTTGAATAATTTCGTGCTACCCAAAGGTCAAATGTGCACTCTTCACAAATCTATTCCCAATAAATATATAAATAAATACTTATGTAAGAATTAAATAATAAGGTTTCTGTTTACTTCTATTTTAAAAAAATTTAACTGCCAATGCCAATATGCCATCATGTATGAGTGAGCAGTGATTTGAATTTGATATCGCAAAGCCCTTTATTTAGAATTAATTTTGTTTGGATAGTCGCTACTACTCGATTCCGTTTCTCTATTTCACTTTTCATGTTTCATCGATATTTTATCTTATTGAATTTTTAACATGTATCGCCCTCAATATTATAGGACACTTGTCAATCATCCATATAGTAAAATAAGACGTGAAACACAAAAAATGGGACAAGTGATTTCATTTTCTACTACCTTCCTATATTACTATCTAAGGACGCTTTATAAATTTTAAAATAAAAATAAACATATATGAAATGATAATGATAACCCTTAAATCAGAGTTAGAGATCGTTTGGCCAATTCTAATCGTACGCTAAGCATTCTGTTAAGTCAAAGTAACTATACACTAATATTTGAGGTGTGCTTGGAGGATTTTAGGGTTTTTATAGTTGCTAATTTTAGTGGCATCGCATTGATAGATAGGGATGGTCATATTAAGTAATGAAATTGTTGTTTAAAAAAATACATTGAAGACTAGTAAAGAGAACAAAAAATATCACCATAACTATATGCTGGATATTGACATTACGAGGGACAAAAAATATTGAAAAATAGTCAAATAGATGTTTACAATTTGTGACAATGTCAAAAGGACCCCATCTATTAAATCGTTGAATAAAAACACAAAATTCATTTAATTTATTACATCATCATTGAGAAATTGCATCATTCTCCTCCATTCTGTTATCAACATTACACTTAAATAAATAAAAGATTCCATATGTCGCAGCAAATAATTCAGCAATTTAGGGTGACCTCTACATTCAATGAGCTGCAACCAAATAAGTTAAAAGATTCTAATTATAATATTCACATCGATATTTAAAGAAACTGTCTTCAAAGTTTAGAAAAATATTAGGGTATGTGATAGAGTGTGCATGTTTTCATTTTTAAGATGTCCACGATTTTTGTAAAAAGATTTGCAATGAACATGAAGCTATTTCGTGTGCAGAGAAGAATGTTTAAAAGAAGAAATAAACATCGGAAAGCTCCTCTTCGAACTTCCTTGTCAGCCAAGCATTTTTTGTACATCGTGTCAATTCGAATCAACTCAGATGTTACACACAAAGCTCTGCAAAATGCAGCCACCGAAAAAATGGGAAGGGAAAAGAAAAGAAAGATAGATTGTTTGAATTACACAGAATAAGGAGAAAACTATATTACATTGAAGAAGAATAGAAAATAAAGAAACTTCGGGGGGGGGGGGGGGGGATTAGATTACTATGCAATCCAGCATGACTGTTGGGATAGTTGGCAGCTCTAGCAGTTAGATTACTCTTTGATTAGCCGAGGCTTGTATCGCATTGTCTTTCACTACTTTGGTTAGAAATGTATACGATATACCACATTCACACGAGCAAGAACTTCGTGTGAGAAGAAAAGATGAACCAATCAAGCAACACTTCCAGTCGTTTGGACATCAGATGGTGTAAAGACTAAAGAGTCATCATTCATGTATCAAGAGTCGAGATCCTTGGTTATCAAAGCGATTCTCTGCTTAGCACTGTCTGAGCGGAGATTGTCGCCTTTGAATCCAAGCTGTGGATGTAAAAATAGCGTTCAAAGAACAATTCAGATAAAAGTAAACACGAGAGAGAGAGAGGGGTTGTCTCGTTCACTTTTTATGTAAAACGTATATTGGACATACCACTACGTCGACTTGGGTTTCAGGTGAGAACCAGCGTAACAAGACACCAAGGTGCACGACAGCTGGTATTAACTTGAAAAGCAATGGAGTAGTTACCTGCAGAAAAATATGTCATTTTCCCATCTAATTGCAATGTACTTTCAACCACACATATGATTATGTTAGTGTGTAAATTGGAATCCTGAAGAATCCAAAAGTGAATAAACAAAATCGGAGGAAAGATGATTTTACCAGACTGAGTGCTGTAGTTCCAAGAAGCAGCAGGTACACTTTCCCCTGAAAAAAAAAATTATGTCGTCAAAATGAACAGAAAATCTCAAAAACGACATCATACTTATCATATAGAGTTCACTATATAAATATCCCCATTGGATCAAATGTAAGATGCTTTTATCAAAGTTTTTTACTAAACAGCGATTGAAGCATTTACCTCAACAAGTTTAAGATTTGAAGCACGACTAAGCAGTACAAAAGCAAATTCCCCTATTTGTGCCAAAGACATCCCGACCTACATACATCAACGACCAGGTTAATGCTGTTAATGAATACATGTAAAGAGAAAACCCCCAATGGACTACAAGGTAGTATCGTACAAGTAGTGCAGTTTTGTTGTTGTAGCCAAATCCCTTGACAACAGCAGAAATTACTAAAGTTTTAATGATGACCACCAATATAACTGAAGCGAGCAAGATATCAACATGATTCCACAGAAATTGAACATGGATCAGCATGCCAATGCTGGCCAAGAAAAGAGCTGCAAACATGTTGCGAATAGGTTCAACCTGCATCAGTAAAAATCCCCAAATCAAATGTAGCCTAAGCAGATGACCACGATGACAACATATATAGCAGTTGAAACACTATCTTACTATTAAAAAATGCACAAACATTCATGAAATAAGTTACCAGTCTATGCATGGAAAACAGACATTAGTATGTTCGAATTTGCGTTCAATAATTAAAGAAGTGTTAAAAGTAATCATACTTGATCAAGTGTATGCTGAGCAAGATCAGTCGTAGCGATCATCACTCCAGCAGCAAACGAACCCAATTCTAAACTAAGACCCAGCTTATCACTACACTGAAAAAATATTAGAATAGATATTTGTCAGGTCAATAGAGGTTATGTCGTTATGAGAAAAATTAACAATGATATATATCCAGGAAGTAGAAAATTAGAACGATCATCTCAAATAATATAAAGGGAAAAAAGAAGTAAACTAACCCAGGCCACGAGTAGGCAAAATGCAACTGACGCCAATTGATAAAGTTCATTGGTCTGTGAAAAGGGAAAATAAGTTATAACAATTCAAGCAGCTTACACATAATTATTATGCAACATGTCATTGAGAATGACAAAAATCTCAACCTAACCAAATAAAAAAAAATCCCCCCTTTTTTTTACCTGTGATGACAAACTTATCATGAGTTTCAGGCACCACGGCACACAGGTCCGAGACAATATTGATAGAACTGCCAAGAATGCAATCAACACCACCAACCTGGCTAATGGATTATCAGTGTGGTGTCTAAAATCTAAGTCAAAGTAGATGTGCTAAATATTCTCAAGAAAGCAAAAGCAGGAGCTTTCACCGTTTCAAAAAAACCAGTGTGTAAGAAAGAAAAAGGATCAAACGTACGATTTAGTCATGGATATTACACCCTGCATAACACCAGAAGTTCCACCAAGAACTGGAAGCATGGCAAACAGCAATCCCACAGCACAGTCCTGGAGATAAGATTAAGCAGACTTTTTTTAAAGATTAAGCATCAGAGACGGGCAATGAATTAGTTTCTTAGAAGGCCAAGACACGTAGAACTGAAATCGAAACAATGTTATTTTTGTGGAAGCCTTTAACAGCTATTCTATATACAAATGAATGAAATTCCTTCTTCAAGATTGGAGTAAGACACGCAGGAAGCTGAGTTAATTTGAACTGAAGTTTGAAAACAGATTTTTCAGGCAGGTATAAAGAGTTATAAAGTAAAATAGGAATTAATAGTCAAGATACCTGTAAGATCAGCGTCCCCATTGTCACTTGACCATGAAGAGCATTAGAACTATTTTTCTCCATCAAAAACTTATATACCTAAACAAAGAAGTTGAGAATAAGGGTATATTTAAAGACTACATACTAGCAGTAATGCCTAACCAAGTGAACCATACACTAGCTTACCACTGCTGTAGATGACATCGACAAAAAAGCACCGACAAAAACGCCCTCAGAAGCTCTGGCACCACATGCCTAGAAACAAAGAAGTGAAAATAGGCTTACAATTGAAGCAGAGGAAAAATGGCTTCACAATGTAGAAAACTGATTTATCAATTCCATAGAACCAAACTAAAAAAAAATATAAATTCCATAGAACCAAACTAAGTCAAGGGAAGATGGCCATTTATTTTTAGTTGCATAAGCCTGGGATGGTAAGCAAATATTAAAGATAACAGCAATAGTAACATAAAAAATTGATGAACATACCGAGGCTATAATTCCACATAGGCACATAAACAAAAGAATTTCGAGTAACCCTCCAAGAATAGCAACTGCACGAACAACTCGAAGCTGTAATACGTGAACGAATAATTAGTTTACAGCAGCTCATGCATCAAATTTGTACAGAACGGGGGGAGGAACAGTACTCCATCATCCTTAAAGCAGCATATTGCTAACCTTTGTTGTGGAGAATTCCAGGCCCAGAGCAAAGAGAAGGAAAATTACACCAAACTGGGCCACTGTTTCAACCTATTTGCACAAGTGTACATTAGGTCGAAGTTTACAAATATCATTATATGTCATATAACATAATAAACTTCAAATTTTGTGCAGTTCTATGTTCAAACATATGCCAGAAGTCAGAATAAATTCACTATAATGATCAAAGGAATAAGCAGTCATCAGATCAATAAAGAGCCCATGACAAATCATTTCAGTGCTTAATTATTTGGGATCAGTTAATCACATGTAATTCAAGAACATATTTGATGTCAGATCTCATCATTGTTAAATACTAAATAGATATTGATGTCAGATCCCTTAGTTAACACAAATTACAGATGCTTATAATGCGAAACTCTAATATCTAACTAGGTCTGATACATGAAGACTAGTGATATCTAACACAAATTACAGATGCTTATTCTTATGACCTGACACGCAAAGAGCCACTCTCAAATTTAATCCTACCCTTTTCTAGCCAAATAGACCATAAAACAATCGGACAATAATTTTCCACAAATTTTTGCCTCTCTTGGAGGCTGCCCAAGTCATGCATGTTGTAATATATCAGAGGCAGAATATACATAACAAAGACCTCTAGAGACACAAAATAGCACATTTAGCAGTCCAGAATTGAAATTGTATAGGTACATACTTGCACCATCTCACTGATAACATTTAAACCACCAGGTCCAACAACTGATCCTGCTAATAAGTATCCAGTAATAACCTGCAGGATTCTTCAAGGAATTAGAGAATAAAACAGTGGAAAAGAGAGCATAAACACACATGCCAAGGTCAGAGACCAGACCGGTTGTCCAGCACAAGCGAAAGCAATTCCACCGCAAGTTGCAGAAACAATGACAACAACCAGATCAGATATGAGCCTGAAAAATCACTATGTCAGGTAATGTGTAACCAAGAAAGATGAGACAGAGTAGACTTTATCAAACTGGTTACAATACCTCAAGTCTAACTGCAGGACGGGGTACTTTGATTTGAAATTTGATATGATAAAGACATTGTCCTGAAATATACATGAAGATTGTTTGTTTATGGACTGATAACCAACTGGATTGATTCTCTTTTCACTTCTTTCTTTAGTTTTCTTAGATATAAGAATACTACTAGAAAACCATTAAGAAAATTAGTTTCATATATGACCAAAATATATGAGAAAAGCATTGCTTTACCTTTCTATCGATTAATGTCGGGGTCTCTTCAACTCCGTTGTCATTATCCAAATTGAAAACTTGATTAAGTTTGAAGGATCTATAGTTACAAAAGAAGGACACTCTTATAAATTAAAAGGAAACCAAATGTTTAGGAAATAAACAATCCTGCAAAAATGGCGCAGCTACGTACTTTTCCTCTTTTGTTTCATTTTTCTTTGACTTGACTCTAGCTACTGTTTCCAATACAGCCTGATCAAGAGAGACAACATAAGGCCAAAATATTTAAAGAACTTTGATAATGTAACAACATTCCTTGTTAATTTAAAATAATTTGTTTCCAGTACTTCAACAAGATTTTTTACGCTAACAGTCTAACACACTATAGTCCAAACATTAATCATTGACAAAGAACATGATAAATCTGCAAAATATTTTGAACTTTTACAGACTAATAAATTATTACAAGTGCAGAATTACTCATTTTTTAGGATATTTGATTGAGCACATATCTCTTTCATGGTATATCTAGTCAAAACAACTTATGAATCATTCTAAAATGTTTGGTTTCGATATCACTACTTTCACTAGACACTGACACCACCATCAGAAAAGCTCATGATTAAGAAGGCCTCCACTGCTAAATTCTAGAACTTCTACTGTTGAGCATCCTAAAATCCCAATGCTTATATTATCTGGCCCCGTCAGCAACAAGTTTTATGCATTCATCCCCGGATTATTGAATATATATTATGATTTCATGGACTATTAGTGTAGTAGATACCATATCCAAATTACTGGAACGTCATTTCCCTATCTAGAAACAAAAAAGGTTGAGGGACTCAAGTAAATGATGAAGTCATCCAATTGAGTATTTGAAGCATTTCCAAATTCCAAAAACATTTTGCAAAAGAACCTAGACATTGTAAATAGTGAGACATTGGTCATAGACTGCAACTCAAGTCCATTGCCTCTCTCTCAAAGATGTTTACCAGGTTATACTAGAATCAGATAAATAACACTATCGAAAGAGTTAGGAAGTTGCAATGCGACAAACCTGTTGCTCAGTCACACTGTTGTTGAAGCCACCAGCATCATTTACTGCCAATTAAAATTCAAGTTTGATTTTAGATATTATGAACTGATAATCCACCATAGTAGTAGTAATCATTAAAGCCAAGTCCACATTGCCTTATGAATCCAAAAAAAGAACACTTCGCAATCCTTCTTCCAAATAATGAGAAAATCAGTTTAACACTATACACCTCAGATTTCTCATAAAACCTCTAGATTTCAAACCTAGTCAATAAAATATTAAAAGAAGAATTATATAATGTCAACTAAAGAAAAATCCAATAAGTTTAAACTTTGAAGTGTGTCTCAATTAACTGCAAGCATATATCAAAACAGTGATTATGAACCTAGCTAAGTAAAAGCAGCACAAAAACTAGAGATCTAGAATAACCTTGATTCCGATCCTCGTTCTCAGTGAATTCCTTCTCCAAAGCACGATCGATCATATCAGCAAATGTGTCCTCCTTAGGGTTAGTCTTATTCCCAGTGAACTCAGTGCCATTTGCATTGGCAGCGGAAGCGGAAACTTCTGTACCTCCATTCAACTTTGAATCTTCAGATGCAGCTAACGAAGTCGCCGTCGTTGCAACCAGAATCAGAATCAGAGCCAGTAAAACGGCGGCGGCTGATAATCTACTCATTTGAAGACGGCACGGCGGCGGCGGCGCAGGGGAAGCGAGCACCGTCGCGCGTAGGGTGTCGGTTAATCAGATTGTCGCTATCTGCAGGATGTACCACAGGTACTATAATTGTGCTGCTTCTACTACACAGACTGTACAAGCTAGAGAGAGAGTATAGAGTAGAAAGTAGAGAGAGAGAGTAGAGATGTTCATCCATAAAACATTTGTAGTTATAATATTTAAGTGCGTGATTATAGACTAGTTAAGTACTTACTCCCTATCCATAAGCTATTTTGAATTTGAATTAATGAACATAATTAGGAAAATATTATATCCGTTCCACTTTATCAGTCACTTTTGTGACTGATTTTTTTTTATTTTTTTTTTTCAAATTATCGGTCATTTTTTCATGAAATATTTATGATGTTTTTTTCAATTTTGTTCTCTCTATTTCTTTGTGATATATATATTCATTTAACACAGTACAAGAGTACACAATTACCTGAGAATATAACTGACTTTTTTAACACTTTTTGCCTTTTATGCGGATGATTTATTTAAAAATTGTATGTACCCCGAGATGATTTCGTACAAAATATAAAAAAAAATGTATCTAATACATATAATTTATAATCGACTTAAAAAATAAAATTATTACTTTTTAGTCTAATGGAGTAGCCGAAGAGAAAATAAGTGACATCTCTTTAAAAAAATAATAATAATTAAAGAATTTCGTATTTGAGATTAAGTTTAAATTTTAAAATAGATTTGAAATGAGGGAATTTGGGAAGGGGGAGATTTGGATAGGGTTGTTAGATTGTACCATTATAATCTCACAAGTAAATTTAGAAATGAGAGAAAATATAATTAATTTGCATTGAAATTGAAAAATGTTGAATAGAAAACGAAAGTTAAGATACCTATACTATATAGTGTAAGGGATTTTTTCAATGAGCGTCCACTACATGATATTTTATTTAGTTATTATTTTCTTAAATAGGAGTAGAATGCTAATTAAAATTTGGATGGAAATAAATTCCAAGCAATATTATATTTGTAATTATGTAGGATTGATGTATAATTTGTTTAATATAATACTATGTGGACAAGCACCTAAAATTGGTAGAGTGAACTAGTAATTATGTTTATGATCTAGTTTGGCCTACTGATGTTTTAGACTTTGGGAAAAAAATTCATACACAAAAAATTGTATTCTCCGCAATTGTTTTGCACTTTCATGTCCCACAAATATGATTTTTCTTTTTTTATGCGATCACGGCGTTCATCTTCTTCTTCACTTTTCTTTTCATTCTTCCATCTTTTCCATCTATTTTTTCCTTGTTTCTTCATATTTGTTGTACGTGCTTTGAACGAATGATCTGGATGTGGACTTTCGTGAGCACTAAACAAACATATATTATGATCGGAGGTTATTACGTGTTAATACGGATTAATATGATGATTTATGATGATCTTGATGAAGAACTATGAAGAATACAAGAACTAGTTTCTTGGAGAAGCTAAAGCTTTGAGCTTGGAAAGTGTATTGCTTAGGGTTGGGTGAGAAATGTTACTTGAATCTTACAAATGAGCCTTTTAGGCATTATATAGTAGTTTTTTGGGGCTGCCCGCCCTTTACACGTGGCACCCCCTTAGTGGACCTGACTTCTGCCCGAAAAGGTGATGGGACGGTGCATTTAATGCTAAACCGCCTCTGGTGGTCGTCCTCGGCGAGATGCCGATGAGCTGGGCCACGGTGGTCGCCAGAAGACCTGGTCATCGAGGAAGGTGGTCGCCACGCTCTATGCTATCTAAAGGCTTCAACACTTGTCTTCTCTAGCTAAATAAACATGTGCTCGCCAACATCTTTGGGCGAGGGGTCCTCGCCACGCAAGCTGGTGACTAGGATTGACTTGTCAAAGATTGACTTCTTTGACTAGGTATAACAATGTTTAATATTCTTGAGATATCAATTTGTCACAGCTAAAAATCAGCTTTGATCATTATATCCTTCAAATTTGATTTTGTCTTCGTGTTTTATAAGTTTATTTTTCATATCTTTAATCTGTGTTTTTTTTTTTAATGAAAAATGTATTTTTCTTTATACCCAAGATATAATTATGATGCTGAACTTGTATATTTCATAAATAAAAAACATCAATCATACTAAACCGCCACGTTATGTGTCAGATTTTACCATATAAGATCAAAATAAACTTAGTCATATCATAAAAATATTGTGTTCATTTGGTACATGCAAATAGTGCGTCGGCACCTATTACAATTAGGATACTACTTGATTAGGACTAATGGAGTATTTTTAATCCCATGAGCATTTTCGTTTTTGTTCTCTTGTACTTTAGCACTTTTAGTAGTATCCTTTTGTTTCTATACGAAATTTGTTTGTATTCACATTGAAGAAAACATATCAAAATTGAAGAAATCAACAAAACGTATACAAGGAGAATACATGATATTACCTACAAAATAAGGAATATATACATATTGCAATAATGCACCAACACATTATTAGAATTCAGAAATCTGACAACTATAGTTGGACTAAATAATCTTGCCGACAAAATCATATCATGAATCAAATCGAGGGGGAGTGAGAGATGCCCAAAGAGCTAGCCAACCAATATAACAGACAAGCTACTGGCTTCAGAATAGATTTGGTTTCATAAAGAAATAGTAATTACGTACGTCCCATTATGCATCTGGTATGTTTTGGTGGGTTGCAGCTTGTGTTACCACTGGCTCTATGGCCAATAACCAGAGCTGTTATTCGAGTCAAGTATTTGAAGTTCGAGCTTAGGTCGACTCGACTCGTAAAGAAGTGTAAAGAGCTTATCAACTCAAGTTGAATCGAGCTGAGCCTAATAGAATTAAAAGAAAAATCTCAGATATCGAGTCTAACAAGTCAAACTTAAGTTGGCTCGTTAGTAATAGAGTATCTAACGAGCTCGAGCTCAGCTCGCGAGTAGCTCAGTTCGATTAACAGCACAACCAGTAAGTTGCAAAACCATGCTTTAACACATCTTAACTTGATTTGATACCCGTCCGTTCATGCCACCATGAAGCATAAGAAGTAGGCTGTGGCATCGGGACGAAGGAACTAGCCCTGTACACAGATAGAACTATACACATACACATGAGTAAAAAGTTATCTGCATTATACCCTCTTTAATCAGTACCAACAGTGTGTAACAACAATGCCACAAGTTCTCGATGGAGTCGGAAAGAGATCTTCACGTCACTGTTATATTTTGTGCACCATCGATAGTAATCAAAGATTTCCTAGACAAATTTATGATTGAATCTGCAATCACTTTAGCACTAGATTTCATGTAACCACCTGAAAAAAGAAGCTGGAGTGAGATGCCATGTATCAAATTGGCGAAGAAGCAAGAGATAACTCGTCACGTATTTTAGAGAGAAATAAATCAGAACCTGATGTAAGCATTACTAGAGGAATAGTCCTCTCACGAGCAAACATGAAAACTTTTTCATCTCTTTTGGTTATTCCATCAGGGCTGACCTGCACTCAATTTTTTTTAATATGTTAGATGAGGTACTCATGCTTCTGCTTGTTACACACACGAGAGATCTTCACAAGTTATTATCGGACAAAGTGGGAAACGATGTGATGAATGAGCCCATACAGAGACCCCTTAACCAATAACCCAAAAGAAATGAGCAAAAAGGCTAGTAATTTTGTAAATTGACTTAAATTCTAAACACAATTGCAACTCGTGACCTAATAATAGATAGAAGAACCACAATCTAATTATTCACCATAGGTTACATGTCAATGCCAAAATTAAGGTTTCCTAAACTGACCTCCATATGATTTTTTATTTTTTTTGGTCAGTAAATGAAACTTGAATTAACAAAAAACTGACCTCTATATGATAGTAACTCCAAAAAAGTTACTGATGCAAAAGGATCCCATAATCAGACTCCGAGGGATAGAGAGAGCATATAAAAATGGACAACTTTACAGCTTAAAAAAATCCTACCTTCAATCTACCCAGAGGATCTCCATCAAGAATATCTGTTCCGGCATTGTAGATGATCAATTCAGGGTCAAATGCGCCAGCAGCAACCTACAAGCTCATTAGAACACACACTGTCTCATATCCTGATGGAAGATGGAAATTCCACAATCTAAACTGATAAAGACAAATCCAACTACATCGAATTCCCTTGAGAAAAACATTTTTAATCCAAGTTGAGAAGTAAGAAGGTGGACTGTGCAACGTACCTTGAGAGCTTCATCAAGTTTTGACAAATATCCAATTGTTTCTGTTCCACCCTATTATGATAAAGTAATGAATACACAGTAGCTACACTTAATGAGGAAATGAATTTTATTTCTCTTGATATCTGCTATTATTCTTACCTCTACTTCAACTTTCTGGTTGATATATCTTCTAGCTTCATAATCCTTCACACAGAAAGTTCAAAGATTATCAGGTCACAGAAGAAAGTGATATTTTGAATTATCTAACGTTGATATTTTGCAGAAACCTGAACTGATATATCTCCTTTCTTTGTTCTCTTTTTCATCTTTGGAATTTCCAAAACAAAATGAGAAGGTTTTATACTTTATAATGAATATTTCATGGGGTCACTTACTAATGGATATATATCTGGATTGTACATATCAAGAATGTATACTCTTCCTGCACCAACAAAACAAATAAATATCACAAAGACATGAACAGGCATAGCATGTTACAGTGATAAACAAAGCCCTGAAAAAGTATATGAAGAAAAGCTAAATGTCATACTGTCATCAGAAAAATCCTTTTCATGGCCATTTCCTTGGTGTGCATCAAGATCGATTATCATCACCCTGTGTGTGAATTATGGCTAATGAGCACAGAAGATAAGTCGCAGCTTAATTTTCAAGGATCAGCTTCAAATTGAAGCCGGCTCCAACTTAATAGTTTATGGTGAATGTCATTTCATTACCTTGAAATATTTAAACGGGCAAAGGCAAAGTGAATGCAAAGAGAGATGTCTGCATAAGCACAAAATCCACCTCCTTTTCTAGCTGAACAGTGATGAAATCCACCTCCCACGTTGATAGCCCATCCTCGCTCCTTTGCAAGCTTAGCAGCCAAGATGGTTCCCCCAACCTGCAGTTTAATTTTAGTCTCAACAGAACGATTCTGAAAAAAAATAACAGAATTAGACATCCGTTTATGTAGTTATATACCTGTTTGCGAAATGGGAAAAGAACATACTTATCCACAAGACAGTTTGGCAATAATGCAATTGGAGGAACCTAAACTTTGCAACCATCAAGTTGTTAAGAAATCCATTAAAATATCTATCAGAAAAGTATGCCTTCGTATAAATTAATAAAGCTATTTTATCTATCAGTCCAACTATTCTATCAAACAATTTATTTTTAGATAATTATTGTTAGCCCTTAATAATGTTAATATAGAAAAGAAGTTGAGTGATGCTTTCTCTTTTCTTTTCCAGTGAAAACTTTTGCAAGAACTCGGAAATTATACCTCAACTATTTTGGCCACATTTAAGCTGGTTTTTAAACTATCCAAGTATGATTTTGAATGAACCTGTCACCAAGGTAGCAGAGTACAAATCATCAAATCTGGCAGCCAAGAGTATTTCATATGTAAGATAATGCACGCATTAGTCTGCCATTCACATAAACAGACAAAATAAGTGATGGCATCAGCAACGTTCTGAAACAGATCTTATTTCACCAAAACTGAAACTCCGAGAATGATGTTAATGATTGAGTGGTACATCAAAACAAACTCACTTTGAAAAACAGTGCAGTAAAGCAGCAGCCAACTAAAAAAATTCTAGCACCGCAAGAAGGAATGGTTGACGTCAATATTTTTGACAAGCACGGGTTGAAAATAGCAAAGTTGCTTGCCTTGTCAAATCTAATTCCCAATACGCATATAAAACTGGTGAATAACCACAACAGCCAAGCACATGTGTCAAGAGTAACCAAATAAACTACGTGAGCAAGACAATACCACCAGAAGATCTTCTAGTTTAGCCTCCAAAGGTTCAACTATGTCCTTTATGTCCAGAATACCCTCAGCAATCAGAAAGCGGCAGATGCGACCCCATTTTGATGAATCGAAAGGGTGCCTGAAATGTTCACAATAATTTGATTGAGCACGATTAACC
Source organism: Galeopsis tetrahit (assembly GCA_963675135.1). NCBI lineage: Eukaryota > Viridiplantae > Streptophyta > Magnoliopsida > Lamiales > Lamiaceae > Galeopsis > Galeopsis tetrahit. Next base: position 2,072,907 of record OY776125.1, on the reverse strand, counting down.
TTACAAACATAAGGCAAGAAATCCTGATTCAGACTTTGGATAACTGAGACAACAATAAAATTCATTCCTGAGTTTTGTTCGCATAGCATGTTCAGTACTTATCATATCTTTCTCAGGCATCACTCATTAATGAACACTTTCATCGAATAACCATGGACAAACTTTAGTAAACTGAGTAAGAACTTGAGGAATGTCAATAACTACATAAGTGAGGAACAGAAAGCTACTCAAGTAAAAACCAAAATATTCATTACGGACGGGGAACTTGAGGAATGTCAATAACGATTTTGCCGAAGTGACTGTTTAATCCTCACTTTTCATGTGATTTCAACTGTATTACATTCATAATTAAACAGGGGACTAATCCAGCCACACATCACCACTTTCTTATGTATACAAGTTAAATTTAACGGATAATAGAAGGGAAAGGAGGATATTATTTACAGCTTTTCAATGCCGAGAAAAGCGATATCATACGACGACGAATATATCACTGGAACCTGCAAAAAACAATCACAAACGACATGATATAATTCAAATTCAAGCTCGTCAATCTAGGAAACACTAAAGAAATCGTTGCTAAATCGGCGTCTCTTAGAACATAATTAAAAAGTAGTGGCCATTAACTACTAGAACTTAGCATTTGACCTTAGAAGTAGGCACATCGAAGTAGAGCTGGCTCGAGAGAATTCGATTGCGAGCGGATTCATCGCCGTCGTTTCTCGATGATGCAGTCTTGGAAGATACACCGCCAATTGACGACGGAGGCGCCATTTCGCCGCCGGAGAAAGCGGTTCTTCGACGGAGGTTGAAGAGAAATATGGCGAAGGATTTGATCGGTGGAGAAGTGTTCCGGATGAGTACAACGGATTGACACGTGGAGAATGTGGGCTGAGATACACTGTACATACTTTCAAGCGTTGACTGACTAACCAAATTGGGCAGGCGAAATAATTTATTGATTTACGGGAAAAATACATTTTCTTTTCCGTATATTTAATACTCACCCCGTCGTCAATAGTAGAGATGTTTATTCGGGTCGGGCTAATCGGGCCTTAAAAATACAGGATTAGGGTTCATGAATTATAGGTCCGTTTAAAATCGGGTTTTTTTTACCCGGGCTAGTTAGCCCGTGGACTAAACCGGGCCAGCCCGCTAATCCGAGTTGTTACTTTTTTTTTTTTTAATAAATAACATAAAACAAATTTTTGGTCATTTGATCAATAACAATAACTATAAGCATTAAAAAACCCATTACCATCCATTAGTCGTTATTATTATTATGTTTTATTAGATTTGGTCATATTAAGGACCAATGAGTTTTAGAATTGTGTTTAAATTATACTTTTATTTTCTCATTTACTGATCATTAACTAATTATGCATTTTTCTATTTTATTTGCTTGGACGTGCCAATTGACACCCTTAATTTTAAAAGAAAAAAATTATTGTAGCCCGTTAGTGGCCCGTTTAGCCCGTGGCCCGCTAGGGTTAGGGTTAGGTCCCAACAATTGTAGGTCCGTTAAATATGAACCGGTTAAAGCTTTAACCCGTTTAACCCGTAGCCCTGTAGGGCCGGCCCTATAGGGTTAGGGCCAGCCCGATAGACATCTCTAGTCAATAGTAAAGATTTTCAATTTTATGAATAGTAAAAATAAATATGCATTTTGTAGATAAAGTGGTGACATTTAATGTAATATTGAGATGTCTTGAAAGAATAGTTAAAATGCTCTTTTACTATTTTAATTTTAAGTATGTGTCATTAAGTAAGTGACACTCAAAATGGTAAAATTGATCATTAAGTAAGTGACGCTCAGTATTAGATATTTGGTATTCCGCAATACTTTTGACACATTTATCATAAAATTTGTGCATTTCTCATTTTATATAGAATTAAGGAACATATTTTTTTGACACATTTATTCCTCATTAATTTTTTTAATTTTTTTTCTCTTTTTTCACTCTTTCTTTGATTTTTTATCATTAATATATTTTTAAAAAAACAGATATTAATAGAGATAGTTCGAAAAGATTATCGATAAAAATAGAAAAAACAACAAACTTTTTAAAATAAAATTTAAGATCAAATGCTATAAATTTTATGAAAATGAATTGGCCTACGAGAACCAGCATATTTTTCAAAACTTCCCAATGTATATTAATTTTCTTATAATTTTACATGGAATTTAAACATTTGAATTTTCTATGTTGTTAAACCTTGAAAAAAGCAAACTACTTGTAACTTTCTAATCACTAGTTGTTATTCCGTTCCAGAAATTTGCACACTTTCCATATATGAATGTCCCATACCAATTTGCACACTTTATAAAAGGAAATATCTTCACAACCCCCATCCTTGAAATATACTCATATTTACCCATATGTCATTACTTTTCCACACTCAAGCTACTTTTTACTTTACTTTATTCATAAAAGTTTACAAAACTGCCCCTCAAAACATCAATCATTACACATTTCTTAAAATGTGTACCAGTCAAAGGGTGCAAATTCCTCGGGACGGAGGGAGTACTATTTTTGCCACCCTAATTCATTGAATTCAGCCCCAAGGACGGAGCCACATAGGGCCCACCGGGGGCAGTGGGCTCCCCACTAATTTTTTTTTATTATATATATTTCTTCCATTTTATAATTATTTGTATACTTCTTTTTTATTTAAGACGTTTCAAAATTATTTGTACACTCATAATATGTCTACAAAATTAATATTCTCACTACATCATTTTATTTTTAAAATTGTCACTCATTTTAATCTACATTCTTCCCTACATCTCACTAATTTTTTTAACACTTCATTAAATTCCTTTTATATCTTACTAAATCACCAAAAATTCTCCTCATTTGTTTGACCCCACACCTCACTAAATTCACATTTCTTAAAAAGTAAACTTGTCAACGTATTCAAGTCATTACGGGATGGAGGGAATATATTTTAAGTTATACATCTGTCTAATAATTTTAACACCGTTTCACCTATTAGGACATGTTTGATAGCAAAGATGGATTATCTAAAATTAGGATGATAACTAAACTTTATAAATTTTAAAGCATAATCTACCCTTAATCTAAGTTATCAAACAACCAATAAAAATGATATATAGTTAATCTAGATTTAATCTAAGCTATCAAACATGGCCTTATGAGTCGGAATAATCAAAATTTATAATGAAGAGTTGCACTCTTGTGTACTAGTTACATGTATGTAACTACTATATCCAATCCAGTAGTTACATGTAACTACTATATCCAATCCAATATATGTAACTACTATATCCAATCCAATAATCCATTACAAATAACACATGACTCATTTATTATATCCAATCAAATAACTCATTACAAATAATACATGACCCATTTACTATATCAATTTAACACATAAATTTTTTCTTGGACCTTTATTTTACTTCAATTAATTTTTTTTTTAATTTTATCATTAAAAAATAATACTCCATTAATTTTTTAAATTTTTATTTTTTATTTTACTCAATTGATATTTATATTTATCTTTTTAATATTATTTTTTTAATTTATTTTTCTTCCTATTTATCATTTGTGTTTCAAATGATAATTTTTTTAACGTACTTTCTTTTTATGTCATAAATAATTATTCTAAAATTTTAAAGTCTAATAAGAAAAAATTTTAAAAATAATATTAATTGTTTTAAGTATTAAATAGTATAATACTCCCTCCATCCATAAAAAGTAGGGACATGGGGATGGGGCACATGTTTTAAGAAGAATGTAGATAAAGTAGATAAAGTAAGGGTATTGTAGGGTATTGTGGGGTCCATTTTGAATAAAGTGATTGTTTGTGAATAAAGTTGATGGCAATTTGAGTAATTAAGTGATGGTTGAAGGGTGATAGTTTTAAAAAAAGGCATGTGACTACATTTTGTGGACAAAGAATATAGGGCAAATGGGACTACTTTTTTGGTGGACGGAGGGAGTAATAATTTGTTTTAAAATATAAAACTCGCACCTCTCTTACGCAAGTGTTTAATTTTATTGGTACTATTTTACTTTAATTAATTGGTGTATAATTTTCACCTTATCCTTTCAAAATTTTACTTCATTCCTTACAAATTTCACTTCGTTTTACATTGTTTAATTATTTTTTTCATTTGAACTTTCATTTTTTAATCACTTTATTTTAATTTTTTATGAATATAATTTTTAGTTTATAAGTGTTATGATAACAGTTGATAAGTATTATGATATATTATTAGTTAATATGCAGTATTGTATATTAGTTTATACTGGTATAAGTTCTATTTTTTTCGAGTTTCGAGTTCACATATTTTATGGTAATAGTTCAAATATAGTATAGTATTAGTTCACATATTGTATAGTATTAGTTCACATACTCTATGATACTAGTTCAAATATAGTATAGTATAAATTCAAATATTGTATAGTATTAGTTCATATATTAAATAATATTTTTTACCCACATTAATCTCTAGTACTATACAATATATTAACTAGTACTATATCATAGGCGTACTAATACTATATCGTATTTAAACTAATATTTATATTTAACAAAAAATACATAACTTAACACATTTATAATCCCAGGCATACCATGCAAATTAATACATCAATATTAAAAAATTGATATTAACTAACTAGTAAGAAGAACAAAAGTGAGAATGAATCACACTGAACAGACAATTCAATTAATAGATACGATCACACTCAATAAATATATGAATGCATCAACATGGCGATGACCTCAAAGAAAATAATAAAGCTGATGCAATATTATGCTGGTTTCTTCCCCAATTCTCCATTCATTTAAGTTTCTAAATATAAAATTTATTTTTCAATTAGATTATGTTATTAATTAGTTTTAAAAAATAATCTACAACCTTAAAAAACTTGTAACAAATCAGATATCATTTTAGAAATAATGAAGACATAACAAAATAATCTTAGTTATTATAAATTAGATTAAAGCTAGAAAGTGAGCATGTCATATTCATACATTTATACCCAAATTAGAAAAAAAATTGAATTTTTTAGTTTATTTATTTTTTCCGATTTTTTTTGAATTTTTTTTCTAAATTTTGGTTATTTTTTGAAAAAAAAAAACTGGAAATTTTATTTTATAATTTTATTTTTGAGTTTCATATTTTTTTTAATATTTGTTATGTTTTTTATATTTTTTTTTTAAAAGTTAAAAAAATACATATTTGACTTCGTGGTGTTTCATTGGTGAATCGATAGTCGGTGTATAATTATAATTTTAATGAGTTGTATTTTAATTTAATTGATATAATGGTAATATAGTATTTTACATGTATTTTTGTTTTAAAAAATTTGGGGGTGAAATTAATAAAAAAGAAGGTAAATAACTAATAACCCATATAAATAATTGAATTTAGTTACATGTATGTAACTTGTACACATAAGTGCCTAAAAAAAAGGAATGTCTAAAAGAAGGAAGTGTGGACTTAGTTAAAGAGGAGGGTAAATAGCCAGTAATTGCCTATAATGAATTAAATATAATATTATTTTGTATTTATAGTAATGTAAATCGGGCCCCCCAATCTAAAATTTCTGGCTCCGTCACTGTTCAGCCCTCACAAAAGGGGTTTCGATTCTCCTAAACAATGTTTTTACTCATTTATTTATTTAGCCCAAATTCTAAAATTTGTTTTAGTCTGTCCAAATTTTACACATTGTGTTTTACACCTAAAAAGTTTATATTTTTTTAAAAGAATATGCATACCAAACTTGGTGGGTGGGATTTTATTTTTTGGCCAAACTAATATTCTCATTAATCTAATTTATATATACTCTTATCTATATATCTTAATACTCTATATTTGTGAGAATATAATGGGACACGTGTCACAATTCTATCACTCTACACAATCTCTCTCTTCACCAAAATCGTCTATTTCAAAATCTCTACATTCTCAGGCATTCTGATTAAAAAAAAATTAATTTTTCTATTTTAATCTCAAAATTATAAATTATAATAATTATTTTTAATCTCTCCCTCCCCTCAAATTCTTTTATTTCAAATCTTAATACTCTATATATTTGTATATTTGTGAGAATATAATGGGACACGTGTCACAATTCTATCACTCTAGACAATCCCTGCATTCTCAGGCATTCTGATTAAAAAAAATTAATTTTTCTATTTTAATCTCAAAATTATAAATTATAATAATTATTTTTTATCTCTCTCCCCCTCAAATTCTTTTATTTCAAATCTTAATACTCTATATTTGTGAGAATATAATGGGACACGTGTCACAATTCTATCACTCTACACAATCTCTCTCTTCACCAAAATTGTCTATTTCAAAATCCCTGCATTCTCAGGCATTCTGATTAAAAAAATTAATTTTTCTATTTTAATCTCAAAATTATAAATTATAATAATTATTTTTAATCTCTCTCCCCCTCAAATTCTTTTATTTCAAATCTTAATACTCTATATATTTGTATATTTGTGAGAATATAATGGGACACGTGTCACAATTCTATCACTCTAGACAATCTTTTTCTTCACCAAAATCGTCTATTTCAAAATCCCTGCATTCTCAGGCATTCTGATTAAAAAAAATTAATTTTTCTATTTTAATCTCAAAATTATAAATTATAATAATTATTTTTAATCTCTCTCCCCCTCAAATTCTTTTATTTCAAATCTTAATACTCTATATTTGTGAGAATATAATGGGACACGTGTCACAATTCTATCACTCTACACAATCTCTCTCTTCACCAAAATCGTCTATTTCAAAATCCCTGCATTCTCAGGCATTCTGATTAAAAAAAATTAATTTTTCTATTTTAATCTCAAAATTATAAATTATAATAATTATTTTTAATCTCTCTCCCCCTCAAATTCTTTTATTTCAAATCTTAATACTCTATATATTTGTATATTTGTGAGAATATAATGGGACACGTGTCACAATTCTATCACTCTAGACAATCTCTTTCTTCACCAAAATCGTCTATTTCAAAATCCCTGCATTCTCAGGCATTCTGATTAAAAAAAATTAATTTTTCTATTTTAATCTCAAAATTATAAATTATAATAATTATTTTTAATCTCTCTCCCCTCAAATTCTTTTATTTCAAAATCTCAATATTGTCAAGCATTCCTATTAAAAAAAAAAAAAATTCCTATTTGTGAGAATATAATGGGACACGTGTCACAATTTCATGCTCTATCACAGACTTTCTCTTCACCAAAATCCTCCATTTCAAAATCTCTGCATTCTCATTCTCAGGTATTTTGATTAAAAAAAAATATATTTCCTATTTTAATATCAAAATTATAATTAATTTTTTTTAATTATAATTATTATTTTTAATCTCTCACCTCTTCCAATTTTTCCATTTCAAAATCCAATATTGTCAAGCATTCTTATTAAAATTTTATAATTCTCCTAATTTGTTTATCATGGTTCTTTCATTATTTATTAATTCAAATCTTAATATATATCTTAATCTTAATTATATATTTATCATATATTTGCAAACATTTTAACAAGCACGTGTTGCAAATTGATTGGTGCAATCTATTTTTTCTCAAATTCCTCCATTTCAAAATCTATTTTTTCTCATTAATTTCACATTTTATTAATTTTTTTATTAATCTTAATCATTAACCTAACATACATTTTTTAATCTCATATTTTAAATGCATAATTTTGAATATTAAAATTTAAATGAAATTGAACTTTTGAATTTAAACCGAACTTTTAAAATGAAACAGAATTTCCGCATAATCTTCTATGGAGTATTCTATATAAATCTCTTTTTCTTACGTATTATTCTTTTTTTTGTCCAGCCTTGATAATCTTCTAATATGTAGATTTTTTCTTTTTCTTACGCATTTTTTTTTTGTTTTTCGGTATAATTTTTTTTTTCTATCTATTGTTCTATTCTTATATGATTCTCTTTTAATTTCTTTCTTTAGTATGACTTTTTTTTTTCTTATTTCCTTCTTCAATATGTAGATTTTTTCCTTTTTTTTATGCATTTATTTTTTTTTCTTACATATATATTTTTTTGCCCTATTTTCATCTTAAAATAATAATTTTAATATTATTTACTCCTAATTATTATTTTTAAATTTCAAATCATTTTAATCTTATCTTTTTAATTATTTTATTTTATGCTTTTACAATTTTCTTAAATTTCTCTCATTTTTTCAATTATTTTTCTGTTCTCTCTCTTATTTTTTATTTATAGATTTACAGTTTTTTAAATTATTTTTTCTAAAATTGTAAATTAATTGAAATTGGACGGTAAATTAATTTTTTCTGTTCTCTCTCTTATTTTTTATTTATAGATTTACAGTTTTTAAAATTATTTTTTCTCAAACTGTAACGGTAAATCTATTAATTTACTAAATTTGATGGTAAATTAATAGATTTACGAAATTAGATTTTCTTGATAGTTATTGTTGTATATTTTTAATTATAATTTTTTTTTAATTTAATTATAATCAATCGATAGTTCACATCTAATTTTTTTATTGTCTAACATAAGAGTATATATTTATGACCTTGATATGTTAGATATTTTCTTATTGTGTAACATAGGAGTATATATATGTTAGGTATGATTTATTTTTATTCTTCAGCGTGTCTACAAAAGTTTCTAATGTAAATTATAAAATCAAAATGAAAACAATGTACATTTTTACAATTTTTTTATCTAAAATTCTTTTAGAAATGTATTTTATATTTGAAGATCATGTAAATTATAAACTTAGGAATGCATCTCTCACATTGTATTAATTTTTGTTTTATTCATATGAAGTTGATTATTTCATTATATATTCAATTTGAATATCCATATTTTAAATGGATGTGTGTATACAGTATACCTATTAAATTGATGAATAATGGTTTTAAAAAAGTAATCAATTTAAATTCTAAAAAATTAAGAAAAAAATAATTAAAAATATTTTAATTAATAAATAGGTACGCGTAAAAATTCTAACAGTAAAGTTAAATATTAAATGGTTAAATATTAAATAGTGTCTTTGTAGACCCCTCTTTAATAAATATACAATTTAAATGAATGTAAAATTATCAATATTAATTGTAAGATCATTTTTTTTTTAAATTAGAGTTGTTGAGAAAAATAAATTTACTGTAACTGACGTAACCACTCATTTTCTCAGTTATATATTTTATGTAAATAATTTTTTTATAATAATAATGGACATTTATTTTGTTAAAGATTTTTTAATTGCATATTATGAAGAATGAAGGGTAAAAAAACTATATGTATTTGACTTTATAAATGATTATCTGGATGTGGATGTATGTATATATAGGATGTGAATGTATTTTAAAATAATTTTAAAAACTTTCTAAAAGTGTATAAAGTATTGTGGAGGATTTTAGAGAATTTTAAAAACATTTGAAAAATCTGCGGTGAATGATTTTTAGAGTTTATTAACATAGTAGGACAACCCACAATTGTTGTAAACAAAGTAGGACAAAAATTTCTATTAAAACAAAGTAGACCAAAACAGCTTTCAAATTCTCCCTTTTGCCCTTGTTTTGATTTAATTCGAACTTTCTGCCTTCTCAAGAATAACCACAAATTTCGGTTCACATTCCATATTTGAATTCAAGATAATTTGAATTCAATTCATTTCCAATCACATACTATCTTTTCGCCTGCAGTCAAACCTACCAAATATACATCAAAAAATTTCTGGCGATGGAGATTTTGTCAATGTCTGTGAGTAATTGCATATTTGCTTGGATTTAGTATTATTCGAATTTTCCTGGAAATTAGTTAATAACTGCAGTTTTAGAGTATGCAGTCATATTTCCCGTAAAACGACATTGTTGATTTTTCGAATATTAGTCTGCATGTAGTATTTAGAATTTTGTTTATTTTTAGATACCAAGTATTTTAGGGCGTAGGAAATCATCGAAATCTGCCAACGATGGAATCATCAATCATATTGAAGATCGATTTCGAAGGTCGTAGTAAACTCATTCCAATTACAGAAGCCACATCTTTTGAACGTATTATTGATGGGATTAACAAGAAGTGGCCTTCTATATCATCAGGTAATTATTCGTTCCTTTACTCAGTAGGTGGAATCAAGAATTGCTGTTTAGACTGTGATTCAGATTTGGATGGTCTTATAGAGTACTGTAGAATGGCTTCAGAACAATTAGTGAACATATCTATTGATATTGGTTCAGATGTCAATCAATTAGTTGGTAATCATAACTTATCAGCAGATGATAGGACAAGTTTTGAGGGGAATGCACATATAATTGATAATAATTATGAAAAGTCGCCCTTAGATAGAAATTCAAAGAATCAGTCTAGTAAGGATTTTATTCTGACTGAGTCTCAAAATTCTGTATCTAATGAATTTGTTGGATTGGGTAGATTACCTCTCTTTGACATATGTCCATCTGAGAAGAAGAAGTCCTATGTATCTGACCACTGGTCTGATTTAATGAAGGTTGGAGCTACATTTTCTGGTGGGGCTCCTCAGTTCAGAGTTGAACTCATAAAGTACTGTACCAAATTGAACTTCAAATTTACATACCTAAAAAACTGTCCAAGGTATGTATATGCAGAATGTAGTGAGAAAGCATCATTCAATTGTCCCTGGTTTATTAAGGCTAAACAGTCTCCCTTGAAAAATGGATTCATTGTTCATAAAGCTAATCTAGTGCACACATGTGTAGGAAATCTATTTGATGGTGATAAGGGTAGGTTTGGGACTAAGATTATTAAAGAACTCGTGATTGAGAGTGTGAAATCCAATCCAAACATTAGAGGTAAGAATATTATAGATGGAATTAACGTGGACTACGGTTTTGATATTCCTTACTATAAAGCTTGGCGTGGTATAGAGGCAGCGAGGGATGACATATTTGGTAGTTATGATGAATCCTACGATCAACTTCGTTGGTATAGTGAAGCTGTTAAACGTACAAATCCTGGTTCTATAGTTGATTTAGAGGTTGATAACACTACTCGCCATTTTGAAAGGATTTTTATTTCTTTCAATGCTTGTAAAGAAGGATTTAAACATTGTAGACCTATGTTATTTATCGATGGAACTTTCATGAAAGGGAGGGCAAAAGGTGTTCTACTTGTTGCTACTGCTAAAGATGGTGATAACGGTATGTTTCATTCAATTTAATAGTAATGCATATAGTTGTATGCTCTGTTTATGTATTATTCATTTATGATATTGTCAATATTAAATTTAGTTAATTTCAATGTAGGACTATTCCCCGTTGCCTTTTCTGTTGTTTCTGCTGAAAACAAAAGTAATTGGACATGGTTTTTGAACAAAATTAAGGACTGCATATTCCATCCGAATCAGATTATATTTATATCTGATAGGAATCCAGGTCTAATGTCAGCCTTTTATGATGTATGGGAACACCCTCCACACTTCTACTGTTTATTCCATTTGATTATGAATCTCAAGGGCAGATATGGAGGGGGATGGAATACGCAGCACCGCGAAAATATGGCTGACCTCTTCAAGCAATGTGCATATGCACCCAATGTACGCATATTTGATGAGAAGATTAAGAAATTCAAAGAAGTTGGCGGTCGAATTGCAGAAATATGGCTTGAAGATTTGCCTTATTCACACTGGGCTGTTTCTCATTCACCTAATATCAAGAGATATGGTGAAATGACTTCAAATGCGGCTGAATCTTTCAATTCCTGGATACGAGAGTCTAGGGGATTACCCATTACTCATATGATTGATTCAATAAGGTCTAAATTAGCACAGTGGTTTGTTGATAGGAGAATAACCAGTAGTAATTGGTCTGGTTTGTTGGTTCCTACGAAGGAGGACCTCTGGAACGAACATGCAAATATCAGTGCATCGTGGAGGGTCACAGTCTACCCCAATCGACAATTTCAAGTAGCTTCAAAGACATCAGTCACTGTTGATCTAGAACAGAAATTCTGCACATGTTTTCAATGGCAGGTAACTGGATTTCCATGCGCTCATGCGGTGGCTGTTATTAAGAGATATTGCTCCTCTATTTCCAATGTTGTTGAAGAATGCTTCATGGTATCAAACTATAAACAATGTTATGAGGTTGATTTAATTCCAGTTCCAGAAACCGAGAAATACGAATGGAAGCCTACGATAGATAGTGAAAAAGTTCTTCCACCTATTCTGAATAAACCTCCCGGTAGACCGAGACAAAAAAGAATTACGTCGTACGGTGAGTTTCGTCGTGTAAAGGCTACAAAATGTTGTATTTGTGGTAAGAAAGGTCGACACGATCCCTTAATGTGTGCTGCAGTATTTGGAACGGACATAACAAATATAACTGCATTGAATTGTAATTAGATCAGATACAGTTTATTGCTCAATAAAGTTTTGTATACATCTGTTCCTTAATGCAGGTTTTTTATTATTTACTATGAATTTGAGTTTGTTCTATTTTATGAATATATACAATTTATTGTTTAATAAATTTTCAATAATTTTATGTAGCTATTGTTTAATACTAATTGTACAAGGATGATCAACATTTTATATAATTATTGCAATTGTTTTTCATTTAATAAATAAATATGTATATAATATTATATATCATCTGCATGTATTATTATATCACTATATTTGTAGCAGGTTTTCCCAAATAAGACATCTATAGAGTTTAACCGGACTATTCTATTCCCACATTCTCTAATTTGTCATCCATTGTGCATTGCATAAACGATTCCGTATATATATTCAATGCATATGCCAACATATTCAATGCATAAATTGGGGGCTAATGCATATTCTAGTGTTATGCACGTATTCACCAAATACAGTATGATTGTTTTGTTGACAATTTTGGTCGCTTTCAACAATCACAATAAATACTTTATGAATTTCAGCTAAAAAACGGATAACATACACACATATAAATATCAGTTAAAAAAAATGAAATACAAAACATTATGCAAAATAACAAATTAATAATATAACAATATGTAAACGAAAGTGCTAAACAATATTTTTTAAACAAAAGTGTTAAACAATATTAAACAAAAGTGTTAAACGATTTTAACAACCGAAATGTCTTCAAAAACTAAATCAAATACTTAAAACAAATAAGTCTTTAAGACACTAATTTCTCAGTGGCCTCACTAGACTGGGAATGTACCAATACGAGCACCCAATATGAGGTTGATCCTCCATATCCATCAACAACTCGAATTCCTTCTTCATTACATCATAATGGTAGAATCTCCCAAACGGTTGTTCCCTGAACAGTATTTTTTTTTTGGAGTTTTTGAAACATATTGGTACCAGTTTATAATAATCAGGAAGTCCCTCTTCTTTGAAAATTACCACTCTTGTCCACGATCGACGACGCCTTGTTGCATAAGTAAGTATATGCATCTCAAAGAAATAACTACTTTCACCATTTTCTTCAGGACCAAGTTGACATGCATAAATACCAATACTGGATTCGTCCAATGCAATAATTGATAAAAACCACGACGACAATATAAACAACGGAACATCAATTGTACCGTATGTTAAACGATTTGGATCAAAAGTAATAAATTCGTGTTCACCGTGACCTATATATACCTTCCAATGGAAAAGACCACCAACGAAACAAGCATTATCAATAGGAGGGTTATTAAATGGAAAAGGGGGAATACTAATCCAACTGTTTGAGTTCCTTGAGTATAATTTTACCTCTGAAATTATTCCTTCCGGATCATAAAATCTTGCAACTCTCATAATCATATAATCATCACTGTCAACATTATAACCAAAACCATAAAACACCCACGCTTCAGCATACCCATTAGGAATAAGAGGCATATCGTTTTCAATTAAAAATGACTCCATTGTCAATGGATTCTTTAAGAAAAATCTGTCATGAACATCACCAATTAAAATCAAACCATTATCACTCCCAAGAATTTCATATTCTTCGTTATGATCTGAAATAGATCTCCTTATGGGCGGATCCACACTAGGTACAGTAATGTAACAGATTGGAGGGTTAGCCACAGTTACCTTGTTAATCAGACAAACCTCTAGCAGTTGCTTCATTTTTTTGAGATGTGCTTCAACGAATGAACTTGAGGAAATAAATGCTCTCCATTCCGTGGATATGCACTTGAAGCGCCCTAAATCCTTTGGCTGAAGAAGAACAAGAATGTCCTCTGCAATTTCTGGTGGAATCGCCGTATTTCCACTCAATCGCCTCATTTTACTGTTACAAGTTAATCGAAAGAAAATTTTGTAGATTTGATGATTTAGCGTGTTTGAATTGGGAAGGATATTGAATATGATGTGATACGGTATAATTGATGCAAAATTGTCAACTTACAAAAGTAAAAGACTGTTTGGCTTCCCCATGTATAGCAGTTGAGTACATAATGCGTAGTGGGGTGAAGCCTTTAACTCCAGGTTATTAATTAATTTATAAATATTTTATAATATATTAATGAATGTTAACTTCATTTCGACGGTAAATTTATCATTGTTATATTCCAACTGCGTTTTCTTGTATTTAATGTATACAAGACCCATCATATCAAAGAGCACATCGTTTGAACTTCCCAATGTAAGACATTTATTGAAATAAAATGTAATGGTTATGTGCTTAATTTAGGAGTATATAATTTTTTAAATATCGTTTACTAATGATTTGAATACGTTTATTATTTAATATATTAAATATTGGTTTTTTGACCAAAATAAAAAACATTAAATGAAAAAAAAAATTATTTAAAGTATCTAATCGTAATATTAGTAGGTTAAATACATATATAAATTATATGCCGTGCATAACAGTTGTTATGCACCACATATAATCGTAATTTGTACGTGTTTTCCGTGAATGTTGGTTATTAAAATGTTTAATTCAGTTTATTCATTATATATTAATGAGTTTAAGAAATACATGAAATAATATATTTGATAACATAAGTTTAAAACGTCATATATTTATAAATAATAAATACATAAACTAAATTAATATATTTAAAAAACATATCAAAAATATATGTGGTTTCAATTTAAATCTTGGAAGTGAAAGAGTTTCATTCAATTCAAACGAAAAGTCACAACTCATTAAGTATTATTTAAGAGTCTTCTTAAATCAAAATAACACACAAGTCTCTTTCTATTTTTGTGTAATATTTCATGTAATTCTTGTTTATCAATCAATTATAAAACAAGTTATAAATCAAATTCGAGTATATGATGAATTCAATGTTGTTATTCTTAGTTTGTAAACTAATTATATCTTTATATGCATGGAAAAAAACTTTTCATTACGACACTAATAAAAAAAAAAAAAACTCAATAACAACTCGGAAGGGTTTATTGCAATAATTCGATAGTTTGTAAAATGTTTAATATATCATAAGCATATCATCTGGCACTTTACAGTTTGTTTTCATCCATACATACCAAAATACCCAGAATAAAAACAAAAGTAACATGTATTTAACATATCTCAATGATAAAATTAGGGTTCCTTTTTCAGACTTCTTGTCAACAGTATTTCGCCTAACAATCAAAGACGACAACATCTGTGCATTATCAAACTTCAAACAAGCAATCTCATCTTCTAGCATGTTGAAATTCATCTGCAAGTCTTTTGCTTGATTTCTCTCCTCATTTAATTTTTTAATCAGTCCATGTACAATATGTTGTCCTCTTGCACACAATGGATCATCAATCCATCTAAAAAACTTGCAGAATCCAGTGTTCTATAAAATGATTTTACAAAAAAAACTTAATATTGACATATATGCGTAGGGTTATACCTGGTGAATATTCATAATAAAACAACAAATAATAACTATATTAAATCGAACAACTCACCGGATATGATTCACAACCATAAAATCTCCTTCCCACATTCTGATTTTTCCAAGATGTTACGATGTTAGCATCTATTCCACAATAACACCTTACACGATGCACTTCGTTCACATCCCAATTATCCTCACGATTCATATATCGTAAATATTATAGGGGTTGTAATGAAAAAGCGATGATAGTACGTTAATTTATTTTGCATATGTTTTCTGTAAGGCGTAGGTCTCTAATATATAGGAGAAATTGTTGAGTAACGATGAATAACCACAATTTTGGTAACGCAATAATTAATAATATATTAATTAATCACAATGTCATTTATACCAAAATTAAAATTTGGAAATAATCAATTAACACAAGTTTCTATACCGAAATTAGTTTGTTAGTAAACTCTAGTATATATAGAATATATCTATAATTAATGAGTATACAATATATATATATATAAGGAATATACTAATGAATATTCTAGACGTAGTAAATATCACTGAATATATATTGTAAAATCTACATATAGTTTAGTAATAATAAAATCAAGACAATTTTTAGATGAAACTTAAATTGCCACTCAATTCATAAAATATGAACCCCAAAAGTTGAAAACATCTAAAAATACCAAAATATCAAACTGACAGGGAGTTTGAATCCGTTGAAGATTAGTACAATAACTTCAAACATTGTTTAAAATAAACACACATAACTATTTATAAATAAACGGATTGAGAAATGTCCCCACCATCCGGACGCGCATAGCACTGGCAGCATCGCCATCGTAATCACCTTTCGGAGGTTCTTCCCCTTTCACAAAGCATTCAATTAATCTGCAAACTATAATCCCACAATCTAGTGAACCAGGTACCTGCTGCATAATCTCAGATTGTATAGGATTTGAGAATTTAATCTTTAAAAATGGATGATTAGGTGCTGATTGTTTGAACACCGTCGTCAACTTCGCCTCAACATACTTAACCTAGTTATTTAGACAAGTGAATGATAAAATTATATTAATCAGATGTTTTTTTTAACATATTAAAATAAAATAAATAATTGATTATATCAAAACATCTTACCACATGCATAGCCTCTTTCAAGTATGGATCAACAGATGTCAGCTTCCTTGGACGAAGTGAGTTATAGAACGTCCATTCTCTACTCCTCAATTCCAATTTCAATAGTGTCCAGTGCCCTGTAACATTTGATCTCGTTCTTCTACCAACATCGGTTATGATAATAGGGAATAAAAGTGTACTTTTATCAAAACTTTGTTCAAGAACTCTTTCAATCATACTTCCAAATATTAGTTGCTGCGAGACATCACGCTTCGAAATCATTGACTAAGAAACAAAAAGAAAATTATGAGCATAAATTCTAAAATAAATACATAATCGTTAGACTTAAGTAGTTTATTACCCAACAGGATGAAGTCAGTATCGTGACTCCCGCTGAAGAAGTATACTCTTCCAATGCACTTGAACGTATGCAATCAGACCACGCATCTATAACCTGTTTATTTTAGAACGAACAAAAAATATAATTATTGACTTATGCTGTCAGAACATGCATCAATTTTTTATCAGACAAAACATACTCTTTGCTGAATGACATAATGCTTATTAACCTGATTGTCAACAGTCATCTCGTTTAGTAAGTTTATCAGCATTTGAACGGTGACATCAGTTAATGGACCATTCCCCACGTACACTGTGTGGCTGAAATTACATAAAAAAATTAAACAAAAGTAATTTAATAAACCAACCTTGTGAAGAAAAGACAAATACAAAATATGCAAAGTTGTCTATAATTAAAGTTTCAATTTACCTCATTCCATAATCATAAAGCTCATTAAACAATTGATGCTTTAACCCGTAAGGAGCATTCTTAACAGTTTGAAGAGAATTGTTGAAGGGAGTCTTTATCAAATTTTGTCCTTTATCATTTATTTTCTCGCCCTCCTCTTTCAAATCTTCATTATCGCTTAACTCATGCACCAAATTTAATTCTTTGGTCAGAACTTGAGGAGATATCAGAATAGGCTTCCTTTCATTTGCAACAGTTCTCCCCTTGATTCGATTAACCATAGAACTAGGAGACTGAACAGTCTTATTCCTTTTTCCAACTTTAACTGTTGGTCTTTGTGGGCTCTCATAATTAGTATACTTTTCGCATTCTAGCCCTACCTGAACATTACTAACTGAAGCCGTTTGCAAAACATGAACATTACTAACCGAACCTGTTGGTAAAACATCTTCCTCCCCGACCTTACTAACAGAATTTTTGGCCAGCTCTTCCTTTTCAACTCTATCTAGTTCTTCTAACATCAACTCATCTTCCGTGCAATTTTCTAAAGGCCTGCTAAGCATATCCACTTCTCTCTTTAGTGATACTATTTCAAGCTCCAGTCCTGAAATCATATCATTTTTCGCCTTCCTGTCCAGTGCATATGTAGCTCGTTCCTCCCCCAATTCTTCCTTGAGCTTGTTTATTTCAAGTACCAGCTTCTCATTGCACATTCTCAGCTGAACCATCTCATTCATACTAGTATCAATCGTATCTTCTACAACCTTCTCAACTGCAATACTTTCCCCTCCTTTAATCACACCAACTTCATTCTGATCTTCAAGAAATGATTTTTTCAAATCACTGCAAACCCTCATTACAGTTCCATCAACATCCATATCATCTACTTCATCATTATTCTCAAATCCTATATCAAACGAAGGACCGTCCTCCATGCTTACACCCTTCAATTTTGAACTCGATCCAATATCAAAATTTACAACTGGCTCCTTACCCGGTAAAACTCCTTCACTGTCTACCGACTCAGCGTTTGCATTTAAATCCGCAGTTGCGCATGATTGTCCATGAGCATTTGTAAAATTCCCAGGATTACTGTCAACACTTGCTATCCTATTTGACCTTTCATTATCCCTGAATGCATGCAGTGATTTGTACTGTTCTTCCTCCCAAGGATTTATCTTCAAACATTTGGTTGACAGTGTAAACTGTATATAACAAATTCAACAATTTCTTAATATTAACTATTTGGATGATATTTTTTCAATTACAATATTTAGCCTTTATATTACCTTAGCATGCTTGTTCAGAATTCCCCTGTCCAAAACAGCGTTTAGAGCGTTTGAATCCCACTTCAAAAACCTAGGGAAAGCTCTCTCGTTCAATGGATCTATTAAAGAAGAGTGTTCACAAAGCCAAAACTGCATACAAAAATAAATCTTGCTCTGTAAGTATATATAAATGTTCATATAAATGGAATGGGTATAATATATAAGAAAATCCTTACCGGTAATAAGACAGCACAACCACCAGACTTCGTATCCTTACTTTTCTTAACATGATATTTAAGATATTCAACTACAAATGTACTCCAATCGTACTTGCATATATCATAAAATTCCTCCAAATACAATGTCAGGTACCATGGTAATGCACCACTCTTAACCGGACACAGAATACCACACATAACATAGCAACTCAACAATCTCGCAACATCCTGCAATGATTCTTTATCCGTGCGATGCTGAATTTCTTGTATCTTGTTCTTTATCAATGGACGGTATAAAGATGGCAGAGGCTTTCTGTTCAAGAACCTCTCATCGAAGCATCTTCTAATCCATGAAGGGTGCATGTAATTATCAACTCTAAATGGTATCTTCTCGTTCCCTGATGTTAATCCCAATATTAACTCTGCATCATTTCTGCTCAAATCCAACTCCTCTTCTCCAATTAAAAAACAACCAGAGACCTTGTCATATTTTGAAACAATTTGTCTCACATCTTCCTCGTACTTAGTACAGTTAATGATCATCTCCTCACTTCCATTTTTTAAAACTGCTTCCATTAAGAACCAGAAGGGGGTTAGCTTCATTTCCTTATAATGCAGATCTGTAAATTTGAAACATAGCATTTCTTTGAAGCATGTACGCATATTCGAACGAAAATAGTACTCTCCACCCTTATCACTCCCAGCACCTGTTAATCATGTTATTTGAGTTAATATTGTTATGCATAATTAAAAAAACAAAAGAAAAGTTTGTAATATACATCACTTGCCTTTATTTTTTTTTCTATTAGTCAACTTCAACTGTCTACGTTTCTTTCTGCTGCATTCTCCGATATCAGAATCTAAAATATCAATTGCTCATGTTAATTCATATAATATAAACTAATAATTAAGATATGGAGCTAAATTAACGAAAAATAAAAAAAAAAGATAACCTTCAGAAACAGAGATTGTATCTTCATCTATTTCTTCCTCCATCTCCTCATCACTCACAAAATCTAACAATATATATATAGATTTAATACAACATCATCTATTAATCATTCCTACATAACACAAATCACTTTACAATATATGAACATAACCTGAATCATCTGATAAAAGCATGCAACGCATAACTTTTTGCCTTTTTCCTGATATTGAATAACAATGTTAAGTGAGTTGTATATATTTCATACAATCTATAAAAGACTAATCTGCATAAGTATTGTATAATAATGGTATACTATCAAACCTTTTGCCTTGTCGTTTATGACCTTAACGGTGACATTTTTATTCCTCATTCCTTTAAAAAATAGAAGCCAAATAAAGAATTAGAAACATATTCCATATAATATAATGCAAGTTTTAAATATCTTAGACACATATACCTAATCTTTCTTTAAACTTCACCTGCAAAACAACCATATCTAAATGTAATCTAATAAAAAAACTTACTTGAAGATCCTCTAACAGCTTTGTTAGATCTCTTCTTTTTGCTATTTCTTCCACCTTCCTTAACTTTCATCACACTTTTTTTCCCCCTTGCCATCTGCATAGGTGTACAAACAAAAAACAATAACACTTTTAGAGGACCCTTTACATCTGCATATCTGAATTTAAATATAATGATTTTAACAATTTTATATTAATACGATACAATAATCAACAAAAACCCTTTCCGCACAGAAAGTAATATACGGATCATGCGTTTAACATTTCGACCTTTATGTGAATATGCAAAAACCTAAACATAAACTTTACTTCCATTCAGAACAAAACAGAGCATTTCAAACCGAAAATTATTTTATTTCAAGAAATCTTTCTATACAAAACTATTATCATCATAGAAACATCTGTTAAATCCAAAAAAGTACAACCAAACCCATATATTTATACTCAGTTTACACCCTTTTCATTTTCCGATAACATTGATGAACAAAATAGAAACATGCAGTAGAAAAAACCTGGAAAGAATATTATAATGTCAGCGATTTCAGTTTTCTACTCTTCGAAGCTTCGAAAATCTCTCTGCAGATCAGGCCACCGATTGAATATGCACTGGAAAGAAGCTAGGAGAAAGTTTTGGGTAATATCGTTTCTTACTTAAATACAGCGCGAGATTCTAGGGAAATCATCTCACACCTTAATTTAAATTTTAAAAAGGCTGACTTTCCTAATTTTGATTAACATCATTAATTGAATTCGAAAATCATAACTCATTCCAAACCAGGGGCATATTAGACTATAACTAGTTCATTTTGTCCTAAATTGTTTTATTAAAAATAATTGTCTTGAAACTTAAACTCTTAGGGTGAATTGTCCTATTCTGTTTTTTCCCCTGATTTTTAAAAACAATTTTGGAAATTCTCCATGATAAAGGGGAGGTAATTTGTGATATCTTTTAAATATATAAATTTATATTTTTATTATTTTCAAATTAACAAATTTTTTAACAATATTTTTTTAAATATATAAATTTATATTTTTATTATTTCTAAATTAATAAATTAATTTTAACAATATTTTTTTATTGTCTTGATATATTTCATAGTATTTTTTTTTAAATTGCAGGTTTAAGTCATAAATTTCCATCCGAACTAGAAAAGTCACGATTTTTCTAAGGAAATGTTTGTTTTGAAATGGAAAATTTCACACGGTTTTACTCTAAAATTTAGATTTAAAATCTTAACCTACAAAATTCAACCCTATAGATATTTATAAACTTTATATACATTCCTATATAAAATTATTTTACAATGTCCATTTTTATTAAAAATATTTTTAATTTTACAATTAAAATTATAATTTTATTAATGCACATTTTATTAATATATTAAAAAAATATTATAATATATAGAAATATAAATACAATAATATAGATTCAAATATCAATTTTAATTTTTATTAATGCACATTTTATTAATATATTAAAAAAATATTATAATATATAGAAATATAAATACAATAATATAGATTCAAATTTGTAGATATGTAGTTATATTAGAATAAAAAAAAAATTATTATCACAAACTCTAAAAAAATAAAAAAGATATAAAAATTAATATAGTATTTAAAATTATTATTTTAATAAACTAACTCTAATTTTAATAAATCAACCCCCGCGTTTTTGCGGGTACAGGGCTAGTCTATATATATATAATAATAGGCTAGTCCTGAAAAAATTTCCCGCCCATTTCACATGAAAAATTATTTTTTAAAGCCTATTATTCTGCACGCGTATTGAGGAAGCCAACCTCTTCGATTTCCGCCTCTTTTATTTTTTAGTTTAACAAGAGAAAGAGTAAAGCGTCTTCTTCCGTCACAATTCACAAATACTTGAGAAAACCATTTTTCATCTGCCTTAATTTTTTTATGGGAGAGATTGATCCTGCTGCTGGAGTAGCTGACGGACCAGGGTTGCTCAGGCGGTAGCAGCCGTCGATGCGGGGGTGACCATGGGAAGGACCTCGCCGGAGATGGAGCCAAAAATAGCCGGCAAGGATCAATTGATTAGCCTGCTACTTACTTATTCTGCACGCCTAAATCACCCCACTACTCTCTCCGGACTCCAATCGCACCATCTTCTCTGAAGAGTTTCAACAAATTCAAAGGTAATTGATTAATTTGTTTATTTTCCTATCTACAAACTACAACCCGATATTTGCTTATTCTCTCGCACTCTATTATCAATTTTTTTTCCAAACATTTTAATTTTCATCTTCTCTAATTGGTTATCTCTAGGAGATTCCAAAATATTTGCAGAGTTTTTCAATCGAAGTTGGTTGTGGATCTGAGAATCAGTTCAATAGTTCCTTCGAATCTGGCTTCGTATTCTCAGGTTTGTTTTGATTTTTGAAATTTGTAGACAAAAAATGAAAAGTACTGTTAAGAGTTTTAATCTTCTAGGATTAGGCGTTTTTTTTCTTGATTTGTGTCTCTGATTTTGCGTTGTACATTTTGCAAATGTTAGAGGTTCAGATTCGTGCATATGTAATTCGTTAGAGGAAGACCTGATCTAAGAAAGCAGGGAGATTTAAAATCCAGTCCTCGGGACTGTCCAGTTGCGATTCTTCCTAAAATCTTCATAGAAATAGTTTCTTTCATGCCGAGAGTGTTAATTTCTCAATTTCTTCATGTTCGGTGCATGATCCAAAAATTACCATCGTTGAAATAGACAATTACTCTTCAATTCACCTCGAATTTGTTTTTCTTTTCTTCTGAAATCTTAATTTTCGAGTACCCTATATCGTTCTCTGTTGGAAAATTCAAAGATCCTTATTTATATTCGGTGTAATTAGCTAATTACTCCATGTTGTTTAGAGTTTCTTAAGAAAAGTCAAGAACACACACAGTGTGATAGATAGAAACTTGATTTCATAATTTTAGATTTGTATGTAACTTAAGAATTGTGATTCTAGGAGAATTATTGTTTGAAGGCAATTAGAGATTTATTGTAGATATAGAAGAAGGCAAAGATCCTGTTGGGGTGAACAAGGCTGGTCCAGTTAGGGCTTTGCCTCATAGACTAACTCAATTTTATTTTTTTACATTAAAATAAACCAGATTTTTTTTATAGAACTCAGTTCGTTGGTAGGAAAAAGCCTTACATGTTCGACAATAAGATTGTTATGTTGGGCTGATACCTCATTACTCCGGAGTTTTCGAAACCCACATAGGTGAGCCAAAAAGTGGGCAACTCTGTTCGCATTCCTCCATGTAAAGAAGAAAACAGAACTATTGGCATGATTAGCAAGCTCCAGTCCTGAATATCCTCAAGCATCCCCATTGTGTAGATATCAGTTTCCCAGGTTCCATTAATCAGATTGATGGAGCCCGACTCTAGGACCAAATTTCTGATCCACCGAGAAAGCGCAATGCGAAGGCCTCAAAAAATTAAAGGGCTATCACCGGAGGCGGCAAGACGTTTACTCCTGTGGCAGTCGCTGATAAAAAAACCCAGGCCGAGAAGACCGCGGCATCCAAATTTACTTTGATGGAACCAGCAGGGGGCAGGTCCACCTCGGGGCTGTTGTTTTCTTGGATAGGGCAACTTATGCGGGAGTGTTTAGCTGGTTTGCAAGGGTAATGGCCTAACTCAAATTTGAATATCAAGCAAAACCTTAAATTGGTTTCTTAAGGTAGTATATAAATAGCACCACCCTCAAACAATTTTTCATCCACTTTGCAGAAGCTTTTACGGATCAAGGTATGTTTACATTTTCGTCCTTTTCTTTATGTATAACTCAAAATACAATCTTATTTATTCAAAATTGGAAAATTCAGTGAATGATTAGACTGCTGCAAAGCGGAATGAATTTTGTAGATGCACGTGTCCGGTGATATGATAACAAGTAACCTGCTGCATTTATATGAAATTTGAAGATTTGGTTAAAGAGTTTGGAATGCTTAGTAGTTAGCATATGATTTCACTTGCAAGATAGAGTGTTTAATTTTCTTACAATGTGGGGAGTATATATTGTTGAATGTTATGCTACTGTTAATAGAGTAGCTTAGTTTTAACATTGTATCATAAATTGTTTGTGGCAGTGAATGCTTATCTAATCGTTCATGTATTTTGCAGACAATAATATGGATATAAATTTGAACAAAAATAGAGGTCACGAGCATTAAAAATAGGTGTCAGTTTATCAGCAAATACTACTAATATTTTACATTTCATAGCATCAATCAAAATTTTCAAAAGCTATATTAAGAGGACCATAACATATTGATATATTTTTAAAAGGCATGTAGTAGATATTAGTGTGATAGTGTGGAAGCAATTGTTCGAGGTAGGTATGACCAATCCCTGCTCAAAATTAAGTTGTGTATATACAAACTAAAAATCCCCTGATCACATTCTATATATAAAAGTTGTGTTTTACAATTGTGGCCAACTGTATTGATAGTAGAATTCATTTTTTTATTTTGTTTCATTGTATAACTTGCAATCTGGTCTGGGCTTAAAATTAATTTTTCGAAAAGCACTTTATTCAGAATTAATGTGCAAAAGACTAATTTGGCAAGATGGGCTTCTTCTGCCTTGAATTGCAGAACTGCTGCCATCCCAATTAGCTACCTTGGTCTCAAGGTAGGAGCTTCCATCAGAAGGGCATCTTCCTGGGAGGAGGTCACAAAGAAGGTGGACAAACGTTTGAGTTGTTGGGCTGCCAGATCCCTTTCCTTTGGAGGGAAATTGATCCTTATCAAATCCGTTCTTGCCTCTTTACCTTTATATTCCCTATCCCTCTTTCGTGCCCCTTCTTGTGCCATAAACAAATTTCATGCAATCCAAAGACGTTTCTTGTGGAGCAGCGGAGACCCTAAGGTTAGACGTATATCATGGGTGAGGTGGGATGTGCTTTGCAGGGACAAACAAGGGGGGGGGGGGGTTTAGGTGTTAGAAATCTGGATTTGTTTAACTTGGCATTGTTGGGAAAATGGTGTTGGAATTTGCTTAATAATCAGAGTCTTTTATGGGGTGAAATTGTTGAGTCCAAATTTGGTTCGTTTAGGGAGTGTGTGAAGTATTTTGTTGCTAAAGGAAAATGTCATAAAACGTGGTCTACTTGGTGGTCAAATCTGATTAAATCTGTTGGCTCTAAGGAGTGGTTTTGGGGGAATATTTCTTTGGTTGTGGGCAATGGAAAGAGGTTTAGTTTTTGGGAGGACAATTGGGTTGGGGTCTGAGTTTAAAAGAGTTATTTCCCAAATTGTATAGAATTGATAGGGACAGAGGGTGTGTCATAGCTGATAGGATTAAATGGGTAGATGGTATCTGGCACTTTCAATGGAATTGGGGAAGGGATTTATTGGAGAGAGAGGGGAGGGTCACTAATGATATTCGTGAGTTAATTGACAGGTATATTTCTCAATCGACCCAAGAGGACAGCTGGTTTTGGAAGCTGGACAATTCTGGAATTTACTCGGTGAAAACGGCGTACAATTGGCTGCTGGAATCTCAGACGACGGACGAGCCGGAGACGGACGCTCTCAAGACTATTTGGACGAAAGGGGTCCCTCTTAAAGCCAATGCATTTTCATGGAGATTGCTTCAAGATAAGATTACTACCATCATGAATCTTAGGAAGAGAGGAGCTTATAACATGAACTTCGAGGAAACTGCGTCTCACTTATTTTTTCTATGTTCGCACTCTTCAAATGTGTGGGAGAAGATCTATAGCTGATTTGAGGTGGAGTATACGAGGGGTTAAGTAACATGGCCCACTTCGAGAGGCAAGGGGAGGTGGCTGCTGGCAAGTGGAAGAATGCCTGGATGGTAGTATGGCACTGTTCGATCTGGATACTATGGAGAGCAAGGAATGACACAATTTTTAATGGAACTCCCTTCAATCTGGAGAGCTTATTTGACAGGATTACTTTGGTTGCATATAGGTGGCTCAGGGCTAATAATATGTTGCTGGCTTGGATTAATTATGTTGATTGGAAGAGAGAACCAAAGATGTGCATTTGTTAAATTTATCTGTTGTGTTCTGTTGTGATAGCTAAATAATTAAATATTTTGAAAAATAATTGTATTGTACCGTAACTATTTTCTTCATCTTCAACCATTTAATTGTCTACTAGATAATCCATAAAAATTAAACCATTTGAAATAAAATAATAAAATTCAATTATATTATATCACTTCTATTTAAAATGTATTTCACATTAAGGAGAAATATAATTAATTAATATAAAAAAGTATAAAACAACATTAAAATGCAAATAGATTAAATAGTCAAAATGTCATTTAATTTTATCAGGAGGGAATAATTGTCACACAAATATTTATTATCAAAATGGTTGCAGTTGATCACAAAAGAGCACCACTACCTAGGTCTTAGGTCCTGAGTTCGAGTCACGGGGAGGGGAAAAAAGGGATGGGTATTTAACTTTCCATAAAAAAAAAAAAAAAAAAAAAAAAACAGTTGATCACAAAAAACAATATAACTCAAAAACATATTCTAATACATATATCAAATCTCCAGTTTTCTCAAAAAGTATAGAAACGTTATATATTTTAATTAAGCTTAATTTATGATCAATATGGTGATCCACGCAAAACACTATGATTAGAAAAACTTAAAATTTGTACATGTTGATTTTTTAAGTACTAAAAACATAATATTTAAATATTAGCAAATTTTCAATTCGTGCATCGCACGGGTGAAATACTAGTATATATAATAATAGCATAGTGAAGTTCCCGCCTAAATCCTTTATTATTAAAATATTATTATTCTGTGAGGCCCACTTAATATATTAATTGAGCCCATTTAATATTCTTAATCCAAAACAATCAAACCCATTTGTCCCATTTTTCAACCTAATCAGAATTCATTCCGCCTCCTTCCCCTCTTTCTCTCTCAACTTCATCTTCTCTCTCAACTTCATCTTCATACCCCTCTATCTCTAAGCTTCATCTCCCCCATCTTTTTTTTTGATCGAAAAAAAGAGAATTTCATTAAAGTAATGAGTACAAGGGGTACTCCACCCTAAGTTACATTCTCACCATGTACTGATCGAATATAGATCAGGTTTGAAAATGATTTCGCCAAAAAAATCAGACTCCCTCTCTTTACTAAACAAAATTATTCTTTTCTAACCAGGCAGGTCACCGAATTCTGAAACCAATCTGTCATTGATATTTCACCCAAGCCTTCAACTCTTTCAAGTAGCCACCACCTCATTGTGCATTTGTAGGTATCCAGAATTTTGTGAAGGTTGAGTATATTCCCTTTGAAGATTAGATCGTTCCTCATATTCCAAATAGTCCAAATCATCCCTATCCACAGAGTTGAGCCAATGTTCCTTTTCTTACCACCCCCAATAGACCCGAGTGAATTAGGAAATTTGCACCTGGATCATTATGGGGGACAGTCGCTGTGTTCAACCAGGAGTGCAGGCCGTCCCACAGAAAGGTTGCCGCCGGGCACTCGAGAATCAGGTGCTTCGTATTTTCTTCGGCTGAATTGCAGAGGACGCAGGTGGTTTGAGCTCCTCCGGAGTTGCAATGTCTTTTTTCCAAGTTATCTTTCGTCGCTAGCCTCTGTCGCATCGCCTTCCATGCCACGAAGATTGCTTTTTTCGGGGCGAAACTTTTCCACAATCTCTTGAACACTGCTTTGTCTGTCTCGAGAACTTGAGTATGTTCCAGCCTCTCCATCATTCGGTCGTAGGCCATTTTTGTAGTGTAGATCCCGTTTGCTGCTCCCGTCCATTTCCATCCGTCTTGGCCCACTTGACTTGGTTTAAACCTGTCAATCAAGCCACATAATTCATCAAAATATAAAGTTTCCCTACTATTTAGACCCCTCCTCCATTTCCACTCCCATCTCCATACATCTCCCTCCCATCTCCCCATCTCCCCTACCGTGAATCCCTTTTGGTTACTAATGTTGAAAAGTCTCCCAAACTTCTCTTGGAGTGTCAACTCTCCTGTCCATCTATCTACCCAGAATTTACTATTCTAATAAATTCAGATTTTAAACCCCGCTCCTCAACTCCCTCAAATAATTTTCTGATCTCTTTCCACCACCCCGAGCCAATTTTATTGCCCCTTCTACTATCTATACCTCCCTCCCCCCTCCCCAAACCTATCTCTCCATATTTGGATAATAACACCTTTGCCATCTCCCCCATCTATCTCTCAGCTTCATCTTCCCAGTAAATAAATCAGTATATTTCGAAGGAGTAACACTTTAGCGTAAGTTCTCTTTTGATTTTTAGGTTTTCTCACTCTCGATCTGAAAATGTTACTCTCTCTGGCACTTACGCCACTCTCTCGCTCAGATCTGAAGAATCTCTTCTCTCGATATCTGAAGTCGCCCCGTAAGAACCCTAAATCGAAATTGCTTCAGTGTCTTCTTCGTTTTTGAGTAATGTGCCGTATTTTATGTCGCCGTCTCTCGATTCAGAGGTTGGGTCGATGGTTGTAGTGGCTAATTTGTCGTCATCACTTGATTCTGGGGTTTGGTCGCCTTTTGAGTCAGATCCCCTTTAGGGTCTCTATTTTTCTACTGTTGTGTCTAATCATACTACATTCAAAAGATTAATTTCTTGAGAATAAAGGTATTGAGTTTGTGTTCTTTGATTAGTTCGATTTCTTCGAAGAAATGTGTATTCTACGCATGCGATTTGGTGTTCAGGAGTTGCCCTATTTTTAATCCTCATTTTAAGTCATTTTTTATGATTGTGATGATGAAGTTAATTGCATGTTCAGTTTTTATGATTACGATGTTGAGTTAGTTTTTCAAGTTCTATTTCTTGGCTGTGAATCTGGGATTGAATGTTTCATCTAGTTCTACTGTTGTGAATGTTTACTTCACTAATCATTCTTTAATCTCACATTTGAATGGACATATATACCACTTTGAAAAGTCAATAAAAAGGTAAAAAATACACTTTTCTTAAAAAGAGTGCAGCCCCAGGGGTGCAAATTCCTCTGGGACAGAGGGAGTATAAGAAACAAATATACTATCATGATCTCCTTTGTACATTTGTATACTATCAGGAACTCCTTTGGCTACTGTTTATATTTTGATGAGCCGTTGATTTAGCTTCCTGCTGTCTCGAACTCCTTTCTATACTGTCTCGAGCTCCTTTCTATATTTGGTTCTATTTCATGTTTTTTTATTTTCTATTTCTAAGATCTGCTTTCATTCAAGAATCCAGATTTCAGAAAATTTTAGAAAATATTTACTAATCATTTGTTGAAGATTAGTTATCTTTTCTGTTTCTTTTAGGTGATTATGTTGATGAGTATAAAGTACGTCCAAATAAGATGAAGGGTACCAATTTTTCAGAGTTTTTCAACTGAAGTCGGTTATGGATCTGAAAATCGGTTCAATAATTCCTTCGAATTTGGCTTCTTCTTCAATTCAACAAAGGTAATTGTTTTGATTTTTGAAATTTTGCCCATTTTTTTTTGGCGAAAAATGAAAAGCATTGAGTTTTAATATTCTAGGATTGAGGCTTTTTTTTTTCTGACTTGTGTCTTTCATTTTACGTTGTACATTTTGCAAATTTTAGAGGTTCAGAATTATTCTTATGTAATTTGTTAGGGTTTCATCACTTCTGGTTTTTTGTTAAATTTTTTTGAATATGAGCAATTTCCAGAAATTGGGTTTCCAATTTTGCTGGATTGTGTATATGTTGATTTCCTTGATTTTCCGTTCTTGATGCGACTGCTGTAGATGTTAGTGCGGATGCTCTCATCCAAAAGACAATCCGTGAAGAGTTCTGATCATACAATGCTAATCATTGCTCATTGCTTAAACACTATTATTGATTGTGACAGAGTTCTGCTTGATGCTGGTCATGTATGAATCTTTTGCCCCTTGCATCTAAATAAGGGAGTACATTTTGTATACTAAACACATCCGAAAGATTAGAGAGTAGAGAATTCATTAGACAGTTACATCAAGTTCAGTTAGGCTCCTTTCGATTGATAGAGTTTAGCTTTGAGTATGAAGTCAATGATCACAAATTCTTTTTATGTTGCATTCGGATTGATGGATTTTAACCATATTGATTTTGAATCCATACTAGCATTTCCATGATTCATCATAATACAAACTGTTGAGTGTCGTTTTATAATAGATTTGAAATACATAAGTCCTCTACACTAAATTTTGCATGATTTTGAATCCTCCCTCAAATTCATCTCCTCAAACCAAACACAAACATAGCAATTGCCATTTCATCGCTTCCAACAACTTACGTGCCTCATTTTTCAGATTGTCGAATTCGAACAAGTCGCCTCTGTCGCTGGCAGCTATGACCTACACACTACCGTCCTCGCGTCTTCGCCGACGCTGCTCTCAATTTCTCCTCCCCTGGTAATTTACTAAATCATGTTTGTCAATTTTATGAATTTCTTATTCAGTTTACTCATGGTTGTTTTTAATTGCACTAATTATGTTTGCAAATTTTGTGAAATTCTTTTATTGGAATGTTGGTTTTTCGTAATGCTTATAGGTGGAATGAAATTGAAGTTGGGTGAATAGTTAGTACTTGGAGAAAACTGGGCATTGTATACTCGAACCATGGAAAAGTAAATTATCTTTCTCATTCACAGTAAACTACTTGAACCCTCTTTTTCAATTCTTAGGATTTTCTTTGTTTGGTCTCAGTTGTGAAAATTTTATGTTCCAAACTCAATAAAATCGAACAGTTAATCTGAGAATTGGTGTCTGGAAGATTTCATGCAATGGAGTTCTATCTAGATTTTCTAATACTCCTATTAAACTGATTTCTTTTACCAATATAAGACAACGTACTTATTTTCTTTTGAGAACTGAGCATGCTTCTTGAAATTATAGTTGTTGCTTTGAACGAATTGACTGTTGGAGTTTTTCAGGTTTCCCAACCATTCAAACTCAAATCTGCAAAAAATTTATTTTACTTTACAATATATAAATGTTGTAGTGGATTTATTTTCAATGTTTTTGCCTAAATTATGCAGTAGATAAAGGTTCATAATGGCAAATAATGTTTTTTATTCTCTATTTTTGGAGGAAAATCAGCTGATTTGGTTAGACCCATCTGATTCTGATAAGTTTCTGGTGAGATGGGATTTGAATATTAATTTGTTGAGTATTTAATATTCTGTGAACATTACTTGATATGGATAGTTTCAATTTTTTATTAGTTTTCGATTTCAACTGATATGCTAATCTGATTTAGTTTTTATTTTTAACAAATTTGAATTTGTTATAATTGGATGTACAATTGTTCTTGCTTCCCATCAAATTAAAGGATGTTTCTAACAGTTGGACGGATTCTATTTTCGACGAATTCTAGATTCACTTTTTGTTCTTAATTGTCCGTCAGATAACTCTCTGCTTGTGATTTTTTAGGAATGTTTACAGCAGTGAACGGTTTCTTGGATTGGATCGTACTTCTTTCTTGATTGATACCAAAATTCATTCGGATACGATGATATATCATAAGCAACAGAGGCAGGGTCATAAAATCTCAAATACGGAGTAAAACATTTCTATTGTTAGCATCTGTATATAAATTTTCTGCAATGAAATATACTCCTATCTCACAAGAACATATCAATCCTTGCTCTAACATAAGTTTATATCAAAGTAAATTGTAGGAACCTCAAAGGTCATATGAGCTCCATTTACACCATTGCAAAATACAACTCCCAATTATATATCAAAAGTTATGGATGTATACAAAGTTAGCAGAAGAAGAAAACAGGGGACTAAAGATTGAGAATATTGTAGAATGAAAGATTAAAACAACCATTGCATTTATTTCTTGCAGGAAATAACATTTTAAGTTGTCCATGTTAACGTTTTTTTTGTAAAATAAAAGATTAAAACATCCAGATTGTTGAAGCTAAATATTTCTTACATAAGTATTTTTTTTAAGTAATATTGTGTTATACAATAAAATAGTTTAACTACATTATATATGATTTACTCCCTAAGTTCCACATAAATTTGCACATTTTTTTTATTTGGATGTCTCATATATTAATTTGCACATTTTACAAAAGAAGCATTGTCACATTTACTCATATGTCATTATTTTTTAGATTCACACGTACTGTCAATTTTTAAAAAATGTGTGTATACGTAGGGTATATCAATATATGTATTTTAGAATAATAATTTATTACAATAAAATAATTTAACTACAAGACATTATATTATATATCAATATACATATCTTAGAATAATAATTTAATATTAATTATATATTAATATAATTTGTTAAAATTTAAGACCGCACGGGTGAAATACTAGTTTTTTAAAATAAGAGAACGCGTGACGTCATTACTTAGATATGCTGTTCATATTAAGGAAGTGCCACATATTACTTGAAGTCTTGAATTATAATAATGAATACAATTTTTATTTCCTGAAAATGTTTTTTTTTTCATTAAACTACTCGAGTATAAGAATTAAGGAGTACTCTATGTAAAAACAATCAAAGTGGTTTCAACTCCTCAGTCATCTCAAGTGATGTGAAGAACTTCAAATCTCTATTAGAAAGCAATCTAAGCGTTTGTTTCGTGCACGACACGACAGTCTAACAAGGCATCCAAATCTTCATCAACAATTAGAAATGACAAAATGACTCGTCCCATACTAAAACAGATCGGACATGAATGCATCCAAATCTTTATAGATATGGGTGGGAATGGGCCAGGCTACCCGACAGGGGCCTACGGCTCGACTCGTTTAATAAACAAGTCGGGCTCAAGCTTTTTTAGAAATCTATTTTGCTAAATAGGTTGGACTCAAACTTTTTCGTAAGTCTTTTAAGTCCAACAGGCCGACCTATATAACTTCACATATATATATATATATTGTATATATTATAAGTATATACTTATATAATATGTGATTTTCAAATAAATAAATAAGAAAATTTAGTAACACTAGTTATATTTTTCTTTGTAATAGTTGAAAAAATAGTTTTTTTTTTTTTTTTTGGAACATTCTATTTCTTCCATTTCTTCATTTTGAGATTTAAAGAGTTAATTTTTATAATTTGATGATAATACTATTGTAAATTATTTTTTTGGGCTAGTCTTGGGTGAGACCGTCTCACAGAATGAGATCCGTGAGACGGTCTTTATATATAAAAAGTGATAATGTTTGAGCAAAAAGTGATAGTGTTTAAGTAAAAAGTGATAGTCACTTTTGTTAAAAATATTATCACATTTTACTTAAACATTATCACTTTTTTTACAAACCAAAATCTGGAAAAAAATATGGATTATCCTACCCAAAGTTTTGAAATATGGGTTAAAAGGATCCGTCTCACAGAAAAAGATCTGTGAGACGGTCTCACACAAGTTTTTGTCTTTTTTAAAATACGCTAATAAGATTAAGAGACCTTTAAAAGGCATTCGGGCTAGGCCTATTTATTAAAAAGGACAGGCCTATTTTTTTTTCTCCATCCAATATTATTATGTCAATTTTTTTTTACACGAGTTTTAATGAATACAAATTAGTTCATACTTTTAAATGAACATTGTCGGTCTTTCTCATTATCAAAATCATCATCATTGTCTAACATACCATTATCCCTAAATCGAATGAGTTAGGCTGTAATCACTAGTAGAATAACTAAAACTCAAAATTTTATAAACACAAATGACTTATTTCAAAGTCGAAAAACTTAATGAGGTGTTTGTTTTGGGATTATATAGGATGGTGGAAATCTTGATGGAGAAATTTTGAATGAGAAAATCCTGATGAATAGTAATAGTATGTACTTGTTTTGAAATTTTGAGTAGGATGAGATGTATTATAATGTAATTTTATATCAAATTAAGTGTGTAAGAGTGAATAATGTTGTATTATTATAATAGTAGAATATATAGATATTTTTAGGGTGAATTTTTTTTTAACTAGAACAAAATTAATGACATGGAGATCTCAAAATTCGAATCTGCATAATTCGCATAGTGGCAAACAGTCCCTTGAGAGAAAATGAGTCGCGGATGATTTTTGCTTTATAAAACATGCACAGGTTTTCGCATATAAAACTCTCCCGGTACTCTCGCACCCACTACAATACAATATTCCTCAATCATCAACAACAACTCACGGATAGAAAAAGTTCACCAACAAATTAAGGAGTTCACAGGAGGATAATTATCGCTTCAGTGTGCTAAAGACGGAACGGAAGACTGTGTGTTGAATTCGCGGTTTACTGGATTTCAAATGGATTCGACCTACAGTTCTCTGGTAATTTCCTAATTATTGGTGTGTATCGTGCAATTATATCGATGCGTATTGTCGAACTGATTGATTTTAACTGTAATTTTGTTAAATATTGATGGCGATGTGGTGACTGATGAGCAGAGCTCAAGCTCATTGAGATTTACAGAGATAATCTGCTTTGCTGTACTTCCGATTGTATCTGTAATTGAGGCGATGATATTCGCGGTTTGCGGTTGTTTCAATTGCGAGAAGCTGCGTCGTAAAAAGGAATTGCGCTATGAGCACCAGCAGATCGTTCGACTCTCTCAGGAATCTCGATGTACATTAGTTTGATTGTGTAATTTGAACTTTCTATGCTGTTTAAATTTCAAATCGATATTGAAAATTACTTTTGTTTTTTTGGAAACAATTGCAGTTACTTTAAACGAGGTGGAGGCATTATATGAGTTGTTCAAAAAGTTAAGTAGTTCTATCATTGACGATGGATTGATTCATAAGGTATAATTCCTAGTTAATATTATCTATTTTTCGGCCAAGTTGTTGTAATTGCTGTCAATAAGCTTGTGTTTATAGGAAACCTAAAAGCTTATTCTCGTTAATGTTCTGAGGATGAATTCATTAATTCGTTTTCATAATTGTTTCATCAGTTAATTGGGCAATTTCTGCTTGACTGTTATAATATTTTTTTGCTTCACATGTAGGAAGAGCTTCGGCTGGCTTTGTTCAGAACTGCTAGTGGTGAGAATCTTTTCTTGGACCGGGTAATCACAGTCTTAATTTCTCATTCTATTATTGAATGCTTTATACACTGAGATAGATATCAAAACAGCTCATCTGTAACACTATCCAAGGGGCAAAAATGTTATTATAGTATCGTAGAATGTTGCAAATCAAGGAGAATGAACTGTTATAAATCAAAAGTTTAAATAAAAGAACTGTTATAAATCTATGGCTGGTACTGAGAAATTCTGAAATCTCTCTTTCTCCGCCGTTGCATAGAGCTAGATAACTTGCATATTAAGTATATTCTAGTAACTTATTTGCATCTACTGAAGAAGCTCCTTGGTGCTCCTGCTTTTGCTCACAGGTTTTTGATCTTTTTGACGAGAAAAAGAATGGTGTAATTGAATTTGATGAATTTATTCATGGACTCAATGTATTCCATCCTTGTGCCCCAATGGAAGAGAAGATAGATTGTAAGAGATCATTATAAGACTTACTTTCAAATATTTATTAAATTGAATTTTAACTTGGAAGAGAAGATAGATTGTAAGAGATCATTATAAGACTTACTTTCAAATATTTATTAAATTGAATTTTAACTTGTGAGCTATAACCAAAGTAGTATTAAAATTGTAGGAAATTATACTAGTTCTTCTTTCGGCTTGAATAATTGGAACCCAAATTCTGCTCTAACCTTGTTTAATGGCATTCTTTATATCACAGTTGCATTCAAGCTTTATGATCTGAGACAAACTGGGTTCATAGAGCGAGAAGAAGTAAGTCGGTTTGTATTTTTTAAGTAAAATAAATTTTACGATAAGAATACACCAGCTGATGTGCATGAATTGTATAGTCGTTCTTTACGCATACTTTTTACCAAGTTTCTGCCTTAAACTCTTCTGTGATATATTCATCAATTAAATATATTTAATTTTTTCGAAGAGGAGCATATAACAAGCAATTTGGATACTTCCTTTATTTTCATATCCATCGTTCTACTATATTGGATAAATTATTGAACACGTCTTAAGCTGGTTTCATGAGCTTGTGGACAAATATGTTATTTCAGGTGAAGGAGATGGTGACTGCAATACTTGCGGAATCTGAAATGGAACTTTCTGATGAAATGCTTGAGCAAATAATCGATAAGGTATACTACATTTACACAGAATTCACAACCTTTTCCTTTACAGATGTTGTAATTAGCATATGTTCATTGTGTTCCATCTTTGTAAAAGACATTTGCGGATGCTGATGCTGATAAGGATGGTAAAATTAATACAGAAGAGTGGAAGGCATTCGTTATGCTCCATCCATCACTTCTGAGGAATATGACATTACCTTACTTAAAGTAAGCTGTTTACAAATGACTGTTGTTTGTTAAACCTGTGTCTTTCCTATCTGTTTACTTACAAGTGACTGTTGTTTGTTAAACCTATGTCTTTCCTATCTGTTTACAAATGACTGTACTTTCAAAGAAGTGATTTAATTGAGTTGTGTAGGAAAATAAAAAATGAATATTGTTTGAAAAGGGCCTACTTTTGTTCAAATTTGAAAAGCTCCTCAGAATCGGCTTAAAAGTGATTTAAAAATAAGTGATTTTAGCAACTACCTGTGAATCTGTGCTCATGTTAATGCTCTTTATAGGGACATCACTACCGTGTTTCCCAGTTTTATTTTCAACACTGAGGTTGAAGATTGAGTCTACACAGAGCATTTCCTGGATCAGATTTTCACGAATATGCTCGACGCTAGTAAAGTCAAGTTCCCATGACACGAGCGTCTCAATCGTTGTTGGAGATACCATCAGGAATAGCAGGATTCTTTGACGGATTTGAATCCCTCTCAATCTATTCCGGTAAATTTCTTGTAAATTTTGAAAAGAGATAGACACATAATATAATAAAGTGTAAAACCTACCCAATATGTCCATCTCTTTCAAAAATTTACAAGAATTTAACAAAATAAATAGAGAGATCGATCCACGTCCTCTGGCCAGCTAAGGTGGATTAACATCCTTGTCTCTTTTTAAAATATATTTGATATCTATTGCAAGTGGCCTTAGGTGTACTTTGCTGCAGGCTCTTTTGTCCATACTGTGGTGTATTTGCTGCTGCGTTAGTTGTATATTACAAATCCACATGTTAAAACTGAGGTAATGTTTGGATCGAAACATTTTGGAGATAAATTTGAATCCACAATAATAAAGGAAAAAAAAAAAAAAACTAACTTAAATAAATAAATGGACTTCAACTCATCCTTGATTTATAGGCAGTTCACTTTATATGAATTTGAAATTAATCAATTCTCTCTTATATACGCTCCACGTAATTATAGTAAATACACTCTTGAGTCTTGAGATCGAATCGTCAATTAAATGTAATTCAAATATATGGGCCACTGCAAAATTTTAAGGCCCATTAACTACATAATGGGCCAGGTCCAACAATAGTAGGGTCTGACTATTTACACCTCCATTTCGGTTTAGAACACTCCCCCGATTGATGCACACCCCCTAAAATATGTTAGGATGGATGCACCCTCCCTTAAATTGTCCTAAATACCCTTTTGTCTAAAAAAAACTATCTATCAAACACACCCCACCCCAAAAATCCTAATTTTCTCTTTCTTCCTTCCTCTTCCTTTTCTCCTTCCCCTTCCCCACCTCCATTGCCGTCGGTCACCACTCTGTCGCCACTGCCGCTGCCCTCCCTCCCTCCTGGCCTCCCGTCGTCCAGGAAAAAAAAAAAACATCTCCTTACCTTCCCCTCCCACCCACCTCTCGCCCCCACCACCCACCCAATACGATCCAGACGGCAGCTGCTCCACCGTTGACCTCCCAAGTTTGATTTTTTTTGTTTTTTTTTTGATCACTTAAGGTCGATCAAAATACACTCTCGTCGACACCAGGGTGTTGACGAGTGTATTTTTGGTCGACCTAGAAGTTGTCGAAATTTTTCAATTTTTATTTTTTTTCGATCAACAAATGTCGATCATATTTATTCTCGTCGATAACAGGGTGTCGACGAGAGTGAATATGGTCGACACTGGTTTGTCGAAAATTTAAAAGAAAAATTGAATTTTTTTAAAGTTTTATTTGAATTTTTTTTATTTGTTGTTTGTTGTGATATTTTTGTGTTTGGTGGTAGTGGTGGCGGCGGCGGTAAAAATTAGATTTAGTGTTTAAAAGTGAATGAGGGGTGTAGTTAGTAATAGGGGTGCATTTAGTAGGTGTAAATAGTCAGATCCACAATAGTAATATAAGGCCCAATAAAGAACATATGGCCAGCAAAAATTTAAGGCCCATTTACTACCATAATGGGCCTGGGCCAGGCCCCAAAATAATAATATAAGGCCCACTAAGGAATAAATGGGCCATGGGCCAGCGTTCACTAGATAATGTGGGCAGATGAATTTATTTTATAAGGCCCATTTACTACATAATGGGCCAGGTCCAACAATAGTAACATAAGGCCCACTAACAAACATATGGGCCAGCAAAATTATAGCCCATTTACTACATAATGGGCCAGGCCCAGCTATAGTAATATAAGGCCCACTAACGAATAAATGGGCCAGCGTTTACTAGATAAGGTGGGCTGATGAATATGTTTTATAAGGTCCATTTACTACATAATGGGCCAGGCCCAACAACAGAAATATAAGGCCCATTAACGAACATCAATGCTAGTAAAATTTTAAGGCCCATTTACTAGATAATGGGCCAGGCCCAACAATAGTAATATAAGGCCCACTAACGATGTGGACTGATGAATATATTTTATAAGGCCCATTATGTAGCCCATTTATTACAGAATGCGTCAGGCCCAACAATAGTAATATAAGGCCCATTAACGAAGAAATGGGCCAGCGTTTACTATATACTATAACGTGGGCTGATGAATATATTTTAGGGTTTGACTATATGCACCTCCATTTTGGAGAGATGCACTCCCCCTTTCATTTTTTTAATAAAATAATAGGGTAAAAAACCTAAAATACCCTTCATTAAATACAGTACTAGATGCACCCCCTTCATTTCTTTCACCTTTTCCTAACCCACAACTTTCGATCGTCGGCGACACCATTTCCGGCGACCATCAAGCTAAAAAAAATACAGAAATCAACCATACACTAAAAAAAATCACAATTTTTTTTTTATAATTTTCGATCAACCAGTATGTAGCCGACACAGTTTCGTCGAAAAAAAAAATTTCAATTTTCGACTATGTAATGTCGATCAAATACACCCTCGTCGACAACAATTTGCCGACGAGAGTGTATTTATTCGACATTACATAGTCGAAAATGGAAAAAAAAATTGCAGAAAACCCTTGGGAGGAGGGCAAATCTGGGTTGGGCTGATCCATCCACCGTCGGAGAGGGGGTGGGGAGGGAGGGTGGATCAGCGTTGGAGAGGGGGTGGGGAGGGAGCGGCCGTGCGGCCGCAGATCTGTTTTTTTTTTTCAGATGGGAGGAGGGGGGCAAACCTGGGGGTCGGCGTCGGACGGGAGGGGGATGGGGCGGCCGCGGCCGGCTGCAAAGCTTCAATTTTTTTTTTTAAACGGAGGGGAGGGGGCGGCCGGCGGCCGCGGCGAGGGTGGGTGGTGGTGAGGAGGGGGTGGGTTGGGGAAATGGGGAGGAAGAAGATGAAGGGTTGGGGGTGTGTGTAGTAATAGGGTTTTTATGAAGGGAGGGTATTTATGACAATTTAGGGGGTGTACCAATTTGATGGGTGTGTATAAATCGGGGGAGTGCATCTCTCCGAAATGGAGGTGCATATAGTCAGACCTTATATTTTATAAGGCCCATTTCCCAGCAATAGTAATATAAGGCCCATTAACGAACATACGGGCCAGCGTTTATTAGATAATGTGGGCTGATGAATATATTTTATAAAGGCCCATTTACAACATAATGGGCTGACGAATATTTAAACCATGCCAACAACTGCGTTACAATTGTGGAACTGGTAAATCAGACAACACAAATATACCCCGTTGCTTTACTACATTTACTTATTTTCCCCACCTTCTTACTGTATTACAGATACCAACAAATATAAAGGCTGTAGAGCACACGACAAATTTGACATTTTCTTTCGTTATCTAATTCTTCTTTTGGTACAAATCTGTTGAGACCAGTTTTTACAGTTGCTTCTTTTATGGTCTCAACAG
This sequence comes from Galeopsis tetrahit, assembly GCA_963675135.1. NCBI lineage: Eukaryota > Viridiplantae > Streptophyta > Magnoliopsida > Lamiales > Lamiaceae > Galeopsis > Galeopsis tetrahit. The sequence continues at coordinate 2,032,153 of OY776125.1, read as the reverse complement.
ATACACCAAAAGCTTCTTTTTCTTTTTTCCCCCACATTTTTTTTTTCCATTTTTTTTTTAAATTATTAGGAGACTTCTTACAAACATACTGTACTACATGAATTAACCGTAACAGCATTAAGAGAATGCCATTTTATCCACCACCCACACTCAAATCTCTACTAGTAAGCATCCCCCCAATGTGTTGAGCCAAATTTTGAAGTTTTCTCATTTGGCTGTGTCGAGTTCCCGCTTTGAATGAACCAACACATCAAAACCTAACCTTTGAAGATTTCTCATTCTACGACTTGCATTGTGTGCTCTCTTAGAAATGAGTTCTCGGCTATACTTACAACATCAATGCTGATATGTACGACTCTCAGTTCGCTGCACAGTAAGGCGGTGCAGACGTTTGAGACGGGCAATAATCTGTGCAAAAGATGGCCGTGCCTGTGGGTCTCTGCACACAAATATTTTCAACATTAAACTTGGCATGTAAAGAACAAAGCAGTACTTAAAATCGTAATTTGTTTGTTTGAGGGAATGTACTTTAAATCATTCATACGAAGAAAATTAAGCAATTCGAGAATAGGATTCAGAAGCTCACCTGTGCCAACAGCCGCTTATTATATCAGCCACCAACGGATCAACTGTGGGTGGGATATCGAGGTGTCTATCCTGGAATCCAACAGCTCCAACAACTTGCATCGAGTTCATTTCTGTCCACGGCACTCGAAGAGTAGCTAGCTCCCATAGTATGACCCCAAAACTATAAATATCAGATCTGCAAATAACAAAAGCCAAACTCATTAGTGAGATGAATCATGACAACTAGCAAGAGTCAATATTCTTTCAAGGGTAGGCAATTAACTCACTTTTCATTAGATGGTTCACTCCGTAGCACCTCAGGGGCCATCCACTCTGCCTACACAATGAACGAGAAAATACCCACTAAAAATCTTATATTGAGGAAGAAGACATCGGACTGTCAATAAATAGGAGGTCTAAAAAAAACAAGGCTAAATATTGGCACAAGCAATTACCGTTCCAGCAGTTGATTTTGAAGATAAAAAAGTATGGTATTGCAGACGTGACATTCCAAAATCACAAACCTAACACAAAGAATATATTAGCAAGAGAGAAAAGGAATTCTTAGTTCATAGTTGTCAGGGTTTCTAAATAGACCAAACCTTTACAGTCCAGTTTTTATCAACAAGGAGATTTGGAGTCTTCAAATCTCGATGCACAATAATCGGATGGCTAGTGTGCAAGTAATTCATTCCCTTGGCCTGCAAAAAGTTTGCATGTTAGCAGGGAGATAAGGATTAAGGAACTTGATAGGAGAAACAAACTGGAATGCAACAATTCAAACCAATACCACATCAAGGGCCATTTTTATTCGTCTTTTTTCATCAAGTTGGATATTAGGACGGTGCAGCAGCCTATATAAGCTACCCCTGCAAGTAGTGAAGGAACTGTAAGATGCTAGAACAAAATAGATAAATCCAATACATTTTTTATGGTGAAACTTTATTTGAAGGAGTTCTTTATATAACTCACACAAAAGTTAGTTATCCTCCAGCTAGATGGAAACAAACCTTGGGAGATATTCTGTTAATATGGACATATTTGGGGGTCGTGTTACGGCTCCCATGAAAAGAACAACATTTGGATGCCTCAGCCTCAACATAATCTCGACCTATCAAAACAGGAAGCGGAGAACTCAAAGAAAACACACAGTAATAAATAAATATATATCTAGCATAAAAGTACCATTCATGAGACGAAGGCTAAATAAGAATAGCACCTACCTCACATTTAAATTGTGTGAGTGCATCACCTGATATATCTTGTTTCATAAACTTCTTCACTGCAACTTCCTGTCATGAAATAACGACAGCTATGTCACAGTAAGTATAAATTACATTTTGTTTTAAATACCTGTTCGTACTGGAAGGTAAAAAATAACACACACGTGTATACATTCTCATGAGCAGTATGTTACCGAATAAGTTTGGTGATGACAACAAATACATATGTACTGGAAAAATAGTGAAAGTCATTCTTGTAATTTTTACTTCAAAACACAGATTTTTCCAGGGCACGACATGGGATAAGTAAAACTCACTGTGCCATTCCATTCTGCTCGGTAGACCTCACCGTATGATCCTGCAGGATATACACGGTTCAGTATACAGGCACAAAATGAAACTCAATCAAAGATCATACACTATGAGCATAAATCCTTTAGATTTCATACCCAAATCAACAGACTAATGTATCTTAAAATAAGTTAAAACAGTGCAGTTAATCAAAATCACAACCTTCAATGAAGGATACAAAATATAATAATAGGACTCTTACCTATACCAATGCGTTCAGCAATCTGAAGATCCTCCCATAAAATCTCTGCTACTCCATTTAGTATGGGATCAATTTGCACATTCTGAAGCTCATTAGAATTAGACTGGCCAGGGAAGACAATTTCCATAGCTTCTTTATTTTCAGTAAAGTCAATGTGTTCAGCACTAACTGCAGCATATTCATTTGGGATTAATTCGTGCATGCTATCTTCAAGAGTTGCATTTTGTTCGCCTTGAGTGTCAAAAGACAATTTATGTCCGCCTAACTCCGCATGTCCCCCCAATCTATCAGATGGGTGTTTGCATCTGCTGTAGTGATAAATGATGTTAACAAGAGCCCACTTCCTCTCCACACTGTCTATCTATCCTTCCAGCAAGGTTTTTTTTTTTTTAATCTTTAAAATCATGAGAACTTTATGTCCTAAACTCCTAACACAAGTTCCTCTAACAACATAGTATTAAAATGTTTTAAAATTTTGGTTTTCGGGCAGTTAACATACCTGGGAACATCTTCCACAAGCAACGCTCTTCCAGTTTTTTTGTCAGCATCCAACGACACTTTGCATTCTCCACTAGTTGAAAGTACATAGTCATCTCCAACATCATACTCAAACAGGTCAGACTTGATTTCTACTAATCTGCTGCTCTGTATATTTGACTCATTAGCACTGGGAAGAAATTCTGAGCTCGTTGAAGATGATCCAACTCTAGCTCCTTGGTCAGGTTCTATACATGAACTTCTGCCAACTGCTGAAACAGTTCTTGCATCTAACCCAAAATTTTGAAGATGACCACTGGGTGCCTCAGCCGGAATGAGAGTGCCAGGAGCACCCATTAGATCAATAATATATTCACTGCATAAATTCAAGAAATTATGCTAATCATCAGGTGTTTCTATCCCTGTTTAATCAAACACCCAGAAAGTTCTCTGAAGACACTTTAAAACATATACTCAAGTAGAAAACATAATTTGATTGCAGACGGCAACTAAATATGAAGAGAATTATACAAAAAGGGCAATAATGAAAGCTTATATAATGAAGCAAGGAAGTGGACAAAACTATCCCTTCACATTTTTTTGGCATAACATTCAGACAAAATTCAAAGTAAGCGCATTAGCTTCTTCATATTTGGGTTAGAGTCTTAGAGAGAGAGAGAGAGAGAGAGAGAGAGAGAGAGAGACCCATTCATATTGATTAATAATAAATCAAAACTATGCAACCGAAAGTTAGCACCAAATATTTTCAGACGAAATTCAAAGTAAGCGAATTAGCTTCTTCATATTTGGGTTAGAGTCTTAGGAGAGAGAGGGCCCCATTCATATTGGTTAATGATAAATCAAAACTATGCAACCGAAAGTTAGCATCAAATATTTTCAGCCACCAAGACTTTGAAAATGAAGGGCAAGGGCTATTTCATGAAATGTAGCAGCACGTGAAATGTAAGTTGCAGAACTAGCAATAAGCAAGCTGTTACCTTCCATTATCCAATTTTATCAAGTTTACAGCTCCATCATCAGTCCCAGTATGATAACTCCCTTTGACTAGCTTACAAGGAAGGTTAATCCTATCAGCAAGTACCTAGAACAGCAAAAAAAATCAGAATTTTAGTTCAAAGGTAGAAACAATCCAGTGCAGTCACTAAACGGTGGAAATAGTCATTAATAATCAAGTAATCAATTCCACATATAATGCATAACATTATAATCATTTTACAATTATGCAGTAGATAGCCAGAACTACTACTTTACCCATGGAAGTCATTACATGTTTAGCTCCTCGTCACACTGAAGCGAATAAGTGCACTTTCTTCTCAGTACAGGAAGAGAGATGGATACCATTGACAATTTTATATATTACATGCAAAATACATTACTTAATTAGGAGAAAGAAAACAATTTACAACCTTAAAGAGTAAGGCCCTTTGGCGTGAATGCCCAACATCAAGGGAGCCAAGGGGAAGGATGACTGTATTGCAGCGGATTCCTAATTCATGACTTCTGGCCCTCCACCTCTGAAACATTTCTTCAACATCACTTACAGGACCTCCCATTCTTTCAACAATAAGATCAGCAATTTTTTGAACTAAAATACGTGTATTCAGGCCCTTATTTAGAGAATGGTATTCCATGGACATATGACAAACCCTCTCCTCAAGTTCCCGGAGTTCCATATCAACTGCACGATTGACTGAAACCACCTCATAACCAACCCCATTCAAAACAGAAAGACCTTCAAGATCGACCAAGGATGGCATTTTGGCTTGGAGTATCGAATTTGAATCAATTCCACAAACATCATAGAACCCATCTATAACCTTCTCATCATAATTTACAGCGTTACAGCTCTGCATTAAGAAAAATAAAGAAAGAGCAATTTCATCAATTGTTTGGTAAATAAGTAGTCCTAAAACAGATAATTTCTTGGATGTGGGGATGTGGTTAGACTGGTTTTAAAACCCTAGATCCATAATATTAACCCATCCACACACACAAAGAGAGAGAGGTAACAACTCATAAGCATAAAAGCCTTCCACATTGCTACAGATATTCAAACATAGATATAGAAATCGATGTCAATTTAGAAGTTTTATTCACTGACATGTTGGCTGGAATTTTGTGCACCAATACATATATGCAGGCAATATATGATAAGACTGATATCAAATTATCTAATAAAATGAAACACAGGTGCCAGTTTAGCAAGGAACATTCTTAGTTGCAGAGGTATGTTGATATTAAAATTATTCCAGCTAAATGAAATGCAGGTGCAAGTTTTGCAGGTAACATGAATCCTGCCTTCTCGGCTGCAGATAATATTGTATCAACTCTACCGCTAAGATGTGAAAGAAGCCTGTGTGCAGTTATTTCAGAATCATGACACTTAATGTGCTCAGCCGCTTCTACACAACACGCGTATTTAGAATTTTAAAGTAAGAAAAAAAGGAAGCGGCGCCGCAAAGTTGTGGAGGTACATCGTAAAAGACATTTTATACACAAGGTGCGTGGTGGCCTAATCTCCACTATCTATGTTTTAAGGACATTCATTGTCATGTACGCCAAGATAAGATGCAACACACTTCCTCTTTTCCCCACCGCTTGCTGGGTATTCCGCTTAACCTCATAAAATAATTTGAGCAGCAATTAATCTACTCAGAAAAAATACTGCCTTAAACATTAGTATTTCCCAAAATTTTAAGCAGCATACCATCCAAAGGACCAAAACTCCGCACATAACTTAAATATAAACAGAAGGCAGAAGGAAAATGATTACTACACATCCAATTAACCTATTAAAGATATTTAAAGTAAGAAAAAAAAGGAAGCGGCGCCGCAACAACGTTGGGCAGAGCCACATCGTAAAAGACATTTTATACACAAGGTTTGTGGTGGCCTAATCTCCACTATGTGTGTTTTTACAAGGACATTCATTGTCATGTACGCTAAGATCAGATGCAATGCACTTTCTCTTTTCTCCACCGCTTGCCAGGTATTCCGCTTAACATGAATCGTTTCCCAAACCTCATACAGCAATTAATCTACTCAGAAAAAAAAAATAACTGCCTTAAACGCCATTTCCCCCAAAATTTTAAGCAGCATACAATCCAAAGGACCAAAATAAAATCTCTGCACATAATTCACATATAACCACAAGGAAAATGATTACTACACATGCAATTAGCCTATAAATGGTAGCAGGTAATTATATCAAAACTTAAAAATACAAAATAGGCAAAACAATAGTAATGATTACAAGAGTATTTTTACCCAATATCGCAGCGACAAAAATTCCGCTAGGCTTTGAGAAGGCGAACGGCCAAGGCTAATCTGCTTAACAGCGTTGATTTGAGCTGTTTCCGAGTCAACGCGAGTTTGACCAGGATCCGAAACGCTAATTGCCAACGCCAATTGCATTTGAAACTCTTCCTCCAGAAAATTAAAATTGGCACTCGAGCTCTCGTTCCCCGGCGACGCAGTTTGGGGCAACTCGGTGGACGGCGACGGAGAAGGAGACGGCGACGACGATGAGGTCGATGGCTGAGGCGGAGCCGGAGCCGTTTGAGTTGATGCGTCCAGTACGGGAGGCGTTTGCCGCCCCTGATTGTTGTGATCGCCGATGTGAAGCTTCCGCAGCAGGTGTTTCATCTTCGACATGATTGTAGAGTCTCATGTATCAGAAAAATTATCCGAAAACCGTGAGGAATTTAGAATTTTTGTTCAATCGATCCGATTGCGGAATCGGAAGGGTTTAGGGGCGTGTGATTTGGGGAATTTGGAATTCATGCGGTGGGTGGATGAACGCGGCGCACTAGAGAGAGAGGAGAGAAGAGTGAGAGTAATGAGTCTTCATTGCCAAGCTATGAATGAATGATGTATCAATCAAAATGTGATTTATCAGTGGTGGAATAAACAATAAACAAATAAACTACTGCCCGCTTCCCTCCAACTATGCGCTACAGTTTTGTCCTCTCTCTCACCTCTTCAAGTGTGTTATGTTTTCTTGTGAAAATCAAACATATAAATATTTCACTACTAAATTATCCTTATATTTATTTCATTTTGCATTATTTTTTAAGTATCATTATTGTGTATATAAGAAGATCTAGTAGTACTATTTAAAAATTATACTACATTTTTAAAAAAAAAATTATGTGTATAACAGTGACACTTGAAAAAGAGAGTTCACGTGAACCTGAGTTCATATAAGTTTTTTTCAAACTTTTTTCAACCACATAAAATGAAAGAAAATAGAGAAATATTTGGATTTGACTTGCGGAATGGCAGAGAAAGTCATTGTAACTCCCAACATTTACACGTAGCGCAAAGAAGAACACGTTCAAGAAAAAGGTGAAGACACGTATGGCGAATCTTTCATAGTCATAACTCACGATTTTTACAAGTAGAGCAAAGAACACGCTAAGAAAAAATGTGAAGACACGTATCAAATTTTTAACCTACACCGAAAAATAAATTGATCCTATAAAGCGTAAGATATAAGACGTAAACGCAAATTATGTATGACGACTTGACGAGTTTGTTTAATAATCTATTTTTCAATCGAATCGAAATAATTGAACTTTGCCCTTATATGGGCAAACCAAATAACCTTACATTTTTTTATTTTATTTTTACTTATCTTCAAAAGCTGCTCCTAACGATTTATTTAGGGTGTGTTTTGAAATTCTACAAACTGCTTCTAGAATCACTTAGTGGTGTTTGCAAACAAAACTATGTGCTTAAAAGCACTTTTTTTTTTAAATAGAATCACTTTTGAAGTGTTTGTAAACACAAGTAAGTGATTAAATTAATTACTTAAAAACATTTTTGGTCAAGCACCCCTCCCCATGCTTCTAACAACTTCTAAATGTTTCTAATCATTACACTCACTAATTTTACAATTTTGCCCTCACAATTTAAACAATATTTTATTTTTACCCATTATTTATTCAAATGTAATAAGGGTGTTTTTTGTAAAATTATAAAAAATTGATTTATATGACATACACCACAACATTTAAAAAATTGATTAGAAGTGCTTATTTTTAAAACACCATCTACTTTCAATTTTACTACAAAAATCAATTTTAATAATTTTGAATCAACTACTATTGTTTGCAAACACACCCTTATTTTTCAAAAGCTGTGAAATTGAGCTTTATAGAATCACTTATTTTTCAAAAGCTGTGACATGAAACTTTGAAAATAAGTGATTCTACAAACGGTTTGTAAAGTTTCAAAACACCATCCTAGAATAAGTCATTCTAAACGATGTTAATACCTTTGACCTCAAGGTTTTCCGGCTTTATCAAGTCTATGGTATTATTTCCCATTTAATATATAATTATTACTTACCTAAATGTAACCAACTTGAATTTTATTGACTATTTTAAATTGAATTATTATTTTGATTATTTTAAACCCAAAAACGCATAAGATTCACAAAGATAGAAGGCTGCATTCAACTAAATTGATAGTACGACGAATAAGTCTAATTGAGACAATACGATAAAATGAAAACATTCAACTATAAGCTAAAATGAAATTATCAAAAAAAGCTTCAAACAATCTCATTGCTTCTCCAACATCCATTCGGATCTTTCCCGGAATCACCATTCTTCGATATGCAACGAACGCACCATTCCATGCCTACGCCGCTCATCAAAGAACGCAGCATCAACGTTGAGTTTCATGAATGTACATCGTTAAGGTAGGAAGAATGTACGAACAACATCAACGTTGATTTAGATAAAAAGCTCGAAAAGAAACCCGTTCATCAGCACTGATGAAACTGATACTAAATTGTGAAATTCAGGACAGGAAATTTAATTTACAGTTGCAATCAGCAACAATTTGTTACTACTGATTTGGTTCAATGGGATAAGAAGGAAGAATGTATGAACAAGTACATGAACCTTAATTTCCACATTTGTGAAGGAAGAATCGTTTTTCATAGCCTTAACCCGATGCTGCTTTAGCTGTTTCCTCAGCCATCTGTGATACCGAAGGGAGAGTGCAGGTAAGGTTGCGATCACCATACACGTTGTCAACACGTCCTGAGATAAAAACGAGAAACAAGATCGTTATCAAGAAATCAGTCCGTTGAATGTAAATAGAAACGTGCATTCAAGAATGTGCCTAATATAAGGTAAAGTCTAGTATGCACTCGAGTGCATGTTGTGCACACTAGTCCATGTTGCACTTTTCAGTTTACTGACTTACATTTTTTTGGTAAATGGTGTTGCACTTTTCAATTATTACTAAAAATATTATTATACAGTTTAGTAATTGAAAAGTGCAACACCATTTACCAAAAAGTGTAAGTCAGTAAACTTAATATTATTATACAGTTTAACAATTCAAAAGTGCAACATCATTTACCAAAAAGTGTAAGTCAGTAAACTGAAAAGTGCAACATGGACTAGGGTGCACAACATGCACTCGAGTCCATAGCAGACCAACCCTATAAGGTAAAGATTTCGTCAGTTCACCTGTGGATGGCCAGAACTTGGCAGTCTTGAGCCATGCAGCAGGGTAAGCCGCGTATTCCCGAGAATACGGTTTTGTCCACGCATCAGCCATGAGTACTGATGGTGGATGAGGCGCCCCCTGAAACCACATAGAAGCCGAAAAAATGAATATACAGAAGTTGAGTCTCTCTCTCTCTCTCTTCCTACATAATCATAGTTCTCATACCTTGAGCACGTTGTTGTGAATGTCGGCTTTTCCTTTTTCGATTTGTGAGATTTCTCCTCTAATAGAGATAAGAGCATCACAAAACCGGTCAAGTTCTGCCTGCAAACACGATGAAGCAAAACAGACATGATCAGCATTCATATACTTTATACGACGATGCATAATGTTTTCAATAGCCGTACCTTGCTTTCACTTTCCGTTGGTTCAATCATGAGCGTACCAGGAACTGGCCACGACATTGTTGGTCCATGAAACCCGTAGTCCATTAGACGTTTGGCTACATCTTCAGGCTCGATTCCAGCAGTATTCTACAGCAACCACACTTTTCTAAAATCTGGAAATTAAATTAATCGAATGTGTAGATCAATGAACTTAACCAAGAATCACCTTAAAACCTCTCAAATCCACGATGAACTCGTGGGCGACTGTCCCATTGACTCCACGGAATAGAATCGGGAAGTGTTCCTGTTCGTTTAAAGATAACAACTAAGAATGATATATTTCTTTGAGAAAATGTTATGTAATTAGATAAAAGAAATGACCTCAAGACGCTTGGCCATGTAATTTGCATTCAAGATAGCTATCTTTGATGCCTCAGTTAAACCCTTTGATCCCATCATGCAAATGTAAGTGTACGATATTGGCAGAATGAGGGCCGAGCCCCAAGGAGCAGCAGAGATTGTACCGAGTGGCTGAGACTGGTCGGGGGCTGGTATACCTCCAGTGGGTACCTATAAACGATTCAAGTTACTAAGACGGGACAGAATATCAACGGTGGTTGACAGGCAGTCGGGTTCTACTTACCACGGGATGTGATGGTAAAAACGGCGCTAGGTGTTTCTTCACGCCAATCGGCCCCATACCAGGTCCACCCCCACCATGAGGAATGCAGAATGTTTTATGGAGATTGAGATGGCAAACATCAGCACCGATAAAACCTGGGCTCGTTAGACCAACCTGCATTTCAAAAATCGGATTTATCCATCTATTTTGTCGATAGAGTGAGGCTATTCGCACCCCAATTTAGTTAAACTTGTTCAAACACCTACCCAAAAATGTCAAAAATAGTTCACAAATGATTCTATATCCTGAAAAAATGTCCTTAGGCTTTATAAAGTTGTATTTTTCATTTTAAAGCTTGTTTTTCTTCTAATTTTTTATCTTCAAAATGGTATTAGAGCATAAGTTTGAGATTAAAAACCGGAATTAAAATGAAAAACAGATTTATTGTACCTGAGCATTCATGTTAGCTCCATCCATGTAAACTTGGCCACCATTATCATGAATTATTTTGCATATTTCATCGATTCCTTCCTCGTATACTCCATGAGTTGATGGGTATGTGACCTGGATTAGGGTCGAAATTGTTTTAAAAACGAACAACAAATTAAGAGAACTGTGATCATAGTATCCATCCATACCATAAGAGCAGACAAGTTATCCTTATGATCTTCTGCAGCCTTCCTTAATTCTGCGACATTGATGTTACCTTTGGAATCTGTTCCAACTGCAACGATCTTCATTCCACACATGGCTGCACTTGCAGGGTTCGTTCCATGAGCAGAGACGGGAATGATGCACACATTGCGGTGGTGGTCTCCTCTTGACTACATTAGAAAAATAAACGGTAAATCTATCCAGCCATTCATACTATCATTATACATTTAAGGGTAAATAACTTTTCTAGTCCCGTTGTTAAAACTATTTCCAAATTGTGAGAATCAACAGGATTAAAATCAAAATACGGGTAATGAACTTACAGGGCTAAAAAAACTATTTTCCCAACATTTAATATCCTAAAAATTTCATACTCTATACCAAGTGATATGCACGTATAACCATCAGCCCTGCGTACTCTCCAGCAGCACCAGCATTTGGTTGCAACGAGAAGGAATCGAAGCCAGTAATGGTACACAGCATTTCACCGAGGTTCTTGAACATTTCCTGCACGAAGAATATCACAGTTCAATTCTTTAATTCATATAAGGGTAGCCTAGATACTTGTATTATAGAAAATTCAGATGTTTTTCTTGAACCTGGAAACCGGCGGTTTGTTCAGTGGGAGCAAATGGATGAAGGTTGGCAAAAGCGGGCCATGTAACCGGCATCATTTCAGTTGTGGCATTTAATTTCATCGTACAAGATCCTAACGGAATCATGCTGTGGCACAATGAGAGATCCTTCGACTGAAGCCTGTGAATGTATCTAAGAAGCTCGTGCTCTGTGTGGTGCCTACATAACCCGAATTACAGTTATATCTCTCATTAAAGACTGTAAATAAAGACAAAAACTTGTATACCATGCAACTCATATGCATTTTTAACAGAGTTGTTACTCATAAATCAAAAAATATCAACTTATAAATGCTCTTACGAGTTGAATATCGAGTGAGTCAGAAACGGGCTCTTGCGTACAAGACTTGAAGGAATCAAATTCTCAACCTCTGGTGCAAGAGAGACTGCAGTGAATGCCACCTGATAAACATTAAATCCGCGTTATAAACATCCAAGTCACAAATACGTTATCTAAGAGATTCCTGTACATACCGGCTTGCCACCTGCAAAGACTTCAAACAGCTTGTCGACATCTTCCAACGTGGTTGTTTCATCGAAAGAAACAGTTATCTAAGAGGCAAATGGTAAAATTATTTCCAAATCATCGATATATTTGATCAAGGTGCGAGTAAAATCATGCTTACGGTATCCTTGTCCACAACTCGCAAATTTATTCCATTGCTGTAAGCAACATCAGCAATGGCCTTTGCGTCCCCGCACTTGACCTTCACAGTGTCGAAAAATGGAAGATTCTGGACTTGTACGGTTCCAAGCTTTTTCAGTCCTGCAGCCAACGTCCCAGCTAAACCATGAACCCTTTCCGCAATGGTTTTTAGCCCCTCGGGCCCATGATAAACCGCGTACATTGCAGCCATGTTAGCAAGCAATGCCTACATGTTCCCAAAACACATCAACTAGGTAAGCACAATTGAAACACAATTGGAAAATACAGATTTAATTTTTGCTCAAATATACCTGAGCTGTGCAAATGTTGCTAGTAGCCTTGTCTCGACGAATATGTTGCTCCCTAGTCTGCAACGCCATACGAAGAGCAGGCTTCCCCGATGAATCCACACTAACACCAATAATTCGTCCAGGCATCATACGTTTATACTCTTGCGAAGTAGCCAAAAACGCAGCGTGAGGGCCCCCGTAACCCATGGGTACACCAAACCTCTGAGCTGAGCCAACGACGATATCAGCCCCCAATTCCCCGGGAGGTTTCAACATTGTCAACGCCAACAAATCCGTCGCCATAACAACCTTAACCCCACTACCATGAGCACTCTTAACAAACTCCCCAAAGTCCACAATTTCGCCCTCAGTCCCCGGATACTGAACCAACACCCCACAAACATCTCCCGACTCGTAATCAATCGACTTAACATCAGCAACGACAACTTTAAGGTCAAAACCATCGGCCCTAGTCTTGCAAACATCAATAGTCTGAGGATGACAATTGCTTGCAATCACAAATGTCTTCCTCTTCCCTTTCAAAATGTTGTTACACATAGCCATGGCCTCGGCTGCAGCCGTGCCTTCGTCGAGCAACGAAGCGTTCGACATAGGCAAGGCTGTGAGATCCGTGATCATAGTTTGGTAATTCAACAGGGATTCAAGCCTCCCCTGTGAGATCTCAGCTTGGTAAGGGGTATATTGGGTATACCAGCCGGGATTCTCCATTATATTTCTCAAAATCACAGGGGGGACGTAGGTATTGTAGTATCCCATTCCAATATACGATTTGAAAACTTTATTCTTAGAAGCTAAATATTGCATATGTTTAAGCATTTGCGCCTCTGTCAAACCCTCATCGAAAATTGGTAACGCCATTTTGTTAATTCGGATGGATTTAGGGACAGTAGCGTCAATTAGTGAATCGAGAGTATTGAAACCTACGATTTCCGCCATTTTCGACTGCTCCGCCGCCGTGGCGGAGTTGTGGCGGCGGGGGAAAGTGTCGCTAGGTTTCAGGGCATCGACGGAGATGGATCGGGAACCAATAAATTGAGCTAAATTTCGTGAATGGAAATTCTTCGCAACGGAAAATGAAGAAACGTACCTTGAAGATCTGTATAATGGCTGCTGTTTCGAATCGGAAACGAGACGTTTGAGAATCGCCGGTTTGGCTAATTTTCGAATTCGCTCCATTTTTATTTTTTTTTGTTGTGGAAATGCAAATCTGGTGGGGAAATGGAGTGTGATTTTTTTGCAGTTTTGTATGATTAATTATGGTAATGGGGTGGTGAGGTCACACTGTTTTTACACGCACACACATATATGTATCTATATGATCATGATTGATTATTGTTGCCAGTTCATTTGGATTCTTGAAAATTTTGTGGTATTAATAAGGAAATTTATTAAACTTTCGAGATCGGTGGTGGGTGGGATGAGTGCAGAACATCAACTTTGAGGAAAATGACGTGGATTTGTTCACGTGCAAATATATGGGAAGCTCTGCAAGAACCGGGTTTCTTGTCCTTTTTTTTTTTAAATAACTAAAAATATGTGTAAAAAAAAAAAGAAAATTTTATTTTGTACTCTCTCCATTTTCGTTATTATTTGCACTTTTTTTTTTAACAGAAACGTCCAAGATTATTTGCACATTTTTTCATAAAATTAATACTTTCACAATATTATTTTTATTACACATTCAATTTTTCTTTATCCAAATGCACATATTTTAATACAATCAATTACCCTTTTTTTCTTTTAATAACTCATTATATCTCTCAAACTTTTTTTCACCACGTGTATTCTCTCCTACTTTCATTTCTCATACTAATTGCTCAATTAATTAACAATAATAAAATAATACTTCCTCCATTCATGAAATGAAATGTAGTCTCATTTGACTCATATTCTTTGTTCACCAAATTTAATCTCATACACTTTATGGAACTATAACCAATCAACCATCACTTAGGGGATGTTTGTTTTGGGATTATGTAGGATGGGAGAAATCCTGGATGTGGAAATTCTGATGAATAGTAACTGTGTTTGTTTGTTTTGGGATTTTGAGTAGGATGAGATGTAATTTTATGTCAAATCAAATTGTGTAAGAGTAGTGGGATGTGATGTAATAGTATAATTATGTCAAATCAAATTGTGTAAGAGTAGTTGGATGTGATGTAATAGTAGGATGTATAGTAGACACGCGCAAAACCGAACCGTCAAACCGGCCAACCGGCCAAACCGCCGGTTTTTAACCGCCGGTTTGACAAACCGCCGGTTACGGTTTGAAAACCGAACCGTAACCGAAAAATGGCGGTTCGGTTACGGTTCGTCATTTTGACAAACCGCAAACCGCCGGTTTGGCCGGTTTTAGCGGTTAACCGCCGGTTTTTATTAAAAAAAAAAAAAAAAATATTTTTTTTAATACACAATTCTTCTATTTTTAATGTATAAATTTAAGTTATATACTTTTTATTCAATTCTAGTAATGTATTTTCTAAAAAATGAGTTAAAACGAATAAAATACGAACGAAAACGGAGTGAAAACGAGTGAAAACGAGCGAAAACGGAGATAATATTTAAAAAAAAAAAAAAAAAAATGAACAAACCGCCAAACCGGCGGTTTTCAAACCGAACCGCCGGTTTGAAAACCGTAACCGTAACCGGCGGTTCGCGGTTCGGTTACGGTTACCGAAAAACCAAAACCGTAACCGCCGGTTTCTAACCGAAACCGGCGGTTTGGAACCGTTGCACATGCCTAATGTATAGGGGTGGATGTAGTTGGATGGGGAAATCCGGATGTGAAATCCCGAAGTAGAACAAGGACACACGTCCGGACGGGTGAGTCCCAAAACAAACATGTCCTTAATTACTCAATTTGTCATCAACTTTATTCACAGTGGACCCACAATACCCTATAATACTCTTACTTTATCTATTTTATCTATTTTTTTCTTAAAATTTGTGTCCACCCCCATGGGACTACATTTGATGGATGGAGGAAGTATAACATTACATTTGATTTAACGTGGAATTCTTCATCCACTCATTTTTTTAATATATATCCAAACACAATTCTTATTCACGAATTATCCAAATTCACATTTTTTCATCTATATCTTCATTCAATCCACCAGCATCTCAAACTAAACAGACACTGATTTCAACGATCCATATCCAAAACCTATACACATTTTCAAGTTAGTAAAGAAGAACATGAAACGTCTTACCAGTTTCACTTCCCAAATATAAAATTTATAAGGGCGTGTTTATTTTGTGACTTACACAAGTGAACTTGGAACTTTACTGTACATAAGTTACAAATTTAAAATCCCAAACTAAATCTTCACCTAAAATAACATATAAGCCCATTATTACTTTTCTCAACCAAGTTTGTTTTATAAACTTTAAACTAGTTCATTTATCAATTAATTTAACAAAAAATAAAATCACACCTCTTATCAAAACCTCAAAACAAACCCATAACTTTTATTATTCAACAAGAATTTAAAATCTCAAAAATTTAAAATCGTAATTTACCTAAATCACGAAATGAACATACCCTAATACATTTCTTTTCAAATATTAGTACTAAGATCAAGATTCAGATTTCAGAATCCAATTATTGGTATTTTTTTAATTTAACTTTTTCTAAATTTGGTTGGTGGGCTCGTTAAAAAAAAATGGTTGGTGGGTTTGGTAGGCCAGGTGCTGACGAATCAGTATAGGGGTTGGTGAATCTTGCACTAAATCAACCGTTGATGCTGACAGAATGTGATGCTATCTGCATCGTCCGATCAAAGACAATTTCCAACACAATTTATAATGTAAAAGAGAGTAACAACAAAAATATGTTTATACCACTCTCAAAAAAAAAAAAAAAAAATGTTTATACCTTTTGGACACTGATTTTAAGATAAAGTAGATAAAGTAACGGTATTGTAAAGTTGTTGTGAATCAAAAAAAAAAAAAAAAAAATCATTGTTACCATAAAAGAAAATGAACATACTTTTGATTGACATTTTGATTGACATACAAATAAGAAAAATAAACATACTTTTAGTGGACGGAGTAAGTAAAAACAATTCTTTCACGACAAAAATACAACATTTTCAGAGGAGAAATTCTCAGAACAAAATGGCCATACGAATCACAGACCATCAGTTCATCATTTAACATAATAACAAAAGAAGATGATATATCTAAACACAAAATAATTAAAAAAAAACAACCTCTATTTTGCTTGATTAATGTATCAGGCCCAGATTGCTAGTAAAGACATCAAAGTAGCTCCTAAGAAGAGAAGCAAATACGAGACCGCTTGTAGCCTCGTGTTGCAGCTCATTCTCTTACTCAAGAAATCCGCCGCGATTAAATCCACCAGAGCCATGTACACCAAAATCCCAGCAGAGATCGAGTCCAGGATGCCTTCGACTATAAGAGCTCTCGGACTATTAGCATTGTAAATCGCAGAAATACCAATCCCAATGCCTATCCCGATTGGGGTTGTTACAGCGAAAAAGCAAGCCATTAGGGTTGACTGCAAGCTCTGAAACCTGGCCTGTGAAATGCACCCTCCAAGAGCAAAACCTTCGAAGAACTGATGGAATGATAATGCTCCAATCAGAGGCCTAATCGTACATGGGCTGTTAGAAACTCCAAGCGACAGTCCTATGATCACAGAGTGTGAAACTATCCCGAGTTCAAGAACCTGGTGCAGGAATAGGAATCAGCCAAGAAAAAGTGCAAATTGATCAACTAAACGATAAAATAGACCACTCAAGAACTCCATATAAGTTTCAGAAAAAAATGACATCAACCAATTACGATTTTCCCTGTGCAGTTGTGACTTCCCACAAGATTACCATCATTTATAGGTGATTCCATTAGTTTTGGGGCAAGAACGATATGACAGAATCCAGAAAATCGAGCACCATCAACTATAAAAAGTAGTTTGAATAACTTTTATATTTTTATAAGTTTTAGACTACCATGAACATAACAAAAGATTCATAGTAACTGAATTGGTACGTGGGAGAGGGCGATAGATCTAAAGACACAGACACATACAGTCTAATTGATTTGCTAGATTTGTAATGATGGTGGTTAAAATTATGACTGAATTTAGTCAAAATATATAAATTTCCAATCATTCCAAGAAAATTAGACAAATTAAGCTCCTACTTATGAATTTTCAGTTCTTGAAATGTACTTGCAGTTATTAAGAATTAGAAAAGATGTGGCATCAAATACATGAAGCATTATCCAAAGGCAAAAGCATGCAGTTAATAAAGGAAAATGCAATATAGATGAACATGCCTGTGAAACAACAATGTGCCTGACACTAAATTCCTCGTCCCCACCGTTACTTCCAAACGAGTGTGAATGTGAGTGACCATGTGAATCCTCCTGGAAATTCCCTAAACATGCCCCCTGTTCTTGCGAGTGACTGTGACTATGATGTGCTGCGTGCGCATGCATCCCGACAATATGCATAGCCCCTCCTTCCTCTTCTCCAAATACCTTCCCATCCCTCGTTTCCACTGGAACTATCCCCGTTTCAGACACTAAGTCCGATGAATCAACCTTAACAACACTTTGGCTCTGCTGCCCTTGTTTCCTCTCATAGTACTGTGTACCGACAAAATCAGCCAGCAATGTGCCTAATGCGGCCATCATTGCAATGTACCCCGAAAACGGGAATTTTGACCATGGACTTTCTGGAAGACAAGGGTTAGTTAATGCTTCTGTTGCATCTGGTAACATGTGGACGAAGCCAGTGGCAAGGATGACGCCACCAGCAAAGGCTTTAGCGCCAACAAAGATGTTAGAATCTGTGCGCAGGAATCGCCGCTTCTTTCCTACTAAAGGAATGGCCACACCACAAACTCCCGCAATTAGGATTGCAGCAATTGCAATCAATTTAAGGATGAGAGCGTACGAGTCATCTCTGCACCCATCAGCATCTTCACCATGGGTTCCACATGAATCATTAGACATGGATTCAGATATACTCTGCGTAAAGGAGCCTTTATGACCACCAAAATAACGATATTCAGAGTTAGAGCCATAGCAATTTTCCAACTATTTGCAGGTTAATGCAAGAACTACTGGCAATACTAGTACAAATTGCAAACATTCAAAACAGATCATCTGAAATCAACAGTAATTTAGAAGGGCACTGGCAAAATATCCTCCCTAGATAGGAGAGCCCATAAAAACTAGATCCGGTCCCACGAAAGTTAGCATACTTTCATTTTTCGTTTGTCACACAAAAGTTTGCGTACCCAAAATTGTAAATAATCTTGACCCTCACAATACACATATATCTACATTACTTTTGAGTCCACCATACAATCTATTCAACTAATTTCATTGTTTTATACATACAAGTTTACAAAATTATTGATAAAACACTCTAATCATTACACTTTCTTCTTAAACTCCATGTCAAATAATCCCCTAAAAAACACTCCTTAAAACAAAAATCAATACACACAGCTTTTAACCCGGTAAGAGAACTTCATAGTAACAAGAAAGCAGAGAAAGTCACTGACCAAAAGTACATAGCAGCAGAACAGAATTAAATCACAAATTTTCTCCCTAAGTCCATCAATTATGCATGTAAAAAACATCAGATTCTATTCCATTATCAAGCGAAGCAAATGAAGAACCCCAAAATTAAAATTCAGTGTTTCACAAATATAAAGCAAACAACCAGAAGGACAATTGAAATTACCCAAATAAATCCGAATTCTCTCTCCAAATTTCCCAGTCCAAACAACCGGCAACAGATCCTGCACCACAATTTAAAAAATTCACATCAAGGGCAAATCGAATCACAGTACTTAAAATAACTATCATAAAAGAAAAGAAAAACGACACTCTCGATTATAACGGAGAAAGCGAACCTCAATAAATGACATGGATTGATAAATTTATCCTGATTTGGAGCTAATTAATTCAATCACGAATTTCTATACACAGGGATTCGTGTTTGGCTCGTATTTATATAAAAATACTAGAATTAAACAAAGGGGTTGAAGGATTCAAAATTCGCGTCACGAGACGGTGGGATTCGTCAAAAGGGTATGAATGAAGGTATACATATAGGATTATAGATACAAAATGGTAGGGAGAAAATGTCGACATTCTTGGGAGGGAGGAGGGAAGAAGCATGAGATTTGTGTTTGTTTGAAACGAATGTGTCGACACCATTGAGTAATATTTAATTTACTTCATTTTATTTTTATTTATTTTTTCTTGCAGCCTTTTTTTTTATTTTTTATCTTTATCATCATGTCAACACTCTTGGAATTATTTTTAGATTTGAAATATTCTTTTTGTTTATGGGTACAACTAGTTTGTTTTTATGAAAGTCTTCGTGTTTTTATAAGATTTTACTTTTGGGATATATTAATTTATTGATAGTCTTAACTCTTAAATACTAACTCAACTTTGCATTTATTCAATGAATATAAATTATCGGTTTGATTCCATTATTACACTTTTAGTTTTCGTCTTCTACTTTGTTAAATCTTTAATACATGTATAGTCAAAGAGTCTAACAAATAAAATATTGACCAGTCAACGAAAAATAATTAAAATCATCGTCATCATAAAGGCGACGACTAACCAATAAGCGAAGAACGAAAAAGCCCACAACGACCAGTCAACAAGTCAAAAGGAAAGTCTACATGTTCGCGATAAAATTTGAAGATATGTTATCGGCGAGCACGAGTTATGCTCGCCTAGTGAAGAGAATATCACTTGAGAAATGGAGAATCGTGCAAGATAAGTTGATCGCCCGACACCAACTCAAGACTAACAGAGACCAAGAGGTCATCAAGGAAACAACCTCATCGACGATCATCCCACGAAACTTGTACATGGAAGACTGAAGAAATAATTCTCATCCCATTGGTCGGGACGAGTAATTATGAAGATAAAGCGATGGGGTCTGTTTGAAACGCATTTAATATATGTAATTATAACATTTAAGACATGTGAAGTGTAAAAAAACTATAATTAATGTCATGTTGCCAACGATTAATAGTATGCAAGTGTACTATAAAAGCCAATTAGGGGTACGTACAATCAATACATAATCTCATATACTCATCAATTAATCGGTTATTAAACCTTATTCCAGTCAACATATCATAATCGGTTACAATAGTTCACTCGTCCCCAATATTACATAACGTTGATTATTTTTTAATATGACACATGTCAATCATCCATATAATGGAATAAGATATGAAACATCAAAATTGAAACATGTGATTTCATTCCATAAACTATACTGTATTTACCTTAAAAAAATATACCCTCTCAGTCTCAAACTAGCTTTCACAATTGTCTTGACCCAAAAACTAATATATATAAGTTGATATAATTTTAATTTTATTAACGTGATAAAGTAAAGTTATTGTGTAATAAAACATAATGATATGTAAAAAGTGGGCATTTTGTAGTTAAGAGTTGAGAAACTTTATTTTTGTAATGTGAAAACTTATTAGAGAATATCATACAAAAACTATTGTGAAACATATTAAAAGTAAAATTGAGAAGATTGATTTGAGAAAATTGTGAAAATAGTATTTATAGTTGGGGTATTAATGTAAAAAAGTTAGAAAATGAAAAATGTAGAAAGAGAGGTAAATTAGAAAAAAAGGTAGGAAAGATAATTACCAAATTGATAACTTAAAGGAGTAGTGTAGTAAATATATATTTTGTAATACAGTGCAAATATAAGAAACTCAAAATTAAACTCCTTGTCAATATTTTTGAACTATTACTACAAACAAGCAAGTGTACAATTTGTATTAAGATAATGTTTCAATACGTGCAAGAGCATACTCCATGGTTGAATTCATTAATTTAATTAACTAGAGGCTCATTCCATGCCTTATTTAAAATAAAAATTATAAATGAAAGCAATTTTATTTTATTTAAATGAAGTAGAAAGTAGCATAATCATTATAATAGACTGTTTACATTATTCATAAGAAAAACTCAACTTAATATATAAACTGAGAAATATATATTGTAAAACATTATAATAGACTGTTTACATTATTCATAAGAAAAACTCAACTTAATATATATACTGAGAAATATATATTGTAAAATGAATATGAGGAAGATATATGAAAAAGAAGAATAAGAAATGAAATAATTGTTTATATGAAAAACTGTAAAAAAATTACTGTTGGAATTAATGGGAATTAATTGGGTTTTGACACTCTGATCTAATTTAATTAATTAGACGGACTAAACGTTAATTAAGAAATAATTGAACGTGACATAGTCGATCTACTCGCGAAGTAGATGAACGTGGTATATTTAATATCTCAAAACCGAGTTAAGGTGAGTGAGAAATTAATTGTTGAACTTGGTCTTCAAGATTTAGTCTTCAAGACTTATCCACGTGCGAGATATTATCTCAACCGCTGCGATATTTTCGCGATATATTCCCACGATTTTCTCAACAACCTCCTAGGGTTTCTTGTGCCTATAAATACAGACTCTTCCCTCATTCCAAACTTACGCTGAAATTCGCCCCTCTACCTTTCTCTCTCCTCTCGTCCCTACGCAGTGTATTGAGCTACCGAAAGCCTTACACTGTTCTTTCTTGTGCCGGATTTATTTCCGAGAGTGTTCAGTTCGTACTACGTACGTTCGTCGATACTTCTTATACAGTGGTGCTACTGTGTATTAAGTGAAAGTCGTTTTACCTTTGGGAACGGAACGTCGTAACAGTCGAGCACTATCCTGGGCGTATTCTGTTCTGCGGGAAAAGGGTTTCCCTTGACTCGACTTTTTGTGGAATTTACTTGTTATTCTGATATTTTTGATATTGCAGTTTACACGGCGTAGACCAGTTTCCAACAATCGCAGAACAGAATGTATATTAATTAATTTAATTTATTGGATAATGAATTAATTAATTAAAGCTTTGGATCATAACTGCAAATATTGAAATTTAATCGTTAATTAATTATTTGACTTAATTAATTATTGCAATATTAAAAGAGAGAGAAAACAGATTTAATTGGTGGATTAATTCTTGTTGAGAGGGAGAGAAAACAGATTAAATTGGAATTGGTTCTGATTTTGTGAATTATGATTATGAAAATACGTTCTATCCATAGTTTCTCGCGGGATGAGATTTGGTGATTGAAAACAATTTGTTAACTACTGGATCAATTCATCAATTTATTTATTTTACGGATAATTAATTAATGTTTTTCGAAACTACTGCATATTTCGAAATTTAATCCGGTTCGCTCCGACCATGATCTGAATTCATGCGGTCTCTTAAGAATTGATTTCTGGTTATTACATTAATTAATTTATTTATTTTGGATAACTAATTAATTATTTTTGGATAATTTACTCCATATGAAAGTCTCCATCCATTGAGTTTTGAGCTGCAGGCTTTGAGAACATGAGAAATCCGGTGATTCTGAGACAACAAGAATGAAAACAGAATTGATTTCTGTTAATTAATTACAAACAACCATGGATTTGAGAGATCCGATGATTCTGAGACAACAAGAATTCTGAGAGCAGGCAACCATGGATTTGAAAGATTTCTATTAATTAATTACAAACAACCATGGATTTGAGAGATCCGGTGATTCTGAGAGCAGGCAACCATGGATTTGAGAGATCCGGTGATTACAAAAGATATATTAACTAATTAATTCATTTATTTTTAGATAATTAATTAATTAATTAAGTTTTGAATAATTATTGCAGGTATTTACTCCTAATAAAAGGAAAAACCGCCTTCTGCAATTTTACTCCAATTTAGAGAGTTGGTCTAAACCTCCCGATTAAATTCTGAGAGTTGGTCTAAACCTCATATTCTGGGAGTTGATTTAAGACTTCAGATTAAAATTCTGGAAGTTGGTTTAAGACTCCAGATTAAATCCTGAGAGTTGGTCCAGATGTTCTGGGAGGTGGTGCAGGCGCTTACTCATGGATTTGGCAAATCCATTGAGCTGCTTACTCATGGATTTGGCAAATCCATTGAGCTGCGGGGCGTGCCTGGAAATCCAATTAAATTAAATTGGAATTGCACGTCAATTAATCTATAGGATTAAATTAGAGGACGTGCTGATAAATTGATTAATAACCGTAATTAATCAAAGAGGATTAAATTAGATTTAATTAAATCAATTAATCGAGAGGATTAAATTGATTAATTACATCAGTTAATCAGGAGTATCAAAGTGTATTTGATATGGAGCATGGCTTCGTTGGAGCATGTAGGAGCATGGCTTCGTTGGAGCTTGGCTTCGTTGATATAGAGTCGTAGGAGCATGGCTTCTGGACAACATCTTCGGCTTAGGCTGAATTGATGTATTCTGAGAATAGAATTGACTTTGTCAATTAATTACCGAATAAAATAAATTAAGAATTAATTAAATTTTGGATAATTACTGAAGAATATCCAAATTTAATTATTAATTATCTCTGGGAATTAAATATTTGTGCTCGAGAGCATAAATTTGTTTTGAATTTAGTTCAAAAGATTTTGACTAGTATAATTTGATCGAAAATTATGCTCGAGTCACGAATGACAATAAAAGTCACATTTGAAATTGAATTTAATTTTGGTATGTTGACCAAAGATTAAATTAATTTTTAAGTTGGAAATAATTCCAATAAAAGAAAAAATAAAAGATCGATTTCTAATGTATCGAGGCTGTGTCCAAATTTGGTGAATAAGAGAAATTCACAAATAAAGTGGCAAGCAGCTCGAATGTGGGGATATGCATCTCCTCACATGGAAACATTCAAATATGAGGGAGAGAGGTCTCCGTAGACATGGTTGAATGAAAAGGGTAGCTAAGGTGTGACCTTAAAGCTAAATATGGAAAAACCTAAAATGGTTGAATTCAGTGGAATGTTTTCCACAAGTAATGTGGATTTGTTCATCATGAAAAATCACATTCGAGTAAAAGCTCCACACGAGGAGGGAAAAAGTACTTTATTAATTTTATTGATAATTGTATACGATTCTGCTACGTTTATCCTTTAAGAAGTAAAGACGAAGCTATAGAAGCTTTTAAACGTTACAAAACTGAAGTAGAGAATCAATTGGACACTCGAATTAAATCAATTCGTAGTGATAGAGGTGGAGAGTACGTAGCTCCGTTTGAACAATTATGTATTGAATCAGGGATTATACATCAATCGACAGCCCCTTACTCACCTCAGTCTAATGGTGTTGCGGAAAGGAAAAATCGAACACTAAAGGAGATGATGAACGCAAGTTAATCAGCTCTGGTCTACCTCAGAATTTGTGGGGGGAAGTTATTCTGTCGACTAACCACATTCTGAATAAGATTCCTCATAAAATTAAGGATCAAACTCCTTATGAAATATGGAGGAAACGAAAACCTTCATACAACTACCTCAAAGTGTGAGGGTGTTTGGCTAAGGTTGAAGTACCGCTTCCTAAACAAGTTAAAATCGGCCCTAAAACCGTCGATTGTATCTTTATAGGATATGCTTCAAACAGTAGTGCCTATCGATTTCTGATTCACAAATCGGAAGTACCGGATATGACAGAAGGCACTACAATTAAGTCAAGGAACGCAGTGTTCTTTGAAAGTATCTTTCCTCTTAAGGAAAAAGAGGAAGACTGTTCGAGCAAAAGAACTCTCGAAGCAACAGACGACACTGTTAGTCCTTCCACTCATGGGAGTGAAGAACCGAGACGCAGTAAGAGCTAGAATTGATAAAGATTTTGGTTCAGACTTCATTACTTATGTTTTGGAGGAAGAAGAACCTAAAACTATCAAAGAAGCAATGGCAAGACCAGATGCACATCTCTGGAAAGAAGCCATAAAAAGTGAATACGAGTCTATTCTCTTAAACCACACATGGGAGTTGATTGACCTCCCCAAAGGTTGTAAGCCCTTAGGATGCAAGTGGATCCTTAGAAGAAAGTACAAAGCAGATGGATCTGTTGATAAGTACAAAGCTCGTCTTGTTGCAAATGGGTTTAAACAAAAGGAAGGGTATGATTTCTTCGATACATACTCACCAGTGACAAGGATCACCTCCATTCGGGTGTTAGTCGCCATTGCTGCGTTGCACAATCTCGAAATACACCAAATGGACGTTAAGACGGCGTTTCTTAATGGTGAGATGGATGCTGAAATATACATGGAGCAACCTGAAGGGTACGTTGCTCCTGGGAACGAGAAAAAGGTGTGCAAACTCGTTCGATCACTGTATGGACTTAAGCAAGCTCCTAAACAGTGGCACTTGAAATTTGACAATACGATGTTGTCAATTGGGTTTCGAATTAACGAATGTGATAAGTGTGTATACGTGAAGGACACACCAAATGGATATGTTATTGCGTGCTTATATGTCGATGACATGTTAATCATGAGTAACAATCACGATATCATAGTTAATACGAAGAACATGTTAAGTAGAAACTTCGATATGAAAGACATGGGATTAGCAGATGTGATTCTTGGATTCAAGATAGAGAAAACGTCGAATGGAATTTCATTGACACAATCTCACTATGTGGAGAAGGTACTAAAACAATTTAAAACCTTTGACGATCCACCTGCTAAGACACCTTTGGAACTCAATGTTCACTTGAAAAAGAATAGAGGAGAACCAGTGGCTCAACTGGAATACGCAAGGATCATTGGAAGTGTGATGTACATCACGAACTGTACACGCCCTGATCTTGCATGTTCGGTAAACAAGTTGAGTCAATACACGAACAATCCAAGTCATGAGCACTGGAAAGCATTGGAAAGGGTATTAAGATACTTAAAGTACACCCTTGATTATGGGTTTCACTACACAAGACATCCAGCTGTAGTCGAAGGATACAGTGATGCAAATTGGATATCGGACATAAAAGACTCGCTGTCCACTAGTGGATATGTATTCACTATTGGAGGAGCAGCAGTGTCGTGGAAGTCCAAGAAACAAACATGTATTGCTCGTTTCACAATGGAATCAGAATTTATAGCGTTAGACCTAGCCGCTGCAGAGGCTGAATGGTTGCGTAATTTTCTGGAAGACATTCTTTGTTGGAAAACACCTGTACCTGCGGTGACGGTACACTGTGACAGTCAAGCTGCCATTGGGAGAGCTACGAATGTCATGTACAACGGAAAGTCGTGACACATACGTCGTCGACACAACTCCGTTAGAGAATTGATCTCCACTGGAGTAATGTCCATTGATTATGTCAATACGAAGGACAATATAGCGGATCCGCTCACGAAGAGCATAAACCGAGATCAATTGAACAAGCTGGTAGAAGGAATGGGTCTAAAATCCACAATAAAAACCAAAGCAGTGGTAACCCAACCATGATGACTGGAGATCCCAAGAACTTGGTTCAATGGGAAAACGAAGCTGTGGAGGTTAGTGATAAAACACTTGAAAACTACGACTATTCCGGACAGCACTATCTCAAGTGTTAACGACCCGTAAGATGTGGTAAAGGCTGAGTCTTCGACTCTTAATGATTCCTAGAGTATAACGGGATACTCGAAAGGAAGTCACCTATATAAATGAGAAGTGAGGGCCGCTTCGACCAAACATTTATGAACACAAAGGACGTCCATGGCCAAAACGGACAAAAACGTGAGAACGTTACAAAGACGAGATTGAAGTGTGCTGACACTGTTGTCTAGGTATACACTTTGGAGGAATAGTTCAAGGCATCGCGTCCACTAAGCCGCCGGTATATCCGATAGTGTTTGGCTACGGAAAGTTCAAGGCCAAAAACCACTTATCCGGAAGCACGGAGATCTCACTCGAACTGAACACTGAGTCTGATGTTGTATAGATACGATTTTCACTCATGTGGGGGATTGTTGGAATTAATGGGAATTAATTGGGTTTTGACACCCTGATCTAATTTAATTAATTAGACGGACTAAACGTTAATTAAGAAATAATTGAACGTGACATAGTCGATCTACTCGCGGAGTAGATGAACGTGGTATATTTAATATCTCAAAACCGAGTTAAGGTGAGTGAGAAATTAATTGTTGAACTTGGTCTTCAAGATTTAGTCTTCAAGACTTATCCACGTGCGAGATATTATCTCAACCGCTGCGATATTTTCGCGATATATTCCCACGATTTTCTCAACAACCTCCTAGGGTTTCTTGTGCCTATAAATACAGACTCTTCCCTCATTCCAAACTTACGCTGAAATTCGCCCCTCTACCTTTCTCTCTCCTCTCGTCCCTACGCAGTGTATTGAGCTACCGAAAGCCTTACACTGTTCTTTCTTGTGCCGGATTTATTTCCGAGAGTGTTCAGTTCGTACTACGTACGTTCGTCGATACTTCTTATACAGTGGTGCTACTGTGTATTAAGTGAAAGTCGTTTTACCTTTGGGAACGGAACGCCGTAACAGTCGAGCACTATCCTGGGCGTATTCTGTTCTGCGGGAAAAGGGTTTCCCTTGACTCGACTTTTTGTGGAATTTACTTGTTATTCTGATATTTTTGATATTGCAGTTTACACGGCGTAGACCAGTTTCCAACAATTACTCCATTAAAAAAAAATGAAGAATACTCCATAAGAAATAATCGTTCTAAATTTTTAATGAGATAGTAAAATTTTAAAATACAGTTTTTTTTTTTTTTTGCTCATAAGCAGTATTAAATTTGTATTATATGTACGTATAGATTTACTTCATAGATTAATATAATTTCCTTGTTGGGAAAATGTCGACACTATGGGAAATATGACTATTATTGCAAGGACTTTTTTATTTTTATTCAAAAGCGATTATAGCAAGTACCATAAATCTCATTAATGGGAAAGGTACATACAACAACTACAATAATTGAATTAATTCATACGGAGTATTATTTTATTAATAACAAAATTTTATATTAATGGGTAGTAAATAAATAATAGTACTAAAAATTAGTGGAATTTATAATTTTATATACACTTATAATGTAATTTTAATATCCGAAATATAAATTTATCATAATGGATCCTTATTTATTACAGTTTTGACTCTCATGGATTTTAAGATTACTACAATATGGACAATTTAGTCTTTAATTACCCACGTAACTATCTCAATCTTAATTGTAATCGCAATATTAAATTTTCTGAATAATTATTAACATACATTTTGTTATTATTCATTCTCATTATATTTAGGAAACTGAAAACAACTAATATAGTTCAATGTAATTGCTGACACTATTTGATTAAAATAACTAATATTATTAAGTGAAAACATTAATACGGTTAAAAATAAATAAATAAATCGATTTTTGAATTTGGGTCGGGAATACTCGATACTGATCGGAGTTTGGACCGGATTCGGGGATGAAAATTCTCCGTCGAGATCGAGGTTGGAGGAGACATAAACCGGACCGGGCCCGCCGGTTTTCACTCCTAATTTGCATGAGATGATTTCATTTGAATAAAGGCCCATTCTAACAATACAATAAACTGGCCCATTCTAATAATAGCCCATAGGGTCAAGTACATATAGGCCCATTCTAATAGTATAATAAGCGGGCCATCCCCGTTGGGCTTGGGCCACTAAACAACATTCCAAACTGATTGTACTTGATTAAGTTGGTTGGTAATTTAGTGCAATGGTTTTTGCTTAAGTATATATCAATACTCCCTCCATTTTATAAAGTTTGTTGCATTTCTCATTTTGTATAGAATTAAGGAACATATTTTTTTGACAAATTTACCCCTCGTTATTTTCTCCTCCTTTCTTCTCTTTTTCCTTTTATTTTTCCACCTTCCTTTTCTATCATTTCTTTGACCTTTCCAAAAAAAATCGTAATTAATATATTTTCAAAAGAATAAGGACAATTTAGGGAGATCATTGGTAAAATTAGGAAAAGTGACAAACTTTTTGAAACAAATTTAATGTCCAAATGCGAAAAAAAAATTTAATCGGAGGGAGTAGTTTTTTTTTCGAATTTAAGGCACACTTAATTTCATATTTCATATATTCATTCATAAGCAACATATGTGATATTTCATGAAGTTTGTTTGATTAAAGTAATATTTAAAAATCCAAGAATAGTAAACTCAAATTCAAGTGGATACATGTTAAACATGTCATTATAATAAGGACCATTTGTACTATGTAAAGATAATAATATAAATATTAATTTAATTAATAGTTTTGGTAAATTCGCGGGCCGCGAAGCCAAAATATTAGTATGACACTACAAAGCAAAAATATGTTACACAAAAATAATTTGTGCTACTATAAGATCAATATATTCTGCAATTATATGACGATATATTTTTTCGTATCGACATCACGACACGATAATAATTAACCACTCGCTAAGAAAATAAAACAAAATTTAAAACTACATTACATATATAAAAATTAAAATACTAACCCATAATTTTTTTCGATTGAATTCGTTCGTACTATCGTGCCGTGTACGAATTTGTAACCCTAGTGAACGTTCTTCAAAATATCGGCCTCTTTGAACTTAAGAGTGCATGTCAAGCATTACATGAAAGGGAAATTTCGATGGGAACACTTTGACGCCAAAGTCAATTCATAATTTTTGTTAAACAATAAACAAAATACGAATTATGATTTAAATCTTACTACATGCATACGTGTGTGCGCGGAATTATAAAAAATGAGAAAATATGTTTAGTATTTCAAATATTTATAACGAATTAAGCATCAACCACACAATAATATAATTGATAAACATCATTAACGACGTTTCATGTAATTATGAAATCCAAATTTAAAGTTCTTTAATAATGATGATAATGGTCCTACTTAGAGTTGAATCTTTGTAGCAAGATAATAGTAAGGGGAAATTATTGTTAAGGTCATTTCACTAAGAGTTTTATCTAATAGGGCATATATATTTTTTTTAAATCTATTAAAGTGAAAATGGCACCTAATAAGACATTGTTGTCCTTTACCAATTTAAATAATTTGAAATTAATAAATATTAATAATTTGAAATTAATAATTTTGAATTAATGCAGTCCTAGTTATACGCACCTTCCAATTATTAAAAAATTCCTAAAATTAAGCAATTCGAATTAATTGTTAATTATTCAAACAAATAAAATTAAAAAAATCTGCATTTTATGATCCTTTCAATTATTCAAATATTCCTAAAATTAAGCAATTCGATTTTTATGATCCTTTCAATTATTCAAATATTCCTAAAATTAAGCAATTCGAATTAATTGTTAATTATCCAAACAAAAAAAGTTAAAAAATCTGCATTTTATGATTTAGAAATAAGCGTGTCATAGAGTATACAATTCCCCATATGTTGAATATGCATATATATATGAAATAGATTATGAATTTTAATATGAACAGGGAAATGAATTTTGGTATGTATGGGTTATGAAGACATATGTTCATTTTAATATGAAGTTTTATGAAATAGATTATGAATTTTAATATGAACAGGGAAATGAATTTTGGTATGTAGAAATGAGTTATGAAGACATATGTTCATTTCAATATGAAGTTTAAAACGACATACAAGACTGAATTTTTTGGTATGCATAAAATAACATGAACCAATGTGCACAGAGTGACATGCATATCAATATGCAAAATAGATGTGCACATTTGTAAATGGCATATTAACACAGGGGTTTGTTGTGATGTAGGGATTTCATACTTAATTCAGTTAATATCACTGAAAAGAATTGTTCAGAATAATAAGACGAAGACATAAAATGATAATGCCTACATCGGTATCCATGTTTCATATGGAATAATATTTCCTATAGATTGTCAATCATAAGAACACTAAAACAAAAATCCACTAGAACAATAAAAATAACATATATATCGACATGGACTGCATAAATTTGATGCTTTCAAGATTTTGGCACATACATTTTCGAGCTTGTGCTTGATCCTCTCTTCAGCAGTGCCAAATCTTTGCTTTGTCTTCTTTCCCTTGACTCCAAGCCTTCTGGGATCTCTCTTATTGGCAGATTTTCGTATCTTCTTCTCTCTCATTCTCTGAAGCTTCAGTCTTTTCTTTGTCTTCCACTTCTCCTTCTTCGGTGGCTCAATCTCTTCGGTCTCAAACATGGGTTTTCCCTGTGATGATATTACAACGCTCACTGAACCATGACTGAAGCTTCTCGACTGACATAACCATGGAAAATTATCTGGGTTTTGATGCAGGTGACCGGAAGGCCTTAAGAGAGTAAATATCGGTTCTGGTTTCAGAAGAATTTGCCTGATGGTCGAAAAAAAATAAACAGATATAACAAAACATAATAGGAAAACTAAGCAATATGTTGCAGATTACAATTTCTGGACATATAACTTATACATATATTTCTATCTGCACAAAAGAGTAGCACACGAGATCGAGCGAGTATACCTGAAAGAGGTAGAACGGTGTAGAAGTGAAGATACTCTGCATAGAGTTTTTAGCAGTGGATTTGCCATTTGACAAAGACATTAGCCCTTTCAACTACCTATGGCTGCAACAATTTCCAGGCAAGCACGAAAACTCTATTATTAAGAACACATTTGCGGGTGTAATGGTAAACGATACAACTCTTTGAATATTAAAACCTTGAATTCTCCAAATCAAGAATGGAAAACAGAACATATATCATTCTATTTCTAACAAGCATTCTGTCAAACAGGTAGGGGACAAAACTCATAACATTGAGTTTTCGATCAAGCAACAATTCTAAAAATTCCATCACACAAACCCATAACTTCCCACCAAAATTAAAGCTTATTTTTCGATTATTCAGATTCACTCGAGAAAAAAACAGAAGGTAGATCATTCTATTTCTAACAAGCATTTCGTCAAACAGGTAGGAGACAAAACTAATAACATCTAGTTTTTGAACAAGAAACAATTCTAAACATTCCACCAAAACTAAAGCTTATGTTTCGATTATTTAGATTTACTCGAGAAACACATATCTTAAATCCACACCAGAAACCCACAAAAACATAACAATCATCAACTTCAATTATCTCGCTCCGAGTATTGCACAACCCTCAAACTCAAAACCAGCAAACGCAACCTCTCTTCTCCACTGGAAAAAAGTAAATTTCCACAAATCAAAATTAAAATAATAAGCAAATGCAGTTCAAATTTCCCATCCCAGATCAATTCTAATGATACAAATACAGAACATAGTAACGAAATGAATAAAAAAAGAAGTAAAAACACAACATTAAATTACCTCGCCTCCAAGATAAGCAAGATCACCGGAAGCCGTCAAAGCAGTGTCGTGAAATGCTGATCTCCCCAATACCTTAACCGCTTCGTTCTCCACCATATGCTTCCCTCCCAAAAATTTCAAAATAGTCGTTTTCCCTGCAACACCGCCGCACAATAATGAATCTGATATTATTTACCAGAAATTTAGATAGATCCATGAAACTAACCAGCGCCATTGGAGCCGACAAGAAGGCAGCGATCGCCGGGGGATAGAGAGATGGAGAAATCTTCAATCAAAGGTTTGGCGCCCGGCGGAGGATATCCGTCGATTCCGGGGTAGGTGAATTTGATTTGTGACTTGCACTGTCGGTTGAGCTTTGTCCACCGCCATGGATCGTTTTCAGGCGCTAATGTTTCAATTTGTTGTGCCGATTGTAGCAGAAATTGTGTTTTCTTTTAAAGGGAATTAAATGTGAGTTATGCGGATGAGAGTATGGTTGCGTGGCTTCACACCATGGCGAAGGGGGCGACGACCGTGGCCATGGAGGGGGCGGCGGGGAGGTCATGGGCAGCGACGACGGCGGCAAGGTGGGTGTGGCGACCAAGGTGGGGAGGGAGCTCGACCGATTGGGGTGGGTGAGGGATCTAGGGTTTTGTTTTTTTGGGGAATGAATGTGCCCTATAATTTGGGAATTAATTGATAACAATTAATTATGAATTTAAATTTCGAATTACATTTTAAATATATAAATTAAAGGAGTATATGAATATTAGGGGTAAATACGATTTTTTGACACAAAAATGACCTTATTAGGAAATTTTAAAAATTGTATGTTTTAGTTGTTTAATAGTCTATAAAAGTGACCTTATTAGGTAATATTCTCTAATAGTAATTTATATTACTTTGTTATTAAAAAATGTGTACAGTTTGTAGTGTAGACACCGGTGCAACGGATGAAATATTATACTTTAATAATTTTAAAAACTTATTATATATATATATATATATATAGTAAATTGAGATGAGAAAAATATAGTATATCATTGCTCCTCCATTAGCAATTTTTTTTTATACTATCAAGATAGTATAAGACATCCACCTAAAAAAAGAAGGGAAATACGACAGCAAAATACAAAAAATAGTATAAATATAATAAAATAAAAATGATTATAGACTTGGAGAATTTGTGTCCACACTACATACCTATATCATTTAAGTAGAAATAAGCCTTGAACTTAATTGGCGGACCTGGTTGGACTTATTTTTATCCGAAAATAAAAATAAAAAATCACAATAAGTCTTTAACTTACAAAGATAAGTTTAATTTTACTCTCTACCTCCACAAGATGTAGTCTCGTTTACCTTATATTTTACGTCCATAAAATGTACGTAATTGTATACACTTTATGAAAAACAACACCCTTCAACTATCATTTAATTATTCAAATAATCATCAATTTTATTCATAAACAATCACTTTGTTCACCATGAACTCCATAATAGCCTTATTTTGATATACTTTATCTATTTTTTCCTTAAAACAGATATCTCACTCAAATGAAACGACATTTGGTGGATGGATGTAGTATTATTGTGTGGCTGATGCTTCGTTATAAATGTTTTATTACTCCGTGCCGGTCAAAGTGTGCGTAAAATCTTGGGACGAATGGAGTATATTTTTTTTCTTTTTAAAACTAGGGAATTTATCGTTAAAACCACAATATAAATAACTTTGTGAATTATGATTGGACTTATTTTTATCTAGAAATAAGCCTTGATTACACCAAAAAAATACTTTAAGAATTTATTTTTACTTAAATCAACGTTCTTAATTAAGGTTCAAACTTGACTTGCTCGTATAAACATATAAATGAATCGAAATCAAGCTCGTTAGATACTCAATTTATTAGCGAGTCGATTCGAATTTAACTCGTTAAATTCGTTCTATATATATTTTTTAATTTTATTAAACTCGGCTTAATTCGATTGGCTCGTTAGATTTGTTTACTAGTGGAGTAAACTTATTTTTGAGCTCATCTGTGTAATCGAGTCAAATCGAAATCACCTTGACCAAAGAGTACGTCGGCATGCCCAATTGGCCAATTCCCTACTCATCTTGTAGCGCTATACGGCGTCGTTTAATTAGAATAACCGCTAATTGGAGCTGTTATTCGAGTCGAGTCGAGCTCGGCTTGATAACATTACCGAGTTAAAAATTGAGCTCGGCTCGACTCGTTAACAAGTCTAACGAGCCTATCGAGTCGAGCCGAGCCTAACGAGCCTAATGGAATTTTTTATAAAAATTTAGTTATCGAGCCTAACAAGTCGAGCTCGAGCCGACTCATTAGTAAATCGAGTATTTAACGAGCTCGAGTTCGGCTCGTTCGTTAAGGCTCGGTTCGAATAACAGCACTACCGCTAATGTTCTGCCGCGCTGTCTTCATCAGACATTACGTTAACCACTCTGCAGTCGCCTTCGCCATCTGTTTTGTCGATTTCCTCCTCCCAATTAAATAAAATATAAAATCTACTACGTGTCTTCCTATTGGAACACAATAAATTAATTAAATATATGTGAAGTCCAATAATGATTACTTTTACTAAAATAGCCTCATCAGTCATCTGCACCAGACAATTTATTATTATAAAATAAAGTAGGTAGTTTAATACTCCCTCCTTATTTGGACTTTGAGTGGTTTTAAAAATTGGATTTTTGAAATCCCTATAAATAGTACTCCCTCCGTTCACGAAAAGTAGTCTCATTTGCCCTATATTCTTTGTCCACAAAATGTAGTCCCATACCCTTTTTTTAAACTATTACCCTTCAACCATCACTTAATTACTCAAATTGCCATCAACTTTATTCACAAACAATCACTTTATTCACAATGGACCCCACAATACCCTACAATACCCTTACTTTATCTACATTTTTCTTAAAACATGTGTCCCTCCCCATGTCCCTACTTTTCATGGATGGAGGGAGTAATATGAGTATTTCATTTAAGTTTTGAAATAGTGGGGGATTTAACTTTATGTCAAATCAAGTTGTAAGATTGAATGCGTTTGCATTATTATATTATTAATTGGTAAGATTATAATGATTAGTTAATTGTGAAATGATTAAATGTATTACTCCCTCCGTCCACCAAAAGTGTGCTCATTTCTTTTTTTGAGGTCCACAAAAACGTGCTTATTCTATTTAAATAGTTAACTTTTGAATATTTTTTCTACTTTACTAACAAGATTGAGTATCTACCAAATATATTTTCTACTCATTATATTAAATATATTCTTTATAATTAAAATATGATTTTTTTAAAAGCACATATAAAAAAAAGTGAGCACACTTTTGGTGGACAGAGGGAGTACATTATTATTATATTATTGTTGAGAAATAATATAATGATTGGTATTGAGTATTGAAGATTATTTTGATATTTTAGGTTAGTTAGTTGGTTGCTAGGTTGTTACAACCACCTGTTATCCCATTATATAAACTGGAGGCTTTCTCATTGTTCTGTTAGATAATTCACTTAGAAAATACAGATTGATGTATTCGATTGAAATTTCTTCACATGAATAGATTCTTTTTCTTCTGATTTCATAATGGTACCAGAGCAGGTTCTCCTTTAACCGCTCCAAGATTTCGAAGTGATCAACCCTAACAGCCTACCTTCTTCTTCGCCATGACGGACAAGAACGAAAGCGACGAGAAGGATGGCAGCTGCAGCAACAGTAAATCACCAAACATAGATTCTATGTCACCTTACTTTCTCCACGCCTCGGATAAGCCCGGAGACGTGTTTGTTGGATCCTTATTGAAGGACACCAATTATGGCGATTGGGTCGATGATATGACCAACGCCCTGTACGCCAAGAACAAATTCGGATTCGTCGATGGAGAGATCCCGATGCCGGCCACCGGAGATCCATACTTACCATACTGGAGACGCGCTAACGCGATGGTAAAGGGATGGTTGTTCAGTAGCATGGAACCAGAATTGCGACGGAGCGTCAAATACAGGACGGCGAGAGAGATATGGATCGACTTAGAAGAACGGTTCGGAAAGGAGAGTGCTCCTAGGGCCTACGAGCTGCGTCGCGCGCTTAGTCAAGCACGCCAAGAAGGACAGTCCGTCTCTGGGTATTACAGCAAACTTAGGCACATATGGGACGAAGCCACTTCGATCAACCCCGTGCCGAACTGTTCATCAAATGGAACTAGGTGCGCTCTGGCGAAACATTTGGCGGAAAGCAGAGATCGTGATCGCCTATATGATTTCCTCATGGGTCTTGACGATGTGCACAACCCCATAAGGTCTCAAATCTTAGGAACGAGACCCATACCCACCTTGAGCATAACGTATCATTTAGTATCTGAGGATGAGCAGCACCGTTCTATAACTGCTTCTCGAGGCACAATTCCTGAAACCACTGCGTTTCAAACTCAAATCAAGAAAACTCAAGATGCCACTCGTCGCCCGCCAACCATCAAAGATGGCCGCAGTTGCTCGCATTGTGGGAAAACAAACCACTCGATTGATACTTGTTTTGAGCTCGTTTGATACCCACCAAACTGGAATCGTCGTGGACCAGAAAGCCGAACCACAAACACGCGCGGACCCGCTGGTGGGAACCCCAGGCGCAACACTCGAACCTCGGCCGCAAATGTTGGTCGCGTAGAGTCTGCCGTGCCAGGAATGTCAGCCGAGCAGTTGGATCGACTAACCCAGCACATAAGATCTGAACTGGGGAATGAGGCAAGGACGCCCACTGACCCCTTGGCTAACATGGCAGGTACGACGATTGGCAAACCCAAAGCTTGGATTATAGATTCTGGCACCACCGAACACATTGCAAGCAACGATGACATATTGTTCGATATCGTTAAATCGAACTCAAATCCATCGGTCAAGATACCAAACGGAGATATCCTTCCAGTTCATGCCATAGGATCTACCATCCTTGGCAATGGACTGACCTTGAAAGATGTTTTACTATTACCTCAATTTCATTGCAATCTCTTGTCCGTTAGTCGCCTCACACGCGATCTTAATTGTTCTTTTACATTCCTTGCTGACTCTTGTGTTCTGCAGGACTTACACTCCAAGAAAGTGATTGGAGTGGGTAGATTTAGCAACGGTTTGTATTATCTTGAGCCTCCAAAAGCCGAAGGGGCCATACTGAACGTTGTGGGAGATAGAAGACTATGGCATAAACGTTTGGGGCATGCCCCAAACGGGAAGCTACAGAATGTTCTTTCTCTTAAAAACTGCTTACACAATGATTTCTTTTGTGATTCTTGCATTAGGGCTAAACAGACTCGATTGCCCTTTCCTGTTAGTATTAGTAAAACAGTGCATTGCTTTGATTTGATTCATTGTGACATTTGGGGACCATATAAATGTGACGCCTTTAGTGGAGCTCGTTTCTTTCTCTCTATTGTTGATGATTTTAGTCGAAATGTTTGGGTGTTTCTTGTCACACGAAAATCAGACGTTCCCACAAAGTTGATCAATTTCTATAATATGATTAAAAATCAATTTGACATATGCGTGAAACGTGTTCGCTCAGATAATGGGGTAGAGTTCCTTTCCTCCATATTAATTGATTACTACAATGCTAATGGGATTCTTTTGGAAACTTCATGCACAGATACTCCGCAACAAAACGGCGTCGTGGAACGCAAACACCGTCACATACTAGAAGTGGCACGGGCCTTGCGCTTTGAGTCGGGGTTGCCCATTGATTTTTGGGGTGAATGTATCCTCACGGCTGTGTATATCATCAACCGTTTGCCTTCTCCAGTCATATCTAACCAAACACCTTTCGAACGTCTCCTTGGAAAGAAACCCCTATATGATCATCTTAGAGTTTTTGGTTGCCTTGTCTATGCTCATGAGAACCGACGGAAGGATAAGTTTGGTGAACGAGGGAGTGCGTGCATCTTTGTTGGATACCCAATTGGGCAGAAGGCCTACAAGGTCTTTGATCTTCACACACACAAGTTCTACACCTCGCGGGATGTTACATTTGTTGAGGACGTCTTTCCTTTTCAAGGAAGCGAGGATCTTGACTTGTCCGTTGCCATTGAGACGGCCTGTGCTCGCATTCGAGGGACCACCACCCCTGTCCGTTCTGATTCCGCGACATCTCGGCCTTTTATTCGCCGAACTAATGAGTCTCCCCGACTCGACGAGCACCATGCCGCATCAGATCTGCCGGACACCTCATTGCCTGGCAATCAAGATGTCCCCTCACCAGATGTCGTTCCTTTGATTGGCGACCACGTCACTGCCCCTGGGATCACCTCCTCGCCTGGCGAGGCTGCTCAAAATAAACGCATTTCTGAGAGAGTCAGGAAGCGACCAAAACATTTGGATGACTATGTCACCAGCCTTCCTCCCTCAATCGACAATACGGAAACAACCGATAATTCCGCCCAGGTGTATCCTTTGTCAAATTACATTTCATATAGTTGTTTCTCTCCTCTTCATAAAGCATTTTTATCGGCCATCACATCGCGCGATGAGCCAAAATGTTTCTCGCAGGCTGTTCGAGATCCGTTATGGCGTGACGCCATGGAAAGAGAGATACATGCCTTGGAACAAAATGGGACTTGGACTTTGACAGCCTTGCCCCCCGGAAAGAAAGTTGTTGGCTCAAAATGGGTGTACAAGATCAAATACAAACCCAACGGGGACGTTGAGAGATACAAAGCTCGCTTGGTTGCGAAGGGATTCACCCAGATCGAAGGAGTGGATTTTCATGAGACGTTTGCACCTGTTGCCAAACTCGTAACAGTTCGTTGTTTACTCGCCATCGCAGCAAAGCATCAATGGGAAGTCCATCAATTAGACGTCAACAATGCCTTTTTGCATGGAGACTTGCATGAAGATGTGTATATGAGTGTTCCACAGGGTTTTTCTAAAGCAGGAGATACTCGGGTATGCAAATTGCAGAAATCTCTATATGGGCTCCGACAGGCTTCACGTAACTGGTATGAGAAGTTCACGCGTGCTCTTACCTCCATCGGATTCTGCCAGTCACATGCAGATCATTCTTTATTTACGTATCGCAAAGGTTCCGCATTCACATCAGCATTGATTTACGTTGACGACGTCCTTCTTGCTGGTAGCGACATTTCCCACATCGAGACTGTCAAACACTTTCTACATGACAAATTCAGCATAAAGAACCTTGGGCCTTTGAAGTATTTCTTGGGCATCGAGGTGGCTCGTTCCCCCAAGGGCTTCGTTTTGAGTCAACGAAAATACACTTTGGACGTCTTGGAAGAAAGCGGCCTCCAAGGTGGTCGACCATGTAAGTTCCCCATGGAACAAAACCTCAAACTCACGACGGTCGACGATAGTCCACTCGTAGATGCTGCTCGATACAGGCGTCTCATTGGTCGTCTACTCTACCTTACTGTAACTCGACTAGATATCGTATACTCGGTCAGCCAGCTTAGTCAATTTCTTGGCCAACCTCGAGCAACCCACATGACATCTGCCGAGCGAGTTCTACGGTACTTAAAATCAAATCCAGGACAGGGCATTTTTCTTTCAGCATATGGAGGCCTCGATTTAGAGTGTTATTGCGATGCCGATTGGGCCGGTTGTCCATTTACTCGACGATCTTCAACCGGGTATTTTGTCACTCTCGGAGGATCCCCTGTTTCCTGGAGAACAAAGAAACAGTCAGTGGTTTCTCGGTCATCGGCTGAAGCCGAATATAGGGCCATGGCTACTGCCACATGCGAGGTCATTTGGCTCATAAAGGACTTTGGCATATTTTTGACGCGTCCCACTCCGGTTTTTTGCGACAATCAAGCCGCTTGCCACATAGCCGTTAATCCCGTATTTCATGAAAGAACCAAGCACGTTGAAATGGATTGCTATTTTGTACGAGAGAAAGTCGCAGGTGGCATCATTCGGCCTTACAAAATCTCAACAGAAAATCAACTTGCAGACATCTTTACCAAAGCTCTTGGGGCGGATCAATTCCAATATCTTCGTTCCAAGCTGGGCATTCGTGATCTACACGCTCCAGCTTGAGGGGGCGTATTGAGTATTGAAGATTATTTTGATATTTTAGGTTAGTTAGTTGGTTGCTAGGTTGTTACAACCACCTGTTATCCCATTATATAAACTGGAGGCTTTCTCATTGTTCTGTTAGATAATTCACTTAGAAAATACAGATTGATGTATTCGATTGAAATTTCTTCACATGAATAGATTCTTTTTCTTCTGATTTCATCAGTAATATTATATAGATATAATTTTATGTCAAATCAATATGTTTGATAGGGGTGGTTTTGAGTGGATTTTGAAAACCGATCCCGAAATATAACGGGTTTTGGATCTTGAAATCCAAAACTTGATTTTTAAAACCAAAAGTAAACAATTCAGTGGACAATTTGAAAAATTGATTTAAAATTTATGTTTGTCAAATGTAAAAAAAAAAACCCTGGACATTAAAAGATATATATATGTGACAAATTGTAATTACTTTAGTTGGTAAGGGCAGTATAGTCAAATCACATAATTTTTATTCTCCCGCACTAATTAACTCACTCTTCCTTCCTAAACTAATAAACATGCATGTAGGTGATTAAGTGGAAAAGTAATATAGGGCCACGAATAAACTCGGGCCAAATTCTAACAAATCAAACATGGAAATTTCATGGATAAAATAATATTTTCTGCTCAATCCAATAAATCAAACTGGGCCTAAGTGCTTGCACCATAAAATTGACACACTTTTTAAGAAAAAAATGTACTTCCTCCGTCCGCCTATAAGCTTCACGTTATTTTTTGGCACAGAGATTAAGAAAAGTGATTAAATAATAGATATAGTACAAGTGATGTAATTGAGGGAGGATATAGATAGAGAGAAATAGTAAGATATAAAGTGAAGTGTAAAAAAAAAGTACTTACCAAAAAAAGTATGGGAAACTTATAGGTGGACATACCAAAATGGTAAAATGAGAAGCTTATAGGCGGACGGAGGGAGTAGTTAGTGGAGTGTTGAGGGGTAATTTTGCAAAATTATATGAATAAAGTAAAAAGGTGATTGAAATGAGGGTAAAAATAATACTCCCTCCGTCCAATTTTATTATGCCCACTTCTTCGGGCACGGGTTTTAATGAATATTGATTAGTTTATTCATAAAGTAGATAAGTTGAGGGTATGATGAGTTATTGTGGGGTCCATTTGTAAATAAATAATTGTTTATGAATAAAGTGAATGACAAAGTGGGTAAATAAGTGATGATAGGAGGGTGGAGATAAAGTAGTATGAATAGTATTGTTTCCAAAAAATGGTATGGGCATAATAAAATTGGAAAACCAAAAAAGGAAAGTAGGAATAATGAAATTGGATGGATGGAATAACATTTTGTGTAAATATGTGAATATTATGGAAACAACTGTAAAATAGACAAATAAGATAAATGTGCAAAACTGTGAAATGGAGGGAATATAATTTAAACATTTAATATAATTGAAAAGTACCCTAAATATGAACAAAAAAGTAAAATATTAATAAAACATAAAGACCATTATAATTGAAACGTACGAAAAATGTGATATACACTGATACACCCCGTGCGTTTGAGAGCTTGGCATACACACATTATTACTCTATTTGTGTTCATACTTTTAAACACAATTTTTTTAAAGAAAAATAGATAAAATAAGTAAATAAAGTTAGAATATTGTAAAATATATGAATGCATTTATAATAAAGTGATTTTTGTGAAAAAAAAAATTGAGTGATAATTTGTATAATTAAGTGGTTGGAGGGATTCTTTAGTAATTTCCATCTTTCAACTCATGAAGTGTATAAAAACACTCCGTTTTAAATTAGGTAGTATTTTTTTAGCAATTTAATAAAAAAATAGATAAATTTATTTTACTCTTAACCAATTTAAAATTTTTATGTATAAAGCATATGAGAGATAATTGAAAGATTAAAAGTATGGTAAATAAAGTGCCATTAATAGAGAAATTTCTTAATTAAAAATGCTTGACATTTGGATAAGAATAAACTTTGAAGAAGAAAAAACTAAAAATAAATAATTATACTGTAATAAAATTTAAAGTTTAAAAAGGCATAGTATTAAATTTTGTGTTGATTTGCTGTTGTCACAGCTGTTGTTGTTGATCTAATCCTTTTAAAATGTATTAAGTTATTAACCAATTTCCAACGTCCCACTTTATAGAGTTGGGATATAAATTAATTTCCCAATCTCATCTTTTTAATATTTTAATGTGTGCCATGTTTATATTAATGTTATTATACTCAATACACCAATTTTCAACATCCCATTTTTAAAAGTTGGGATATATTCAAATCTCATCTTATAATACTTTAATGTGTGCCACGTTTATATAATTATATTAAATATACGTATAAACTATTACACTCTACACTATCATTGAGTTTATGTACACAATTAAATGATATTTTAATATTTTAAATATATTTTCTTTTAATTTGACCCTTCTTTTTTATAGTTTTAAATTTACCGTTATGATAAATTAAAATTATTAATTAATGAGTTAATTATAAATTAAATCATTACATTTCCTTAAATTATAATTTAATCTAATTTTTTTGAATAATTTTAAATAAATCATCAACTTTAAATATTGTTGTAATTAAAACTTTTAGATAGTTCCATTAATATTCGAATTTAACGTTTTGAGATTAGATTGATATACAAAACAATGTTGTTTCATTAAGGATGTGTTACAACAACTGACCACGCGCTAGATTTGAACACAAATGAAGCGTAAAAAAGTTTAAATTGTAACAATATTTAAATTTAATAATTTATTTACAATTATTCAAGAATTTAGATCAAATTGCATTTAGGAAAGTGTGGTGATTTAATTTACTACAAGAAATGAAAAGAAAACATCATTTATTACAACCCGAAATAGAGAATCTTATGCGTTTGTCGAAATAAGATAAATCTTTTTAGTTTCACTTTTTTCTACTTATTTGCTATTTTGTAAAAGGAAAAGTGTTTTACAATTAGATAGCTACATATATATATAGATGTTGCAACATTTTTAGTTATTTTTTTGGGGTTGGAAATTGAATCCGAGGCCTAGTGGATTCAAAACACAAATTATATATACTACCTCATCTGTATAGTTCATGTGATAGAAAGATGAAAAAAGGAAACATTTCCGATTGGGTGACAATACTAGAATGAGGGATTTAATTCAAGTTAAATATATTTTGTGTAAAAAAAATTTTAACCGTTCAAATAAAGTTGAAATGATGTCAATTCGGGTCTAGTTTAATTAGGAGTGTTAAAAAAAAAAATGGGACGGGAACCGGACCAACCGGTTAGATTCCGGTCCGGTAAATTTTGGATTCCGATCTTTCGGTTTGGTCCGGTCCAAGATCGGAATTTTTCGGTCCGAATCGGTTTGGACCGATTTTTTTTTTTAATTTAATTTTTTTTTTTACTAATGCACCCTCAATTATTTTTCAAAACCAAGTAATTGGTGAAAATGTGTTGAGATCTATTACATCTTTTGCAAATATATAATTTAACAAACATATTTAATTTATTTTAGGGTCAAAAGATCATTAATAATAATGTAAATAAAATTCACATTGGCGTAATGAAGAGCAAACACTTTAATTTCCATACACAAATTCATCAATTTTGTTCTTGCTTCCATAAACTTAAAAAAAAAAAAAATCCGGTCCAAACCCGGACTGGACCGAAATTTACCGGTCCGGTCCGGTCTCCGGTCCGTAAAATTTTAAAATTCCGGTCCCGGTCCAGTTCTGGACCGGTGCACATCCCTAAGTTTAATAGCTAATATTCCCTCCATTCTATGATTATCTTCACGGGTGAATGATACACGAAAAGAAAAATGAATTTAGTGGAGATTTTGAAGGGTC
This sequence comes from Galeopsis tetrahit, assembly GCA_963675135.1. Taxonomy (NCBI): domain Eukaryota; kingdom Viridiplantae; phylum Streptophyta; class Magnoliopsida; order Lamiales; family Lamiaceae; genus Galeopsis; species Galeopsis tetrahit. Next base: position 1,987,464 of record OY776125.1, on the reverse strand, counting down.
ATTTTATAAACCTTTATGTATAAAGTAAATAATTGAGTTGATTTTTGGGTACGTGTGAAGAAAAAAGTAATGATATTTGTGTAAATTTGAAAAAATTGTGAGGGTGGAGTATATAAAGTGTTTTCATTTTAAGGGTGTGAACGTAATTATAAAGTATCTTAAAAACAAAAGTGTGAAAGTAATTAATTATGAGACGAAGGGAATACTAATTAATTAGGTGAGATTAAAATGATGTTTAAATTTTAGAGATTTAAAAGTATAATCTCATAAATTCTTAGCTATCAAATATTCTATAAAAATTAAAATGAAACTAATCTACAATCTTTTTTTTTTTTTTCTTTCTATTAATTTAGAGACTTGAAAGATAGAAAATTGTCGATTTAATAAATAAAAACTACACATATTTAAAAAAAAAAAAAACTATTAACACATTATCTATTTATCATTTATCATTTTTCTTTTCAGCAAGATTCAATATTATCTCTTTACATTCCCTTTTATTATCTATCTATCTATTCACCTCTTTTCTACTGCTCCTATCTATGTAAGGTTTTTTTTTTACCTTATTATTTCAACAACTCAGTACACATTTAATATTACAAATTTCAATATTTATATAAAAAATAAATAGATAACTTTCAAATAGACGAAAAGAGTATTAAACAATTTTTACATTAAAATTTGCTTTAATGTCAAATGGTCATTTTAGGAACGAAGGGAATAATTTTCACGATTTCACATTATTAAAATGAAAAACATTTTTATAAATTCTAACTTAACAATATTTACAGTTTTACATTAAAAAAAAAAAAAAAGGTTTAATTTTGGAGAAAGAGTAATTGATAAAACTCCCAGAAAGTTGTCAATCCTACTCTGAAAAAAATTTCATTCCACCACCAGACGGGCTGTCGACATGGGTTTTCGTTACAATAATAATTTAATAAATTTATATATTATAACACACACTACCGTCCAACCGATACTTGTATTTTTATAATAATAATAATAATAATAATAATTTAATAAAAATATACCATGAGCCTAAAAATCGAAATATAAGATACACTACCATCCAACTGATAATATACCCATTGGCCCTTGCATTTTTCCATTCCACATTTCTCTGCCCACTCATTCACCCCACCTACCCCCACCCACCCCCCTCCCCTTCAATCTTTATCCTCCTTTAACCACAATGCTTGAAGAATCTGCATCTGCAATTCAATCTTCGCTATGGGCTTCAATGAACAGCTGGTTCACTCCTACTGTGTTCTTCGTCCTTCTCAATTTAATGATCGGCACCATTTTCTACACTTCTTCGGTTTCCAACAAGCAGAAACAACCGAATGATTTTCAGCATCCCATCGCTAGATCCCCTTCCGTTCTGCAGCGTTTGAAATCGGTTAATTTCTACGCGCATTTCAGATCTCAGGAAAATCAGGAGCCGTTGGTTCATCAGAAACAGGTTCCGGATTCTGACGCCGCGTACAACACGTTTCAAGCGCAGGAGCACTACTTTTTCCAGCACAATTCGCACCAGGAGAATAGTACTGAAACCGTTCATCAATCGGAGACGCGCGCTTATGAGCGTAGCGTCCAGGAGAGTCAAATCCATTTCGATTTCGAAGACGAGAAGGAATCGGAGGTTATAGAAGAGGAAGAAGAGGAAGAGGAGCAGAGTATGGATGAAGTCTACAGTCAGTTATCAGGCGGCGGCGGCACTCACGTCGAGAGGACCAAATCGGACTTGGAACCATCCGCCGGCGAGATTCCGGTCAAACGCGGGAAGAAAATGAAAAAATCGGCGACTATGAAATCGACGTTTGAGCATTTCGAGGAGGAGGATATCGTGGAAGTGCGGCGGCCGGCGACCGTGAGGGAAAAGGGAAGCGCTAAAGTAGCCGACGCCGACGAAGGCGTGGATGCGAAAGCGGATGATTTCATCAACAGGTTTAAGCAGCAGCTGAAGCTGCAGAGGCTGGACTCCATTATCAGGTACAAGGACATGATAGGGAGGGGGAAGTAAATGGCAATTTAATCGTTTTTAAGGGGTCGTTTTGTATTTTTGTTAAGTTCTGGGGTTCTGTTTAGGGTTGTTTTGTAATATGGGTTAACGGTAGGGACTGGATGGAAATGCGGTGGATCTGAAAGCCATGGGCATTTTGGTCATATCATATCATCTCATCCATGGCCATGGGTAGATCTTTGAAGCACTAATAATTCTTCTTCTATCATCATATAGTTATCAAAGATTGCTTGTAAAAATCCCCATTGATTGCAGCATAAATTTGGACCTTTCATCAGCCCAGAATTTATTTCCATTAAAATATTAAATTTTCTTTCCATATCTGGAAGGGTATTTCTGGAAAAATGCAGCAGTGTTGTTTCATGAAGATTCCATATGTTGTGATGTTTATGTCAAATCCAACCGCATATCTAACTCATTTAGATTGAATCGTATAGTGTGCACATAATATAACGTGCTTTTGTGTGTTTAATACTTCTCCAGTCCTTTACTTATGAATATAAAAAAAATCAATTTTATAATTAGGGTTATAAAGTTATTTTTTTTGTAGTGTAATAAAATAATGATATTTGATCTAAATCGTGATATTTTAAGGGATAATTAAAATGTTCTTTTGCTATTTTGCTATTTTAAATATGAGCCATTAAGTAAGGGACATAAAAAAATGACAAAATGAGTTATTAAGTAATTTCTCATGTCCTAATTTAGATTGTGCATTTTATTACTCTCTCCGTCCGTCTATAAGCTTCCCGTTACTTTTTGGCACATAGATTAAAAAAAGTGATTAAATAATAGATATAGTACAAGTAAGATATAAAGTGAGTTATTAAGTACTCCTTTCGTTTAAGTTTAGATTGTGCATTTGCCAAGTATGAGTCAAGTAAGAGACAAGAAAAATGACAAAATGAGTTATTAAGTAATCTCTCACGTCCTAATTTAGATTGTGTATTTTATTACTTCCTCCGTCCGCCTATAAGCTTCGCGTTACTTTTTGGCACGCAGATGGATCAAGGTAAAATGAGAAGCTTATAGGTGGATGGATTTGAGAATAAAACATTTTTTCCCTTTAAACTACATTTTTCAAATATCTCATAATATCATTACTTTATCAAGAAGAAGGGGACTTAAGAGGACATAAATTTTATTTTAGACCTAATTTTATTTTATATTTTGTGTTGGATTATCTATCTTGACTAATTTGCATACTACTATTGTACTTTAATTTGCAATTGTTGGTGTCGGTATGATGTCGGGAGGGGTGTTTTGGTAAATAGGGTAGAAGTGTGGAGATATTTTAGGCATGTGCTCATAAATGTGGCTATTAATGTGATTACACGTTGTTCATCTCCCCGTGAAGTGTGAATTGCCACCACACACCGTACTGCAGAAAGAGTGCAGTGGGATAAAAAAATGGGTGAGACAATTCCAAAGGCATGCCTTTTTACTTAATTACCCCCACATTTGTTTTTACTTGTCACCAAAATTTGTCATATGCTCCCAATTCTTTCCATTTATATATGTTTATGTTTTGTTGGGGGTAAAAAACCTATTTGAATAATTGAGACTCCTATTTACGCTTATACCTCCCACAAAAAAATATGTTCATATCTTTGGACATAAATTTCAAAAAAGTAAATAAATAAAGTCAAAATATTGTATAATTGTTGTGAGATAAAAATAATGTGATTATTTATATAAAAACAAATAAGAAAAGTGGATGAATAAATGAAATAGTATGAAACGTTGAAATAAAAGTTTTATATGTCATTTGATAGAAAGTAAAATACACTGCTCATTTAAATTATTGACCCGACCATATGACTTGGTTTGACTAAATACAATAATTACTTCTACCCAACAACATACAAAATTATGCCCCCATCTGCTCAATTTCATTGTTATCATTTTTGTTATTATTTATTTTTGTAAAAAATAATATTGGATAAGTGCTATTCTCATTTATTTTAAAAAACGATTTAGAAAAGTTATTTTTTTAATGAATACTCTCTCTCTCTTATTGTTAATATTTATTAATATGGTGGCAATATTATAAGACTGTACATATTTCATTCTTGAATTAATTTTTTAACTCTAAACTAAAACCATCTAATTAAAAAAGACCGAGGGAGTAGTTGCTGCACCGAATCATTATTATACGAATTTTATTTACTTACTTTGTTTCAATATCTTTTATTTTTATTTTAATGCAAGCTTGTGTAGACAAAAGGGTTTAGTCTGTGTTAGGGACCTTAGGGTGTTGGATACTGTTAGACCTTTTTTTTTTTTTTTTTGGATTATAAATATATGTGGGTTTATCACTATCTTTTTTCAATTGTAATTATTTATTTATTTTTGTTTCAAAGTAAGTTACTCATTTTTTTGGTTTTTTTGCAACATTGATTAAATAATATAATACTACGCATTTGATCTAAATTCATTATGTCTATCGAACACATATTTTGATAAATATTGATTAATTTATATATAAAACAGATAGATTTAAGGTATGACAAAGTATTGTGGAGTCCACTTTAAAGGCTGAATATATAGTAGTGTTAATGATACTTGTATTATTTATATATAAAAAAAAAGAGAGAACAATGAAATTGACATTAAATAAAAAATGAAAATAACAAAATAAAATGCAAAGATAAGTAGAAAAAAGAAGATAAATAGAGATATTAATTATTAAATATTGGAAAATGATCTTGCTTGGTAAATCCAAAAATGAAAATAAATATGATTAAGATAGCAAGAGTATGAGTGTATGACTTGATTTCTCCAAACATTTTGTGGAGTACAATGGGCCGAACCAAGACCAAAATTCAGGGTGGACTGTAAGTCTAAATTTAATACATAAAATGATAAAATAATAAAAGCATAAATTTTAATTAGTTTTTTTTTTTTTTTATAAAGTTTGGTGTTTCAGATGAGGTTCGTGGACAAATACGAGCCTTGATGAGCCTGCACATATGTATATGAATTTTATTTTCTTCATACACAGCTTTATTGTTAAATTACATTTTTCTTTTTGGTCAATATATTGCAGAATAATTGGGCCTAATCTATGTGAAATTAAATGGGCCGTGGATTAATTTCTTAGGCCCTGTAACAATATTGGATTATGGGCGCGGCTAAAGGCACCCGAATTTACTATGAGTACACCCACCACGCGATGAGAACACACACAAAACGGATGTCGGATGAGGACACCCACGTGAAAAATTCAAAATTACCCTCTTCTCAATTTAAACCCTAAAAGCATTCTTTCTCTTCTCAGATTCAACAGGACACCTACCTCCGACCTCCATTTTCGCCACCTCCGGCGGTGCCCACCTCTCCACTTCGCCCACGCCGCCCACCTCGTCGCGGAGGCCGCAACCCCTCTCTCTCCCCCGAACGGCCGCGACTCTTTCCTCTCCCCTTCGCGACCGCAACCCCTCCCCTTCATCGCACCCAGCCACCCACGCACGTCGCCGAAGGTAAGTTTTTTTTTTTTTTTTTTACAATTTTACAGTCCCAAAAAATTAGGGTTTTGAAAATTTAGGAAAATTAGGGTTTTTAGTAGTTCGGGAATTATTTTCGAACATATTGAGTTTGTTTTGGAAAAAAATTCGAGCATATTGTGTTTGTTTTGGAAAAAAATTCGAACAACTTGAGTTTGTTTTGGAAAAAATTTCGAACAATATGTTCGATTTTTTTTTTCGGACAAATTTAAGTTGTTTTGAATTTTTTTTCGAACATATTGAGTTTGTTTTGGTAAAATTTTCGGACATCTCAACTTTGTTTTGGTAAAATTTATGAACATATTAAGATTTTATTTTTGTTGTTGAAATTTTGAATTTTTAGGATTTTTTGATGTTTTGGTGGGGATCCGGATGATTTCGGGTGTGAAATGATATATCGGGTGTGAAATGGAATAGATGGGTGTACTCATCCGGCATTTTTAAAAAAAAAAAGTGCAGGAGGGGTAAAAACGTCTTTTTGTAAATTTCGTGTGAGTGTACTCATAGTAAATCCGGGTGCATTTAGCCCCGCCCTTGGATTATTTCAGAGATGGGTCCAATACTTCAAAATGTAGCCCAATAAAATTGTAACCTGAGATATATGACTATGATTGTGGGTTTTATATTCTAAATTCCATTACTTTCCCCTCTTTCTCATTCCCTCTTCTAAACAACGATTTATTTGCTATTCCTCTCATCCGAAATCATGGTTGATTAGTCAAAAATCGTAATTTTTTAATAATATATAAATGATGTTGGTTGATATGTTTCTATATAAGTCGTGAATACAAAATTCTTGATATGTTTTATGAAAAGAAAAGGAGGGAGATTCTTGTACATACACTCCGTCATCGGATGTGAAATCTGAGTTTGTGTACAATCTGAGACGCCAGCATCAAAACCCAGAAAAACTTGGGTTATTTTATTTTATTTAAGAGAATAAAAAAATCATCTACATATAAGTTGGGTTATTTTATTTAAGAGAAAACTGAGCTATCAAAAAGAAGAATTAGAGCCAGGAAAAGTGTATACACGAAAACGATTCGAATTACAATTCGATAATATTTGCTACAATTACGACTGTCCATTTCACATTCAATAAATCAACTACTCATTAATTAAGGCTGTGTGTGCAATATATATCTGCAACATATCCCCTCTCAACTTTGCCTTTTTTTTTTAATTTCTTGTTCCCTTTTCATAATTTAATTAGTTTTGAATTATGTAGTCAAATCTATTCACCCTTTTCTTAAAAAAAAAAAGTAGAAATGACAAAATAATCCATTCCAAAGTTGAGAGGAGATATGTTGCAGATATCTATTGTATAGACGTGCACTTTTCAGTAATATTGTGTTGTACTTTTTAGTTATAATGACTTATACTTTTCATTAAAAATTATCTTGCACTTTTCAATTATAGCAACTTACACTTTTCAGTAATATTGTGTTACACTTTTTAGTTATAATGATTTACACTTTTCAATCTACTTTAAAAAAAAAAAATTGACTTTTAATCAACTCAATTTCTTATAAGGAATCGAGTCAATACAAGACCTTGCTTTAAAATGCAACAAGTACCTAACTTGTTATATACTTTCCAACTCAATGTGAACTAGTTTATTTTTTTACTAATATAAGAGTCGTTACTGAATTTAGTCATGATTCTTCTACATATACTTCATTATTCAATATATAAAAACCATTATAGATTTATATATATAAAGACTTCTCGTTCTCACTTCACATGACTGGATTTTTCTATACATTTATCATAAATTTACAAAGAAAAAAATGTCGAAGAATTTTTGTTTTAAAACAAAAAACAAAAATACATATGATAGATGATGATGCGCCGTCGAATTCACATGTATGACCATATCACTGTCATCACATGCATGTGCTACTCCATTATTGCTATTTTTTTTTTCTTTTTAATATAATATTAAAAAATACACATTATTATGACCGTTGTCTTACTATATATTGAAAATATTTTGACCCTTGATTTTCATCTAAAGTTGGATTATTAACTCTTTAATTAAATCTTCCAAAAGATCACAAGTAGATTAGTCAACCTAAGTATAGTTAGCCACATAGTATGTGATCATTATTAGTATAGAGCTATTATTCGAGGTGAATCGAGATGAGTTGTCGAGTAGAGCTCAAATCGACTCAATTATATTGACGATAAAAAAATAGAGTTTGATATGATTCGTAAACGAGTCTATTGATTCGAGCCGAGCCTAACTTATCCTTAGAGGAAATTTGTTTTTTGAATGAAAATTCGAATTTGAGATTTTAAAATCACGCACATGTTTTAATTTGAGATTTATTAGATTAAGGATTTCAAAATATCATTTTACATATAAATTACCTATAAACACCGTATCTCCAATAAATCACATTAATTATTATACAATCATTAAAAATCACACTCAACAAATAATAAAATACAGTAATATATACAACACTAGTTAAATACTGCTCTACTAAAATCTCATAACAAAAAAAAAGAAACAAAAAAAATCTCAGTAGAATTTTAAATATACAGAATTCTCAAAATCCCAAAACAAAAATACTCTAATATAATTAAAATAAAATTCTTAGATATTAAGTTCAACAAGTTCGAGCTCAACCTTTTAATCTGTATGAGCTAGCCGAGCTCACGAGCGGCAGGATTTGCTTAACAATATGGTGACTTTTAGGGCATAGAAATGATCTCAATGGGGATTTTTAAACGGCCCATACATATTCATGTGAGTACATTGTATAATTTGTATCAAATACATCTACACACGCTTTTGTGAAAACATCTCACGTGAGATAAATTACTTAAAATTGTTCATTTTTCATAAAATAATAATTAATATAAAATACATTTAATTTGAACTCGTCCCACATTAATAAAGTATACCTTTTAACACGAGAATTGGACATATACTACCCATATATTCACATAATATATTCCGTGTGAGATAGAAAAAGAAATCAGAATAATAATATTTTAAAGGTAAAAAGAAAATCTAATTTACAAAATAAAAAACTTTAGAATTTCGGGACAAAATAAACTGATAAATTAAAATCCAGTTGACGACATGTTACACCTTTTTTTTAGACGAAAAATGAAAATATATTAGCACGAACAATGAATATCATGACAGACCAACCACAAAATTATATTGACAAAGACTTTCATTCACAAATTTACACGAATTAATATCATTTTTAAAGTGTTAAAATGACATATTCAAATTATGTTCCGTCTCGTCTAACAACGGGGTAGATTCTGGGACGGGGACCCGGGCAATACCCAGTTGCCGGTGGTTTCTATTGAGTTCTATTTGTACGATGTACTTCATGGGTCCAATTTTGATTCTGTACCTATAAGGTTTCAAATTAATGTGCACGTACATTATAATTCACGATACCAGTTAATAAATTGCTACCTTAATTATTTGATAAATGATACTAGTATTAAAAATAGTAAAATAAAAAAAAATCCTTGTTTATTCACTGGAACATTTATGTAGCTGTAGTGATTAACACATTATATTTTTCATTTGGCACAACATTCAATACCATTTTAATTTTACATTTAATTCGTATCAGATTCAATCTAGATTTTATCATTTGAAATAAGCTCCCAACTTTGTACATTTTGTATACTCTTGTGGCAAACTTATTCCATATAGCTAGACATGGTGATTTTGGTTAAAAAAGTTGAACCGAAACGTTATATAGAGCGGTTCAATTTAATTAGATGTTTCAAAATCGAAATCACCGACTCCCTTTATTTTTTTAATAAAAAATTAAAATAAACGACTGATCAGATCAAATTTTAAAAAAATTGATTGAACAGTTGATTTTGAAAACCGTAACCAAAATCGGTAGATTTTCACTTTCTAAAAATCGTAATCGATAGTTCTGAATTGGGACCGTCGATTTGAATCGTTTGTGCATGTCTACGTAGTTATACTTGTACAGTTGTACCTATTCATATATAATTTTGATATTTTTAATGAAACTCATAAAAAAATTATAAATATAAAGTTTGTACGGAAGAAATAATTTTCATAACAATATGAAGAACCAACTCCCAAAAGTAAATAAATATTTGAAATAATAGTATTATTATTATAATTATTTTTACCTGTGTCGGTGGCAGCGGCACGAGTGCAGAATTATTTAACCAAACCACTATCTAATTAAATTAATCTTATTTAACTCTTTAATTACCATAATTATGGTGCACAGATTAAATTACACTCCACTTGACTATTTTCTAACCTCGATATCGTATAATAATTAGTAATTTAACCCTAGTTTATTGACTTTTCACTTAAGTTATTGCTAATAATTGTCAGTCGATAATGATCTAATTATACTTTTTGTACTTTTCAATTAGTGTAATAATTACTATACTTTATAGGATGCAATAAACCTCCTACACTTGGCATAGGAGTTTTGGTGGGTCCCTTTTTTACTTATTTTTTTTTTATCGGTAAAAAGAATTTTATTAATACTGGGTATAAGAAATACCCAAAAGCTAGTTTAGTGTACAAGTTGCAAGAGAAAACAGTAAATGTAACCAAAGACTACTAAGTGACTCGAATCATGCACTTGAGTGGGTCTGTCACCTAGGCCTTGAAGGATAAATTGGTATCGGTGGGGTATTTGATTGTGATCTAACTCCAGAGTCTTGCCCTTAGTTCCTCCTTGACCTTTGTGATCGAGAAAGTTTTGTTTCGGAATAGGATTGCATTTCTCCATTTCCATATGAGCCATACCACGCCTAGCCATATACAGGTGGCGATCTTCTTCCCATTTCTTCCACCAATAAGGCCTCCAAACCCTAGGAGATGGTCTAGTAAGTCTGGTGGTAGGGCTGATGGTATCTTGAGCCAATTCAGACATTCCATCCAAACTTTGTATGCTTGAGGACATTCCAGGAATACATGTTTCTCCGTTTCTTCACTCCCTCCACATAGTACACACTTTAGGTCGTCGTTCTGGTTGAGGATGTTTCTTCTTCTAAGGTTGACTCGTGTTGGAAGTCTACCCCATAGGAGCCTCCATGTGTGTGCCTTGACTTTTGAGGGGACAAAGCTCTTCCATACATTCTTGAATCCTTGACTCAGTCTATCGTCCGATTGAGTGTCTTGGCTTTGGTTGAACAAGACCGAGTACGTTTAAAACGGATCAAAATGACATTGTCGTTCGATCGCATAGCTACAAACTAGAAGGAATACAAACCGTAAACGCACCCTCCCAATCATGAAGTGAGAAGCAAAATGATTTAGAGCATGACGCCCTCAACCATTTTCACGAACAATATTGAATTCATTAAAAACTCCTCTCCAATCTAGGGGTAAACTTCCTTAATAATCTACTCATTTCACAATTTTCAAATCTTTTACATCACACAACACATTATCAAAGTGGTCGAAAATGAAGAAAGAGTATAAAAATGAGTAGTCTAGCTAGTAACATGCCGAGTACCATATCCCAAGCACCACAAATTCACAAATTCAAGAAATTTCACACCATTAATACTATGTTCCATCAACTTGTAGAAATAAACAAAGATTTGTTTCTGATTTTAAGTGAGACTCTGGTTAGTGGACGGTAAAATTAATCTCCAAGTTAGTAGAATTTTTTTTTTTTAATCTTCATTTATTTATTTAATTGGGGTGGATGAACTATATATATGAGGATATATTAGTTGGCAAGCTTAAATAATGGTTCTTTAACATACTTTATTGTTCATTTATGGAAACGCTTATGCTTTAGGCTAAGTAGCAACAATGAATGTTGTACTCAACTGTCCAATAATTAAAGTAGGCCCAATTTAATTTAAAGTGTACGTGGTACGTACATTCTCAAACACCCGTGCTATTTAATATTAAATTTAATTTAAAATATGGTCCTAATTTTCAAGAATGATTTATTTTTCTTTTTTTAGAAAGATACATTTCATTCTATGTATATCATCTGGTATAAATTATTTTCATAGAATATTGCCAATCGATATAGAAGAATAAGAAAAAAAAGTCGAATTGATTGAGACGGTTTCATACATGAAACAAATCTCGTTACTTTAATATATAACTCATGACTCGATTATGTGTTAAAAAAAAAAACTCAAATATTAAATAGAGTTCGTCTCACACAAAACTAGCTCGTTCGAAGAACAAGTATATGTAAATAAATTCTATGCCATGTTACAAAAATATAACTTAATGAATTAAATAATACTCAAAGTTTGGAAAAAGTTTGGTGCATAATTGAATACCAGGAGGTAATAGACAGACCATTATTTCACTTTTATTATATATCCCTACCATTTATCAAAATAGCAAACCTCATTTAAATCATATACCCCTACCATTTATCAAAATAGCAAACCTAGCTCATTTAAATCTCAACCAAAAAAATGTTTCCTATCATATATATAATGAAATTCAGAGAGAATTAACTCATCTATATATAAGTAGAAATTATTTATTTATTGCATGGAAATTGCTAGGAAGGGTCTTTTTCTTAAACAATAATTACATATAATTGGATTAACCACTTAAATCAAAATTTAGCTAGAATTGACCTTCATCAATTTATCGCGAGTTTTAAAACGGCTCATTTTCTTTAATGAAAAAGATCTATCACATTAAAGAAGAAAAAAAAAAACTCACAAATAGGAGGAATACAACCGCACAAGATGTGAAATAACTCACAGAGGAAAGGAAACTACAACCTATGAACCAAGATATAGACAATAAGAAAAAAGTTATTGACCGAGAACTAAAAGATTTGAAACAAAACAAAAAGTAAATGGATCAACAGATCAATCGACCAATGTGGTCCCATTATAGAAATCCCGTTGCGACAGTGGCCAACAAGGCATGAGAAGTCGGCGCCCCGTAAAGTAGACCGTTGGAAAAGTGTCATTTGGGGCCGAGCGATACTTCCAAAGTAGGAAGAGGAAAATAGTAACTTGAGGTCAACTTAGTGTACACCTGAAACGGTGATCACCAACGAAAATGACACCCGTCAAAGAACGGTAAAATGACTCATTTCTTCCAAGCACCCACGTGTCAAAACGAGTGCACCACTCCTTTCACCTCATAATTAGTTCACCCCTCTATATCTATGTGTGTGTATATAGAGATAAAAATTAAAAAAAATACAGACCAGCCATGTAACAGACAAAAAAACCAAATAAGAAATTAGAACCACATTTTTGCGTGAGGTGGAACCACTAGTTGTTTCTCTAATTCAAAATAAATATACAATTTCTTAACTGTATATCACAAAAGTTGGCACTAATTTTTTTAATTTTAATTTAGTATTTCTTATTTATTAATGAATATATTTATTTTTTCCATAAAAACAGTAATCATTCTCTCCAAATTTAATAAATCTAATTTTTTATTGACAAGTAGAAACTCATTCACTTTAATCCTACATAATCTCTTTATTAATACTCCCTCCGTTTTTTTATATAAGATGTTTTAGGTCTTTTTTCTTGTTCATAAATATAAGATGTTTTAGATTTTTTACAATATTTATTCCAATTATGCCCTTCTTTTAAATTTGGAATTTAATGTGTGTAATAGAATGACATTAATATAATTAGAAATCTCCTTTATTATCTGAGGGTATATTTGTTAAAACATGCATTTTCTTAATTTTAGTCAATTACTTTAAAACATCTTATATAAAAAAACGGAGGGAGTACCTTATAACACCATTTAATCTATCTACTTTATAATACATATCAATATTTTTTAAAATTTATGTCAAAAAAATCATACTTATTAACTTTAAATGAAAGGAGTATAAAATTTTTTATTTTTCATTTATGTGCTTGAAATATATATATATATATATATATATATATATATAAATTAGAGAAATGCTTTATTGACAATTTTACTTTTAATTAATCTCACATTAATTACTCTTAAGATCTAACTGCTTTAAAATTTACACCAAATTTATGAAATATTAAGGATAAAATAGGCATATTAGTTAAATTTGGCCACACTTACGACATGATTGGTACGAAGGAATGAAATGTGAATTTTTAATTATATTCCTAATCCTATGATTGATAAGTTTTATTGTATTGAATACTCATTCCCATATGGAATGATCATTCCCAAAAATATAAGAATAGTGATTATTTCCCTCCCATATCTATTCTATTCCTTGATGAAAGGATATTTAAGGATATTTTTAATTATCTCAACTAATTTGTATTCATTAATTTTTTAATTTATATAATTATCTTCAATCCTAATTATTTTATTGATTTACTTTACTTGTTATAAAAAAATTGTAGTTGGTTTACTTATTAAATGAAATTATTTAACAACTAATTATAATTTAAAGCTAAAAAATAACTTTATAATAAAATATAAAATAATTTATATAGAAGAATATGTAAAAAATAAGTTTTGCAAAATTATTAAAAATTTACATAGTTTTTAAAAATAATACTCCCTCCGTCCACCTATAAGCTTCCCGTTACTTTTTGGCACATAGATTAAGAAAAGTGATTAAATAATAGATATATTACAAGTGATGTGATTGAGAGAGGAGAGAGATAGAGAGAAAAAGTAAGATATAAAGTGATGTGTAAAAAAAATACTTATCAAAAAGGGTATGTGAAGCTTATAGACGGACAGACCAAAATGGTAAAATGGGAAGCTTATATGCGGACGGAGGGAGTACATGTTTAAGGATAATTTAGTCATTTAAGATAAATTTTAAAAATCTCTTACATTTTCATTGTACCATACCAATCATGAGATTATAATGAAATTAGAATAATATCTTTTTCATTTCTTCTCGATACCAATCATAAGAATTACCATTCTTATTTCATTATTATTCCATTCTTGAATTCATTCCATTCAACCTTAATATTGAGGCTATCTTTGTGAGACGGATTGCTATAATTTTTTTTTTCAATTTTAGAAAAGAAAATTTATTACATTAAAAAATAGAGTATTTAAAAGTTTACATAAACCAAAAGTATATTTGACCAACTTAAATATGAGATTTCGTAAACGAATAATGTTTTAATTTTTTTATGGAATTAAGAAAAAATATGAAATGTCAAAATTTCCTTTAATTAATAAAATATAATTCTAAAAAAATATTTTATATTAAAAATAATAAGGATCTAGATGTACTTTCCCCTTTATTATTTATTTCTGTCGCCAGAAAAAAAGGAAAAAAACGATTTCTTTATACTCACTTCACATATTTACTTTCTTTAATCTCCAAAACTTCAACGCATTCTCTACATTATCTTCTCTGTACCCTTTTCTCGAATATGACGGACAGAGTTTACCCATCAACCAAGCCAAACGGCGCCGCCACCCCCGCCGCCGCGGCTCCTCCCATCGCCAATCCCCCTTCAACTAAAACGCATCTCTACAACCCCAATCGCCACCCCTACCGCCCAAATCCCGGATCCCGCCCCCGCCACAAACACCGACAATTCAGCTGCCGCCGGTGCTGCTGCCTCACTTTCTTCTGGTCAATTCTCCTCCTCCTCCTAATCCTCCTCCTCGCCGCCATCGCCGCCGCGGCTTTCTACGCCCTGTACCATCCCCACCGCCCCTTATTCTCCGTCGAATCCCTCAAAATCTCCGCCTTCAATCTCACCACCACACCCTCCGACGACTCCACACACCTCACCACCAGAATCAACATCACTCTCTCCGCCAAAAACCCTAACAAAAAAATCATATTCACCTACGATCAGATGTCGATTACCGTTCAATCTCAGTCAGTCATTTTGTCGAACGGTTGGTATGCGAACTTCACAAACTCGCCTAACAACATCTCTGTGATTCACACAACAATGGCGATGAACTCGCAAGTGCTGGATGCCGACTCGGTTAACTCGTTGAACTCGGATCTGAAGCGGAAAACCGGATTGCCGATGGAAATTGTTCTGGATACAATGGTGGGTGTGAAAATGGAGAAGATGAAGATGAAGAAAGTTGGGATCAGAGTGAAATGTGAAGGCATTCATGGATTGGTGCCCAAGGGTAAAAAGGTAATTCCAGCTGTCGCCAACATCTCCAAAGCAAAATGTAAGGTTGATCTCAGAATCAAGATCTTGAAATGGACTTTTTAATTCTTTTTTTTTTTTTTTCATATAATTGTTTTGGAATTTCATTTTTTATTATATTTTCATTTTATTTAGTGGAAACAAATTATTTTGGTTTTTTATGCAATTTGGAAAAAATTCAGGGGTGTCTGTTGAAGAGCCCTGAATCTTAGTGGAAAGTGGAAAACATAAGTAAAAGTTCTTTTTATTATAAATGAGAAGTACAGAGGGATTAATATGTAATTTGTGTTGTGATTGTTTATCTGTTTTCGTTATTTTTCTTGGGGGAGTAAGACTTTACACTGAAAACAACTACTCGGAATTTGTACACTTGGAATGACACATAATTTAAGAAATGCGTAAAAAAAAAGGGTAATGAGTGATATTTTGAGGGGTAGTTTTGTAAAGTTTTATGAATAAAGTAGTCTAAAAAGTAGACTGAGTGTGAAAAAGTAATGACATATGAGTAAATAAGAGTATATTTTGAGGTTGGGGTTTATGAAATATATTTTCTTTTATGGGTGTGCAAATTGGTATGGGACAATATCTATTTATAGAAAGTGTGCAAATTCTTGTGGGACGGAGGGAGTAATGTTTAGGGTTTGAAAATCAAATCGATATCGTTCGTTAAAAGCTCGTTTGAGCTTGGTTCGATATAGATATCAAATAAGCTTGAATATATATTTATGTTCGGTACACTTTAAAGCTCGGCTCGAACTCGATAAGGAAAAATAAATAAATTAGTGTAAAAATGTCAAACTACCCGAATAAAGCTCGCTGCTCGGTTCGACTTATTTACAACCCTAATTGCTAGTGGTGTTACATAAAAAATTCATTTTTTAAAAGTTGCACAATGCTAATCGTACATAATTAAGATTTTTTAGTGACTAATTGCAACATATATATGAAATTATTATTAGTCACCGATTAGCATTTTAGTAGTAGTTTTTAGTGACCTTCATTTAATTTGTATATATATTCCATAAATTAGTTTTTTTTTAGTGATAATTGTAAATATATGATGGAATATTAATATTTATTCGTTAATGAATGGTGTGGTGTGTATCTCTTTATAATTTCAAGATCGATATTATTCGAGATTATTAACGTTGGGGCTATATTATATTTGATGTGGATCAATTAAATAATCCGCAATCATTATTAAAATATGTGAATTAGGTGAATTAATTAAGCAAAATATAATATTGTGTCTACATCATATTTTGCAACACAACGGTAACTAAAAGGAGTCAAATGACTTTGACAATTTCTCATTACAAATAAATTGCTTAAATGCAATGTCAATTTGTCACTAGATAAGCAAAATTTATGTATACAAAATCAGCTTATTCATTTGTTACACTTTTCGCGTTCTAATGTTGAATTTTCGAATGAGATCACTTGTTTTAATTCTGGTATTTTACATTTTATTTTATTATATGAATAATTGACATGTGTCATATTAAAAAATAATCAACGTCCTATAATATTAGGGGAGACGACACGTGTTAAAATTCAGTAGGATGGAAAAGTGGAATAGAAGAATCGAATTTTGAAAACATGTCGATCATCTATTATAGAATGTTGATGTTTTTTTAATATGATACATTGGAATAAATCATTTTATAGAATAGAAACATAAACTATACTACTCCAGAAGATATGGGTTTGGGCTTGAGCCCACAATTCTGTATAGAAATTGTTTGGGTGCTGCTAAAGGCACCCGGGTTTCCTATGAGTACACCCAGAGGATGAGAACACACAAATTGAAGGAGGACACCCACCTGAAAAACCCAAAATTACCGCTTTCTCAATTAAAACCCCAAATCCCTTTTTTCTCTTCTCGTTCAACACTGGACACCCACCTTCCACCTCCCACCTCCGTTTTCGCCACTTCCGGCGCGGCCCACTTCGCCCACGCCGCCCACCTCGTCGCGGAGGCCGCAACCCCTTCCCCTCCCCTTCGCGGCCGCACCTCTTCCCTCTCCACTTCGCGGCCCGTCGCGCCGCTCTCCCCATCTCCACCGCCCCTCGTTCGCGGCTGCCCCCGCTGCCCTCCCTCCTCCCCACAGTCGCGGCCGCCGCCCTCCCTTCTCCCCACAGACGCGGCCGCCGCCAACCCCCTCCTCCCCTTCGCCATGGCCGTAGTGCACCTCCCCTCGCCGCCCCCGCTAACAGGTAAGTTTGGGTGTGAAAAGTTAGAAAAATTAGGGTTTTCTGGTAAAAAAATTAGGATTTTTTTTTAAGTTTGTGAATTATTTTCGAACATAGTGCGTTTGTTTTGGAAAAAATTTCGAACAATTTGAGTTTGTTTTGGAAAAAATTTCGAACAAGATGTTCGATTTTTTTTTTCGGACAAATTTAAGTTGTTTTGAAATTTTTTTGGAACATATTGTGTTTGTTTTGGAAACAATTTCGAACAACTTGAGTTTGTTTTGAAATTTTTTTCGAACAAGATGTTCGATCTTTTTTTTTCGAACAAATTTGAGTTGTTTTGGAATTTTTTTCGAACATATTGAGTTTGTTTTGAATTTTTTTTCGAACATGTTGAGTTTGTTTTGGAAAAAAATTCAAACATGTTTGTTTTGGAAATTTTTTCGAACAGTTGTATTTTGGATTAATTTTTGTTGCAATTTTGGAGTTTTTTGTTGAATGATTGTGGACGCGGTGGTGGAGAGGTGGTGGTGGTGGTGAAATAGAATGGATGTACTCATCTTAAATTTTTTCATAAATTTTACCTAGGGGTATATGGGACATTTCACATGTTCTGAAAAATTAAAAAAATGTTTATTGGGTGTACTCATAGGAAATCCGGGTGCCTTTAGCCACGCCCAAGCGTTTTTAAACCCAAATACACTAACAACACACAGGCCGCCCGTTTAAAATCGATTTTTTTGGGCCCAGAAACGGGCTAGCCCGCCGGTTTCACGGGTGAGCCCGATTTTTTTTTTCATAATAAATTATTAAGATATTAGTAGTAATGAGTAATTAATAATGGTAACAAAAATCTTATACCACATTCATTGCATAAATGCTATTCGTTTTTTTGGTTAGTTTTATATAAAATTAAGTAACGTATTTTTTTTATTACTAATTTACCTTTTATTATCATGAAAAAGAAATGAAAAACTAAGATAAATAAACAGAAATGAGAAATTTTAGGCATAAATATAGTAATTTCAGTTCAATTCTGTTAGATCAATTAACATGTGATATATATAGGTAATTTTAGTTCAAAGCGTTGAACATTTTTGCGATGCCTAAGCCTTCCACTTTGTTGAAGTGTTTCTCAAACGACACATGTTAACAATTCGTAGAAAAGTGATTTCACTTGATGTTCTACTCTGTTGAACGTTTTCAAACGACTCATATCAACAATTTAATATTTCTCAAACGCACATGTCAACAATTTAGAATTAATGCGGAATACAATGACCAAGCTGAAATACCAAAACTAGAAGAAATAATTTCACTAAGGGATATATAATTTAGAAATAAATTAAACATAATAAAACGGGGACACGTAAAATGAATCATTAAAGAATTTCATCAATTTTTTCATCAACATAAAAATTATAATTGCACAACTGATTACTACTACTACCACTCGACCCTTCTCCCCCTCCAAAATTCAGATTCTTGTAAAACATTTCATCATCACATTCAAACGGCTGATAATTAACTGAATATTCTTGATTAAACATCGCTTCAAGATTCCATTCATTAACGTTAACCGCCTCTTGATGATTAAACATCGCCACATACTTGTTAACGACGTCAAGTTCTTCGCTATATCGAAGCAACTGCCGCTGCATTTCAAGAATGATTCCACAGCAGCCGCGGTCGGGGAATATTTTCCAAGCGTTGGCTTCGTAAACGAGGGACTTAACGCAGTCTGGTCTGTTTTGTTCCTGAACTTCGGTGAGTAACTTGACAAAGTTGCCGACTCCGTAGAGCTTGTGCACGTTCTCAAAGTCACGTGCATTTTCCGGCGGGAAGTAGGGGGCGAGGAGGCAGTCGGGAGTGCAGCGGCGGCGCTGGTGCTTGCACGCGCAGCATGCGGCGGCTTTGGCGGCGCGTGATGGGGTTTGATTGGGTGGGGTTATATTCATTTGTAAAGAGAAAGAAGGTTTGTGGGGGAGAAAATGACGGCTATTAAGAATGGGATGTGGATGTGGATGTGGTTGAGAGGTTTATGGGAATGTGGGGGGTTTATTTATTTATTTATTTATTATTTTTTTTTTTTAAGTATGTTATTTTGGAGATACGTTGAGATATTTACGGTTAACGTTAATTATTTTTTTTAAGTATAATTTTGTGAATTTGGTTGAAATTTTATTTTAGGTTTGATTAAGTCTCAACTCTTGATACCACGTTTCAGGTGAACAAATCATCCTTTAACTCTATTGAGACTACGTCTCCTTAACAACCTCATGTATGTATGCGTTGATTGCCAATGAGATGAACTTGTGGACTCCAAGAGAGTGATGTTTTTGATTCTGAGTCTTTTTTTCATGTAGATAATTTTCAGAATTAATAATTAGATAACAAAAGATAAAATTTGATATACTAAACAAATTAATTTGAATTCATTTTTATATAGTATACAAAATTTTACATAAATAAAGATTAATTTGAATATTTTATCTATTAGTTTTTTTCGAGGAGGTGGAGGTAGGTGAATATCCATAGGGAGCGTTTTTGAATATTTTATCTATTAGTTTTTTTCGAGGAGGTGGATGTAGATGAATAGCGTTGGAGGATTTTTTCGCCGTCATTTTTTCTGTCTGCCGTTCTTTAATATATGTACATATTATATAGTTTAATATATGTACATATTATATAGTTGTGGTTAAATATATGTACATATTACATAGTTGTGGTTAATATATGTATACGTAAGCCTTAAAATAAAACTTTAAAAAACTTTAAAAGAAGAAGGTATTAAAGTTAAAATTAATCATTAATGTATACGCAAGCCTTAAAATAAAATTTTAAAAAACTTTAAAAGACAAAGGTATTAAGTTAAAATTAATCATTAAAATTATATTTAAGTTTATTTATAAACTTTTCATTTTATCATTTTGATTTGTCCGTCTATTTATAAGAATAAATATTTATTTATAGATGGTTTTATTCAAAGGTTGAAAGAAACTCTCAAGAACCTGATAATATTTTTAAATATTCTAAAATATTATAGAATTATTTTTAAATTCTGTCTCTTTAATATTCTAGAGAGTTCTACATGTCTAATAAAATAACACTCTTTGACGAGGAAAAAGAGAATAATTAAAATTAGAAAATCCCAAGAATAAATGCTTACCACGTAATTATCAAATTTGTGTCAAAATATTCTCTTTTAATTTGAATTTTAGTTGTCTCCTTATATATTTCTTATAATTTTTTAAATTTTTATTCTTACATTTCACACATTACTTATCTATAATTTAATAACTTTCTTAATCGTAAAAAAATACACTACAAAAACGCTTGTTTTTGCCGACGGATGTATACCGACGGATTTCCTTTCCGACGGCTGTACCGACGGATTACCGACGGAATTCAAAGTCAGAAGACTCTGCCGACGGAATACCGACGGATATGCCGACGGACACTCAGAACTCTCTACACGGTGTCGTTTTTGGGTCACCGGCCGACGGATTGTTCCGTCGGTATTGTAAATATTCCGTCGGTAATCGACCCGCATTAACTAACCGCCTT
This sequence comes from Galeopsis tetrahit, assembly GCA_963675135.1. Lineage (NCBI taxonomy): Eukaryota > Viridiplantae > Streptophyta > Magnoliopsida > Lamiales > Lamiaceae > Galeopsis > Galeopsis tetrahit. Next base: position 1,966,086 of record OY776125.1, on the reverse strand, counting down.
CTTGATCGACTCCCAAAATTAAATGTGGTCATTACCGACGGAAATATCCGTCGGTAACCGACCCGCAATAACTACCATAATTAATCTGGTCATTACCGACGGAAATATCCGTCGGTAAAGGCAATTTTTTTTTTGTATATAAACTGAAGAACAGATTACAGAAACCCTCCCTCCTCCCTCCTCACTCTTTCCTTCTTCATCTTCATCGTGCGAAGAAGAGGCTCGGCCGAGGTGATCTCTCGACTCGATTAGAAAATCTATACGGTACGCTTTCTTAATTTGTTAGTAATTAATTTTTAAGTTATATATGTATTGCCTATAATTATGAATTAAATTGCATGTGTTAATTTAAATTGTTATATAGATTAATATGAAATTAATTGTTTGTAGTTGATGTATATAGTTAATTATTTTGAATGTATGTAGTTGATATATCTAATTAATTAGTTGATATTGTAAGTGGATAATTGCCTATATGTATAGCTAGTTGATGTATATAGTTATTTATAATAAATTGATGTGATTTGTTAAGATCGATATTGCATGTTTTGCATAATTGATGTTATATATATAATTGATATTATTGTTGAATTTGCATATACGTTGGAGTGGAGTTAATTACATAATTAAATTATGATATTGTACGTTATAATTAGATTAATATTGTTGATTTACTAATTATGAAATTATTGATTAAATTAGGGGCTTTGTTAATTATATTAGGAAATTGTTATTTTAAAGTTACAAAACATTGTTACTAAATTTATTAGGTTATAGATTGTTAATTAAAATAGAAAATTGTTAATTAAAGTTGAAAATTATTGAATAAATTAGTTATTGTTGAATAAAATAGGAAATTAGTTATTGTTGAATAAAATAGGAAATTATTTATTAAAATAGGTTATTATTGATTAAATTAGGTATTGTTGATTGAATAAAAAATTATTTATTAAAATAGGTTATTATTTCTTAAAATAGGTTATTATTTAGGGATTAAATTTTAATTTATTAGATTATTGTTTTTTATTAAATTAAGAAATTTATTATTAATTAATTAGTATTATATATATAATTTATTAATTTAAATGTTTAAATTAAATAGATGACTGGAAATGGTGCTGGTGCCTCTGGTGGCTCGGGATCTCACGGGGCCTCCGGGTCACGTAGCCGATCGAGGAAGAGTCGATCCAAACTTAGACCCGAGGCGCCGGCGCCTACACTGTCACGAACACCATTATCGTTGCCTCCGCCACCCATTCCACACCCGTCGCCTGATCAGTCGTCGTCTCATTCGTCTGTCCGGGACCATCCTGCTGTTCCTGCTCGGGATGGCCGGGAGCGCGTTTGGGCTACAAGTGGAGGAGTGTAAGTAATTAAATACTTTTATTGTTTAATAATTAATAATTAATTAATTTCACATTCGTTTTAATTTATAATGTGTTTTGTTTGTTAATTAATGTCACAGATTGTTACCTGGTAACGAGGTCTCCAGGGCATGCACGATTGCTTTTGGCTCTTTACCGATCTCTGCGGGTGCATATACCTGGTCGAAGGTCCCAAAACAAAAAAAGTTGGCGTACTTCGAGGAATTTCAGGTAGTAATTAATTACTTAATTATTTAATTAATGTTTGTTAATTTGTTCAATAATAAACAATTTATTATATGTGCAGAAACAAACCACTTGGGATCGGAATATGTACTCAGACCAGGCTATGTTCAGGTATTTCTGTAAATCAGCGCAACAGCGGTATAAGGATTTAATGTACGAATGGAGAATGGCATGGCGGTGCGATGGGACGACGCAGAGCTTGGGTAAGGATGATAATGATGTTGTGTTGTGGGATTCATTGACGAGGGAGTGGCTGGATCCGGAGTACATCAGGAAGTGTGAGATTGCTAAGGCCAACCGGAGATCCGACGATGGGGGTGGGATGTCCAGGCATCGGACTGGAGCCCGGTCCATCCTTGAGCAGTCGATGGTCATTGTAAGTGTTTATTAATTTTTTAATTAATTTCAATAAATTTAATTATATATTTAATATATATAATACATAAATTTAATTATTAGGAACGGGATACGGGGCGTGTACCCACTCACTTGGACCGGATGAGCATTGCTCATCCGTTTAATGCTGATACACAGCAATCCACATACGGGCGCACAACTAACCTCCACGTAAGTAATAAAATTGTTTAATTAAATACATTTTTTATAATTTATTCTATTAATTTAAAATTATTAATTATGTAGTTGGAGATGAACCGGAGGATTGCCGAGATCGGAACTCAAGTCGACCCTACTCAACCCGGAACCAGCAGTGCCCCTACAGTCGAGGAGGTGGACCGGGCTTATTTGGAAGTTGCCCCCACCACCCGCGGACGAGTTCTGGGCCTTGGTCGTATGAGCGCTGATGTCATTTCCGGCGCTGGTCCGTCCCAGACGGCATCGCAGGGTTCCGTATCTTCCACCCCAACTCCTGATGTGACGATGGCACAATTCAACCATTACATGCATGTGATGCATGTGAATATGGGTCGAGAGATGGGGTGGTCGGACGAGAGGATCGAGGAGGTTTATCGGAGAACCATGCAAGCTCCTCCACCGACGGCCAACGTGAACGTGCCTGTTCCCCCAGCCCCCCAGCCCAATCAGCCTATGTCCCGACCATGCAGCAGGATGATGAGATCATGGGTCAACAGTTCGGTGTTGGCGCCGACGTTGATGTTGATTTGTGGGACTTTGGTCCATGAGTGACTTTGAATAATTTTTTTTTTATGTGTTTAACAATTTTATTTTTATGTCTCGTAGAACTATTTACTTTTATGTCTCGTAGAACTATTTATTTTTTATCTGCATTTTTGTTGAACTATTTACTTTTATGTTTAAGTATCAGTTGTTTAATTTTAGTTATGTGTGTTTTATGTGTTAAGAATGTGTATATTTAAATTTGGATGTTTTATGTGATAGATAAACAACATTTTCATTGAAAATTGCCTTGAAGAAAGGCTGTTGTTGTGGTTACATTACATGCATACACTTAACATTACATAAACTTAGCAATACATATTAGAGACATAAACTTAGGATTACATCCAACCTATAAACTTGAACACATAGGGTAGAACACAGAATACTATGGCCACAACAAGAAAGTTCCTCTGCTTCTTTAGCTCTTCAACTTTTCCAGCTTCAAATCCTAATTCTGAGGTTAGTTGGTCAGATGTATCCTTATACATATCCCCAACTAGTTGCGCATGATTCAACTTGTTGTTGAGCTCTTGATTTTCAAGCAAAAGTGAGTCAATTCTCCTCACCATGCCCGGAAACATTCCGTGTGAACTCGTTCCTTGTCCGTGAATTTCGTGTTCATCGGCCCAAACAAAAAAGGAGCATCCATTACCATTTAGTGAATCTGGGCAAGTATAAAATAGTCTACCTCTGCTTCTTTCTTGATTCGACATGCACACACGAGCTTCTTTTCCACAATGGCATACCACAATTTTCATGGATGTCGAAGATGAAGACATGAGTTTCTGTATTTTTTTAAATTTTGATGTTTGTGAAGAAGTAGGTTGTTTTGAGTGTGGTTGGAGTGTTAAGAATACGTAGTTAAATTTTTTTTTATACGCGTCTTTACCGACGGAAAGTGATTCCGTCGGTATTGAACATGTGTCAATACCGACGGAATTTCCGTCGGTAATTTAAATACCGACTGAAAATTGGTCAACGGAATCTGACTGATTTGACATACATTTGAAATATGTGTTACCGACTGAAATTATCCGTCGGTATTGGCAATACCGACGGAATTTCGGCGCGTGATATACCGGCGGACTGACATTTCCGTCGGCATGTAGTATTGAAAAACATTCCAGAACCTCAAAACACGCGAAAATTTTTAGTGTGGAGCAAAAAATTTGGATTGGAGCGAAAATTTAAGGTATGTTTTTTAGTGTGTAATTTTAATTTGGTGTTTAGTTTTTTAGTGTGTAATTTTACTACATAATTTTTACTTTTAGTGTTTAATTTTTAGTGTGTAATTTTATTTTGGTCAAATTGTTTAACAGATGGAATTGCCGGATCGTCGGTGGATGTATTGTACTCCTAGGCTCGTTTTAGGAAATGTGAATGTTGAATTTTATGATAAACTCGTGTCATTTATTGAATTTGCAAAGCTACACCCACATTACATGTCTGAGGATTGTATTAGGTGTCCGTGTAATGCTAAGAAATGTAAGAATAGATCATTTAAAAGCATTGATGAAGTCTTATGCCACGTTGTTATGAATGGGTTCGTTGATAATTACTATAATTGGACAAGTCATGGCGAACAACGGTGGCCTTATAATTTTGATCAAGTCTTGTACTATTACACTACTGCAATTTATGAACAACCCGTACACGTTGAGCATGTCGGCACCAGTAACGATCAAAAGTTTGGGGTGGAAGAACCCGATATGTATCAAACAATGGTGATGGAAGCCGGTATGTCAAATATAGAGGAGGAACCAACGGATGAAGCATTTCAGTTTTATGAGATGCTCAAATTAGTCGATCAAGATTTGTACCCAGGGTGTGATTCTCATTCTCAGTTGTCATTTAATGCTCGACTTATGGCTATCAAGACGGAGAACAAGCTATCTAACAGAGCATATGAGCAAATGACACAATCCTGCATATGCTATGTTGTCCGGGTGGAGTACAGCCGGAAAGCAAGCTTGTCCGTATTGTATGGAATATTCTGAAGCTTTCAGTCTCCCGAAGAGTAGAAAAGTTTCATGGTTCGATAATCACCGAAGGTTTTTACCTCGAGATCATCCATTTCGAAGGAATAAGGTGGACTTCACGAAGAATAGAACAGTCACAAACAATCGACCGCCCCTTCGAAATGGTATTTTATACATTTATTTTAACATGTTTTTTTGGGTTACATTTATTCTAACATTTATTAATCGTACAGGACAAAGTCTGTTACATGAGATTGAGTGGACGGGTTTGAAAAAAACTACGGAGGAAAATGCAGAAGAACACAACAAAGGAATCCCAGGTAACTGGAAGAAAAAGAGTATTTTTTGGGACTTGCCATATTGGAGTTCACTATTGCTCCGACACAATTTGGATGTCATGCACATTGAGAAGAATGTGTTTGACAACGTGTTTCACACAATCATGAACACAGAATGCAAGACGAAAGATACTCCAAAGTCCAGGGAAGAGTTGAACACTATCTGTCGCCGTGATGAGTTGGAACAGGATACCCGTACAGGTAAATATCCAAAGGCTTGCTACACACTAGATAAGACACAAAAACAGGAATTGTGTAGGTGGATTAAAGAGTTAAGATTTCCAGACGGCTACGTGTCAAACATGAGTCGATGCGTAGACACAACAAAAGGCAAAGTTGCAGGGATGAAGAGTCATGATTGTCATGTTTTTATGCAGCGCTTGATACCTATTGCGTTTCGAGAATTTCTTCCTCTGAATGTGTGGAGGGCTGTCACTGAATTAAGTCTCTTTTTTAGAGATTTAACGTCTACAACAATCAAGGTTGATGATATGAATCGTTTGGAACGAGACATTCCAGTTATTTTGTGTAAGTTGGAACGTTTTTTCCCACCTAGCTTCTTTGACTCGATGGAACACTTACCTGTTCACTTAGCGTATGAAGCTAGGATTTGTGGTCCAGTGCAGTACAGGTGGATGTACCCATTTGAGAGGTGAACAATTCTATTTCTCTCATTTAATTAGTTTTTAGTATATGGAGCCTTATTTTAATTTGTTAACTATTATAATTTTAGGTATCTCCACAACTTGAAGCGCAATGCTAAACAGAAGGCAAACGTCGAAGCATCGATTGTTAATGCGTATTTGAATGAAGAGGTTGGCATGTTTTGTTCATATTATTTTGAAGACCATGTCAACACGAGGATCAGGAATGAACCACGTAACTTCGATGGTAGAGGTACGCAACAAGAAGTCGATGGCATGCTCTCTGTATTCAAGTCTAAGGGGCGACCTATAGGAAAATCCACTTAACGATATTGGTCAACACACACAGAGGCTGAAATAGCACAAACGTACGTGTTATTGAATTGTGATGAAGTTCAGCCTTACATTGAGTAAGTATTTCATATATTTATCATCTAATTAAATAGCACTAAACGTGCGTCATTTATCATCTAATTGTGTTGTGAATTATTAGGATGTATACACAAGAACTACGACATGCAGATCAAAACATCTCAGATAGAGACATAGATACTAGTCTTCAACGTCAATTTGCCCGATGGTTCCAACGTTATGTGAGTATCATTAATTGAATTTTACATGAACAAATAATTGTTTTGATTAATGTTAATTTTAACTGTACGTATAGGGACAATCGCACGATTTTCAGAGCCGGTTCTTACAGGATCTCAGCAAAGGACCACTACGTCGTGTGAGGACTTACAACGGCTATATTGTGAAAGGCTACAGGTTTCATACATCAGAGTATGCATCAACAAGAACGACTAACAACAGTGGTGTTTGTCTTAGGGGTGCGAATTACAATGCAGATGCAAGTGATTACTTTGGGGTGTTGCACGAAGTCGTTGAAATTGAATATCCGGGATATCCAGTGAAACCCGTAATGTTGTTCAAGTGCCATTGGTTTGACACATCCCCTTTAGGAACCAAAATTCATCCGGAGTACAAGCTTGTGGATGTTAATTCGAAAAGGAAGTATAGCGGGGATGATCCGTTTGTATTTGCCTCTCAGGTATCTCAAGTCTACTACTGCACGTATCCAGGAGCTGGAAAACGTAATAGATCAGAATGGCACGCTGTTTGCAAAGTGAAGGCAAGGTCAATGGTGGAGGTCCCCCAAAAGGAAAACAACGATGAAGATGAACCTCCGTTTCAAATGGAACAAGTAGAGAATCAAACTGAAGTGTTTGCGGGAGATTTTAATCTTTCGGTAGACTTGACGGCTGCAAATCCACAATTGATTGTTATTGAAAACGATAGTGGACATGAGGAGGAGGATGAACATGACGAGGGGGAGGATGAAGAAGATGAGGATGAAGAAGATGAGGAGGAAGAGGAAGATGTGGCAAATAATGAAAATGAAGACGAAGATGAAGATGAATATTAAATTAATGTAACCTAGCTATTTTATTTTGTACAATTTATAAGATTTCATTATTTATCATTTGGTTATAACTTATAATTTAATTATTTATCATTTGGTTATTTTATTAATTAACTTATAATTTAATTATTTATCATTTGGTTATAAAAATCCAATGGCGATGGAACATATCTGTCGCCATTTCCGTCGCTAACGGCAACAAGTCAAAGCCGACCGACATATCCGTCGCCATTTCCGTCGCTAACGGCAACAAGTCAAAGCCGACCGACATATCCGTCGCCATTTCCGTCGCTAATGGCAACGAACCAAAGCCGACCGAAATATCCGTCGCCATTTCCGTCGCTAATGGCAACGAGCCAAAGCCGACCGACATATCCGTCGCCATTTCCGTCGCTAACGGCAACGAGCCAAAGCCGACCGACATATCCGTCGCCATTTCCGATTATAAATGCAACTTTCTCTCATTTCACGCGTATTTTCCCTCAAACTCTCTATGTCTCTCCCTCTCCCTCTCCCCCTCCCCCTCCCCCACTCCACCTCCTTTCCGAATGTAAAGCCTCCTTGCCGTGGTCGCGGCCGCCGCCCATCCTCCCTACCTGCAGTCGTCGCCCATCCTCTCTCCAAGAAAGCCGTCGCCCACCGCCTCCTCTGTCGTCGCCCACCGCCTCCTCTGCCGTCGCCGTCTTCTTTTGAAAGGTACGTTTTTTTTGCCCACCGACGTCAACGTCTTCTCTTTTCATGTAAATTAAGATTATGACATGTTTTTCACCGGACGTTGCCAATCGAATTTTAGTTGAAAGATCTATATATGCTTTGTGCTTTGTATCTTAAAAATCATTTCACCGAATTTGATTTTCTTAAGTTTATGTTTTCCTTTCGATTTGGATCTGAAAGTGTGCTGGGTGTGTATGAATATGAAGTGTTTAAGTTTAAGTAGAATAATGTTGTACTGAATGTTGTGACAATTGGTACAACACTGGCTCTAACAGAATATCAGAAATTATGACTAACACAGCGGAAGACTTGAAACACTAAAAACAAACGAGACACAATGGAAATAATTTTTCACATAGATTTTATAAATAAAAATCTATGCTAGCCTTACGGCGAAAACCAATACTTATCTTCAAGTATAAATGTTGTGTGAAATGTTACAGCATTAACATTCACAACAGAAACTACAAACGAGGCAGGTGCCTTGTTCTAAAAACGAACTAAGTGTATAATGTATACACTGTCGAAATGCCTAGTCTATCTAAAGATTACACTCTCAATAGATAAGAAGACACACAGCCATACGGGTGGGATACTTCGTATGAACTAAAAGGTAGTTCTACTGGCCACAATTCCTAACAGGGATATACGCTCGGTCTAGGAAGTTGATCGAATAGAGTACACTGATTTGAGAAGCCTTCCATCGGTATTTATAGTAGTGGGGTGCTGATTCTAGAGGCTTCCACATTGAGGTCCTATTTTTTAGGAAACTCAACTTCCACAACTTCCATGATCTTTCTAGATCCTTCTAGGCTGCTCCAAGTCGTTCCAAATGTATCTAGGCCGTTCTAGCATGTTCTCCAATGTTCTGGAATCTTCCAGGTTCCAGATCCTTGTAGAAGCTTCTAGATCCTGCCAGAAATGCGACAACATTTAGATCAACATTTAATGTAGCATTTCAGAAAAGACTTAGAAAAAATCTCGGAAGGTCAAATTAAGATGTTGTTGATAATGTTAAGGCATTTAAGGATTAACAACATCTACAATCTCCCCCAATTTGACCTTTCGACTACAACACACCTGATGCACATATATTTCTATACATACTCAGTATTATGTACTTAGTTGAGGTTAACATCATTGCTAAGCACTAGTCAAGACAATACCTGTTGTAACCGTTCGATCAAATCAAATGAAGATCAGGGATAATTTTACAATGATCCGTGCCATGAGATCAAGATAAATTTTATCCGAAATAGAACAAGTATAAACACTACACTTATTCACAACATAAGTAACTATACTAAGATAATAAGTTGAACTGGAAGAAATTCACTTAGAATCTAAGTATGACACTAACAAAAAATAAAAAAATCAGAGCAAAAAATATAATGTAAAAAAAAAAAAAAAAAAAAACAGAAACTACACTACAACCTGCAATAGTAAACACATGTCAATCTGCAAATAACTTAAGCAAAGCAGTAAACAAATATCAAGTGGAATCATTAAGCAAGTTGCAGAAATAAGTACCCTATCATCTAGGAATATAAGAACAATTGTATCAGAATTTCAGAATTCAGACTTAAACATTAATTACAAAGGTAGAACTGATTAAATGGCTTATATTGCTGTGGAAACAGCTGCAGCATCATCTTCCTGCACCATAGCCATTGTGGAAATTAGATCTCCCCCTGTCTAACAGCTTTCTCCAGGTAGATCACCATACAAGGTGTCCATCTCAGTAGTATCATCATCATCTCCTTCATCAACAAAGTAAGTAGATGCAAGGTGTGCCACTACATCAGTAACAGCAGCATCTCCAGCAGCATCAGGTCCATCACCAACATCAGCAGCAGCTGGAACTCCATCATCATTAATCTCCTCAATGACCACATTGGAGTTGGATGGTGGTGGTACTCCCCCTGTTGTAGGTGAAAGTAGGTTGGTCCACCTGTTCTTCAGGAACTGAAGCTCATCTATTGTGTCCTGCAAGTGTTGGAGTTGGAGTTTGATGAATTCCTGTGAAAGATACACATTACCAGAAATGTTGATACGGATGTTCTCAACATTTGGGGTTGCATTTCTCTGTCTTTGTCTGGATGATTCAGGATAATCAGTAGTAGAGGGTCTGGTTGGTTCTGGTTGAGCAGAAGTAGAGGGTCTTTGCCGATGTTCAGTACCAGGAGCAAGCAAGGGCAGATCAATTACTGTTGGGAATAAAATGAGCTATGTTTTGATTGAATACCAAAACCCCCTGAGACATGCCTAAGTCAATATAAATATGTTCTAAGAATGTTAGAACATATAGATTATAGGCTAGATGAGAAGCTGAAATGTTAGGCAGCTCTTAGACAATTAGATGCACAATTTGAGGGGGAACATATGCTTTGAAGATAATCAAGAACAAGTCCCCTCAAGGCTCAAATTCTGGAACAATCACTTAAGAGCAAGGACACTCTATGAAATCTAAGATGTTCTTATCAGGAGAGTTGTCCAGAGAAAGTATTCATAAAGCTCTGATCAGGAGAGTTGTCCAAAGAAGCTAGCCATATGCAAGAACAAACCTACCTAGCTCAAAAGGACAAGACTACTCAAAGGTTTTGGTCAGGAGAGTTGTCCAGATAAGCCAACTCTAAAGTATAAAGTGCTCTGATGCAAAAAGACCAATCATGCTGATCAGAAGAGTTGTCCAGAGGAGTTGTCTCAGCTAAACTGATCAAGATCAAGTGCTCTGAAAGCCTAAGATCAACTATGCTGAAGAGATTGAGACAACCAGTCCCTAAAGGTCCTCAAAGGAATGAGCTAAGACCATACTCAAGAGAAATAAAGGGAAAGAGCCAAGTCATCTGAAGAAGAGCAAGCCAACCATGCTGAAAAGCAAAACTGCTGATAGTGATAAGGAGAGTTGTCCAGATGATAAGGAATGTTGTCCTATCATTGGATCAACCTTCAGAAGCCATGTCCAAGTCCTAACAAGAAGTCAAACATTGGGAAAAGTGCTGCAGAATGAAGACAAAACTGTTACAGCCGTTTATTACCCAAATGAGGACATGTCACTATCAAGAATCTGTCTTCCAGCTTGAAGAACTCAAGGAAGACATTTATAGCAATTTGGGGCTGCCTCTCCAACGGGCAAATCCTCCATTTTGTCTATAAATACAGAAGTGTGAAGACCATTTGAAAGCACCTCAACCAGCACCTCAACACAATCCAACTAAGCTCAAAGTTCTTACAAGCTAGAGTGCTTTCAAAGCTTTCAAAGACTATCTTAGTCTTCAAACACTTCTTCTAAGCTGAACCAAATTGTATATCCATACACAAGCTTAGAGAGATATCCTATCCTTATACACTGATCTTCATTGTAAAGGATATCTCATTAGTTGGAACCTTACTTCAACCCTTATATCTTTCAAGAGTGAAAGTGAGAAGGTTGTAGTAGTAGAAGTGGTAGGAACTGACTGTTGAGAGAAGAACAGTTCAGTTCTGAGTTGAGAAGAGGGTACTAGGACTCTAGACATCCTAGGGATCAATTCACCAAGGAGTGGTGTTCTTGATCAAGTGCACCTTGGCACTATAAAACAAGTTAATTCCAAGAGTGAAGGAATTATCCTGTTAAATCAGGGAAAGTGGATGTAGGAGCTTGAGTCTCTGAACCACTATAAACTCTTGTGTTGATTTACTTTACAAGTACTTACATTCATTCAACACTGCACACTAAACTGATCTTTCAAAGATACATATTCAAAGACTGTGCAAAACTGATTTGGACAAGTTCCCTGAAGCTAAACTGAACTGTGTTGCATTGACTAAGTGATTTCAGAAATTAAAGGAGTCTAAACTTAAAGGGCCAACCATTATTCCGCACATATAACTCCCCTAGATAGTCAATCAACTAAGTACTCAATAGTACTTAGTAGTCTGATTGTCTTAGTAGAGTTAATCTTCTTCAGCAGAGTTGTCCAAGACAACCTTGCTGAACTCTGGTTTGATCAAAGTTTTCAAAGAATTGCATACAAGTGTATTCCCCCCCCATACACTTGTTATATACTCCTTTCAGGACCAACAAGTGGTATCAGAGCAGGGGTTCATAGACCACTGCTTCTGAAATTCCATCTTGATTTTCAAAACTCACATATTTGGTGTGGTCACTGAACTGATCTCTATCTGAAATCCATTACGTATTGATTGATTGATTCTTACTGAGATATGGCCAACAACAATGCTGTTCCTCCACCGGCTGTTCAAGGATTAGACAATATGGCCACAAATCCAGTCAACCACATCTCTCATCACAAACTGCCCATGTTTTCAATAGACAATTATGATTTCTGGAAAATTAGAATGAGGGCTCATCTTGCATCTCTTCACACTGATATGCTTAGAGTAATCACCAGAGGACCCTTTGTGTTTACTCAAACTAACCCCAGATTGACAGATGAGCAAAGAGCAGATATAAGGGAACTGATTCCCAAAGATGAGGATGACTTCACTGCTGATGAAAAGAGGAAAGATAATTTGAATTATCTTGCCATGAACACCCTCTATCAAACAATTCCAGATGCAGTTATGGGTAGAGTCTACCACTGCACCACAGCTAAAGAAATTTGGGATACCCTTGCTGAAATGTGTGAGGGCACTGAAAAGATCAAGGAAAACAAGCTCCAAGTTGCTGTGCAGAAGTTTGAACAATTTTCAATGGAGTCTGATGAGTCCATTGACAAATTTGCTGGTAGATTCACTGATGTGATGAATGAGATTAACTCATTGGGCAAGGTCTACACCAAGAGAGAGGTTGGACTGAAAATCCTAAGGAGTCTCACTCAAAAGTGGGATGTCTATGCTGTGATGATGCAGAATACCAAGGATCTCTCCACCATGCCCATGCAACAAATATTCTCAGAACTCAAAGCCTATGAGTTTGACCTCAATAGAAGAAAGCCTGTTGAGGAATCTTCAAATCCTACTAAGGGAGTGGCATTCAAAGCCAAAGTTGCTGAACCAGAAATGCAACCCACTCCCAGATCATCAAAGTCAGTCTCTAAGACTGAAATGAAGGAAGAACTAGCCTTGATGGCTAGAAGGTTTGACAAGCTCAACACAAGGTTTGGTAGATACAAGAAATTCTACCAAGACAACAAATTCAGGAGAAGATACAATTCCCCTGAAGATCAGGCTGAGGACAAAAAGCCTGAAGAGAAAAGATCAGAGGACAAGTCCTCTGATAGGAGAAGATCCAGTAGAGCTGAACCCTCATCATCTAAGAGAAGAGATGAATCCAAGAAGGATGATGATGAAGATCTGTGTTACAACTGCAAAAAGAAAGGGCACTTCCAATATGACTGCCCTGAACTAAGCTCTAAAGAAAGAAGAGAAAGACAAGCAAAAAGAGACAGAAAATTCACCAATAGAAAAGCCATGATGGCTGGTGAAGAATCTGATAGTGCTGAAAGTTTCAACTCTTCTGATGGATTGTTCTCCAACAGTGATGATGATGATGATGTCTGCAACATGGCTCTTGAGGATGATGAGGTATCCTCTACTTCTAGTTCACCATCATTTATCTCACAAAACACTAGTGAGGTTAACCTGAAACTTTCCTTGGGAAAGTTGATGGAAGATTTCACTAGATTACAAGAATTTCATGACAATTGTGTGAGAGAAAATGAAAGATTAACTACTGAACTCACCAAAAACTCTGAGGTAGCTGTTGATGTCAAGTCTACTGAGTTGTATCAACAAGTCTTGAGAAAGCTTGAGGAAGCAAATCTCAGGATAGTTGACCAACAAAAGGAGATTGATGATCAACTTCTCTCTCAGAAAAGAAAAGAATTTGAACTTAAAATTCTAAATGCCAAATTTGAAAATCTCTCACATGAGTATGATATTCTTAAATCAAGTGAAGAGAGCCTGAAATTAAAGATGTCTGCTTTGAACAAATCCTCTAGAGCAATAGAGGAAATTCAAAGTTATCAAAGACCTATGGCTCAAAGAAGTGGATTGGGTTTTGATCCATTTGAATCTTCACCTTGTCTTAGTGTTGCATCCACAAGTAACACTAAGAGAATCTTTGTTAAGTCAGTGGCACAACAAGCTGAAAATGAAGTAATTCAGCCACTGAACAAAGGAAAGGACAAATTGAATGAAATGCCTACTCAAGTGATTCAGGAGAATAGGCCAAAACCTAAGGAAATGGCCAAAGCTCCTGAGCACAAGAGGAATATTGGTCAGCAGAATAGACCCAATGGAAGGGCAACTCTCCTGAACAATGTTCAGAGGAATTATCCAAGGTATAATCAGCCTAGGCCAACTCATCTGAGAAAGCCTCAGCTGAATAGACCTAAAGAAAACCATCCTTTAAGGCAGAATAAAATGAGACAACCAAAACCCTTCATGCCAAAGGGTAATGGTCATAAAAAGGCCTTTCCTCAAAGATTTCATCAAGCTGCACAAAGAACTCATAAGTTCAGAAGAGTGGTCAACTCCTCTGAAACTTACAGAGTTAACACATTCACACATACTTTCCCAAAGGCATTTAAGGGAAAGACAGTGTATATTGATGCACTAGGAAATCACCTTAGCCACCTTGAATCAATCAGGGTTATTAGGCAAGTTTGGGTTCCCAAAGGTACAGCTAACCTCTCAGGACCCAAAACTCAAAGGGTACCTAAACCTATCTAATTGCAGGTACCAATGGGCCACAAGAAGAGGAGCATGAACAAAAAGACAGCATGGTATCTTGACAGTGGATGCTCAAGGCACATGACTGGAAACAAGGAACTCCTCTCTGATTTTATTGAAAAAGAAGGCCCAAATGTCACCTTTGGAGACAGCTCACAAGCAACAACAAAAGGTTATGGTACTTTGATGATTGGTAACATCAAAGTAACCAATGTATCTTATGTAGCTGGTCTCAAATATAACCTCCTGAGTATCAGTCAATTCTGTGATAAAGATTTTAATGTTGAGTTCTCAAGTGGAAAGTGTCTAATTAAGGATAAAACTCAACAAACCCTATTGACTGGAACTAGGAAGGGAAATGTGTATTTTGCAGACTGGGACAAGTCTACTGATGCTGCATGTTTTATTGCTAAAAGTTCTAGTGAACAAAGTTGGCTATGGCACAAAAGGCTAAACCACCTGAACTTCAAATCCATGAATAAACTTGCTAGAAATGCATTAGTTAAAGGACTACCTAATGAGGTTTTCATTAAAGAACATGTGTGTAAACCATGTCAAGAAGGAAAACAGATTAAAGCCTCATTTAAAGGAAAACCAGTCATTTCCACTGAAAGGGTACTTGAACTTCTACATATGGATCTGTTTGGACCAATTACCCCTTCAAGCATAAATGGTAGAAAATACACATTAGTGGTAGTAGATGACTTCTCTAGGTTCACATGGGTAGTATTTCTCCTTAATAAGAAGGAAACACAAGTCAAACTACCTAAACTTCTCAAGAGATTGTCAAATGAGAAAAGCCTTAGCATTACCAAGATAAGATCTGATAAAGGCACTGAGTTCATTAATTCATACATCAATGAGTACTGCACATCAAATGGAATAGCTCATGAAACCTCAGCAGCTAGAACTCCCCAACAAAATGGAGTTGCAGAAAGAAGGAATAGAACTTTAAAAGAAGCTGCTAGAACTTTAATTGCTGACTCAAATTTACCTAAGAGGTTTTGGGCTGAAGCTATAAACATTGCATGCCATACTCAAAATAGATGTTTGATCACTAAGGGGCAAGGCAAAACCCCCTATGAACTCTGGAAAGGAAGAATGCCTAAAGTGTCATACTTTCATATATTTGGTTGTAAATGTTTCATTCACAATAATGGGAAAGAACAGTTGAAAGCCTTTGACAGCAAAGCTGATGAGGGAGTATTCCTTGGATACTCTCAAATCAGTAGAGCTTTCAGAGTCTACAACAAGAAAACTCTTATAGTGGAAGAAACACCTCATGTTGTGTTTGATGAGTCTATCTTTGAGATCAGGAATGATCATTTGGAACCTGAAGAAATCACACAGAGGACAACCAGATTAAGTCTAAAAGACAAAGACACTGAATTCATAGATGTTGTTCAAGCCAATCTGCCTGAAAAATCCACATTGGACAACAATCCTGAAGGCAACCTTCCTGAGACAAATCCCACTGATGGAAATGGTGAACTGAATGATCCAATCCCAGTTCACATCCAGGTAACAACTACCAATGAAGAAGCAGTTCCTGCTGAGGTAGTAAATGGGTCAAATAATCAAGGGGGAACTCAAAATGTTGAAAATGCCAATGTCCCTGACATTGAGGACAACATCCCTGATTATGATCCTGAATTAGATCCTGCATTAAATTATCCTGAATTCTATGATCAAAATGACTCACCTTCAGTAGAGGACAACTCTACTGAAGAGATCAGAAAAAGAAGGACTTGGTTATCTGACCATCCTACTGATCTAATACTTGGTGACCCAAGTATTGGAGTCAAAACAAGAAGATTCCATGGTGAAAGTGCTCTTTTCTGTTGTTTCTTGTCAGAGCAAGAACCAAGTGATATTGAGGAAGCACTTCAAGATGCCAACTGGATCACAGCCATGCAGGAAGAACTAAACCAATTCACCAGAAATGAAGTATGGGAGCTGGTGGATAGACCCTCACATCAAGATGTTATTGGAACAAAGTGGGTGTTCAAAAACAAGAAAAATGAAAATGATGTGATTGTCAGAAACAAAGCAAGACTAGTGGCAAAAGGATATTGCCAACATGAAGGCATTGACTATGATGAGACTTTTGCACCTGTGGCAAGGCTAGAAGCAATAAGGCTCTTTCTAGCCTATGCAGCCCACAAGAGGTTCAAAGTATACCAAATGGATGTCAAGAGTGCCTTTCTGAATGGAGTCTTAAAAGAAGAAGTCTATGTGGAGCAACCACCAGGTTTTGAAGTTGGAAACCAAGTTTACAGACTCAAGAAAGCTCTATATGGACTCAAACAAGCCCCTAGGGCTTGGTATGATACACTGTCACAATTCCTCTTGGATCATGGATTCACCAAGGGAACTGTGGACAGAACTCTCTTCAGAATCTCTGAAGGAGAGGACATCCTGCTTGTCCAAATTTATGTAGATGACATAATTTTTGGATCCCCTAATGAGAAGCTGTGTGAGAAATTCTCCAAGCTCATGCAAAGCAAGTTTGAGATGTCCATGATGGGGTTGATGAACTTCTTTTTGGGTCTACAAGTCAAGCAAACTAAAGAAGGAATCTTCATCAACCAAGCTAAGTACACCAGAGAAATGATAAAAAAATTTGGGTGTACAACTAGCAAGCCAGTAAGGATCCCAATGAACACAAATTGGAAGATGGATCCTGATGAGAGTGGTATTCCAACCAACTCTACTGAGTATAGAGGAATAATTGGTTCACTCCTCTATCTCACTGCCAGCAGACCTGATATCACTTTTGCAGTAGGTGTTTGTGCAAGATTTCAAGCAAATCCTAAGAAAAGCCACCTTGAGGCTGCAAAGAGGATCTTGAGGTACCTCAAAGGCACTGAGAATCTAGGCCTTTGGTACCCTGCTGATGACAATATTGAGCTAACTGGCTACTCAGATGCTGATTATGGAGGATGTAGGATTGACAGAAAGTCCACTTCAGGGACTTGTCAATTCTTGGGCAACAAGCTTATTTCATGGTTCTCCAAGAAGCAGAACACAGTGGCCACTTCCACCACTGAAGCTGAATATGTTGCTGCTGGAAGTTGTTGTGCTCAAATCCTATGGTTGAAACAACAACTAAGAGACTACAAAGTCAACTCTACTGAAGTGCCAATATTTTGTGATAACAATAGTGCCATTGCTATATCACAAAATCCTGTCTTACACACAAGATGCAAGCATGTGGACATCAAGCACCACTTCATTAGAGACCATGTGGAGAAGAAGGACATCAAGTTGATCAAGATCCACACTGATCATCAAAAAGCTGATATTCTAACCAAGCCACTTGCAGAGGCAAGATTTCTGGAGCTATCAGCAGAGTTGGGATTACTTGATCCAGGGAAGTTGGACAAATAAGTCCAAAGAAGTTCTTTGATTAAGGGGGAAACAAACTCAAACTTCAGCAGACTTGGTCAAGTCTACTGAAACTCAGAAACATGACCTTACCTCTTCAGGACACTTGTCCATTAACATTCAGGACCTTTGTCCACCTTTCTTCAGGACACTTGTCCATGTAGGGTCAGATAAGTTGTCCTAGCTATCAAACCAAATTTTGGTATGATAAGCACCTATTTTTGGTGATCAATACCTATTTCGAAATCTGTCCCTTGAAATACAGTTTTCACCTTTCTGGGATTTAATTTGTCTCCCACCCAAAAGGTCACTTTCCATGCATTAAATGCCAAGATTTAACTCTTGTTTGCATTAAACTTTTTGGGACATGATCTATCTCGAAAAATCCCCAGCCTTAAACAAACATTTAAAACCACCCACGTTTTGAATAAAACAGTTATTTCACTGTTACATTGGTTTTTGACCATTGGATCAAAAATGGACAACTCCCCTGAAATCAATCCTAGCCGTCCATTTTGGATTTCCATTTTTGCTCACCTTTGAATTGTATCAAGACCTTACCAACTCATTGACAAACATTCTTTTTAGAATATTCACAAGTCTTAAGATACCCACAAACACTTCTTCCCCAAGTATTCGAAACCCTAACTCAAAATTCTTCAAACTCTCTCATTCTTCATCAAACCTTTTTCTGCAATTTTCAATGGCCCCCAAGGTTAGACCTGAGATGCTTGTTGATTTCTCCAACAAAGATCTAGACCTAGATTTTGGCTATCTAAGCAACAAGAACAATCTTCACTTTGAGCCAATTATCTCTTTTGAAAGTGAAGATCCTGAGATTACTCCAACCCTGAGATGGTTGAGAAGGGCTGGTCTCCAAAAGTTCTTGGAAGAAAGACCAAGCTCTTGCCTGGAAAGTTATATGGCAGAATTCTTTGCCTTCCTCAAGTGGAGAGGTAAGCCTGAAGATGGTGAAGTATCAACCAGGCTATCCTACACAGCTGAAGGAGAGGAAGAGGAGAGATTCCATAGAGTTAGATTCTCCTCAGAAGATCTGGAAGGAGCCTTTGGATTGCCTTATGAGGGAAGGAATCCAGAAGTGTATGGCACAGGACATGAAGAGGAAATAGCCCAAGAGTGGTTATTAGTTCCAGGCCCTCTCTCCTCAACTCAAAACAAGAAAACTCTCAAGCCAGATTTTCTTAATCTCTTTGAGGTAGTTGCTAAGAGCCTCTTAAGCAACACTGGAAGCCTAGAGCAGGTCAGCCAGCCAAGGATCAGAATCATGGCTGCCATTATTGATGCCAGTGATAAGGGCATCAAGTTTGATTGGAGGACCTTCATCATGTCTGAGATGATGAAAGAGAAGGCTAAATTTAAGGTGAAAGCCCACAACAAGGTGGTGCTAGAAGGGAAAATCAAGTATTGCACCAGGGCAAGCTTGTTGATTGAGAGGTTTTCCCACTATTCCCAGATGCAGACTTTTGCAAAGCCCCTCCCAGCCCAAAAGATCCTGTTCAGAAAGCTCAGTAAGAAAACTGAGAAAAGAAGGATGCTGTTGGCCAAGCCTGCTGAAGAACAAGAGGAAGAGAAGCCTAAGATGAAAAAGAGAACAAAGGCCAGGGCTGTAAAGACAAGGAAAATGTCTCAGAGAATCTCAGAAGAGAATTCAGATGCTTCAGCTGAGATTGAAGAAGTTGCTAGAGAAGGTGTACAAGTGCCATCTGATCATTTAGAAGAACTCAGGCAAAAGTACAATGAGACTAGACAAAAGTCTAAAGGAGATAAGAGAATCAGGGAAGTTGTCCCTGAGAAGGAAGGAAGTGGAAGTAGCAGGGCCAGCAAGAGAAGGGCCAAACCTACTGAAAAGGTGTTGGAGCTGCAAGAAGAGAGGTCTCTTCAATTGGCTCTAAGGGAGAGCAGAGCTGAAAGCAGGGCCAAATCCATGTCAAGGACCAATTCATCTGGTTCTGGAACTCCAGAATCCAAAGTCCCTGAAGGTCAACTCATAGAGGCCAACCTCCCTGAAGTTCAGTATCCTGAGCCCAACTCCCCTGAAACCCATGTCACCCCTTCCAACCAACCCATTACCCCTGTAAATCTCACTAAGAGGTATTCTCCAGAAGGGAATGAACAAAGAAGTGGCATAGATGTGCTTGCTGATTTGGCAGTAGATGAGACAAGACTCCTATCTCCCCTTGACTCATCCATGCTCAACTATTCAAAGCTCCTAGAGCATGCACTTCATGAGCCAACCCCCCTGAGCAAAGCCCATTCAGATTCATTGCTCTCTAAAGCAACTGAAGTACCTTCACTTGAGCCCAACCCTTCTGAAGCCAACATCCCTGAACTTAATCTGCCTGAAGCTTTGATAGGAGAACCCAGAGCCAACTCCCCTATAACCCAAAGTCCCCATTCAAGTGGAGATGAGGAGGAGTATACTTATGAAAGTATGCTCAGAGGAGGAGCTAAGGCTACTGTGGACAGTTTGTATCCACAACTTGCTGAATTTCCAAGAATTCAGAAGGCCTTTCAAGATTTAAGGATGCTTGTTGATGTGAAAGACAAATCCTTGATGGAGATATCACAAGTCATCCAAGATAAGGGTGCAAACTGGTGGCAGATAGAGGAGAACAGATTGCTACACTTTGCTGGAGTTTCAAAGACAAGATTCCTCATTGATGAGGAAATTTTTGCAAAGTTGGTAGCTGATAAGATTAAGGAGGAGAAAGAAGGAAAGGCAAAGGGAATCAAACACCCTGACAGTAGCTCCAATGATGATGATTCCCCTGATGATCCCTCAAACCCTTCAAATCCCAACCCTCCTGAAACCCCTCAAGCCAACCTCCCTGAAACCTTTCAACCCAAATCTTCTATAGAAGATAGACTTTCTAACCCTCCCAAAACCTATCATAGGAAAGGCTCTGTAATCTCAGAGGTGTTGACCAAGGATGGTAACACAACCAAAGATACATCTGCCAATGAAGGTTCTTCTGAACCCAAGGCACAGCCTCAAGATGTTGAGGTTCCTGTATTAGAGGCTAGTTTGATTAAGGCCTATTCAGTGTCAGAAGAGTTGGACATTGATCAGCCCTTAATCATTCAGGATGACTCAGTGGCTGTTGATATAAGCACTGTGATCTCCCCACAACTGCCATCTTTGAACCTTGATGAAGGTGGAGATGTTGCAGGTTTAGGAGAAGGAGTTGAAAAGGAAAGATTAGTTGAAAAATCAGAGGGAGTTGAGGATGAAAGAGAGGTAGTCATCACTAAGATAGTGAGTGTACCACCAAATGAGGGTGGAATAAGTGAGGAAGGACAGGTTATTCTTGAAGTCAAATCTGAACTTCAGGAATCCCTTGATGAAAGGAGGCCTGATTCCTTGAGTGAGAACATTATTCATGAAGGGAGAAAAGAACAAGTTGAAAATGAGAAGAAGACTGCTGATGTATCAGAGTCTTATGCAAAAGAAATTGAGGGTGATGAGTGCTTATTTCCTAACTTGTTTGATTTATCTGATGTTGCAGGTATTTCTCTTGACCAAATTTTTGCAGATGAGTTCCTCACAGATGCACCTATCCAAGTTGATACAGGCTCAGCTCAGGCCTTACTTGGAATGCAATCAGAGAAGTTGGACTCCTTGGCTCATCAAGTCCAATCTGCTCATGCTGAAACTTCAGGAGCATTGAATGAGCAGGGAAGAACTCTAGCATCTGTAGAAATGAGGCTCACTGGCTCTGAAGATGTTGTGCTACCCACCCTTGAGGCAAGAATCAGTGGTGTGGAATCTGGTCTTCAAACCATCTCCACTGAAGTTCAAAGTGCCAAATCAACCATGGAAGCCATCTCAGAGGAGGTCAAGAAAGAACAAAAGCTGCTGAGAGACAATCACAATGCTAATGTCAAAGCTCTCAGGCTAACTGTCAAACAAGCTATTGGAAAGAAGACTGCACTACAAAAGAGAAGAGCTGAAGAGCAAAGGCTAGCTATGGTCAAAGCTGCCTCAGAAAAGTTTTCCCAAGAAGTGTTGGCCAACATTGCTGAAGGTGCAGTGGCCAACCTCACTGAGCTCTTAAAAACCCAACTGGATGCATCTCTGAAAACAGCCATGGAAGAGGTTGTCCAACAAAAGATGAAGCCTGTTCTAGCTTTCCTTAGCTTGAGCAGTGATAGAATGCAGAATATACATGATGAAAATGTATATTTGTTGGAAGAGATGAAGTCCCTAAACCAGGCCCAATCCCTGATGGCCTCAACAATGAGTGACCTAAAGCCCCAGTGCTTTGATGCTGCCAAAAAGGGGGAAAGGGAAAGAGCTAGAGCAAAAGGTGCCTTGGTGATTGGGAGTCCAGTGAAAGGGAAAGACAAAGTCCCTGAAGGAAAGGGAAAAGAGCCAGAAATGCTGAACTTGGAAGATTTGGATGAAGAGGAGCAGTTAGCATTGGCATTGAAGAACTCAATGGCCTCAGCTCAAGAAGAAAGGGCAAGGAAACAGCAAAGACCAGGTGGTGAAGTGTCAGGTTTGGACAAAGATGCTGAAGGTGTCCAAACCAGAGGAAAGATCAAGAAGGCCCAAGGAAAGAAGAGACAAATTGAGAAATTCACTGACTTTCCTAGCAGCCTTGATCTTCCACCTGAATTCAGAATTGATGAGGATGAGCCTACATCAAAGAAAGCCAAAACTGCTGAAGAGGACAAATCTTCTGATTCTGGAAAAACTGCTGAAGGTACCAAGTCCTCTGAAGACATAGAAGAGCTATTTGCTGAAGGATTTGGACCTGAACCTAAGAAGAAGACAACAGTCCTAGCTCTTGATCCATCAAAACTGTTTCATGAAGGGTATGGCAAAGACCCTGAAACACAACAGAAACTGGCCATGATGAGGGCCCAAGAGAAAATGGACTTAATGGAAGAAGCCAACAGAGCAAGAGATGAAAGGAGAGCAAACTTTCAGAAACCAAGAAGGAGAAGAGCAACTTACAGCAAGATGAAGCCTCAGCTTCTAATCCCAATGGACACCAAATATCCACACTTGGATAAATGGGTGCCAATTCAACTGAATGACACATGGGAAGAAGCCAAAAGGGAGTTTGCCTATGACTATTATGTCATTGACAGATGGAATGGAGGAGATGCAAACTCTGCCTTCACTGAGTTCATGCTAGAATACTACAGAGAGTTGTATCAACAACTACTTGCAGCTGCTGACATTGCAAGATTTGAACTCACAGCTCCCAAGCCAATCATATACATGCCTCCAAAGCTTGAAGGATGGATTGACCAAGCAAGAATTCTGAGGGAATTCTCTGAGATCCTTAAGCTGAACAAGATGGTTCTTGGACCTAAGGGAACCAACCAAGAAGCCATGGCACTGAAAAGAAGAGTGTGGGCACAGTATGGAATGCTGCCACCTCCTGAGGATGATCTTTGAAATGGCTAAGTCTTCTGACCTTACTTGAATGATCAACTATGCTGAAATATGATCAAGATTGCTAATATGTTAATCTGGTTGCTCTAATCTATTAAAGATTGCTCTGATACAAGCTCTGTGCTCTGATGCTGAAAATATTATTTTTGTCTTGAATTACTAGAATGAAATGCTCTGATGTATTTAAGTGTTATTGATTCATGCTCTGATATGTTAAATTTCAACTATCAACATGCCTGTAATGATTTTTTTAATGAATGATAGTTGAACTTATTTTGAATCAAGAAACACAAATCTCTCTATGCCTATCTTAAAACCTACTTGCAACAAAAACAGTGAATACACTAACACATTATTTTTCAGGAATATTGACCTCAGTCATGTCTTCTGAAGATACATGTAATAGGTGTAGACAAGTCACTTTTGCTTAGATTGTATAGGTTTTGGCATCATCAAAAAGGGGAAAATTGTTGGGAATAAAATGAGCTATGTTTTGATTGAATACCAAAACCCCCTGAGACATGCCTAAGTCAATATAAATATGTTCTAAGAATGTTAGAACATATAGATTATAGGCTAGATGAGAAGCTGAAATGTTAGGCAGCTCTTAGACAATTAGATGCACAATTTGAGGGGGAACATATGCTTTGAAGATAATCAAGAACAAGTCCCCTCAAGGCTCAAATTCTGGAACAATCACTTAAGAGCAAGGACACTCTATGAAATCTAAGATGTTCTTATCAGGAGAGTTGTCCAGAGAAAGTATTCATAAAGCTCTGATCAGGAGAGTTGTCCAAAGAAGCTAGCCATATGCAAGAACAAACCTACCTAGCTCAAAAGGACAAGACTACTCAAAGGTTTTGGTCAGGAGAGTTGTCCAGATAAGCCAACTCTAAAGTATAAAGTGCTCTGATGCAAAAAGACCAATCATGCTGATCAGAAGAGTTGTCCAGAGGAGTTGTCTCAGCTAAACTGATCAAGATCAAGTGCTCTGAAAGCCTAAGATCAACTATGCTGAAGAGATTGAGACAACCAGTCCCTAAAGGTCCTCAAAGGAATGAGCTAAGACCATACTCAAGAGAAATAAAGGGAAAGAGCCAAGTTATCTGAAGAAGAGCAAGCCAACCATGCTGAAAAGCAAAACTGCTGATAGTGATAAGGAGAGTTGTCCAGATGATAAGGAATGTTGTCCTATCATTGGATCAACCTTCAGAAGCCATGTCCAAGTCCTAACAAGAAGTCAAACATTGGGAAAAGTGCTGCAGAATGAAGACAAAACTGTTACAGCCGTTTATTACCCAAATGAGGACATGTCACTATCAAGAATCTGTCTTCCAGCTTGAAGAACTCAAGGAAGACATTTATAGCAATTTGGGGCTGCCTCTCCAACGGGCAAATCCTCCATTTTGTCTATAAATACAGAAGTGTGAAGACCATTTGAAAGCACCTCAACCAGCACCTCAACCAGCACCTCAACACAATCCAACTAAGCTCAAAGTTCTTACAAGCTAGAGTGCTTTCAAAGCTTTCAAAGACTATCTTAGTCTTCAAACACTTCTTCTAAGCTGAACAAAATTGTATATCCATACACAAGCTTAGAGAGATATCCTATCCTTATACACTGATCTTCATTGTAAAGGATATCTCATTAGTTGGAACCTTACTTCAACCCTTATATCTTTCAAGAGTGAAAGTGAGAAGGTTGTAGTAGTAGAAGTGGTAGGAACTGACTGTTGAGAGAAGAACAGTTCAGTTCTGAGTTGAGAAGAGGGTACTAGGACTCTAGACATCCTAGGGATCAATTCACCAAGGAGTGGTGTTCTTGATCAAGTGCACCTTGGCACTATAAAACAAGTTAATTCCAAGAGTGAAGGAATTATCCTGTTAAATCAGGGAAAGTGGATGTAGGAGCTTGAGTCTCTGAACCACTATAAACTCTTGTGTTGATTTACTTTACAAGTACTTACATTCATTCAACACTGCACACTAAACTGATCTTTCAAAGATACATATTCAAAGACTGTGCAAAACTGATTTGGACAAGTTCCCTGAAGCTAAACTGAACTGTGTTGCATTGACTAAGTGATTTCAGAAATTAAAGGAGTCTAAACTTAAAGGGCCAACCATTATTCCGCACATATAACTCCCCTAGATAGTCAATCAACTAAGTACTCAATAGTACTTAGTAGTCTGATTGTCTTAGTAGAGTTAATCTTCTTCAGCAGAGTTGTCCAAGACAACCTTGCTGAACTCTGGTTTGATCAAAGTTTTCAAAGAATTGCATACAAGTGTATTCCCCCCCCCCCATACACTTGTTATATACTCCTTTCAGGACCAACAATTACTCTATCCCCAGTGAGTAAGGCAGGAGCTATGGCCAACAGTGGAACTCTCCCCCTTAACACATCAGTGTTCTTGGCAACAAAACCATGATGTCTCAAGTAGTTAGAAATCAGAACAGGATAGGGTAAATTGCCTTTCTCAGAAACTCTCCCAGTAAATCTCATCATATGTTGGAATATTGTGAGACCCAAATTAAACTTCTTAAGCACAGAAATCCTATAAATCAAAACAGCTTGATCCTTAGTGATCTTGGTAGTATTTGTGGTGGGAATCCAATTGTAAATGATGAGTTTGTATAGCACAGAGTGTAGGGAAGTGAGGTCTTTGGCTAGCATGTGTCTAGTCCATTTAACTACCCTACCAGCAGTTATAGCAGAAATGACCACATCCATGTCAGGTTCTTCATCAACCTCAACATTGGGAATTTCTAAAAACTCATTTATCAACTCAGGAGTAAAAGGTACATCCCTCCCCCTAAAATTAACAGTCCCATACCACTTAGAAGATCTCCTACCAGTGCTCTTTTTCAAACATGCATAGAATTCATATGCCCAATTTGTCAAGAAAGATTCACCAAAATTTACAGCATGCATCAAATTCCTTTCCTCTAAGAAACTAACCATGCCTTTACTATCAAAATCAGGTATATTGATCCTCTTCTCTATCAGCAGTTTTCTTTTAGAATAAATGGCCAATCTATTCTCTAGTGTATCAAGAGAATCAGAAATACCTCCCTCTTCAGAAGCAAGGTCATCTGAGCTTGGTGTAGAGCTTTTAGCAGAGCTCTGTTCAGGGCTGCTTGCTGCACTGGAAGAGCTATCTCCACTGCCACCATCTTCAGGTTCTGGTGCAGCTTCCTTTGCAGCAGCATTGTGCTCAGCATTTTTCCTAAGAGACTTCAGAATGTCTCTTAAGCACCTTCCAGAATCAGAATTGGACTCTGACTCAGCTGGTTCATCTTCAGTGATCATCTTTTCTTTGCCTTTTGGTTCAGCAACAGACTTTCCTTTTCCTTTTTCTGCAGCAACAACCTTCTTTTTGGATTTTTCAGCAACAACAGTCTTAGTTTTCTTTGGTTTCTCAGAAACAATAGGAGCTTCATCTTCAGAATCTGTGAACACTTGAATAGGTTCACCAGCATCAGCTCCAGCTTTCTTCTTCTTCCTCATGGATTCAGAATAATCCACACGAGTGAACACACGGTATGATCTTCTTCTTTGAACTGGACTCCTCTGTCTTTTTCCTTTCTGCGCATTCTTCTTGAAAGGAATGGGAGCAGATTCATCAGAAACAGAGAGTGAAGAGTTTGTACCGTCTTCAGAGATGTTTGCATCCTCCATTTCAACATCTTCATGGTCGGAAGTAGCAGTGGCTTCTTCTTCAACAGAAGCTTCAACATTTTCAGTTTGCAGTTCGTGAACAGAGGGTGATTTAGGGCTTTTTGAAGCGGCAGCCATTTGGGCGGTTTGATCAGCCAAATAGCTTGAGATATCCACTGTGATATCTCCAAATGTCATCACGGGCAGATGACCTGTTGTTCGAAGAGAATCAGACACTTCTTCGATAGCCTTGTTGAACTGTTCAACAGTTGCATCTTGAGGAATGTTGGTTGTTGGTGGAATGGTTTGAGGAGTGGAAACAGTTGTTGATGGAGTTGCAGAGACATTCGAGTCAGCATTTGAAGCGGTAGAGTTTTGTGAAGCCATGGAAGCAAGAATTTCGAGAGGATTTGTGCGAGAGTGAGATGAGGTTTTCGAATCAGAGAGAGATTGTGAGGAATTCGAGTTTGTTCCAGCCATTTAAGTTAGGCGGTTGGAATTTCAAGGTAAGGATGGAAATTTGCACACACTTCTTTGAGATATACACAACCAAATAACAATTTTGCAATCTTAGTACTCAACACAATCAGAAATCACAATTTAGCAAATAAATGGCATCTTATGTTCGATATTTATAGAGAGAGTAATGTAGTTGGAGGTTAAGAAAAAATAAAACAGAAGAATTAATCTAGAATTTTCGAAAGTGCTCCACATTATTAGCCACAATCTAGATCATGGTTAATTAGTAGGAAAAGATCAATTAATTAATTAAATTAATTAGATAATTAAGAAGCTTCCAGAATTAATTTCGCATAATCAAAAAAAATAGATAAGGGTCAGTAATTAATTAAATAAATAAAATGAATCTCAATAAATAATTAAATAATTACACAGATAAAAATAAATTCGAATCAGGCAATGTTGTGCTCAAAACTGTTACAAACACCTCAACACGGTTTTTACATGAATTTGCTTCATTAGTGTTGCACCATATTTTTCTTTTTGTGTTATAGCATCAAATTTGTATTGATCCATTGTTCCTGTAGAGTACATCGTAGTAGCGAACTCCGTGCCCCATACTTACTTAATGGATTACAAATATATTGATGTTTTTACCAAAGAATCACCTTTTGAAAAGAAGGCATCGTAGTAGTGAACTCCGTGCTCCATAGTTACTCAGTGATTTGGTACATCTTTTAGTATGCTAATAACATTCTCATTTTTATGCATTTGAGAGGTGTAAGACATGTTTATTTTTGCACTCCAATGTTCTTAGATTCGTAGATATTTTACAAAGGAATTATTTAACTAAGTAAGAAATAAATTCAACTTATAAAATTTATACAACCCATGATGTTGTCCCAAATGCTACCGCATTTGTGACAACATCCATCCGAATTTTTTCAGATAGTGCTCATGCCAAGAGATTTCCTCAAGATAGAGAATCTCTCATGGTCTAAGGCTTTAGTAAAGATATCAGCATTCTGTTTTTCAGTAGGTACATACTCCAACTTAACAATATTCTTCTCTACTAAATCTCTCATAAAATGGTGTCTAATGCTAATGTGTTTTGTGAGTGAGTGTTGTACAGGATTTTTAGAAATGTTAATGGCACTAGTATTATCACAAAAGATAGTAAGTATACCATTCTCCATACCATAGTCATGGAACATCTTGCTCAGCCACAAGAGTTGTGTGCAGCAGCTTCCAGCAGCAATATACTCAGATTCTGCAGTGGATTGTGAAACACAATTCTGTTTCTTGCTGTGCCATGATACAAGATTGTTTCCCATGTAGAAACATCCTCCACTCGTACTCTTTCTATCATCTATGTCTCCAGCCCAATCAGCATCACTATAACCAATCAAAATGTTGTTGGTGTCCTTAGTATACCAGATTCCAAGGTCACTTGTTCCTGAAACATACTTGATGATTCTCTTCACAGCATTCAGGTGTGATTCCTTTGGATTTGCTTGGTACCTAGCACAAACACACACACTGTACATAATATCTGGTCTACTAGAGGTTAAATATAGTAAACTACCTATCATGGATCTGTAAAGTGTTGGATCAACATCTGTTCCAGCACTGTCTTTGCAAAGTTTCAAAGTAGATCCCATAGGAGTTTTCATTGGTTTTGAATTCTCAAGACCAAATCTTTTAACCAAGTTCTTAGCATACTTACTTTGGGAAAAGAAAATACCATCTCTGCACTGTTTGATTTGAAGACCTAGAAAATAGTTCAAGTCTCCAACCATACTCATTTCAAATGTTGCAGTCATTGCCTCAACAAATTTACTCAACATTTTATCACAAGTAGAACCAAACACAATGTCATCAACATATATTTGAGCAATTAGTATATCATTTTCAGTGTGCTTAATGAACAAAGTTCTATCTGCCTCTCCTCTAATAAATCCATATTCCAAAAGAAAGTCAGTAAGTCTACCATACCATGCTCTAGGAGCTTGTTTAAGACCATACAATGCTTTCTTAAGTTTATATACATGATCAGGATACTGTGGATCTTCAAATCCTATAAGTTGTTCAACATATGCTTCTTCATTCAATATGCCATTTAGAAATGCAGCCTTTACATCCATTTGATGAAGTTTAATATCAATAAAACATGCAATAGCTAGCAGTAATCTAATAGATTCTATCCTAGCAACAGGTGCAAAAGTCTCATCAAAATCAACTCCTTCAACTTGGGTGTAACCTTGTGCTACTAACCTAGCCTTGTTTCTAACAATATTACCAGATTCATCAGTTTTATTCTTGAATATCCACTTTGTTCCAATGACATTAGTATGACTAGGTCTAGGAACAAGTGTCCAAACTTCATTTCTTTCAAACTGACCAAGTTCTTCATGCATAGCATTAATCCAGTTTTCATCAGTTAAGGCTTCTTTAGCACTCTTAGGTTCAATTTCAGATAAATAGCATTCAACATTTACAACATTACACATAGAAGACATGCATATTGTTCTTACCACATCTACCTTGTTTGATCTTACTCTTCCTCTTGTTTGCACTCCAACTGTAGCATCGCCTATGATCTGGTCAGAAGGATGACTTTTGCCTATTCTTGAAGAAGGATTCGTTTTGGGAATGTACTGATCATTCTGTGAATTTACAGCTGACTGTTCTGTAGATGTTGACCCAGATGTGTTAACATTTGGTGCAACATTTTCATACTTCAGTGTATTCTCAGAAGTGTCAGTAACCTGTGATACATCTTCTTCATCTTTGTCATCTGTAAGACCTTTATCATCATCAAACACAACATTAACAGATTCTTGAACAGTGTTAGTTCTAAGGTTATATACTCTATAAGCTTTACTATTTCTAGAATAGCCTAAAAAGAAACCTTTATCACTTTTAGAATCAAACTTATGAAGTTGATCCCTATCATTCAAAATATAACACACACAACCAAATACATGAAAATATTTCACACTTGGTTTTCTGTTGTTCAAAATCTCATATGGTGTTTGACTTGTGCCAGAACGAATAAAAACCCTATTAATAACATGACATGCAGTATTCAATGCTTCTCCCCAAAATTTCTTAGCAAGACATTTGGATGTTAGCATAACTCTAGCCATTTCTTGTAAAGTTCTATTCTTTCTTTCAACAATTCCATTTTGTTGTGGAGTTTTAGAAGATGAATACTCTTGCAAGATACCCTTTTTGTCACAAAAATCATTAAACATGTTGTTTTCAAATTCCCTACCACGATCAGTTCTAATACGGCCAACTTTCAAGTTAAACACATTTTTGAACCTTTTATAAAGAATTTTAAATGCAGCAAATGCTTCAGATTTGTCTCTTAAAGACTCTACTCAGGTATATCTAGAAAAATCATCTACCACAACTAAGGAATACCTCTTTCCTCCAATGCTTTCAGTTTCCATAGGACCCATCAAGTCCATGTGCAGTAATTCAAAACATCGATGTGTAGTACAATGTGACAGTATTTTGTGCGACATTCTTACCTGCTTACCTTTTTGGCATGGTCCACATACAGTGTTGTTGTGAAGATTTAGTTTTGGAATCCCTTTTACTGCGTCTGCTTTGATTAGTCTATTCATTGCTCTGTAATTTGCATGACCCAATCTTTGATGCCATAAGACATTTTCATCATATTTTGACAAGTTACACATATTTGTTCCAATAAGATAGCAATTATCAGCTGACCTAGTACCAGTCATAACACAAACTTCATCTTTATTAAGAACATAACATGAATCTTTATCAAATTTCACATGCAAATTATCATCACAAAGTTGACTAATGCTAATCAGATTTGCAAGTAAGCCATCAACATGTAAGACATTTTTAAGCTTAGGAAAACCTTTAACATTCAAAGTTCCTTTACCAAGAATCTTTCCTTTAGAACCTCCACCATATGTAACATTACCACTATTCAAGGTCACATAATCAGATAAGAAATCAGTACGACCTGCCATATGTCTAGAACAACCACTATCAAAGTACCATGAGTCAGGTAGACATGCTTTTAAGGAGGTATGAGCAACATTACAGGTAGTTTTTGGTTTCCAAGCAGATTTCATAAACTGTTTACCAGAATGTGACAGTTTTTTATGCAGCATTTTCAAAGTTTTCTGTTCTTCAAACAATTTTACACAGTAAGGGCGAATATGACCAACTTTAGAACAGTAATGACAGATATACTTCCTTTTAACCTTGTGAGGATTTGATTGTGCAGATGTTGCATCGGATGTGACAACATTTGCCTTCACAAATTTCACAGATTTTCTAAATTTCTCAGAAATAGAAGCAGTAGTACCATCATAACCTAAACCATGATTATTAGACTGACCAATAGCTATAGCATTATTTACCTCAGAAGCACTCTTGGAATATTTCTTGAAACATAAGGTGGAATTTATCAATTTCTCCTTTAAGTTACAGATTTTCAGATCTCTTTTGGTAAGAATAACCTCTAGCTTGGTGATTGTGTCTTTCAGATCCTCATTCTCTTTATTCAAGGAATTAAGAGTGAGTTTCTGATTGTTCCAATCATCTAACAATTTTTGGTGTTCCTTGTCATCAGTCCTTTTTCCTGCATCATCAACTAAACCATTAAAACAGTTCAAATCTGGGTGACTCTGTTCTGATGTTGCTGTAGATGTTGAGACATCAGGTACAGCATCAGAATCTGTTTCATCCAAATCATCATCTGAGGAATCATTATAATCAATTCTGGTAAAATTAGAATATTCATTCTGATTTAATTCATCAAGATCATCATCATCAGATTCATCACTCAAGGTAGCACTAAAGTTCAGCTTTTGCTTAAGTCTAGTGTTGGCACATTCATTTGCATAATGGCCATAACCAGAACAAGCATTGCATTGAACTGATTTTCGAAATTCAGGATCATACCTTGGTTTACCTTCACTCTTTGATAGTCTTGGTGTGAATTGAGCTTTCCTCCTTTCTGGTTGAGGTGTTGATGTGTTGATTTGAATCTTAGGCTGAATATTTCTAGATTTGTTCACAGATTTCTTAAGAAACTTATTAAAGTGCTTAGTGAGCAAGGCAATGTTGTTAGGATTGTTGAGACATTCATCAAGCAATTCTTCATCAGAATCAACTTCTGTAATGATAGGTTGAGACTCAGAAATGTTTGATGTTTCTCCTTTAAAAACTACAACTTTCTTATCAGCATTAGCTTCATCATCTTGATTAGTGTTTATTTCATATGTTCTAAGAATACTCACTAACTCATTTTGACTTAACTTATCTGTATCTTTTGCCTCTTCAATAGCACAAATTTTAGCATCAAATCTTTTAGGAACAGATCTTAATATCTTATGAACTACTCTAACATTAGAAATAGGGTCACCAAGAGAATGTGATTCATTGATAATCTCACTTAACCTTTCATTGTAGGCTGTAATTGTTTCATCTTCCTTCATTCGGAGATTCTCAAATTTTGTTCCCAACATTCGAAGCTTAGTCCTTCGAACACTTTCCGAACCTTCACAATGCTCTTGCAACCTGTCCCATGCATCTTTAGAAGTAGAACAGTTAGATATAATTTTAAACATTGAAACATCAACAGAAGTAAAAATTGCATTTAAAGCTTTAGAATTGTAGCTTGCTGTTGTTATTTCATCAGCCGTCCAGTCAACTTCTCTCTTGAGTTGTATTTCACCATCTGCGTCTGCTGGTCTTTTTGGAGCTTCCCAACCTGTAAGTACAGTCCTCCAAGCACGTTCATCAACTGACTTGATGTACATACGCATCTTAGGCTTCCAATAAGCGTAATTCGATCCATCTAATACGGGTGGCCTAAGTGCCGTGGATATGTGATGTGTTTCCATTGCTAACCTACACTAAAAACACACTTGACCAAAGATCTAACCTAGTGTCGTCAGGTATCAGCTCTGATACCAACTGAAAGTGTGCTGGGTGTGTATGAATATGAAGTGTTTAAGTTTAAGTAGAATAATGTTGTACTGAATGTTGTGACAATTGGTACAACACTGGCTCTAACAGAATATCAGAAATTATGACTAACACAGCGGAAGACTTGAAACACTAAAAACAAACGAGACACAATGGAAATAATTTTTCACATAGATTTTATAAATAAAAATCTATGCTAGCCTTACGGCGAAAACCAATACTTATCTTCAAGTATAAATGTTGTGTGAAATGTTACAGCATTAACATTCACAACAGAAACTACAAACGAGGCAGGTGCCTTGTTCTAAAAACGAACTAAGTGTATAATGTATACACTGTCGAAATGCCTAGTCTATCTAAAGATTACACTCTCAATAGATAAGAAGACACACAGCCATACGGGTGGGATACTTCGTATGAACTAAAAGGTAGTTCTACTGGCCACAATTCCTAACAGGGATATACGCTCGGTCTAGGAAGTTGATCGAATAGAGTACACTGATTTGAGAAGCCTTCCATCGGTATTTATAGTAGTGGGGTGCTGATTCTAGAGGCTTCCACATTGAGGTCCTATTTTTTAGGAAACTCAACTTCCACAACTTCCATGATCTTTCTAGATCCTTCTAGGCTGCTCCAGGTCGTTCCAAATGTATCTAGGCCGTTCTAGCATGTTCTCCAATGTTCTGGAATCTTCCAGGTTCCAGATCCTTGTAGAAGCTTCTAGATCCTGCCAGAAATGCGACAACATTTAGATCAACATTTAATGTAGCATTTCAGAAAAGACTTAGAAAAAATCTCGGAAGGTCAAATTAAGATGTTGTTGATAATGTTAAGGCATTTAAGGATTAACAACATCTACAGGATCGATGATGCATTGTTGAAGGCCTAATCACTTGATAAAAAAATCAGTTCATCAGATTTTATTAATAATTATTCCTTGAATTATTGATTTATTTATTGTACTCTAAATCTCTTATCTTTGAACTACCAGCATGACCGAAACTATGCGAGCCTAATGAAGTTACTTGATTTCTGTTGAGGTATGTTCAGTTTTTATGATAATTTAATTTATGTTTAAATCTATAAAATGACAATTGAATCTTGATTCTTTGGAATTGATTTTGAAATGGCAGGGATGGAGTCGAGTCAGCGAAGGACAATTTAATATACTCCACGGTACGTATTAATATACTCACATTCTTGTTAAATTATTTCTCATATAAGTTTTTGTTAATTTTTACTATGTTGTTTTAATATTTCACAGAGCTTTTTCAAGCATTCTAGTGAGGGGTATAGTTGTCATAATAAGTAGCAAAATTCTATTTGCTTCTTACTTGATCGATACTCTGCCAATTCCGGAACACCATTCGATGCCTTAGCACGATTTTGTTTATTCTATTGGATGTAATGTAGATGTAATGTAGATTTGTGTATTGAACTATTTAAGCAATTTTGATCGTGTATTGAATTTTGATCATGTATTGAATTTTAATCAATTATGTAAGCAATCGGGATCGGGTCGGATCCCGATCGCAAATAAAATTTTTTTTAAAATTTTTGGTACTTACCGACGGACTATTCCGTCGGTGTAGCGTCGGTAATACCGACGGGCGTGCCGACAGAATTCCATTTTTTTAAAAACATTAATACTTACTTACCGACGGAAAATACCGTCGGTAAATTCAAATAATAAAATTTAAGTCCAAATTATACCGACGGATCTACCGACGAAACATTGATTTGGGATCCGTCGGTAAAGGCGACCCGTTTGAAAACTTGGTTTGAAAACGGGTTGGCTTGACTGCCGACGGAATTAAATCCGTCGGTATAGGCGACCCGGTTTGAAAACGGGTTGGTTCGAATCCGTCGGGATTCCGTCGGCATATACCGACGGACGCATATTTTCCGTCGGTAACCACTACCGACCAATTCATTGACGACGGATAAAATCCGTTGGTAATTCCGTCGGTAAGAGCCAATACCGACTGAATATCCATCGGTATAACCGTCGGTGAAACACCTCTTTTTTGTAGTGATAATGCAAATCGTCTAAAAATAATGCAAAGCTTGTACAAGAACGGAGGGATAATGTTGTACAAGAACGGAGGGATAATGAAATACTATCATTTATCAAAAAATACTTAGAAAGATAGAAGAATTAATGCGAAGAGGAAAGGAAAGAAGTTTTTGTCATTAAAAATAGTAAATGACAGTATCATAGAGAAGTGGCGTGGGTGGTATGTAAAATAAACGGAATCGGATTTTGACCCGAATAAACATAACCAAATTATCTAAGGACCCTTACATCTTCCACCTCCAACATCTTTATAAATATCGAAACCAATAGTTTTTGTTACGTAATCATCGTCTCCCCATACCTAACTGAATTTTTTTTTTTGGTAACTACTCTATGGAATTTTCCATGAGGCTAATCACAATAGTATACCTATCGAAACTAATCGAGCTTAACCAAGTTTACATATTGTAGACACCTAAATTTTATCGTCCCTCCAATTGATTTGGACAGCTTAATTTATTAAGTGAAATTCAATTTGGGCCTCCAAAGTCCAACAAATCCAGACGTTGAATTAAGACGGACCTCTAAAGTTCAAGAAATAAAGACGGACCTCTAAAAGTTCAGTAAATCAAATCGGGCCCAAATATGGTATTCTGAGCCCATCAAATAATTCAGTCCACTTGTAGATAAGATTTGACTAAATCCTAACGCACAAATATTTCCAGTCCTTCCGATTTGGCCCATAAAAGCCCTAGGTTCTACACATATATATATATATATATATATATATATATATATATATATATATAATATAGGGGGCTCATTTCACTCATTTGATCATTCTACACCTGAATTTGGCGTTTCTTCAAGATTTGGTGTTTCTTCAAAGAGGAGGTGCTTCGTGGATCTTCAACGGCGTTCGTCCCGGAAAAGTCCCAATAAGTCCCGAATAAGTTCCGAAAAGTCCCGAAAATCAACGTTTAATCCAAAACACGGCGTCAAGTCCTTGGATTAACGTTACAAAGTCTCGAAGTTAAAAACGATCTTCAACGACGTTCGTCACAAAAGTCCCTAAATTTGACGTTTAATTCAAATACGGTGCTAAACCCTCGAATTAACGTTATAAAGTTTCAAATACAAGATCAGATAGGATTCAGTTGCGGATCCAACTCCAAAAAATTTCAAAAGTGTTCAATAAGTTCAAGTCAAGTTCACGAAGAGAGAATCAGATGAGCAAATTAGAGATTGTAACCCGCTAAATTTTCGGTTTAATCTAAAATTAAATACATTGTTTCGCATTTTCGCGTTTTAATATTTAATTCACGAAATTTGTGTTTATAGATTTGGCACGCCCAGTGGGACCATCTCTACCTCTCATCTCTGCTCTTCAAATAAATCAAATAAGATTAAGATCAAGAGAGGCGTTGCATCTGTGTCAACTGGTCTTGACCTTGAAGACGTGAACGTAGTCACGAGGAGTATGTCAAGAAGCTCGAAGTCATCGTCTTCTTCAGTCCACAGCGAGCTCATCAGATTCAAGCACAACCTCAGCAATGGCGACAGACACTACGACTGTTGAATAGCAATTGGCAAGCTTAACTCGAGCTATAGAAGGACTCACAAAACATGTGCAAGAACAGGATGCCCGGATTGCTAAGCTGATGAGTAATGCAGACAAAGGAAAGCAAGTCGAAGGGCATGATGTTGAGACATCTGGTGAACGTCAGCCAATGAAAATTGACCCAACTCTTAAGGAGTTACAAGTTTCTCCCGATGGTTTGGTGCTCGATGACCGACTGAGTCTTCATTCACCTACATCAAGCCTTACACGAAGAGAATTGACGGTTTGAAGATGTCAACTGGTTATCAACCTCCAAAGTTGCAACAGTTCGATGGCAAGGGTAATCCAAAAAATTCCAAAAGTGTTAAAAAAGTTCAAGTCAAGTTTACGAAGAGAGATTCCAAAAGTGTTCAAGTCAAGTTTACGAAGAGAGAATCAGAGGAGCAAATTATTTAATCTGAAATTAAATATTGTTTCGCATTTTCGCGTTTTAATATTTAATTCACGAAATTTGTGTTTACACATACTATTACAATTAAATCGAGTTGAGTTCGAGTTTCACAATAGTCAACTCGACTCAAGCTCATTTCCACTCCTATTTTTAAACTTATAGTATAAAATATTTTATACATGAAATATAAACAGTTAGAGTAAAATGAGTCAAAAATTTCACAGGTAAAACAGTTAGTTTTTAAAAACAATCTCAATTAGACATATTTCATGAGTGAAATATTTCACACAGATGTTTCTCATTTTTATAACTTAGTTATCAAATTACATTCCTGCAAGAAGCATCACAATATCTAATGCATCAAAATGGAAAAAATGGTGAACCAATCACAATCACAGTTTGTTCTTACATCCCAAGAAACATAAAGAAACAAATGATGATTCAAACCCAAAAAAACATACAAATAAAAAACAATACAAAACTTCAACCATAAGTGTTTATAGCTTCCCACACCAAATTCTTCGGAACGGGCTTCGTAAAATCCCTTGCCTGCCCACCAAAATGATGCACGTTCTTTTACAAGGCTCCTTAACAAAAGGCGAGATTTTACACAGTTGATTACGAGGCAAACGAGGGAACAATTTAAATGGTGCTCAATCTGGAACTGCAATCCACCATGAAATCAATCCATCCAAGACGGGCACGTACTCTATGTTCAAACTACCACTCGTTTACTTCTCGAACCAATCGTTCCCATTAGGTGTGTTCAAACTACCACTCGTTTACTTCTCGAACCAATCGTTCCCATTAGGGTGTGTTCAAACTACCACTCGTTTGCTTCTCAAACCAATCGTTCGCATTAGGGTGCCCGAGGTAAATGTTAGTTGAAAAATGGTTCATACAGAACTGAAGATGTTGCAAAGGTACCAAATCCAGAAAACCAACAACCCTCTCCTCCCCTCTATTAGGCACTCTAGTCTTTGACAGAAGCATGAATGAAGATCTGGATCAGGGCATGGGTTGATGATCTGGATCTGGCATATCTTCTTTTATTTTCCATCTCATATATCCTCCTAAGAATTTCTTATTCAAAATTATCATAATAAGTAAGTGTTTTATCAAGTTTTTTTTATATATATTTTTTTTAATGTATTTTTGTTTAATTATTATGATTTTTTCCCGATACATCAATATTATTCTGAATTTTAGTTGGATATGAATAAACATTTACTGATCTCGAAAACAAAAGATCAGTTTAAAAACAAAAGATCAGTTTGTCCATGTTTGTAAGTGCAAGCACATCGATCCTTTGGGGATAGTGTCCACCATCAGGCAAGTTAAGTCATCCCGTTGTTTACTTTGAAGGATTTTATTTTGTAATCGATGAACAATTTTACGTGTCTTTTTTTTGGACAACAGACACACACACATCATCAGTGGCATTGAATTGACTCGAATTCTGCGAATGGACTAGTGCCGTATGAATCTCTGTTCCGGGATTCATGGGATTGGTTGTGGTCGGAAGATTTATTTTATATGTACATTGTACATTTTATCTATAGATTAAAAACTTTAAAATATATACCATCTTTTATTTTATAGATACGTTTAAACTTTTCATTAAAGTTAAAATTGTTTAAAATTAATCATTAAAATTATACTTGTTAATTTATAAACTTTTTATTTTACCTATTTATTTTGCATGCATTTCTATTTATACTAATCAAACTCTAATATTTATGCTAATCAACTTCCATTCAACCGTTGAAAGAAACTCTCAAGAGTCTCATAACATTTTAAATAAACTCTCAAGAGTCTCATAACATTTTAAATATTCTAAAATATTATCAGCCTCTTGAGATAAAATATTATGGTATTTTAAATATTCTAAAACATTATAGAATTATTTTTAAATTCTGTATCTTTAATATTCTAGATAGTTATACATGTCTAACAAAATAACGCTCTTTGACGAGGAAAAAAGAATAAATTAAAATTAAAAAATCTCAGTATTTCTCACTCATGACTCGGTCTGATCCATTATACTAGTATACAACAACATTCACCAAATAAAACCAAATTAAGTATTTTTTTTAAAAAAAATATTACATGTAAAACCCCTTTTAACAATTAAATTAAATTACAACTCATTAACCAAATTAAATATTTTTTTTAAAAAAAAATTACATGTAAAAACCCTTTTAATAATTAAATTAAATTACACCTCATTAAAATTTTAAGGGTTGGGCTGCTGTGTACTCAAGTACACGGTGTCCAGTCATATAGAAAATATTAAGTATATATAGAATAAATAACAAAATTTTTAACAGAAATCATTCTAGCCTAGTGGTTGCTCTTTGATTGTCTTACCACACAATCACAGGTTCGAAACCTATATCATTAATAGTAATAAAAGTGCAAGTAAAAAAATAATAAAACATGTAAAATTAATAATAATTTTTTTAAAAAAAGTTTAGCACCAGTTTTTCTAGATTAAGAAAGTGTTCAAATAACAAAAAGTGTATCATTAGCATACACTTTTCTATTATAATATCATACACTTTTCAATTATAATAACATACATTTTTCATTAATATATAACTTACATTTTTCATTAATAGAACATACGCTTTTTAGTTATAATAACATACACTTTTCATTAAATAGATCATACACTTTGCAGTTATAATAACATAAACTTTTCATTAATATGACATACACTTTACAGTTATAATAACATACACTTTTCATTAATATATAACTTACACTTTTCATTAATAGTTCATACACTTTTCAGTTATAATATCATACACTTTTCAGTTATAATAACATACACTTTTCATTAAAAATAATGTTGCACTTTTCAATATACTAATAACATACACTTTTCATTAATATATAACTTACACTTTTCATTAATAGTTCATACACTTTTCAGTTATAATATCATACACTTTTCATTAAAAGTAATGTTGCACTTTTCAATATACTAACATACATTTTTCATTAAAAAAGTAAAGATACACTTTTTAGTTATAATAACATACACTTTTTTAAAAAAAAAAACCGACAAAAAAAAAAATCGAAAAAAAAAAATTGAAAAAAAAAAATCGAAAAAAAAAATCGGAAAAAAAATCGAAATAAAAAAGGTCAAAGTTTGACCGTTGACTGGTCAACGGTCAACATTTGACTGATCAACAGTCAACATTTGACTAGTGAAAGTCTACTCAAGTACATGGTGTACTTGAGTACATACAAGACTTTTGGCAAATTTTAATTGTACAACCATCAACAAATCACTAAAATAAAATTCAAGATAAAATTTTCTGATTTTTTTTTCCAAAAAATGACCAAATTTTCAAAAATAAACCTCGATAAAAAAAATACATAAAAAAAAAAATAACAAGACTAGGGAAAAAATTCCAATTTTTTTTAGATGACGTTGATAAAAGTATGTTAGATTGCTATAAAGTTATAAAGCATTGATCTGATTGTGAGGAACTCTCTACTACAATAGTTGCAAGGCATTTTACAATAAAATTTCCATATTTGTTTGTTAAAAACTCAATCAATTTTCACTTTTTCTTTTTCGAAAAATGACCAAAATTTCAGAAATAAACCTCTAAAAAAAATACATAAAAATCGAAAAAAAAAAAATAGGGTAAAATTTTCAATTTTTTTAGATGACGTTGATAAAAGTATGGTACATTGCTATAAAGTTATAAAGTATGGATCTGATTGTGAAGAGCTCTCCAGTACAATAGTTGAAATTACCGTAAAAAAAAACAATAGTTGAAATTAAGCATTTTACAATTAAATTTCAATATTTGTTTGTTGTAAATTCAATCAATATTGTGAGAAATATGTTTAACTTGGTGGTGAACTTTTTGTTATGTAATTTTTTTTTTACTATATGTTTGTTATGATCACATTGATGTTACTTCT
Source organism: Galeopsis tetrahit (assembly GCA_963675135.1). Classification (NCBI taxonomy): domain Eukaryota; kingdom Viridiplantae; phylum Streptophyta; class Magnoliopsida; order Lamiales; family Lamiaceae; genus Galeopsis; species Galeopsis tetrahit. The sequence goes on along the minus strand of OY776125.1, from coordinate 1,924,668 downwards.
AATTTTTATGGTAATTTATCTAATATTGTTGACTTTGTTTTATCAAATCAAACTCTTGATATGACTAGTGAACAGAGTTTATCATACACCTCTCCAATTGCTAGTATAATATTAGTTCATATAAAGTATAGTATTAGTTTTATTTTTTTTGGTCCAGGTCTCATTTACATCCGAGTGCACACTGTGCACTCGGGTGTTGAACAATTCCTCTTTTTTTTTTTTTTTAATTTTTTCCTTTTTTTTTCGCTTATTTCAATTGAAATTCTATTGAATTTTTTAGAATTTTAAAAAGTACTAAAATTCATAGAGTTTATGTAGAGTTTGACTGACTTTTTTATTAATTTATATGAATTTTGATAGACTTGACAGGATTGTGAAATATGATTTACATAGATTTTCATAAATTTCCATTATGGGATTAGTTTTTTTTTAATATATAAAGTATTTTTTACCAATAAAAAAATATATATATATATAAATAAAGTTTATACTCCTGTATTAATTTGGGGTGGGTCAAATACTCGCGGGACGTCGGGCATACGATCTAGACCTGGCCCATACTCAATACGGGGAAGATCCGACCTGGTCCAAAGCTCATGGATGAGGTGGGTACGCGCGGGTCGGGTTGGGTCAATATTGTCATCCAATCTTTCGTCTTTAGAGTTCTATAAGAGAATCCGTTGAAATCTCTGATTTTTAGAAGAGTATCCAACAAAATCTGTAGTGAAATTTATTTATATTTTTGGAGGAGAATCCAACAAAATTCATAAAGTATTAAAATCTATAGATAGATGGTTGAATACCTAAAGATTTTTAAAGACTTTTTAAAATTCGTATTTAATATCTCAAAATTTTGAAAGACTTTTTAAAATTTAAATTGAATACCTTCAAACTTTGAAGTCCAAAAAAATTCTACAAAATCCACAATCAATACACTCCCTTAATAAAAAAAAAATAAGTTTATTTTATATGTATATTAATAATAAAATGAAAAAAATGTGGTGAGGGAATAAGGTTTGAACATTTAAGTCGTACTTAAAAATATACACATCCTCCATTTATGTTTAAACTTTTAACGGAAAATTTTTATTCAATAAAAAGTGCAACACAATATTACCAAAAAGTGTAAGTCGATATAACAGAAAAGTGCAACACAATATTACTAAAAAGTGTAAGTCAATATTACTGAAAAGTGCAACACAGAATTATAAAAAAGTGCAAGTCAGAATAATTGAAAAGTACTACACAATATTAGTAAAAAGTGTAAGTCCATATAAATGAAAAATGCAACACAATTTTTACTAAAAAGTGTAAGTCATTATATATAAAAATATTATTGTAAAGTATAGGACACTACAATAGAAATGTGTAACACCATTTATCAAAAATGGTAAGTCACATACTCCCTCCGTTCGCCTATAAGCTTTCCATTTTACCATTTTGGTACGTCCGTCTATAAGTTTTCCATACCCTTTTTGGTAAGTATTTTTTCTTACACGTCACTTTCTCTCTATCTCTCTCATCTCTCAATCACATCACTTGTACTATATCTATTATTAAAATGTGTAAGTCACATAACTAAAAAGTGCAACACCAAGTGTAAGTCACATAACTAAAAAGTACAACACCAAAATTAAAATTCGAAAAACGTTGAGTGCGAAACTCGAACCTGCATCGTTGTAGTAAAACAAGTATGGAACTACCATTAAGCTACATCCTAATGTCTATAATAATTTCGTCTTTATCAATAAATATCTGATATTTTGAATTCGAGTGCACCATGTGCACTCGAGTCCATAGGAAACCTACTCCTTCTTTTGATACTAGAATCAGTTGTATAATATTAGTTCATATACATTACTATAATATCGCCGCCTCCGGCGCCTGCCACCGCTGCCTCCTCCGCCGCTTGACACCACCGCGACCGTCGTCGGCCCCGGTCACCTTCCTTTGGTTTTTGTTCTCTTCACCATAGCTTAGTCTATGTAGCTTTCTTCAAAGCGCATGGTAGGGTTCAACAGATAGATTTGTCTAACGGAGCCACGGTGACTGTTTGGATGATTTATCGGTTGTTCTCTTTTTTAGTGTTTTTTTAGATAGATTCATTTTTCTTGCATTGGTAGTATTATGTTTCTAGTTTATTGCTTTTTATTTTCTGTAATCGTCGGTTTTTCCGACCCCTCTACGCTATATGCGGCCCGTTGCCCTATTATGGGACCTGTTTTCCCTCTTTTGGGACCCGTTTTTCCCTTTTTTGGGACCTGTTGGTGATTGGGATTTGGATGTCCCTTGAGAACTCCGGTGCTTGGTGAACCTTTGGCTGCATGTTATTATCTCTGTTGTTTTGATATGTTGATACCTTAGTGTGGGGTGTCTCGTATTGAAAAATGAAGATCTGTGCTCTCTTGGTGGACAAAGGCTTCACTCATTTTCCTCTTCCTCGCGATTGGATGAAGCAACGATGCCGAGTTGATTCTATGTGGTTTGAAAGATCTAGAACTTAGAATTGTTTTTATCTATAATGTATTGTTGATCTTGTAAACCTTTCAAAAATATATATATATATATACATTACTATAATATTAGTTTACGTGCAATAATGTTTTAGTTCATACACAATATAGTATTAGTTCATATATACTAGTATTAGTTTACAAATAAACAAATTATTGTTTCTTGCATTTCTTGTGTATAATTTTGTCAACTTTGCTTATAATTGTAGAAAATAAATATGTTTTTTAATGATTCAGTGGTGGGAGGTGTGATTGGAAAGAACATTTAAACCGATATTATATTATATGTGAACTAATATTAAATTGTATGCAAATCAATACTATTCATTTTTTGAGCTTATATCTTATACCATATAATATATACTTTGAAATTGGAAGACATTTACAGTTTATACATGTATAATACTATACCATAACACTAATCAATCGATATCATAACACTTATAAATTAAAAGTTATGTTCATAATGATTAAAGAAAAAGAAGGTCTGAAGGGAACAAATAATTAAACTATGTAAAATGAAGTAAAATTTAAGAGATCCAAATGAAAAAACAATTGATTGAGGTAAAATTTGAGAGGTTCATGTGAAAAATAATTAAAGTAACACAATACTAAGAGAAATTGAACCCAAACTACAAATATAGAAGCAAAGCTCTTGCAACTAAGTGGAGGTGTAAGAGAGTCGAGTCAACTCGCGAGCAACTCGTGTTTGACTTAAAAGAAAATCGAAATTGACTTAAATTTAATCGAGTCGAATTTTGAGCTACTCGAGTAACTATTGAATTCGAGTTCATAAATATTCGACTCGAAAGGCTCGCAATCCTAATCGAGCTTGGACAATATTTACTATTTTGTCATTAATTATATAATTTATGTTTATATATAAGTAATCGAGTCGAGCTCAAGTTTATTTTTTCAATAATTATATTATACGGAGTATATGTTTTACATTTTATTTTAAAAATTATACAGATAATTGAGTACCGTTCGAGTTTCTTATTAAAAATAATTTTAAAATTAATTAATAGTATTATTTTTAAATGAAGAATAGAAAAAAATAATTATTTGGTGGAAAAATAAAGCCCAATGTCTATAAAAAGAAATTGGAGATTTTTCCTTTTTTTTTTTAACAAATAGAATTCAATTCTTAGATATTGAATCCTTAGATATTGAAGAGAGATAATGATGCATGCATTTCATGTGAATTATTCCATAAGAGTAAATGTGTCATTAATTATTAGCAATGAGTTTATAAACACAATTTATATACATTTAACTAGTACACAAGAATACAACTCATCATTAAAATAGTAAATGAAAGTGTCATGGGTATCAAAGACGCCATTCTGCCAGTCTTGGCCCCCCTCCCATTTTGCAAAATTTTCTTTAATAATTTTTTTAGAAGTATTAAATAATAAAAAATAAAATAGAAAATAATTATAATTAATTTTATTTAATAATCATATAACAATTTTTAAGTGTATTAGTAAAATATTAGTAGTGCAATTATTATTTTCATGTACTTGTGTTGTGTTTGATTAAATAACTTCTTTTTTTTTTTTTACAAATTTACCTTAAATTATCATGAAAGATTGAGAGATAAAAGTATTAAAATATAAGAGAGTGTGGAATAACATGCTTTAATTATCATGAAAGAGAGATGAAAAAAGTATTAAAATAAAAATTATAGGAATTTGCATATGAGTAATTTAGGGACAAACGTGGTAAAAATGGCTAAAATGACAAATTTTTAAAACAAGAATTAAGACTAATAGTGTCAATCAATATGAAACGAGTGAAGTATATAACAATTTAAAACATAAAAATTAAAAGAAGCTCGCATATAGACTGTATAAACATTATTTTGTAGGTAATGAGCGGAAAAAATGAAACTTTTATTGAAACATATTAAAACTCTACTTGATTCATTAGTAATATTTCAAACTTATATGATATTAAAAGCGAAATTTATTATTCATAATTGGACCCCCCATCTGTTTAGATTCTGGCTCCGTCACTGGACGTGACGCGTGGTTGGTTTGTAAAATAAATGGAATCGGATTTCAATTCAATCGTCAACTTTACCAAATTATCTAAGGAGTAAGGACCCTGACCCCAACAACTTTATAAAAATGAATTCGCTTCATCATAAAATTTATTCAATCTTTTTTTTTTTTGGGTAACTACTCTATGGAATTTCCCACGAGGCTAAGCACAATAGTATGCCTAAATAGCCTAATAGAGCTTAAGTACTTTAATTATAAATAAAATAAAAATGTTTAATTGATAGTATTATGTAATTTATAAGTCGAGTTCGAGTTCAAAAAAAAAAGTTAAATCGTGTCGGGTTTCGAGGTTCGAAATTTCTAAACAAATCGAGTTCGAACTTGACTGTACTCAGCTCGACTCACCCAACCACGAAAGGAATTGGGCACGTTTTTTAATATCTTCACTTTGCGTGATTATGCAAAGCCACAACATTTGCAAAAAAGGTTCGAATCTATTACAATAGTGCACAAAACACTGTGTTATCAAATTACAATGATCAAAATGGAAAAAATGGTGAACCAAACACAGTTTGTTCTTACATCCCAAAGAAACAAATGATGATTCAAACCCAGAAAACATACAAAATAAAAAGCAATACAAAACTTCAACCATAAGTGTTGATAGCTTCCCACACCAAATTCTTCGAAACGGGCTTCGTAAAATCCCTTGCCTGCATTGCAGCAGTCTTCAATGTCCTGATTGTTCTAGCATTAGCCCCCCAAAACGACGCGCAATTGTAAGTCAAGCCGTGTTTCTTACAAAGCTCCTTAACGAAAGGCGAGATTTTACGCAGTTGATTACGAGGCAAACGAGGGAACAAATGGTGCTCAATCTGAAACTGCAATCCACCATGAAACCAATCCATCCAAGACGGGCATTCGATGTTCAAACTACCACTCGTTTGCTTCTCGAACCAATCGTTCCCATTAGGGTGCCCGAGGTAAATACTAGTCGAAAAATGGTTCAAACAGAATTGAAGATGCTGGATACTAGTCACAACAAAACTTGCTAAAACAAACATGAATCTCTCATACCAATTAGGCAAGAAAGACACAAGCAAAGGGTACCAAATCCAGAAAACTAATAACCCTAAAAGCTCCTCCCCTCTATTAGGCACTCTAGTTTTCGAAAACAAAAGCATGAATGATTGCCCAAACAAATTCAACCTAGCAATACTCATAAACGGATAAAACACCCAATGCTGATTACTAATTAAAAACCTAGAAGGCGAATCGAATTTCATCACACGGTTATAATAATGTGAAGTGATTGAGTTGAAAAACTTGGGAGATACCGCGAAAAAGGGCATGTGTTGAAGATCTGGATCATGATCGAGACTATTGCAAGCAATGTGATGCGCATTGTGATTCCTCTTCCACCATCCGATGCTTATTCCTGCAAGACAATTACCAGTCACGATTTGAATAAATCTGTTAATCTTCGGGGTTAGCATTATCTGATAATGCCCTGAATCGTGCCCTAGCCAACCGCTTTGGATCCACAGAAACCCCATTAAACCGCCGCAGAGCAGATGCAGAAAAGCCCCTTTGCAGAAAACGACGCCGTAAACACTCACAAAAAACATAACCGCTATGAGAAACAATAGAATCGAAACTCCGTGCCCTTTCTTCTCGTACAACCCTAATTTCGTGAATTCGTACACCAATTTCCGGTAATCCTTCGAGATTTCTGAAACGGAGTAATCCTTCAAGTAAAAGCCATTGAAGAATTTTTCGAGGAACTGCCAGGCTACGCCTGGGTGATAAGCGACAAACGCATCCGTCGCGTCCTCGCCGGCGAGGTTTAGCAGCGGCAGATCGCCGCCGGGGTGGTGGTTCACCCATTCTGAAACGTCGTACACTTTGCCCTGAATTGAAATCCATAGATCTCCTTCTTTGTTGTGAGTTTTAAGCTCTTCAGCTGTAATGTACTTTTTCTGCGACGCCATTTTCGATTCAGGGAGAAGAGAGTGAGAAATTTGTGGACTGTGGAGTGACAATGGAGATTTATCGAAGACTGGAGTGGCAGTGCATGATTATTTTGAGATATTTTTGAATTTGTGTTTCTATATTAAGACTCTACAGTTACATTTGTAGTATCGTTATTGGCTATATTAAGAGATTAGTGTAATTACTCACTTAGTCACGTGATTAGTTACACATTTAAATGAATTGTATTATTATTCTTGTATCTTATTAAATGAACCCATCACAAAAAAAATACTCCCTCAATTTTTTAATAAGTGTCACTTTGTCATTTTTTAACAAATTAAGATTATAAAGTGTGGTCCATATTACCCTTCATTAATTATAGTTAATTTTGATATAGAAGTTTTGTTTGATAAAGAATGTGGTCAAGAATGTAGCTAGTATTTATAAACCAAATTAATTTTGGTATAAACAATGTTTATGGAATTTATTTATGAATAATATATATGGTAAATGAATATGGGCAAAATAGTCAAAATTAAAGGAAAAAATTCAGAATGACACTTATTTTAAAATTAGTTAAAAAGTCAAAGTGACACTTATTAAAAAAACGGAAGGAGTAAGAGAAAGGTAAAAGCAAAAAAAATATAGAAAATTAATATTTTAAAAATCATTAACTTTTATTTAGTCTCTAGGATAGATAAAGTGAAAATAACTTACAAAATTAACATTCTCACACCATTTTTTTTCTTTCATCAAATTCTCTTTATCCTTCATTAAATTATTCAAAATACTTTTTTATTTAACTTCTTACATCATTATTTTTTCTAATTTAAGTAGAATTTGATATTTTAATATGTATTTCATGTTTAAGAATAAAGTATTGAAAAATATAGATTTTCTTCTACCGGTTCATGATTTCAATTGTACCAACGACAAATCATCACGTGGACGCAATATAATAAGGCTGAGATTCATGAAAAATTGTAGGGTAGGTTACAGACTAGCAATACATAATGTCACATCTTTGTGTGTGCATGTTTTGTCGTAATAATTCCTTTAAAATAGGTATTTGTACAAAATTAAATAATGCGACAACTTTTAATTTTAATTGAACGCTTATCGTAATTAATTTTATAAGGAATTTGATATTAACTTTTCAATAAATCTTAATAAGGTAGTTAGAACGTGGTTGAGGGTTCTTCCTATTGTCTATTACCTTCTCCAAGTTCTTTGAAGTACAGTTCGATACTCAATGTGTAAGATGACAATTCAGTTCACCCATACCTATAGAGAGACGAACAAGATTGCTGATACTGTTGCGAAGTCCCGGACATCAATTGTTTTGAAAGGTCAATGTACGGACTTCATTTTACCATTTATGTATAGTGACATGAATAAGAAGTATTTTCGTTTCTATGAATCTGATTTTTAGAAATATGTGGAGTACATTTTTTCATTCGACTTTAAATTTTCTCTCTCTCTTAATATATAGCCTTTTATTTTTTACTATATATAAATCTTAACATGGCATTTCATATCAACTATAAATCTCTTCAAAAAACTACTACTCCCTCCGTCCCACAAAAATAGCCACATTTGACTTTGCACACAGATTAAGAAAAATCAATAAATGCAGTCAAATTGAGCTAATGTGCCAAATTTGCCCTTAAAATCTAATACTCCAAAATCTGCTAAGCATTAATTACTCTTATAAATTGGGGGTAAAATTGACAACAAAACATTTAATGCTAAAGTAAAAGAGGAAATGTGGCTATAATTTGGGACATCCAAAAAAGGAATATGTGGCTATCTTTGTGGGACGGAGGGAGTATAATATTTTCTATCATTAATTTATATGCGATTGAACGGTTGATAAAAATTCAAGTTTTGTGAGATTTTATTATATCTCCATCTACATATAAAACAATAACTAACATGTAGATAGTGATAACGTTAAAATAAGAGGTGGAATATAATTTGACTACTGTCGAGTGTAATTTTATACCATTCCCAACACATTAAACAAATAGATTGAACAAGATTCACATGTGCAACCATATCCCATATAGTAGGTGGGTCATGTACAAGGGCATGGTTGGAATTCTGTAATTTAGATAAAAAAAAATTAAGGCTAGAAAAAAATTTATATATAAAATAAAATTTATTTAAGGAAAAAGTTATCTGGTAATAGTCCCACATGAAAATGGATCTTGTCTGGTGTTTGGGAATATGCACATGCATATCAGCATATCCCTTTTAGATGTTGTTGTGTTTAGGAGGTGTATATACTGTTAGAACCGGCGCTTTCAATAATGTGAATTTGAAATAGAAATGGCTACAAGTGTATGTCGTTTTCGATTTCAAAATCGACGGTTCTTGATTTTTGTACTCTTTTTTTAGAAATTAAATAAACTAATTCGATTATTTCCCATTTTACCATTTTGAACGTCCTATTAAAAATTAAATTTTTTTTTTTAGCAATTGTTCTATTTTTCTCTTTCTTATTCTTTCTATTATTTATTTTTAAATTTTCCTCAACATCAACAATCGACTACACATTGGGCTAGCCCAATTCACTGAAAAAGTTGGGCCTTATGGCCCTTTATAAGCCCACGCCGAATTGGTTTTACCGAAGCCCATTCAAGTTTAATGGGCCTGGGCTGTGCTCCACTGCTCTCAGGCCCATTAGATCTGGAAAAAAAGTTATAGGGTGTGATTGCAATAAATAAAAAGTTAGTGGATTAAAATGTAATACCAAATGCATAATTCTCGAGAAATCAGAATATCCCTTGGGTTTTTTCCTTTTATGCTCCCTGAAACAGATACTGAGCAAGAGAAACTGCAACTAGTGCACAAATCAAACCGCTCGATTCTCCTGTATCTACTGAGAGAAGAAGCTTTGATAGAGGCTTTTTACCTGGGTAAAGTTTGTTTACTTTGTTGTAGTTTTTTCAAATTGTGTTTTCCGGAATTTATTAGTAGAATTTTTCTGAGTTTGAATTTTGTTTGAATCGTGTTAATGCTGGAATTTGATTGAGTACTTGCCGTTTTATGTTCTCTGTGCGTGTGATTGGCAGCTGTATATCGTTTCGAAGGAAATTTTCTGAGGATTGAGGTAAAAAATGAAGCGTAATTTTAGTTTGCGAACATTTATGAGGTTTAGATAGGCATTAAATCATATGAGTTAAGTTTCTGGATTGACTTGCAATTTACTCCGTATTTTTTAAAATGTTGCTGCTTAAATATGCTTGTTTGAATGACTTTTTGGGTGATCTGAGAGAAGATTTTGGGAGAAATGAGAGAATATAAGTGTATAGTGAAATGAGGTGGATTAGCAAGAAAATGTAAGGGAGAAAATTATGTCATTAGGAATGGGAAGTTTATTTTTCTATCTTTGGATGTAACTAGTTGTTAGTTGATATGATTGACCTCCTTCAATATTATGTTGTGGATACCGCTGTCTTGACTCCGTTAATGCTAATTCGTCGTTCTACGTATTTGTTATCCAGGTATAGATACAATTTCTTTGTCGAAGCTAGCAACTTATGGCACATTTGCTTTCAGTGTCTTGCTCTTTAAACGTCTCTTGTCGAAGCAAGTCCTATGAAAAACCTCTGAACCCCTTTCCATCCTCTTTATCTGGCAATTTGTCGATTTCTAGCTCACCTTCCAAAAAGATTGCTTTCAGAGCCAATAATAGATCACGAAAATGTGGTACTATCTATGCAAAGGCGGTTTCAGTGGGTCGAGATGCCAAGGTGGAGCCTGGATCAGGGTCCCATCAAACCTCGACTGAAGCTTCTGCTCCGAAAAAGAAAGTCATGGTAATTGGTGGCGATGGCTATTGTGGTTGGGCCACTTCACTTCATCTATCGAACAAGAACTACGAAGTTGCTGTTGTTGATAACCTTGTTCGTAGACTTTTTGACCACCAACTGGGTCTCGATTCCCTCACTCCCATTGCCTCAATCCACAACCGTATCAGGCGTTGGAAGTCTCTCACTGATAAAGATATCCAACTTTACGTTGGTGATGTGTGCGATTTTGACTTCTTGGCGGAGGCTTTTAAGTCATTTGAACCAGATGCCGTCGTCCACTTTGGAGAACAAAGATCCGCCCCGTATTCCATGATTGATCGATCGAGAGCTGTGTTCACGCAGCAGAATAATGTTATAGGGACACTTAATGTTCTTTTCGCCATAAAAGAATTCAGAGAGGATTGCCATCTTGTGAAACTCGGTACCATGGGGGAGTATGGTACCCCGAATATTGATATTGAGGAGGGTTTCCTAACAATTACTCATAATGGGAGGACCGATACTTTGCCTTATCCGAAGCAAGCGAGCTCTTTCTATCATTTGAGCAAGGTTCATGACTCCCACAACATTGCATTTACTTGCAAGGCGTGGGGTATTAGAGCCACGGACCTTAACCAGGGTGTCGTTTATGGGGTGACAACCGATGAAACGAGCATGCATGAGGAGCTCTATAATAGATTTGATTATGATGGAGTGTTTGGGACTGCGTTGAATCGGTTTTGCGTTCAAGCTGCCGTTGGCCATCCATTGACAGTTTATGGCAAAGGAGGCCAGGTAATGATTTCTAATTATGCATCTATATGGTATGATGCCTTATAAAGGCTATGTTAAGTATATATGGTCATTGGAAAAGTCTGTTAACTAGTTTACTGTGAAACTGCTTTGCATTGTGTGTGTGTGTGTGTGTGTGAATGGTATTAGTTGTTTCAGTAAAAGGTATTAATTGTTTTACTATAAGGTATTAGTTGTAAAACAAATGTATGGTAAAACTGGTTCACACATGACCAACTCTATGCCATTTATATGGTGCCTGATTGTTGTTGTGTAAATATATATGTTGTGTGTGTATATATATGCTGATGCATTGTACATTGTTTCTGAAATAACAGACGAGGGGATATCTTGACATTCGAGACACAGTTCAATGTGTCGAACTTGCTATAGCAAACCCAGCACAGAAGGGGGAGTTTCGTGTTTTTAACCAATTCACCGAGCAATTCTCAGTTAATGAGCTTGCAGCTCTTGTTACAAAGGCAGGTGAAAAACTTGGCCTTGAGGTTCGGGCAATTTCCGTACCTAACCCTAGAGTCGAGGCAGAGGAGCATTACTATAACGCCAAGCATACTAAACTCGTTGAATTGGGGCTTGAACCCCACCTTCTATCAGATTCACTACTCGACTCATTGATCAATGTTGCTGTCCAATACAAGGATCGTGTTGACACCAAACAGATAATGCCCAGCGTGTCGTGGAAAAAAATCGGAGTCAAGCCAAAGACCGTCTCTGCTTAATACTGATCTTCTGCCTGTATTTTTTTGTAGTTCTGGAGGATCTGTTGTAATTTTGAACTATATACTGTATAACACTTACAAGAAACTCAGCTACTTAAATGTATGTGTACACGCTTCAGTGTATTCTAAACTCACTGTTCATTGACAGATTCTCGAATGCAATGCAATTGAGTGTATAGATATGTTTGAATTTTAATGTTCGGTTGAAAAATGACCAAAACCAGTCGATACTTAACGGTCGAAATTCTCCTACCAAACGCACCCTCGTACAATAAAAATAATCAGAGTCGAGAATTGATAATGTTGGTCTCTAGAGCTTTCTTGACAAAGTTGAGCACAATCGTAGCCAACTCAGATTGATGCTTAGTGAACTCATGATCAGCTCCTTGGACTATGCATAAGCTATGATTTCGTATATACTTGTCGAATTCCTTTGCGTCGTCGACTGCAACCATCTCGTCCAACGTACCGTGAACTGTTAACACCCTGCACGTTCTTGATATTAGATAAACGTTACGAACGTTCTTGATATTAGATAAACGTTACGATTTCAGCTAAACGACTCGATTTTTCATCAGTGGTGGTTCTGACCTGCAGCTCGGTGGGATGGTTTGGCATGCAGCACGAGTATCTGTTGCCAAACGATCCATCAAACTCTCCTTGGTCACTCGATACTCAGTTTTCCCTACAGTAGGGATAGAGAGCACTGTTAATTGAAACAATAGACACAAGGGGATTCAGACATATACGAATGATGAGACGAATAGCAGACGAACCTCTTCTCTCTTTGACATCAATATAGCCGTATTGCTCAATTTTTTCTCGGAAGTTTTTTCCCAAACGGCCTTCAATTGCTCTCGTCAAATCAAAGCGACCAGCTATATTTACAACGGTTTGTATGTCATTGTACCTTGAGGCATACATAACAACAGCATTCCCTCCTGTACATGATCCATTCAGAAACTACTTCTAAAGCATAGAAACTCTCAAGCATTAAGATACGTCTCAAGAACGTACGATTATGACAAGACTTTAGTTTCATAGTTATAATCAAGTCGAAATCTTCACAGTCTATCGAACTATTCATATGCATAGACGACATACCAAACAACAGAAGAAACCACAGAGGTTTATATGATGAAACCATGTACCTTTACTGTGCCCAATAACTGCAACTACACAGCGTTGCTTCGCCTGAAAGTGCTCGACTACAGCACGTAGATCTTCAGCTTCTCTACAATAATTTCCATACTGAAACGAGCCTTCGCTCTCCCTGAAAACCAATAAAGGTTAATGAACATACCACTTGACCTGCTCGTAAAAGGTAAGCAAGAAGCCATCAACTTCTTATCACTTACCCATTGCCAGCAAAGTCAAAGCGGAAGGCGCTAATTCCGTCTCTTTGAAACGCAAAAGCGAGGTTCACCATGGGAATTCGATCCTGCAGTATCAGTAAAAGCTAACACAATCAAGAAAAATGAAAACACAATGTCATAAGAACACAATCAAAGACATAGTTCGTTTGATCAAACACCTTTGAGGATCGGAATCCATGGCATATAATTACGAGCTCTCGAGACCCCGTTTCGTGCAACAGGCCAACAAGCTTCTCACCATGCCTGTTCTCTATTAGTACTCTCTTTTGCTCTACTACTATCAGCAGAAATTTAAAGAACAAAATAAACATCAATAAATCCTGCAAATAAAACTTGCTTAAGCATAGCAACTCACCATTAACTAAGACAACAAATTAGCATAAATAAAAATTCATCTCTTTCAAAGTGTTAACTCTTCGAACTTAAATTAGGCTAAATTATAAGATCATACATTAAAATAGAATAATTCTCGTTAACTAAATACTTAATAAGATCATAAATCAAAGATAATTTTGATTCCCAATCGGAAAACTAGAAAAAAATCAAAGACAAATTTCAGCTAACGAGATAAATCATATTCAAATTCCTCTATTTTAAGCACTTTCAATCAGCAAACTAGGAAAAAAAATAGTAAAAAGGAAGAGCGCACACACAGATAACACGCAAATCTTAATAAAAAACAGCCAATTTGTTCCTCAAAACAGTCGTCCATAGCTTAGCTGCGATCGTCAATTCATGACATATTAATACTTTCTCAGCAGAATTCTGACCTGCGGATTCGTGAGATTGATGCTGCTGCTTTTCCGACATTGGAGTCTCCGTTAGTGGTGGTGGCGCCGCTGCTTTCGCGATCAAATTCCGCTTTAAGCTATCCAAGTATCAGACGCTGTGCTTTTCTTCTTCAAAATCATTTTTATTTGGGAAAATAAGATTATAACTTATTATAAAAAAAAATAAAAAATTAATTAGATATTATACATTTATACCTATTATTTTTTCGTAAGTAATTTCAAATATTTTGTTTGATTTTTTATTTACATAAACAATTTCGGAATTTTCAGACATACATATGTAATTGTAGAATTTTGTTTTAAAAGATAATATAAAAAATTATTGTAGATTTTATTTTGTGTTTTAGTTAAGTGTCAACTATCAAGCTCAATGTTCAGACGTAATTATGCTATATACAGCGAAAATGGCAAAAACAAAACAAAGTTAGTCCATTTATCAGAAAAAATAATACTCCATAATTAACAAGATTTCAAATTAAATAAAATGTAAACCTATTTTTGTTTACATGAAGTAAAATGTGATTGAGGGAAAGAGTAGTATAATGAAATATGAGAGAAAATAGTTGATAAAAAAAAAAACTTTTATTGAGACGAACAAAAAAAAATATTTGTTAACTTCCACTTAAATATAATGAAAGATGAGAGATAATAGTTAACAAAATAAAAGGAAAAAAAAAGTTTGTTAACTTTCACTGTGAATATAATGAAAGGTGAAAGGTGAGAGATAATAGTTGACAAAAAAAAAGTAATTTTCATTGAGACGAGCGGAAAAGAAAAGTTTAATAACTTTTACCTTAACTTTTACCTTAACGAAAGAAGTATATGCTAATATTAACACAAAACTGAAATGCTGACAGAAAAACTCACGAGACGAATCTGGATCGAAATCGAGTCAAAAAGAAGCGGTCTAGAAAATGGGTTTTATTTTCTTGTCTAGAAATGCAACACAAACTCCATAAAGTCTAGTATATGTATAATACAAGGAAAATGAAAATATCATCCATGATCCAATGGCAAGTTATAATTGGTATGCCGGAGGAGAATTCAGTGGCATTGCCAATGCAATTCTTCATCTCATAACTTAAACAATCGCCTCCTCATTTGCAGCAACTACACTTGTTCTAAAAAGGTTCATATGTGCACAACACAAAGTCGTTAGATCAACGTATTCTTCACACGAGCAGGTCGCTAAGATCCCACGGGAGCAACGCCTTTCGCCTTGGCTGCAGCACTTGCAGCTGCAGCAGCAGCGGCAGCAGCTGCTGATGCTGCAGCATTGGGCGTCGTCTGCGCTGTTATGACCACCTGTTGCTGCTGCTGCGTCTCTTTAGAGTTAAGCTGCGCAATCAGGGCTTTGATTTGATTCCCAGAAAGCGTCTCTTTCTCGAGCAAAGCATTCGCAAGAGCATGAAGCTCCTTGTTATGCGTGGTAAGAATGGTTTTCGCGTTGTTGTAAGCTCGCTCGAGGAATTCCTTCACTTCCTTCTCGATTAAAAGCCTCGTCTCGGTGCTCATGCTCTTACCGTTATCGTCGTAGTTATGCGCAACAACTCCCACCTCCTTGCTCATCCCGTACTTAGTAATCATCGCTCGCGCAAGACTCGTTGCTTGTTGGAGATCGTTCGATGCACCCGAAGTTACTTCACTCTCACCGAAGATGAGCTCTTCCGCGACTCTTCCACCCATGGAAACATCAAGACGAGCGAGCATTTGCTTCAGGGATATGCTCGTCTCGTCTTTATCGGGTAACTGGGAGACCATTCCAAGAGCCATTCCGCGCGGGACAATAGTTGCTTTGTGCACAGGCATTGCCCCATCGGTATATATGGCTACGAGAGCATGACCTCCCTCGTGGTATGCTGTTAGCTTACGAGATTCATCGGATATAACCGCTGATTTGCGCTCACTTCCCATCATGATTTTATCCTTAGCATGCTCGAGATCTTCCATAGACACTGATTTCGAACCATCCATTGCAGCCTTGAGAGCAGCCACATTCACCAGGTTTGCCAGATCAGCACCAGAAAACCCCGGAGTTCCTCTTGCAATGATCATTAGATCAACGTCCTCACTCTTGAGAACCTGTGAAACGGCATAACACTCGTCAGCAAATCTTTAAAGGTGAAAAAAAGGTTAGCAGTTTCTACGACATTTCAGAAATGATCATTCGATACTGACTTTTTTAAGGGTTATGCCGTTTTAATCATTTCAAAAAAGGTGAAAATTAAAACGGCATAACCCTTAAAAAAGCATAATATTCTGCCCTAATGCAATAAGAGAAATAAAAGAAACAAATTTTACAACATTTCAGAAAATAAGACTACTAAACCATTCAAGCCTGAACCTCTTACATTTGACATGTGAGACTCCAAGATCTGCCTGCGACCTTCAACGTCAGGATTCGGAACAACAATATGGCGATCAAACCTTCCAGGTCTTACCAGTGCCTTATCCAATGACTCGGGAAAATTAGTGGCAGCAATGACAATAATACCTTCATTTTGTTTGAAACCATCGAGTTCAACAAGCAACTGGTTTAAAGTCATCTTCATGTACTGCTGATCCTTTGGATTACGGCTCCCACCTATGGCGTCAATCTCATCAATGAAAATTATACATGGTGACCTTTTTTTCGCAGCGGCAAACAGATCTCTCACTCTACGGGCACCAACACCCACAAACATTTCTTCAAATTCACTGCCACTGCAAGAAAAAAACGGCACACCAGCTTCTCCAGCTATGGCTCTTGCCAACATAGTTTTCCCAGTGCCAGGGGGGCCAACTAACAGAACACCTTTTGGAAGCTTGCCACCAAGACGTGTGAATCGCTGTAATGAAAATATAAACATAATGAAATTCATAAACCTTGACAGCTAATTCATTACTCTTAACTGTAACTCATCAATATTTTTTATTATAATAAACGCAAACTCAACATATGAAGGACACACAAGAACAAGTACTATATCATACTTGCAAGTGACTACTGGACACGATAAATGCAGTTACCTTAGGATCACGAAGGTAGTGAACAATTTCTTCCAGCTCAGCTTTTGCCTCATCAACTCCCTTCACATCACTAAACTTTGTGTTAGATTCCATACTGGGTTGCACTTCTTCATGTAGACCAAGTCCTAATAAGAGCAGACAATATTGATTATTGAGAGAGAATACAATTTAATCGGTGCAAATGAACCAGGACAAAGAATGATATATCGGTACCTTTTCCAATTCCTCTATCCTCAATTAGTGCACCAACACCTGAAATGAGAAGGAAGGCCAAGCCCAAAGCACGCAAAGTTCGCCATAGCTGCTCTTTGAAATGCCCTCCTTCAGCAGTCACCATGTGTATTGGAGCACTTGCAGTACCAAGAACTCCATCTTTTGAGGACCTCCCCACATTCCTAAAAGCTGAAAGACTTCCCATACTCCCTCCATCAACCGCAGAATTAGCAGATCCTGAGAAACAAATGAAAATTGGTGATTAAAAACAAAAACTATGGATCTCTACTGGATTTAATGATCATAACAGTCTAACAAGCTGATTTGAAAAGTTCTAGAAGGTGAGGAAAATTTCTATTGAGCTAACCTCTTTGCAACGCCTTAAACAGCTCACTTCCGTCAAGTCTATCAACCTTAACCAGAGCCTTTACGTATTCGGCAAGAGCTGCTGGATTAGTATGTAACGATGGTTGACTCTCAAACAACCTTATGACTGCCTCTGGATCATTTCGAAGATAGAGCTCCTTAAGATATGCAGCATCAGTTGATTCCTCTGAGTCACGTAATCTACGCGCTATACTTCCAAAGTAATTTGATCTTCCTAGACTTGGAAGCTTGTGCACTAGATTAGCAAATTCAATTAAAAAGTAAGAAACGTGGGAAGCGTACGATGTCGAGTATTAATCTATGACTGAACAAAGTAGGTGCATATAAGTTTATTGAAAATGGATATCTAGCCAACTGCTGTTCCAGCCTTCATAGGTAACCTTACAAGTGACTTCTTACACTAAAAATGCAAGCTATAACTACCAAAGAAGGGAAGCAGAAATCGTCCAAAAACACAGCAATTACAAAATCATCAGTCAGATAATAACAATAGAATCATACTCTCTAATCTATAATACTATATATTCATCACAAAAGCTAGTACTGGACCGAGCAAGTGAGCAACCTCACTTGATTATAAATAATGATAAAGCAAGCACTCCTCTAGTAAGAAAATACTAAAAACCGTACTGGTACAAAGAATGCAAATAAAGACAATTTGCACCATATGTGCTTAAAAATCAGCCCATATTGAAAAATGCATCAGAATATTACCTAACCACGCAACACTTGGAATGAATTGGAAACTAGTCATGTCTAATAAAGAAGAGTTGCATACCTCCACTTCTAGCATAAGGAGATGCTCGATATGGTTGAGAAGCCAAACTGCTTAGCTGCCTCAACTGTGACCCCTCTCTTCTGACCTGAAGCCACAACAATGTATATGACAAAATATAGTAAGGCAGAAAGTTGAAGCATACAGAATCTTGAACCAAATCAATGTGATCAGATGGGCCTCTTATTCAGACTATAAAATAACAAAGCATAAAAAAATCAAACTATAAATTACAAAATCGAAAGAAAACTTCGAAGAGAAACAAAGCTAAATATCGGTCCATAAAGATGCATTCTTCCATATTAGTTGGTATTCATTTTTTTCAAAGGGCAAATCACTCGTTCTTAAAACCAGCTTTCTCGAGACCAAAGAGTCGGACGGAAAGGGGAGAGGAGGGGCTCTCTAGATTGCAACATCACAATTCCATTTTTATCAAGATTGCAAAGTAAACGGGCTTCTAAATGTGGTATTTCATTAGTGATCCTTTCGGGGCCTTGACTTGCCTCCAAGAATTAAACCTAAATCAACATTTTGATAATTAAATGAATTGAAATACCCCCAACATTTCATCTTCGAATGCCATAAAATTCCACCAATTGCAGAAACCATTCAGCTGAGTAAGCAGTTCCCCTAAACTTACACTAACCACATCACAAGAACCCACACAAAAGGAATCACATCAATTAACAAAACGAATGCACTCGAAAATTAGGGTTTTCCTAACAACACACATTTGAACAATACAACGAAACCATACGTCAAAAATTCACATAAAAACAAAAAAACACGAACAATTATAGAAAACAACAAACATATTACCTGATTTATGAGGCGCCTCAACGCCATCTATTTTCAAGAGTGACAAAAGGCGAAAGGAGAAACTGTTTTTCCTCTGATAAACTGCCCTTGTTTTCACTTTCTCTCCCTAAAACGCTGTGTGAATTGCTTGCAGTTCTTCAGTGATCGAAAATGGCGAGAAGAGGAGAGAAGGCGTACAATCTTGATTTTTCCAGCTACAGAAATGTAAAAAAATAAAAAAATCGGAAATAATCTTGAATTCTGCGTTAATTATAGTCGTAGATCACTATCCTGTGAATTGGCTAAAGTGCGCTCAATGGCGCACCGTGTGCCAATGCGCACCTCTCGGTTTAACAAATTAATTAGTCTAATTTCTTGCACGACAATTTTGTGTCCAAAAAGAAAAAAGAAAAATTATGAATTATATTTTTGTATATTTTTCATTATATCTAATTATTGTAAGATTTTTCATTAAAAAAGTATTAAATACACATAAAAGTAAGGCATTTATTTCCATTAAAGAAAAGAGTGATACACATAAGAAAGATAATTTTACATGATTTGAGTAATTATGTTATTAATATAAAAAAAAAATGTATGAGTTGTATGGTACAATTGAATTACAATTTTAATTTGTTATAATATAGATAGTAAAAAAATCAATTAGGCAGTTAAAAATTCATCCAAAAATGGCCCAAATTGAAGGCCCGGTAAAGCCCAACAAAAATGGCCCAGCTCTTAAAGGCCTAAACCCAAGAAAAAAAGTGGATGGGTCAATAGCCCAACTTAAAAAAAAAAGTGTGTCAATATTCAATTGACACCAACAAGTAACACATAACTAATTTATAAAAAATTGCTGTCAAAAAAAAATAATAATAATTTATAAAAAAATTATTTGTAGATGTACTAAAAAAAGCGTGACATTTCACACGTAACTAATTTGTAAAAAAATTATTGGTAAGTGTACTCAACAAAGCCGTGTGTGCGTATAACCGTGGTCATATTAAAAAAAAATACTCCTATATAGTTTGATCGATTGGGCCTAGAGTGTTATCAAAAAGCCCAATCCTTCATACTAAAAGGCCCGAAATAATTATGGCATGGACCAACAATAAAAATGGTGCAATGACAAAAAATATTGTTATATCTGTATTTAGGGGTGTAAATGGGTGGAGCTGGAATTCTCATTGAAAAATAGTTTTTGAAGTTTAAAACACTATTTAAAAAGGTTTTACTTGATGTGGTGACCCATATAAATGAATATACTTTTAAAAAATAAAGTCTTGTTTTATATATTGGAAAGTCGAGCCGAGCTGAACTTTGGAAGATTCGCTTGTATGTTCTAGTTGAGTAGTTCGATCAGTTGACACCCAAGTTGTATTTAGTTACTATTAATCGTAATTGAAGTAAAGAAAACAAGAATTGAGACGTAGTTGGAACATATTGAACCCTAAAATTGTCGACAAAAATGGAAACGAGATTCGGTTATATATAGCTCCATCAAGAAAATTTATTGTCAGATCTGAATATCACACGGAACCAGATCGAATCGCAGATGATACATTTTTCGATTGTTTGATATGTACACAATAAACCCTACGAAACTTGAGTTTATATACAATATATGTAATATATATATAGGAGAGTCACATGCAAAGTAAGATGAGGTGTACCCTAGGGTAAAAGAGTGGTACAATAATAATAAGGTGAAGGAATCTGATGGGAGTGATAGCAGGAAACAGGAAAATTGTATAAGAGGAAGTACTAACACCAGTATGTGTCGTGATTCTTCATTTTCTTCCTTTGAATCAGAAATCTTTTAACCTTCCATGTGCCCAACCCATATGCAAACAGAATATATTTAATTATTATATATTAAACATATTCTTGTTTATTGTCATATCATTATCCATTCATATTATTATTATTATTATTCATTTTTTGCATTATCTTGTCGACTCATAATAATAATTTATGAATTTGAAATATTCTCTTTATGTCTGAGTATATTCATACTATATATATATTTTCCCTTAATTTTATGATGTTCTATAGTACTATTTTTATTTTTATTAATTAATTATATGGGGTTACATCTTTATTATATATTTTATTTTGATTAAGTGGCTACGTATCATGTGAAGATTACATAGACAAGAAAATTAAATGCATCCAAATTCCATTATTCAACACGTGAGCCAAAACAAAATTACAAAAATTTTGGTCCCATCATTGGACTGGTTTTTTACACATTACTTTTAATTATATATATATATAGATATACATTAAAAATTCTATTAATGCATGTATTATTATAGATGTCACAACTCTACAATCATTAATTTATATTAGTGTAGATTTTATATAACCATGGTTTATGATATAAAATGAATTTAATTAGATTAATCCGTGCGCTACATTTTAACCATGGCTCATTTATATTATCCTTTTCACATTTAAAATTACCATACACCGTGTTCATAATTAGTACTCCTACTTGGTGTTTATATTATTATCATCATTATTATAACTAGCTACCATTAAAAAAACTAATTAAATAAACACTATAGTTCCAAAAAATTAAAAAAAAAACCATGGACACAAAATTAACATGACAACATAATTGCAATTATGAGTATTAATTGTTCAAATTAAAAAAAAAAAAGGTTCTTAACAAGGGAACTAAAAAAGGTGATGAAATTAATACAACAAAAGCAAGAGAGGATTAATTTATAATAAACCATATCAACTTTGCCATGGAGCTTGATTTTGACTCTGATGATCATACGATGAAGACCCCATTTGCTCAAAACCAGCCATATGAGGGAATGCTCTTAACCCTAAAAAGTCCCTCGTCAGCCCGTCTCCGCCTCGTCCACCACCACCACCAGAGCCACCGCCTTGAAAGCTAGGAATATTGTTACTTCTCTTTGTAGAGGTGAAAATCCCATTGAAATTATCTTGATCAAAAGCCAAATTAGAACCCTCAAAGCCACTAGTACAAGGCAACATGTTGATATTGTTGTTTTGAAGTTCCATGCACCCATTGGTGAGATTAGCAAGCTTGTTCCCATTCACATTCACATTCACATTCCCATATGATGCCAATCCATGCAAAAACCCTGTCCCCATATTCTCATGATCACGTGAGGGCAAGGACGAGTAGCCCGCCTCGCCCACGTGAAGGTGGGGACGACCCATCGACGTTGCCTCGTCTGGGTGGCTATACGCGATTTTCGTCCCCATTTGAGTGGCCTTTTGTAGCAATGTGGTTGCGGACATGAACGAGGGGGGAGGGTTTGAGGACGGGGAGGAGAGGAAGTTAGGGTTAGGGTTTTGGTTAGGGTTTGGGGTTTCGGGGTGTGAGAAGAGAACTGGTGCACAGGAGACTGACTCGTGGGACGAAAGCCAAGGAGGGAGGTTGAAATTGTGGGATTCTTGTTTGAGGGGGAGGTAAGGGGCTGTTTGGGAGGATAATAAAAGTGGGTTTTGTGTCATTGATCTTGAAGATTCTTCAGCTAAAGCATCACAGAAGGCTCTATGAGTGATGAAACTGTCCCTCCTGTGAAAATACAAGAGCAAACAAACACGTGCTAAACAACAAAAACAAACAAACTTTATACAAATTGGTCTACTCTTTTGTAATCATATTTCTCTAATAAATTTACCTTTTTTTTTATTGTCTCAATCGTCAACTCTTTTTTCATCATTTTTTTTCATAGACAAAAGGGGTTCTAAATATAAAAACAACAATGTGAATTTCACTCTTTTCAATGCTACAATACCTTTTTTCAGAAAAAGCACCTGCCAACAATAGTAACTTTATTCATCTCAAAAAAAAAAAAAAATTGGTTTTTTTTTTTTTTAATTATGTAACATTGAATCTTATGATGATTAATAAATCTTGGGCACTGCCTGGGACAGCTGTGTTTTAATGTATTGTACTGTACAACACATTAAATCAGCTAGCACTGTAGAAAATTGAGTAATCGAATTTGTAATTGCGTACCTGGAAAAGAGGGTACCGCAATCACATCTATATTCACGGGTACCACATATTTTGGAATGAGCTTTCCAATCGGATTGAACAGCGTAGCGTTTTGAGCATTTTTCACATTTCCATTTCTTCTCTCCGTGTTTTCTCGAGAAGTGTTTCTTGATGCCCGTTAGATCGCCCAACGCTCTAGCCGGGTCGTGGTGGACGCAACTAGGCTCGGGGCAAACATACACTTTCTTCTTTATTACTTCCAATTTGTTCCTTTGCTTGAGCTTCCAAGGCAAATTGTGCCCCCTTCTATGCAATTGCAAGTTTTGGTCTCTTTGAAACCCCTTGTTACAGATCTCGCACACGAATCTATTCGTCGCCATTAGGGCTCTCGGAGACAACGCCACCACCTCCGACTCCGGATCTAAATTCATCAATCAATCGAATCAAAATTCAATAATTATCAATTGAATTATATTGAAGTGATGTGATGTGATGTAACAATTTAAACACATTTAATTCAAGAAAATTGAGCTAGGAAAGATCTATCTATCCATCCATCTATCTATCAATCGGAGCTGGAATCTTCCAGCTCCGATTGATCTTTTAATTAATAAAAATAAAATCTCAAATGAAATGAGTTGAATTTTGTACATACCAGGGTTTCCAGGGAGATTTCTTCTCTTCTTACAAGGGGGTTGTGTCTGATTACACTGAAAATTTGTACCCATGGTACTTATGCTTGAAGTCATACTTGCTTCATTCGATATTGCAGATGTTAAATTTGACAAACTCTCTTCAACCGATTCCATAATTTCTCAATATTCTTGTAACAACAATAATAATAATACAATTATCAAAAAAGACAACCACCTTTTTCTAATTTATTCTTTATTACTACCTTTTTTCAGAACTTTATTTAAAAAAAAAATTATGTGGCAGAAACCCTAAAAATAGAAAAAGGTTAACAAAAAGTGAAGATGATGAAACAAGGTCAACTACAATCGATGATTACAATTTTCATCATCAAATTAAGCCCTGAAAAATACAAATTAAAGATATTAAGAACAAAAAATATGTATATATATGATGATGGAAATTAAAAAAGGCAAAAAAAAAAAGTACTAGTGTAAAGTTAATTTGCAGTGCAAGTAGAGCTACAAAAATTGTGTAGCTTTATCAATAAAAACATCACCTGAATAGCTGCAAAAACCAACAAGGTTCGATAGAAGCCATACATATGAAAACAGGAGAGAGAGAGGGGTGAGGATGAGAAATTGTATTATTTGTATAGTTCTTCATGCCCATCAAAAACTATAGGCCAAGCAAACAGGCCTTTCTGACGTTTCAATTTGTCTTTTTCTTTGTTTTTTAACCACCTTCAATAATTGCAATTTCTGATTTTTTTTTTTAGTACTAGTAAGTAGTAACTAAATTAAAATCACCCTTTTTTTAGTACTAGTAAGTAGTAAGTAGTAACTAAATTAAAATCACCCTTTTTCTCAACTGATTTAAATTGAATTGCAAATGATGTGTTTTATATACAGTGATTTGGTATGTACACCGTCAATAAAAAAAATGTGTGTCGAGTAGAATATGAATTTTAGGTCTAATTCGACATCTATCTTAAAAGTCTGATTATCTACCTATCCGGGTTAATCTAGTCTACTAAATTGGGTCTTATTGTTCCTTATCTCATGTCCTCAACATAAGTATATACATACAGATAAGGGTTGGTCTGCTATGGACTCGAGAGCATGTTGTGCACCCTAGTCCATGTTGCACTTTTCAGTTTTATTGACTTACACTCTTTGGTAAATGGTGTTGCACTTTTCAATTATTATATTAAAAATATTATTATACAGTTTAATAATTGAAAAGTGCAACACCATTTACCAAAAAGTGTAAGTCAGTAAAACTGAAAAGTGCAACATGGACTAGGGTGCACAACATTCACTCGAGTGCATACTAGACTTTACCTACAGATAATTGTAATTTTGGTCCTGATTATCCACCTATTTGGAGTTAATTTACCCTACCAAATTTGCTTTTATGTTCCTTATCATGTCCTCAACATAAGTATATACTTACACATAAATTGTAATTTTGGTCCCATTAGAATTTGGGCTCACAAAAATGGTTATTTTTTTAATAAAAACGGACCCATACAAAATTAGAGTAAAAAAACAATTGGATTTTTTGGACTAAAATTGTTTTTGAAAAATTGTCTTGAGATCAAAACTGTTAAATATTTAGCTGTTGAAACAAAGACCGTGGAGCCAAAACTGTGGGACCAAAATTACAATTTACTCATACTGTATTAATCATCAAATTGCAGGAAAAATGGATTATTTGATTAGTTTTAACAGTGCTGTAATATTTAATGTATGGAGGCATTTCATATTCATTCACATGATTGATTTAGCAGAATATATATATATAAATTAAAATTAAAATGGAAATAGTAGCATGGGGACACGCACTCACGGAAAGCTAGCTGTTGAAATAATATTCCTTCTGCTCAGTCATCGATGAACCCATTGAAATTTGAATTAATATATAGAGAAAAAACATCAATTGAATGGAGTTCAAATTAAATCCAATTATTCAATTGAGTTAATAAATAAGCAATTTCAATAAGATTTGGAATTTATTCTAGCTAACTTGAGCTCAATTAACGAGGGGAAAAAAATTGAAAAACCATAATAAAGGTTGTAAAAGTTTCAACTATCTAGTTTTCTTGTTTTTTACTTTTTAAATGTAGTTTTCACCCTTAGATTATAAAATTTGACCAAAAAATATTGTACATCATGGCTTCGTCATATATATTCAGAACCTCGTTTCTATTTAGAAAAGTGTGCACGGTTGTCCACATTGAATACATATGCCAAAAAAAAAATCAGAGTGCCTAAAAAAGACATAAAATCAGTAGTCGTGCGAGTTTTAACCTTTTTTTTTTTTTACTTTTTAAATGTAGTTTTCACCCTTTGTATGGTAAAATTTAATCCAAAAATATCGTACATCATATGTATTCAAAGTCTCGTTTCTAATTAGAAAAGTGTGCAAGTTGTCCACATTGAATACATATGCCAAAAAAAATCAAAATGCATAGCCCGTCTAAGCCTTTTTTTTAAATGAAATCGGTTAGGGACCGTCTAAACCGACTTTTGCACTAGAGAGTAGAGGGCAGAACATAATCAAATATATTTGAATTTGAATCTGAATATATTATTTTATTTTATTTTAAAAAAAATCTTGATAAAAATCCATTGGATTACAATAAAATATTGTGGTCATCATGACTTCACGCGCGCACGCATAAAAAACGTACTGCATTACCCATTTGAGTGACCTCGTCAGGTAACTTTCATTTCAGAATGTTGCCAAAATCTTGTTTCAGCAACAAAAATAAATTAATTTAAATAAAATCCCTAAATTATGATTCCTTTTCAAACTTGCAAGTATTTGTGTATTTTTATGCTATTTATTTTTGGACCTAATGATTGAGAGGTAGCGTAATGTCATCATTTTAACTGAAAGATTAAAAAAAAAAATTGAAATTATATATCTTGTTCTCATGACAAAAAAGAAAATTTGAATCAGAAAATTAAAGAAAAAGAGTTGTATAAAATGGTATCATACATGCATGAAAACGAATTCTATTTTAGTATTTGGGTCGTGATTATCTTTAAATATGATTAGATTGAGACTTCAAAGACTCATAAAATCATATCGTTTCTGTCTCATTTTAATTTTATTTAAGCATGTTTCGTACAAATAAGTTCATTAAATAAAAATAATTATATGTGCAACATGACATTCTTTTATCCCTATATTTATCTAAAAAATTCTCTATTAAGATTATTAAAATGGAATGAAGGAAGTATATAATATAGTAAACGAAATTCATCTCATATCATATGTTTTTGCCAAAATTAAATAGGCTTTGAGATCTCATATCCTGATGTATTTAAATTTAAAAAAAAAATGTGCCACATGTAATTAAAAAATATTTTTATTTAAGCTATTATATTAATTAATATATAAGTATATATATTAAAGATAATGAAATAAGAATTAAATGAATAGTAAATATATATTTTCAGTTCTTTATTTTATTAAATTATATTCGGAAGCATGTGATTTGAAATCTTCCATATGGGTTTAGATAATGTGATGTTCTCTACTCAATCACGCATTTGCCCTTTTCAAATGGACCAAACAGATAAAAGAGGCCCATTTCCAAGTTTTGATGTTTCAAATCTCCGTTACATATATCCTTATAAGTATTATTGAGCGTTAAATATTTTTTCACTTTACACGTGTCGTAATTTAGATAGTGAAATATATATATGGTGAAATACCAAAAAATGTTACAGATGATTTCATTTATATTTTTGGATTTAGATCCCGATCCATCCATCCATTTTGACTGGATCGACTTATTTTTCTTTTTTAGGAAAATACACTATTTATATTAATCAAGGAGTCGCAACACTAACATCAATTCTTCAATTCTACTTATTATGTTTCCCTTTGTGTTCTATCTTACTGAATTTTTAACACGTGTCGGTCTTTACTATTATGAGACGATGATTATTTTTTCACATGACACATATCAATAAATTAGATAATGAAACACAGAGTGAAACACTAGAACTGACACAAGTGATCTCATACCGTAGGAAACATGTGTCATAACACAAATGTATGTAAAAATATACATGATTGTGTGCATGTCAAATGACTAAAAGACACACCATCCACGATTCAAAGTGAGTCGATTCTATATCCGAATCGGACTATAGATAACTTGTTGGGATATGAATCCTAGAACAAGTCCTAAATGATGAACAAAAGATAAAAGATAAAGTTTTGATAAGCCAAAAAGAAGACTTGAATATTTTCTAAGTGTTGACTAATCTAGTCTAGTTAAGTTGGAGTCATCTTGTACAGATCAGTAGAATTCAAAAGACAAGTACAGTTTAAAAGAAAAGTATTCAAAAGATAAGTACGATTTATAAGTACTTCATATATGTTAGATTGTTACTGAGCTATTTAAATGTTGTATAGAGCTCATGATTTTTTATATGTAATAGATTAGATTTTGTATATAGTTTATAAGTTGACTAAGCTTGTATTATAAAAGCTTAATGTAATGTAA
Organism: Galeopsis tetrahit; assembly: GCA_963675135.1. NCBI lineage: Eukaryota > Viridiplantae > Streptophyta > Magnoliopsida > Lamiales > Lamiaceae > Galeopsis > Galeopsis tetrahit. The sequence goes on along the minus strand of OY776125.1, from coordinate 1,896,348 downwards.
TAGTCTGGATAAGATTAGTATAGTCTACTTTACTGTTTGAAGGAGGAAGACCAGACAAGAAGAGTCGAAGTCTACTACTCAAGATAAGAAGACTACACAAGACAAGTCAACTTGAAGTTAGTTACAAATACGCGTGAAGAGATAAAGATATAAAAGTTAGTTATGGAATAACTAATTCATAACAGAAACGCGTGGATTGATAAGAAGATTCAGTTGAAAGTAGTTATCAAGAAAAGTTGGTTACAACTTACTAAATTCTTGATGATTAAAGTCTATAAATACACCAAGGTATTTATTGGTTACTGACTACTGAAGAATTACTACTTACAAACGATATTAAAAGATTCAATTGAAGTTTACTCTCAGAGTTGATTGAAGTTCAGAAAGAAGCCAGAAGACAAGTGAAGAATCAAGAAGGCTACTACTGAAGAACAGAGAAGTTTTTAGTTTTTGTTTGTTATTTTCAAGGTGCTAGATACTTGTAAAATTTCTAGTAAGATCGTAGACATATCTGGAGGTATAGTCTGATTGAAGATCTAAGTCTTCTTCTTGGGACTTTAAAGACAGGAACATACACTTGTACTCGATTGGAAGAGTTTTAGTGGAAACATCACAACTGGGTTTGTGAGAGTGGATGTAGACAAGTTGTCGAACCACTATAAATCTTGTGTTTGATTTACTTTACAGTTTTGATTGTTTAAATTGATTAATTGGTTTAATTACTTAACTGATCTAGACTAGTTGAGTATAGAACAGAGTTCTTGAAAATAAGTTGAGTATAATCGTTAATTGGGCTCATTGATAATTTCGTATTCCGCATATTGTACTTTGATATTTCGAAAGAATTTTGAAAAGTCTATTCACCCCCCTCTAGACATTTTCACTAGCTTACTCGTTATTAACTCAACTTGGGACCAACAAGTGGTATCAGAGCAGTAGTTTACGAACTGCTGTTTCTTGATAACCGACTCAAGACTAAGGGTGAAGTCTTGGTCCTTGACTGTTTTTGTATACGTGTTCTTGATCATATTCTTGTATCATCTGTGTTTCGTGCTCCCTGTTCTTGACTTATCTGTTGTTCTTGATCATAACCCTACTTAGCACATATTTCTTGAAATCATGTCTCTTGAGATAAGCGCCAACAAACTACCTAAGTTCCAGGTACAGGATTACGACTATTGGAAGCTAAGGATGGAAGCCATCTTCAGCTCCACTCATGACTTAATGATCTCCGTCATCACTGAAGGTCCAATTGTGACCATGATCCCAAACACTGCTGCCCTCGACGCAAATCAACCCGTGGGTACTCTCGTCAAGAAACCAAGGTCAGAACTTACATCTGAAGAAATGAGACAGAATAATTTGGATAGCTTGGCCAAGAATTACATCCTACACACTCTTCCTAATGAGTATCTGGGAAAAGTGTTAAAATGTAAAACTGCCAAAGAAATGTGGGACCGCTTAGCTATCATTTGTGAAGGGACATCCCTAATCAAAGAAAGCAAGCTTTCCACTGCTGTCCAAAGATTCGAATCATTTCATATGAAAGCTGGTGAAACAATAGACCAGTTGGATACTCGTTTTACCAAAATCATGAATGACTTGGAAGTCCTTGGTAAAACTTATACTCCACGTGAAATTAATCTTAGGATTCTAAAAAGCCTTGATAGTCGATGGAAGATGGTAAAAATGCTTGTTAAGAATACCCAAGATATAGACGTATGGACAGCAGAGACTATGTTTCAAACCCTAAAGGCTCATGAGTTTGATCTAGACGAAGATGAACCCATAGTAAGTAGTGACAGAGAACATGCTGTATCTAAGAACGTTGCGTTTAAGGCTAGTTCGTCTAAGATAGACAGGTCTAAAACTAAGACTAGGTCTGCTTCTGTGAAAGACGAGTTAGATACTGATCTTAGTCTGAAGGATCAGGTAAGCCTCATGGTTAGAAAGTTTGATAGGCTAAACAAACGTTTCGGAAGATATAAGAAGTTCTATAGAGAGCATAGAGGGTCTGCCTCTAAGAACTCGTCTGAGACCAGACGAGACCGAAACTCGTCCGAAAGGAGAGACGAAGTCTCGAAAAGTAACAGACAAGATAGAGAGTCTGATGGTAGGAAGATTACTCGTTCTGATAGACGTGATAAACGAAGGAACAACTCTCCTATTAAAAAGGCTACTAATGATCTTGTGTGCTATAACTGTGAGAAACCAGGTCACTACATATATGAATGTCCAGACCTGAGTACTGATGATCGAGAAGAACGCAAAGCACGAAGAGAAAGAAGATACAATCGTGGTAAAAAGGCAATGATGGCCAACGATGACTCTGACTCTGACTCAGACGAGTTGCCATCATCCTCGTCTAGCTACCCATCTGAACCAGATCACGATGAAGCATTCATAGTTGATGATGGTCTATGCTTCATGGCTAAAATCGACCAAGAGGTATCATCTGTTACTTCTTTTCAATCTTGTGATGAATCAGATTCTGATGAAAGTGACACTGCCAGTAGCCAAGTAGGGAGTAGTCTTCAGCACTCTACTAGTGCAGTTGAAGACGACCTCCTACTTGCCAACATGGCATTCATTGAAGTCAGTGATGAAAACATCATTTTAAGACAAGAAATCATTGATCTTAAGGAAGCTCAGTCTAAAGTAGATCCTAATATAACAGTCCTAAATGAACGCTTGCAAGAAGAGTTGAGACAACTCAAAGACAAGTGTGCATTGACAGACAAGTTGTATCAAGACCTACTTAAGACACATGCGACTGAGAAACATGAATTCAATGTCTTACAAAGCAAGCTCAAAAAGCTTGAAGAACGTAATAAGTTCTTAGAAACCGAGGTTGTCACATTAGACCTTAAACTTACTGACCTGGTTAACTCATCTAAGGTTAACCTTGAATTGTCAGATAGGTATAGGGCTCCTGCTGACAAGACAGGTATAGGTGCTGAGACACCCAGCTCGTCTACTCAAGTTCCTAAGAACCCTACTATTTTCATCTCAAGCTCTTTGACTAATGATAAAGGAAAAGAACCATTGATATACGATATTGACACTCCATCAAAAGGTACTGTACCTAGACAAGCTCGAGTTAACATTCCAATCACCAAGGGAGGTAAAAAGAATGGTAACAACAAGCCTGTTCAACCTAGAACTAACCTTCAAAGGACTAGGAATCGTGGACGACCAAATCAGGTCAGATACGAGGACTGGTATCCTGAGGAGACTAGTACTAGACAAGTACAGACTAGACGACAAGAGTCTAGACCTCCTTTCATAAGGCAGTCTCAACTCTACTCGTCTAGACCTAGACAGGAAGGTCCAAAATATCGTACACAAGCTGTTCTATATCCTCCACCTTTGTCATATGATATCAAAGGAGAAGAAAGACCTAAACATGTCTATAAACCGTATGGACCTAATGCATATAAACCTTACCCTGACTATCATAGACAAGTGCCTGCTCAAGTAGAGATTAAGTCAAAAGGCTATCTCCAAAGAGTAGACCCGAACTCGACTGATAGGCCAGATAAGGACAACAAGGTCTTATTTTGCAACAAATATGGTCGAAAGCTTAGAAGGTCAAACTTGTTCAAAACTCCAATGTATATTTGGATTCCATTGAACACGACTAACCCCCAAGGACCCCAATAAACAAGGAGGGTACCTAAATTATGTATTATCATCTATTGCAGGGTCGACTCGATCTATACAAGAAAGGTGGCTCAACTGGAGAAACTTGGTACATAGACAGTGGCTGTTCGCACCACATGACTGGTACTAAGACTCTCTTATCAAGCTATCGTGAGCAAGAAGGACCAAAAGTGATTTTTGGTGATAGCTCCATTGCTGTTACTAAAGGATTTGGTTACATTCGGAATGGTGACATAGAAATTCAAGACGTTTCTTATGGTGAAGGCTTGAAATACAATTTACTCTCTGTTTCACAATTTTGTGATCGTGGATACAAGGTGCAGTTCAAGAGTCAGAAATGTGAAATCATCGACAAGAAAACACACACAGTTCTACTAGTCGGCATTAGACAAGGAAGTGTGTACATAGTGAACTGGAACAGTTGTCCGAGGGACACCTGTCTACTTACTAAGAATCCTAAAGAACTTGGTTGGCTCTGGCATAGACGCCTTTGTCATCTAAACTTTAAAGTTCTTAATAAGATAGCCAGAGACTACCTTGTGGAAGGTATTCCCAATGAAGTCTACTATAAGTCACATGTATGCACCTCCTGTCAAAAAGGTAAACAGGTGAAGGGTTCTTTTAAATCTATTCCATCCCTCTCAACCAGTAGAGTTCTTGAACTTCTACATATGGACTTACATGGCCCAATAACTCCTCCAACTTTGAATGGTAGAAGGTACACACTTGTTGTGGTAGACGACTATTCTAAGTTCACTTGGGTAGTCTTCTTACACAAGAAGAGTGATACACAAACACTTTTGCCTGATCTGTTGAAAAAGTTACAGGTTGAGAAGAATCAGTCAATTGTCAAGATACGTAGTGACAAGGGTACTGAATTCATTAACTGCTATATTAAAGAATTTTGTTCTAAGCGTGGCATCCAGCACCTTACTAGTGCAGCTAGGACACCACAGCAAAATGGAGTAGCAGAACGAAGGAACAGAACTCTTAAGGAGACCTGCAGGACCATGCTGACAGAGTATAACACGCCTCAGAAATTTTGGGCAGAAGCTATCAACACTGCATGCCACTCACAAAATAGAAGTGCTATCAATAAAGCACTAGGTAAGACGCCCTATGAGGTATGGAAAGGTAGAAAACCCAGAGTTTCATATTTTCATATATTTGGATGCAAGTGTTTCATCCATAACAATGGGAAAAGCAAGTTGAATGCATTCGATGCTAAAGCAGACGAGGGGATATTCTTAGGATACTCCTCGACTAGCAAAGCATTTAGAGTATTCAACTACTCAACCCTTTGTGTGGAAGAAACACCACATGTGGTTTTCGAAGAATCTCAACAGGACCCGTCTACCAACAAGATCAGTGAGAAAGCTACTAAGCTAACTGTCGAAACTGACAAAGACTCAGAGGTATATGAATCCGTTCAAGCATATAATCCATTCATGAAAGCTCTCGAGTCAGACGACCAGAAGAAGGTGAGTGCTCAAGGTAACTCTACTAGACCAGTTGACATGCCTAAACTAGTCGACTCGTCTACTCCCATTAAATCTTCTGATGATAATGATGTTGACATGCATGATGCTGTACATAATATAGATGATAGTATCATTGTTAAAAATAGAAATACATGGAAATCAGCGCATAATACTGAAAATATTATTGGTGACTCTACTGTTGGTGTTAAGACTAGACGACAACTCTTTGAGTCGCAAGAACAATCTAGTCCATCTCTGTTTTGCTGGTGTTGTTTCCTCTCATCTATCGAGCCTAAAACCATTAATGAGGCATTGGCTGATAGTAATTGGATCATTGCTATGCAAGACGAGTTGAATCAGTTTGTTCGAAACGACGTCTGGGAACTTGTTGATAGACCAAAACATCATAATGTAGTTGGCACCAGATGGATTTTCAAGAATAAGAAAGATGAGAATGATGTAGTTGTTCGTAATAAGGCTAGACTAGTCGCCCAAGGCTATTCACAAGCTGAAGGCATAGATTATGATGAAACTTATGCTCCTGTTGCTAGACTAGAAGCCATTCGATTGTTTCTTGCATATGCTGCTTACATGAAATTCACTGTATATCAAATGGATGTTAAAAGTGCATTTCTTAACGGTATTCTTGTGGAAGAAGTATATGTTGAACAACCCCCAGGTTTCGAAGTCAAAGGTAATCAGGTATACAAATTAAAGAAGGCCTTATATGGACTAAAGCAAGCTCCAAGAGCCTGGTACGATACTCTTTCTCAATTTCTATTAGAAAATGGTTTTACTAAAGGCAAGGTAGACAGAACCTTGTTTAGAAGACAAGAAGGGAAAGACATTTTACTCGTCCAAATTTACGTAGATGACATCATTTTTGGTTCACCTAACAAAGAGCTGAGTGAAAGTTTCTCAACACTCATGCAAAGTAAATTTGAGATGTCTATGATGGGTGAAATGAATTACTTTCTTGGACTTCAAGTAAAACAGACCCCTGAAGGGATTTTCATAAATCAAGCAAAGTATACTAGAAATCTTCTAGACAAGTATGGTATTAAGACATGCAAGTCTGCTGGCGTACCTATGCTACCTACATACAGAATGGACCCAGACGAACAAGGTAAGTGCACTGATCAAACTCATTACCGTGGTCTAATTGGTTCATTACTCTACTTAACTGCTAGTAGACCTGATATTGCATTTTCTGTTGGTGTATGTGCTCGCTTTCAAGCTAATCCAAAAGAGAGTCATATGGAAACCACTAAAAGGATATTGAAATATTTGAAAGGAACCATCAATCGTGGTATATGGTATCCTTCGAATGATGATTTATCTCTAAGTGGCTACTCTGATTCTGATTTTGGTGGTTGTAGAATAGATAGGAAATCTACATCTGGTTCTTGTCAATTCTTAGGCACAAAACTCATTTCATGGTTTTCGAAAAAGCAGACAAGTGTTGCTACCTCTACTACTGAAGCCGAGTATATGGCTGCTGGTAGTTGTTGTAGTCAATTATTATGGCTTATACAACAGCTTAGAGATTATAATATTTGTGAATCAAATGTTCCTATTTTCTGTGATAGTAATAGTGCAATTGCCATTACACAAAATCCTGTTCTGCACACACGTTGTAAGCATGTTGATGTGAAACACCATTTCATACGTGATCATGTAGAAAAGAAGGATATTCGCATGGAAAAGATTCATACTGATTTTCAAAGAGCTGATATTTTCACAAAACCATTAGCTGAGGCTCGATTTCATGAATTATGCATCAGTCTAGGACTTATTGATCTTGATCCTACTAGTATATAGCAATGTACTAACCAGACAGGTACAATCCTAAGAAGAAAGGAGAAATAGACAAGTTACTACAAAAAGCATAGAGCACTCGTCTACTCACTCAACAGACAGGTAAACAAGGTCAGACAAGTTGACCATCCAACCCGATGAGGAAGCTGGTAAAGCTGAGGGTAATACTAAGGGAATAAACATTTAAGGGGGAATCTATGATTTCTTAAATAACCTTATGTTGACTCTTTAGTGTGTTGATAGTCATCGTGTTTGATCCTTGACCATTGATTTAGATTGATATTCATTCTAATTATTCTACCCTTCTACCTGTACATTTAATCTGTCGCACAAGAAAGGACAGGTTTTGTAGAAGTGTTCATGTTCAAAGAATACAAGCATAGTTGAAGGGGGAACTCGTCTAGTGTGCTTCAGGTTACTCGTCTGTTCTGAATAGACTCGAACAGACAAGATAAGTGCTTACTTAAACCCTTAAATACTCTAAGTATTTAACAAAATGGAAACTAAGAATATTATAGTATTTTGATATTTTTTTGGAAAACCCTTGAACTCGATTTATACACTCCCATTTTAATGAGGTGTATACACCCAGTTCGCGCCAAATTCTATTATCTTAGGACAGATAAGTTCACTCTTCTGTTTTAACCAATAGGAAGGGTGGATTCCAAATTATACAATATCAAAACACATTATTGTCTCGATTCCGTAACTGAATACCAAGAGTCCCAACCGTTGGATCATTTGGTTTCAATCCTCACCATTGATTCAAATATTCAAGTGTTAACAAAACTCAACACTTATACACTACTCATCTCACGATCTCTTACTTCTGTAACTCAACCTTCTCGATTACTTGTGATTCTCGATATTTGACTAGTAACTCAAACTTTCACTATGACAATCATCTCAATTTTTGATATAAGGACTAACATGGAAGCAAGGTTCGACCTCGGCAGATACATATCGGAAAATAAAGTGCATGTTGAACCTTCGGTGTTCTTCAAAGGGAAGCATACTGATGGAAACTTGGAGATCTTAACCAAATGCAGTAGATGTGGCTTGAAACCCTATTTGGAGGCTTTTCCTCAAGTCGTCTTGGAGGAAGAGGTCCTAGAGTTCTATGCCAACGCCACCAGACAAGGAGATATGATTGAATCGTTCCTTGGACGAAATCGGGTGGAAATCACTCGAGAAGCATTGTTTGAACATCTGAAGTTGCCTGTTGGAACTATTGATGTGGAAAATTACGCTGCCGGTCAAGAAGCAAGATATCTAGGTATTTTTTGTGGAAGGAAATTGAGGTTAAAACCGGATGGCAAACTCCCCGCAGTTAAGAAGGTGGATCTTCTGGAGAAGTATCGCACTTTACTGGACATAGCCAGCAAAATTCTGCTATGTGCCACTGGCTCGCATGATTCTGTTACTCTTGTTAAAGCAAGGGTAATGGCTGCTATTTTTGATGGAATTACGGAAGGAAACTGGTTTAAGCTGATCGCAGACCGAATGATGTACTTTGAGAAAAGTGTTCGAGTTGATACTGACACTAGAAATTGGGTGGTGACAAATGTTGTTGGATTCGGAAACAAGTTAAGCATTCTTCTTCCTTTGTTGATGCCAAACAAGACAGAGTGGAGTAAAGGGAAACCGTTTCATCCGTTGAAGTTTTATTTGAAGAAGGAAGCCATAAGGAAGCAAGCTGCTGCTAGGCCATCTGCTCCTAGGCAAGTTGAGGTAAATCCGTTGGATGTGATGCCGTATGGTGGGTCATCTAGTTCTTCAGAAGACGAGTCTAATGATGAAGAATCAGAAGAGGTTGAAAAAGGAGAGTCCAGTGGAGATGACTCTGAAAAGACTCAGTCAGATGGAGAGTCGCAACAAAAGAAGGAGTCAAGTGAACAAATTCCCGAGATGTACACTCTAGTAAGAGTTGACTCGCCTACTCGTCCAGTCGAGTTGAGTACACAGGTTGGTACTTCTACTCAATCTGTTTCAATTCCTCTCTCTCTCTCCCGTCTACGTCTATCCGAACCAAGGCTAGATCACATCGATCTAGGCCTCGACCTGTACCCCCAACCTCGCAAGCACTGGCAGCACGACCGCTGAGAGCCAGTCTTCCCCTATACACTCCTATAAGTGATACAACTGATACTCCTACAGTTGTCATACCTGACCAAGCCACATTACAGCCCGTTGAAACCATTGCTTTCACTCCCTCTCCCTCACCAAAATATGGTGAACCCCTCAACCCATCTACTGCAGACAAGACGCCAGTTGCCACTGCAACAGCTGAGTTAGAGACCCCATCTACTCAGGACCCGTCTGCTGTTAGATTTGAATCCCTCGTCTATTATCCTATGTGTTTGAGAGAGAAGAGAATTCGTGCCCGAATGACCAGAAATCTGAAGAGGACGCTCTCAACTATAGAAGTCGACTATAAATCCGAGCAGTTTGAAAAGTTAGTCCGGATTTGCACATGGTTCGCATTGAAGAAGTCGTCTACGGATGATTTGTTTGAAGTCATTCAAGGCAAAGGCGGTATCTCCAATTTCATGGATTGGGAGATGGAACAGAAAGAAAATAGTGGAGTTAAGGATCACTCCGAACTATTCCCGCGCAAAGCCTTGGTTGATCTAGTCAAGAAGCTTTTGAACATTCCAGATGGTGTTATTGAGGATGTGTTTGCTTTTGACGTTGGAACTCAGACTGATCTAGATGAAGAGGAGATCAAGCCAGAAGTAGCTGAGATAGCAGTCCAGACTTCAGACCAGTTGGAAGAAATTGTTCATAATGATGGCGATGAAGTCGACTCATTCATGATTGGAAAAGAAGATGATGAGTTTTTGGATGCTGAGATGTTTGATGAAGAAGAACTCAAGGCAGTTGATAATGTTGTTGGTACTTCCAGTTCGACTCAAGCTATGCCAGACAGATTTCTGGATGATTTAAAGACTGATCTGAGAAGTGTTGTTCACACTGCTATAGAGGAATTCTTGAACTTAAAAATGAAGGATGTGCTCATTGCACAGAATCAGTCACTTGTTGACCAATCCAGAGACTTGTTTATTGGTGAAATCAACAAGTTGGACTCGACTTTCCGAGAAGAGTTGTTTGCTCAAGTTGAAGATTTTCTGAAGAAACAGATTGATAGTTCAGAAAGGAGATCAATTTCATTTGCTCGATCGTTAGCTGAAGAGTCAAGTAAAATGGAGAGACTCTACAGTGTTAAAGTTTCCATTGCTGATGAACAGAGAAGGGAAGCACAAGACCAGTTGGTGCGTTCTCGGGCTGTTCTACATGAGCTGACTGAACAAAATATCCTTCTACGACAGACGGCTACTCAACTGAAGGATGAACTAGTTTCCTGTACTCAGAAGTTGGAACTAGTTACTGCACGCTTAGACAAGATGAGCAATGTGGAATTACATCAGAAGCACATTGAGTCAGCTGCTGAAGCTATGAAGGAAGCTTTGAAAGAAGAAATGACTCGCTTTACTTCTCTTTTTACTCTTACGGCTCATGATGAAGCCAAAAAGGGGGAAGAAGCAAGTAGAGCAGAGCAGGTCAGCTTATCTAAGCTGAGTGCTGAACCAGAAGAAAAGGATGCTGCTACTATTATGCAAGAGCTAAGGAAGCCAAAAAGGAGGCTAGTAAAAACGGCAGAGCTAGAGCAAGCTGAAGCAGCTGATGAACTTAAAAGACTGGAGAAAGGTAAGAAGGTCGCATCTCCAGAAACTGAAATTCAAACTAGAAGAGTGAAGAGGAAACTGAGTATTGAAGAACCTACTGCTGCTACAGTTGAGAAGAAGCAAAAGATTATTGATCCTAATGATGAAAGTCATTATGCAAGCAAGAAGAAAATAGAGAAACATATTGAAAGACTGCAAAAGCTGAAGGTGAATGAAGAAGAGATGGAAGATCAGTTCATTGACTACTTCATTGACAAAGAGCATCGACAGGAATGGCTTAAAGTGAAGAGGCAATGGGAACTTGATCATTGGATTATTCGAAAGTATGGAGACTCTGAAAGTCCAGATGAGTTGTATGTCATGTTTGACAGATTCATGGAAGGACAAAACAAATTGCTTTGGAATTTGGTTATGAGAATATCTGCTGCTGCAAACTTCAATATCTTGATACCGACCTTTCCAAGATGGAAGACTCCTATGACAAGCTCAGGAAAAAGAGTTGATGTTAATCAAATCAAAAAGTTTGAAGAAGAGCTGCTAGACAAGGAGAAGATTGAAGATGAAGATCAGATTAGCTTAATTCACAAGAGACTCCTCGATGCATTCTGTGTTCCTAACCCAGAAGGAGGTAATCTTTCAGATTAGTTTTGTTTGATTTGTTGATATTTGCTCTGATATTTTGTTTTTAGAAGTATTTGTAATCCCTACTGATCTATTTCTGAATGAATGAAAAGATAAAGTACTATTTTGATGTTAAAAGACAAGGTAACTACTTAACTAGTCTACTAATAAGAAAAGATTCAAGTAGTTTTGGCTTCATCAAAAAGGGGGAAATTGTTGGGATATGAATCCTAGAACAAGTCCTAAATGATGAACAAAAGATAAAAGATAAAGTTTTGATAAGCCAAAAAGAAGACTTGAATATTTTCTAAGTGTTGACTAATCTAGTCTAGTTAAGTTGGAGTCATCTTGTACAGATCAGTAGAATTCAAAAGACAAGTACAGTTTAAAAGAAAAGTATTCAAAAGATAAGTACGATTTATAAGTACTTCATATATGTTAGATTGTTACTGAGCTATTTAAATGTTGTATAGAGCTCATGATTTTTTATATGTAATAGATTAGATTTTGTATATAGTTTATAAGTTGACTAAGCTTGTATTATAAAAGCTTAATGTAATGTAATAGTCTGGATAAGATTAGTATAGTCTACTTTACTGTTTGAAGGAGGAAGACCAGACAAGAAGAGTCGAAGTCTACTACTCAAGATAAGAAGACTACACAAGACAAGTCAACTTGAAGTTAGTTACAAATACGCGTGAAGAGATAAAGATATAAAAGTTAGTTATGGAATAACTAATTCATAACAGAAACGCGTGGATTGATAAGAAGATTCAGTTGAAAGTAGTTATCAAGAAAAGTTGGTTACAACTTACTAAATTCTTGATGATTAAAGTCTATAAATACACCAAGGTATTTATTGGTTACTGACTACTGAAGAATTACTACTTACAAACGATATTAAAAGATTCAATTGAAGTTTACTCTCAGAGTTGATTGAAGTTCAGAAAGAAGCCAGAAGACAAGTGAAGAATCAAGAAGGCTACTACTGAAGAACAGAGAAGTTTTTAGTTTTTGTTTGTTATTTTCAAGGTGCTAGATACTTGTAAAATTTCTAGTAAGATCGTAGACATATCTGGAGGTATAGTCTGATTGAAGATCTAAGTCTTCTTCTTGGGACTTTAAAGACAGGAACATACACTTGTACTCGATTGGAAGAGTTTTAGTGGAAACATCACAACTGAGTTTGTGAGAGTGGATGTAGACAAGTTGTCGAACCACTATAAATCTTGTGTTTGATTTACTTTACAGTTTTGATTGTTTAAATTGATTAATTGGTTTAATTACTTAACTGATCTAGACTAGTTGAGTATAGAACAGAGTTCTTGAAAATAAGTTGAGTATAATCGTTAATTGGGCTCATTGATAATTTCGTATTCCGCATATTGTACTTTGATATTTCGAAAGAATTTTGAAAAGTCTATTCACCCCCCTCTAGACATTTTCACTAGCTTACTCGTTATTAACTCAACTTGGGACCAACATAACTCAGCATACTATCAAATTTGATGAAAATTGTGATTTTTTTTTGAAGAAGTAGGTGAATTAAATAGATGAATAAAGTTAAATGAAGAGGACGAGTCATTGAGAAAAAAGCCAAGTTAAGTATGAAACAAAAGAACGTGACTAGCTATGGAGTGATGCTGTCTCTGTTGAATCATGTTCTCAATATTATGAATATATTCTCTTAGGATTACGAAAAACTATTCTTTATAACTTTGTATTTGTCATTTTACTTATTGCAATCCACGCCCTAATATTATATTGACAATCAATATTATATTCTATAACACTAATCATCAATTTTGCGTAAACAAGATCTGTGAAAATCGTTTATAATCTAATCTAAACTTCTAATATGTGACATGTGACATTATAAATTTTTTACAAATCCATTAAAGCATGGGTGAATTTTAATTTCACTCAAATCCTAAAGTAGTTAAAAACAAAAATGGTGGGTTTAAATTCACGTCATCCAAACAATCTGCAAATATTTGTTACACCTACGTCCCATACATATTGTTATATATATATATATTTTTAAATTATAATAAAATTTTATAAGATGATTTAAAATTAAAATACTCATATAATGTACATTGATTTCATTGTAAATGAAGTTATTGTACTAATTTGGGAGAGAAAATCCATTTTCAAATTCAAGTTCATTCAGAGCCGCTCCTTGCGTTAGTTCAACGATAGCGGTGAGAATGGGTTAGGTCTAGGTAGGCTTTACGAAAAAAAGTCTGGGCTGTTAAATATTTTTTAGGCCCGAGCCTGGCCCATGACCTGTTATAGGCTTTTTTTTTTGGCCTTTTTAATAAATAGGTTTGGCCCGAAAGCCTTTTAAAGGCCTTTTTAATTTAAAAAAAAAATCCTCCAAACACTTGTATTTCATCAAATCATAAAAAAACCGCAAATTGTATGGCTTACTAGTTAGAAATTATATATATTAGACACTCTTATTTAAGATATTTTCTATATTTAAGTATAAGTATTATATATTTATTATATTTTTATATTATATATATATATATATATTAAATATTAAATTAATTAAATAGACCGGCCTGTTGGGCTTGAAAGGTCTACGAAAAAGTTCAAGTCCGGTCTATTTAACTAAATAGGCTTTCAAAAAAGCTTGAGTCCGGTTTATTTATTAAACGAGCCAAGCCGAACCGAGTTTTAATAGGCCGAGCCGTAGGCCCCTGTCGGGTAGCCTGACACATTCCCACCCCTATTCAACGAGGCGATCGACTCAGGCCCAATAATACGGTAAAATTTAGGGGGCCGAAATTATTTATTTCTCGCAAAACGAGATGTTAATGGGCTTGCCAGGCCTGTAACACTTTACTCACAAAATGAGGCAGCCCATTTATTTTGGGTCGGATCTGGGCCGTCCATTTAAGAGACTGAACAAAGGCCCAAATGGATTGGGCCGGATGAGGTTGGGCCTTTACTAACCAATTAAGTACTGTTTGGCTGCTGAAAAACATAAAAAGGTATTTAACGTGATGTATAGTCTAGTTCCTAAGACAAAATATAAATTGATAACATAAAAGGCATATTTAATAGTTACAAATTATAAATTTATAATGTGTTACACACCATTACAAAAATTCGTTGACAATTCTGCAAAATATTTTTAGGATTTAAGGGTAGAAAAAGTCATGAATTTGAAAATCCTTGATAAATAGTACTCCTTCAGTTACATGGAAAGCTACTCAACTTTCATTTTTCGTCCGTCCCAATGAAAGCTACACATTCTTTTTTTAGTAGCTATTTCATCTTACATTTCATTATATTCTTTCCTCTCTCAGTTACATCACCTCTGATACATTTACTTATTATATTAGTATTTCTTAACCTCCGTGCCCGGAGCTCATGAGAAGTTTTCCTCGGGACGGAGGGAGTAGTAAAAGTGTGTTTGTTTTAAAATTTTGATAGGGTGTGATTTTACTTTATATCAAATTAATTTGTGGGCGAGTTATCTAAAGTGTCTAATTAAAGTATATTGTAATGAGAATTTTTTTTCATATTTTCCTTGTTAATTAGTTTATTTTATCCCATAAAAGTTTGTATACCCAAAATAAAAATAATCTCCACCTTCACAAGATACATATATTTACCCTTTGTGTCATTATTTTTTGGATCAACCATACACTTAATCGACATTTTTTTACTTTACATATAAAAGTTTATAAAATTACTCATCAACACTTCAATCATTACATTTTTTTTCTTAAACTATGTGTCAAAGATTCACAGTAATTAGGTTTAGATAATTTTAGGTGTGAATTGAGTTCAAAATTTAAAATTCGAATGTGCACGTAGGCAAAGATGAAAATATCCGGAAATATCCCCGATATATTCTCGATATATCCATTTTTCGGGGTCACCGATATCGATATTGGGAAGAACCGATATTTCCACTATATATGTAAAAATATTGAAAATATCGATAAATATCGGTAGACAATAACAATATCGAGCCTAATATCGGTAAAATATCGAGAAAATATCGGAAAATATCGAGAAAATGTCGATAAATTTCGAAAAATATTGATAAATGTCATACGAAATAACATTGTATATTATATTTTATATAAATTTATCATTGATATAAAATGTATTCAAATTATTTTGTTGATTTTATGTATTAAAGGCTTGTTATTAAATTTTTACGGAGTACAATTTTTAAAATTTACCGATATCGATATATTCGTCGATGTTTCCATAAATTTAAGGTCTCGATATTTCCACCGATACCGATATTTTCATCCTTGCACGTAGGTTGTAAAAGTTCTAAATTCATTATGACGAGTAATGAACAAATATACACTTCTAGTGTTGTAGGCTTGGACTTAGGAGTGTGTTTCTCTTTGGGTCTTAGATTCGAAACTCCTAGGGCGCAAAAGTTCTGACTTTAAACGGAGCCCTTGTAAGTGAACGGTGAGATTAATTTCCATAACTAGTCGTTCCTGAACCGAATAATAAAAAAAAAAAAAAAGAACAAATACACACTTCAAGTAGGAAGTGGAATCATGGGATATGTCAAATATATTCTATTTTTGCAACTTTTGTGATTGTGGAAAGATGGAATATGTGAAGCTGCTATAAAAAGAAGTAGATTTCAGTTGTTTGTAGATCCCAAAAAGAAGTAATAAATAAATAATGAAAAGGGGAAAAAAGGTTAAAAATAATAATAATAATAATAATAAATTTGTGCCATTGAATGATTGCTTGCTAAATAATGCAAGGGAGGTGTTAACTGAGGAGGGAGGTTGTGATGTCTCTCTTGTGGGGTTTAATGCTTCTCACACTGTACTTCATTACATCACCAATCTTTTTAATTATTAAAATATATTTCCTCAGATTTTAAACGTAATAAATCAGCAATCTTTTTTAATAAAATATTACGTCTGTATAAATTATAGTAATATTTTTATCAATTGTTAGATCTTTGTAGAGCTTTATTACAATAAAATTACAAGGGCATATCCAAGATTTTTTTTAGGTTAGATCTTTATACAGCTTTATTACAATAAAATTAGGTAAAGTCTAGTATGCACTCGAGTGTATGTTGTGCACTCTAGTCCATGTTGCACTTTTCAGTTTACTGACTTACACTTTTTGGTAAATGGTGTTGCACTTTTCAATTATTACTAAAAATACTCTAGTCCAGGTAAGTCAGTAAACTGAATAGTGTAACATGGACTAGGGTGCACAACATGCACTCGAGTTCATAGCAGACCAACCCATAAAATTATAAGGGCATATCCAGGATTTTGTTAGGAGGATGGAATTTTTTATGTTATAATATTATATAGTATATTAAAAAATATCTCAAGAGTGATAAAATAACATTTTTTTAATTGAAAGTAGAAATGATCTTTGTTTTCTATATACATAGTAGAAGAATTTTAAAACTCAACACCCCCTCTTATATATACATTCAATGTTTAATAATAATATTATCGCATGTTAAATAATACTCCCACGTTTCCGAACTAGATGCAATATTTACTGTTTGCACACTTATTTTAATGCAGAAATTATTTGTTAGAATTAATTTGGTAAAGTTACTTTTTGTAAAGGGTGATATGATCATTTTTAATTTATTGAAGAAAGGAATCTAGAAAATGTGTTGAGTTAGTCTGAAAAAAAGTAATGAAATTTTATGTAATTTTTTTTTATTAAATATTGCACAAACCATGAACCATAAAATAAAATATAGAATTAATTTCGAGTTTTCTATGTGCAACATAGGAAATTTTGTGAATACGATGAATGCAATGAAACATGGACCAATTAGGTAAGAAAAAACAAACAAGTAAATAAAAGAAAAATAAAGTGGAATGGGCATATTTAAAAAGCAAAGATGACGAAAGAGGGGGGGTAAAAAGCAATAAAGTAATAGAAAGAGGCTTTTTTGGGAATTTAGTCTTAGTTGGCGACAAGAGTGAACCAAACACCACATTATGAAATACCCTTTCTAATAAGATGGGGGTGGAGGGGAAGGGTCATCATGCAATATTATTTATTTACATTTTATTTTCATTATTGTGTACACGTGTATAAAATAAATTGACATAAATATAAACATTTTTTTCAAGTATCATACACATAAATTGTATGAAATATTGTTATTGTGCATACGAAATGACATTATTAAAAAATCAAAATTTTTTGAAAAGTCTATGATATGTCGTACGTATAACGTACAGTGACATTCTAAAAAAAAAAAGTTTATGAACTCAAGTTCATAAGATACATATTCAAATATCTTAAAATTGCATCATATGTTCATATGTCATTACTTTCTTTTACACTAAAATAAAAAGGTGCATTAGACTCTTACCAAGGGGTGTTTACTTTGGGCTTTGGGTGGTTTTAAAAACCTGATTTTTTAAATCCTGATTTTTGAAATCAC
The DNA here is from genome assembly GCA_963675135.1 of Galeopsis tetrahit. Classification (NCBI taxonomy): domain Eukaryota; kingdom Viridiplantae; phylum Streptophyta; class Magnoliopsida; order Lamiales; family Lamiaceae; genus Galeopsis; species Galeopsis tetrahit. The sequence goes on along the minus strand of OY776125.1, from coordinate 1,878,646 downwards.
GATGAATAGTAATATAAGTGTTTCTTTTGGATTTTGAAATAGTGGAGTATTATATTATTGTTTGGTGAGATTATAATGATTAGTTGATTGTATAATGATTAAATGTAGGATTGGTCTTATATAGAATCAATTCCTTATAAGGAATTGAGTTGACTTGGTCAACTTAAATCTTAAATATTCAAGAATATTGTGAATCTAAATATTCAAGATTATTGTGAATAAAAATTTTGACTTGGTTAATTTTTTTTTATTGATAATTTTTTTTTATTGATAATTTTTTTTCGAAATTGTGTGTGTTGAAAAGTGTAAGTTAATATTACTAAAATGTGTAACACAATATTACTAAAAAGTGTAACACATTTTTTTATTAAAAAGTGTAAGTCACTATAATTGAAAAGTGCAACACAACTTTTAATGAAAAGTATAAGTCATTATAACTAGAAAATGCAAGTTAGTAGAACTAGAAAATGCAATTTAGTATAACTAGAAAGTGCAACACAATATTATTAAAAAGTGCATGTCAATATACTTGAAAAGTGCAACACAATATTTTAATGAAAAGTGTAAGTTATTATAACTGAAAAGTGTAACAAAATACGAGTAAAAAGTGTAACATAACATTACTAAAAAGTGTAAGTCACTATAACTGAACATATTGTTGAAAATTGTAAGTCACTACAACTGAAAAGTGCAACAAAATATGACTAAAAGGTGTAGCATAACATTACTAAAAAGTGTAAGTCAATATAACTAAAAAATATTTTTGAAAATAATAAGTCACTACAACTGAAAAGTGCAACAAAATATGTGTAACATAACATCACTAACAAGTGTATGTCATTATAACTGAAATTATTATTGCAAATATTGCAAAATAACATGCTAAAAAATTGTAAATTGCATGTTACACTTTTCCTTATTTTCAACATGCACTTTTATAATTAAAAAAAAAATATATGTGAAAATTGTTAGATGTAAGAATTGAACACTAGACCTCAACATAAAAAACACTATTCTTAACCATTTAAACTACCTAAATTATCATACATATTTTTTCGCGTATTTTATTTTTATTATCAATCCTACCAATTTTTTAAAATTTACTCAATTCCTTACCTACCCTTAAATGTATTATATTATTGTATTATTATATTATTATAGTATTATTATATTATTGTTTAGAAAAAATATAATGATTGAAGTAATATTATATAGATATAACTTTATGTCAAATCAATATGTTTGATAGGGGTGGTTTTGAGTGGATTTTAAAAACTGATTTTTAAATTACGAAGTAAAACGGGTTTTGGATCTTGAAATCCTTTAATATTACTCCCTCTGTTCTAAAAGGATGATCTCTTATTTCATTTTTTTTTTTTTTGAAGTATGAAAAATGTCTAAAATATTTATATTAAAAAAAATGAATTGTTGTGATATAAAAATAAAGTGATTATTTTTATAAAAGAATATAAACATAATTTTGATGAACAGAAAAAGTACATTTGAAAGTTTATAGTCGAGATTCTGAATTTTAAACACAGTAAATAATGTTTTATTAGTCGATGTAAAAGCTGAAAGAACGACACATTGTGACGTTCAACTTCGTGCAAACAGTAAATAATGAATCGAGACACTATGGGGATGTTTGTTTTGGAATTATGTAGGATGAGAAAAATCCTGGATGGGGAAATCATGATGAATAATAATTGTAGTTGGATGGGATGTAATAGTAGTATGTAATAGTAGAATGTATATGTATTTTTAGGGATGAATGTAGTTGAATGGGAAAATTCGAATGTGAAATCACGTCCCACGTCCGGACGGATGAGTCCCAAAACAAACATGACCTATATAAATACATATTGTAGGGCTTCTTTTTGGGAAGATTTTTGAGTTCAAGATTCTCAAGAGGGCAAAACACAGTGAAAGATTCTAGGTGGGCCCATCTCTTTTTTGTGGTTTGTTGCCCTAAATGGTTGCCACGTGTGATTCCATTTCAACCAATCCCTACACACAGTTTTATTTGCCTCTGTTTTATGGGTGCAGCAAACAAGTTTTAATGGTGGTGGTTGTCACTGTTGCCACAATTAAATGTCTATTTCCAAACCCAAAGGAAAAAGGTAAAGTTAAAAGCCACATTTTTTTTAAATCTTGTAATAATATTTAAAAAATATCCCATTTAATTAAGTGGGGGGTTTGATTAATGGGCTTTTTTTCTATAACTTATCATTACTTTTTCCTTAATTAGAAAGATCTTACAAGTGGGTTTGGCATACGTGACCGTAAATATTTCTTCTTTTATAATTAGTACTATAATATGATATTATTGAACTAGAAGGTGGGTGTTTAGTTTTTTTTATTGGTAAAAAGAGATTATATTAAAACTGGGTACAAAAATCAGTGTACAGGATATAACATATGAAAATAGTACTGACTCTTTCACTTCACAATTTTCAGTTCATGCATTTAATTGGATCTATCATCCATGACCTGAAGGATGAATTGTTTCAAGAAGGTGGATGTTTAGTGTAAATATATGCTTTTAGTTCTAGGGTTAACTGTACCAAATCTTCACGTGGTTTGAAAATCGCACGAAAAATTTCTTATAATTTATTAAATTCAGCGAAATCTTCATTTTTTTCATAAATGATTTATCCATTTTACTAGAAGGTGGGTGTTTAGTGTAAATATATGCTTTTAGTTCTAGGATTAACTGTACCAAATTTTCACGTGGTTTGAAAATCGCACGAAAAATTTCTTATAGTTTATTAAATTCAGCGAAATCTTCATTTTTTTCATAAATGATTTATCGATTTTATCTATTTTTTAAGTTTCACATGATGATTTTCATAATAGTCTCAAAACTGATTTCATTTTTTTCATAAATGATTTATCCATTTTACTAGAAGGTGGGTGTTTAGTGTAAATATATGCTTTTAGTTCTAGGATTAACTGTACCAAATTTTCACGTGGTTTGAAAATCGCACGAAAAATTTCTTATAATTTATTAAATTCAGCGAAATCTTCATTTTTTTCATAAATGATTTATCGATTTTATCTATTTTTTAGTTTCACATGATGATTTTCATAATAGTCTCAAAACTTCATTATTTAAAGAAAAAAAAAAGTGCGAGAAATTAAATAAATTGATAAAATCGTAAACTCATTTTTTAAAAAAGGAGAGTGAATTATAGGGGATTTTGAGTAATTTTCAAATTATAAGAGAATTTTGAGCAACATTTTTAAATAATATTTAAAAAATAACATCAAAATTTCAGAAATTAATTAAAATTTTGACAGCTGTGGGATTTGAACCCACGCCCTTTCGGACCAGAGCCTAAATCTGGCGCCTTAGACCACTCGGCCAAACTGTCTTTGATGTTGGTGTTGTGGGAATAAATTATAATAACAGTTCTAATTTCACTTATTCTGAAATGCTATAATATCAGTTTGTTAATTGTTTTAAAAGAAATAATGTAGGATGTCTTGTCAATTTTCATTATGAGTATCATAAATTTTATTTTATAAATTAATCATTAATAAGTGCTTTTGGAGAAGAAAATATAAATTCACCGGCCATTTCAATGTTTTGTCGTTTTGGGGAAAGAAATTATTCCCAAAATGACTCTTAACAAAATTTCACCAAATTAAAGAATCCTTGCTTAATAAAATGGAAAATTTTACCAAAAATTTATTTAATTGTTATTTTTAATAAATAAAAGTTTTGTTGATGCCTAAATTCGAGAAAAATTAAAGAAAACCACAAGTCCATAACTGCCTATCAACCTTTTTTGTATTGTGGATTTTTTTTTTAATAGCTAAATTCCAAGTTAAAAAACTTTATTAAACCAGTGCCTAATCATGCATATGCTTCCTCTAAAAATTACACTTTTATGTTAAAAAAACAAATAAAAAATTACACTTTTTTACTAGAAAAGAAGAGAGGTAGCATCATTGATCACGTCATATAGGAATAAATTCAGCTTTTTTTGCCACCACAAATCGTGGAATTGAGAATATTCAACTTTTGTTTCTTTCTCAATCAACTACCCTTTATATCAGATCCGATTTCACACTGATTTGGACATATTAATTAAGAAAAATGATTAAATAATAGATATAATACAAGTGATAATTGAGATAGATAGATTGAGATACATAAAAAAAGTAAGATATAAACTGGAGTGTAAGAATAAAATTTTAAAAGATATTTATCAAAAAGGATATCTGAAACTTATAGACGAACGTACAAATATGGCAAAATGAAAATTTTATAGACAGATGAAGTTCTTATAACTTTATTATAGTAACAAAGTAAAAATGTGTAAGAAAATATAATGCACTCTGAAAAAAATACATGAGTGTAGAAAATAATATGTAACTAAAGAGTTTAAATTAAGACAATGAATCATTAGCTTTATTTATCAACCATACTAATCATGGAAATAAAGTTAAAAATAATTACATAACTCGCAGAGAACATTTTTTGGAAATAAAACTATAACCAATATGTAAGAATTATTTTGAGATAATTATCAAATGATTTATACCAATTTATTACTATATTTTATACCGTAATTAACCAATATTGTTATTTAATTTAAAATAATTATATATATATAAAAAAAAAAACTTTCTGAACAATGAGTTACAGTAACATGAAACATATGGGTCGATCAAGCTGATTGTCACGTCGTCATCATATTGTAGTTTTTTGTATTTTTATTAAAGCAATTGATTATGCATGCATGGAATCTTTATTTCAATATATAATAATTAATTCAAAAATAGTCATTTTTTCTCTCCATAATAATTTCCTTTTTTAATCATCACTCTTGTCCAGATTCAGTTTGGAATTTGCTTCATTTTTTCTTCTTTATTTTCTCTCCCCTCTTTTAACTTTGGTTATAAAAAAAGTGGGGGGAGAATCTGTCCAAACACTATCAAACAACACAATCTTCAAATGACAAAAACTCTTGTGTGTAATAATAGTGTATTAAGTGTCCGTTTATAAACTTTTTATTTTGTCATTTTAATTCATATGTATATCTCAATCAGATCACTAGTACAATATTTATCATTTAAACATTTTTCTTAATTCATATGCCAAAAAGTAACTGAAAATTTATAGGCGGGCGGATGGAGTATACAGTATGAGTTCATCTATTGGTGTAAGTGTGTAACTGGGTCACGCGTTTATAGTTTGAGTTATTTAATGTGTTAAATCTTGTTCGTTCCAAGATTGATGTTATAATCCCAGATTATATTGTAATTAGAAGTTCTGAGGAACATCCTTGGTCGTGACTCGACTTGTCTACTTAACAATCAGTATCTTTGTAACTTTATAAGGTTTTCTCGATTATCCTGATACTCGTTACTAAAATAATCTTTTCCGTTCAAACAATCCCATAATTAAACGAATAAAAAAATGTAGTCAAATTAAGAATCAGAAATGAGTAGTGATTGAGGTGTTGGGGTAGCCAACAACCAAGTGGATGCCAACCATATGTAGGACAACATTGAAAATTAAGGGGAAGAAATTATAACTATTTGTTAGTCAAAAGTAGATAGCAATGGAGCACAAACAAAGTGAATCTAAGAAGCAATTGTGATCCCATATTTGTCTAAGAATAATTTCTAACAACTATAACTCTATAAACTACACTAAAGAATATTCCTCCACCATCATTGGGATATTCATGAGTTTACACATAAATATGTCACAATTTTACTTCATCATCATTACTTTCATCTTATTTTAATCTCATACACTCCCTTCGTCCCTCAATTATTTGCACCAAATTTTTAGCACATAATTTTTTTTTTTTAAGTATAATGAGCAGAGTAATTTTGTGTAAATGTGTAAATTTTGTAAGTGTAAAATTTACATACTAGTTTCATTTTTTGGTGTGCAAATAATTACGGGATGGACAAAGACAAGTGTGCAAACAATTCATATAAATTCACACTTATAATATATATGTGCTTATGTACATAAATCTTGCAAGTAATTTCACATTTTAACTTGAAAATACCTAATTGGCTAATTCTGATCGATCTTTAACACGTGTCATTGTTTTACTATTATGAGAATGACACGTCACAAAATCGTAAAAATGGGAGAAATGGAGAGGGGAAGAGAGAAATTCATCAAGTTAGCAAACTAATATTGCAAATTTCATTCAAATAGACTTAAATTCAACTTAAACTTACTTAATTATGCTAATCACAATTACCAACAAGCCTTACAACAACGGAAATAACAAGAGGGAATAATTAAAAAAAAAAACTACCTTATTTTAGTTTTTTTTTTTCTCCTCATAACTAAATTATTATAATTAATTATATATAAAAATTCAAGAAATAAGAAACTCATTAATTCCTAGAGCCCCAACTTCAACAAGCTTAGGTACAAGATTATTACTCAAGTGTAACGCCACAAGGCTTTCAAGTCCCCCAACGCACGCGCCGCCTATGTACAACGCGGGAGTCCCCGACGCGCCGCCGTCGTGATCGAGTGCGGCGACCTCGTCCTCCTCCAATTGGATGACGGTGGGGTGGACGCCGACGGTGGAGAGGAGGCGCTTCATGACGTGGCACATGCAACAAGAGGAGCGGCTAAATATGATCACCGGATTCTCCGAGATGAGGCGGTTCAGCCGCATCTCCGTCGACTCGCTGACGTCGATGGCGAGGGGGGAGGCGGTGGTGGGAGTGAGTTCGAGGCGGACGCCGCCGTCTCCTCCTGACGCACCGTAACGGCGGACGCCTTGCATCGAATATTGGGTGGGGGTGTATGGGGAGGGGGTGTGGGTGTGGGTGTGGGATTTTATTTGAAGTGGGTACGTGGAATGGAAGAGAGGCATGTGGGGCTACTTTTATATGAAAATAAATGAGGGGTGTATGGAGGGTGGGTGTGCTAAAAGACAAAGCTCGTAAAACCGGGTGTGACGTCATCCCCCTCATCTCTTTCTTTACCCGGTCAAAAAATGGGTTTATTTAGGGTTGGTCTGCTATGGACTCGAGTGCACGTTGTGCACCCTAATCCTGACTTACATTTTTTTGTAAATTGTGTTGCATTTTTCAATTATTAAACTGTATAATAATATTTTTAGTAATAATTGAAAAGTGCAACACCATTTACCAAAAAGTGTAAGTCAGTAAAACTGAAAAGTGCACATTGACTAGGGTGCACAACATGCACCACTTAAATTACCCCGTTTCGTTTATAAATTTTTCGTTACTTTTGGACACGTAATTTTAAAATTTTGATGATATAATGTAATTGAGTAAAAGAGAAAAAAAAAAAGTAAGATAAAAAGTGTAATGTAAGAATAAAAAATTAAAAAAATATTTATAAAAAAAACGGTATGAGAAATTTATAGGTACAAATCAAAATGATAAAATTGAAAATTTATAGACGAACAAAGTAAGTAATTAGCGGACAAGTGAATGTTGAAAAATTAGAGACACGGTAGCATGATACGAATCTGATAAGAAAATTGTGGATTAATATTTGGTCTTATTATGTTGAATTCGTGTCGATTCTTTAAATTTGGAAAAAAATGAGTCTTGATCAACTAAAAAATTGGCCTTAATATGTAATTGTTTACCATAGTACAATACTCTCTTCGTTCAAATTCATTAAGAATATTAATTAGTTTATATATAAAATAAATAAATTGAAGGTATAAAATATAAATTGTATAATGAAGTATTGTGAAATTAATTTATAAATAAAATAGATAATATTTTAAATAAATAAGTGATAATTGAATGATGAGATAAAATAATTGTATAACTTAAATTTAAAGCACTGATATTATAAAATAATTTCGTCTCTTCTTTGAGAAGTCAACTCTAAGTATATTTAAACTGAAAATTACAGACGTTTTATAATTCCAAGAACCAATGAAGAATGGATATTAAATAAAAATATTAGCAATCTTTTGGGCGACGTAATTATTTATATAAAAGATTTAACTAGGTTGACCTAGTACTACTACTAAGACCAACTAATTGCAACTTTTGTGAGTTTCATATTATAAAACGACAACGTAGCACTTGATGATGATGATGTACATCTGCTGCTTCGGAGGAACGGTTTGTTTGGGTATAAATTAAAAAGACCTTAGTTTCTCAAATTATTTTAAACCCAAAAATTCCTATGAATTATTTTACATGTAAACTCTTTTTATTCAAGTATTATTATTGTGTCAATAAATTATTATAAATTAAATATATTTTTAAACAATAATACTGAATATGCACAATAGTGATATTTGAAAAATAAAATTTATGTTAATTTAGAAGTATATGAAAATTACAAAACAAATTAATATAAATAACAATTAACCACATGCGATTTTTTTTTTCAAACAATTCTGATCACATAGCAAGACAATTAAAAAAAACAATATTAATACTTCATTCGTCTCGATGAAAGCTACACATAAACTTTAAACACGAAGGTTAAAATTTATAATAAAATAAGTAAATGTATCAGAGATAATGTAACTTTCATTAGATCGGATGGAAAGTATATGTTTGTCATTGTAGTTTGATAATGTGTATATCTATATATATATATAATAACAGGATAGTCTGACCAAAGTCAATTCCCGCTCAAATTTCTGTGGGCCCAGCTGTTCTTTTTTACTTTTTTTTTTTTAAAGCTGAGGGCCCATCTGTTCTAATTATTGTATGGGGGCCCAATTAAACTGAAGCAAATGACCCAACAGTTATAATTCTAGATTTGTTATAAATTTTAGGTTATATCACTTCTGAAGACATTCTTTATTCACCGTCATTAACATATTCAAAATATACAATTTATTTTTTTGAGTATTTTATAATTTTAAAAAAATAAATATTTTAGTGACATTCTATTTATGAGTATTATTGTTTGAAAGTATATGGTTTAACATTGTTTAATTAATTATCTGACTTACATCTATTTTATTTAATTACATTTATTAAAATTTTAATTTATTATAAATACTTATAAATCTTATAGTAATATGTACACACGTATAAATTCTATAATATAAAGTTAAATTACAATCTACTTAAATTTTAAAACAAACCCATATGATTATAACTATTAGAATTTTAATTATTAAAAAAATATTTGTAATTACACATACACCTATAGATTTTAATTATTAAAAAAAATATTTGTAATTACTTTATGTATATTTGATTATTTGAATATTTATTTGTACATGTATTTTTGTTTCCCAAGATAATATATAGATTTTAATTATAAGTTAAAATTTGTATAAGATAGTTTCATAAATCTTATTTCGTAAATTTGAATTTTGATTAATTACTTTGTTTCGTTAGAAGTTTTCATCTTTTCATTTAGACGTCTCACATAAAGTTTCTCATTTCATTTTTTTAATACATTGTGTCCCACCTCTTTTACTCTTAATTTCTTCTACACTCCATTTCATTTTCTCTCTTCAATCATATCAATTTTACTACACCTCATTTTATATTAATGTTCTTCAAATTCTGTGATAATTAAACGTTAGACGGATGGAGTAATATTCTATCAATAATTATAAGTGAAAATAGATTAAAAAAGATGTAACTGAAGCTTTATTCACATAAAATCAATGATATGGTCTCACATAGTATTATTTTTCTTTAAATTTTATGAAATTTCGCCATTGAAAGTTTTAAATCACACTAATTAAAGTAATATTTTATAAATAATCAATTGAAATTTATTAATAATTAATCCGTGCAACGCACGGGAGAATTACTAGTTAATTATTAAACAAAGCAAACGCATCCTAAGCAAAAGGACACGGGCACATGGCATGATGGTGAGGAATGGAGTATAAAAATAAAGGTAATAGTGACGCCATCTGCTGGACCATACGCCCTTAAGGGACCCACTTGCTGCCGTCACGTCACGCTTCAAATCTAAAACCATGGGTTTAAAAAACTGGGATTGCAAGAAATACACGAGATCACCTGTTTCGATTATGGTTAACATGTGTCCTTTTAAAAAATAATTAATATTCATTACAAAAAAATAGAATTTTAATGATAAAATCTGTCACTAAAAGTCAACTTACGTGGTTAAAGATTTTTAATTAAAAAGACTATAATGATATAATTTCAATTATTAAAAATCGATTTTCTTGTAATGAAATGAATATGTTAGTTCTGGACACGTGGCGGTTATTCCACTCTCTTTGGCTGTTTGTGAGGTCAAGTTAGGTTGTGTATGTCCATCATTGTTTTTTCACTATATGTATATGGGTAGTGATTATTTCAAGTGCATTTTTTAAAAATTGTCACCAGTTTTCATTGGACAATTGTAATAATTGTTTTCGCAAAACAGAACTCTTTTCGTCCACTAATTTTATTTTCATTAAAATGGGCATAATATTATTTTTTATGAATAAATTTAATATTTTTAGTAACTTTACATTTTAACTTAGAGATTGTGATAAAAAAATGTTTTATCACATATTATTAAACGTTACCCTTTAATTTAAAGATTCGAGAGAAAAAATGTTCTATTGGAAAAGTGATGAGTGTTCAATTTCGGGTTGAAAATTTTAATTTAGAAAATTTTGGGATTTTTTTGTATATTTGATAAAAATTGGGATATTATCACATTTACTCGGCCAATAAAACTTGAACCTTTTAAAATCTCGCGAATTCAAATACAAGTAATTAAATATTGTTTCTCCTTTCATAAAAAGACTTGATTTATTGTTTCCCCAAAAGAGACAAATAAAAATAATTTCACAATCGTCCGAGGAAAATGAAAACTTTCGATATTAAAAATAAAGTAACTCAAATTTAAATAGCGATGTTTCCAAGGGTTTGGGAATTCAAAGTTGAAAATTTTGTTATTGGTAAAATATTGAAACCTTAAAACTTATAAAAATATCTATGTGTATATTGATATTGCTAAATCTAAAAAATTGTGAAAATTTAATATATGAGTGTTATGTACGTATAAAAATAAATGGAGAGGGAGGTTGATTGCCTTTGTTTGTGGAACGTGGGTCCCACAATGGTGCGTTTAATTCCTCCTAAGCTTAAAGCTGAACCACCGATGGTGCAAATTTTGGTGTCTGCCACGTTGGAATTTATTTATTTATTTATTTTTAATTCAAGAAACTGCATCATAAGACGGGCATAGGCCCCACTATTAATGGTAATTTTGAAACGTCTAAATAAAAAAAAAGGGATTAAAGTTTTTTTAATCCTTTAAATTGAACTAATTTTGAATTTGGTGCCGATAGTATACACATTTGATTTTAGTCTCATAAGTTGACAAAAAATTGAATTCAGTCCAATTATTACCATTTTAGGTAAATGAACAGGTCTAATTCTTAGCTCGTGTGTAATTCAAATCAACCTGTGAATTTGCTCATGTGCAGAAAAATGCAGAAAAAATGGATTTGACTGGTTCAATTACCTGCAATAGTAGGTAATTGGACTGAATTCAAAAAAATTGTCGACTTATGAGACTAAAATCAAAATATGTATTCCATGAGGACCAAATTCAAAATTAGTCCAACTTAAAAGACTAAAAAAACTATAATCTATAAAAAAAAATGTGCAAATAATTATAGAACGAAAGTACTCCCTCCGTCCGCCTATAAGTTTCCCATTAATTTTACCATTTTAGTCCGTCCGCCTATAAGCTTCTCATACTCTTTTTGGTAAGTACTTTTTCTTACACTTCACTTTATATTTTACTTTTTCTCTCTATCTCTCTCCTTCTTCCAATCACATCACTTGTACTATATCTATTATTTAATCACTTTTCTTAATATCTGTGCCAAAAAGTAGCGGAACGCTTATAGACGAACGGAGGAAGTAGTATATTAGTATTCTAAACATTACAAATGTTACGATTGGTTAGTGAAATAGTAACTTACATAGTTAGAGTACTACTCTCTAAACCGTGACATGCACGTATATTGATATTATTATTTATTTATTTTCAGAATGTTTTTCATGTAAAAAATATTTTTTTCACCCGCACAATAGATGGAGATATTGTAAAAACATGTTAATTTTGCATTAATATATGTTTCGTGACACTGTATTTTTATTTTCATTAAATAGATTTGGTATTGACAGATCAAATCAGTCGTTTCGTCTATCATGATTGACTGATGATAGCAAATGCATGGTTAAATAAAAGCAGAAAAAAAATAGTTGATTATATCATTTTTCACTACCGAAAGCGCAAATATGATTGACACTTATTTGGCAATGTAATTATGTAAGTAATAAAAATGACGTGGAATTAATTTTGGTCACCATGCATACCAAAGTCTAATCTCTTTGTCAAATCCTCGTCCCCCTCACAACATTAGTATTAATTTTAAAAATGAATTATTTATCTAATATATTTACTTTATTACTTTAATAAATTAAAACTAAAAATATCTCAATATTTTTACTATGATATTTTATCTTAGTTTTTGTGTGTATATATAAATTCTATGAAGCTAAGTTTTTTATACTTAGATATTATCAAATTGAATTTCGATATTAATAATTAAAAAAAATCACAAATAAAAACAATCATAGTGTATGAAAAGTGAGAGATTTTATTCACTCCTATAGATTACTCAAAATTTACTCTCCCGTCCCATAATTATTTGCACGTTTTTTTTATTTTTTTTATTAGAACGTCTCAAAATTACTTGCACACTTTTAATATGGAAATACTCCATAAAATTAATATTCTCTCAACATCATTTTATTTTTAAAATTATCATACATTTTACTTTACACATCATCAAATCACCTAAAATACCCTTATTTTATCTTACATCACAAATCACTAAATTTTACTGTATTTTTTTAAAAGTAGTGTCGATTAAATCGTGCAAATAATCACGAAACGGAGTATTAAGTTGTCGGCGCCTCTGGTTGAGGCTTTTAATTAATTATTAGACTACGCAAGCTCACATGGCTGACGCAGGGTGATTGACACTTCAATTTAATTTGTCTGAATATAATCAATCTTTTTCAATTAAAATTTCCATTTAATCGAGTAATTAAGTTATTAATTGTAAGTATCTGTCACAAATTCTTAATGAATTTTTATGACGTTTTGATATTGTTCAAACTCTTTATGTATTTATATTTTTCGATCAAGTTAATTTATTTTATAATACGGGTATAATATTTTTTCTAATATTCTTTATCCCTGCCACATGGTTTATAAATATTATTACGTGAGTAAATTTATTTAATATAGTTTTAAATATGACGTGCCTATATATAGAAATAAATATATGTAGGACCTGCGAATTAGTTAGAGTTACCCACAAATAAATTATAAGTACACTGACTCGATTTCAGACCCAGTTTACGTGCACGACTTTCTTTCCTTTTGTTGTTCAATTTTATAAATGAAACATTGTACTTCAACTTTAATTATTTAATTAATTAATATCAGAGAGTCATATATGTAGAGATGTAACAGATGTTTAATCAATTTGAACATCTAATTCGAACCGGGAAATTGATAGTTTTACTTATAAAATCGAATTAAAACTATTAGAGAATATAATGGAATAATAAAACCTTATATTGAACGGTTCGATTTTAGTCAATAGTTAATTGACAACGGACAACGGTTGATCGATCTACAGTTTTATAAAAAAAATCAACGAATCAAATTAAGTTTTGAAAACTAAAATGAAACCTACGGTTTGAAAAGCGATCTAAAATTGGTAAAACTCTGGTTCTAGTTTTTGAAAAATTTGATCCGTCGGTTTGAAGCCAAACATACGGTTCTGAAACAGTTGAACACCTTGCATATATGAGACGGAGCTTCACCTGAGTATTAAGTCAATATATTTTTTTTGAAATATGATCTGAATAAGGCATATCCACACAGATCATACAATATACATATGATTTTAATATATAGAGTATTTGTTTTGTGTATTAGACTGTCATACAAGTTTATGTCATTTAATATATATATACTCTCCCCGTCCCGAAATAATCTTCACGATTAATTGTGAAGATACACTTTTTAAGAAAGCTGAGTAATGAATGTCATATTGAGGGGTACTTTAGTAATTTTTTATGTATAAAGTAAAGAATTGTGTTGAATTGTGTTCATGTGTGGATTCAAAAGTAATGTCATTTTACGTAAAATTATGAATATTATGAAGATGGAGTTTATAGAGAACTTTACAATTGTGGAATGGACGAAAAAGAAAGAGGGTGGTATATAAAAAACATTGTTAGGTCAGCATATGGTAAGAACCATGATATGTGGAGCAACTTTATGGCATGGGGGGTGTTTGGTGATGATGATATTTGGTGCTCAAAGAAGGCATTAAGTTTGTCACTTTCCAAACTTTATTTTTAAATAGACTAATGGTTTCTTTGTAACCCACCACATATGTATACATTATTACACTTAGGATCCTTGTTCCTCTTATTTGAATCTTTGACCAACTGAATCTGACTCAGACATTGACTTAATCCACACTACATACTAAGTATTGCACACATAAAAAAAAACCTAACTTTATTTTGTGTTTGAAAATAAATAAAACTATATATATTTTTTTTATTTACAAAATACTATTGTTGTAAGGAAAATATACTATGTTGATACACAAAATTGATGGGTAACCATTTTTTTTTTTCCTTTGGACAATAAAAGGTAGATCAAATAAAAGAAGAAAACCTAGGACCATAACCTCAAAGGTCGAGTCAGAGGCCGGAGCGCCATTAAAACCTTGTCTGGGAAAACCCTCCTTAGGGACAAAACACAGGTCAAGGGAAAAAGGTACACTTCTCTAAAGATCAATGTCTATAAAAAACTGAATACAAATCATTGTGCAGAAATGAGAGTAAAAAATCCGGGGGTAACCCCTCCAAATACAGTCAAGGCCAGTCTTGGCCACAGTATCAGTAGCCTGATTGGCCTCTCTGAAGACGTGCGTGTATCGAATATGCATTTTCTGCGTAAGAGGGTGGATCTTGCTCCAAAGACCTTGCAGACGCCAAGGAATGGCCATTTTTTTTTCCTTTGGGATCATTATTATACAAATAAATTTATATATGTTAACTTAAAAGTTAAACCTAGAACCGACAATTTAGGCTTGATCAATCATAAAGTTAGTATGGATTGGGCTCAAAATATATATAGGTCTAAATATCGGGCTAAATTTGGCTCGACCAACTAGCTTGAAAGGCGTGATGGGATCAGGTCAATATGGTCTGACGTGTCGTGGGTAGCCCGATTGGCTCGACCATTTTTTTTTTCAATTTACACTTGGTAATTTTATAATAGCATTCAATTACTAAGAAATTTGATCTTGATTTCATGTCTATAACTTTGGATTGATTTAGTTGACCCTCAATTGAACCTCTCTTATAAATTAGACAATTAAATCTTACTTTTTTCTAAATTGTAAGTTTTTTTCAATATTATAAAATACACAATATTTCCTTAATAGTCTAAAAAAAATCAATATTAGTCCTACAATCATAGCCTCCCAACTAATTATTCTTAAAATTTTGAAAAGATATTTGAACTTAGCAAGATGTACATGACTCTCATTATACTAGGAATATTAAAAATAAATCATGTCATGGGTCGGACTTGCTCGCTAGCCCGCTAGAGTTGAACTCCCATTTTGTAGGTTCGACCAGTTCATGAACGACCGGACTCAGTCCATTAACTTTGCTAGGTTCAATGAAATGGGCTGGGCGATGAGCTCTATAGTTAAAACCCAATAAGAAAGCCTAGCAAAATATGGGCCTTAGATAATAGGACAGTATACCCGCTTAGAAAAAGCCCAACAGAAAATGGACAGGCCCATAAATAGTTGTGGGCTAGAAGATGAAGACTGCTTGAGTAAATGTTGCCCACGATGGCCAATTTCTTTCGGTTTCCGCTACAAACTTCATAGTTTGCACCATTGACTCGGTTCGTATTTTTGCACATTTTTTAGCACAACAATAACAATCCCCACAAGCGTATGGGTTCGTTATAGTTGAGTAAGTATACGACCTAGTAGTTATCGTCCAAGGACCTAGTTGAATGAATGTGGAGCCCCGAAACTATAAGTTAAAATGGTGTTATAGAAGCTAAATAGGAGGATAAAACAAATACCAACTAAGAAAATAAACAACTATTGCAAACAACTAAAACTAACTCTCAATAATGAAAGTGCAAGGTGAGAAAGTATTGCCTCGGGTGTATCCGTTTTGTGAGCAATTAAGTGAACTAGTGAACTAAGTACATGATTTTACTAAGAATTCGGGTTAAGCTAAAGGCTATCACATGTGTGTGTAAACCCCCTCGAAAGGCATAGGTCAACATCGTGCATTGATTAGCAATTATAGGATCTAACCAAATACCATAAGCTCCTAAGATAGTGTTTCATAAGCACTTTCAACACGGTTACTAATGCTTATGAAACGCTCTCTCACCAAACTCCTAGACGACCTCTACTCGTTTAGTGTCTAAGATTGTCGGTCTAGCCATTAACACCCCTCTCGGGTGAGCTAATTACTAATTAACTTCTATTCAATTGATCAAAGCTCACACTCACACTCCCAATCATGCTACCCAACTCTCGTTGCAATTGTCGGTCTAGCCATTAACACCCCTCTCGGGTGAGCTAATTACTAATTAACTTCTATTCAATTGATCAAAGCTTCACACTCCCAATCATGCTACCCAACTCTCGTTGCAATAAACATAATCGAACATGCTTGCTAATAGGGTTAATCAACCAAATGAATCAATCAAAGTACAACTCTAGAAACATCAACACCCAAATTCTAAGCTAATCATGCAATTAATCCACAATTACACTAATTATCATCAAAACATCAACCCCAAGGCAATTAGAGATTAGCCCATGTCTAAATTAACAACTAAAATAAAACTAATAGAAATTAAACTATAAAACATGAATGAAAATGAAATTACCAAATTAAAATTGCAATAATAGAAAAATATCACCTCTTGTCTTCAAATCCTTCAAATCTAACATTAAATTGAAATACTAAATTAAAGTCTATCTAAGAAATGAAATAACTAATCTATTGAGTGAAAGTGTTTGGAGGGGAGGAGGATTTCTCCCCCAATGGAGTGATGCCATGTTCTGCGTGCCAATTTCCGCCTGCGTGTGTTGGCCGATCCCCCTGAATTGTATGAGTGTTCTGCCCTTTTATGCCATCAGTTGAAAAATTCAAACTGGGCCGCCTTAGTGGATTGGCATGGGCTCAAAAGAATTAAATCCAGACACCTTTCTCACAAATTTTAGTCAAAGTAAAAGCCCACATTTAATTCATCTCCACATCATCAATTAAGCTTCCAGCTAATTCAACTTAATTAATTACGTGAGCCAAGAGATTGGGCTTCATCTTTATAAATTTAACAATAGGCCTAAATGTAGGTCATTTTTCTTCTCGTCTCTTCTCAATTTATTTCTTTGATTGACTTCACAAAATAATCGAGGCGTGCGTTGCTCTAAAATGCTCATTTTTCCTACAAAAATAGCAAAACACATACCTTTCTCATTTCAAGTGTAGTTAGTCAAATTAATGTAAATAATGCATGAAATTCTATAAAATTATACAAATTAAATACATGAATTTCGAGCAATTTTCACACTAATCAACTCCCCCAAACTTAAAGTGTTGCTCGTCCCCGAGCAACGAAAGAAAAATAGAACAAGTGGGAGAATTGTGAAGGAATTCATTCAAGCCAAAATAGAATGAGTGATTGTCAAGATCCATCAATTCAATCAAGCTTTGAGATAGAAAAATCAACAAGCAAGTTCACAAATTATGTTCAAATCCATACAAGATCAAGTGCTCAATTCACAATTTCCTCACAAGTAAGTGTATCACTCATCACTCAAAGTGTATATCAAGGAAGTGTATGCTCTCAACATCAAATCACACAAGTGCACTACCATATGCTTGCCAAATGTCTCAATTCTCCACCACATGAAAGTGTTCAATCAATGAATCAATAAGAACTTCACGTTTGGTTGTAATGTAGGCTTTTTGGTTAAGGTAGGGAAGATTTGGATAAAGTGACTCATAAACTAATGGAGCAAAAATGAAAGTTACAATTGATCAAGTTGCAACTCAAAGTTCTACATCCCACACAATTTACTTGCTCCTTTTATTTTTAAGCTCATTCTTCACCATCAACCAATCAACACTTTTGAACTTCAAGCTCTACCAAATTCTTGTGCACAAGAGAGTTTTCTTTTTTTTTCCCATCAACTCAATCTTTTTTATGCACAACTCACAATTAATCTTTTTTTTTTTTTTCAATCTTTCACTTTCCAACCAAACAAATCCACCAATTTCATATTTCACCTCAATTCAACCACATTGTCAACATTCGAGCTCCACTAGTTCATAGGGAAAATTAGGCTCATAAAAGATTGACAATTGGCTAAACATGTAGGTTGCCAAAGAAATATAGGTCAATAGGCTCAAAGTGGCTAACTACGGAAAATATTCATATGGTATGGAAAATTTGGCCAAGTGACTATCAAAACAAAGATGGCCTTATATCACTTTCAAGAATCTCACACAAAAAGTAGCCTCAAACAAGATAATTGGCAAGTTCTAGAGTACACAAGCATGAATGATACTCACGTGAAGGAAAATAGACCATAAGATATGAAAGTCTAAAGGCTCTAAAGCTCACAAGCCAGTGTTTTCATAATTGAACCGAGGACTAAAATCGAACTTAACACTAGTTTCAAGTGCAACTATTAAAATGACCACCCGTCTATTTTTCAGTATCTTCTATGTTACAGACTTACAGTAAAAAATGAACTTACAATTTATTAATACATGCTTGTATTTTTTCAAGAATTTGTCGTCTTCTTGAAGAAGAAATCGAGAAAAATTAGACGAGAAGTGAGAATCTAGATAAATGTATAAACAAATTATTACTCCCTCAGTTACACAATAACATTCACACTTTTGACAAAAATTCTTTATAAAATTCACCATCACAATATTTTTAATTTTACATAAAATGTAATTATTTTTGACGCACATACTAACATACCACATACATACTAACATACATTGATACATACACACAAATCAACTTTTTTTTTTTACTTTATATTTATATATAAAGATTTATTTAATTACCCTCAAAACTATACTCATTAAATATTACATTTTCTTAATTTGAGTCTATGTACGTATAAAAGTTACTCCCTCCGTCATTCTCTCTCACATTTCATTATATTCTTCTCTCTCAATCACTTTTTTTTTTTTTTTTTTTATAGGGACGGAGGGAGTATTAAGAACGGGGTAGAATCTTATATATAATCCTCCCAAAAATATCTAGAGAAGTTTCTCGAACCTTCACCCTAACAATAACACGCCACCTATACAACATGCCCAGAAAAATCTTGGACCTCTGTGGGAAATTAATGAAAAATATCTCAAAAAGGTCCATAATTTCTAGAATCTTCACCTCCATACTAATTTATATCACGCGCTCGTTCACGTTTTCATCCTTCAACGATCGCATAATCGTACGATTCCATCATCCAGCACGAAAATGGTGACAAAAAATCCAAATTTCACTTAACATTTGGGGGAATGGAAGTGAAGTTAGAAGAGGCGGAAACTCCCCCCGCCGCCGTCGCCGGAGCTGATGGTTCTGCATTGTCATCGGCTTCACCGCAACCTATTGAGGCTCTGCATGATCTGGCCATTCCTCCATTTCTGATCAAAATTTTTGAAATGGTGGAGGATTCTTCAACTGATTCGGTAATTTCATGGAGCAAGGCGAAGAACAGCTTCATTGTTTGGGATCCGCATAAATTCTCCACCGGTTTGCTTCCCAGATACTTCAAACACAGCAATTTCTCCAGCTTTGTTCGTCAGCTAAATACTTATGTAAGTTTTCTATGGAATTGTGCAGTATTTGCTCTGTGATTAGGGTTTATGCTTTTTTTTTTTTTTTTTTTAATTTGGGCGTGTTATAGTGCTGAATTCTCTATACAGTTTCTTCGCTGTGATAATATTGCTTACATTATCTAGTAGATTTTGGTGGATTTTGTCTGTTCTAATCAAATTTGTCAATTGTCATAAACCTTGTTGAATCTCTGTTTTTCTCCCCTGTTTTCTCTGCGTTGTGGATTATCATTGTGCTTAGGGTGTAGGTGAGTGGAGCACAAGTAGCTCGCGACTCGAAAAAATAGATCGAAATCGACTTAAATTTAATTGAGTCAAGTTTCGAGCTACTCGAGTAGCTACAGAGTTCATAAATATTAGGCTGGAAAGGCTCCCAAGTCTAATTGAGCTTGTTCAATATTTATTACTTCACATTTTGTAATTAATTATATGCTCCGTACTTTATATTTATAGTATACTGGTACGAGTCGAGTTGAACTCAAGTTTATTTTTCCATTAATCTTGTTAGGAAACATATGTTTTACATTTAATTTTGTAATTATATAGATAATCGAGTCAAGTCAAACTCAAGTTTATCGAGGTTTGAGTATAGCAATCAAGTCGAGTTTCAGCTCAGCACTACTCGGCTCATTTGCTATTCGAAGTGATTATGTTCCAATTGGAATATAATGATAATCAGCTGGAAGAATAGTAGAATACTTAATCTGTGGCGTGTGATTGTACAGGGTTTTAGAAAAGTGGATCCTGATAGATGGGAATTTGCGAATGAGGGGTTTTTGGGAGGTCAAAAGCATCTCCTGAAAACGATTAAAAGGAGGAGAAATGTAATGCATAGCACTGCTCAACATGGTGGAGGTCCGTGTGTCGAATTAGGCCACTATGGGATGGAAGAAGAGCTCCAAAGGCTGAAACGAGACCGCAATCTGTTAATGACTGAGGTAGTGAAGCTTAAACAGCAGCATCATAACTCACGAGAGCGAATCGCTCTCATTGAAGAACGGCTACGTGACTCTGAGAGGAAACAGCAACAAATTATGAGTTTCATTGCTAAAGCCTTTGGAAATCCTCTGTTTTTCCGGCAATACATGGATAAACTCGCGAAGAACAGTGATCAAAACCAAGTAGAAATAGGGCAGAAGAGAAGACTGACCATGAGTCCAAGCACAGAGGATTTGCAGAATGGTTCAACGGTTGAGATTGATGGTGCCAGCCAAGCTCAAGAGGAGATGGAGACACTCATTTCAGCTGCTTTGGATGATGAATCGAGCAGTGTCACGACGGATCTTCTGTCCGATGATGTTCCCTCCATTACTGATGATTTATTGGAGAAGTTGCTTGGTGAAGATGTTGCAGCTGATCGAACTACGGACATGGCGCAAACGTCGCATTGGGGTGAGGATTTAGATGATCTCTTTGATCAATTGGGATTTCCGTAGGTGATAATGCGGTCCGTTTTGCCTCTACAAGACCTTACGTTTCCCTTATTTAGGTTATGATGATGAGAATACTAAATCCAGTGGTGTTGTAGCTATATAAGGGAAACTGGGATTGATTGAAGGCCATGATTTTTGTGTTCTAAACTTGTATTTTTTCAGTTCGAATATCAGATTTAAGTTTGGTGATTTTCCTTTCATTTTTGTTCTTGATTTCTTTCTCCTTTTCTGCAGATGGTAGCAGTGAACAACAACAGCTGTAAAGAACTTCTTGAAGGATTCATTCAGTGCTTGCAAATGTGTCAACCTGTCTCACTTGAAATTACACGATTTATTGTAAGAATTCTGAGTTTCATTCAAAATGGGCTTTCTTCACATTGGTTTGATCCCCTAGTGATATTAACTATGTTTTAAGTGCACTATCTTCTCGATCTGTCGAAAGTATCAACCGTATCTAATGAAAACGATGTGTGATGCTGATTTGCGCCCAATATATGTCATAATCCAAAAGTAAAACGACAAAAAGTATCAAGAAAGTCATTTTACATTGTTATTGGGATTAGGTATTAATCAACTCTTAGAGTAGGACAAAACTAATGTGAAGGAATCATGAGAAAATACCATCAATCTTTGATGCTCTGGAGGGATATGACTTGTTAATTTTTAAGATAGAAGAGAACAATTAGTTTAATATTTTTAAGGATGAATTGTTCTTCATACACACGCACCACCAAGAGTAACATGATATGATGCTTTTGGTCAAGATGCCACTCAGCGTGATGCTTGGTGAAAGCATCCACTTTAGGACAACCTTTTCTCCTTATTTTTTGAATTTTCCTTCAAGCTTCATTAGATATTAATAAAGTTATATTCATGGGCATGTTGCTTAACACTATTATGTGAATTTGTGTTAGGAATATAAGCTAGGGAGCCCTAACTTAACCCAAAACCTGGTTAATGGTGAAGGGTTGACTCCCACTTATATACTCTTCCATACTTTGACGTCCACGGACGGCACACTCAGAGTGGCAACCCACATGCCAAGGCCCACTTCTCGGATGACAAAACCCCCCTGGGCCCACAATCGGGTAGCCCCTTTCCGCAGCCCGTCCAGATTAACACTATCTTGTCCAACAAATATGCCATAGATAAAAATAATTTATACTATTGGTTCTCTATTAAATTGATTAGATTAATGTATTTGAAGTGATCAATCCTTTAGCTGATGGGACAAAATAAAATAAAATATATTATTTCTGTTATAGTGAGGAAACACAACACACACACACATGCCACCTTCTCAAGTTGGGGGGCAAGACTGTGTCAACTCTTAATTGGAGCTTTACTCCTGTGGGTGAATCAATATGATTAAAAGCTCACATCTAATCACTGAAATGCTTACAAAATCACTCCCATGATTCAAATTTATAATAATACCAATATCATGGAAGTGTTTTGATTTAGTTAATGTATGCAAACGTAAGATTATGGTCAGACCCCACACCTGAGACTGGTAAACACACAGTATAATAGGCAATAATAAAAAAACATGCAACAGTAGTACACCCCTACCCCACCATTACCATTTACTAAGAACAAACACCAACACACCTCAATAAAATATATTATATGTTGCTTGCATTTGTTCTCATTCCCTTTATAAATTAATGCATCATTACTACTCTCTTCATGAATTTCATCTCTCTTCTCTCTCTCTCTCTCTCTCTCTCTCTCTATCTCAGTATGGAAGTTTTAGCAGCAATTTTTCATCCTTTCACTGCTATTTCTGATACCTTACTGTTATCAAGTATGTTCACAATTATAGCAGTTGTGGTTGGATTTTTGGTGTACTTTTATGGACCTTATTGGAGTGTTAGAAAAGTTCCTGGTCCTCCATCAATGCCTGTAATTGGACATCTTCATTTGCTTGCTAAGTATGGCCCTGATGTCTTCTCCATTCTCACTAAGCAATATGGTCCTATATTCAGGTTCGTCTTTCGAATTTCTCGCCTTAAACAGCCATTTGTTGATCATGTTTTTTTATATGCATGAAATAGATAGGTAACTTCTGGATGGTAGATTAGATGTTGCTTTAGGATGTTAATGGATAATTAAGAATATTGAGAAAATAAGGAGAAAGAATATGTCATCAGAATAATAATAGTAATGGTGGTGATGATAAAGTCAATTCCTTGACAGCACTGGTTTTTGGTTACCTTAAGGTGATTTTCTTCTTAATGCTACTATAGTAGAGAGATTGTACTAACAAGTATTAGAAAAAAACAGGTTTCACATGGGGAGACAACCACTAGTAATCATAGCCGACGCAGAACTTTGCAGGGAAGTCGGTATCCGAAAATTCAAATACTTCTCTAACAGAAGCATCCCATCTCCCATAGCAGCATCGCCTCTTCATCAAAAAGGCCTATTCTTTACAAAGTATGTCTCTTTGTTGTCTTTGAATTGTGTAAAGATAGGCAAAAATCCTTTTCTAAGTTGTAATTTTGTGCACAAATTTTCAGGGATGCTAGATGGTCGACGATGAGAAACACAATACTGTCTGTTTATCAGCCGTCTCATCTTGCCAAGTTGGTTCCTACTATGCAAGAGTTCATTCAATCGGCTACTCACAACCTCGACTCAAAAGAGTTCACGTTCTCTGATCTTTCCCTCAAATTAGCCACGGATGTGATTGGTAATGCTGCGTTTGGGGTGGATTTTGGCCTTTCAAAACCAAAATCTGGTCATGATTCTATCAAAGATGCTGATAATAATAGAGAAGAAAAAGATGATGGGGTTCAAGAATTCATCAACCAACACATTTACTCCACAGCTCAGCTTAAGATGGATTTATCCGGTTCATTTTCAATCATATTAGGCCTCCTTATTCCGTTTCTTCAGGAACCCTTTCGTCAGATTCTCATGAGAATTCCCGGCACCATGGACTGGAAAGTTGCCCGAACAAACAAAAACTTGAGTAGCCGATTAGATGAGATTGTTCAGAACCGGATGAAAGACAAGAACCTCAGCTCGAAGGATTTTCTGTCCCTTGTACTTAAAGCAAGAGAGTCGGAGACTGCTGCAAAGAATGTCTTCACACACGATTATATTAGCGCAGCAACTTATGAGCACTTATTGGCTGGATCAGCAACCACGTCGTTTACATTATCTACCATCGTTTATCTCGTTGCTTCTCGTTCAGACGTGGAGAAAAAGGTGATTGAGGAGATTGATGCGTTTGGTCCTCACGATCAGATGCCATCGGCCTATGACCTTCAGCACAAGTTTCCTTATCTTGATCAGGTACAACGATCTTTACGCAAAATATAGCTTTAAACAAGCGTCGAATTCTGATCATATTTCTCGATTTTTAAATACAGGTGATCAAGGAAACAATGAGGTTCTATGTAGTGTCTCCCTTAGTTGCTAGAGAAGCATCAGCTGAAGTTAATATAGGAGGTTATGTTATACCAAAGGTATGATGGATTTCTTATAATTATGAAATAAAGGAAAGGCATTTATAATTAGTTACTAAAAAGACATTTGTTTGAAATGGATTATCAGGGCACATGGGTGTGGTTGGCTCCCGGAGTTCTTGCGAAAGATCCGAAGTACTTCCCTGAACCAGAGAAGTTCAGACCCGAGAGATTTGATCCGAATGGCGAAGAAGAGAAACGAAGGCATCCTTACGCCTACATTCCCTTTGGCATAGGGCCTCGTGCTTGCATCGGACAGAAATTCTCGTTGCAAGAAATCAAGCTCTCGATGATTCATCTGTACAGGAAGTATGTATTCCGACATTCTCCAACGATGGAGAGTCCTCTGGAATTCGACTATGGCATTGTACTTAATTTCAGACATGGTGTTAGAGTTAAAGCCATCAAACGTGTATGAAGTCGAGAAAAACCAATCGAGGCGACTCGTGTATCGACTCGAATAATTGTAGTTGTAATGCATTATGGAAAACACTAGATGAATCAAATTTGCAAATTTACAAAATGCAGAACTTAAATCAGAAATAATCACTCAATTTCCTAACAGTTTCAACATTAAAACAACAAGCTGTTGTGTCCTCAATCAAATCAAAACTTCCTGGTGGTCTTCTCCATTCTTCCTGATAGTTTAGACGACACGGGGGGCGTACAAGAATCGGAACCAGCAGTGCTCTTCGAATCAAACGTAGAGAAGGCCGTCGTCTTCTTAAGAAACTGAAACTCGTCCATGGATTGCTGTTGCCTATGTTTCCTCTGCTTAGCCTTGGTAGCTTCTGTGAGGCTCATATAGTGAGGTTGTCTGCTGGTGTTGCTCTCTTCCGTTCTGTCTGAAACAGGAGGAGTCGTGGTCGTGAAAATTGAAGACGAACCAGAACTCTCGTCGTACCTAAAATCAGAACTCGGGCTGGAAGACGACTGAGTAGCTAAAGGAGGCCTTGCTGATATCCTCTTAGTAACATTGTTCTTCTTCACTTTCACATCAGAAAACCTAGTATAAGTATGACTCCCCTTATCCTTTATAAGCGGAGTCGTCTCCAAAGCATGATGTTCGTCGTTGCTCGCTTTCTCCATCAATCTATTCTCCCACGGCTTCGCCACCATCCACCGCTCTAACCAGCTCCACCCACAGCTGTTTTTATCAAGCTCACGACTCTTCAACGACGACGATGATGGTATAGAAACTCGACTACAAGAATCCGCCTTCCACTGCCAAAAGAAACCAACAATTGGTTACGACTATCATAAACCATGTTCGTATAATACTTTGCGTTTTCGATCATGTTTTCGATCATATACCTTTTGAGAAATAGCATAAGCAAGTGCTCTTTCTCTCTTCACAGCTCCCTCTTGCCTCAATTGTATCTTTGCCTTAACCTCTTCAAGAGTACCCCTACTATCACACCACCCCTCCTAAAAAACAACATTCAATACACTAAACTCAAATTCATTCACAACTAAATCAACAACAACATTGCAACAATGAATGAAACACTACCTCAGCTTGTTTCAACACTTCATTCTTAAGCTGGCGTTCGTCGAGCATCTTCTGCACCGCTTGTCCCTCTTCCGACATACGCACACGACGAGCCCTAACACGAGCTTGGACACGAACAAGAGCCTGCATACACCTCAGAGTAACAGCAGCTTGTTTTCGAACCTGTCGCCCTCGGACGATCGCCTGAAGTCTCACCAATCCCCTCAAAGCCCTTAAAGCCCTTCTTGCCTAATTCATACACAAATCAAATAACTCAAAGTGAAATCTAGCAAAACATGCCCAATGCCCTTAAGACTATTACTCCCTTCTCCATTTTTACTTAAACAATCAGTTTTCCTTCAAAGTGAAATCTACTAAACATGTCCAATGCCCTTAAGATTGTTACATCCCACTTAAGAAAAAATTCACCAAGAATCCTCTAAATGCAGTTTGAATTCTAATAGTAAACATGTTCAATGCACTTAAGATTATTACATCTCATATAAGAAAAAACTCACCAAGAATCCTCTAAATGCAGTTTGAATTCTAATAGTAAACATGTTGAATGCCCTAAAGATTAATACACCCCATTTAAGAAAAACTCACCAAGAATCCTCTGAATGCAGTTTGAATTCTAATAGTAAACAAGTCCAATGCCCTCAAGATAATTACATCCCACTTAAGAAAAAACTCACCAAGAATCCTCTAAATGCAGTTTGAATTCTAATAGTAAACATGCTCAATGCCATTAAGATTATTACATCCCATTTAAGAAAAAACTCACCAAGAATCCTCTAAATGCAGTTTGAATTCTAATAGTAAACATGTTCAATACCCTCAAGATTAATACACCCCATTTAAGAAAAACTCACCAAGAATCCTCTGAATGCAGTTTGAATTCTAATAGTAAACATGTTCAATGCACTTAAGATTAATACACCCCATTTAAGAAAAACTCACCAAGAATCCTCTGAATGCAGTTTGAATTCTAATGGCAGCCCATTCTTGCCTCACAGCTTTGAAATCCTTAGGAGGGGCTCTTACAACAGTTGCAACAGCAGCAGTAAAAACATCATTTGTTACAGATGATGAATCAGAAGATAAATCTGATGAAACCCCATTTTTCTTTACATTTTTCCATGAGGGCCCACCAATTTCTCCAGATGAACTCCTCCAAATCTTCCATTTCTTGCCTTTTCCAACAACCCTTTCCTTTAAAAAACAACAAAAAGTTCAAAAAAAGGAAAAAGATTAGATTTTTACTCCACAGCCAACATTTACATCAAATCATGAACAACAAAAACAAATTTTTGAAGCTTACATTGTCATCTTTATCAGATTTCTTGAGTCCTATCAATGCTTTAACCCATTTTCCAGAACCCCCCATTACAGAAAAAGCCCTTTTGGAAACAAATCTCACTTCAAGAAACAAACTTTGAAACAGAGGAGAGAGAGGCAGCCAAGAAAAAAGGGAGAGAAATTAGAAGGGAACAGAGTGTGTTTTGTGTATTAAATGACTAGGTGAGACGTGAAGCAACGGGCGCAGAGGTTTTAAGAGGTGTAAAAATGACTGTTTTTTGCTTGAAAGAATAAAAATTTAATATGGAACAATTAATCAATTATGGGTAGGTAGGGGTCCTTCAAAACATTATGAATACGTGATTATGGATGTATATATTGGTTTGTATAGATATCATGAAATATATCTTAACTAATTCAGATTTTATCGTAAATGATCGTATTTTTCAATCATTTAATACGTATACAAATTTATTTTAAATCTGATTAAACATCTATGATGCTTCTACCAATCAAACGGGGTCTAATTGTATAATTAGAAAAAAAGATAGATTTGAAATGATAATTTATTTTAAATCTGATTAAACATCTATCTTACCTCTGCTAACAACCAAACGGGGTCTAGATTTGAAATGATAATTACTCCATTATTTAGAGCTACACACATAATTATTAATTAGTTAGCATGATTGTGCATTCATAGTCCATAATTAATCACTTATGCAATAATACTAAGCTAGATTCTTGAACCATAAAGAACTTAACTTTATTTCACATTATTGTAAAAAAATCTAGAGCATATACAAAAAATTCTTTTTTATTGACAATAATTTTAAAAAATGGATTAATTTAATGGGGGTTGTGGCTTAAGTACGTGGTTAGTGGTTGCAACTGTGTGTGTAGTTTTTTTTTTTTTTTAATAATTATTATTATTAATTAATTAATTAAAATTTTGGTTTTGTTGTTGTGTGAGTGGGGGGAGCCGTTGAATATTTGAAATTCAAAAAAAGGAAGGGGGGTGGGGTCATTCCCGCTCAGTAGGGTGAGGGTGAGGGAAATGGCCACGTCTTTTGAGGAAAATTACAATAATGGCAGTCCGGACATGGATCCTAAAAAGGCACGACCCGTTTATGAAAAGGTACAAATAAAAACAAACAAATCCATAAAGTTCAGTGCAAAGTGAAGATCTATCTTGTCTTTTGATATACAAATTTTAAAACACACACACATTTTGCTTTGGATCCCTTGCTATTTAGGGACCATTTCGGATTTTTAATTATAATTCATGTTTTGTTTCATTTTAAATATTATTATCTAGACACTGATTTGAAAGAAATAAATAATTTTTTAAGAAAGTGTAATAATGAGTAGAATTTTGAGTTTAATTTATTATGTATAAAGTAGATAAATTAGTTGACTTGTGTGGATGTGTGACAGTGTGAGAACAAAAGTAATGAGATTTTATTAAATAGGAACAAAGATAGAAACGATAAATTAATTATATATAAAATTTAGTTTAAGTAAATAAGTAATGATTTAGTTGATGAAATGTGAATAATAAAATTGAATTCTTAAAAAAAAAAGTTTGTATAATAAAATGAACAAATTTAAATAGAGATAAATTAAGGTAGAAATGAAAATTTAATTATATATAAAATTTAGTAACTTGTCTATATTTATGAGAAAAAAAAAGACACTATTTTTGTAGGATGAAGGTAGTAATTGATATTGCACAAATAACAATGAATCAAATACGTGTTCTTTTTATTTTATTTTTGAGTTTAAAAGGTGTCATTTTTTCGATTAAAATCTTTTTGATTATTTCTTCATCCAAAGTTTATCCCTGCCTTTATCTATATAAAAAAAAAACATTAAATTTTCCATGTACTTTTCCTTATATTATTAAAAAGTAAAAATAAAAGGAAAACTATGCCAAATAGCCCTAAAAAAGGTACAAAGTTACCTTAAGTTTACCACAATCATTTCATTTTTTTTTTGGAATTACATGTGAATTATTTGACTTAAAACTTTATTCAAGTACAAAAAAGAAAAATCATCAGACTATGCATGCATGCCAGCATGTGCTCATTTTTTAATTTCTTAATGACAATATTTGAAAATTGTTTTTAACCATATAAATGACAAAACTTTCAACTTTTTTTTTATTTTTTTATTTTTTTATAAATGCATATATGATAGTTATGTAATTAACAAGCTCTAAATTATGCAATCAGTGAGTTTCTGAGGACTTTGTCTGCAAAATTGACAACTCATGAAAAGCATATAGACTTGACTTTTCATTTTTGCAGAAAGACCCTTGGAAAAAAGGATATGGGAAAATGAAAATTATGGAAATTTCACTATCAAAATTTGGGGACCTCCTTTTTAAATGTTGAACAGACCAAATCAATCAACTATCTATCTTGTTGTTTCTTTTATAGAGGTCCCCTTTGTTTCTTAATTTCTCCTTTCCATTTTTTTTTTATAAAAATTTTAATAAATGAATTAATTTTAAACATCTCTCAACATGTTTAAATTTTAAATGAGATAAAATTCTTCTATGCTATCACATCCTCATGCTCACACGCACACGATATGGACATGTTCAGATTTTAAATGAAGCAAAATTATTTTATTTATTTTCTCCGTTTCATTAAGTCTGTTTTTTTTTTTTTATAAAATTTAGAGACATATTTATTTGTTCAAATTAATAAAGAAAAGAAAAGAAAAATGTCAATTTTCCCATGAAAGAAAATAGAAATAGAGGGAAGGGAATGCAAATAATTAAGATGAAAAATTATAAAAACATATAAAGATAATTTAAAATGAAAGGTGGAAAAATAGTTAAAACAACTAATATTTTGAAATAAAATTTAAAATTTATAACATAATGAAATCACATGTTCTAATTTTTATGTTTTGCATCTTATTTTATTATTGTACATGAATGATTGACACGTGTCATACCAAAAAAATAATTAATGTTCTGTAATATTAAAACGACACATATTAAAAATGAAGTAAAATGAAATAAGAAATGAAAAT
Source organism: Galeopsis tetrahit (assembly GCA_963675135.1). Lineage (NCBI taxonomy): Eukaryota > Viridiplantae > Streptophyta > Magnoliopsida > Lamiales > Lamiaceae > Galeopsis > Galeopsis tetrahit. Next base: position 1,847,960 of record OY776125.1, on the reverse strand, counting down.
ATAGAACTAAATATAATTATATCCAACCAGATACACAGTCAGTATTCATTGGATTCTTCTCCTGCCAATGCCAAATAAAATTTAATTAAATTTCTGTAATTTAAATTCTTTGGTATTTAATAAACACATGCAATAACACCGAGGTTGAATTGAACTTGAGAACTACCTGTCACTTTGTCTTTTACCATTTATTTTATTTTATTTCATTTAATTTAATTTATTTAAATCAAACCTTTTCTTCTTTTAACTGATTGGAGTGTCAGAAGTGGGTTCCCAATTTGGTCAATACCATGACTTGCTATTAAAATAACAATAACAATAACAATTGTGAAATCAACCCTAATCTATACAAATTAAATATATTAGTACCAACTTTGTCAATATATTGAAATACAACTTTAAATAAGTCCTATAATATTCTCACTCATGCCCTTTACTTATTTATTTGTTTATTTTACCAATCAAACATTTTGTATGTGTTTTTTTTTATCGAGGCAAAAACATTTCTTATTAGATACTCTATCCGTTTCGGGATAATTTGCACGGTTTGACTGATACACTTTTTAAGAAAATGGAATTTAGTGGTGGGTAATGTAAGATAAACGAGGGACATTTTAGGTGATTCAGTGATGTATAAAGTAAAATATAGGTAAAGAATGAGTGACAATTTTAAAAATAAAATGATATTGAAAGAGTATTAATTTTGCGGGTATTTCCATATTAAGAGTATGCAAGTAATTACGAGAACGCTAGTTTCACGTTGGTACCTAGCTCATAATACATAGAAAAAAAGATACATTCGCATTTACTGGGTAATTTCATACAGTTGATGGAGAACGCTAGTTTCACGTTGAGTTTGATTTGTCGGAGTGTCAATGATTTGACACATACTTTTACTAAGGTCTCTCGTTCATTTGAAGGCTCTCGACATTAGATCGAACCTCTGAATTTTGTGAATACGATAAGAAAGAAAGATCTAAAAATAAAGAAAAATGAAATTTATTATATAAAAAAAAGAAAAATATTAATTTTTTCTTGGGCTGAGGATATTGCATTTATGAACCATGAAAAGCCCAAAAAATGCATTGAATATAAAAATATACAGAGAAAGCAGTTGTTTTGTGGCATAGATTTTATTACCATGAATGGCAGGGCAGGCATTCAACAACCTATGACAACATACTTTCGAATGTAACACCAGTCAATGCACACTCTATTAACAACAATATAATGCCTGCATCAATCAGATTCCATCGAATCAACACGATAACAACACGATATTTTCGTATCAACGTGACATAAAAAGATAAGAAAATAAATAAATTCTCAGTAAATATATTACATTTTATTCAATTTATCCAGTAATTCTCAAGTGTCCAAACTTCATTTTAATTTGGGCACATTATTACATATTGAGAAAACTATACTCGTAAGATCTTGCAACACCTTTTCAGCATCCACGATTAAACGTGAGAATTCACTAGGTTTTTCATCAATACTTTAGTGCAAGCATTAACTTTTTTCATAGCACTCGAAACAGAGCTTTTAACAGACTTTGCATTTCCGTTAGACATATTTGCAACGGCGTTCCCTAGTTGATTTCTAACATCCACTAAATATATCGAGTAACAAAACTGTAACTTTTCTTTTATAGTAACTTTTGTATCATTTGTGGCTGGTATGCTTGTGAAATGACGCAAAATAATGTCTCTTGTTTTGCTAGCTTGTTGTACGACCATGTTTAGAGTGCTGCTTCCAATGGCTGCAAGAGGGTTTGGAGCTAGGGGTTTGTCTTTCAAGCGGTTAAGGTTGTTCAAACAATAATTACAATTTTTTGTTTTAGAGCAAATTTTTTGAATGAGTTCAGTTGTTATTACAGTTGGGATATTTTTTTTGGGTGGTGCGGCCGATGCGAACGGCCCGTTGGTTGATGTTAGAAGTACGATGATGAACAATGTCGAGAACGAGGTAGCGAAAGAAGGCGACATTCTTTTGATTTTGTAGTGACAAATAGTTATGTGAACTCGATAGTTAGTATATGAATGATCGAGCGAGGAATGGTAAATATACAGTGAAAAAAAAATCTTTGGAAGAGACCTAAATTCATACATTTCTACTTTTATTTAATGTATATAGATGTAGATATAAAAGCAATAAGTTCATACATCTCTCTCTACCTTTTATTTTACATAGATGTAAATATCATTATTGAATTTTGCTGTATTTACAGTAATAACATGGTTTAATTGCAGATAAAATTACCATTTTAAAAAACCAACATCCAATTTAATTTAGATAAAGATAAAATCACCCACTTTTTTTTTTTCAATTGACAATCTAATCTTAAAACTTTTAAATTTAATAAACAAAATCTCATTTTTAATTACAATTTATTGCAATTTACATTTTGAGTGGATAACAAATTGGACCTTTTTTTTTTAAAAAAAAAATTCAAAATTATAGAATTTAAGAATACATGTTTTTGGAAAAATCACTTGAGCAAGATGAGATTCATAAATAGTTATAAGAATCGAGTCAGATTTAATTTATTAACTCTTGAATAATCAAGTTTATTTGTATGGACTACAATAATCAATCAAACAATGGAAAATGCATAGCTACATTATTAGCTAACATTATACTACATTTTGATCCTGTCTTATGGACCACTTCTAATAGAGTACGATCGGAGTCGAAGGAGAAAGACGCGTAGGGCTCGGAATCCCCATAAACGAGAGCCTAGGCGACAATCGAGCCCTCGGGCCAGGCCTTGGCGAAGGGATCGGTGAATCGCCCTTGGAATAACAAGATGATGGATTGAGTGTAGGGGATAAATTAACTTTCTCAAGTGCTTGAGATTGAAGATCCAAAGGATAATCCCTCACACACCCAATCCTCGGCCCGACCCCACTTGACCACTTGCACGACAAAGTCTTGGTCAAGTCAAGTCGAGCCGCGTTTATATTACTCGTATCAATTGCCTTTCTACCTCCATGGTTGACGGGCCCCTTGGACGCGACATCATCTACTGTCGTGCTCGTTGGGCCCTCGTTCGAAGCTCTAACTTCCGAGGTGTCATCATCTATCGAACATCTCTGCATTAAATTAGCAAAATTATAAGTTTTTATTAAAAAAATTGTCAACAATCAATAAAGATTTGATAACATACTAATTAATTACCTTGACATTAGTCATATCTACATGGTTTTCTTCAAGAAAATTGATGAACTCCTTAAAATTGTCTTCTGTGGGAAGATAATGACCACTATAAGGCCAAATCGCCTGCCAAAAAACGCGTAAATTAACGTTGTTCCAAGTAAACGAATGTGCATTTTGAAGAAAAAACGAGGTACCTCAAGAACACCACCACGAGCAACAAGTCTACCAGCTGCGGTTGTAGCTCCACCTGACAAGAAACTCGAATGTTGAAAAACGCCCTTCTTCTTCTCCCCCACGTACAAACACCTCGACGTGCTAAGCACAAAGATCCACTTCGATTCCTCATTTGTGTTCAATAAAATCCCACTTTGCTTATACGTTAACTTCTTCTCCTCCACGACCACTTCATACGATTCCCTCTCTTTCTACATTAACAAAAACACTAGATCAGATACTAATTCGTACAAAGTTGAGGAAAATTCCTAAGATGAACAAGACTTACGGGTCCAAGATATCGAATGCATTGCTTTTGCAAGTCGACTCTTGGGCAGCTCACGAGGTTTACTTCCTTACCCTCACCAATATCCAACCTTAAACAGAGAAAATGACACAAAACATAGGATTAAGCTTAGGCACTTTCTAAATATGAATCAAAGGGCATATATGTTCTTACCAATAGAAGAAAGGCTGGTAACTTTTTCTTTCAAACCATACATCGTAGTAAAAGTGTAAGTTACGTCCATAACGATGACGAGGATCAATCTATTACAACAATAAACGCAACGATCAGATTTTTCGTCTCGTTAAACACTCATCAAAATAAGCATCAAAAGAGAGGCTAATTACAGCTTCAAGCCAATGATGCAGAGCTAGTTTCTGAGCTTTATCATCCTTAAGCAACCCTTTGCCTACCTACGACAACACAACAACTGCAACGTTAATCTCGACTCTGTAGTCTTAGTCTATGATCCGTCATTTTGGTTGTAGTCTTGTCGACTTTCAAGAATTGAAAACAGCCTAATAACTCTCAATTGTTAACTTTCACATCATACATTTGGTTAGGTTATCAGACTAAAATGTTGAAAAATTGAAAATTACACGACTAATTTCAATTATCGAAAGTCAACAGGACTATAACAACACTACCCCACTTTCACAACACAATAACAACAACATTAACATTCATTAAGCCCACTTCCCATACCTTAGCAGCCCGGGTTCTCGCACGGTCCCACCGCGACGCAGCGCTCTCATGCTCGTTTACGTTGAAAAACGAAATCGAGCTTCGATCCAAAGCTACCGAATCCAATGCTTTCCACCTAGAACAGAGAAAAAAACCCATTACCACATCAAACAACCAATAAATAAATAAATCAGACAGTGAAACACGAACGACGTACCAAAGTTCCTCAACCACAACAGCACAATCAGCAAGATTCCTTCTAGTCCTATAACTCTTGTACACTTTCTGCACCTTAGTTGCTGCATCATCAAGCTCACTAACAGGCCTCGGAGAACAAAACACAGACGAACTCTCGATTTTCGACTCGATTACTAATCGACGAATCTTCCCATCAAGAAAATTCACATTATCCATCCCAACAACCAATTCTTTCAAAGGAACATGTTTTTCAAGCTTCTGTTTTTCAGAATTTGGCCTAATTTTATCCCATTCATCATCATTTTTGCTTCCAAAACTTATTGATCTTGCAATCACAGTCTCTAATTCATCTGTCAGATCGAAAATCCTACACCTCAATGTTGTATTCCATTTTTTTACAATTGATGAAAACGACAATCCCATTTATTTGTACCACTGAAATATTAGAGTAAAAATCTTGGTCAGATTCTTCTAAACAATATATTATCAAGAATTTAAGCAATTTTTGTTAACAGTCTGACTGGACTGACCCTTAAAAATTGTTTGCAAATTTAGGCAAATTTGTACATAATTCCCTTATCATATATATTGAATAATTCTTTAAACACAACCAAGAACATAAAAGTGGCAAGAAAAACAACATGAATTAAATGGACTAAAATAGCAAGAATTGAAACATGAATTTGGTTTACCTTTGAGAATATGAAGCAAGATTTAATCTTTAGAAAATTTCTCTGTGTGTTGACTGTTTGATAAGCACAAGATTGTAATAAATGGAGTTAAGTACATAACCACCTACTACTCTATACGTAGATACACCCATATTTATATATATATATATATATATATGGGTTGGTCTGCTATGGACCCGAGTACATGTTGTGCGCCCTAGTCCATGTTGCACTTTTCAGTTTTACTAACTTACACTTTTTGGTAAATGGTGTTGCACTTTTCAATTATTAAACTGTATAATAATATTTTTAGTAATGATTGAAAAGTGCAACACCATTTACCAAAAAGGTGTAAGTCAGTAAACTGAAAAATGCATATGGATTAGGGTGCACAACATGCACTCGAGTGCATACTAGACTTTACCTATATATATATAACTAACCTGGTCCCATAATAAAACCGTCAAGCAAGCCGAAAAACGAGTTAAGAATTCATTGTTTAGCATACAAAATATTTCTACGAGTAATTTTGAGATGAATAATACACAATATTAAAAAAAAAAGTGACATCTTTGTATCTAAATAGTAATAACACGTATCTAAAAGTCCGAACTTGTAGAGAGGTGAAAAATTAATTCTTCTATATTAATTTCTAACACTTTCCTCACTCGTGGGCTGGATTAACACCTCTTACCCTTTTTTGGGGAGGAGGCCCATCGAGTGGACAATTTAAATGAGTGGAATCGTTTGTCTGATTTGCTCTGATACCATGAAAGAATTACTGTCTCATCTAAAAGTCCGAACTTATAGAGAGGTGGAGAATTAATTGCTAACAATGATACTAAAAGAAATAGTCATGTGAATTCCATTTACAAAAGACCTACTTATGAAATATCGGGTTCAATTTTTTATTTTTATTTTCGTAAAAGAGAGTGATTTTTTTTTTTTGGATAATCAAACGTCTTCTGAGTGAAACGAAATGGAAATTCAAAGTAAACTAGAAAAATCAAAGTAAACTACCACAAGAAACAAGAAAATGGAAAAAAAGTTATGGAAAATTTAGAAAAATCTTGACTGATGAATTTGTATGAAAGTTCCAAGAAAGGACGACTATTGGAAAGTAAAAATAGGACTAAAATTCGCCTACTACAAATATTATTTTTCAACTACTCTTAAACCCTTATATTACGTCTAATATCTTTTAATAATTTATTTACGTACGAAATACACCCAAAGTACTAGTGCCATGTTGCATATTGTTTGATTTTGTGTGGACTTGGCTTTTTGGGCGTTCTAATTATATTTTGAATAATTTAATTTGTAGTTTCTGTCTTGTATTGGTCAAGATTGTGACATACAGTATGTGTGTGATAAAATAAAAATATTGATTAATTTACTATATAATAATATATTAATACCAACTCAAAATCAGACTATCAGTAATAAGTATTTTGGATCGGGCGAATTGCCCAGTTCAATCTAATTTTTAAAATAGAGCTTGTTAAAGCTGTGCATTTTTTTTAAAAGTAAAAGTAAAATAAATCTTCTCTTGTTCTCCAAAATAAGTATATGAAATTCTCAATTACATCTTTTCTTATTATGGATGTAGGTGAGTCGAGCCAACTCACAAGCTACTGTTGCTCGATTCAGACAAAATTGAAATTGACTCGAAGTTAATCGAGTCGAATTTCAAGCTCATAAATATTCGATTTGAAAGGCTCGCGAGTCTAATCGAGCTTGAATTATATTTATTATTTTGTCATTAATATATAGTTTATATTTATATATAAGTAATGGAGTCGAGCTGAGCTCGAGTTTATTTTAAAAAAAAAATATAATTTACAATTAATTTTGAAAAGTATATAAGTAATCGAGTCAAGCACAGCTCGAGTTTATTGAGTTTTTTATCGATCTTTAAAATTTTAGATTCAATCGAGTCAAGTCGAATCTCAAACTTTGAGTATAACAATCGACTCGAGTTTCAAGCACGAGCACCACTCGGCTTTTTACACCCTTATGCAAGAGTAAATATATGTGTGCTTGACATTTGCACGTTTTGGTCTTTGCTTTGATTATTCTATTCTTGTTTTCCTTATTACACCGAAAATTGAATTGAATTCGCAAAGTTATTTTTTTAATTATTATTTTTGATGTCGTGTATAAATTTTGCAGCCAAAAATTCCATGTTTGAAAAATAATAATATCCATGAAGTGAGTCTGAATAATTGTTGTGGGGGTTGACCAAAAGAATATTTGTTACTTCAACTCACGTATTAGTAACACAATTTATTATTTTTTAAAAATTAATATAAGTCATTTACGTCTATATTAAATTGTGTCGGTACACCAACCAATTAAATAATAAAAATAAATAAATATTGCAGACAAATTAATTGTTTAGTACTTGAAAATGATAGTAGCAGATAACAAGATAAAGGGGAACGTGTGCGGCCAATGGTTTTCTGGCAATATATTTTGAAAAAATAATGAGTTAAATTAAAAGGACCCACTGAAATAGGGAAGAGACAAGTCGAGTGACGTATCACACACCCACTGAAATAAAATTTTGTTTTTTTTTAATAATTACTACTTCCTCCGTCCCGGAAAAAAATGTAATGATGAGCAGGGGCGAACCCAAGATTGGTATTGAGGGGGGGGGGCAATTTTATATGTTCGAACATTAATTTTCCCCAATTTTATATGTTCGTTAATAAAAATTAAATATTATATATTTATATCTTTTGTCCCTGTTAAATATATAAAACTCTATAAATATTTCAAACTGTATAATGTATTTTTGCTATGTTGTGAATTTGTTAACACGAAAAAAAGAACTTTACTAGTAAAAAATAAATTATAATCACTAATTCACATCATAAAATATAAGGAATTAAAATAAGACACATTTGTATTATATGGTGCAATTTTAACTTGGTTCTAATGGTCAAAATTCAATTGAATAAATGAGAATATATTAAAAATACACTCAATTATATATAAAAATTTATCAATAAAAAAGATACTAATATTTGATAGTGGCCTTTTAAAAAATTATTAACTTGTAAAACTAAAATATAAGAAATTAAAGTATATTTTAATATTAGTATTTTGATAAGAGTCTGTTACTTAAAAAGTGGAGAACAGGGGCCAGGGGGCCATGGCCACCCCCATAATATACATAGGTCCGCCCCTGGATGAGAGTGTTGAGGAGTAATTTTGTAAATTTTTATATATAAAGTAAATAAAGTAGGTGGGTTGAGTGTATGGTGGGTCCCAAAAGTAATGACATATACTACTACACATTTAAGCTTGGAGAGCTTTGAAAAGAGCTCTCCAAGTGGGAGCTATCCAAGCTTAAGGGCTCTCCAAGTGCAATTTAGCTTGGAGAGCTCCCACTTGGAGAGCTCTTCTAAAAGCTCTCCAAGCTTAAATGTGTAGTATGAAAGGTAAATATGTGTATATTGTGAGGGTGTGAATTGTGATGATTATTTCTATTTTGGGGTATGCAAACTTTTGGGGGACAAACAAAAAAGGAAAGTATGAAAACTTTTCAGGGAAAGAGGGAGTACTCAATAGGAACTTGCACACCTAGGAGATGACACACAATTTAAGAAATGTGTAAGAAAAAATGTAATGAATGATGTTTTGAGAGGTAGTTTTGTTAAGTTTTATGAATAAAGTAAAGTAAAAAATAGATTGTGTGGGAAAGTAATGACATATGGGTAAATAAGAGTATATTTTGAGAGTGTAAATTATGAAGATATTTCCTTTTATGGGGTGTGCAAATTGGTATGAAACATCAATTTATAGAAAACTAGTGTAGAACCCGTGTATTACACGGAATTTTAAATATATTTTTAAATATTTAAAAATAAATTTTTATTTATTTACTTAATTTAATTTTTCATTATTTTGTTAAAAAAATTTAACATTTTTTTAATTATATTTATTATAACGTTGTATTATAATATAAAAGTTTAATGAACATAATATTTTGAATTATACAAAATAATTACACGTATGTTATGTTAGTTAATTTTATAAAGCAAATTTCTAAAAAAGATTGTGAGAATCAAACGAAATGTGACATTGAAGTTTAATAAATATGAAAACAACTTTAAAAAGAAAATTATAAAATTTCGGAAACAAACAATTTAAGTAATATTAAAATATCTCTTAATAAATTGTAAGTCAACCTTCAATATCAACCACAACACCTTACATTTAATAAATATGAAAATAACTTTTAAAAAAATTATAAAAGTTCGAAAACAAATAATTCAAATAATATTAAAATAACTCTTAATAAATTGTAAGTAAACCTTCAATATCAACCATTACACAATTAAATAAATAAATATTTTAGTTAATTGCAAATTAAATCATAACCATTTCCCCATTTGCAATCTAATCTAAACTTTAAGGTAATTGCAAATAAATCACAAACTTTAAATATAGTTGCAATTTAGTCTTTTTGACAATTTTAATTGTGTTCGAATCTAACATAATTTAGACTTCTTAATGACATAACAACACCTTAATAAAACAATATTGTTTTTCAATCAAACCAAATATCAAAAGTTATGATTTAGGGACAAAGTAAACTTATAAGAAGTCTAATTTGCAATAATATTTAAAGTTTGTAATTTATTTGCAATTCTTTTAAGGTTTAGATTAGATTGCAAATGAGCGAAATGTCGTGATTTAATTTGCAATTACCTCTTTTTAAAATTAACAACTTCATTAAATTATGACACATAAGCCAAATCAACCACAAAATGACACATCATCAATTTAAACTCCCTATTAGTATATAAGGGGATGTGCAAATTCATAGGACGGAGAGAGTATTTAACAATTCATATATACTTGAGTATATATTAATGATAATTATTTTTAAAAAACTTGTCATATTTATATATATTGGTGGGGTCACTAGGTTCCGTGTAGCTCCGTCCCCGTCCGTGCCACTTTTAGTGTTGCACTTTGTGTATGTTCCACTATCTAATTTATTAACACGAATTATGTCAATAAATAATTAATGTGTCTCATAATAGTGGAAATAATACGTGTTTAAAATTTAAAATGTAGAACAAGAAAAGTGAAACACATAAAATGTCTTTAATAAATTTCCAAAATTTATGGGGGTTCACTGTCCCCCCTGGATCGACCTGCTAGAAATGACGTGCTTATGGGTGTTCCATTTGTCGTTGGGATAGGAGCTATTTTCTTTATACTTTAAATGCAATTAATATATGTGCTATATTTTTTCAGTTTTTTCTTCTTTAATTGTTAACACACATACATTTTATGTTTTTTCAATACAAATATTATAAAATATTTTGTTATCAATAATTATGTTTTGAATGTAATTAATATAGTATATGTTATATTCCCAATTTTTTTCTTAGTTTATTTAATTTAAACTTGATTGCTAACGAGCTATAGAAAGAAATTAAAATGTCATTTTTCAGATTTTGTAATGACAAAAACTTATGTAAACTCGTTAGCATATGAATAATCGAGCAAAGAATGACGTGTATATATATAACGTTAGCATATGAATAATTGAGCAAAGAATGACGTGTATATATATAATGGGAAAATTAGGTGACTGAAAATCTTGTGAAAGATCCATAATTAATTAAATTCATACATATCTACTTTTTATTTAATGTAGATATATATATGTAGACAGGGGCAATAAGTTCATACATTTCTACTTTTAATTTTATGTAGATGTAGATATCATAATTGAATTTTGTTGCATTTACAATTTGGAAATGTGAAACATATATGTAGGTAATCGGGAGAGAATGAATATTATAGAACTCGTAAATTAAATCGTGCTACCATGTCGATAACAACATAATATTTTTTATATCGACGCGACACAATAAGATAAATTAAAAAATAAACAGATTTAACATTACAATATTTATATATATAAAAATGAATTCTTAGCAAACACTTTGTATTTAATTCAATTTATTATTTAATTCTCAAGTGTCATATATACTTCATTTCAATTTGGACACATTATTACAAATTGTGACAACTATATTAGTAAGATCTTGCAACAACTCTACAGACTGCTCGATAAAATCATAAGGTTTTTTCTTCAATGATTTAGTGCAAGCATCAACTCTTTTCACAGCACTTAAAACAGAACTTTTAACGAATTTTGCATTTCCGCTAGACATATATGTAATGGCTTTTGTCAGTTGATTTTTAACATCCACTGAATATATCGTGTAACATATATAATTGTAACTTTTCTCTTACAACTTTCTTATCATTATATTTGTCTGGTGTGTTTGTGTAATGACTCCAAATAATATATCCCGTTATGTTAGCTTGTTGTATAGCCATATTCAAAGTGTTGCTTCCAATGGCGGCAAGAGGGTTTGGAGCTAGGGCTTTATCTTCCAAGTGGTAAAGGTTGCCAACACAGTAATTAGCACTACAAGAAAATTGATTTTTAGTGACAACATCCTCTCACTATTGCTTCTCTAGCTAAAAGTCTTTAGTGACAGGAATTTGAGAATTAATGACAGGACCTCTCACTAAAAGTCAATTACCGTCACTAAAGACTTTTAGCTAGAGAAGCTATAATAACAGAAATTCTGTCACTAAAAGTCATTTTTCTTGTAGTGTAGGGTTTTTGGTTTGAGAGCAAATATTTTGAATGAGTTCTTGTGTTATTACCGTTGGGATATTTTTTTTGGGTGGTGCGGCCGATGCAATCGATGTTAGGAGTACGATGAGGAATAGTGTGGAGAACAAGGTAGCGAAAGAACACACCATTCTTCTGATTTTGTAATGATAAAAACTTTTATAAACTCAAAAGTATATGAATAATTTGAGCAAGGAACGCGGTAAATATATATTGAAAAAAAAGTGACTGAATTTTTTTGGGGAAGAGAGATGAATTTACACATCTTTACCTTTTATTTAATGCATATGTTATCATGTATATAAATCCATACATCATATAGATGTAGATATTATTATTGAATTTTGTTGTTGTAAAGGGTAATATAAAATAGTGTGTTTATACTAAACACAATAAACATGTATTGTTTTCTTTTGTAACTTCCCTTTGTTAGTTAGTTTGAATAGTTAGTGGTTAGTTAGTAACTACTAGTTGTTACTTAGTCTATAAATATAGATTAGGGTCTTTTGTATTCCTTATGCACTTTATGCATTGTAAACATTGTAACACTCCATATATGAAATACATTTTGTTTTGTATTTCCTTCTTTACAATTATTAGATGAGTGTGTGTTTACATCTCTACCGTTGTATTTAACATTTGGAAAGATGAATTGATGAAAGATACAATATTTGAGTTATACACGAGGGTATGCGTACTCTATTAAGTTTGTATATTTAAATTTTACTTTGTACCCTGAAAAAGAACAGTAAATTGTCATAAAAATGTGATCTGTGGTAGGAAAGAAAGATTTATTTACGAATAAAAGAAATTTAATTGGGTATCGGATAATAAATGAAAATTGCAATTTAATTTCAACTTTTTAATTTTGGTAAATTAATAAAACTTCATCTTTATTACGTGTAAAATAATTAAAACCTTTTAAATTGAAAAGATGAGTGACAATAACTAATTTTAATTAATTCAACAAGATAAACGTACATTTTGATATATTAATGTTTTATATATATATATATATATATTATAATTCAAATATTATTAAGTAAAATAGAAATAAAATCAAATCTAATTCAATTCGCACCACGAGCTTAATTTCTGGCTCTGTCCCGTAAGATGTAATAAATAAATCAATTACAAAAAATTGAAACTTTAGTTTTTAGAGATTTCAATGGAAAAATAAAACCAGATACCCTATTTTCCATGCATGATGCAGTAATATATAGTATTTAATTATTTGTTTGGGATGAGCTCTTTCAGGAAATATTTTGGTGAGACGAAATATAATTTGAACATAGTTTAACACGCTTTTACCTTTCTTTTGGCTTCAAGATAAATTCTTGTTGAGAGAGGTACTTCCAATGGCTGCAACAGGGTTAGGGTTTGATTACAAAAAGCTTGTTTTTTTGTTTGAAAGCAAATTTTTTTGATGAGTTGAATTGTTATTACTTTTGGAATGTTTTTGGTAGGTGCAACCAATGTGAATGGTCCGTTGGTCGATATTAAGAGTACGATGACGAATAATGTTGAGAATGAGGTATTGAAAGAAAATGACATTTTTTTAGATTTTGTAATAGCAAAAATTTATGTAAACTCGTTAGTATATGAATAATCGAGGAAGGAACACTTTTCATATATATATATATATATATATATATTGGTGCGTTAGTGTGGCTTCGTCCATATCCGTGCCACTTTTTAGTGTTACACTTTGCGTACGTTTCACTATTAAATTTATTAACACGTGTCATATCAAAAAATAATTAACGTGTTCTATAATAATAAAATTAACACGTGTTAAAATTTTTAAATATAGAACACAAAAAGTGAAACACATAAATTAAAATAATTGTGTGCCTACTACAGGCCGTACTCGATGCAATGAATTGTGAAAAATCGATTAGTTTAATTCAGGTGTGACAATCTTTATTAATTTCTACTAGTAATAATATATTTTAGCCAAAACTGAACAGAAAACAAACAACTTGGACCAAACATGGTAAAACCTGTTTGGGAAAACAAAAAAAAATACCACATGCTGCTAATTTCACTTTTCATGTTCTACATTTTAAAAATTTAAAGACTCACGCTTTTACGTGGACGATTTATTTTAAAATTGTACCTATGCGAGATGATTTTATACAAAATATAAATAAAAAAAATTGTACATAACAAATAAAATTATTTCAAATGTATTAATATAATTTAACATTTTACAAATACAAGTACTTAACATTTATGTTTCATCTTGATACAAACTATTACATATATGATTAAAATAATTAAAGACTTGACACTAATTCAAACATTATTTGAACCCGTGCAACTTTGATAAAATAAAAAAATAATAGTTTATTTGAAAATTTGATTAAAAAAATAAAAGAGAAAAAAATTACTGCTTAGCCAACTCTACATCGTTTTTGTTCCGGAAGAAGAGAATTGACAAAAGAGAAAATAAGTGATATCAAATATAAGATCATAAGATATGTAGAGAAATGTTGAGAATTTGTTGGGGAGAAATATATAAAGTATTAATGTTGGGAATTTTAGAGAAAGTTTTACTTGAATAAAAAATATTCTCAAATCCCTATCATCAATTTAATGGAGTGATTTGTATAAATATGAGGAGTATTTGTGAAAATTTCAAGTTGTAGAATGGTAATAAGCATTCAAGAATTTCCAAAATTTAAATTAAAATAATAATTAAAGAATTGTGCTATTTTTTTTTTATAACCACAGTTGACGATGGTTGAATTATTGAAGAAGTAAATGTGAATTGGCAGGATTATCTCGGATCTCATAATTCAAGTGGCACCTCATTGATCATGGATGATTGGAAAGTGTTTGTCGAATAGAATCTTAATTAGTATGAGAATATGAGGGGTATACCATAGGTGTTTCTGGTTTTTAGTGTAAATATGGGGTTTAAAGGTTAAAAAGGTAAAGAAAGAATAATTGGATAGTAATAAACCGCTCTCACTTTTTGTGACGATCAAATTCCTATCATATTGTGTCCTAAATTTACACCTTAATAATTAAATTTGTTTCAATTTTTTCAATTATTGTATATATACATACATTGATGTATCCCTATCGCATTAAAAAAGCTAATTAACTCAAATCCAAAAAACACAACATCAAAATAAGATTTTCCATTTTATTAATTTATTCACTATGAAGTGTCCATTCTTCATTTCAATTTGGGCACATTATTACAAATTGCCAAAACTATACTAGAAAGATCTTTGAACAAATTTTCAGCCTCCGAGACCAATCCTGTGAATTGACTAGGTTGTTTCATCAACTCTTTAATACAAGAATTAACCCATTTCACAGCACTCGAAATGGAGCTTTTAACGGACTTTGCGTTGCCTGTAGACATAAACGTAACGGCTTTCGTAAGTTGACTTTTAACATCCACGGTATGTATCTTAAGACATGTTTGTAACCTTTCTCTAATTACTTTTTTATCAATTGGTGTGTTGTTGTAAAGTTGCAAAATAATGTTTCCTGTTGTGTTGACTTGAGATAAAGCCTTGTTGAGAGAGGTGCTTCCAATGGCTGCAAGAGGGTTAGGACCAAGAATCTTGTTTTTTAAGTTGCTTAGGGTTTGATTACAAAGAGTTGGTTTCTTTGTTTGAGAGCATATTTTTTTGATGAGTTCAACTGTTATTACTTTTGGAATGTTTGTTACAGGTGCAGCCGATGTGAATGGTCCGTTGGTCGATGTTAAGAGTATAATAACGAATAATGTTGAAAACGAGATATCGAAAGAAAATGTCATTTGTCCAGATTTTGTATGATAAAAACTTATGTGAACTCGTTAGTATATGAATAATGGAGGAAGAAATATATAATGGGAAAAAATGACTGAAAATCTTGTGCAAGATCCATAAATTCGTACATATCTACCTTTTATTTAATGTAGATGTAGCTAGATAAGAGAGCAATATAGGTTCGTACATCCCTACTTTTTATTTTATTTATGTAGATGTATATTTAAACTTTTCGAGTGTTTTTTTTTTAATCCAGAAATGAGATCATGTAATTAATTATTAATGATAATATCCATATGTTATTACTTATTACCAATAACTTTTGGACAAACATATTATATTTTTTTTTTTTGATGGAAAGTTAAATACCCATCCCTTTTTTTTTCCCTCCCCATGACTCGAACCCAGGACCTAAGGCCTAGGTATCCCCATGACTCGAACCCAGGACCTAAGGCTTAGGTAGTGGTGCTCTAACCACTCGAGCTATCCCACTTTGTCAAACATATTATATTAAGGAGTATAATAAAATAATGTGAGTCAAAAAAGTAAAATGAGTATAATATATTGTGGTACAAAAGAAAATGAAAAATGGGTAATATAATAAATGAAAATGCATGTTTTCTATATTATTGGGTCGAACGAGAGGTTTACAAGTAAAAAAAAAAAAAGTTTCAAGTATATTGTTATTTAATCAAAATTATTACAATTTTTTTTATTATATTAAAAAAAAAAAAAAAAACCATTGCCACCCACTTTGGAGTTAAGGGGTAGTCGGGAGTAACGTTTGAGTTGACGGTAGTCGGGAGAGAACAAATATTAATAGGTAAAGTCTAGTATGCACTCGAGTACATGTTGTGCACCCTAGTTCATGTGCATTTTACAGTTTTACTGACTTACACTTTTTGGTAAATGGTGTTGCACTTTTTAATTATTACTAAAAATATTATTATACAGTTTAATAATTGAAAAGTGCAACACCATTTACCAAAAAGTGTAAGTCAATAAAATGAAAAGTGCAACATGGACTAGGGTGCACAACATGCACTCGAGTGCATAGCAGACCAACCCATATTAATATAGGACTGGGAAATTAAACCGTACTATCGTGTGGATAACAATACAATATTTTTCGTATTGACGCGACACAACAAGATAAAAAAAAATAATATTACAATATTTAAATATATAAAAATTAATTCTCAGCAAACACTTTTCATTTTATATATTCAATTTATTAATTAATTCTCAAGTGTCCATATATACTTTATTTCAATTTGGGCACATTATTACAAATTGTGACAACTATATCCGTAAGATCTTGCATTGACTCTACAGACTCCTTGACCAAACCCGAAAACTCATCAGGTTTTTTCATCAATACTTTAGTGCAAGCACCAACTCTTTTCATAGCACTCGAAACAGAGCTTTTAACGGATTTTGCATTTCCGCTAGACATATACGTAACGGCTTTCGCCAGTTGATTTTTAACATCCACTGAATATATCACGTAACATGAATGCAACTTTTCTCTTAAAACTTTATTATCTTCTATGTCGGGTGTGTTTGTGTAACGACTCCGAATAATATATCCCGTTGCGTAAGCTTGTTGTACGACCATATTCAAAGTGTTGCTTCCAATGGCAGCAAGAGGGTTTGGAGCTAGGGCTTTGTCTTCCAAGTCAAATAGGTTCTCAATACAATAACTAGGGTTTTTTGTCTGAGAGCAAATTTTTTGGATAAATTCGTATGTTATTATAGTTGGGATATTTTTTTTGGGTGGAACAGCCGATGTGATAGATGTTAGGAGTACGAGGATGAATAGCATGGAGAACAAGATAGCGAAAGAACACGCCATTCTTCTGGTTTTGTAATGATAAAAACTTCTATAAACTCAAACACATATGAATAATTGAGTGAGGAACATGGTAAATATACAGTGAAAAAAAGTAATTGAATTTTTTTGGGGATGAAACCTGAATTCACACCTCTCTACTTTTTATTTAATTCAGATGTAGATAACATATATTGTATATATATAAATCCATATACAATATTTCAATTTTTTATTTAATTTATGTATATGTAAATATCATGTATATAAATCCATACATCGATCTCTACTTACAATTATTTAATGTAGATGTAGATATCATTATTGAATTTTGTTGCATTTAACATTTGGAAATTAGTTTCGAAAAAAAAAACATTTGGAAAGATGAATTGATGAAAGATAGTACAAGATTTGAGTTATACACGAGGGTATGCACTCTATTAAGTTTGTATATTTAAATTTTACTTTGTACCTGAAAAAAATACTCCTCCGTTCTACAATAAGTGTTGTTTTCATTTAATTTGTTGAAATTAAGAAAGAGTATGTATTGACAAGTATACCCTTAAATAATAAAGGAAGATTTTAATTACATTAATTCCGTTCAAATCTTTTCAAATTTTTTAACCAATCTTTTTCAATTATTTCCAAGTTTATGTTTCAAATAATTTTCAAATTGAAGGGCATAATAGGAACAAACAGTGTAAAAATTCTAAAACAACACTTATTTGTGTACAAGAGAAAAAAAAGGCTAAAACAACACTTATTATAGAACGGAGGGAGTAGTAAATTATCTTAAAAATGTGATCTGTGGTAGGAAAGAAAGATTTATTTACGATCAAAATTAAAGAAATGAAAATTGCAATTTAATTTCAACTTTTTAATTTTGGTAAATTAATAAAACTTCATCTTTAACAGAATGGTGTGACATCTTACGTGTAAAAATATTTAAACCTTTTAAATTGAAAAGATGTGACAATAATCAATTTTAATTAATTCACCAAGATAAACGTACATTTTGATATATTAATATATATATATATATATATAATTCAAATATTATTAAGTAAAATAGAAATAAAATAAAACCAGATACCCTATTTTTCAATAGCATCATCATTGTCCCTCGCTCCATGCATGATGCAACAATATATATACAGTGATGGACCCAGAAATTTTCGGTTGGGACCCGATTAATATTACTATAAAGATAAAATAATACTTCCGTGATTATTTGTACACTTTTTTTATTGGGACGTCCCAAAATTACTTGCACACTCTTAATATGAAAATACGTACCCCACAAAATCAATACACTTTCAACATCATTTTATTTTTAAAATTGTCACTTATGTTTTAAATACATTTTAATTTACACCTCACCAAATCCACTTTACACCTTACCAAATCACCTAAAATACCTCTTATTTATCTTACATCACCAACAACTAAATTAATTTTTCTTAAAAGGTGTGTGGGTCAAACCGTGCAAGTCATCCGAGGACGGATGGAGTATGTCGTAGTATTAATTGTACTCATTAAAAAAAATTATGATAAAATTGTCCATACATCTCATTCCATTAAATTAAATTGATGGAACAAGTTGATTTTGTTATGTTTTGATAGAAGTTCATACTCCCTCAATTTTGTGATGACTTGCACATGTTAACCAACTCACTTTTTAAGAAAAATGAATTTAGTAGAGTGTAAGATCAAATAAAGGAAAAATATTTCGAGTGATTTGGTGATGTGCAAAGGGAATTTTTAGTGAGATGTAGGATAAAATATGGACCCAAAATTAAATTAGTGTCAATTTTTAAAATAAAATAATATTGCAAGGACATTAATTTTGTGAGTTATTTCTATATTACTCAGAATTTTTCAATAATTTTAAAATGTTCCAATAAAAAAGTGTAAAAATAAATATGAAATGAAAAATTAATTATATATGTGTGAAATTACTAAAATACCCCTAGTAAAATTTCAAAATTAGTGGGGCCCATGAACCCCCTCTGGGCATAGCGTAGGTCCGTCTCTGTATATATATATATATATATATATATAGTATTTAATTATTTGTTTGGGATGAGCTCTTTCGGAAAATATTCCGGTAAGACGAAATATAATTTGAATACATAATTTTAATACGCCTGTACTTAGTGAATTTGATTACAATGGCTTCAAGAGGGTTATGAGCAAGAATCTTGTTTTTTAAGTTGATTAGAGTTTGATTACAAAAAGGAATGTTTTTGGTAGGTGCAGCCAATGCGAATGGTCAAATGGTCGATGTTAAGAATACGATGACGAATAATGTTGAGAACAAGGTATCGAAAACTTATGTGACCTCTTTAACATATGAATAATCGAGCAAAACATGCTAGCTACACGTACGTTTAATATTATCGAGGGTATTTAACCTCGCTAAACCTCTTGGTAAACGAGATATATATAAATACACGATCAAAGATTTTGGTAGCATTTTCAATTTATATTTTTATTTTGTGATAAAAAATTACTATACATGTTTCCGTATTTAATTAATTATAATATTTATATGTATAGCTAGTGTTTAATTAGTTAATTTATTTACCATGCATGTATATATAGGTATATATTGTTTATTTACCATGTTTTTATATGTATATTGTTTAATTACTATATATGTTTGTATAATTATTAGTATAGTCTTTATTTAATTAGATAATTTATTTACCTTACAGTTTGTGCATTTATATGCCGGCCTGATCCTAATCTGAGGCCAACGAAACCATCGATTCAAGTCCAAGAATATTTCATTTTTTTGGGGTCTAGCTATTTTTTAAAATGTCTTTTATATATTTATAAAATAAGACATATAAACATTAAACAGAAGTTAGAAAGACGTGTGACGCTAAAAACTAAAAAGGATGAGATAAAAAGAATGAGAGAAAATGAGAAGGGAATGAAAAAACAAGGAGAAAAAGTCTCAACTTCAAATTAAGATCTATTTTTTTTTTTTAGAGTAGAAGCATGAGGGGTGCCTATTTGTTAATGTAAAAGTTAACAAAGTTTGGTATTACAATAAATCTAAAGCTCCATTACATGTCTTGGCCTTGATGTCTAGTCTGTGTTGTTGAGGCTTCTTTTGATGCCCTCTTTTACTTATACCCAACTCCACAATCTAACCTTGAGTTCCATCATCATCCTCTCAAGCACGATTTCCTTGTTTTTAAATATGTGCTCGTTCCTCCATTTCCAAATTAGCCACACAACTCCATTCCAGATACATACAACTAAGTTAGTGCCCCTTTTGCCGTTGAAAAATTCGGTTGTGACTTAACAGATGTCTCGTCGGGTCCGGTTAGAAGACGGTAGATATCCCTAGCCACTTCTAGCATTCCATCCAGAATTTATGCACAAAGGAGCACTGAAAAAAGCAGTGTGATATGGTTTCCTCTTGGTGGCCACAAAACACACATTACATCCGCATTACTTAGTAAAACATTTTTGTTTCTGATATTTACCTTCGTTGCAATTCTATTCCACAGAAGTCTCCAAGTGTGTGCATGCGTTCACTATTTGGGGGAGCAATTGGGTTCCACACCAATCTGAAACCCAATTGCTCCCCAAATAGTGAACGCACACGCTTGGTTCCTTGATTAATTTGCTCAATGCTTCGTATACTTCTTTGGTGATATACATTCCCTATGCGGACAATTTCCATCTCTACGTGTCCTCCTCATCCTTGGATAGTTTTTTCTCCCAATTACAGCAGGCTGGAAGAGTTGGGATTCTGTTGCTTTCTTCATGAGTCCCTCCGCGGCTATAAGGAATAAGAAAGGGGATAGGGGGTCTCCTTGTCTTAAACTCTGTTCTAGGCGAAACTCTTCTGTTGGAATTCCATTGACTAAAACCGATGTCGAAGCCGTCGTAATACATTCCATTACCTAGTTTCTCCATTTTAAGTCGAAATCAAAACACACCATCATGTTATGCAAAAATCTCCAGTCTATTATATTGTATCGTATGCCTTGGCAAAATCAATCTTCATTATTAATCTTTCGATCTTTTTCTTTCTTGCCTCGTCGATTGCTTCGTTTAGCAAAACTATGTTGTCTAAGATTTTGCGTCCCCCGATGAATGCGCTTTGATTTTCCGAAATAATAGACTCCAGCACCTTGCTCAACTTGTTTGCTAGCACCTTTGACACTATTTTGTAGCAACTGTTTATCAAGGAAATTGGTCGGTAATCACCTAGGCCTCTTGTTTCCTCTTTCTTGGGTATTAGTGCAATGAACTGATGAAAATCATCCGAAAGCATGAAAATTGAAAAAGGCATTGTGATGGGAGAAGATATTACTCATTAATGTGATTTTGTTTTTTATGCTCCTTTTATCTGATTTCTGCGTACATATATAGCATACAAAGGAATCATTTAGGGACAGCTGACACTATTCTATTTGTTACACTACAAGACAATTATAACAACCAAGATGCTTTTATGATTTGTTTGTTTTCATCAGGTACTCTTTGCTTTTATCATGTGTATGCTTCTCCACCATTTCATTCCATGTTGCCATCTGATTAACATTGCTTCTCTTATCATGCCCCTTCAATTCGAATGAGGTCTGTGGAACAACATTTAATTTGTTTCTCAGACGATAGAAGAATTGTCCTACAAGTGGCTTTGTGAAGGTGTCGGTAACTTGATCTAAACTTGGGACATGCAACACTTGAACCTGCTTTCTTGCTATCTTCTCTCGAATGAAATGTAGATCTATTTCAAGATGTTTGGTTCTTGAATGATACACTGGATTAGCTGCCAATGATATTGTCCCTTGGTTATCAACCCAAATAGTTGGTATTTTCTGATTACCTTGGAGAATTTCCTTAAGCAAAGATTGGATCCACATAACTTCACAAGTAGCAACTGCTAGACTCCTATAATATGCTTTTGTGCTTGATCTTGAGACTGTGGCTTGCTTCTTTGAACTCCATGAGACAAGATTTCCACCCACAAAGATGCAATGGCCTGAAACTGATCTTCTATCATCCAAGTCGGATGCCCAATCAGCATCAACAAAACCTACAATGTTCATATCTTGTGGTTTCTTCATTGTTAGCCCATATTCAGTTGTACCTCTCAAGATTCTTTTTACTGCTTTGTGATGAGTATGCAATGGATTTTGCATAAACTGACTGACTTTGTTTACAGCAAA
This sequence comes from Galeopsis tetrahit, assembly GCA_963675135.1. Taxonomy (NCBI): domain Eukaryota; kingdom Viridiplantae; phylum Streptophyta; class Magnoliopsida; order Lamiales; family Lamiaceae; genus Galeopsis; species Galeopsis tetrahit. Next base: position 1,825,274 of record OY776125.1, on the reverse strand, counting down.
GGCTAGGTCAGGTCTGGTAACTATTGCATATTGCAATGCTCCTGTACTCTTTTGGATCTGTGATTGGATTCCCGTCAAACTTGGATATGTGATTTCCTGAAATCATGGGAGTATTAAGACTATTTGCACCTTCCATGCCAGCCTTCTTTAGAAGTTCTTGAATATACTTCTTTTGCGATAGAAATATACCATCAACAGTTCTTTTTATTTCTATTCCCAGAAAGAAGTTAAGATCCCCCAAATCCTTTAGAGAGAAATACTTGTTAAGATTAGCAATCACTTCTTGAATTTCAGCGTGATGCGATCCTGTGATAATTATATCATCAACATATGCCACAATGAGAATAGTAGAGCCTTTGTGATGTCTATGGAATAGACAATTATCAGCTTGTGATATAGAAAAACCAAGAGTCTTTAATATTGAAGAAAATTTGGAGGTCCATGCTCTTGATGCCTGCTTAAGGCCATACAAAGATCTTTTGCGTTTGCATACCATATCATGCCCATTTGCTAACTCAAAACCAGGAGGCTGAAGCATATATATCTCAGAGTCTAGATCACCATTTAGAAAAGCATTGTCAACATCAAGTTGGTGCAAAGGCCAAGAGTGTGCTAAGGCAATGGAAAGAATCAATCTGACTGTAACAAGCTTAACAACAGGTGAAAAAGTATCTGTAAAATCAAAGCCAGGTACCTGAGTGTATCCTTTAGCAACCAATCGAGCTTTGTACCTTGCTACTGTGCCATCAGAATGTCATTTTATCTTGAAAACCCATTTGCAGCCAATGGGGAAATGAGTAGAGGGCAGAGATGTGATGTCCCATGTGCTATTTTTCAATAAGGCAGAATGCTCAGCTTCCATAGCTGCCTTCCAATGTGGAGTATCAAGAGCATCAATGTAGGTAGGAGGCTCCACTTCAGTATAAGTTTCAGTTAACAAAACCCTTTGGTTTGACAATTCCATCCTTAGCTCTAGTAATCATAGGATGCAATGACACTTGGGCAGGAACCTGTGTATCTGTACAATCAAGAGAAACATTAGTATATGGTGAGGCATCATTATCCACTATTGGTATGTCAATATACAACTGGCCTTTTAAGGAATGAGGTGAAGTAGAGGAAGTGACAGAATCTGGGGGAGAATTAGGCTCAAAAGTGTGAGAATGAGATAGTGAAGGGGAAATATCAGTGGGAGTGGGGGTATGCGGAGGAGCGAAAATGGGGGTATGGATAAGAGGGGCTATGGGATGATTAAGTGGTGCAGCAGGTGGAAGTATGGAAGTGGCAGAGACAAATGGGAAACAATTTTCATCAAACGTAATATGCCTTGTGATGATGATCTTTTTGTTTGGTAAAAGAGCTTTATACCCCTTATATATATTGAGAACTATATCCCAAGAACACACTGCACTCAGATCTGTTTTCTAATTTATGATGTGTATAAGGTTTGAGAAGGGGGTAACATAAACAACCAAAGATTCGTAATCTATGGTAGTCAGGTTTCTTGCCTGTGAGGAGTTGAAAGGGTGTTTTGTAATGAAGAGTGGGTGATGGAGTTCGATTGATGAGATAAACACTAGTAGTGAAGGCATCATCCCAGTGTAGTAATGGGACTTGAGAATGAGCAAGCATAGCCAAAGCATGTTCAACTATGTGCCTATGCTTTCTTTCAGCAGTGCTATTTTGTTATGGTGTATATGGGCATGAAATTTAATGAATTATACCAGATTGATTAAGCAAAGGGAGTAATGGTTTGAACTCTGCTCCACCATCAGTTTGAAGAATTTTTATTTTAGCATTGAATTGAGTATCCACAAGAGATTTGAAATGAGTGAAAGCATTCAGCACATCAGATTTTAACTTGAGGAGGTAAATCCATGTATACTTAGTTGCTGCATCAACAAAGCTAATGTAATATCTGAAACCATTAACAGAAATGATGGGTGATGGACCCCATAAATCAGAATGTATCACAGAAAATGGCTGGTTTATAACAGTTTCAGATAAAGAGAAAGGACTTTTATGGCATTTAGCCTTCATACAAGCAGTGCAAAGAGTACTAGCAGTGTCATCTACAAATGAAATATCACTACTGGACAATGCTTTCTTGGTAATAAAAAAAGAAGGATGTCCAAGTCTCTTATGCCAAAGACTAAGAGTTGAACTTCTTGAAAGAGCAGCTGAATTAACTTGAAAAGAAGGGGATGACTGAATGGAATCAGAAGCTGGATTGAAGGACTTGGACTTGGGAGAAGCTGTCAAGTTGAACTTATATAATCCATGATCAAGAGTGCCTTCCAATAGAATTTGGTGAGTGAGTTGATCCTTCACAAGACAATAAGAGGGGTGAAATTCAAAGTAGACACGATTATCTTTGGCAAACTGAGAAACACTTAGTAGATTCTTCCTAATATGAGGCACATGTAACAAATTTTTTAGCAGGAAAGAGTTATGATTAGAAGAATTAGGCACAGTCATAATTGAATTACCAAAGTGAGATATATACAAACCTGTACCATTTCCCATGTGAACTCTATCTGTACCACGATACTCAGAGCCAATGTTCAAGTTGTTTAAGTCGAAAGTGACATGGCTGGAAGCTCCTGAATCCGGATACCATGAATTTTCAATGATTGATTCACCACCATCATAGCTTGCAACATTCACAGATGAATGAGACCTTGGTCCTTCATGCTGATTGTTCTGACTTCGGGAGGGAGGAACATACTCAAGATCTGCTCTATAGAAACACCACCGGGCAGTGTGGTTAGTTCTATAGCAAACCTGACAACGGGGGCCATCATTTTTTCCACCTCTTCCATTTTGAAAACCCCCTCTAAAAGATGAGCCCCTCTAAAAGATGACTTGCCCCCTCTATGGCTTGTATTGTTGTTGTTGCCCCCTTTGTTTGATTGAAAACCAAAGTTTCTCCCTCCATTTCTTTGTTGAGTAGCAACATTAGCAGTAGGTGAAGATCCATCTGTGCTAAAAGAGGAGGTAGAAATGCTTTCTAAACGAGCTTCAAAGCTTAATAGCAAGGAACTGACTTCTGAGACAGAAATAAGATCAAATTTTGAACTGATTGAGACCATAACCGGATTATACTCTGCACCTAGGCCAGCCATTATATAGAGTACATGGTCTTCACTAGAAATCTTGTGTCCAGAAGCATTAAGCACATCACAGCAACTCATAATCTTATTCGAATATTCTCTCATGTGGAAAGAGATTTTTTCTTAGTATTATGAAGTTGCTGCTTGAAATGCAAAATTTTAGCTGTTCATTGACTAGAAAATCCTAACTCTAGACAATCCCAAATCTCCTTAGATGTATGAAAACCCACTGTGCTAACCAAAATACTTTATAATAGAGAAGATAACAACCAAGAAACTAGTAATTAATCTTGCCTATTCCATAGCAAAAATTCAGGATTTGGTGTACCTTCTTCTTTAGACGTGTTGTCAATGGTGGAAGATGGGCATTTATTCGAGCCATTAAGGTATCCTTCAAGACCATAAGCCTTCACAGCTGCAAGAACTTGCTGCCTCCATATAAGATAGTTGTCTTCCGTGAGCTTGATAGAAATAAGATGATGAAAAGGAATATGAAAGTGAGATAATGGAGTTAATGGCTGTACTCCATCAATTTTATTGCTTGTTGTGGAATATGCCATTAATGGTGATAAAGAAGGATTAATACTCAAATGGGAAAGGTACAGAGGCTACAGGTTTTATCCTGTAGCTCTGATACCATGATGAAAATCATCCGAAAGCATGAAAATTGAAAAAGGCATTGTGATGGGAGAAGATATTACTCATTAATGGGATTTTGTTTTTTATGCTCTTTTTATCTGATTTCTGCGTACATATATAGCATACAAAGGAATCATTTTGGGACAGCTGACACTATTCTATTTGTTACACTACAAGACAATTATAACAACCAAGATGCTTTTATGATTTGTTTGTTTTCATCGGGTACTCTTTGCTTTTATCATGTGTATGCTTCTCCACCATTTCATTCCATGTTGCCATCTGATTAACCTTGCTTCTCTTATCACGGGTTGAATCCTCTTACAAATCTGCCTCTTTGGTGGAATTCCTTCATCATTCTCATGATTTCTATCTTGAACGTCTCCCAAAATTCCTTCATGAAGTGAAAATTGAGACCGTCAGGTTCCGGACTCTTAGAGCTTTCACAAGACCAGATTGCTTTCTTGACTTCATCTTTGGTGAAGGATGAAGTGAGCATAGCGTTCTCTGCTCCTGAGACTTTCTTATGGACTATTCTTGAGTTAAAAGTTGGTCTGAGAAACTGCCTTTTTAAGGTCTAATTAGTTTTTCATCAAATCAAATTGATATTTTTTAGTTGATTTATAAGAATTTTTCTACTATATTTTATGTATTGTGTAGAGAGTAGTAGCAAACTATCAATATTAATTTATTTACCATGAGTTTGTGCATTTATATGTATAAATTACTTATAATTTAGAAATATATGATGTTGGAGTTAAGGGGTACGGTTGATGAGTTGTGGTTGTTGTTCGTGGTTAGTGTGTTTGAACTTGATTAATTTTAAGTCGAAAATGAATGCACCAAGATTTTAATTAAATGACGAACATGTCTACACCCTAAGGCCGAGTTAGAAGAAGCACGAGAGAGCATCTAATTGAGGAGAGTTTGAGTTTGAGTTGACGGTAGTAGAGAGGGAATGAATATTATAGGACTGGTAAAATTAAATCGTGCTATCGTGTCGATAACAATACAATATTTTTCATATCGACGCGACACAATAAGATAAAAAAATAAATAAATTTAACATTACAATATTTAAATATATAAAAATTAATTCTCAGTAAACACTTTGCATTTTATTCAATTTATTAATTAATTCTCAAGTGTCCATATATAGGGGTGACAATTTTCGACACGACACGATAGCACGATACGAATCCGACACGAAAATTGCGGGTTAGTGTTTGGCCTTATTGGGTTCGTGTCGTTATCGGGTCGACCTGATAACGACACGAAAATTTCGTGTCGGGTTCGTGTCAACCCGTTAAGCACGATAAAATTAACAGGTAACCCATTAAACTGTTAACAACCCGTTAACCTGATATGACACGACACGATAATGACACGTATCTGATAATAACACGATAATGACACGATAATTTTTTATATTTATATAAATATATTTTTTTTAAAATATATTTAATACAATTTTAAATTGATTTATTTTCTTATCGTGTCGTTATCGTGTTGTTATCGTGTTACGTGTCGTTATCGTGTCGTGTCACGTCGACATGAAAATTATCGTGTTGTTATCGTGTCGTGCCGTGTCGACACGAAAATTATCAGGTTCGTGTCGTGTCGACACAGATTCTTATCGTGTCGTGTTCGTATCACTATCGTGTCGACACGAAACACGACACGATAGCACGATTTGCCAGCTCTATCCATATATACTTCATTTCAATTTGGGCACATTATTACAAATTGAGACCATTGTACCCGTAACATCTTGCATCAACTCTATAGCATCCACGACCACACCCGAAAACTCACTAGGTTTTTTCTTCAATGTTTTAGTGCAAGCATCAACTTTTTTCACAGCACTCAAAACAGAGATTTTAACGGATTTTGCATTTTCGCTAGCCATATATGTAACGGCTTTCGCCAGTTGATTTTTAACATCCACTGAATATATCACGTAACATGAATGCAACTTTTCTCTAACAACTTTTTTATCTTTTGTGGCTGGTGTGTTTGTGTAACGATTCCAAATAATATATCCCGTTACATTAGCTTGTTGTACGGCCATGTTCAAAATGTTGCTTCCAATGGCGGCAAGAGGGTTTGGAGCTAGGGCTTTGTCTACCAAGTCGCCAAGGTTGCGATTACAAAAATTAGAGCCTTTTGGTTGAGTGCAAATTTTGGAGATGAGTTCGTATGTTATTACAGTTGAGATATTTTTTTTGGGTGGGACAGCCGATGTGATCGATGTTAGGAATACGATAATGAATAGTGTGGAGAACAAGGTAGCGAAAGAACACATTATTCTTCTGATTTTGTAATGATAAAAACTTCTATGAACTCAAAAGTATATGAATAATTGAGCGAGAAACGTGATAAATATATAGTGAAAAAAAGTTTCCCCAATTTTTTTTGGGGAAGAGACATGAATTCACATATCTCTACTTTTTATTTAATTAATAATGCCGATCGATGTAGATAACATATTATATATATAAATCCATATAAAATATTTCAATTTTTTATTTAATTTATGTAGATGTAAATATCATGTATATAAATCCATACATCGATCTCTTACTTTCAATTATTTAATGTAGATGTAGATATCATTATTTAACATTTGGAAAGATGAATTGATAAAAGATAGTACACGATTTGAGTTATACATGTACAAGAGGTATGCACTCTATTAAGTTTGTATATTTAAAATTTAAATTGTACCCTGAAAAAAGAAGAAGTAAATTATCATAAAAATGTGATCTATGTAGGAAAGAAAGATTTATTTATGAATAAAATAAATTTAATTGTGCATCGGATAATAAATGAAAATTGCAATTTAATTTTAATTTTTTAATTTTGGTAAATTAATAAAACTTCATCTTTAAGACTTTAACATTTTCTTTTTGTGCAAATTGGGCTCCTGGCATGCCACCCTCTTGTCTGAGAATGGCGTGACTGTAAAAATATTAAAATCTTTTAAATTGAAAAGATGTGACAACAAGTAATTTTAATTAATTCAACAAGATAAACGTACATTTTGATAATTCAAATATTAATAAGTAAAATAGAAATAAAATAAAATCTAATTTGTACCAAGAGCTCTTTCATGAAATATTTTGGTGAAGTGAAATATAATTTGAACACATAGTTTTAAGAAAGAGGGTTAGGAGCAAGAATCTTGTTTTGTAAGTTGATAAGGGTTTGATTACAAAAGGCTGATATTTTTTTTCTTTTTTCTTTTGAGAGCAAATTTTTTTGATGAGTTCAATTGTTATTACTTTTGGAATGTTTTTGGTAGGTGCAATCAATGCAAATGGTCGATGTTAAGAGTACGATGACGAATAATGTTGAGAATGAAGTATCAAAAGAAAATGCCATTTTTCAGATTTTATAATGACAAAAATTGATGTAAACTCGTTAATATATGAATAATCGAGAAAGGAACGAAGCGCATATATATAATATATAATGAAAAAAAGTGACGGATAATCTTGTGAAAGACCCATGATTAAATTCGTACAAAACTATTTTTTTATTGAATGTAGATATATGTAGATAAGGGTAATAAGTTCATACTCTATTTCTACTATTAATTTTATGTAGATGTAGACATCATTATTTAATTTTGTTGCATTCACCATTTGGAAATATGAATAGTGTACGCCCTGTTATTACACAACCTCATCATGTAATTATTTTTACACTTTTCCGTTTAAAATATTTTATAATTACTTTCACGTACTTCAAATAAAAAAAACTCTTTATATACTCTCACTTTCATAATATCCTCAAATTTACATTAATGTCATTACTTTTTCTCCACACATACTAAAAAATCAACTTATTTATTTATTTTATACATAAAAATTTACAAAACCCCTAAAAATTTTCACTAAAAGTTTACCCAAAATTGAATTCAATTCGCAAAGTTATTTTTTAAATTATTACTCCATCCGTTCTAGTGAAAGTTACCCAACTTTCTTTTTTCGGCTGTCCCAATAAAAGCTACATATTCTTTTTTTTTTATAACTATTTTTTCTCACATTTCATTATATTCTTTTCTCTCAATCACATCACATCACATCACCTTTAATACATATATTTATTATATTAATATTTTTTAATTTTCGTGTCTGGAGCTCATGGAGCTTTTCTGGGGGCGGAGGGAGTATATTTTATGTCGTGTATAAATTTTGCAACAAAAAATTCCATGTTTAAAAAATATATAATATCCATAAAGTGAGTCTGAATAATTGTTGTAGGGGTTGACCAAAAGAATATTTTTACTTCAACTCACGTATTAGTAACACAATTTATTATTTTTTAATTACTGAAAATTAATAGAGGCCATTTACGTCTATATTAAATTGTGTCTGTACACCAACAAATTAAATGATACTAAAAATTACTCACTCCGTTTCTTAATTATTTGATGATACAAAATTATTGAAAATAAATTTTAATGAATTAATTGTTTATTAATATTATAAAAAATAAAATAAAAGTAGTAAAACTTTTTAACTTTATAAATAATAAAATTATTTTTTAGTGTAATAGAGCAGTGATATTTATTATAATATTATGATGTTTTAAAAAAAATGTTTAAAATTTTTTTGGTAAAAATAATACTCTCTCTATGTCCTACAATTGTTTGCACTATTTTCTTATTCGTCCGTCCACATTTGTTTGTACTACCAAAAAAGGAAACTTTTTTATAAACCCCACTCTCACAATATTCACATATTTACACAAAATTCCATTACTTTTACCCTCAATCCGGCCAATCATTCACTTTACTTTATTAATAAAAGTTTACAAAATTAGTCATCAACGCTCCACTCATTACACCTTTTTCTTAGTTTGCGTGCCCATAAAATGGTGCAAACAATCCTGGGACGGAGGGAGTATGTCATCAAGTATAACACTACAAAATTTTGCTGAAATAAAGAGGGGAGTTAAAGAGGGGGATTAAACCCTTGCTGTTTGGCGAGGGATTTAAAGTGGGACACAAATAAAGAGGAAATTAGCGAGGGATGGAATCACACTCGCGAATTAACGAGTGAAAAAATATGCACTCGCCAATTTACAAGCGCGTTGGCGAGGGTACCAAAATCCCTCTTAAATTGGCGAGGGTACCAAAATCCCTCGCAAATTGGCGAGGGAAATTAATACCCCTCGCGAAATGGACGGCGGCTTATTTGGAAGGTTAATAGTTACGTTACTCCATTAGATATTAATTGTTACTCCATTAGATATTAATTGTTAATAGTTATTAGATATTAATTATTAGATATTGTTAATTAGGTTAATAGTTAATTATTATTAATTATTAGATTAATTAATGGTTAAATATTGTTAATAATATAATTTAATTATAAATATAATGTTTTGATAATTTAATTATAAATATAATGTTTTGATAATTTAATTATGTTATTAATTTATGTTAAATTAATTTAATTTATTAAATAGAAATATGATAATGTTAGAGTTGAGAGGATGAGTTGTGCTTGTTCTTCAATTCTTGTAGAAGGTGTGTTACGACTTGATTATAATTTTAATAAGTTAAAAAATTAAATTAAATTAAAAAAATGATTAATTAATTTTTAAATATTTATCTTTTAATTTCAATTTTAATGGTGTATTTATTTTTAAGTTTTGATTATTAATGATACTTGATTTTTATTTTTAATGTTAAATTTTAATTATATTGAAGATATATATATTCAAATAATTTTTACTAACAATGATTTAATTACAAATTTGAAATATATATATATATATATGTATATATATTTATGGAGAAAATTAATTAGACATAATTAATGAATAATTATGAATTAAAAAAAAATGTAATTGGAGAACAAAATTAAACCCAACTAATTATTTGTAACACATAATTTTATAATTTTCCATTTAGAAATAAATATATTAAATATGTTTTGACAATTTAAAAATAAACAAGGAACTTTAATTTTATAATTGAAAAATAAAATAAACATAATTAATTATTTGTAACACATAATATTATAATTTCACATTTAAAAATAAATATATTAAATGTGTTTTGACAATCTAAAGATAAATAAGTTACTTTAAAGGAAAATAAAATAAAATTATAATATATGTATATATATATTAATTGCATTCAAAGCACACAAGGAGCTCATAAACTCTTCTTGTTCCAAAAGGGGTAAGTGGGGTTCAAACCTAAAATCCACAATTTTTTAAATTAATTAAATTAACGAGGGTACGTAAAGGCCCTTTTTAATTCGCGAGTGGGGCTACACTCTCTTTAATTGGCGACGGTGCACTTGCCAATAAACTAGCGAATATACAATTAATTGTTTACTTGAAAATATAGTAGCAGATAATAAGATAAAGGGGGACGTGTGCGGCCATCGTTTTCTGGGAATATATTATTACTATTATATATATAAACCATTTTTGAAAAAAATAATGAATTAAATTAAAAGGACCTCACCGTCAGAAATAGAGGAAGAGACAAGTCGAGTGACGTGTCACACACACTGAAATAAAATAGAAATAAAATTATGTTTTCTTTTTAATAATTATTTAACAATTCATACATATTTTTAAATATTAGCAATACAAATATAATTATTATATATTAATAATAATTATTTTAAAAAAACTTGTCATATATATATATATATATATATTTTGGTAGGTCACTACATCCAGTGTAGTCGGGAGATAATGAATATTATAGGATTGACAAATTAAATTGTGTTATCGTGTTGATAATGATACAATATTTTTCATATCGACGCGACAACAACAAGATAAAAAAAAATAACTTACAATATTTAAATATATAAAAATTAATTCTCAGCAAACACTTTGCATTTAATTTTATTCAATTTATTAATTAATTCTTAAGTGTCCATATATATATACTTCATTTCAATGTAGGCACATTATTACAAATTGAGACAACTATACGAGTAAGTGCATTCAACAAATCTACAGCCTCCACGAGCAAACCCGAAAATTCACTAGGTTTTTTCTTCAATGTTTTAGTGCAAGCATCAACTCTTTTCACAGCACTCAAAACAGAGATTTTAACGGATTTTGCATTTTCGCTAGTCATATACGTAACGGCTTTCGCCAGTTGATTTTTAACACCCACTGAATATATCTGGTAACATAAATGCAACTTTTCTCTAACTACTTTTTTATCTTTTGTGGCTGGTGTGTTTGTGTAACGACTCCAAATAATATATCCCGTTACGTTAGCTTGTTGTACGAGCATGTTCAAAGTGTTGCTTCCAATGGCGGCAAGAGGGTTTGGAGCTAGGGCTTTGCCTATCAAGTCGTAAAGTTTGTCACCACAATAAACAGGGCAACCTGTCTGAGAGGCCGAACAAATATTTTGAATAAATTCCTCTGTTATTACAAATGAGATATTTGTTTTGGGAGGGGCGGCCCATGCGATTGATGTTAGAAATACGATGATAAATAGTGTGAAGAACAAGGTAGCGAAAGAACACACCATTCTTCTGATTTTGTAATGATAAGAACTTCTACGAACTCAAAAGTATATGAATAATTAAGTGAGGAACGTGGTACATATATATATATATAGTGAAAAAAAGTGACTGTAATTTTTTTGGGGAAGAGACATGAATACACACATATATCTCTACTTTTTATTTAATAAAAAGAATATGTAGATAAGATGTATGGTATATAAATCCATATGCAATATTTCTATTTTTTATTTAATTTTTGTAGATGTAAATATCATGTATAAAAATCCATACATCGATCTCTACTTTCAATTATTTAATGTAGATGTAGATAGCATTATTGAATTTTGTTGCATTTAACATTTGGAAAGATGAATTGATAAAAGATAGTAAATTATACACGAGGGTATACACTCTATTAAGTTTGTATATTTAAATTTTACTTTTACCCTGAAAAAAATAGTAAATTATCATAAAAATGTGAACTGTGGTAGGAAAGAAAGATTTATTTACGAACAAAAGAAATTTAATTGTGTATCTGAAAATAAATGAAAATTGCAATTTAATTTCAACTTTTTAAATTTGATAAATTAATAAAACTTCATCTTTAACATTTTCTTTTTGTGCAAATCGGGCCACTTGCCTGAGAATGGTGTGACATCTTACGTGTAAAAAAATTAACACCTTTTAAATTGAAAAGATGTGACAATAAGTAATTTTAATTAATTCAACAAGATAAACGTACATTTTGATATATTAATATATATATATAATTTAAATATTATTAAGTAAAATAGAAATAAAATAAAATCGAATTCGTATCAAGAGCTTAAGTTCTGGCTATGTCGACCCGGAAGATGTAATAAATAAATCAATTACAAGAAATTGGAACTTTAAATTTTAGAGATTTCAATGAAAAAATAAAACCAGATACCCTATTTTTCGATAACATCATCATTGTCCCTCGCTCCATGCATGATGCAGCAATATATAGTATTTAATTATTTGTTTGGGATGAATTCTCTCAGGAAATATTTTGGTGAGACGAAATATAATTTGAACATATTGTTACCTTCCTTGGCTGCAAGATAAAGACTTGTTGAGAGAAGTGCCTCCAATGACGGCAAGAGGGTTAGGAGCAAAAATATTGTTTTTTAAGTTGTTTAGGATTTAATTACAAAGAGTTTTTTTTTTTTTTTTGAGAGCAAAATTTTTTTATGAGTTCAATTGTTATTACTCTTGGAATGTTTTAGGTAGGTGCAACCAATGTGAATGGCCCGTTGGTCGTTGTTAAGAGTACGATGCTACTACACATTTAAATTTGGAGAACTGCACTTGAAAAACTCTTTTTTCAAACAATTCTCCAAGTAAATGCTTGGAGAGCGATTTTATAAAAAAAATAACATAGACAGCGGTTCAAAACCGCTGTCCAAGTGTTTCACTTGGACGGCGGTTGAGAACCGCTTTACAATGTATCTTAAACAGCGATTTAGAACCGCTCTCCAAGTGGGTACGTATAAACTCTTATATATATATATATATGTGTATAGACGCGTACGTATGGTGAATGTACACTACAAGAAAAATGACTTTTAGTGACATAATTCCTGTCATTATAGCTTCTCTAGCTAAAAGTCTTTAGTGACGGTAATTGACTTTTAGTGAGAGGTCCTGTCATTAATTCTCAAATTCCTGTCACTAAAGACTTTTAACTAGAGAAGCAATAGTGAGAGGATGCTGTCACTAAAAATCAGTTTTCTTGTAGTGGTAGTGTAAATTAATGGGCTGCTGAAATTTTTGTTTTTAATGTAGTGTACGAGACTATATTTGGTGGACAAAAAATATATGACAAATGAAACTACATTTTTTTGTAGAATCATATTATGCATATCGGTACGAAGTTGATAAGTTCAAATATTAATCGTAATTTTTGTGTCGGATCGAATTTCTATTGCGCTATCGTATTGTGTCCGAAATCTTACAGTACCGTAAGGGGGTGTTTACTTTGGGCTTTGGGTGGTTTTAAAAATCGGGTTTTTGAAATCTCAATGAATAGTAATATGCACTACAACAAAACTGATTTTTAGTCACAAACTCCTCTCATTATTGCTTCTCTAGCTAAAAGTCTATAGCGACAGGAAATAGAGAATTAATGACAGGACCTGTCACTAAAAGTCAATTCCTGTCATTAAAGGCTTTTAGTTAGAGAAGCTATAATGACAGGATTTCTGTCACTAAAAGTCAATTTTCTTGTAGTGATGAGTGTTTCTTTTGGGTTTTGGAATAGAGTGAAAGTTTTAATTTTATGTCAAATCAAGTTGTAAGATTGAATGAGTTTATATTATTATATTATTGTTTAATGATATTATAATGATTAGTTAAGTGTGTAATGATTAAATGTATTATATTATTATTGAGAAAGAATATAATGATTGGAATAATATTATATAGATATAATTTTATGTCAAATCAATATGTTTAATAGGGGTGATTTTGAGTGAATTTTAAAAATTCGTTTTTAAATCTCGAAGTAAAACAGGTTTTGAATCTTGAAATCCAAAACCTTCAAAACCAAAAGTAAACATATTATTAGTTTCAATTATTGCATATATATCACTCTATCGGACTCACATTATAAAATTAATTAACTCAAATCCCAAAAACACAACATCAAAATAAATTCTCAACAAAAGATTTTGCATTTATGAGAGCAAATGTTTTTTATGAGTTCAATTGTTACTTACTTTTGGAACGTTTTTGGCAATGCGAATGCGAATGGGAATGGTCAGTTGGTCGATATAAAGAGTCCGATAAGGAATAATGTTGAGAACGAGGTATCGAAAGAAAATGTCATTTTTCAAATTTTATAATGACAAAAACTTATGTGAACTCGTTAACATATATATTGTTTATTTACCATGCATGTTTTTATATCTATATTGTTTAATTATATATGTTTGTATAATTATTGGTATAGTCTTTATTTAATTAGATAATTACTATACTGATTCAGATCAAGAAATATTTCAATTTTTTTGGGTTCATATTTTAAAATGTCTTTTATATATTTATATATATATATATAATATAAGATATATAAATATTGACAACGCTAAAAACTAAAAAGAATTATAGAGAAGGAGAAGGGAATAAAAAAATTAGGAGAAAAAAGTCTCAACTTCAAATTAAGATCTAATTAATTTTTCATCAAATCAAATTGGTATTTTTTAGTTAATTATTTATGATAATTCTTCTACTATATTTTGTGTATTGTGTAGACGTGAAGCACACTAGAAATATATGATGTTGGAGTTGAGGGGCTGATGAGTTGTGGTTAGTGTGTTTCAACATGATTAATTTTAAGACGAAAATGGATGCACCAAGATTTTAATTAAATGACGAACATATCTACACCCTAAAGCGTCGAGTCAGAAGAAGCACGAGAGAGCACAACAATACAATATTAGTGCTATCGTGTCGATAACAATACAATATTTTTTGTATCGACGCGGCCCAACAAGATAAAAAAAAAATTAACATTACAATATTTAAATATATAAAAATTAATTCTCAGCAAAAACTTTCCATTTTATTCATTAATTAATTCTCAAGTGTTCATATATACTTCATTTCAATTTGGGCACATTATTACAAATTGAGATAAGTGTACACATAATATCTTGCATCAACCCTACAGCATCCACGAACACACCCGAAAACTCACTAGGTTTTTTCTTCAATGCTTTAGTGCAAGCATTAACTCTTTTCACAACACTCGAAACAGAGATTTTAACGGATTTAGCATTTCCGCTAGACATATATGTAACGGCTTTCGCCAGTTGATTTTTAACCTCCACTGAATATATTACGTAACATAAATGCAACTTTTCTCTTAAAACTTTTTTATCTTTTGTGGCTGGTGTGTTTGTGTAACGATTCCGAATAATATATCCCGTTACGTTAGCTTGTTGTACGGCCATGTCCAAAATGTTGCTTCCAATGGCGGCAAGAGGGTTTGAAGTTAGGGCTTTGTCTTCCAAGTCTCCAAGGTTGCGATTACAAAAATTACTGCTTTCTATATAAGCACAAATTTTGTAGATGAGTTCCAGTGTTATTACAGTTGGGATATTTTTTTTGGGTGGAACGGCCGATGCGATCGATGTTAAGAGTACGGTGAGGAATAGTGTCGAGAACAAGGTAGCGAAAGAATACGCCATTGTTCTAATTTTGTAATAATAAAAACTTCTATAAACTCAAAAGTACAGTATATGAATAATTTGAGCAAGGAACGAGGTAAATATATAATGAAAAAGAGTGACTGATTTTTTTTGGGAATTAAAGAGACATGAATTCATACATCTCTACTTTTTATTTAATTAATGCAGATGTAGATAACATATATTGTATATAAATCCATATACAATATTTCTATTTTTTATTTAATTTATGTAGATGTAAATATCATGTATATAAATCCATACATCGATCGATCTCTACTTTCAATTATTTAATGTAGATGTAGACATCATTATTGAATTTTGTTGCATTTAACATTTGGAAAGATGAATTGATGAAAGATAGATTTGAGTTATACACGATCGAGGGTATGCACTCTATTAAGTTTGTATATTTAAATTTTATTTACGAAATTATCATAAAAATGAATACTAACGAGTTTACATAAATTTTTATCATTACAAAATCTAAAAAATGACATTTTCTTTCTATACCTCATTCTCAACATTATTCATCATCGTACTCATAAAATCTACAAAATTTAACGGACTTTGTGTTGCCATTAGACATAAACGTAACGACTTTCGTGAGTTGACTTTTAACATCCACTGTATGTATCTTAAGACATGTTTGTAACCTTTGTCTAATTACTTTTTTATCCATTGGTGTGTTGTTGTAAAGTTGCAAAATAATGTTTCCTGTTGTGTTGACTTGAGATAAAACCTTGTTTAGAGAGGTGCTTCCAATGGCTGCAAGAGGGTTAGGACCAAGAATCTTGTTTTTTAAGTTGTTTAGGGTTTGATTACAAAGAGTTGGTTTATTTGTTTGAGAGCAAATTTTTTTGATGAGTTCAACTGTTATTACTTTTGGAATGTATTTTTTTTTACCGGTGCAGCCCATGTGAATGGTCCATTGGTCGATGTTAAGAGTACGATGACGAATAATATTGAGAATGAAATATCGAAAGAAAATGTCATTTGTCTAGATTTTGTAATGATAAAAACTTATATGAACTCGTTAGAATATGAATAATCGAGGTAGGAATATATAAAGGAAAAAAGTGACTCAAAATTTTGTGCAAGACCCATAAATTCGTACATATCTACCTTTTATTTAATGTAGATGTAGCTAGATAAGAGAGCAATATAGGTTCATACATCCCTACTTTTTATTTTATTTATGTAGATATATATTTAAACTTTTCGAGTGTTTTTTTTTTTTTTTAAATCCAGAAATGAGATCCTGTAATTAATTAATGATAATATCATATGTTATTACTTATTACCAGTAACATTTGGATAAATGACAAAGTGGATAGCTCAAGTGGTTAGAGCACTACTACCTAGGCTTTAGATCCTGAGTTCGAAAGAATAGGTATTTAATTTAATTCAAAAAAAAAAAAAGTAACATTTGGATAAATATATTAATTAAGGAGTATAATAAAATAATGTACATCAAAAGTAAAATGAGTATAATATATAGTGGTATAAAAGAAAATAAAAAATGGGTAATATAATAAAGGAGAAAATTTCATTTTACGTCCTGTAACTTAGGCCTAATTCAAGTTATATCCTTTAAATTTTCACTTTTTCAATTTACGTCATTTTTAGTCCAATTTACATCCTTTTTTACCGGAAATTTTCCAAACTCACTGGAATGTGAGGAATAAATTGGGATTCCGGCCAAATAGTCCAATTTACGTCCTTTAAGTTTGAAAATTAAAATTTAATAAATAAATTTTCTAAAAATATCATTAAAAAATTTCAAATATTATTAAAAATCCGAAAATATCATTAAAATTTAAAACTATAAAATGTGTAAAAAAATTCAAAATATCTTATTTATTTTTTAAAAAATCTCATTAAAAATTATACAATGTGTAAAATAAAAAAAAAATTCTACAATTAAAAAAATCGAAAATGTTTTAATTAAAATTAAGAAATTCAAAAATCTCATTAAAAATTCCAAAAATCTCATTAAAAATTCTAAAAATCTCATTAATTTTTTCAAAATGTGTAGATTAAATATTAAAAATTCTTAAAACCCAGTAAGAATAATAAAAATTATTAATATTTCATTAAAAATTAGACTTGATTCAAACTCATCCCGCCATTAAAGTTTATCTCGAACTCCTAAATTTTTTTGTATTCCACGCCTTGATTGATTGTAAAACCGTGTCAAATTCATTTTAATTAATGGGGTTTTTAGAATTGTATAATTTTTAATTTTATTTTAAACATTTTTAAAATTTTAATTTATAGATTTTTTATATTTAGAATTTTATGTTTTTATGAGATTTTTAGAAATTTTTTATTTTTAATTTACAAATTTTTAAAATTTTTATTGTAGATTTTTTAATTTTTTTTAGAATTTTTTTATTTTCATTTTATACAATTTATAAATTTTAATGATATTTTTAGTTTTTAATGAGATTTTTAATTTTTTAGAATTTTTTAATTATTAATTTATAATTTTCAAACTTAAAGGACGTAAATTGGACTATTTGACCGGAATTTCAATATTCCGGCGAAAAGGACATAAATTGGACCCAAAAGGACATAAATTGGACACCCTAGAACGTAAATTGAAAAAGTGAAAACTTAAAGGATATAAACTGGATTAGGCCTAAGTTACGGGACGTAAAATGATATTTTCTCCATAATAAAGAGTTAATTTTACACCTCCTTTTATTGGGTCGACCGAGAGGTTTACAAGTAAAAAATAAATTGTTTCAGTGTATTGTTATTTAATCAAAATTTTTACCAATTTTTTATTATATTATTGTAATATTAAATCAAAACAACAATCGATATAAAAAAAAAAAAAAAAACCATCGCCACCCACTTTGACGTCGTCTTCGCCGCCGCTGTATGCGTTGTTGGACCATTTTTACGGTAAGTTTTTTTCATTTTAATTAGTTAATTTATATTTTATACGGAGTTTTTTTTTTTTGCAAAATTATACTTCTGTGATTTTTTATTTTAATTATTTTCCGTATGGATATGTATAGCTAGTCTTTAATTAGATAATTTATTTACGTACCATGCATGTATTTATTGGTATAAAATATTGTATATTTATCATGTATTTATATGTATATTGTTATAATAAGATAATTTATTTAACATGTATTTGTAGGTATTTTGTTTAATTAACATATATATATGTATGTATTACCTTCAAAAAAAAATGTGTTTGTATATTTATAGGTATTGATGAGTTATGGTTGTTGTTTGTTGTACGTAGTTTGTTTGTTCTGATTTGATTAATTTTAATTAAGTCGAAAATGAATGTAATAAGATTTTGATTAATTGGAGAACAGATCTACTCTAAGTCCGACTTAGAAGAAGCTATATATACAAGGTAGCACGAGATAGCATCTAATTAAGGAGAATAAATCATGCACCATGAGTTTGAGATGACGAGAAGAGAGTTGGAGTTGTGATAGCAATTCGATATTTTCGTATCGACGTGACACAAATTAAGATAAGAAAGTAAATAAATAAATTTAAAATTACATTTAAATATATAAATTAATTCACAACAAACACATTGCATTTTATTTAGTTTATTAATTAATTCTCAAGTGTCCGTATATATTTCGATCATTTCAATTTGGGCACATTATTACAAATTGAGACAACTATACTCGTAAGATCTTGCAACAACTTTACAGCCTCCGCGATCAAACCCGTAAACTCACTAGGTTTTTTCATCAATGCTTTAGTGCAAGCATCAAATTTTTTCACAGCACTCGAAACAGAGCTTTTGACGGATTTTGCATTTCCGCTAGACATATACGTAACGGCTTTCGCCAGTTGTTCTTTAACATGCACGGAATATATCGTGTAACATAAATGCAACTTCTCTCTTACAACTTTTTTATCATTTGTGGCTGGTGTGTTTGTGTAATGACGCCAAATAATGTCTCCTGTTCTGTTAGCTTGTTGTACTGCCATGTTCAGAGTGTTGCTTCCAAGTGCGGCAAGGGGGTTTGGAGCTAGGGCTTTTTCTTTCAAGGGGTTAAGGTTGCCGAAACAATAATTAACGTTTGTTGTTTGCAAGCAAATTTCATGAATGAGTTCGATTTGTATTACGGTTGGAATATTTTTTTTGGGTGGGGCGGCCGATGCGATCGATGTTAGGAGTACGATGATGAATAGTGTTGAGAACGAGATAGTGAAAGAAGACATCATTCTTCTGATTTTGTAATGGTAAAAATTTATGTGAATTTAATAGTATATGAATAATATAAATTGTGCGATGAATGGTAAATATATATAGTGGAAAAAGTGATTGAGAAATTTTGTGAAGAGACGTGATCACACATCTCTACTTTTTATTAATTTAATGTAGATGTAGATAACATATATCTATATGAATTACATATATCTATATAAATTCATATACATTATATTTCTACTATTTAATTTATATAGATGTAGATATCATTATTGAATTTTGTTGCATTTAACATTTGGAAAGAAGAATTGATGAAAGATAGTACAAGATTTGAGTTATACACAAGGGTATGCACTCTATTAAGTTTGTATATTTAAATTTCACTTTGTACCCTGAAAAAAATAGTAAATTATCATAAAAATGTGATATGTGGTTGTGGTAGGAAAGAAATATTTATTTACGAATAAAAGAAATGTAATTGTGTATCGGATAATAAATAAAATTTGCAATTTAATTTCAACTTTTAATTTTGATAAATTAATAAAACTTCATCTTTAACATTTTCTTTTTGTGCAAATCGGGCCACTTGCCTAAGAATGGTGTGACATCTCACGTGTAAAAAAATTAACACCTTTTAAATTGAAAAGATGTGACTAAGTAATATTTTTAATTAATTCAACAAGATAAACGTACATTTTGATATATTAATGTTTTTTTATATTAATATATATATATATATATATTATAATTAAAATATTATTAAGTAAAATAGAAATAAAGTCAAATCTAATTCTTATGTATTTTTAATAATTATTTAGTAATTCATAAGTGTATTTTTAAATATTAGCAATACAATTAACCAAACTCTCATATACACTCAAGCAGTGACGGACCCAGAAATTACAGATTGGGGGGCCCAATTTACATTAATACAAAGATAAAATATTTATATATACAAAAAAATTATTATAAATTTTTCAATACATCTCATTTCATTAATTTAAATTTAACGATTTTTGTTATATTTTGAAATAAAACAATTTTGATTGTTCTAGCTTTGAAAAAGTATACACAACTCCGATCGTTGTTGAGACTTTAGTCACTATTAGTCAAATGTAGAACTTAAAATATACTCCCCCGTTCATAGTGATTTTTATATTTTAATTGACTCACTTTTTAAAAAATGTAAATTTAGTGGAGTGTGAGATCAAATAAGTAAGAATCAGTTTGCGTGATTTAATAAAGTATAAAATAGATTTTGTGAGGTCTAAAAAAAAATTAGTGAGGTGTATTAATAAGAGAAAATGTGGATATAAAATTAATAATAATTTTAAAAATAAAATGATATAGTAAATGTATCTATTTTGTGAATTATTTTTATATTTGAAGTGTACAAAGTAATTTTAAAACATAAAACATAATATAAAT
Source organism: Galeopsis tetrahit (assembly GCA_963675135.1). Classification (NCBI taxonomy): domain Eukaryota; kingdom Viridiplantae; phylum Streptophyta; class Magnoliopsida; order Lamiales; family Lamiaceae; genus Galeopsis; species Galeopsis tetrahit. The sequence goes on along the minus strand of OY776125.1, from coordinate 1,804,177 downwards.
AATTACTAAAAAAATATATATAATATATATATAAAAAAAAAAAAAAATTGGTGGGGGGCCCAGTGACCCCCCTGGGCACTTCCTCGGTCCGTCACTGCACTCAAGTGTATACATATAAAGTGTAATACAATATAACTAAAATGTCCAATATATCATTATTAAAAAGTGTAAGTCGATATAACTGAAAATATTATTTAAAAAAAAAAAGTCAATCGACAATTAAAAAGTGTAACAATATATAACTAAAAGGTGTAATATAATATTACTAAAAAATGCAAGTCAATATAACTGAAAATATTATTGAAAAATGTTCGTCAAAATAATTGAAAAGTGAAAAAAAATTAAAAATAACTCAATCGTTGACCATGTCAACTCATGTGTACTCTAGCTTGACTCATTATTTATTAGTCACGTGGCAGATGAAAGCGATGATAGCAAAAAAAATTCAATTTTATAAGGATAAAGTTATTTGTTTAATATTAATAAATAATGACATTTAATATAATATTCTGATGTTTTAAGGGTGAGTTAAATGGTTTTTTTTTTCTTTCTATTTTAAGTATATATGAGTAAATAAAAAATGACAACATAAGTAATTAAGTAGGGGACGAGGGGTATAAGTTAGTCTCTTTCATCTCATGTTAAGTGTTTTATTTTAATTTGATGTGTTGTCGTCGGCACCCAAAAATAATTTTTTAATTAACCCACTAAAATAGTAGAGTAAGGGTTGATTTCACAAAGAATGATATAATTTAATTAAATAATTTGTGTTATGAAAGCCGTTAAAAAGAGAGATCGAGTTTGATTGGTTGACTAATAAACTATTGAGAAGCAAGATCTAGCTCATAGCTTCCCCTTAATTAATTCTACCAATTTAATCAATGAAACCGGTAATCTCGAATCTTATCCCTAAACTAGTTATACGACCAAACTAATTCAAATAATTCCTTACGTTTAATTAATCAGAAAGTATGACCCTCAATTAATCTATTCCTACGAGTAACACTAAAATATGTATTCAAGGTTCAACTCGAGAAATGCATTCAAGAACTAAAACAATGGGATAAACTAGACTATGAATACGAGACGCTCGTTTCATACGACCTAAACGTTATTATTACCTAAGGTGTTCTGTCATAATATTATAACAATTATGGATTATAAATTATGGAATAACTAGAATTAAACAATAATAAAATTGGATGATCAATTTGTCGAATGGATTATGCAATGTGTGATAACCCCATCCTACTCGATCCTTGTGAATGGGACGCCATGCGAATTTTTCAAGGGCAAACGAGGGCTTCGCCAAGGTGATCCCCTTTTCTCTTATCTCTTTGTAATTTGTATGGAGTACTTACATAGATCTTTGAGTCTTAATACTTGCAATAGTAAATTTAAATTCCATCCTAAGTGTGCTAATTTGAAAATAACTAATATTATGTTCGCGGATGATTTACTTTTGTTTTCGCGTGGGGATGTTGAATCTATTGCCATTTTACATGATACACTTAAGCACTTTGAGGCTGTTGCTGGGCTGAGAATTAGTCCAGGGAAGTCTAGTATTGTTATGGCAGGTGTGAAAGACGAAGATAAGGAGCCTATATTAGGGCTGCTTGGGTTTGCCGAAAATAAGCTTCCGGTGAAATATTTAGGCGTGCCTTTGGCTGCTAGTAGGGTTAAAATTAGAGAGTATGAGCCTTTATTAATCGAGGTTCGTAATAGAATTGGAAAGTGGAATTTCCAGCTGCTGTCCTATGCCGGTAAGGTGGAGTTAATTTCCTCGGTGATCTATGGCATTCTTAGTTTCTGGTTTGGGGTAATGCCCACGCCTAAAGGTGTTATCCGCAAATTAGAAGCTTTGTGTAGGCAGTTTTTGTGGAATGGCAAGACGCCGTTGGTTGCTTGGAGTGATATTTGTCGCGAGAAAGCTAAGGGGGGCTTGGTTTGAAGGATATGGAGGGCTGGAATAATGTCCTGGTCAACAAAACTATGTGGGATATCCATAGGAAGAAGGACAATTTGTGGGTTAAATGGGTGAGCGACTATTGACTCAAGAGTGGATCGATTTGGCAGATGAACAGTGATATCAATAGCTCGAGGATGCATTGTTCGTTATGCAATTTTAGAGATAGGATTGTTGATAAATATGGTGGTGTCGACAATGCGATTCGTAAGCTTGAGATCATGAGCAATATTAAGGGTATGGATGTGGGCAAGGTCTACAAGGAGCTTTGTGAGGTGCATGGGCAACCGGAGTTTAGGTTCCAAGATTTGTGGGCTTCGTTTATCCCTCTGAAATACTCCTTTATTTGCTGGTTGGTGGCTCGTGAGAGGGTGCGCACTAACAATAGGTGTGTCGACAATGAGGATAGGAGGTGCATGTTTTGCATTAGGTAAAGTCTAGTATGCACTCGAGTGCATGTTGTGCACCCTAGTTTAAAGAAAAGTGTATGTTATTAAACTGAAAAGTACAACACAATATTACTAAAAAGTGTAAGTCACTATGACTAAAAATATTATTATACAGTTTAATAATTGAAAAGTGCAACACCATTTACCAAAAAGTGTAAGTCAGTAAAACTGAAAAGTGCAACATGGACTAGGGTGCACAACATGCACTCGAGTCCATAGCAGACCAACCCTTTGCATTAATGGCGAAGAGTCGATTAATCATCTTTTTTAATTTTCGAGTGTAGCTTCGTGGAGTTTATTTGGAAGAAGATGGGCGATTGGCTTGGATGGAAGGGTAGGATGCGAAATCTGAAAGAGGTCTTGGAAGACATTCACAAAGCTAGGGGCATCAACACGAATAAGAAGAGGGTGTTTTGGCTTTGGGTTGTCTCCGTAGTGTATCATGTTTGGCGAACTAGAAATAAATTCTGGTTCGAAGGCAAAAGAGCCCATATTGAGCGTATTATTAGGCGTATTCAAATTGGTATGTGCATGTTTGGGGAGTTTATTAAGGGTGTTAAGGGTTACTATGCTTATCTTTAGTTTGTGGGGGTGCATTATGTTTGCTTTTAGTATGTTGTGGTGCATTTTATATAGTATGGTGCTCTCTTGGAATAGAAACTGCTGTGTTTTGTGGCCTTGTGTAGGTTTTGGCGAAAGCTGGAATAATAGAGGCGCATGCAAGGATATGTGGAGTTTGCACGTTTGGCGTAAAGGAGGCATGGACGAGGGCTGGAATGCGAGGAATATGCGCAAGGATGCGAGGATCTCGACTACTTGCATTGATGGTGTGAAGTGGGTCGAGTGCTGGACGAGTTATAGTGTTAGGGTTTTTCTTAATTGCTGTAATATTGTGGCTAGAATTGGCAAGAGTAACATTGGTTGTAATAGAACAAATTTATCGGGAGGAGTACCCATCTAGATGAAAAGGCACGATTTTCCTCCTGTCGGGTTTATCCCATTGGGTTTACCGGAGGGTTTTTTTAACCCGACCTTGGATAGGTGGGGAATTGAGTGATGAGTGTCATGTATCGAAAGCGCCGTCTCTTTTGAGTCGTGCGTGACTGGGCGTTATTTATTTAACTAAACGTTCAAGACTATTAAACTTCTAAATCAAAACCTGCATTGCGTTTAATTAAAACTAGAGATAAACCGTAAATCATTTAAGAAATATATAATTAATACTCCATCCATCCATCAAATGTAGTTTCACTGGGGAGTGACACAAGTTTTAAGAAAAAATTAAATAAAGTAAGGGTATTGTGAGGTTCATTGTGAATAAAGTGATTGTTTGCGAATAAAATTAATGACAAATTGAGTAATTAAGTGATGATTGAAGGGTGATAGTTTTCATAAAATGTATGAGACTACATTTAATAATCAAAGAATATAAGGCAAAAGAGACTACGGAGGAGGGGAGTATAAGATTTCACATTCTCACACTAGAATGAAATGAATTAGGTACGCATAACTCAATAGGGAATCCATAATATTTCAATATCACAATAACAAGAAAGTATGGATGGCGGCTGCGTGTTTTATTCCCCTTCCATTCTTCTTCTCTTGGTTGGCTCAGCCCAAAAAGGCAATGTCTCAATTCTTTTACGATTTTTTTTTAAAATATGAATGATTCGATGGTGAATCGATGGTAATTTGATAATGACACAACTACATATTGTAAATGTATAAATTATGATTGATTGTATTATATTTTGTATAAATTAATAAAATGATAATATAGTTTTATACTAATGTTTAAAAAAAAAATTATTTTGGAGGTAAACTCATAAAACAGATGAGGGCAGATAACCGTAGTTAAAAAAAATAATTTGGATAAACTCATTCAATGAGCAGATAAAATCACTACAAGAAAACTGCAATTTAGCCGTGAAAAAATTTGTCGCTAATTCTAAAATTTTCGTCGCTAACGTGAGTTAGCGATGAAATAATTTTGTCGCAGGATTTGTTGCTATACGCCCGTCGCTAACGTGTTTGCGACAAAAAAAATTAATTTTGTCGCAAATATTTGCGATGAAAATTTGAGTTTCATCGCAAAATATTAGTGACAAAAATTTGAGTTTCATCGCAAAATATTAGCGACGAAAAATATAAGTTTCATCGCAAAATGTTAGCGACGAAAATATGAGTTTCATCACTAAATGTTTGCGAGGAAAATCAAACATTTGTCGCAAACACGTTAGCGACGGGTGTATAGCAACAAATCCCGCGACAAAATTATTTCATCTCTAATTCACATTAACGACAAAAATATTAGAATTAGCGACAAATATTTTCGTGATAAATATTTTAATTTCGTTGCAAATGTTAGTGTGATGAAACCCATATTTTTGTCGCTAATATTTGGCTGTGATATCCGATTTACGAATCATTCTCTAAACCCACTTTCGTACTCGACCAACCCAACCTACACCCACACCCGACCCGACCCGACCCACCCCAACCGAACCAACTCAATCGTTCTCTAAACCCCCACTTCCGCACTCGACCCGCCCCAACCCGCACCCACACTCGACCCGACCCGACCTGCACCAAACCCCCACCCGCCCCGCCCCAACCTAACCCAACCCGCACCCACATACCCCCTCCCCCATTTTATTTAAATAAATATTTTATTTGATCTTGGTGGGAATTGATCCCGGGTGGATGGGCGCCAATAGTTGGGCGCCTACCACTCGGGCAGACAACTCTTTTATTCAGTTTTTAATATTAATTATATATGTATTCAATTGTTACTAATTTAGTAGTTATTTTTACTCATTTAACAATTATATATGTATATATATATGTGTATATATATTGTAATTTTTAAAACAATTCCAATTGTAAAAAATCAATGTTACTTTAACAATTAAAAAAAACAATAAATATTCAATCCGATCTTCATTCTCACATCTTTATGTCCATATTCATTTGCATCATATCATATTTATAAATATTTTTATTAACATTCATACTGATTTATAAGACATAAAATTTGGAGAATTATTAAACATTTAATTATATAAATCGATTTTCTTGATTTAATATGCATAATTGATTTAATATTAGCCACAAAATATAATTTGCATTGTTTTTCTTATTATTAACAACAAAATAAAATAATTTATTAAAAGTGTAGCGATAAAATATTTTAATTTTGTTGCAAATATTAATTTCAAGAAATTAGCCACAAAAAATATATTTCATCGCAAAATAATAGTGACTAAATATAATTTTAATTGTTGTCCTAATTATTAACAACAAAATAAAAGTATTCGTTGTTAATTTAGTGATGCAATATTTTTATTTCATCGCATAAAGTAATTTCAATAAATTAGCCACAACAAATTATATTTCATTGCAAAACTTTAGCGACAAAATAAAATTTTCATTGTTTTTCTGATTATTAACAACAAAATGAAGCAATAGGTTGCTAGTATAGCGATGAAATATTTTAATTTTATCGCAAAAATTAATTTCAATAAATTAGCCACGAAAATTTATATTTCATCATAAAATATTAGTGACGAAATATAATTTTCATTGTTGTTCTGATTATTAACAACAAAATGAAGCAATTTGTTGCTAATATAGCGATGACATATATAAATTTTGTTGCAAAAATTAATTTAAAGAAATTAGCCACAAAATTTCAATTTCATTCCAAAATATTAGCAAGAAGATATAATTGTCATTGTTGCTCTGATTATTAACAACAAAATGAAGCAATTTGTTGCTAATATAGTAATGAAATATATAAATTTTGTTGCAAAAATTAATTTCAATAAAATTAGCCACAAAAATTTATATTTCATCGCAAAATATTAGCAACGAAATATAATTTTCATTGTTGTTCTGATTATTAACAACAAAATGAAGCAATTTGTTGCTAATATAACGATGAAATATATAAATTTTGTTGTAAAAAATAATTTCAAGAAATTAGCCACAAAAATTTCTATTTCATCGCAAAATATTAGCAACGAAATATAATTTTTATAGTTGTTCTGATTATTAACAACAAAATGAAGCAATTTGTTGCTAATATAGCGATGAAATATATAAATTTTGTTGTACAAAATAATTTCAAAAATTAGCCACGAAAATTTCTATTTTATCGCAAAATATTAGCGACGAAATATAATTTTCATTGTTGTTTTGATTATTAACAACAAAATGAAGCAATTTGTTGCTAATATAGCGATGAAATATATAAATTTTGTTGCAAATATTAAATCTAACAAGTTAGCGACGAAAATTTATATTTCGTTGATAAAAATTGATTTTAGCGATGAAATTTAGATTTGTCGTAAAATTTTCGTCGCTATTCCCCCTGTTTCTTGTAGTGAATATGAATAAAAAATTAAAATTCAATTGCATAAGTCATTTGGGGCTACCGTGTGGAAAATATTAAAGCACTACTCACTATCATCCCTCAACTCCCCATTTTCGTCAATAATTTCTTTTTCACGCCACAGCCGCCGCCGCCGCCACCACCACCACATAAAATTAAAAAAAAAAAAATATCACACTCCGATCGACACTGGTTTGTCGACCAAAAATAATCCGGTCGACACTGGTTTGTCGACCAAAAATAATCCGATCGACACCAGTTTGCCGACCAAATTTCGAAAGATTTTTTTTTTAAAAAATTGAAAATTTCGACCATTATTGATCGCCCAAAAATACTCTCGTCGACAATCTATTATCGACGAGAGCTTTTTTGAGCGATCAATAATGGTCAAAAGAAAAAAAAAAAAAAAAAACCTGGGGGTGGGCCGCGACGGTCCGAGCGCTGGAATATTTTTGATAAGGCCGCGACGGTCGAGGGGGGATAGACGGAGCGGCGGCATCAAGGGGAGCAAAAGAGAAGAATAAAATAAAATGAGGAAGAAGATGGGCGGCGGCGGAGGCAACGGGGGTGGAAGGGGAGTGCGACGTCGAGGGAGGAGTGAGAGTGGAAAGTGCGACGGCAAGGGGGTGAAGGGGGAGAGCGACAACGAGGGGTGGAGGGGGAGAGCGACAGCGAGGGGTGGAGGGGGAGAGCGACGGCGATGGGATGAAGGGGGAGATCGACGGCGAGAGGGAGGGAGGGGGCAGTGCGACGGCGGCGAGAGGGAGTGTAGAAAAGAAAAAAAAAATGGGGAGGGGAGGGGAAGAAAGAGGCGGCAGAAAAGAAGTTGGGGGAAGAAGATGAAAGTAGGGTTAGGGTTATAGGGGTGTATGTATCTATAAGATTTATAAGGGGTAAATATGGTATTTCATATATATATTGAATTAATAAATAATTGGGGGGAGTGTATTAAACAAATATGGAGGGGTATATACCCCAACCCAATCTATAAAAATCCACAATAAACACTTTGTCTTAAGGGGTTAGGCCCAAACGTCCAGCTATTACTAAGTTGGGCTACTATGTGGGCTTATCCTGATTACAATTTGGCTACTGAGAGGTCCATTGGATTATTCATAAAATATATAACCGGGAGTGTATTCACCACTCTATGAAATGAGTACAAATACTTGGTGAGGATAATTTTTCGTTCATCCACGTATCGTCACCTTATAGGACGACATATTTTGGCCGCATCAACCACTCCCCCCTACTCTCGTAAAGTATATCAAACTTATGAGAGTAGGAAAGAATAGATGAGTTAACCTTAGAGTCTTTGCAAATAAATCATCAATCATATTTCTTTGAGACTTTTTCTAATTTAGGAGATAAAAATTATTGAAAGAAGACCTTCAGAAGGGCGTCGTATTGCTCCAGAAGAATTCCAGCCCTCGAGCCCAGAAGGATCTTAGGGCCCTCTGACCTCTAGAGGTGAATCGATACTCCATCTCTCAAAAAAAAAAAAAAAAAATATTTTACGTATATTTTTATTTAATTAAAATTATTATTTTTTATTATAGTATCGTAATATTAAACATTACAGAGGGCACCGCCGAGAGGAACAAAATACTTAGGTATTACTAAGAACGAATTAAGCCCTCACTAATATCGAGTTTTAACGAGAGGAATAAGTGTTCCAAATTGATGAGAGGAATAATAATTCTTGCTTTATTTTTTTAACTTAAGAATCAATTGGTTATTTTGTTTAGAGTGAGATTTCATTTAATTTTTTGTTTGGACTATGTTTGAATTCAAATGTATCATGTGCCCATTTAATCTTTTATTTTTACAGTTCAGATTCAGTTTTTGAATATTTTTCATAATATGAATAATCCGACTTATGTTCATATTTAATAGTTTTAATTTGTTTACAGTAAAACATTTTCGGTTTGTGATTTCAACGGTCTTCAGTTCCGTTTATGAATTTTCTTGCGGGGATTTCTCTGTTTTACTCCCATCGAAAATGGAATAATACAATAATGTCTAACCCCAGATATTCTTAATAGGATTTTTTCTACCTGCTTTTGGCTTTCAAATTGTAGGGTGTGTTTCCAGATTTTGAAAATTTTGTTTTCCAAATGGTGGTGATTTTACGACAGATTATTTTGTGGAGAGTTTGGGTGGTACTTAATTCTACATCCAATAACAGAATAACAGATTAGATTAGTCAGGTAATTAACATACATGTCAAAATATCCAACAATAAGTTTTTTTTTTAAATAATTATTGTTTTCATCAGCGTTAACATACATAATAGACCTTATTATTCTCATCTTATCTCACATTTTGAAATCATTTGTTAGTTAAATTTGAATCATAAAACAATTTGTTAGTTGTAACATGCATATTGGTAAAGCTTTTTGTATAAACGGAACATTGTCTACTGACATGTGTCTTTTTAGTGGTCTGGCGTGGGCATATGCATGGTAGAAAATGATACTCCAGTTTGTATAGTTTAGTAATAAAAGTAAAAATTTAATGGGTTTAATCTTTAAAATAATATGCATAATTTGCAAAGTAGCCTAATATTAATTGTAAATTAATAATATAAAATAAATTCTTAGATCGTGCATCGCACGGGTGAAATACTAGTAGGTCTAACAAATTAAATCTTTCTATTGTATTGTAAACACGATAACAACATAATATTTTTTGTATCGACGTGACATGTACAATAAGATAAGAAAGTAAATAAATAAATTTAAAATTACATTTAAATCTATAAAAATCCACAATAAACACTTTGCATTTTATTCAATTTATAAATTAATTCTCAAGTGTCCACATCATTTCAATTTGGGCGCATTATTACAAATTGAGATAACTATACCCATTTGATCTTGCAACAACTTTACATCCCCCGCGATCAAACCCGAAAATTCACTAGGTTTTTTCATCAACATTATAGTGCAAGCATCAACTCTCCTCACAGCATTCGAAACATAGTTTTTAACGGATTTTGCATTTCCGCTAGATATATACGTACCGGCTTTTGCCAGTTGATTTTTAACATCCAGTGAATATATCACGTAACATAAATGCAACATTTTTGCATCTGGTTTGTTTATGTAACTATAACGTAAAATAGTGTCTCCTGTTTTATTAGCTTGTTGTACGGCCATGTTGAAAGTGTTGCTTACAATGGCGGCAAGAGGGTTTGGAGCTAGGGCTTTGCCTTTCAAGTGGTTAAGGTTGACAGAACAAAAATTAGGGTTTTTTGTTTGAGAGCAAATTTTCTGAATGAGTTCGGTTGTTACTGTTGGAATATTTTTTTTTGGTGGGGTGGCCGCTGCGAACGGCCCATTGGTCGATGTTAGGAGTACGATAATGAACAGTGTCGATAATGAGGTAGTGAAAGAAGACATCATTCTTTTGATTTTGTAGTGACAAATACTTATGTGAACTCGATAGTTAGTATATGAATGATCAAGCGAAGAATGGTAAATATATAGTGAAAAAAAAGTCACGCAAAAATCTTTTGGAAGAGACATAAATTAATTACATGTCTACTTTTTATTTAATGTAGATGTGGATAAGATCGATCTACTTTTTATTTAATGTAAATATAGATATAGGCCATGTTTTATAGCAAATATAATTAAATTAAGATTATAATTATATTTAAACTTTATTCATTTTAAAGTATAATTTACCTTTAATCTAAATTATCAAGAAAATCAATAAAAATAAAATGGAGTTAATTTGAATTTAATCTAAACTAGACCTAAGTTCATACCTCTCTACTTTTTATTTTAGGTAGATGTAGATATCATTATTGAATTTTGTTGCATTTACATTTGGAAATTAATTAGATGAATACACCCTAATTGAGGATATATGGGTGATTTAATTGAGGATATATGGGTGATTTAGTTAATTAAAGTTTAATTGCGGATAAGATTACCATACTTTCGAAAATTACAATTTAATCGAGGCAAATACTTGTGTGTACCATATATACACACGTAACTTGTTCTTATTTAATAGTCTCTCCATCCCCATATAAGTGATGTGATTGGAAGAGAGAAAATAATATGTCAAAAATGGAATAAGAAAATTATAGTGGGACATCCATAAAAGAAAAGTGAGAAACGTATAGTGAGACGGAGGGAGCACAATTTTCTAAATGGATAAATGTTATTCATAAATTATGACAAATACTCTATAATATTAATTTAAATAAAATATAATATTAATTCAAATATTATATAATATTAGTTCAAACATTAAATAGCAACAAGTTACCTAGCTAACTAATGCGCAATAAAATTACCAACTTTTTTCAGATTGCAATCTAAAACTTTTTTAAATTTAATAAACAAAATCTCACTTTAACAATTTTTTGCAATTTACATTTTGAGCGGATAACAAATTGTATATTTTACCCAAAAATATCTCAAGTGAGATTTTATTTATTAAAAACAAATTGCATTTTACCTAAATTTAATGTATTTACATAATATTATGTAAATATTGAGTAGTATTGATTTTATTAATAATTTTATTTAGGGTTAATTCCACATGCATGAATTAATTATAGGTTTAATACCAATGTAATTACAACTTTTAACATTTTTTATTGTTAATAAACACTACAAATAATTATCAAAATTGCTAGAGAAAATTGCGAGGGTATGTAATCCCTCGTTAAATGGCGAGGGATAATTTACGAGGGGAGCAGATGAAGAGGTAAATAATGAGGGTTCAAAAAACCCTCGCAAAATAGCGAGGGAATTACAAATCCCTCACCATTTAACGAAAGACATTGTTTTAAAAATGATAAAGGGCGAGGGATTTAATGCTCGCTGGCTGGCGAGGGAATTTAATGCTCGCGACCAGACAAGGAATAAATTAAAATGCTCGGTAAAAAATAGCGAGGAAATTCTGGCAAGGGAAATCCCTAGTTATTCATTAATTGGATACACATTTTCAAAAGTTGTCGCAGAAACTAATTATCGCTGTCAAGCTGGAAGATATATTGGACGACACATTATTTTTTAAATTATATGTATTTTATTCAATTATTTATCCATTATTTTTTAAATTATATGTATTTTATTCAATTATTTATAATATTTTTAATTAATTAATTTATAAATGTTGATTTTTTAAGGAACAATAGATTATTACAAGTTGTTTAGCTCATTCGTAAGCTATAATTGTACTGTGTAAAATATAAATCAATTAAAAGAAATTGCAACTTTAATTTCTAGAGAATTTAATGAAAAAATAATACTCCAAGATACCCTTTTTTCCGATAACATCATCATTGGGAATTTGGGACTCCGGCCATGAGCAAAATATCGTATTTAATTATTTCTTTGAGATCGAGTTTTTTTTTTTTGGGTAGGACGAAATATAATTTTAGTTTTGTCAAATTGTGTCGACATGTCGTATTTCGTGTCGACATGTACGATAAAAAAATTAAAATTGTATTTAAATCAAAAAAAAATTGTGTCATAATCGTGTTATATTCGGATACGCGCGCGCGTGTCGTGATCGTTTTATATCAAATTAATGTGTTTTCCAATATTTTTATCGTGCTTCAATTAATTAAGGGTCGACACGAACATCAAATATAACACGAAATTTTCGTGTTGACACAAACACAATAAACATTAACCAACGCTTAATTTTCGTGTTGTGTTATCGTGTTGGGTCCTAATTACACCCTTATTTCAATTATTAGCATATATCCAATGCATCAATCGATCCGCTCACATTACAAAACTAATTAACTCAAACACCAAAATATATAAATTCTCAATAAAGATTTTGCATTTTATTAATTAATTAAGGGTACATACTTCATTTCAATTTAGGCACATTATTACAAATCGACACAACTATACCCGAAAGATTTTGTAACACCTTTTCAGACTCCACGACAGTTCCTTGGAATTGACTAGGGTTTCTCATCAAATCTCTAGTGCAAGAATTAACTTGTTTCCACCACTCAAAACCCAGCTTTTAACTAACTTTGCATTTCCGTTAGACATATACGTAACAGCCGTCGTGAATTTAGTTTTAATATCCCCGGAATATTTTGTGTAACACGATTGTAACCTTTCTCTAATATTAATTGCTTTTTTATCATTTGTAGCTGGTATGCTCGAATATTGTCGCCAAATAATGTCTCCTGTTCTGTTAGCTTGTTGTATGACCATGTTTAGAGTGTTGCTTCCAATGGCTGCAAGAGGGTTTGGAGCTAGGGCTCTGCCTTTCAAGGGGTTAAGGTTTCCAGAACAATAATTAGGGTTTTTTGTTTGGGAGCAAATTCTTTGAATGAGTAGGGCTTCTATTATTTTTGGAATTTCTTTTTTGGGGGGTGCACCTGATGCAAATGGTCCATTGGTCGATGTTAGGAGTATGATAATGAATAATGTTGAGAACGAGGAAGTGAAAGAAGACGACATAGCTTCTGATTTTGTAATTAATGACAAAATTAAATTTATGTGAACTCGATAGTACGTATATGAATAATTGAGCGAAAAATGGTAAATATATATGGTGGAAATGTGTAAGAGACATAAATTCAAATACATCTCTACTTATTAGGGAAAATTGTTTTTTAAGGACCGCAACTTAGGGGGTGTTGCAAAAAGAGGACCATAACTTTACGGGCTGACAAAATTAGGTCTGTAACTTCTATTTTTCGCAATTTCAGGCCAAATTAGCCCAATTAACCTAATTTCGGGCTAATTGAGGCCCATTTTCAGCCCAGACTTAGATAAGTAACAAAAAGAGGACCACAACTTAATTTATGACAAAAAGAGGGATGTAACTTTTTTTTATTTAATTTTAGGCCCAATATAAATATATATAATTTTTAAAATCTAGCTACTCTAGCTCATGCGTATTTCCTCAATAATAAATCTATGATTTTTCAAATATTATACATCTCTCTACGTACAATTTTTAAATATTATACAAAATTTTTCCATAAAATTTTGAATCGAATAGATTAATAAGAATGTTGGAAAATGTTTGATCCAATTTTTGTAATTAATGTTTAGTATAATTATCTCAATAATGAATCTATGATTTTTTTTTCTTCAATTACATATATAGTTGTAAAATTTATAAGCATTATGTATGTAAATACTGTCTTTATATTGTGAGAATCTTTTTAATTAAGAATTAAAAATTTATCATACCAAATTATAATAGTTTATTCTTTTCAATTCACTATAATTTATATGTAGTATATATTTGTTTTTTTAAACATAAATAATATTGTCTAATTCACAATAATTAAAATTTTACATCTACAATTTTTAAAAGTTCAGGGGAAGGTTATTGAGAAAAAAGGGGAAAACACTACATTTTCCCAAGGTATGATTTTGGAGTCTAAATATATTCCTTATACGATATAGAAAATAGGGATCATTAATACAACACACCAACACACTTGCGTACTTGAGTTTACTCATTTTACATTATTGAAAGTACGAAATACTCTTAAAAATACACCATTCTTGCGAGAGCTTTCACTTGATTCGGGTAGCTCTACCCTGATTCTCCCTTGTTCGCATAGTTTTCATATATTGTAATTTCTTACATTAATTTATATTATAATTAAATTTGAATATTCTATTTTATTATTGTTTTATTTATTTATATATATATATATAAATATATGTACATATATATATTAAACTATTTAATTTGATATTTTATGATTTTTTTTTGTATAATATAGGACATGAGACAATAGGGATCTAATTGACGAAAGGAATGTGAGCTAGAGTGAATTTTAAAAATTATATATTTATATTTGGCCTAAAATTGCAGAAAAAAAAAGTTACAGTCCTCTTTTTGTCATAAATAAAGTTATGGTCCTCTTTTTATTACTTACCTGAGTTCGGGCCAAATAATGGGCCTCAATTAGCCCGAAATTGAGTAAATTGGGCTAATTTGGCCTGAAATTGCGAAAAAATTTTGCAACACCCCCTAAGTTGCGGTCCTTAAAAAACAATTTTCCCTACTTATTATTATATTTATGTAGATGGAGATATCATTATTGAATTTTGTTGCATTTACCATTTTGAAAGATATATGAATTGTTGTTGAAAGATAAGATTTGAGTTATAAATTAACGAGATTAATATTAATTAGTTTATGGGACCCTGTAATTCATGATAATATATATACATACGCTGTACCCTGAAAAAAGCAATAATTAAATTATCATAATTAAATAACCGAAAAGAAAGATTTATTTACGAATAAAATTAATTTAATTGTGCATCTGATAATAAATGAAAATTGCAATTTAATTCTACTTTTTTTAATTTTGGTAATTAAAATTTCATCTTTAACTTTTTTTTTTGCAACCTAATTGAAAAATGTTGAATTGAAGTTAATGATTAGATATTAGAGGAAAATTAAAATTAATCTTGTCAACTTGATTAACAAGTGGAAAAGATTATTTAAAAGAAATTACTACTAGCTTATTTATTCATGAAAAGATCTTGCTAAAGCTAAAACTTAATGAAATTTTGTTTAATAATACCTCAGACCAAAACTAATTCTCCTTCTTCTTATTATTTTTTATGAAGATATAAATACTGCCATTAAAATTACAAATATAATATAAATAAATTATTAAAATATAAGTGAATTTAAATATTAAAATCTTATTTAAACATAAATTATTATTATTACTAAAATATGATTTTTTTTTTTTAATTTTTCTAAACATTAGAAAATGGCATGGAGATGGAAATAAAGGAACTATTCGAACAGTGAAGATGGAGCAAATGAGATGACAAGCACTTTAATTTAATTTAGCCCTCGCTAATGGAACATTTTTGCAATTTTTTTTTTCATTTTAATAGGTTAATTTTCAATTCATATTTTATATTTTTTTGAAAAATTATATTTTGATTTGTACGGATGTGTATATATATGTTTCCGTATTTATATGTATAGCTAGTATTTAATTAAATAATGTATTTATAGGTATGTATATATTTATCATGTATTTGTATGTATATATATTGTTAAATTAGATAATTCATTTACCATGTATTTATAATTATAGGTATATTGTTTAATTAATAGTAATATATGATTGTATATTTATAGGTATATATAGTTTTCAATCAGTTAATTTATTTAATATGTATAAATTAATAATTATAGCCTTAGAAATATATTGTTAATGATGATATGAGTTTGAGACGATCAAAAGAGAGTTGGAGTTGGTGGTAGCCGAGACTTAATAATATAGGCCTAACAAATTAATACAATAACAACACAATATTTTTTGTATTGACGTGTGACACAACAAGATAAGAAAGTAAATTATTTATAATTAGATTTAAATATATAAAAGTTCTTAGCAAATTAAACACTTTGCATTTTATTCAATATATTCATTTATTCTCAAGTGTCCAAACTTCATTTTAACTTCATTTTAATTTGGACACATTATTACAAATTGAGACAGTTATACTCATAAGATCTTGCAACACATCTTCAACATCCACGACCCAAATTGGGAAAGTGCAAGCATTAATAATGACTTTCGTCAGTTGATTTTTAACATATACTGAATTTTTCGCATAACATAGCAAATATTCTTTTAATTTACAACATTTTTATAAGTTCGTCTTTTTGTGTAATGACGTCAAACAATGACTTCTACTTAATTTGTTAGCTTGTTGTACTGCCATGTTTAGAGTGTTGCTTCCTATGGCTGCAAGAGGGTTTGGAGCTAGGGTTTCACTACAAAATAATGTGAAAATGGCATCGGGGAAGGCATCGGATCTGCCGTCCCCAAAGATGAAGGCAACGGCAAAGGGGACGGCAGTGTGCCGATGCCAATATGGTCGATGCCATTTAAATGGCATCGGATCTGGGGAAAACCGTTGCCTTTTGGCATCGGCAGGTCGCCGTTACCAAATGGCATCGGGGCCCACTGTCGATGCCATTTTGCATCGGGGACAGCCGATGCCATTTCGCATCGGGGAAAGCGCCGTTACCAAATGGCATCAGGCCCACTGCCGATGCCATTTTGCCGATGCCTTTTTATTAAAATTTAAAAAAGACGAATCTGGGTTTCGAACCCAGGTCGATAGGCCACCCCATTTTCGCGATTTCTGGCCATTTTCGCGATTTCTGGGGTTCGAACTCGGGACCTCGCGGTCTCGAAGGCTTTTGAGCGCCCCCTGTGTGCCGTTTAGGCTAGGAGCTTTTAGTCGACATGTTGTGAATGCAATTAATATATATTCAATTTAATTTGAGTTTTTAATTCTTTAATTAATTCAATCCATTCTAATTTTAATTGTTGCTTATTAAATTATTTATCAAAGCATATCATAATTATTTCTAAATTATGTTTTTCAAATTAACTAAATTATGTTTTTCAAATTAAATAATTTATTTACGGCCATTTCGCATCGGGGCCAACTAGCGATGCCATTTTGCATCGGCCATTAAATGCCGATGCCATTTCGCATCGGCCCGCCTGCCGTTGCCAATTGCCGATGCCTTTTGGGCAATATTTTGTAGTGTTTTGTCTTTCAAGTGGACAAGACTGCGAAAACAAGAATCAGGATATTTTGTTTGAGAGCAAATTTTTTGAATGAGTTCGGTTGTTCATACCATTGGGATATTTTTTTTGGGTGGGGCGGCCAATGCGAATGGCCCGTTGGTCGATGTTAGGAGTACGTTAATGAACAGTGTTGACAACGAAATAGCAAATGAAGACGTCATTGTTCTGATTTTGTAATGGTGAACTCGATAATTAGTATATCAATAATCTAGCAAGGAATGGTAAATATACTGTGGAAAAAAGTGATTGAAAAATCTTGTGGAAGTGATACATGTCCACTTTATTCATATACATTTCTACTTTTTATTTATGTAAATGTAGATATCATTATTGAATTTTGTTGCATTTAACATTTGGAAAGATGAATTGATGAAAGATAGTACAAGATTTGAGTTATACACGAGGGTGTGCACGCTATTAAGTTTGTATATTTAAACTTTACAAATAAAAATATGGACGTTTGTGATAGGAAAGAAAGATTTATTTACAAATAAAAGAAATTTAATTGTGTATGCGATAATAAATGAAAATTGTAATTTAATTTCAACTTTTTAATTTTGGTAAATTAATAAAACTTCATCTTTAATTAATGTGAAAATTGCTCGAAATTCCTATATTTAATTTATATATTTTTCAGGATTTTGTGCATTATTTACACTAAAATTTACTAAATGAACCTTATTTGAAGAAAGTGCATTGTTTGCTTTTTTTTTTTTTTTTTAGAAAAATGAGAATTTTTTGAGTTAAATGCGCCTTGATTATTTTGTTAAGTCAATTAAAGAAATAAAGTGAGAAAAGAGAAAATGATAATGATTGGACTCAAGAAAAAATGAAGAAGAAAAGCAAAGCATAATGGAGCGAAATATTTTAGGCCCATTTCGGTGGCCCAAATTAAAAAGCAGCAGCGCAAAATTAATTTTGGCCCGGATTACATAGCCCTCCAGCTTTGTTAAGTATACTCCACCCATTTATGTAACCTCAATTTGATAAATGCTAGATGTACGTACTCTCCTTAATTACCCAATTTTTTTTTTTTACTTAGCAAATGTTAAATATACTTCCCCATTCAAACTCTAATGAACTTTACCCAAAAAATTGTGCTAACGAACTTTATTCTAATAAAAATAAATAAAATTAATAGACTTTATTTTCATTGAGCTTAGATAATGAACTATTTTTTTTTCTAAAAATATTCACATGCAATATATATAGTAAAAAAAAAAAAGGGGTACAACATACGTATCCCTCTCGGTCCGCCTCTGCTAAAGCCGATGGTCGGAATTAAAGAGACGACATCAGTGGTGGTGGTTTCGGATGCAATTCCGAGGGCGGACATATGCATCCACTCGGGAGGGCCATGGCCCCCTCAAATTTCGTCCGCCAAGTAGAGTATATATAAATATACATATTAGTATTAATTTTTTTTTTATTTAGTTGTCCCCCCACCACAAAAGTGCATGGACTTTATATAAAGCTAAGTCCAATATGCCTACAGCCCTAGCCCACTATAAAATACCTTCATCATCTTAGTAATTGGAGTAATTTATACCGCCTAGTAACACTAAATTTTGATTTTAATTTGTATTTATATATTATTTATTCTATTTTGTTATTTTAATTATTTCTCAAATATTTAATTTAATTCTATTAGATCAAAGATAAACCCGAATCTATTACAATTTAAAATTTAATGTAGTCTTTTAATTAATTAATTTGTATTTGATTCTTTTGTAGATAAAAAAGTCACCTACAATAAATTTTTTCTTAAAAAAATAAAAATACTCAAGAATTTCAGTTAAATCCATCCATAGATAATAATGAAAGTCGTCCCTTGAAATCTCTTGACGGTTTGTTGTGTATATTGAAAAGGAGACTGCGAAGAAGTTCAATATAAATTTGTTTAAAAATGATTTTTCGTGAAATGAAAGAAAGGCTTCTAAATTTTAATCGGTTGTAAATTTAATGTTATATTTAAAAAAATGATAATTAAGTATATTATACATGAATTTATTAGGGTATAATTTAAATTTGATTACTTTAAAAAAATTATGTTGGCCCCCTCTAATGTTTTGTTCTGGGTCCGCCCCTGCCGACACACAAGGCGGAGGTGGAGGTGAGCAACGTACGATATTGTTAAGGGGCAGATTTTTCCTTTCTACCTTCATTACAAACTTGTGCATCTAAAATAATGCACTTTTGTTGTCATACATCAAGAGAAATAACGAAAATTCAGAATCACCTAGTCCATGCCAAAGCGTATAAAAGTGGAAGGCAAATGGATCGAAACATCGAAATTCTTATCTATAGTATATTGGAGTATATTATTTCTATAATATATTATTCTACTTATACTATTCCATTAATATATTATTCTATAAATGAAAATAAGCATAATTTTGGGTGAACAAACAAATAAGGAAAGTGAACATATATTTTTATGAACACACAAATAACAAATAAGGAAAGTAAAAATATTTTTGGATGGAAAGATAAATAAGGAAAGTGAAAGACAAACAAGAGTAAGAAAAAAGAAACCACGTCCCTAAATCCCTTTCAATACTGAGAATCACACGAGAATGGGGCATCAATTTTTGTCCTATAAATAAAGAGACTTTTCTTTCTACCCTAAAATTAATCACACGAGAATGGGGCATCAAAAGTTGTACCCTAAATCTGTGTATACTGATGATAATCACAAGAGAACGAGAATGGAGCATCAAAAGGTTGGTATTTTTCCATTATTATTTCCGTTTACTCTGTTAATTAGTATCTCAAATTATATAGTATTTGTTTTGTTTTTGTTAATTCGAAATTGTTGTGGTGTTAATAACAAGTCGATATATATAAATCGTAGGGTTGAATGGTTGATATATGAAAAGTATGAAATTATATGGTTCTGATTTTTAATTCTAATGTTTGCTCTATTGTTTGCCAATTTTTACTCCTCTTTTATTGAAATCACGATTACTCTTGTTAAGACTTTTGAGACAAAAATAGAGGTTGATTAGGTTGGTAGGTCTATATGTTGTTGTTTAATTATGTTATTGAAATCATGATTATGGTTTTTAGAATTTAATTTTAGAGCTTGTTTGTTTTCTTCAGGATATCTCCACGTATCTTCCACCAGAAATCATCACCGAAATCCTGTTAAGACTTCCAGTACAAACCATTCTAAGGTGTAAGTGTGTTTGCAAGTCATGGCGCCATTTATTCGAGACTCGTAACTTTGCCAAATCCTATCATTCTAATTCACTAGTCCCCACTGGCATTGCTCTCGCTGTCGAGTCTGATAACTCACTATACATAGAGGGTTCTGTTGATGGGCTTCTTCTTTTGATGAAATATGAGGGGCGTGGACGTAAGTATTGTACCCTTCACGTGTACAATCCAATCACTCGTGAGTACATTGACCTTCTTCAATCTCATTCTCTACCGTTCAATGCTGCAAAACTAGTATATGGATTTGGAGTGAGCAAAATTTCTGGTCAATATAAGGTGGTTGGTGTTGCTGCGCTTCAAAAACCTAAGGTATACACCATTGGAACGGGATCATGGAGAAGTAGTCCGCCTCAGGACAAAGTCCGTCGCAATAAACTTTACAGAGGTCCATTTGTGAATGGGAATCTTCACTGGATAACACATGATGTATATGGCAAATACTGGATTTCTTGCTTTGATCTTGAAACTGAAATTTTCAATGATTTTTCTCCACCTTTTAAAATTGATGGTTATGATTTGATGGGGAGGAGTCCCAAAGAAGACACCCCTATGAAGGTTGCTGCATTGGAAGACACTCTGTGTGTATGTCATTTTACACTTAGACATGCTGAGATCTGGATGATGAAGGAATACGGGGATGAAAATTCTTGGACAAGGCAATTTATCATCAAAAGAGACCTCGATGTTTGGTTTGATTCTAGAATTTGTCCTATCAAATTTTCAAAAGATGGGGGGTTATCTTATTCTCTCATAAAACATCCTTCTACTACTATTACATTTCCAGTGAGGATGGAGAAATTTCTAAGGTTAATTTTAGTAATTGCAAATTCCGTGGTTTTGTTGCAAATCAGGTGCATTCCTTTACTCCCAGCTTTCTTTCACTGGCGGATCGTTTTAAAATGGAGAACGTGGCTTCACTTGGATTTTTCAAGGTTAATTTATATTTGGATTGCTAGCACTTTTGTCATGGTTTTTTTGTTAAATGGTTGACACATTTTATATATATAATTTTATCTTTTTAAGTGATTTGAATATATTTCCAGTAGTTAATTTTATTTAATTCTTGATTCATTAGACTCATTAAATTAGAACAAAGTTAAAACTATTGTTTAATTCCTTACATTTGCATTTGTATATGTGGACAATTTTATATTGAAAGTTAATCTCTCTCTCTCGGAAGCCGTGCGTTAGTAAACCCTAATTATATGTTGATGTTTCATACAATACATTATCACAATTCTATAAAATAATATTATATATAAATAGGGGTAACACTTGTGTTATGCAGCGTACCCTCTAATTTTGAGTTCACCCTTAAATCATATTTTTATTGCAAATGCACCCACTCATTTTATGAGGTCACCCCCAAATATTTTTTTTAAAAATAATTATATTAAAAAAACTATATTATCTTTTTATTGATTTACACAAAATATAATAAAATCAACCTTAATTTATACATTTACAATTTGCAGCCGAGTTATCGTCGATTCACCACTAAATTATCCATATTTTTTAGAATAAAATCGTAAACACATAATTAAAAAAAACTATTGAAATTAGTCACAAATCTCTTTTTTTTTTTCAAACTTTTTATTTCTTCATTTTTTTCCTGCTTTTTTTTTCTTTTTTTTTTTGTTTAGTATTTTTAAATTTTTTTATATAAAATAATATTATATGTATAATTTTATTATAGTCGCTAGTAGAATAAGTAATAACCAGTAATACCATAAACCATAATAAGTAATACCATTAATAATAATCAGTAATATATTATACAAAACCATAATAAGTAATACCATTAATAATAATCAGTAATATATTATACAATAACAAATAATTGCACGCATCTAATTATATTCAATAATACCAAGAGGATTATATTCAATAATACCAAGAGGAGGGGAAAAAAATTAAAAAGAAAAAAATCGAGATTTGTGGCTAATTTTGATAGTTCTTTATTAACTATATTTTTACATTTTTTTAAAAAAAGTATGGGTGACTTGGTGGTGAATCGACGGTAATTCGACAATAACTCGTCTGTATATTGTAAATATATAAATTAGAGTTTATTTTATTATATTTTGTCATGCTCCTCCAAGGAAGCCATGCTCCAACAAGTATACTTTGATACTCCTGATTAATTGATGTAATTACTCAATTTAATCCTCTCGATTAATTGATTTAATTAAATCCAATTTAATCATCTTTGATTAATTACGGTAATTAATCAATTTATCAGCACATACGTACTCTAATTTAATCCTATAGATTAATTGATGTGCAATTCCAATTTAATTTAATTGGATTTTCGCCCCGCGAGTAAGCGCCTGCAGCTCAATGGATAATTCCAATTTAATTGGATTTCCGCGTTGTGCAGAAACAAGTCCATGCGCCTCTGTAGCTCAATGGATAGAGCGTATTTTTCATGATTCACAAAATCAAGAACCAATTCCAATATTTTCATGATTCACAAAATCAAGAATCAATTCCAATTTAATTGGATCTCAGAATCCTCCATAACAGATATTTATCCAGCAAACTCAGCCTTCAGTTTTTTTAAACAATCAGCATTATGTCGCCTGTTTCGCCAGACTAGGACCATGATTTTATCATGTTGTGAGCCGCCGAAGAGTCCGCAACCACTATCGAAAGGACTCTCTATATTCAACAAAAAATATTGCAGTAATTAAGTTAAATAATTAATTAAAGATTAAATATCAATATTTACAATAATTATCCAAAGCTTTAATTAATTAATTATCCGAAGATAAATAAATTAATATCAAAAATCAATTATGTTCTCAGAATCACCAAATCTCATCCCTGCAGCTCAATGGATAGAAAGAAAGTCCCAAAACCAAAGGGAGTGTACTGCTTCCGTATCAACGGGATCATCTTTGATATTGCAGTAAATTAATTAATTTAATTAAGTCCGAAAATATTAATTATATATTCTGTTCTGCGATTGTTGGAACCTGTTTACGGCGTGAAAACTGCAATATCAAAAATTTCAGAATAACAAACGAAATCCACAAATAAGTCGAGTCAAGTGAAACCCTTTTCCCGCAGAACAGAATACGCCCAGGATAGTGCTCGACTGTTACGGCGTTCCGTTCCCAAAGGTAAAACGACTTTCACTTCTTACACAGTAGCACCACTGTATAAGAAGCCTCGGCGAACGTACTTAGTACGAACTGAACACTCTCGGATATAAATCCGGCACAAGAAAGAACAGTGTAAGGCTTTCGGGAGCTCAACACACTGCGTAGGGACGAGAGGAGAGTAGAAGGGTAGAGGGGCGAATTTCAGCGTAAGGATTTATGAGGGAAGAGTCTGATATTTATAGGCAGAAGAAACCCTAGGAGGAGTTGGAAAAATGCGTGGGCCCAGGCCCGATTCTTGGGAATATATCGCGAAAATATCGCAACGGTTGAGATAATATCTCGTACGTGGATAAGTCTTGAAGACCGAATCTTGAAGACCAAGTTTGAGACTTCGAGATAATTCTGGAACTCTTCAACTTCAACAATTAATTTCTCACTCACCTTAACTCGGTTTTGAGATATTAAATATACCACGTTCATCTACTCCGCGAGTAGATCGACTATGTCACGTTCAATTATTTCTTAATTAACGTTTAGTCCGTCTAATTAATTAAATTAAATAAGGGTGTCAAAACCCAATTAATTCCCATTAATTCCAACCAAACATTAACCAGCGCGTAATTTTAGTGTTGTGTTATCGTGTTGGGGTCCTAATTACACCCTTATTTCAATTATTGCCATATATCCAATGCATCAATTATCGATCCACTCACGTTACAAAACTAATTAACTCAAACACCAAAATATATAAATTCTCAACAGATTTTGCATTTTATTAATTAAGGGTCCATACTTCATTTCAATTTGGGCACATTATTACAAATCGACACAACCATACTCAAAAGAATTTGCAACACCTCTTCAGACTCCATGACAGGTCTTTGGAATTGACTAGGGTTTCTCTTCAAATCTCTAGTGCAAGAATTAACTTGTTTCATATCACTCAAAACACAACTTTTAACTAACTTTGCATTTCCGTTAGAAATATACGTAACGGCCGTCGTGAATTTATTTTTAATATCCCCTGAATATTTTGTGTAACACGATTGTAACCTTTCTCTAATTGCTCTTTTATCATTTGTAGCTGGTATGCTCGAGAATTGTCGCCAAATAATGTCTCCTATTCTATTAACTTCTTCTATGACCATGTTTAGAGTGTTTGCTCCCAATGGCTGCAAGAGGGTTTGGAGCTAGGGATCTGCCTTTCAAGGGATTAAGGTAAATAGAACAAAAATTAGGGATCTTTGTTTTAGAGCAAATTCTTTGAATGAGTTGGGTTTCTATTACTTTTGGAATTTCTTTCTTGGGGGGTGCGCCCAATGCGAATGGCCCATTAGTCGATGTTAGGAGTATGATGATGAATAATGTTGAGAACGAGGTAGTGAAAGAAGGCGACATAGCTTCTGATTTTGTAATTAATAACAAAATTAAACTTATGTGAACTCGATAGTATATGAATAGTTGAGCAAAAAATGGTAAATATTAAGGGACATAAATTCAGACACATCTCTACTTATTATTATATTTATGTAGATGTAGATATCATTATTGAATTTTGTTGCATTTACCAATTTGAATGATGAATTGTTGTTGAAAGATAAGATTTGAGTTATAAATTAACGATATTGAATTAATTAGTTTATGGGACCCTGTAATTAATGATAATATACATACGCTGTACCCTGAAAAAAGCAATAATTAATTTATCATAATTAAATAACAGGAAATAAAGATTTATTTACGAATAAAATTAATTTAATTGTGCATCTGATAATAAATGAAAATTGCAATTTAATTCTACTTTTTAATTTTGGTGATTAAATTTCATCTTTAACATTTTTATTTTTTTGCAACCTCTAGAAAAATGTTGAATTGAAGTTAATGATTAGATATTAGAGGAAAATTAAAATTAATCTGGTCAACTTGATTAACAAGTGGAAAAAATTATTTAAAAGAAATTACTACGTACTAGCTTATTTTTTCATTGATAGATACAAATGCACCTTGCCTCCCATATCCCATATTATATTGTTTAAATTTTTATTGGAGATTAATTTAAAATAAATACAATCTTACTCAATAATTGCTTATATGAGAGTACGAAAAGATCGTGCTAAAGCTAAAACTTAATGAAATTATGAAGATATAAATACTGCCATTAAAATTACAAATATAATATAAATAAATTATTAAAATATAAGTGAATTTAAATATTAAAATCTTATTTAAACATAAATTATTATTCTTATGATTTTTTTTTATATAATTTTCCAAACATTAGAAAATGGCATGGAGATGGAAATAAAGGAATTATTCGAACAGTGAAGATGGAGCAAATGAGATGACAAGCACTTTAATTTAATTTAGCCCTCGCTAATGGAACATGTTTACAATAATTTTATTTTCATTTTAATGGGTTAATTTTCAATTCATATTTTATATTTTTTTGAAAAATTATATTTTGATTTGTACGTGTGTGTATATATATATATATGTATGTTTCCGTATTTATATGTATAGCTAGTATTTAATTAAATCATTTATTTATAGGTATGTATATACGTGTGTTTATATGTATATATATTGTTACATTAGATAATTTATTTGCCATGTATTTATAGGTATATTGTTTAATAGTATACAGTATAATATATGATTGTATATTTATAGGTATATATAGTTTTCAATCAGTTAATTTATAAAATGTATAAATTCTCAACAAAGATTTTGCATTTTATTATAAATCAAGGTCCATAAATTATTTCAATGAACATTATTACAAATTGAGACAACTATACTCAAAAGATTTTGCAACACCTTTTCAGTTTCGACGAAGCCCGTGTATTCGAATATACGGGGATTTCTCATCAAATCTTTAGTGCAAGAATTAACTTGTTTTATAGCACTCAAAACCGAGCTTTTAACGTACGTTGCATTGTTGTTATGTTTAATGGCCATCAAGATTTTACTTGTAATATCCCCCATATATTTTTTGCAACAAGTCTCTATCCTCTCTCTTATTGCTCTTCTATCAAAGTCTAAGCCGCAAATAATTTTTCTTGTTCTATAAACTTGTAATTTGGAAAAAAGTAGAGTGCGTTGTCCAAGGACTGCAACAGGTTTTGGAGCTAGGGTTTTGCCTTTCTCGTAGTTAAGCATGTCGAAACAATAAATAGGGTTTTTTGTTTTATAGCAAATTTTTTGAACGAGTTCGGTTGTTACTACTTTTGGAAATTCTTCTTTGGGTGGGGCGGCCAATGTGAATGGCCCGTTGGTCGATGTTAAGAGTGCGAAGATGAATAATGTCGAGAACAAGGTAGTGAAAGAGGACGACATATTCTTTTATTTTATAACGATAAAAACTTATGTGAACTCAATAGTATAATTGAGCGAAAGAATGGTAAATATATAGTGAGAATGTTGATGAGACATAAATTCATACAACATCTCTACATTTTGATTAACAAGTGGAAAAAATTATTTAAAAGAAATCAAAACAAGCTATCCATTCATTTGATATGTATAAATGCACCTTGCCTCCCACATCCCATAGTGTTTAGATTTTTATTGGAGATGAATTTAAAATAAATACAATATTACTAATAATAAATAATTAACGTTTTATAATAACTAGGTTTTTTTACCCGTGCAATGCACGGGCCTTATGTAATTTTTTTTTTTTAATAGTTTGTAAAAATAACATTAATTTTAATTTTTTATATTAATTTTTTTCGTAGTTTTATATAGGTTGAATGTTAATTTTAGTGGTTAATCTAAAATTCATTTTTAAAATGAAAATGAGAACAATACAAAATATTATACTTGATGACAATTGACATGTATAATCCTTTTGAAAAGATTTAATGACATGTTTCATTAAACAAATAAAAGCTAGTAAAAGAAATCACATCAATAACAATAAATTATGTATCAGACCTAAGATTATGATTTGTTTTCAATTACACTATATTTAAAGGTTGTATACAATATAAATTTTTTTAAACTCCAAAAACACCTCTGTCATTTAACATCAACAAATTTTAAGGAAAAAAACACTTTGTAGGTCCCCAAAGTTGAGTTAATATCGAGTAAGCTAATGAAAATGTCTAGAGGGGGTGAATAGACTTTTCAAAATTCTTTCGATATATCAAAGTACAATATGCGGAATACAGAATATATCAATGAGCCCAATTAAAGTTTATACTCAACTTCTTAATTCGAGAACTCTGTTCTATGTATACTCAACTAGTCTTGTTCAGATATATGTATTTAAACAGTTAAACAAAACAGTAAAGTAAACAACACAAAGATTTATAGTGGTTCGACAACTTGTCTACGTCCACTCTCACAAACCCAGTTGTGATGTTTCCTTATCAACTCATCCAATGGAGTACAAAGTGTGTGTTCTTGTAATTTTAAGTCCCAAGAAACAAGACTTAGATTTTCTCGACTATACTACCAAGTATATCTTCGATCTTACTAGAGATTTACAAGTATCTAGCAACTTGAAAACAGTAAACAAAAACGTAAAACTTATTCAGTAGCAGTCTTCTGGTTTCTTCACTTGTCTTCTGGACTTGCTTTCTGAACTTCAACTCTGTGAGTAACTTGCTTCGAACGCTTCAGTAATTCTTCAGTATGTAGCTTATCAATATTTCAGTAGTCTTCAATCAATAAACACCTTGGGGTATTTATAGACTTCAACTTCAAGAATTTAGTCAGTTGTAACTAACCTTTCTTGAAAACTAACTTTATCCTTTCATGTTTATCCTTCCACGCGTTTCTGTTAGTAATTAGTTATTTCTAACTAACTCTTTAATCCTTATTTTTATACGCGCTTTTGTAACTAACTTCATGTTGACTTGTCTTGTTGAGTCTTATGGTCGCACCTGTCTTCAATAGTAGACTTTGTCCTTCTTCTTCTTGTGCGGTCTTCTTCAGTAGTAGACTATTCTAATCCTAACAAGACTATTACATTACTTTAAGCTTTATAGCATAGCTTAGTCAACTTATAAATCTATACAATGAATATTTACATATGAAAAACCATGAGCTTCTATACAATGTTTAACATAGCTCAATAACAACTAAACATTTAATATGAACAGTATATACGAACTACACTACAAGAAAACTTATTTTTAGTGACAAAATCCTCTCACTATTGCTTCTCTAGCTAAAAGTCTTTAGTGACAGGAATTTGAGAATTAATGACAGGACCTCTCACTAAAAGTCAATTACCGTCACTAAAGACTTTTAGCTAGAGAAGCTTTAATGACGGGAATTGGGTAAAATGCATTTTTAGTCCCATGAAAATTATCTCACACAAATTTGGTCCTTTTATTAGCAAATTTGGTCCCATAAGATATTTCCATCCAAATTTAACGGATGAGGGAAAGTGAGCAACACGCACCGTTAATTCCAACCTAAAATAAAATTATAAACTGCTAATTTATTTAAAACTTAAAGATAATAAAAAAAAAAACCTACAACCCACCCTCGCCGTAGCATAAACCTCGCATCACCACAACAACCACCTTCCTTCACACCAGCACGCCAGCACCGCCTCGTTTAAGTGTTAGAAACAAAACCCCTTATCAATTTCATATTTCAATACCCCTTATCAATTTCATATTTCAATAGCTTATTCAATTTCATTTTCGATTTTTACCATGAATTGGGTTGAGTTTGGGGTGGAGCTGGTAGCGACGGGAAACAGTGGGGTGTATTGAGGCGGTGGCGGGTTGGATTTTTTGCGATTCTTCATCGTTATTGGAAAAGAAAATCGAGGACTTTGAGAGAGGGCAATTTTTCTAACCAGATTCAGCGACAGCAATTTGGCTTGAGAAAGCTTAATTGATGAGATTATTTTTTTAGAGTTTGATTCCAATTGTGGCGGTGGCGGTGGCGGTGACGGTGGTGGCGGCGACGAGGGTGAAACCGAGGTGGCGGCGACGACGACGGGGAGAAGAAGGCCCGAGAGATGTAGATGAACGACTGGTATATGTATAATGTATGTATATATATATATTTTTTTTTATTATCTTTGGGTTTTATTTTATTTTTTTTGTAATTTGTTATTTTAAATTTGAATTCATCAAAATTTAGGTTTTAAAAATTATAACTGATATTTTTTAATCTATTTGACAGTTTTTTATGATTATATATTAATAAAAATAGTATCTTTTATAATTTTTTAAAATTTTCAGATTTTACAAACAAAAAATAATAATATTAGTTGGTTTGAATATTTTTATTTTTTTGTATTGTTAAATTATTTGAATACATATATATTATTTAATTTAAATAAATAAATAAACTATATACCGATTATATATAATATATATATATATATATTATTTCTTTAAAATTATCAGATTTTACATTAAACTGTTATTTGTTTTAAAAATTATCAGAATTAATTAAATTATATAATTAATTGACGGAAACCGTTAGAAACTTAACGGTTGGGACTATTTTTGCAAAATTTGGGACCAAAAAAGAACGTGGGACCAAAATTGTTTTTTAAAAAATTTCATGGTACCAAACTTGCAATTTACCCGACGGGAATTATGTCACTAAAAGTCATTTTTCTTATAGTGCTATAAGTACTTATATTTTTCTTTATACTTGTCTCATGTGAACTCTACTGTTCAAGATGACTCCTCTTAACTAGACTAGATCAGTCAACACTTAGAAAATATTCAAACTACTTTTGGCTTATCAAAACTTCATCTTATCTTTTAATCATCATTTAGGACTTGTTCTAGGATTCATATCCCAACACACTCACTATAATTATATTGATTCAAGTAGTTCTATTTTTAATTATAGTCATAAGATCATGAATAAGAAACCTCAACACCAATTTATCCAAAAATCAAAATAGTTACACACAATTCTTAAATATTACTCCGTAGTACATATTAGCTTTATGATTAATATGAATACATAAACTTAAATCACTGAAAATAAATATCATTAATTTGAAAACAATTAATTCAATTAATAAACAATGTCTAACTAATATTAGAAAAACATCGAATATAATCCCATGATAAAAAAGTGCATTGAGAGACAAGGAACGGAGCAACAACCTCTCCAAATTCTCTAACGCAAAAATATGTTTCTCGACAACCATCTCCTCCATCAACACCCTAATATCACCACTAAGATAGATATGGTAATTCCTAAACCGTCTAAATTGAAATTAAGAACCAATTATAAAGTCATATATGTTCTTACCTTGAGATATCATTTCAAGAATAAGACACAAGAAGACAACCATATGAAGCACCTAAACAACAAATGGAGTGCTCATTTCCAGTCATTTATACCACTACATGCTCCCCACAATAATCCACCGCGCCTATGTCATACAAACGACCATCAAGAGCATTGAGAATTTAGAAAAATTAAAATTCACCATGGAGATGGTCAGCATATGTCGAGTGTTGTTTCCAATGGCTGCAGGAGGGTTTGGAGTTAGATTTCTACCTTTAGTGGGATTAAGGTTTTCCAAACAATAATTAGCATTTTTTGTTTGAGAGCAAATTTTTTGAATGAGTTCGATTGTTACTACTTTAGGAAATTCTTTTTTGGGTGGGGCGGCCAATGCGAATGGTCCGTTGGTCGATGTTAAGAGTACGACGATGAATAATGTCGAGAACGAGGTAGTGAAAGAGGACGACATTCTTCTGATTTTATAATGATAAAAACTTTTATAAACTCAATAGTATAGTTGAGTGAAAGAATGGTAAATATATATAGTGGGAATGTGGAAGAGACATAAATTCATACAACATCTCTGCTTTTTATTTAATATATATGTAAATACTAAATGTGTATAAATAATTCATACGTCCAATCTCTACTTTTTAATTATTTTATGTAGATAATATGTATATAAATTCATACATCTCTGTTTTTTAATTATTTTATCTTAATTTTGTTGCATTTACATTATTTTGAAAGATGAATGTGGTTGAAAGATAAGATTTGAGTTACAGATAAGATTAATATTAATTAATTAATATTTTTATCCAAAAATTTGACAACGCTCAAGTATTTTTGCCCAAATTTATATACATAATATTATGCATATTTCGAGTAGTATTAATTTAGGTAAAGTCTAGTATGCACTCGAGTGCATGCTGTGCACCCTAGTCAATGTGCACTTTTTAGTTTACTGACTTACACTTTTTGGTAATGGTGTTGCACTTTTCAATTATTACTCATTTACTAAAAAGTGTAAATCAGTAAACTGAAAAGTGCACATGGACTAGGGTGCACAGCATGCACTCGAGTCCATAGCAGACCAACCCATTAATTTAATTCATAATTTTATTTAGAGTTAATTCTATATAAATGCCACCTTTTCAATCGGATACATATTTTTTTAAATCTAAACAGTCAGATGTGTAAAAAAAGGGTAATGAAGAATCGTGAGAAACTTACTTTTTTCTGGTGTGAAATCTGATTTATTAAGATTGATTTAGACTCAACTTTAAGTTCTATGTGATTATATTGATGTTTAAGTTCTATGTTTAGTATGGAAATTATAATTTAGGTTTAATAAACCAAAATTGTAGGATTATATTGTAACCTTTCTATAATTGCTCTTTTATCATTTGTAGCAATGATACTATCCATACATTGTACAATGTAAAAGAAATTTAATTGTGTATCGATCTGATCATATAATTTAATTTCAACTTTTTAATTTTGGTAAATAGAATTTATCTTAACATTTCAAATCTCAACTTTTAAATTTAGTTAAAAAAAAAATCTAACTTTAATAATTTTTTTAATTTTTCATTTTGAGTGGATAACAAATTATGTTTTTTTTTTTTTTTTTTTTGAAGAAAACAAATTATGTTTTTAACCCAAAAATGTCTCAAGTGATATTTTATTTAATAAAAGACAAATTGCATTTTGCCCAAATTTATTTTCGTAAATTATGTATATATTGATTAGTATTAATTGACTTAAAAATGCATGATTTATAGATCTAATGTATATCAATTTAATTACAACTTGTAACATTTGAATACACATTTTTTAATTTATTCAATTATTTATCCACTATTTTTTATTTTCTTTTACCTTTTTTAGTTAATTAATTTATAAATATTGATTGTTTCACGTGATACCGACTTATAATGGGCGTGTTTTTTTTTTTCTCTAATTTATTGAGAGCATGAGTATTATTCTAATACAAAATTTGCTCAATTGCACATCGTCTTTGCCCATTAAAAGTCAAACTTGTTAGACTTTATAGTAACTTTCCCTAAAAGTTAAAACTAAATCAACACAAATGTAGTAACTAATTTTTTTTAATTTGTTGTTGAATTGGAGAGATACAAAAACTTGTATGAGATCGATTGTAAATAGTCTTATTTCATATCTAAAACATCTATTGATTAATTCTATCACAAAGAACCAACATGAGAGAGCCACCTTCTTCCACCTCCTTATTTTCGACCAACACCGACTGAATCGACGACACATTCTTAAACGCTCCCAATTCTTGTTCGCACAATTGAATCGGAATCATTGCATTCATCACACAACGTTTGACGTCTGAAATTTTTCTAACATTCAAGAATCTCTGAGCTGCCACGAGTTGACTCGTGGCATGCACGTAATGCACGTGACAATTGTGATACTTTTGTTTGAGTAAAGAGTTACTATTTTTGTAACCCTTTTGCAACCCAAGTATCATTTCACTTGCCGTTTTGGCCTTCTTCTCTGTCACGTGCATGACACGTGCCAGTGGCTCAGGAAAAATGGGCTTGCCTTTGTATATGGTGAGAGTGTTTGAACATAATTTAGGGTTTGGTGTGTGTGGGCAAATTTCATGGATTTTTTTGTCTGAAACTATCTCAGTGCTTTCGGATTTTATGAGGAAAATCAAGAACATTGAGTAGATAAGAAAAGAGGGCTTCATTTTTTATTTATTTTTAATCTTGATTTTGTTTTATTTGTAAATTGTGTGTGTACGTATGTGTATATATAGGAGTTGGGTTCACTGCAATAAAACTGATTTTTAGTGACATGATCTTCTCATTACTGCTTCTTTATCTAAAAGGAGAGAAAATTGAATATTAATGATATGACACTAAAAATTAATTTATATTATCAGACTTTTAGCTAGCTAGAGAAATAAAAATGATAGAATTTATGTCGCTAAAAGTTAATTTTCTCGTAGTGGAGTGTATAATTAAAATCATATGTATCATAGTGTGGATGTATGATATGTGTGGAGGGTGAAAAATAATTAATGGACGATAATTAATCACCACATCGATATGTATTAATGTGGACCACGAAAATTGAAACAGGAGATATCGGGTGCTTATTTGTTTTAATTTCTTTTTGCGTGGAAGGGAAAAAAAGTCGATCGAATTGAAGTTAATGATTAGATAATAGAGGAAAATTAAAATCTGGTCAACTTGATTAAGATTAACAAGTGGAAAAAGTTATTTAAAAAGAAATTACTAGTAGCTTATTTATTCACTAATAGATATAAATGCATCCTGCCTCCCATAATTCATATCCCATATTGTTTACACTTTTATTGGAGATGAATTTAAAATAAATACAATCTTAGTCATTTATCATTTTACCCACTTTACAATAATATTGGCCAACTCAATAATTGCTTATTTGATAGAATAAAAAAATCGTGATAAAGCTAATTAAATTTAATGAAAATTTGTTTTAATTATAGCTCAGACCAAAACTAATTCAATATTCTTATTATTTTTTATGAAAATATAATTACTGCCACTAAAATTACAAATATAAATCTGCTGATTAATTAAGTAATGACTAATAAGAATATTATGGACAAAGTTAATCAAAATGAATCCCAATATTGTCGACATTAAAAAAAAAAAAAAAGTGAATATATTATTTTCTCATTTCTATTAAGACAAATTTTCCTATGCAATCGAGTGAGTGTACTTATATTTTAATATTCAATTTAATCTTTAACTCAAATATTTTACCCAATTTATTGGAGATTGATTCCAATTGTATAGGTGCAAACAATTGCACTCAACATTAATTAATCACACAATATATAATTCAAGATTAATGAATCAAACATTATATTTCCTGATTCAATTAAAAAAAATTAGAAGGAAATAGTATACAAATTCATTCAAAAATAATATGAACTTAATTTTCTCAAGAAATAATACTAATTAATTTTCCCAAGAAATAATATGAACTTAATTTTCGAATTTGGGGGTTTCTTTTTAATTCTCAAAATTCAATTTGTTGACATAGTTTGGTACTATTATACTTGTTGTTTTTTTAGTTTTTTTGGTATTTAATGTTGGATGATGAATACTACTCCACTGTAATTCATTTTTAATTTTAGTACAGGGCAGGACATGATGAACCGGGTATTTTACGTGCCTCCAATTAGATTAGGCGTCTGATGCGCTGTAGGTTACCAGACAACGCAGGTAACTATATTTCTTCCTTCGAGGAACGGTATTTCTTCCTTCAGGAACGGGACGCTAAGGGTAAGGTTTACCGTTCCACCATTCATTTTTTAAGTATTTCTTTATAGAAGGGATTTTACTAATACTAATTTTAGTTTTTTTATTTGTTTTTAGTACTCGTAAATACGGTGGATGGATTTATGATCGGCGGCTCCATTTACACTCTGTTCCGCTACTTCATCAAACGGCGAAAATTAAATTAGTTCTGGTAAATTTCAGTTTCTTTGAATCAATTTGAAATCTCATTTTCCTACTTAATTGTTTTCTCATTCCTAAATGCTGTTGATAATGTTTCCAGGTGAGTTTGGCCTCTTCAATTCTCCGTCGATCAATTGAAGAACTCAATGTCCAATGCATGTAACTTATCGCAGTGGATTGATTTGTACTTTACTTGGTTGTTTTTAGTCGTATGATGTGGAAGAAGGAAATCAATGGTCGTGGACAAATTTTGTGTATAATTTGAATCTTTATTGTACTTGCTTGAGTGATGGATTAATACATTGTGTGTCATTCATTCTTGATGTTGTCTGATGGATTTTGAAATCTGTTTGTATTAATGATGGGAAAATTTTAATTTTAGTCCTATAAGTTCGAAATATTCTAAAATAAATCCTTTAATTTCACCTCTACAAAATACATCACCTTTCAATTTAATCTTTTTTTTACATCAATTTTAATTTTTTATCTTTCTAATAAATTAAAGCTTACTACATTTATTTAAAAAATGTCACATCATTAATTGAATATCATGTCTATATACTTTCTCATGTCTATTTAATGTCTATTTAATTTTTTTTTTTTTGTTAATAATATGGCCACTGTCCACTACATAGGGGAATATATAGTTTTGTTGTGATATATGTTTTTTAATGTCTACTTAAATCAATTGACTAGAGGTATATTTTAAGAAGTTTTAAAAAGTTTTCAATATTTTAAAAAGTTCTCAATAAAATTTACATATAATTTTATTTTAAGAATGTGTATAAATAATACAGTTCTGAGCAATATTCTAGTTTAATTACTTTTTTTTTTTTTGTTAGCAACTATTATGTTTTTAATATATTTTGACAAATTGTTATGGTTTTTTTTAAGTGAGTGAACACCATAGTAAAAAAAAAAGAGGAGACCTCAAGTAAAACACTGAGATTCCTCATAATGTAAATATCTATTTGCAATAGAAGTTTATTTTACTAGTTTGAGTGAAATTTGTTATGCCCTGAACAATTTGATTCTTGCGGTTGATGGTTAGAGAGAGGGGGTACTATCTTGCCCCCAGAACCTTCATGGGTCAACTTAGGCTGCTCTCAGCCAAACTTTACTCAATCAAGCTAGCTGTGATAGTCAATTTCAACCTTTGGGAATGCCTATTGTAATTCATGACACAAACAAGATTGGAAAGCAGTATAATTTCATGGATTTATCTCAAAAGAGAGAGTAATATCACGAAGAAGAGAAACGGAAAAAATTGTGAACTTTGGTTTTTGCCTTTTAAACATGGGTGGTTTTTTTGTCTTTTGTCGTATATTTTACTTGTTCAAGGTACTTTGATTGTTTTGGTGGATAACTTTGACTAGATGATGAACTTGGTTTTTTTTTTTCATTGTATTTAGGGCTGTTATTCGAGTCGAGCCGAGCCGAGTATTTGAAGTTCGAGCTCGGCTCGGCTCGATAACATTGACGAGCTAAGAAACGAGCTCGGCTCAACTCGTTAAAGGGTCTAACGAGCCTATCGAGCCGAGCCTAACGAGCCTAATGGAATTTAAAGAAAAAAATTAGATATCGAGTCTAACAAATCGAGCTCGAGCCGGCTCGTTAGTAAATCGAGTATCTAACGAGCTCAAGCTCGGCTCATTTAACGAACGAGCCGAGCCGAACTCGAGCCTTATGGAGCCGAGCCGAGCCGAGCTCACGAGCGGCTCAGTTCTTGTAACAGCCCTAATTGTATTCTCAATCTTTTAAGTGGAATGTTAGTTTTTGGAAAGATTAAAATACAACTTTATTATATTGTAAGCATCAACTTTAGTATGTAGTAACATGTAATTTTTTATGTATTAATAACCCGATTTTATATAGTAATACTGATTCTTTTATATTTTTATATTTTTTTTATTAATTAAGTAACACACATTATAATATATAGTAACATATATTATTGCACGTAATACAAAATAACATTGACCCATAATAATTAGTATTAAAGAATATTTAAAGAAATATTAAATATTTAAGGATTAAGGTCATCGTAAATTGGAGGGTGAAAAAAATGATATGTGTGGAGGGTGAAAAAAATTAATGGACTATAATTAAACAACACATCGATATGTGTTAATGATCTAGTAGGATGGAACACGAAAACTGAAACATTGTGTTAATGATCCAGTAGGATGGAACACGAAAATTGAAACAGGGAATCGGGCTTAGGGGTGAGGAAAATTAAAATCTGGTCAACTTGATTAGATTAACAAGTGGAAAAAATTATTTAAAAAGAAATTACTAGTAGCTTATTTATTCATTAATAGATATAAATGCATCTTGCCTCCCATATCCATATCCCATATTGTTTACATTTTTATTGGAGACAAATTTAAAAT
This sequence comes from Galeopsis tetrahit, assembly GCA_963675135.1. Lineage (NCBI taxonomy): Eukaryota > Viridiplantae > Streptophyta > Magnoliopsida > Lamiales > Lamiaceae > Galeopsis > Galeopsis tetrahit. The sequence goes on along the minus strand of OY776125.1, from coordinate 1,766,336 downwards.
AAATACAATCTTACTCATTTATCATTTTACCCACTTTACAATAATATTGGCCAACTCAATAATTGCTTATTTGATAGAACAAAAAAATCGTGCTAAAACTAAAATTTAATGAAATTTTGTTTTAATTCCCAATCTTCTTCTTCTTTTTTAGAAAATATAATTACTGCCATTAAAATTACAAATATAAGTAATGACTAATAAGATTAATATTATGGACAAAGGTAATATTGTCGACATTAAAAAAAAAAAGTTGAATATATTATTTTCTCATTTCTTTATATTAAAATTAATTAATCAATTCCAGAATGAATCAAACATTATACGGAGTATATCCTAATTCTTCGATTAAAAAAATAAAATAAGATATACAAATTCATTCAAAAAGAATATGAATACTAATTAATTATTTCTACATACATACCTATTTTTTGGATATTTCACTCGAATCAATACAAGAATTAGTTTGTTTGGAAAATTGTAACACACCACTGTGTGTTTTGGGGTGGTACGTTGAAAATTTGTTCCCCTTTTCATCGTACAAAATTGTGTCTTCTTCTTCATCCGGAACCCTACATTTTTCTCCTAGTATTATTGTCTTCTTCCATATAGAATCCTCATGTTTAAACATTTTCTTGTTTGGAATATTTATATGAAGATGATGATCCTTCTTCACTTTCTCCTCCCGCCCCAACGAGGCCCCGCCCCCGCCCCCGCCTCCCCCAGTCAACCGCAGACTCAAGCTCGACACGAGCCTCGACACGCCCGAGCTCGACCGGTGGTGTTGGCACGACACGGTTCTCATGTGCCCGCGCCCTGTGCCTGGAGGCTGGGGCAGGGTCTTGTCAGCAGCGCTCTCAGGAGCGCTGCTAGTAGATATCCGAATTTCAGGGGATTGTGCTCCGTCAGTGCTGGCGGGGGAATCCGTATTGCCTTCTGGCTTTACGGCGTACTCCGCCGGCCTCTTGCGTGTTAAAACGCCACAGAGGAATGAAACTGCATGCATGCATGTCATATTATTAATTATATAACTTGTATAATAAAGGAATGAATAAAAGGATAAAAAAAAATTGTGTTTAATTCATACTTATGGGAATTTTTCTCCCCATGATCATTGAAGAAGCTGGGTTCTTTAAGCCTCGAGAAAATTTGGATTGATTATTTTCTAAGACTTAAAGGAACAAATTTGTTTTTCTTTTTTTGTATTTTTAAAAGTTGAATCTTGTTTGTTCTCTTGCCGAAAGAGATTGCATGAATTCAGGTGTGAGGTGAAAAAAGGTAAGGTCAATGGCTTGTCACCTCTATTTTAGCTACAACATTAAATTTTGACGGTTTAAATTGGTTGATTTTTTTTAAAAAAAAATATTTATTACTACAATATTTCTAGAGTCATAGTTCCGAAGAAATTGGCAAGACCTTGGTCAATCAATTAAATACTAGACCTTTAATCCTTTATTAATTTGTGATTAAGGTTGTGGAAGTCGAAAATTGGCGTCCTGATTTAGTTTTTTTGTTTACATTTGCAAATAGGTGTTCACCCCTTAAGACCGGACATCATACGATTAGCCCAAATCGAACAACTATGGAGAGAGAGAAAAAATCAGGATGCCTAGAGCCGATTTTTGTACTCAAACGCCCAGAAATCGAAAATCGAGTGAATCAAGTATCACCTAGCGTCTAGGCCGACTTTTGCATCAGTGGTTGTGAAAGCATAGAAAGGGAGAATCTCTCCTATTGCAATAAATTTTTCTGACATTTTTTTCCAAGCAGGATATTATCGACACTCTAGCATTTGGTTCGATCTGTGAGCTTATAGCTTGAGGTTTCTTTTTCTTTTATACATCATACCCTTAACATGTACTCCCTCCATTCCACTGTAACTTTCGCACTTTCCTTTTTAGGATGTTCCACAATAACTTTCACACCCTTAAAATTGAAATTTTTTTATAAACTCCACCCTCACAATATCCTCAATTTTACACAAATGCCATTACTTTTTCTCCACACATACACAAAAGTTAACTCATTTTTTTACTTTATACATAAAAGTTAACAAAATTACTCCTAAAAATTTCACTCATTATTACACTTTTTTAAAATTTGTGCCCATCTACCTATGTAAATTAATATGGGACGGAGGGAGTATCTTTTAATTGAGAAATGCCAATTTTTTTGGGGTTGTACCTAATATTTTTGGTACCGAAAACACTGGCATTTCAATATATTCTGGTAAGTAAAAGTAATGTTTAATTTGGAGTTCTAAAAATGGTAGAATCCTTCACCATTACAAGAGTAACAATTGAATCGTGAGGACAATCAAATGACTAACGTCAAACAATCTTTGAAAAGAGGCGTTAAATTTGCGCACGAAAAGTTAGAACACGGTCTATTTTACGATACGAGTCGAGCACATTCACAAATCAATCTTTAAGTTCCAATCCCATGATCAACATACGCTAATAAATCTGTACACTCATTACTAATCAAATCAACAGCTATTAAACAAAGATCAAGATTTTGATTTTGAGGGAGTTGTTATGACATGTTGCAGCGTGCTTGCTTGGATAACGGCACTTGGATCTGTCGTCTCTCTTACACGGGCTGAATTTGACCGCCTGAGCCCAAGGTTCCTTTCACTCACACTTCGTGCAATACGTCTCCATGGCCTGGGAAGGTAGCGCATAAGCCTCGTTGAAGTTACAAGTAGGATCACTCCAAGAATGATAAATAGCCTGCACCAAAAGAAATATATATCTGGCTAATGAAAAAGTTACCAAGAATTTATAGTTTATTCTATAAGAAGATGGGAGAAGGTGTACCATCCAAGAAGTAGCATTAGGCGAGCGGAAGGAGCTGAAGGCAATCGTTCGCCCAATGCAAACATACCAGCAAATACGCCAGTCACGATTGAAGCAACAGCTGCACAAGTTGAGACAACGATTGCCCTTCCATGCTTCAAACCACGCGTCTGTTTATATTCACGGAAAAAATAGGGAAAAGAAACATTGTTACTAAGAATTGTTTGAGAAACATGTGATGATTTGGCTCCTGCAATAGACGAATCAAGTAGGAGTAGCATTTATATTACCTGGCAAACAAATCCAGAACCACTGCAGGCTATGCTGATCGAAATGCAAATGGGTAAGAAAAACTTGGAAAATCCCTGCTCCAAGAATAAAAATCCCATCTTTGATATCACAGACGCAATCCTGAAATTATATTGAGATCATTTAATTCTCGTAGGATGACAAAGAATTGAGAAAAATCCCACTTATTCTTTAAGTTCAAGACATTATAGTACCCAAACAAAATCCCGGATTCCAAACCATAAATGATTTCCTCAACAACTTCATATTGCATCTGCAAAGTCAAAGCGCAATGATTGACATCAAGTTCAGAAGTTTTATAGTTCATAACACAAGTTCAAGACTTCAATAGCACGATGACTTCAAAAGTTCAAAGAGGATTCTTCATACCAACTCCTGTTCTCTTCTTTGGCGTCTATACGCACGAAGCCATCCATTAAGGAGTACCTATAATGAGCAAACATTTTAAGGTGAGTGGCCTTCCCATCAAAATAACGTGCAGATAAAGATCTTTCTAGTTTAGCATAAATTTAAACTTGTTAAAGAGCATGTTATCATATGTTATCTTTCAATTCCTTAAGCTTTAACAAGACATTGTATATTACTTTCAATAGTATACCAAGAGAACAAAAATCAACTTTGCACGAGATACTTTGCAAGTTTCAAGATGAGAAATATTTCATCTGGATGATTGGATGCAGAATAAGGTAAGATACCTACAAACAAGAATGCGACAGCAAATGCCAGCCATGGTAAATGCAAAATTGAAATGGACGATGACGTTTGCGCTTCCCCTCCAGCACCAACACCTGGACGCATAAAATGCAACAGTTTAGAGGGAGGTCATCTGAGTATAGAGATACAAACCATATATTATAAAAAAGACCACCCTGTGCTCAAGTTATTTCTTATATAATAATCACGAAAATGATAAAGTATTAAGTAAATACGCTATACTTAAAGAGTACAAAAACTGTTCCATACTCAGAACAAATTATTGAAGAATTTATGGAAGAAACATTTGATCACTCAAGAGCATGGATAAGTTCAACGATAATTGGTTTAATATACAAACTGCTCCATAAACAAATTATCTTAAGACCACTTAATTCATCACCAATTTTGAAGCCAAAAGTGCAATACACCCAAGAATAAATGAAATGGAGAGGCGATGATTTAAATAAATAAGAAATCTCAATAGCAGCCAGAGATGAAAATAAATACACACCCAAACAACAGTCCAAGTAAACCTAGTTCCAGCTTGCACAACGTAAAACTTACATTACCTATAGTGCCAATACCAGCCAAAGCAATTCCTATCCAGTCAATTACATTCATTATCTCCTGAAGATAAAAATGTGAAAATACTGAAAGGATAGCAAGTCCACAGCCAGAAACGGGTTGAATGACTGATACCTATATAAGTAGATTTTAGGATGAGGTTATCAAAAATTGCAAGTATTAATTGCTCAATAGGCTGAAATAAAGTAGGTTTCGTGGCACTTACGGGGGCCTGAGATAGTGCTAGTAACATCAAGACAGCTCCAAAAATATCCATCAAGAAGCCAATAATCCAAGAACTATTGGAAGCATAAGCTTTTATCACCTGCAAATAAGGGTCATTTGTCATTCTGCTTACTTAGATTCGACTTATATGAACTTATGTGTGCAATTTCCTTCAGAATGAGATCAGTCTCTCGTCTCAAGAGGTGGTCTCGCACAAGACTTCCTCGAATAGAAATACGAAAATCAGGGCAGAAACAAAGAGGGAATGCTACATTTAGAGCACCAAATACCAAATTTATAACATGCAGTAAAATGATGAACATTCTTCTTAAGAATTCCATCATTACAAATCCAAACAAGATTAAGTACCTCTCAAAATTAAATATCCGAAACATATACACAAAATGAAACGTTGACCATTCTTGTAAAAATTCAATTAAGAAGAACAAACCAAGATCGCCTTAAGGGCAATAGAAAACCAAATTAACCCAATACAATCAATAACCCCAAATTAAACCAAATTTGCCCTAGAATGCAAAGAAAATCAATAACAAGTAATAAAATTCACAGTTTCACGGCGCACAGCGATACTAAATTCTAAAATTAACAACCAAATATTTCGTTGCCCAATATTTACACATCCAAAAACAGCCCAGAAACAATTCACATTCCCATATCGAATTGAGAAACATACCTTGAGCTTGAGAGAGAGGGGTGGGAGAATCAGGGTGCCCTTCTTCTGAAGAACTTTCCCAATATTGTTTCCGGCGGTGGCCGCAACCGTCAAGCAGATTGATTCCCACATCCTCCCCCTTCTTCGCGCTATTCCTTTTCTTCAATTTCTTTATTCTTCCGCTGATTCTCTCTCTTCAAACAAAAATTGATGCAATTGCGTATATATGAATATTGCGATATCGTGAATTGCGTGAATTTCCAACAAGACCTGCAAAGATCTTCACAGATCTCTGTCGATTTCCATTAATAAATGTTTCTTGTTCTCAATGGGGGTTTGTTTGGCTATCACAGTTCGTAGACAAATGGTACTCCACTAAACACGTTTTTTAGCTTTCAAATCAAAAGCGTGTTTGTCGATATTTCTTTCAGAAAAGGGTGTTTATTGCAATAATAAAAGGTAAATTGAAAATCTTATATATTGGTCAACTTTTAATTTGATTTTGGAGATGTTACCACATTATAAATTTCTCTTAAATTAAATACAATATTTACTTTTAAAAAAGGCTATTATCCTACACATTAGTCAACGATCTTGGAGGGTAAAATTTATATTCAATATAATCTGAATATTATGTAATGGGTCCAATTTTCATTATCAATATTGTGGGAATGGAGCATATATTAAAGCTATGAATACGAAAAAAGTAATCGAATTTATATAAATTTTCATTTATGCCATTCTCTCGGAAATATCCAAATGAAAATGCACGAAAAATAATTGTAGAAAAAAACAAAATTGACAATATTTTTTTACGGACTCAAGCAAAAAAAAACATTGTAGAAAAAACAAAATTGACAATATTCTTACTTACTAAGCAAAAAAAAAAAAAAGGACTAAGCAAAAACAAGAAAGTGTCAAGCTGATATAAGTTGTTGTATGATCTTGTCTGTCATGTCATCTACGTCTATAAAATGGTGACCAGTATCTGGTAGCTCATGGTACTGAATCCAGGGCAGTTTTTTCGCAATGTAACGTTGCAGGGAAACGGGGACAAGACGATCAGTGGTGTCTCCTTGCCATAAGTGCACGGAGCCTTCGCCTTTGGGGAAGGGATTCTTGAGATCCATGGGATCGAATTCTGGTGTCCCAAAGGCAATGTTCAAATCACGATCAATCGACTCGTACTCACTTAAACGAGGGAACAGCATTTGTGTGTTCCAAAAGTAACTAAGCCATGGCATGTAGTGAGCCACACCAAGAGCCCACTGGTCTGCAATCAGTTGTTGCTTATACACTCGTTGCGACATGTTTGGAGGAAAACCAGGCCACCAATAGTTGACTATTGGTGCTAACAGAGCAGCCCCGGCTAACCTACATTACACTTTACTTTAGTACACTAGTTTAGTTTCAAAAATTGACACAAACCTACATTACACTTTACTTTAGTACACTAGTTTAGTTTCAAAAATTGACACAAACAAACAAACCTACATTACACTTTACTTTAGTACACTAGTTTAGTTTCAAAAATTGACACAAATAAACAAACCTACATTACGCTTTACTTTAGTACACTAGTTTAGTTTCAAAAATTGACAAAAACAAAAAAACGTACATTACACTTTACTTTAGTACACTAGTTTAGTTTCAAAAATTGACACAAACAAACAAACCTACATTACACTTTACTTTAGTACACTAGTTTAGTTTCAAAAATTGACACAAACAAACAAACCTACATTACACTTTACACTTTACTTTAGTACACTAGTTTAGTTTTAAAAATTGACACAAACAAACAAGCCTACATTACACCTTACTTTAGTACACTAGTTTAGTTTCAAAAATTGTCACAAACAAACAAACCTTTAGTACACTAGTTTAGTTTCAAAAATTGACACAAACAAACCTACATTACACTTTACTTTAGTACACTAATTTAGTTTCAAAAATTGACACAAACCTACATTACACTTTACTTTAGTACACTAGTTTAGTTTCAAAAATTGACACAAACAAACAAACCTGTGAGGAATATAATTGAGGCAGGCCCAAGCAACCTGTCCACCCATGGAATGTCCAATAATATAAAACTTTTCGCCTAACCCCAACTGATCAGCAAGCTCCTGAATGTCGAAAGCCATGCTCTTAAGTGTTTGGTTAGGGTGGGGATCGCTTTCGCCATTACCAGGCCTATCGAACAAAACGAGGTATATCCCTTCTCTTTGAAGCATATTGGGAGAGAGTGAATCAACATGAAGTCTACAAGAATGTATGCCATGGATAAACACAATTTTGTGCTTTGCTACATCCTTTGGGACACCATATTCTTGATAAGCCAAGTGCCTCCCATCCTTGAGTTGTATAGTTGGTGAGGTAATTGGAGGCCATATGGAGCCACATATTTTGGGAGGAGACTTTCTTGCAATTTCATAAAGAAAGCCTCCCAATCCCCCCACAACACCACCCAACAATACCAAATTCTTCAACATTCTTAAACTGCAACATTTAATTCATTAATATATGGACTACTAAATTTCAAGATTACATTAAAAACAATTATCATTCAAAAAAATACCTGAAGATTTGAGAGCTGATTTTTTTTTATGAGAAAGGGTTTATAATGATTGGTATATATAGAGAGTATAATAACAAGCGTATAATAAGGAACCACCTTTAGAAAATATCGCTCATCAATTTAAATCATACTTACATATCGTGATTTATTTTATTTTATTATATTATTTAGATATAAATTTAATGTATTTAAGGAATATACATATTAAAAGTACTAATATTATGAATATGTTGTTTAAAAATATTGTTTTAGAATATAATTATATATATTATTAAAAATACTTGATATATAGATAAATCCGGGCGAGGGGGACACTATCTAGGTGGAATATATGACATTGGATACATATGACATAAAACAATTGATAAAACACTAATTGGGTCCATATATTTCGTATAAATTTCAACAATATAATTTTATACTACTAATATATTGATGAGAAATTCATGTGATTGGTTGTGCTTTTCCCTTTTTCGTGTTAGTACATAATTATTTTTTGTTATTTTCAAAATAATCAAACGATAAACCAAGCTTTTTTATTTAAATAATTAATTTAATTGAAAGATGAAATTAAAAAAAAAATATTCACTCCCTCCCGTGATTACTTGCACAATTTTCTTATTGGGACGTCCCAAACACTCTTAACATGCAAATACCCACAAAATTAAAAACCTCACACCATCATTTTATTCTCAAATTTGCCACTTCTTTTTTCCATACATTTCACTTTACACATCATCAAATTACCTAAAATACCCCTCATTTATCTTACATCATCAACCACTAAATTCACTTTTCTTAAACAACACGTCGATCAAACTATTCAAGTAATTTCGGGACGGAGGAAGTAATAAGTATTTAAATAAACAAGGTAAAGTCTAGTATGCACTCGAGTGCATGTTGTGCACCCTAGTCCATATTGCATTTTTCAGTTTACTGACTTACACTTTTTGGTAAATGTTGTTGCACTTTTTAATTATTACTAAAAATATTATTATACAGTTTAATAATTGAAAAGTGCAACACCATTTACCAAAAAGTGTAAGTCAGTAAACTGAAAAGTGCAACATGTACTAGGGTGCACAACATGAACTCGAGTTCATAGTAGACCAACCCAATAAACAATTATCATATTAAAAATTAGGCAAATTTTGAATGTATGGATACACCTGAAATGACAATCTTAAACACCTAACACTTGAAATGACACACGATAAGTTTAGATTGAATGACTACCATCCATAAAGTACATGAGTGTACTTATCTTTAAACCACCTAAAACTTCTCTTAAAAGAGCCCTTTGACTTTGCCTTCAACAGAGTAGGCTTTGTAACTAGCCACCCTTTTTTTCCTCTGAATTATATTGATGGGGTGCAAAAAAGATTGAATCTTGAAATGAGTAGTTTATGAAGTATGGAGTGAGAAGAAGATTTTTTGTTGGTTGGTATGAATAGGTAAGAAGAGAGTTGAAATTGGCAAGGTGGTAAGCCTAACATATATAATGTCTAGATGATACTCCCTCCCCGTCCCCCAAAAGTTTGCGAAAAATCTTGGGCACATGGATTAAGAAAAAAGAGTGTAATGATGAAAGTGTTGAGGGGTAATTTTGTAAACTTTTATATATAAAGTAGGTGGATTGAGAAAAATCTTGGGCACATGGTTTAAGAAAAAAGTGTAATGATGAAAGTGTTGAGGGGTAATTTTGTAAACTTTTATATATAAAGTAGGTGGATTGAGTGTATAGTGGGGCCCAAAAGTAATAACATAAAAGATAAATATGTGTATATTGTGATGGTTATTTCTATTTTGGGGTACGCAAACTTTTGGGGAACAAACTAAAAAGAAAAGTATGAAAACTTTTCAGCGACGGTCGATCGGACGGAGTATATTTTATTGTTGAGTGTGGATAAGATCTTTGATGCCGTTTGATTTTGGGTAATTTGTAATCGGTTAGTGTAATTTGGAAACAAGATTCAGATTCTAGATTTTTATACAATGGCCTTGAAATTAAGTACATATATTTCTTTTATTTTCTATTAACATACACTTCTCATTAGAAAAATTGCACTACTGAATCATTGTTAAATTGATACTGTACTAATTTTCAAGGAAATTATAAAATTTTAGAATTATTTTGCTATTACCCCTTGAAAAAAATCACATGAAAATTCATAGTAATCAGTTTATGAAAACAAATATACATATGCAACCACATACAAACAATGATGATAGCATGCCAAAATTGTTATCACTCCTGTGATTCATTGGAGCCTATTGCAAGTTAAAGTCGCTTTTGGGTTTTTGACAATTATGTCTAAAATTATGACGCTTGTTGAGAGACAAAATGATTCAAGGGAAGAGGCACTTATATACTTTGTTATCATCAATTAATGATATTCAGAAGAAAAAACATGTTCAACAACATATTGATTTTGATCAAGATACCATATCGCTATAGATATTTCAACAAATCTAACAATTAAATTCTAAATGGTGTAACAAATTTAAAGTCTACTTTTTTTTACGGATGACTTAATTTAACCTATTAAAACCCTTCATAATAATTCAATTATCATTACAAGTAAAATAACCGAATTTAAAAGATTGAATTTCAAACGTAAAAAGATCAAAAAATAATACGTCTCTATTATAAAATGAGATTCTATGGTCTTGGCTTTTAATCGAATGGATTGGCTTTTCTGTATTCAAATAATCATTCACCACATCGTATATACACAAGTGTAAGTTTATGGATTGGATTAATGTAAAACGATAAGCCTTAACCTAAGTTTTCAAATTGAGTCGAGTTCAATTCGACTCGTGGAAATGCACTCATGCCTAACACATTTGACACAAAAAAAAAAAAATCATGTCCCAAAATAAGTACAAAACCCAAACGAAAAAAATCATAAAGCAAAAGGGGTAATAAGCACACAAAGTCAAAACATAAAGGCTCAACAAAGCCCCAACGAATAAATTACACAAGATTAAAAAAAAAAAAATGCAACATGAGTTTGGGAGGGAAACCAAATTGGAAGTGGGGGACTCAAAACTGCTTTAGAACACGCAAAATAATTATAGAAAAAACAAAATTAACAAAATATGAATTGTAAAGTCTAAGAAAGTCTCAAACTGCTATAAGTTGTTGTATGATCTTGTTTGCCATCCCATCCATTTGAGTGTGGAAAAAGTGATCAGCATCTGATATCTCATTGTACTGAATCCAGGGCAACTTATGAGCAATGTAACGCTGCAGGGAAACAGGGACAAAATTGTCATTGTGGTCTCCGTGCCATAAGTGCACGGAGCCTTCACATTTGGGGAAGGGATTCTTGAGATCCATTGGATCGAATTCTGGTGTCCCGAACGCAATATTCAAATCACGATGAATCGACTCATACTCCCCTTGTTCTTTTGATATAACTTTGTGACAAATTCTCACTCGAGCATCCTCCTCGACGGCTTTTATGGGTGGTATAAAAATTCGAATTGACTTTTGATGAGTCATAACACTTGAACGAGTGAACAGTGTGTCCCAGCAGTAAGTAAGCCATGGCATATAGTGAGCTACACCAACAGCCAACTGGTCTGCTGCAACCAGTTGCTGCTTATACGCTCGTCGCGACAAGTTTGAAGGAAAACCAGGCCACCAATAGTTCACAACTGGTGCTATCAGAGCAGCCCCGACTAACCTACATTACATTACACTTAAAATCGTTATATAAGTTTTAAAACATTGCATTACACTTAAAATCGTTATATAAGTTTAAAAACAACGACATTGCATTACACTTAAAATCGTTATATAAGTTTAAAAACAACGAACACAAACAAACCTGTGAGGAATATACTTGAGGCAGGCCCAGGCAAGTTGTCCACCCATGGAATGTCCGACAACATAAAACTTGTCTCCTAACCCCAATTGATCAGCAAGCTCCTCAACGTCGAAAGCCAAGCTCTTAGCTGTTCGGTTAGGATGAGGATCGCTTTCGCCATAACCAGGTCTATCGAACGAAACCAGGTATATGCCTTCACTTTTAACCATAGAGGGAGAGAGGTTTCCAATTAGTGAATGGATTGAATTGAGGCCATGGATAAACACAATTTTGTGCTTTGCTATATCCTTTGGGACACCAAATTCTTCATAAGCTAAGTGCCTCCCATCCTTGAGTTGTATCCTTGATGATGTAATTGGACATATTTTGGGAGGAGGAGGCTTTATTTGAGTTTGATAAAACCAAGTTGTGTACCCCACCACACTCCCCAACAATATTATCTCCTTCAACATCCCCATCCTGCAACATTAGTATATTACTATAAATTTCAAAATTTGACATCAAAAAATTATCATTCAAAAAAGGTAAAAATAAACCTGAAAAACACACGAGTTTTGTTCGATATTTTATGGGATGTTAATTGAGAGAAAGGATTGGTATATATAGAGAGTATAACAAGCAGCGAGAGAAATAAGGAGCTATAAACATATAATAATAATATTTGAATAGGTCAAATATTATTTGATTGAATGATTATTCAAAATTTGATTTCTAATTGATTACTATCAAGAATCACCTTTAGATAATATCGGTGATCAATTCATCTGATACATATATCCATCAAGAAGCCAATAATCCAACAACTATTGGAAGCAAATAAGGATCATTTTTTATAGGGTTGGTCTGCTATGGACTCGAGTGTCCATGCATTTTTTAGAGTTTACTGTCTTACATATTTTGAAAAGTGTAACACCATTTATCAAAAAGTGTAAGTCAGTAAAACTGAAAAGTGCAACATGAGTGCATACTAGACTTTACCTTTTTTTTATAACTATTCTACTGATTAAGATTTGACTTATGTGAACTTATTTGTGTAATTTCCATTAATAAATGTTTCTTGTTCCCTTGCCTATCAGTTCGTAGACAAATGGTACTCCACTAAACACGTTTTTTGCCTTTAATCAAAAGCGTGATTTATCATCCATGTTTCATTTTCAGAAAAAAGGGTATTAATTGCAATAATAAAGGTAGGTTGAAAATCTTATATATTGATCAACTTTTAATTTGATTTTGGGGAATTTCTCTTAAATTGAATGCAATATTTACCTACTTTTGGTTTTAAAAATTAGATTTTGAATTTTAAGATCTAAAACTCGTTTTACTTTGAATTTAAAAATTGGTTTTTAAAATCCACGACCTCTATCAAACATATTAAAGTTATGTCTATATAATATTACTCCAATCACTATATTTTTTCTCAACAATAATATAGTAATACTATAATATAATACATTTAATCATTACACAATCAACTAATCATTATAATTTCACCAAACAATAATATAATAATACAAACTCATTGAATAATAATACAAACTCATTGAATTTTACAACTTGATTTAACATAAAGTTAAATCATCCACTATTCCAAAATCCAAATAAAACACTCGTATTACTATTCATCAAGATTTCAAAAATTCAATTTTTAAAACCACCAAAGGCCAAAGTAAACACCCCATTTATAGTATAACTAAACAAATTTGAAACAAGCACTCAATCATAATAGAAAAATAATTGTAGAAATAACAAAAATTGACAATATAGTAGAAATAACAAAAATTGACAATATTTTTATGGACTAAGCAAAACAAAAAACCAAAAATGCATGAATTGTAAGTTCTAAAGAAAAAAAAATACTGATATAAGTTGTTGTATGATCAAGTGTCTGACATCCCATCTAATTCTGAAAAAAAATGATCAGCATTGTACTGAATCCAGGGCAGCTTATTCGCAATGTAAGGCTGCAGGGAAACAGGAACAAGACAATCATTGTGGTCTCCATGCCATAAGTGCACGGAGCCTTCACCTTTAGGGAAGGGATTCTTGTGATCCATGGGATCGAATTCTGGTGTCCCAAACGTCATATTCAAATCACGATGAATCGACTCATACTCCCCTTGCTCCCCTTGTTGTTGGCTTATAATTTTGTGATGAATTCTCACCGGATCATCCTCCTCGAGGGCTTCTATGTCAGCACCCCATTGGTCTGCAATCAGCTGCCGCTTATACACTCGTCGCGACAAGTTTGAAGGGAAACCAGGCCACCAATATTTCACAATCGGTGCTAACAGAGCAGCCCCTGCTAACCTACATTGCATTACACTTAAAATCGTTATATAAGTTTAAAAACAACCCCATTAAACATTCAAACATAAACACAAAACAACCCCTAGCACCCCTGCTAACCTACATTGCATTACACTTAAAATTGTTATATAAGTTTAAAAACAACCACATTAAACATTCAAACATAAACACAAAACAACCCCGGCTAACCTATATTGCATTACACTTAAAATTGTTATATAAGTTTAAAAACAACCACATTAAACATTTAAACATAAACACAAAACAAACCTGTGAGATTAAACATTCAAACATAAACACAAAACAAACCTGTGAGGAATATACTTGAGACAGGCCCATGCAAGTTGTCCACCCATGGAATGTCCAATAACATAAAACTTGTCTACTAACCCCAATTCATCCGCAAGCTCCTCAACGTCAAAAGCCAAGCTCTTGGTTGTTCGGTTAGGGTGAGGATCGCTTTCGCCATAACCGGGCCTATCGAACGAAACCAGGTATATCCCTTCACTTTTAAGGGTATTTGGAGATAGGTTTCCAATTATTGAATTGAGGCCATTGATAAACACAATTTTGTAGTTTGCTATATCCTTTGGTAAGCCAAGTACCTCCCATCCTTGAGCTGAATCCTTGATGATGTAATTTGAGGGCAAATTTATTTAAATATAATATTTTTTAGAAATGTTTTCTAAAATGTAACAAAAATGGAGAAAATTTTCAATTTAGGCAAAGGCCTGGGTGCCACCCTAGCTTTTTGAAAAGGCATGGGTGCCACCCTAGCCTCTTAATTTAAAAATCGAAAAAAATAAAAAAACAAAAGGCCTATATGCCAGAAGAGCCTTTTACACGGTTTCTCTGATAAAGCCAAAAGGCCTATATGGTAGATGGGCTTTTTCATTCCCGAGAATTTTGTCTCTTGTGAATAGGGCTGACAAATCGTGCTATCGTGTCGGGTTTCGTGTCGACATGGTGACATGACACGATAAGGCCAAACACGAACACGACACAATAATGATATGTGTCGACACGAACACAATAATTTTCGTGTCGATACGACACGATAACAACACGATAATTTTTGTGTCGAAATGACACGATACGATAAGGACACGCAACACGATAACAACACGATAACGACACGATAAGAAAATAAATAAATTTAAAATTGCATTTATATATATAAAAATTAATATATTTATATAAATATAAAAATTATCGTGTTATTATCGGATACGTGTCATTATCGTGTCGTGTCGTATCATGTAAATAACAGGTTAACAGGTTAATGGGTTACATGTTTATTTTATCGTGCTTAACGGGTTGACACGAACCCGCCACAAAATTTTCGTGTCATTATCGGGTCGACCTGATAACGACACGAACCCGATAAGGCCAAACACAAGCCCATACTTTTCGTGTCAAATTCGTGTTGTGTCGAAAATTGAACCATGTTTGTGTGTTGTCCCATCCTCGCAAACCGTGTAAGAGGCTCTTCTAGCATATGGGTCTTTTGTTATTTTGTTATTTTTTCATTTTTTTCGGTTTTTAAATTAAGAGGCTAGGGTGGCACCCAGGCCTTTTCAAAAAGCTAGGGTGGCACCCATGCCTTTGCCTAAATTGAAAATATCTCTCATTTTTGTTACATTTTAGAAAACACTCCTACAAAATGTTATATTTAAATAAATTTGCCTAATTTGAGGCCCATTTTTGGAGCCACATATTTTGGGAGGACAAGTTGTGTACCCCACCATACTCAATATTATGTCCTTCAACATCCCCATAACTCTGCAACATTAATATACTCCCTCCGTCCACGAAAAGTAGTCACATTTGTCCTATATTCTTTGTCCACAAAATGTAGTCTCATACCCTTTTTTTAAAACTATCACCCTTCAACCATCACTTAATTACTCAAATTGCCATTAACTTTATTCACAAACAATCACTTTATTCAAAATGGACTCCACAATATCCTACAATACCCTTACTTTATCTACTTTATCTACCTTCTTCTTAAAACATGTGTCCCATCCCCATGTCCCTACTTTTCATGGATGGAGGGAGTATTTTCTATAAATTTCAAAAATTGACATCAAACAATTATCATTCAAAAAAGGTAAAATTAAACCTGCTGAAAAACACACAAGATTTGTGAGCCCTGCTGAAGATTTTTTTTTTTTATGAGAGAAAGGATTGGTATATATAGAGAGGATAACAATCGAAAGCTAACTAAACATATAATAATAATAATCTTTGAATAAAATCATTATTCTTTTAGATAAATATTTTTTTGATTAAACTTCAATTACTATTATAATCGCGATAAAAGTGGACGCATTCAAATTATAAATACTATTGAAAAATTGATTTCTCTTGATCAATTCATTATTATCAGGTATGTAATGTAATTTCCCATAAATATAATATGATTAATTCTATTTTATATATACAATGAAATATAATTTTTTATTATGTGATATATTATTTAGATATAAAGTTAATGTATTTACAAAATATAGCTTTAAAATACACATATTAGACATATGTATTGTTTAAAAATATTATTTTAGAATATAATTAGATTATTAAAAGTACTTGATAAATGGAAAACTTTAACCGGGCGTGGGGGGACACTATCTAGGTGGAAGATATGATATTGGATACATAAAATAATTGATAAAACACTAATTGGGTGCATACATTTCGTAACAATAATTGGGGGACACTATCTAGGTGGAAGATATGATATTGGATACATAAAATAATTGATAAAACACTAATTAGGTGCATACATTTCGTAACAATATAACTTAATGGGTTGGTCGTGTTGCACTTTTCAATCATTAAACTGTATAATAATATTTTTAATAATAATTGAAAAGTGGAACACCATTTAATAAAAAGTGTAAATTAGTAAACTGAAAAGTGCACATGGACTAGGGTGCACAACATGCACTCGAGTGTATACTAGACTTTACCATAATATATTGATGAATAAATTCACGTGATTGGTTGTGCTTTCCCTTTTTGTGTTAGTACCGTAATTATTTTTTGTTATTTTCAAAATACGATAATAAGAGCAGGAGTGGCAATTTGGACCACTTCACAATTTTTTTAAATAATTAATTTAATTGAAAGATGAAATTAAAAAAAAAATTATTATATTAAAAATTATGCAAATTTTGAATGTATAGTTGCACTCGAAATGATTTAACTACAATGTATCGTATCGAATTAATCATAACCTATCACGATTCATGCCACAACACTTTATGTAATTCTATAACCAAATAGAAAATAAACATGTGACAAGAAAGGTATTCAAACGATCAACCAAACGGTAATTTCATGATTTTCGAACAATCAAGTGGACAATTTATATGTGTAGTGTTGCTTTCAGCAGGAATCGAACGATTAGATTGAATCACCACCATCCATAAAATACATGAGTGTACTTATCTTTAAACCATCTAAAACTCCTCCTAAAAGAGCCTTTGACTTTGCCTTCAACAGAGTAGACTTTGTAACTAGCCACCCTTTTTTTCCTCTGAAAATCAGCATCTTTCAAACTCCATGTTTTTGAACAAGTGCTCTTCACTCTCTTGAGCTTCTGCGGCGGCGTCGGAGGCGGCGCGGAGGAGATATAGGAGACACTATAAGACCGGAAATCATTGCGTTTGTAAGGCTCTATTTGTAAATTTCCATCATTGTAGGACTTTGATCTGAAATCCTCCATGGAATTTTTGATGGGGTGCAAAAAAGATTGAATCTTGGAATGAGTTTGTGAGGTATGTATGGAGTGAGAAGAAGATTTTGTTAATGGTTGGTATAAATAGGTAAGAAAGAATAGAGGGGAAATTGGCAAGCCTAACATATATAATGTCTAGAAGATATTTATTTTATTGTTGAGTGTGGGTAAGATACTAAGATCTTTGATGTTGTTTAATTTTGGGTAATTTGTAATCACTTAGTCAGTATCTCGAATCGCGACATGTGGCGTCGTATGTATAAAAATCTAGAATTCGAATCATGTTTCCAAATTACATTATTGGCATGTTTGTTTTGGGATGGAAAATTCGGATTTGGGATTTCGAAACTCCACCCCCGTTACAATTTGGGATTTTGATTCAGGATTTCAAAATATCACCTATAAATAAAAGTCAACCCTATAAATACCTACAAACCCTATATAAATACCTATAAAATCTATATAAATACCTATAAAACCTATAATCCTATTCTGTAAAGTTAAATCCTACCCTACATAAATCTCAAAACATAAAAAACATTAGAATTTTAAAATTCACTAGATTTTGAAATCCGAATTTCAAAATTCTCAAAGTCCCAAAACAAACATGTCCTAACTGATTACAAATTATCCAAAATTAAACGGCATCAAACAGTATAAAACTCTACAGTATTTTGTTATTTTTATACATTTAAAAAAAAAATCATTCATCCATATTTTGGCTAATTTGATGTGATATACGTATATTGTATGGCCTTGAAATACAAGTATTTCTTTTAAAGAAAATTCATGAGTAAAATTGCACTAGTTGAATCGTGGTTAAATTGATACTAATTTACAAATTTTTAGAATTATTTTGCTATTACCCCTTTAAAAAAATCACATGAAAATTCATAGTAATCAATTATTGTGACCAGGTTCCAAGTGCTTTTAAAAAATTAAAATAAAAATAGCTAGCTATGAAAACACTTATAATTAATGTGTGTGAAATTATTGGGTTAAGGTAGTAGTACAAACAATCATGGTAGCATGCCAAAATTCATTGAAGCCTATTGCAAGTTAGTCTTTAACTTTTGGGTTTTTGACAATTATGACATCAAATTATGACCCTTGTTGAGAGACAAAATGATTCAAGGGCACTTATATACTTTGTTATTATCAATTAATGATATTCAGAAGAAAAAAAAATGTTATAACATATTGATTTTGACCATGATACCGTACATTTATCATAGATATCTCGACAAATCTAACAAACGTGGTGTAACAAATTTTAAAATCTATTAAACCCTCCATAATAATTGAATATATCTTTCAAATATATCAATTATCATTACAAGTAAAATAACCCAATTTAAAAGATTGAATTTCGAACGTAAAAAATCAGAAAATTAACATTACTTTCTAAAAATTAATATCCAAAAGATGAATTGCTAGAAATTGTTTACATAATTTATACTCTGACCAAGTATAGTTAGGTAGAATATTTATATCAGACATTAAAATACATCTATTATAAAATGAGATTCTATGGTTTACACTCCAAAGTACAGATCAAAGTAGGCCCTTTGAGAGTTCAGTACTGTATTCAAATAACCATTCACCACATTGCATACATATATATATATATATACACGAGTCAACTCAGAAATACTCATGCTCAACTCAAGTTTGAACTCAACTCATGGAAATGCAGTTATACCTAACAAAGAAGTTTTAACTCCTGATAATCAACAAGAGAAACTGGCATATTCACATTTGACACAAGATCTTGTTACGAACTTATACACAAATATTCATGACCCAAAATAAATACAAAAGCCAATCGAAAAAATCACAAAGCAAAAGATCATCAAGCACACATAATCGAAAGTCAAACGTAAAGGCTCAAAAGAAGCCCCAACTCATACAGACTGCAGTTATTCCACGAATAAATTACACAAGATTCAAAAAAAAAAATGCAACATGAGTTTGGAGCAACCAAATTGGAAGATAAGGTCCAACACATATTAAACTAGTCTATAAAATAAGATAATAAATAACTTTCGAACAAGGCGGCATTAAAACATGGGGGACTCAAAACTGCTTTAGAGGAGATCGGCAACATTCGCTGGCAGCTCCTCAACTACGACGTTGTAGAACTTTTGGATGTCGAAAAGCATGCGCTCATCTTCCTTTGTGACAAAGTTAATGGCAACACCCTTTCTTCCAAACCGTCCACTTCGTCCAATACGATGGAGGTAGTTCTCAGGCTGAGTTGGCAAGTCATAGTTGATGACAAGAGAGACTTGTTGGACATCAATACCACGGGCCAACAGATCGGTGGTGATGAGGACTCTGGAAGAACCGGATCTGAATTCGCGCATGATGATATCTCTAGTATTTTGGTCCATGTCACCATGGGTAGCAGACACTGTATGGTCACGGCTGCGCATTTTGTCGGTCAACCAGTCAACCTTGCGCCTTGTGTTGACGAAGATGACACTCTGAGTGATGGCCAAGGTTTCATAAAGATCACAGAGGGTCTCGAGCTTCCAGTCCTCCTTATCAACGTTGACATAGAACTGCTTGATACCCTCGAGGGTAAGCTCATCACGTTTCACAAGAATACGAACGGGCTTATTCATGAATTTCCTTGTAATTTCAAGGGCCTCTGGTGGCATGGTGGCAGAGAATACACCCACTTGAATCTTGGGCGGCAGCAATTGGAAGATATCATAGATCTGATAGAAAACGGCTTGTTAGATGCAAAATAATGATATGCAGTGTATAAAATATAAACACATCAACATTGAGGTCAAGTGGTTCAGTGAAAAGAAATGATCAATTACAGATAGCCAACTGACAAACAGATGAAACCGTGCACATGTCAATAAGATGAAAACTGCAAAAACAAATAAAGGATAATAGGGGAGACAGACCTGGTCCTTGAAACCTCTGGAAAGCATTTCATCGGCTTCATCAAGCACAAACATCTTGATGTAATCAGGGCGCAGTGACTGCCTTCTCAACATGTCAAAAACACGTCCAGGAGTTCCAACCACAACATGAACTCCACTGGAGAGAATTCGCTGATCTTCACGAACACTGGTACCTCCAACACAAGCATGAACCTTAACACCAAGATAATCACCTAGTGCTCGCATGACCTTCTCAATTTGCTGAGCAAGTTCACGAGTAGGTGCCAGAACTAAAGCCTGGCATTCGACAACATTATAGTCGAGCTGCTGCAGAATTCCAGAGCAAAACGTTGCAGTTTTACCAGTCCCAGACTGAGCTTGTTGAATCACATCAAGTCCCTTGCAGAAAGGAACAATCCCTCTTTGCTGAATTGCAGAGGGCTTCTCGAAACCTTGAAATAAAAGGCAAAGTATACATATTTTCGTTATCCAACAGACAACTCAGAAGAATTGGACAGTACGAAGCACAATTTAATTGTTCACAAACCACCATACCAAAAAAAAACTGAATAACTTTGGCAGTGGAAAGGACACACAGTCAAGCAAGTAGCCACTATAACTAAGTTTAAACCATGACTTTGGACGTCATAGAATGAAGGGAAATTGACAAGTACAAGAAAAACAACGCATGACTAAAAAAAATAGATGAAAGAAACATAATGCATTTAATTCATTTTTACGTACCGTAAGCATAAATTCCCCTGAGGAGATTTTCCTGGAGGCCCATAGCATCAAAACTGTCATACACCTCATCATAAGAAGTGAAAAATTCCTCGCTGCCCTCAGTTCTGTCACCAGTAATTTTAGATATTCAAAAAGAGGACAAGGAGATAAAAAATGACTAATAAATAGTTATAAATCTTCAGCCTAATATTGACCACACTGAAAATCATGAATGGAGACAAAAACTTACTGCTCTTTCATTTTTTCATCAAACTGACGAGTATCATATTGAGAACCTTCAGGAGCAGCACCAGCCATGACTGCAAAATCAGAAATAAAAATAAAGATAAGAACAGGGGACAAGTTATATACCACTATCTGCAGTGAAGATGAAAGCAAATAAAATTTAACAAATTACACTCACAAGTAGTACCAAAACGGAATAGCAATTTTATTAAACCAATTAATCCAAACACAACTACACAAGACGTTCAAAAACACATAAATAAATTCGCAGGTCTCATTCATAGAAACATAAGCTTACAAAAGCACACGCTAGAATAACCTAAAATTGTTCAAACGAGTAATGCTTCCGCCGTTAACAATAATAATCAAACTCAATAACTCAGAAAGCGTATCTTAGTAATGTAACTCTCATGCCACATAAGGAAACACAAACCATAACTACATAACACAATCAAAACAAACAGGCAGCCAAAAGATCTAAAACCACCACTCGATTAACAAAATCACTAAACAGCAGATCTCTCACAAACTAAATAGCCAAACACAAAACGTAAAGCAAAGCAAAAACTCAATCACCTATTCAATAAACTAGATAAACAACAGAGCATACAAAAATCGAGATATAGCTATCCAGTCGGTGTATGAACTTACTTGTTAAAGTTGATCGAAGAAAGATCTGAAATCGAAGATTTGAAGATTCTAGGGTTTGGTTTTGCGCCGATTTTTTCCAAAACTCCCCGGATCTGTGCCGCGGAGTTTAGGAGTGAGAGAAGGATAGGAGAGAGGGACTTAAAAAAAAGGGCTGATGGAATCACACATTTCCTTTTTTATAGTAATAGGGATTTGGATTAAGCGACTCCCTTGTCTCGTTTCGGTGAAATGTCGGTTCTACCCCAGCCACTAAACGGCGCCGTGTTGCTTGTATTTGTGACTAAACGGCGCCGTACGGGTAGTGGGAATGGTTGTTGGGCCGTTGAATATGGGGATGGTTTGGGCCCACTGAGATCCATCTTTGCACGATTTTTGTAAGGGTTACTTTCTACCACGTCTAAATTAGGTTTCTATTAAAATATCTAAGGTAATATATTTATCATAATATATTTTAAATTATTTGAATATACTTATCAATATTTTAATAAATCTTAAATAAGTTTCATGGAAACAGGCTCATGATATTTATGATAATCAAATCTTTAGGAAATAATTGTAGATAATAACAAACCGTATCTTCAAATATATTAGTATAAAATATTGATAGATGATGACTTTGTCATATAATGATTGTGACTTTATACTGGATAAACATGTCACTTAATTTAAATATATATATATATATAATGAATATTTAATGTTATTTTAAATAATTACATATTTTAATTTAAATTACGGCAAATTCATCTCAGTATCCCTATTCCAATTGATTTAGCTAATGGGCTATCTAATTGAGGCCCATGTATTCAAATTGGCGCTGGCTATATACCCTCCACCTTTGTTAAGTATACTCTCCTTCCCCGTTTATTAATTTAATAATTGTGTAAAACATCTAACCTACTACTCATTACTCCCTCCGTCCCATACTTGAAGGCTCAAACCAATTGAGCACGGGTTTTAATGAATGGATTGTTTATTAATATTGTGTAAGATAAAGTGGGGGGTAGTAAAGATTTTTCAACTTTATAAATAGTACTTGTAATAAAGTTACTTTTTAGTGTAATAAAGTAGTGGCATTTGTTGTAATATTGTGATGTTTTAAGGGAAGTGTTTAAAAGTGTTTTTGCAATTTTAGGTAATGTGTCTTCAAGTATGAGACGCCCAAAATGGTAAAATGTGTCTTTTTGAGTATGGGACGGAGGGAGTATAATAAAATGATCATGATAAATACACTTTCCTCATTTTCAAAATCATAACCCTAATATCAGTATCACAGCCGCCGTCGCCGCCTCCAGCAGCCAACACCTCCCCTATTTAAAAAAAAAAAAAAACACATAAATTTTAAATCTAACCAAAAACATCATAAAAATTCCGAAACATAAAACAAAAATTAAAAATATATTTTCGACAAACCAGTTTCAATCGTATGCATTATTGTTGACAACAATCTTCAAATTTGATTGCTCCGACGTTGACAAGCAAGTAGAACACCTATGCTAGATGCTCCGCTGCACGCCTTGCTACGTCCCCTCCTCCATCCTCCATTCACGCGGTCGACCTCCCTCCCCCTCCGGCCTCCGCCCCCACCCCTGCGGCCAAAAATAATACGTTGCCATCTCCAAAAACAAAGTTGCCGCGGCCGACCCGCCTTCCATTCTTGCGGCCTCTCGCTCCCACCCCAACAGTTGTCGATAATAAATAATAATGCATACGATCAACACTAATTTATCGAAAATATATTTTTAATTTTTATTTTATGTTTTGTAATTGGGTATGCATCCACTACACATTTTTTGTTTCAATATTGTTACGTGTTTCTTAATTCTTTATAAGAATAAACTAAAAAATAGAGGAAAATAACACATTAATGTAAAAATCAAAATGTTTCAACATTGTTGTCTCTTAAATTTGAAATATATATTCGTTTTCGAACTTGCACACTTTTTTTTTTTTTTTTTGGCGTAAACTTTGCACACTGTAATTGCTAGTTCAATGAGATATCTTTTCACTTTTAAATATATTATTGATTTTGTATTTAATTGTGTTTCGTATTGAATAGGCAAAACATATTTTAATAGATTTTTAAAACGTTAGTAGGTATGACATATTTACTAAAAATGTCAGGTCAAGCCTATAGAAAAAGTCGATCATAGATAATAGGTTAGATTTAGGTTAAATATTCATTAATCAGGCCTCAACTTTTTTTTATGTAAAGTCTAATCTGGTCTGTTTTCACCCTTTTGATAATCGATTACTATCTATTATATTTGAAATATATGTACGCTTTCGAACTTACATATTGCAATTGCAAGCTCAGTGATATGTTTTCCCACTTCCATATTTTAACTGTTTGAGCTAAGTTTCCGTTTAAATATATTATTGATCTTGTGCATACATCTACAAACGGTTTTATTTGGTCTGTTATAGTTTTTGTAAAATTGAAATTGAAACCGAATCGAATTTTTATCAATTACGATTTTTGAATTATTCGTTCAAAATTTTATTTTAGGCATGTCTAAACTTTGTGGTGATGACACGTGTAGAGTATAAGTAGAGGAACATGTATTACAAATATTATATTCCCCTTATTTGGCAAAATTCTTATCAATCAAACCGACTTTGGGACCACCAATCATCCTTTTAAGTTTTAAACAAGTGATAATCAAGAATTAAACATCAAACCCTATTTTGCATAATATTCTCATTTTATCATTGGCACAAATTCATTTAGTTGTAAAATACAAACTTTAAACAAAAAGGGATAAAAAACTACAAACTCATGCTCACTGTAGTTTTCATATTCTCATTAATCTACCAAAATTGTTCACATGTCCTTTATCGAAAGGATCATTTTATCTACACCCTCCAACCACTACTTAATTATTCAATCATCTAAAAGTAAAGAATAGGTTGTTCATGTCTTCTTCCGACAATGTAGCAGATTTTACATTGTACCGATGCTCATTTTGATAAGAATCAAATTGGTGGAAGGAAGGAGTATTAAAAACAATATTTTGACATAGATTCGTAAAATCATATAAATTTATAAATAAAGGGAATCGACCAAAAAAACAAAAACGTATGTTTCAGTTGTTAGTTTTCGGCAAACGGGGTATTTTCAAACATTACAAACAGCTCCCAGAATCACTTTTTTTTAAAGATGGCCTCTCACAGGAAGTGCTTTTAAGCTGTTTATAGAGTTTGCAAACACCCCCTACATCTCAAGACAGTTTGGTCGACAACACCCTATACATAACATCCATGTCCTAAAAATTAAACCTTACTAATCCATGATAAACCATAACAAATGTCATCAAAATAAAACCATCAAAGCATCGAAATTATGTTTCCCTCCCTCTCTTCCGTGCTCTACCTCTTGGTGCTCTTGAAGACCTTCCCTCTCTTCCGTGCTCTACCTCTTGGTGCCGTTGAAGATGAAGATGCTGGGTTCGGTTGAATCCCTCTTTGCTGAATTACAGAGGGCTTCTCAAAACCTTGAAACAAAAGACCTCTTGATACCCTCGAGGATGAAGATGCTGGGTTCGGTTGAATCTCTCTTTGCTGAATTATAGAGGGCTTCTCAAAACCTTGAAACAAAAGACCTCTTAATGCCCTCGAGAATGAAGATTCTGGGTTCGGTTGAATCCCTCTTTGCTGAATTGCATCGGGCTTCTCAAAACCTTGAAGCAAACGGCAAATTATACATATTTTCGTTATCCAACAGAAGACTCAAGAGAATTGTACACTAACAATTCATCACAAAGAAAATGGAAATGAATTTAGTCCGAAGCACAATCTAATTGTTCACAAATCACCATACTAAAAAAACAAAACTGAATAACTTTGGCAGTGGAAAAGACACATAGTGAAGCAAGTAGCCACCCTAACCATGACTTTGGACGTCATAGAATGAAGGGAAATTGACAAGTACAAGAAAAGGAAACCAAAGCATGACTAGTAAAAATTAGCACTGACATGCAAATGTAGAATAGATGAAAGAAACATAATGCATTTAATTCATTTTTACATACCGTACGCATAAATTGCCGTAAGCAGATTTTCCTGGAGGACCATGGCATCAAAACTGATACACCTCATCATAAGAAGTGAAAAATTCCTCGCTGCCCTCAGTTCTGTCTCCAGTAATTTAGATATTCAAAAAGAGGACAAGGCGATAAAAAATGACTGAAATAGTCATCTCACCCTAATATTGACAACACTGAAAATCATGAATGGAGACGAAAACTTACAGCTCTTTCATTTTTTCATTAAACTGACGAGTATGAAATTGAGAACCTTCAGGAGCAGCACCAGCCATGACTGCAAAATCATGAACAAAAATAAGAACAGGGGACAACTTATATAGTATATACCACTCAAATTTATTTGCAAATTACACTCACAAGTGGTACCAAAACGGAATAGAAATTCTATCAAACACAAGACGTGCAAACGACCACTCAAATTGTGAAATATAAGAACAGGGGACAAATTATATACCACTCAAATTGCTTTGCAAATAACACTCACAACAGGTCCCAAAAACAAACAGGCAGCCAAAAGATCTAAAATAACAAAATCACTAAACAACAGATCTCTCACAAACTAAAAACAGACAAACAAAAGACGTAAAGTAAAGCAAAAACTCAATCACCTATTCAGTAAACAACGGAGCATACAAAAATCGAGATATGAACTTACTTGATAAAGTTGATCGAAGAAAGATCTGAAATTATTAAGAATAGTCACAATGGATTCTCGTTGATATTCAGGCGTGCATATATAAGAAACCCTAGCATCAATGGGCTCCTATGCAATCGGGCCATGGCAGTATAAAAGGAATGCAGCTATATTCCAATAGAATTCGAAGATTCTTTGATTTTGAGCAGAATTTTTCCATTTGCGATCGAATCGAGAAGCTCGTAAGAAATGGGAGAAATTGAGAGAATTGGAAGGAGAAAACGGTTACAATTCGGGCTAATTACGGGTATATATACCCGGCCCAGAACATTACAAAAGTCGCGTACACGCTTATTAACGACAATACGATTTATCCAAACTGATTAAAACACTTCTTTATTTGCACTCTAAAACGCTGTCGTACACTGGGTTACCTTGTAACAATCTGTGCCGCGGAGTTTAATTATTTAATTGAATAGGTCAAAATTGAGGAGTGTAACACTATCAGAAACTGAATTTAAAGGGTTTGATATTAATTTATAAGAATAATAAAATTGAATAATTTCATGGAAACTGGTTCATAATTTTTATTTATTTTTTCCGAGGGAAAAATATGGCTCATAATATTTATAAGAATCAAATATTTAGGAAATAATTATTACATCTCCCCTCAAGAATTTCTCTCTCCTCCTCCCGAGAGATTTCTTGCTTTCCCCCCAACCTTTCGCCGGTTCATCTTCCGAGGCCTGGTCGGAGCTCCCTTCCTATCACTCTTTCTTGATTATCGTGTTCCCTTTCTCACACTCTTCCTTTTCGAATTTGCCTTGGTACGCGTATTATTCCCAATCATTAAGATTTGGGAGGGGATTTGTTTCTCTCTTTCATCTGCTCTTCACTCGCGCTTCCATTGGGAGTGCTAAGTTGTCCTTCCATTTCTTTTGCGACAAGAAGATGTATGGGCTGAAGGGGATTGGACGAATATATTTCGGGGTTTTTTCTTCTCAAAACCTTCATTTTTTGGCGGTTTTGAGGGTTTCTTAGCCATGGTTTTGCACACATGGATTTGTGTGAAGTGCCCCTTTATATACTGGCGTGAGGGTTTCACTTCATCTTCATCCTTACAAATCCTTTCTTCTCTAAAACCTCCTTTTTTTAAGCTTCTTCTTATGGTGGAATCCATCAACTCTATGATGGAAAACTTCAGAATCTCGAATCAAGAAAATACTCATCTAGTGGCTCATCGCACTGAGCTTGCCATCCCAAAAAACTCTGTGGCCATGAGATTTGTAGCTTCTAGGCCGATCAACACAAATGAGTTGAAGGAAATGTTAGGCAGGAACTGGCGGCTACGCACTCCCTTGAAGGTTGTGGGCTTAGGAGAAAGCCTATTTCTCCTCACTTTTGCTGAAGCTTCTAAAGTCACAGAGGTTCTAGACCGTCAGCCTTGGAATCTGCGCCGGTCTCTTATCGCCTTGCAGCCTTTGCCTGGTGGCGAAAAGCTCTCCCAACTCACTCTTTGCATGGTGCCCTTTTGGATTCAGGTCCATGGGCTCCAACTCTATGCGATGAGCAAGATTCTTGGGATGAAAATCGGGAGCATTGTGGGAGAAGTGTTGGAAGTTGATGCAAAGGAAGGGGAGGAGGCATGGGGTGAATGTCTCAGGATTCGGGTACTGTTGGATGTCTCTAAACCACTATGCCGCTTTTTCCACATCACGGTGGAAGATGAACTTGTCACGGCAGTGTTTAGGTACGAAAGGCTCTCGGGCTTCTGTTCTTTGTGCGGAATGCTTGATCATTTTGAGAATGAATGTAGCCTTGGTTTTGGTCAGAATGATGCTTGGTTAAAACAACATCGGATTTTTCCGGCATGGCTTCAAGCGGATAAGAAGAAGAGCCCTTCTGCGGAGGCTCTTACTAGCTTTTTTGAGCTGTTGAAACTCGGTGAGGGTGAACAGGCTAATGTCCAGCATCTTACTCAGGAAGAGGATCGTCGGAATGCTAAGGGGAAAGCGATACTAGTTGATGATGATGAGATTGAAACCAGATTGGAGATAGGGATTCATAAAAGCAAAGTGGTACACAATTTTGAGGATCTGATGGGGGGCAGAACAGTTCATAACAACACCCAACATCAGGGGGCCTCTTCTGCTCAGGGACGCTTTGATCCCCGTACTGGTACGTTTTTAGCTCCTTTGTCTTTCACTATTCCGTTTGGTCATCAACATTGTACTAAAAAAGAGCCCCTCTCTGGAGTTGATAATGGAAATGACTATAGGATTATTCACTATGTTGGAAAGGATCTTTCTTCCTGTGACTATGAAAAATTTGTGGAGGTTATTTATCAGGGGGAGTCTCCTTTTGTTCCGGTTTATGAAAAAGAGCCTCAAAATGAACATGCAATTGTTGGTACTGATGACATATGTGCTGATAATGAAATGGCTGTGGAAGTGGGCTCTGCACAGAGTGGGGTCTTACCATACAAGAAAAGAGCTTGGAAGGAGACTTCGGGTGAGATGATGGAGTTTTGGGGTGGTGGGAGAGGCTGGTCCGAAGGAGAAATTGTGAAGGAAGCGGAAGGTTTATTCAAGAGGGCCCGTAGCATGTGTGATCAACTTGGCATGGAAATTGAGTTTCAGGACAAGGCGGAGGCTGAAGTGAATCAGCCCCGCCATGGGGAATGAGATTAATCTGTTGGAACGCTCGTGGTGTTCGTAGTGCACGAGCGTTCAACTATCTTAGTAGACTTGTCTTTAAATTTCTTCCGGATGTCTTATTTATCTCCGAAACTAAATGTTCTTTGTCTAGGGCTGAGTTTCTGAAAATTAAACTTAGTTTTCATTACTGTTTTTCTTTTAAAGCTTCTGGATTGTCTGGTGGATTGTTGATGCTATGGAAGAATGTTGATTTGGATGTTTTATCTTACTCTAATGCCCATATTGATTGCACAATCTTGCATGACCATCTTAAATGGCGGTTTACCGGTTTTCATGACAACCCTAATGTGTTTAATAGGAAGTTTTCTTGGGAATTACTTAAGAGATTCAAAAGTTACAATCATATGGAACATTGTGCTTGGTTGATGGGGGGATTTCAAAAACCTTATTTCATTCAGAAAAGAAGGGGGGTAATAAGAAGCCTTTGTCAAGATTGTTGGATTTTCAGGAAGCTCTGGATCATAATCAATTGTCTAGTTTAAAAACTCATGGACCTAAATTTACTTGGACTAATAAACGTAGAGGTGATGATCTAATTCTCGAAACTTTGGACAGATTCGTTGCTAATAGAGAATGGCTTCAATTGTATCCACACTTTACAGCAACTTCTCTTGACTTTATGGGATCCGATCATCGTCCTATCTTTGTTTTATGTGATGCACATTGTCGAGAAGGTCTGAGAACACACAGAAAAAACTTTTGTTTTGAAAATTACTGGACAAAAGAGCATGACTTCAAAGAGACAATGAAGAAAATCTGGGTGATCAAGGGTTGTGGAAAACCACTACAGGAGTCTCTAACCCATTGTGGTAAGGCTTTGTTAGTTTGGGTAAAAAAAAGGGGGGGAGCTCTCAAACAAAGAATATCCACAACTCAAGAACAATTAGAATCCAAGTAGATAATGAGAGTATTCATCGGATTTTAATCAAATTGATAGGCTGGAAAAAGATTTGGAAAAACTATATTCCCAAGAGGAATGCTATTGGAAGCAGAGGTCTAGAATTTCTTGGCTTCAAGAAGGAGATAGGAACACTCGTTTCTTTCATAATCGGGCTACTCAATGCAAGACTAGAAACCAGATTACAAGGCTCCAAGGGGAGGCTGGGCATTGGGTTTATGAGGAAGAACAGATTCAAGATGCTTTTCTCAATTATTTTGGTGATTTGTTCAAAACTGGGAATCCAAGTGAGCATTGTATTACTGAAGCAACCAGTCACATGAGTACAATGATTTCGAATGAGCAAATAGAAATGCTTGAGGTTCCTTTCTCCCGAGAGGAAGTTTTCAAAGCGGTTAAGGATATTAATCCTTGGAAAGCCCCTGGACCCGACGGTTTTCCAGCCTCATTTTACCAAACAAATTGGCACACGATTGGAGAGGAAGTCACAGAACAAATTCCTGGTCACCTTAATGGGGGAAAACCTTTGGAGATGTGGAACTAAACCACTACTGTTCTAATTCCAAAGATCAAGAAGCGGGTAAATGTCAAGCATTTTCGCCCAATCAGTCTGTGTAATGTCTGCTATCGTATTCTATCTAGGGTCATCACAAATAGATTGAAGATATTCATGGATGATATGATTGATCCTTACCAGAGTGCTTTCATCCCGGGAAGACTCATATCGGATAACATTCTGATAGCCTTTGAATGCCTTCATTGGATTCGTTCTTCAAAAAGCAAAAAAGTTTATGCTGCGCTTAAATTGGATATGAGTAAGGCCTATGATCGTGTTGAATGGCCCTTTCTTAAATCGGCAATGGCACAAATAGGTTTCCCACCTAAATGGATTCAACTAATTTATGAATGTGTCTCTTCGGTATCATATAATGTGTGTATTAATGGCAATCTCACTGATTCTTTCAAACCTTCGCGTGGCTTGCGTCAAGGGGATCCTTTATCTCCCTATTTATTTGTCATATGTGCTCAAAATCTCTCTTCTATTTTGACAAATGCTAGAAACCACCGGATGTTTTCAGGTTTACAAATAGCAAGGGAAGCGCCAATTATATCACATTTGTTCTTTGCGGATGACAGCCTCATATTCTTGAAGGCCTCCAAAGAGGATTGCATTGCCATCAAGAATTGTTTACAGACATATGCTGCTGCCTCGGGGCAATTGGTTAACTTCGACAAATCGGACATTCTTTTTAGTCCGAATACTTCGGCATTGAACAAAGAAATGGTGAAGCAGACCTTGGGTGTTCGAGCCTCAACTGGATATGATATTTATTTGGGGCTACCTACTTTCTCGGCAAAGAAAAAACGGCTTCAATTCAGCTATCTTGTGGACCGTGTTCATCAAAGAATAAATTCATTGGGTCACAAACATTTCTCAGAAGGAGGAAAAGAGGTTCTTCTCAAATCAGTCCTACAAGCAATCCCTGTGTATGCGATGTCATGTTTTCGTATCCCAACCTCTATTTGTTTGGATATGGAAAGAATGCTTGCAAAATTCTGGTGGGGCTCTAATGAGGAAAGCAGGAAGATTCATTGGAAAACTTGGGATGTTCTTTGCAGGCCAAAGGAGGAAGGAGGTTTGAACTTTAGAAAACTTTCAGTTTTTAATAAGGCCTTATTAGCCAAACAAGTCTGGAGAATTTTGCAAAGACCTCAACCTTTAGTCTCTCAATTGTTTAAAGCTCGCTACTTCAGGCGGAATGATATTATGGAAGCAGACCTGGGTTCTAATCCGTCTTTTATTTGGCGCTCAATGTTATGGAGTAGAGATATCATTGAAAATGGTTCACGATGGCGTGTTGGTAATGGTAAGTCTATTTCTATTTTCAAAGATAGATGGATCTCAAACTTCAGTGAGGGAAGACCTTTCTCTCGTATTGCTAGTGCCTCAAAAGTCGGCCGTTTTTTAATGCCGGATTGCTCTTGGAATGAATCTCTTATCCGTAATGCGTTTTGGCATATTGAAGCGGAATCTATCTTGCGGATCCCTTTGCTTAATCCGAATTGTAATGACCAACGTTTCTGGCCAGCAAATTCGTCCGGAAACTACTCAGTTGCATCAGGTTATCTTTTGGCAATGAAGGAATGGAAATCAATTCGAGAATTTAAACAAATTTCTTCTTCCGGAAAGGATACTTTGCAGCCACTTTGGGGTTTTATATGGAAGCTTCAAATTCCAGCAAAAGTGCGTCTGTTTGGATGGAAATTACTGAATGACACCTTGGCTACAGAAGGAAATCTTGTAAGTCATCATATTCCCAGGGATCCTTTCTGCTCGTGTTGTGGTGCTTTTTTTGCTGATTTTAAGCATGTTTTTTTTGAGTGTATGTTTGCAAAAAATGTGTGGAAAAAGCTTGGTGTTTGGGGAAAGTTAAAAAACTTTGTGCGAGGATCAGTGCACCAATTCTTTTTTACTGTTAATGATCATTATGATAAACATTTTGTGGCTTTTGTGCTTATGATTGCGTGGGGAATTTGGAAAGAAAGGTGTAAATGGATGCATCTGAAAGATCAAGCTGGTAGCTCTCTTCGAATTCCTTTGGTTTTTGATGTAAAATGGGTGATTGATTTCTGGCAAGATTTTTTGAAATGGAATTCTAATCAGAATGAATGCTCTACAAAGGTTGAAAAATTGTTGGGGGAAGGGGCATGTCGTGGTCTCACGTTATTCACAGATGCAGCTTTTAACCAAATAGACCATTTCTATGCAGTGGGTTATGCTGTCTTTAACGATAAGGATACGTTGTTACTAGCTGGGGGTCGACGTATCACAAATCCAGGATCAATTGTGGCTGCTGAACTTTTTGCAGCCGAGTTTGGATTGGAAAAGTGTTTAAACCGGAATTTCATGATCACAGGTCTTCGTATGGATTCTTTAAATGTCGTTAATGCTATTAACGCAAAGTCTGAAGTTGAAGGTCTGGAGAAGATGATTGTCCTTAATATTCGAAAGCTTTTACAAGAATTCTTGTGCTGGGATTGTGATTTTATTCACAGGAAAAGAAATCTGATGGCTCATCTGATGGCACAAGAAGCTAGGAATACTTCAACACCTTTTAATTGGGTTGAAAATGAGATTCCTGACTATATTAGGAGCAGAGTGTAATTTTATTTCTTTTTATCCTCCTAATATTCTCAAAAAAAAAATAAATTTATTACTACAAAATATTGATAGATGATGACTTTGTCATATAATGATTGTGACTTTATACTGGATAAACATGTCACTTTTATAATATATAAATTCTGCAAAAAAAAAAGTCCTAAAATTCTTTTAAATATAAAATGTTATTTTTAATAATTATATATTTTAATTTATATTAGGGAAAATTCATCTGTGTCCCTATTCCAATTGATTTAGCTAATGGGCTAAACATTAAATTCATTGAAATTATTTTCAAATTATGGGCCATCTAATTTAGGCCCATGTATTCAAATTATGGGCCATCTATTCTAGGCCCAAATACTTGACAGAGGTACGGGGTTAACAAGCCCAACCCAATGTTTTGGATTATATTGTAATAGGATATGTATCCTCTACACATTTTTCGTTTCAATTTTGTTATGCGGGAATGATATAATGCCCACCGGTGTGCACAAATTTTATGCCCACCGGTGTGCACAAATTTTATGCCCACCGTTTACGTGGCAATGCCACATAATATATTTTTTATTCCATATTTTTAGATTATTCCTATTTTACATCATAAATCTTATCTTTCCATTTTACATCATAAATCTTACCTTTCCATGTAAATAGGATTAAAAAAAAACATAAACAAAAATTATATTCCAAAAAATTAATCGATGTTTAATAAATAAAATTATATTAAATCAATTTTAAAGTTATTTTGAATATTTATTAATAATTAAATACAATAATTATTATTAAAAAAATTAAAAGTTATTTTGAAAAACTAAAAAATATTTTTAAAAAATGATAACCATTCTAAAAGTATTTCCAAAAGTATTTTAAAAAAACTTTAGATTAGAGTATATCATTTTTAAATGAATAAGTTTGCAATATAAATTAGAGAATATTACCTAATAAGGTCACTTTTATAGACTTTTAAACAACTAAAGCATACAACTTTAAATAATTTCCTAATAAGGTCATTTCTGTGTCAAAAAACCGTATTTGCCCTTTATATTAATATAACCTTTAAATTAATAGATTTTAAATCTTAATTCGAAATTTAAATTCAAACATCAATTCCTCAATTATAGCGCATATTAAAAAAAAATCTTGACCTTCTTAAAATCTTCCAAAATACGCGATTACCATTTAATTTCTTCAATTCAGAATGTAGTTACATGTTTATACAAAATCAATCTCTCCTCCCACAAGCACTTTCTAATTTCTCTCTCATGGACCAAAACCAATCTCTCCAATGGCCTCAACATAATCATCGGCCAAGATCCATCCACCTCCTTCAAATTAAACACCAACCCTCGGATTTTCCGCAAGCTGAAAGGGACAAAAACCATCGAATTCCACACCAGCACCATTGAAATATACTGGGATCTCTCAACAGCCCGTTACGAAACAGGGCCCGAACCCCTCGACGGCTTCTACGTCATCATCACCGTCGATTCAGAGCTCGGGCTTGTCGTGGGGGATATGGGCCAAGAGAGGAGGCTGAAATTTGGGGCAAAAACGCCTAAATCGTGGCTGATTTCGCGGCAAGAGCACTTTTCGGGAAATACAGTGTATTCAACGAGGGCCCGATTCTGCGATGCGGGCCTCCCGCATGATATCCTGATCCATTGCAGCGGGGAAAACGAGGGATTAAAGCATCCGGTGTTGTCCGTTTGCATCGACAAGAAGACTGTGATTCGTGTGAAGAGGCTGCAGTGGAATTTCAGGGGGAATCAGACGATTTTTCTCGACGGATTGCTGGTTGATCTAATGTGGGATGTTCATGGCTGATTTCATAATCCGCCGGGCCCGGGATATGCGGTCTTTATGTTCAGGACAAGAAGCGGGATGGATAGCAGGCTGTGGCTGGAGGAGAAACTGGTGCAGAAAGATGAGTTTTCGCTCATGATTTACGCCTGTAAGACCATATGATATGAAATCAAATAATTTTTAGGATCATAATTAATTTCTCTGATTTTTGTTGTTGATTACTTATGAAATTGCAGTTTCTGTTTCTTTTTTACGAATGTAAACTGTAGATTAGAGTCACTACTGTGTTTTGAAGATTGAAATTCAGTCTTCATTCATTTCCATCCCTAATAATTGATTTTTTTTTTTAATTTAATTCTAATTTTCTGGTTGCGTTTTGGAGTAGTTTAATTGTGCATATTTCCCTGTAACTATAGATATGCACATTACCGTATGCATATCGTATAGTGCATTTCACATATGCACATATATAAAATGCATGTACCCCGTTTTCATTCAGTGCATATTAAACTTCATAATCTATCTTCATATATGTATGCATATTCAAACAATGGGTTTTCTTTCCTTTTCTCACAGTGTTGATTTTCTTGAATGAACTTTTTGCCGGAAACAATGGGTTTTCTTTCCTTGAAATCTCTCCGACGATGTCTACAGATTTTTTAACTTTATTTGTTTGAATAATTAACAATTAATTCGAATTGCTTAATTTTAGGATTTTTTTAATAATTGCTAGGTGCATATAATTAGGAACTGCATTAATTCAAAATTATTAATTTCAAATTATTAATATTTATTAATTTCGAATTATTTAAATGGGTAAAAGGCAACAACGTCTTATTAGGTGTCATTTTCACCTTAATAGATTTAAAAAAAAACCTATGCCCTATTAGATAAATCTCTTAGTGAAATGACCTTAACAATAATTTCCCCTATAAATTATATTGAAACATCTTCTGTAAATAAATTATGTATTGGATTATTAAACATTTTTTTTTCACAAAATTAAATTATTTACGCATAATAGTAAAAAATTATTATGATAAAATGATTTATTTCATACATGGTTAAAGTTGTTTATTTTATAAATCATGTATTATTATTATTTTTATAAATTTATTTATTTTAAAAATCATGTATTTCTTTTTAGGTATGATTTTTTTTTAATCCTATTTACATGGAAAGATAAGATTTATGATGTAAAATTAAAATAATCTAAAAATATGGAATAAAAAATATATTATGTGGCATTGCCACGTAAGCAGTGGGCATAAAATTTGTGCCCACCGATGGGCATTATATCATTCCCGTATTGTTATGTACTCCATTTCTTAATTCTTTATTAAAATAAACTAAAAAAATAGATGAAATAACACATTAATGTAAAAATCAAAAGGTTCCAACTTGGTAATCTGACTATTGTCTCTTAGTACCTCAAAAAAATTCTATAATTTTCTTTTAGTTTGTTCTTTATATATAAAAGTTTATAAAATTACCATTTAAATCATTACTTTTAAAAAAGTATTCGCTTTCAAACTTACACGTGGTAGCTCAATGAGATATATTTTCACTCCCACATTTTAACAACTTGAGGTAAGCTTTTATTCAAATATATTATTAATCTTGTAAAAATATGCACAAACGGTCCTATAACTAGCTAGTTACATCTTTTGAGAAGTTGGAACTGAAATCGATTCGGAGTTCTACAAGTTACGATTTTTGAATCAACGGTTCGAACTATTTTAATTTTTTTTTTTGGGCATGTCTAATCTTGTAGTGATGGCACGTGTATAGTACGAGTAGATGAAGATGTATTACAAAAATTCTCAACGGCCGAAAGTGAAAGTGTGAGAAGATTTGAGAAGAGGAACATGCCTACTACTTTTGCACCAATCACAAATATTGTCTTCCCTTGTTTTTGCAATATTCTTATCAATCAAATCAACTTTGTGACCCACCAATCATCCTTTAAAACAAGTGATATTCAAGAATTAAACATCAAATCCACCCGTACATCTATAAATTTCTCATTACTTTTTACAGTACAAGTGACTAATTCAAAAATGGAGAGAGACCTTAAATATAAAGTGAACTGAAAAAAAAAAATTCAAACAGAATATAAAAATTTACGGGTTGGTCTGCTATGGACTCGAGTGCATGTTGTGCACCCTAGTCCATGTTGCACTTTTCAGTTTACTGACTTACACTTTTTGGTAAATGGTGTTGCACTTTTCAATTATTAAACTGTATAATAATATTTTTAGTAATAATTGAAAAGTGTA
The DNA here is from genome assembly GCA_963675135.1 of Galeopsis tetrahit. Lineage (NCBI taxonomy): Eukaryota > Viridiplantae > Streptophyta > Magnoliopsida > Lamiales > Lamiaceae > Galeopsis > Galeopsis tetrahit. The sequence goes on along the minus strand of OY776125.1, from coordinate 1,728,542 downwards.
ACACCATTTACAAAAAAATGTAAGTTAGTAAAATGAAAAGTGCAACATGGACTAGGGTGCACAACATGCACTCGAGTGCATACTAGACTTTACCAAAATTTACAGATAAACAAACAAAAAATGACAAAATGAAAAATTTATAAACGAACAAAGTATTTTGCATAATATTGTCATTTTATAGTTGGCACACACTTGTTTTCATTCATTCATTTGTAAAATACTAACTTTAAATAAAAAGATCAAAAACTACAAACTCATGGTTTCTATGTTGTGCATAGTTGTTCCTCTATTATTTGTGTGTATTGTATTTATTTTAGTATGGTATACTCTTTTATTCCTTTCTATTTTAATTTTATCGTTCACCAAATGTATTTTCATTTATGTTGTTCGTCAGTTATCTAATCTGATCGCATGTTTTTCATGAAAATCATCACTTTAACTTCACCGTCCAACCATTACTTAATTAATTATTCAAATCGTCATTCAATTTTACGGACCGAGTAATTTGAGGGTTTGAGAAGTTAGAAGCCCAATTTGCCACACCAAACGAGTCCCCTACTTCCATAAAGGGAAAACTTCTTTAACATATTCCATCCACTTGTAACCACGCAATGTCATCATTACCTAAGCATCTATTAATTCAGTACAATCATATGAGTACTAAATACTAATTAATTTCTTAATGAAGTTGATTATTGGCTAATCAAACCTACCTACCTCGTCCCATGTTAACTACCTACCAATTATCATGCAAATTAATCGTCCTTTAATCATTTAATTAATTATTTTTCAAGAGGGGTACAATATTAATTTAATCTAGTAACGATATGAAAAAAGTAGAATTTTTGTTATATTGTCCTTAAAATGGAGTTCCATGTTATCAGAGATTTAGACGTGTAGTTTCATACTTAAATTGTGTATGAAATAATAAAATTGAATAATATATAGGTATATACTTTATAAACTTGAGGTCGATTGAGATTACCGAATAGAGTCAATTTTTTATTTTTTTTAGAATTCTTATCGCAAAAGATTAAGACAATATACAATAACTAAATAAGACATGTAAATAAAAAAAAAAAATATATATATATATATATATATATTCGTATCTAAATCAACGTGAAAATCGATCAAAATACATGTGAGAAAATGTTGGTCAACAAAATAAAGTGTTAGCAACTACGTACTCTACTTATACTCGAGTTATTATGGGAATAGAATCATGTTTTAGCATTTAAAGAATAATGAAGTATAATTTACTTTCAACTTATTCTATACTATTTTGACAAGTAATTACACTATTTTATGATCAACAAATTAAAATTAGTATTCAGATTTCACGATCACTTTCGCATCCTTGAAAACTCTTTATAAACTTTACTTTCACAACATTCTCGTCATATTAAAAAATATTCAACGTCTTATAATATCTGAACGACACGTGTTAAAGTCCTGCCGAGTAAAATACTAGTGAAATAGAAAAATCGAATCGTTTTTTCAGTATGTGTGTCCATCTATCTATGAAACTTATTATCATACTTCCCCCCTCCCGCAATTACTTTCACACATTTTTTTTCAGGACGTCGCACAATAATTTTCACACCTTAAAATGGAAAATTATTTATAAATTTAATTCTCACATGCAATATTCTCAATTTTACACAGATGATGTTACTTTTTCTCCACACATACACAAAAATTAACTCATTTATATATTTACTTTATACATCAAATTTTATAAAAATACCTCTCAAACTTCACTCATTATTATACTTTTTTAATATGCGTGTCCATCTACGTATACAAATAGTACTGGTTAGGTCACCTTTAGAGGGGAATGGATGCATGTGGATGGGATATTACACTCTGACTATGCACACATGATTTGGAACATATTCTTGATAATTGATAATATTACAATTTTAGTTGTTAATTAATTAATAAATTAATGAAAAGCATATATACTTTAAGCTACTTTGTAGCCGCACAAGATCTACGCGTGGGCTTATACCAATTGCTCTGTTGACCTGCCATTGGCTGATTATCATTCAACTTTATTATTATTTTATTTATTTATTTTTTCTTTTCATAAAGATAAAGGCCGACCTCACTTAATTTATTATATTTAATATTATCCTATTGTACATATTATTTCCACCTTCTACATGGTCCCCTTATTTGGTATAGAAACACTTCTTTATAATATATGATACAATAATTAATTAATTATATTATTTAACATAAGTGCAATTCCGGCATGAAATCGTCAAAAATCTTAGAAAAAAATGGGTTGTACAACCAAAAAATATGAAAAATGGGTAAAAAAGGACCCTGTCTCACGATTTTTTTTTTCGTGAAACGGTCTTACACGAATTTTTATCTTAAAAACACAGGAAATTTCAAGAACGACATACATTTATTTCAATAAAAAAAAAAAAGGCAGCTCACAAACTAGAGAAAGGAACTTGATCTAGGGTTTTGTTCAGGTCGGCTGGCGTTTTTCTATATTACAATCGAAGATGATATCTTCGGTCCATGATATATCTTACTCCCTCCGTCCGTCTATAAGTTTCACGTTACTTTTTGGCACAAAGATTAAGAAAAATGATTAAATAATAGATATAGTACAAGTGATGTGATTGAGAGAGGGGAGAGATAGAGAGAAAAAGTAAGATATAAAGTGAAGTGTAAGAAAAAGTACTTACCAAAAAAGGTATGAGAAACTTATAGGCGGAAGGACAAAAATGGTAAAATGGGAAACTTATAGACGGACGAAGGGAGTATAATACAAGTGTCATAACCCTCAATAAATGTCATAACTCCCTCGGTCTCATATAAATTTGCACACTTTTCATATATAAGTGTCTCATATCAATTTGCACACTCAATAAAAGGAAATATGGTCATAACCCTCACCCTCAAAATATACACATATTTACCCATATGTCATTACTTTTTCACACTCAATCTACCTTTTATTTTACTTTATTTATAAAAGTTTACAAAACTACCCCTTAAAACATCACTCATTACACTTTTTCTTACACATTTATTAAAATGTGTGTCATTCCAGAGGTGCAAGTACCTCTGGGACGGAGGGAGTATTTTTTCTTGTTAGGTTATATTGATCGCTAAATCTATCTCAAATTGAGAGCACCTGATTATCTCCCAGCACATTGAAAATATTTATTTGGTAAAGTCTAGTATGCACTCAAGTGCATGTTGTGCACTCTAGTTCAAGTGCACTTTTCAGTTAATGACTTACACTTTTTGATAAATGGTGTTACACTTTTTAATTATTACTAAAAATATTATTATACAGTTTAATAATTGAAAAGTGCAACACCATTTACCAAAAAGTGTAAGTCAGTAAACTGAAAAGTGCAACATGGACTAGGGTGCACAACATGAACTCGAGTCCATAGCAGACCAACCCTATTTATTTTGTTCCTTTTTATTATGTATTGTAAAGTCAATATTTTTGTGTCAAGTTTGTGGCACCTGATTATTTTGTTCCTTAAACTAATAATGAACCAAAATTCGATCAAAAAACTTGGTGAATATTTTAAGGGACGATCATCCAATAAAATCAAGAGCATGACTATAGAAATTACAACACGTATCACAAGACGATCCATTATTAAATTGACATATAATACTTTTATATATATAAATAAAATACTAATAAAAAATGGAATCGCATGGTAATTGAAAAAGTGGAATCCCATTTGGTGGAAAGGTTCCATTAATTTCCATCCACATTTAAGGGAGGGTAAAGATGAAGTTGTCATCACCCCATCCATTGATTCTTATCTCCAATACCCATCCATCGATAGTATTCTTCCATTTTTTCATTAAATTTAAGTTACTTTATTTATATATATATATTGAATAAATATATTTTATGTTACTTAATTAAGTTGTACCCGTTAAATTCAATATTTTAGTTCTTTTACTATTAAATAAGGGCAATTCATCTGATTGATGATAATTTTGATAGTGCGCTAAATTAAAAATTCGAATAACGATATCGAGTGTCGTGAGTTTCCAGACTTTAATTCAGACAAAAAATTAATAATTTATAGTTGTCATAAAAATATTAAAACGTTGAGTTTTGTATTGTAAAAATAGAAAATTAATTTTAAAATCGAAAAATTTAGAGAACAACAATTAAAACTGTTACTACTAATTTTATATATATATTCCTATGTATGGGCACCTTGAATGGATGGACATGTAATTGTTAATTTATAAATTTTCTGCAACTTGAATGAATGAACATATTCTTCAATACCCCATTTTCTCCTTTAATATTTAATATGTGAATTATTGTTGGATATTCATTCGTATAATTACACATATATGCCCTACCTCATCCACTTGACAAGATGAATTTGTAGTAGATAAATGTGGTAATAAATTAAATATTACGAGCTCATATCATGTTTACAATTCTTATTTTTTCAATTAAGAATGAACAATGTTAATTTTACTTAATTAAATTTTTTTTTTTTTGAAGAAACTTAAAGGTCTGTACTTTATATTATTAAGGATTTGATTTTCCTGATTTATTGTAAAATTAGTTTTGGACTTTTTCCTTGTGCAACAATAATCTCTTATATATATACTTCGTAAATTAATCAAATCAATTACATTTTTTCAATAAGCTAATTCATCATTTTTTGGGAAGAAATTGTCTATATTTCAGTAAGTAAAAAATATAAATAGATAATGTAACCCCAAATTATAATCGAGGATTTTTTTTCTAGGCTCATAAACCTCCACGTCTTATACAATTGAATCATACGAAACACATATATATCATCACTAGAATTAATTCAGACAATATATATCCTTATCGAGTTCTTATCGTCTTGGATCTTTGATTCCTTTTAACTACTCTGTCTGTTTCAAAATAAACGTCGTTTTAGAAAGATTTTTTATTTATTAATAATATATTAATTATCGTTTTCAATATTCAAAAGATAGTTTTCAATAATAATCCCACAAACGCCCATACTTACACTTATTGAAAGAACACATTTCTAGTAATTAAGTGAAAAAACAATTCCAGTGAAAACATTTTAATGATTAAACTTAAATATGAGTAGACTAAGTCATTTTATGATATTTTTAATATACGTATATACACTATACTTTCTCCGTTCACAAATAAATACCGTTTTAATTTATTTTTTTAAAAGGTATGTCTTAATGATTGAAATTTTCTTAAATCATTGAATAATTTTAATTTTCTATAAGTATGGATAGAAAACTTACCATGTGAACAAAAAAAAAAAGTAAGAATAAGACAAATACCATAATTAATAAGGGTACGTTAGAAATTATGAATATTTTCTAAAGTTAAATGAGGATACAATTGTAAGGAAACTTAAAGAAAAAAAGAAAAGCTAATTAAATGTCATTCAATTATGTACAAATATAAAATGTCAAAACGTCACTTATTTATGAACGAAAAGAATATGTTCCTATTTACATCTTCGATCCTATCTAAAGTGCTAATTTTATTCATTCACGACTAATCAATTCTTGAATGGATCAGTTCATACAAAGCTTCAACCTTAATTTTATCCTTTCACGACTAATCAATTCTCGAACTAGTCGATTCTTGGATCGAATAATATATTTAAAAAAGTAGGGTAGTGAGGAGTGACAATTGGCAGTAATGGCAGGCAACATGCAAATAGTGTAAATATAAATAATTTCACGCGTATAAATGGCATTAATTCAGTTAGTTGACCAGCCTATCGCACACATAACGTCTCTGAATTGAGATAGGGCCACCATTCGCTCTGCTAAAACATTTACAATTACAAGATGCATTGGTATACTCAATTCTTATTTATTGACCCCTTATCACATTTTATTTTATTTATTTACATCTCTCGAATCTAACAAACCCTACTCGATTCAGTCTATGCTAAGGTGTTGGATAGTCACTTCTGCTTTGAAATTTACACCAGATTTATAAAATATTAAGGGTAAAATAGACTCAACTCTATTATTATTCTCTCCATCTTTATACACATATTAAAAAAATCAATAATTTAATGTTAATGAGTAATTAGGGGTATAATTGTCAATAAAACATTTAATACTTGAGTAGAATAGGAAACATGACTATAATTTGGGATATACGTGTCTATCTTTGTGGGAAGGAGGGAGTATATCACATGGGTGACTCATGATATTTAATCATATTAACCTTACATAAATACTTCCTCCATCCCAAATAGATAGACTTGTTTTCCTTTTATCGATATCCTATTTAAACTTTTTTTATATAAAATAATATTTTCTAATTCATATACTAATATAACCCTAAAGTATAACATTTATTAAATAGGGTTATAATATAAATTTTACTTGTCTAATATGTCTTTCCAATACAATGTATTAATCTCTGTGAAAAGTCAAACAAACCTATCTAAAAGGGACGGAGGGAGTATCAAAACTTCTCCTAGGTTCAAAAAAAATTCTAAGAGGATTAGTTCATACAAAACAATGAAAAAATTGATCATGTTTCAAATATTGGGCCCCCACGGTCGATCTTTGAATCAGATACCGAAACATAAAAAATAGAATTGTCCCCACTAGACGGTCGATCTTTGAATCAGATACCGAAACATAAAAAAATAGAAGTGTCCCCACTTGATGTGGGGCTTGTTTTTGAAGATGGCAAATTTCCACACAGAGATACACAGAGTGTGGGGTGTGTGTACATCTGGCTGGGGTTGTTGCAATAAATAAAAAATAGGGACAGGCCCATAAAAAGATAAACCCACATTTATTCCATAGGTCATTGCTGATGGGAACCGTTACACTTTGGTGTCCTATAAAAGGGCACATATTGTGCATCATTTCTCTTCATCACTCAAACAATCTTTAATCAAACAGTAAATTAGGGTTCTTGGGAAATTTGTAAGATTTTGGGGATCATGATCAGATCCCTAAAAGGGGTAAGGGAGGTGACAGAAGAGAGTGAGCACACATGGTGTTTTCTTGCATGATTCTTACAACATGCTTGAAGCTATATGTGCTTACTCTCTTTCTGTCACCCCATTTCTCTCTCATCTCCCTCTCTCTCTCTCTCTCCTCATTCTTGCATGTTGTGGTTTCTTGTTTTGGCCGATTGAATTAGGGTTTGTGTTCTTTTTCTATGAATCTTGTGATGAAGGGCTCTATTAAAAATCGGATCTTTAATTAGGGTTTTGTGGGGTTTGTGTTCTTTTGTGAATTTTGTGATTTCTTTTTGTGAGAAAAGCAAAATTCATGATGAGGGCTTTGTTAAAAATCAGATCTTTAATTAGGGTTTTGTGGGTTTGTATTCTTTTGTGAATTTTGTGTTTTCTTTTTGTAAGAAAAGCGAAATTCATGATGAGGGCTTTGTTAAAAATCAGATCTTTAATTAGGGTTTCTGGATTTGGAGAGAAAATTATAGATCTCAAAAAAGCCCTTTAATTGAGCTGTTGTTTCTTTTTGTTTTCAATCTATTTTGATGAACTGACATGCCAGAAGTCATTTAATTTGTCTGTCTATTTTTTGCAGCAGGAAACTTTGACTAGGTTTCTGCTGGTGAAGATTTAATTTCCTTTTTTTTTTTTTTTTTTCAATCTACTATTTTTCTTGTTTTTTAATTCTCTAGCTGTTTCAATTTTAAGTTTGTTATTGGTATAAGTCTTAATTTAATTAAATCTGCAATCAATTTCATTAATTTGATTAGAGTTGATGAGTGGGGGCTCCTATACTCTTTAATTGTCACAATTTTTCCTCCACTATTAGTGGTTGAAATTAATTGATGTATGAAAATGTTTTTTTTTTCCAATTTTTTGGTTGTTTTGCAGAAGAATGTTGAAGAAGTGACAAAAGGGATCTTCTAATTTTTAAGTTTGATTTATTGCAGGTTTTGAAAGGACAACCTTATTTGAAGGGAAGGGGTACATCGAAACTGAAGAGACACACAGTACACTTGCAAGAGAAATTAATATAGATTAGGGTTTGAATATTAGTACTTGTAATAAAAAAATGTAATGTTTCATACAAGGGATCAGTTTATAAAATGTGTTATGAGATTTATAATTTCCTTATTATTATTTTGCCCTCTTGCAGTGTTTGTGTGCACTAAAGTTAAAACATGTTTCAGTTTGAAAGATATGTAGACCATTAGGGCAACCTTGGAGATCATACTAATTAAATTAGTATAAATTTGAGTGGTTATTGTCAAGGGAACACACTTAACTAACTGATCAGAATCGTAATGTACACATGAGATCACCCGTTTCAATTTTGGTGCTACAGTGTACCGAATCTTTGTGTATATGAAGATTGAAAAACCCTTGTTTTTTTGAATGATCACATCATCATTTTGAATATATTATAGGATGATGTAAGAATCAAAGAAGATTATTATACGATCTATAGTGGAGTGCTCCACTAAATTACGTACTAGCTAGGTTAATTTTCAGAATTGGACCACAAGGTTATACTTTTAAGGTATTATTAATCTTTATTCAATTACTAGCTCCCACACTCTTCAACTTCGAATTTTCTTTCAGTCAATGATGTATATTGGGATTCAAGTTTAAACCATTTAATTTTATACAAATTTCGACAATCGTTCATATATGTTGAGATATCTATCTATATTTAGACCCGAATATCTCAACTGATTCTGATTGAACAGCATATGACTGACGTATCTTTCTCAAATATTTGGTATGCACAAAATCAATTGTGTTTTATTATAGGCATCAATCTTGAATCTGATAATTCATCCTACCAAACTGGACCTAAATGTATATGTTGAAAAATGTAGAGCAACTGAAACGATTACGTGCGTTAAACTGAAATGAGACTTTATGGAGTGTTTACAAACTCTATAAACAGCTTAAAAACACTTCTCAAAAGTAAAAGCTGTGAAATGACAGCTTTAAAAAAAAGTGATTCTGAAAGCAGTTTGTAGAGTTTGAAAACCCTCTGTATAATTAACATCATTTGTGAATGAGCATAAGTTTAGAGAGACATTGTAGCCCTCATAATATAAAGTACACAAAAAAATACTATCAGAATGCAGAAATTTTTAGAGAAAATTAAATCTTCTACACATTGTGAAAATACATAATATGAAGTGCTGCAGATGGAACTTGATGATCCTCAGAAAACCAATTCTTGATGATGCCTCCAGATGAGCTACTAGGGTTTTCCCCAGACCAACTGTCAACCATACTGAATCCGTATCGCGATGCTGCAGAAAGAATCGAAGGCTCATCGACTCTACGCAAAATATGGCACAAAATCAAAGCCGACTTTTTGTTACTTTCTCGGGTTGAAATCAATTCCCTGGCAGTTGCAAATAACGGATTAATTGCAGCAGCAACGTATGTCACGTCAGTGCCTATGATGACGTCGAAACCTTCAACGTTCAGTTGCTTGATGGCGTCTATATCGTCCCGATTCCCCCACTCGAGTTTCTTTACAACCAGTGAGTCGAGCGATGGAGATTTGAGATTTGAGGCTACGTTTTCTGTTAACAAATCGAGTGCTTTTGAGTCTCCGTCTGTGGCGAGGATGAGGTCAGCGGACGTGGCAGCTATCATTGAACAAATCCCGCCACATCCACATCCGAGTTCTAGAACCTTCTTCCCGGCGACAATGTCTTGATTTGCAGCAAGAATAGAGGCCATTAATTGTGCTGATTCCCACAGCATCAAGCCCGTTGATGTACATGTGTGTTGATACTCTTTGGAGAGTAGTTTTATTTTGAAATAGTAGTCCCTTATAGAAAGCTCCATAATCTAAGAGAAAACAGAGTAATTATTATACACACTAGGGTTACTAAAAAGAACAAATCGTGTAAACGGGGTTTTAGTACCTCTTCAACGGGAGATGAAATACCGAACATTTCTACAGCCACTCCGTCTGACATATCGATTTCTAATGCATTGGTATCATCTTTTTTTCTTTTGTCACAATCAGCTTGTGAATGTAGTAGATCATTTTCAGTTGTGGAGTCAAGACCATTGGTTTTTTCAACTGCCTGAAACACAGCTTGCACCCACCGCCTGTAACCAAAGTGGCAACTGTTAAAGAATCGAACCATGATGATGTTAAAGAGAGATTAACCATTTAGATTTACAGTAACCGCCTGATCATGCGTAGTTTTTCAGTTTTACACTTGATGCATCAATCTATTGCATGGAGATATTATGGGTCAAGTGCTTTAAATGCAGTGGTAGAATTAAGAAGACAAATTCCTTTGATTTAAATACAAAGCTGCCACGTTTTGCGGTATCTCTAAACCACGTGCCAATTTCTCCTATAAAGAATCTGGCTTGAAAAGGACAAAAATAAGAAATGCATACGAAATAGAAGAGCGGTATAAAAAAACTGACTGTCATCATGGCAGCTCACATATATGAAAAGGGCAGTTGATATATTAACCTTATTCTCCAATCAAGAATGAAGAATCTGAACCATATGATAAGAGGCGATGAAAAAGTAAAAATGCAGCTTACCGATTCATTACAATCTCTCTTGATCTATTTTCCACTTGCTTGCAACACAACACGTGTTCTTCCATATTGAATCCATTCGCTTTGAATAGATTTTCTAAGAACTCGTCTGAGAAGTAGAAAGCTCTCTGGCAGCAGAGTGAATGCTATGAGAAACTGGATAAATCCATAGAACGTAGAAACAGAACGAGTAACAACTTACAGTGCCATCACCCCTAACATAGAAGTTTTCGCTGAGCTTTTGTTCCTTGCCAGTGAATCTTTCCTGTTAATATAGCAACGGATATGATTTAACATTACATACTTCCTAAAAATTTAAAACAAATTACTATTTGTCATTTAAGGTTTTGACTTAAAAGACGCAAACATATTGAAATGTCATGACTACATTAGGCATAAACATGAATTCCACATTATTAAAAACCGGTGAATCCTTATTCAGATCAAAATCCCACCTGAGCAAGATCACCAACAGCATAATCACGAAATAAGACACGACCATTTGGCTGCACATTGCACATTTTCCCAAATTAGCAAAATCAAGTGTAAAATGGCCCTCAGTATTAAAATGCTACTAAAGGATAAATTAGGTACTCACCTTCAGAACTTTTCTGATATTTTGCACCACTGCAGGCATCTTTTCCGGGGATACTGCAGATAAAACAAATATCTACTTAAAAAAGTCAGCAAGTGTGTGTTAACAGCAACATCCTTATCTTTCAAAGGAAACATAATTGTATAAAAAGAACATTAAATCTGCTCCAGGACATTGAACGAAAGAAAAACCTCTAAAAAAGAATCAATCACAGAGAACAATTTTTTTACCATTGTCAATATGTCCACTGAGGAAGGAGCAACATGAGCACATAGATCATCAACCGTCAGATCACAAACAAATGCATTGACTCGGGCCTCCGCGAAGTCCTTGTGCATCTTGAATAATATCCAGGAAAAATTACAAGTGATTAAATAACCAGCATATCACTCTAGAAAAAGTGAATCAACTTATTGGAACTTGTAAGTTGCATGATTCAATATGCAAAAAAAGCTGTCATATCCCCTAAAACAACAAAAGAAATATGATCTCACCTTGACCAAATTTACAGCACGAGGAGAAAAATCACACGCATGTACAAACATATTTGGATAAGTTTCAAGCAGAGGAAAGATGGTATTTCCAGCTCCACAACCGACCTGGCAGACACAAGTTTAATCAAGTAATTAGCATCAAAATGTAAATCCAAATCAAAATGAAAAGTTATTGGATGCATCTTAAAATATACCTCTAAAACCACCCTGCTCCCTTCTCCCTGCAAAAAGAGTAGTTAGTGAAATAGAAACAACAATTAGCAGAAGCATCCACATCATCTTTTGTACTTACAGAGAAGTGATGTCCCCATTCCTTGTCCAAATAATGACGATCCTTAAAGAACTGGAGCACACAAAAACAAATCATTTGCATCAAATGCCAAGAATTTCGAGAAATGCAGATTTCAGTCAATGTCCAGTTCTCACTTCTCAACCACAGATAATGCCAGAAGTTAAACATTAATTCTTGCTATAAATGAGGTATACCATATATTCCATTTATCCCATGTACAAGACTCATACATATGACAACCACAAACTTATTTACCACACTCACTGAGCTCAGAAATTCTCTTATATAAGCAAAGAAACTAACCTTGTCTTGATGGCGTTTATAAAAGATATCCCAGTACTTCTTCGCATCTTTCTCGTATTTCTCTGCCAACAAAAATACTGATTCAATATACTAACACTTGTATTTCACCAATTACAGAACTCATTTCAAAACTATACGAAAAGCAATAGGTTAATAAATCGTAACCTCTCCAGAAATCCGATACTTCATCATTGCAAGGTGAATATATTTGTATCTTTGGCTGCTGTGTTTGTTGAATTTCACCTATACTAACTTGAGTTTCAGGTGTGGCTGCCATTGCTATTCCCTAATCACACCACAAAAAGATTAACTTAAAAAATTCAAATCACAGCATTATCTTCAAGTGAACTGATAAAACCGAAAAACATAAACACCAAAACAGTCCATAAATTCCTTAATATTCGAAATTGGCAAGGCTTCAAATATGAAAATCTTCCATACAAGATCCACAATCACCAATAAGCAACAAATAAGTAATTATAACAGCGTCTGGCGAATGAGATCAATAGAAACTTAAGAATCAGGTAAATGAACAGATTGGTAGCGGATATACGAGGAATTTGAGGGAAAATGGAGAGAATCTTACTTGAGAGAGGCCGACGGAAGATTTAACACCTGCTGAGTTGGAACAGTGTAGTCTATAAAGTATAAACCCTCCGGTGAGACTGTGAGAGGGTCTTTGTTATTCAATTTTTTTTAATCATATTTTATTTTGGAATAATATCAGTTTTATCCCTAAACTTTACTGCAATTTCAGTTTTGGTCCTTCTATTTTTTCTTATAAAAATCAATTATGTTTACATATTGAAAAAAGATAAAAAAAATACTTACACAATATTTTCTGAATAAAATATTTATAAAAATAGAAATAAAATATACTCCATCCATTTCACATAGAGAAGGATACACTTTTTTAAAAAGTTAAGTAATGAACAAGATATTTAAGGGCAATTCAATTTTATGTATATAGTAATAAATTAGTTGAATTGTGTGCAAACGTGAATCCTAAAATAATACTCAGGGGGTGTTTGCAAACTCTATAAACAGCTTAAAAGCACTTCTGAAAAGTAAAAACTGTGAGAGGACAGCTTTAAAAAAAGTGATTTTGGAAGTGTTTGTAGTGTTTGAAAACACCCCCTCAATTTTGTGTAAAATTGTGAGTATTGTGAAAGTGAACTTTATAGATAATTTTCATGTTAAGAATGTAAAAGTTTATTGTAAGATGAAAAAAAAAAATGTACTCCAGTGTAAGAGGAACGAAAAAAGGAAAGTGTGAAATTTTTTCCGAAAACTGAAAGAGTGATATTTATACTAAAAACCAAATATTGTAAAAATATGATAATGTAAATATATATATATATATGTATAAATATAAATATCACTTCTCATACAATTTTTTGTTTACATTACATGTATTGTGCTGCAAAATAAAAATTAGAGGACATTCCATAATCCATAATGGTAATAAAATCTGGTAAGTTTCACTATAAGACCAAAAGTTTATTACAAAGTCTCATTGTCTAAGAACATGCTACAAAAAGAATAATCCTCAAACAACTCAAGTCCAATCACTCACTCACTATGATAATGTGAGAATCTCACTGGAAATATGTAATAAAAGACAAGTAATTGGGGCGTTATAATTACAGTACGCCAATATCTGAGGACTATTTCATGATTCTGGTGATTTTGGAGTATCTTCACTTTCTGTTTTTACTTCCTTCTCTGGACTAACAGATCTCTCAGTTGGTTCGACGTTATTGTGCAGGACACCGTTTTCGACCACGGGCGTACTACCGTTGTCAGTCACGTTGTTCTTAGGCTCGGCATTTGGAACGGGTTTTGGTAGTACTCTGGACGGTGAGGTTGCTAGAAGGCGATTGATCCCATCGAATAAGTTCTTGGCATCTGCTATCAGAGCAGCTCCACCGGTGTAGCAACGCCCAAAGCACGTAGCACAATGTGGGAAAGTAACCTATACCAAACGAACAAAGTGCATCAATAATGTTTCCAGTTAAACTTCGAGCGAGTTAGAGTTTGTTCGAGCAGGCCCGACTGACTAAATTGCACACTAAGCTAAACTAAATTAGTAGCAAAACTTACCTCAATAAATGCTTGGCAGAGTTTAAGGAAAAGTAGAGACTCGTTGTCCTTGAGCATCCTAGTCGTGTTGTATCTCAGTAGGGAATCAGAAACAGCCTGCAAACTCTTAACTAATTCCTGAGCAATCACATGCTTCAAACTTATTGGAGCACACGGGCGTAGTTCATTCATTGCTGCAGCTACACCTGGAAACGGAACAGGAAGATACAATAAATTTCCATTGTCACACAAATAATACAACATTGAGCAAGTGTCTAGTTTAAATAGCGAAGAGGGCACGTGATTTTTCAAGTTTTACCATTGATAAAAACGGCAAGAGGTGGATGTTCCATGAGACTTGAAGGAGGAGTGATATCATCGTGACTTTCATCACCAAAACTATGGGCAGGGAAGCCAACTGCTGGCAATGGGACCCAACGATGAGAATCCAAGACTAACTGGATTAATCAAAACATTATGTGTTGTAAATCTTCAGCTAAGAATGACAAATTTTTTGCTGTGAAAAGATCATAGAGATCCAAATCGTATGCTCAAAAGAGTGAAGGAAATGTAATTTGTAAAAAGCATTGGATGCCATTACCAACTATTGAAATCATACCTGAAAATTCTCTACAGCTGTACTCATATTCTTTGAAAATAAATTAAGAACTGCTCTGCAGAAACAAAAATGTCCATATGAGAGCTTGTCAAAGGTCAAGAGTCGCAAAAAGATATCATAATAATAACAAAAGAATATTACTCTTCAAAAAGAGGGGGAAGCAGTCCTCGAAAATCCAAACCAACCCATCCGAGGCCCATGGCACAATACTGTAGACCAAAATCAAGAGAAAACACTTATCATTAAGTTTAGTTTTCTGTATCTATTATCATATTAAAATATATATAAGGCAACAAAATAAGCCTTATTATGCAGATGAAGCTAAACTGAACAAACATTTTATGTAGCAGCATCCATATCAACATGATATTCAATGTATGCAATTCTCCAGCCCTTTTTAGCCAAACATTTAGATTTGTCTTGTTTAAACTTTGGCTTTTTATATTTTTAATCTTATTATTCTTGTTATATCTATAAATTATTCTGTGAAATACTGGAATAGGATAACTGAATCTCACCATGCATTGATCCAGAATATTTGTCAAGGATCCACCTTCAGTGATCTTTGGAAGCATCACTTTAAGAGTCTTCAGATGCGAGGTAATCTGATGCATGGCCCAATCAAAGAGAAGCCCACCATCATAATTTTCTTCACTCTCTGATGTGTCATCAGCAAATATAGCTCGATATTGGTTAACAACATCAAAGAGGTGCATTCTGTGACAGTTGACCATCCCCTTCAAATAATCATATGGATTTCTTTGGTCCAAGTCATCAAGTAATCCACTAAGCCACGCTTCACGGCATCTTAGAAACTGAATAGTGGATAAGCATCACAGATCAGAATGGTACACCTTACATTATTTATTAACAAGGGGCTATAAACACCATAACAAAGGAAAACAATTTACAAAAAATAAAATGTTGATAAGGATCACCTGTAGGCGCATCTCATATTCACTAAAAACTCCAATCCGACGTAGGTATCCAATTATGCGGAGGCATTCTGGCAACTGCGACATGATGAGCAAAGATTAAGCACATCGTGCTGATAGTCTTACTTCAATATTTTGCATTGTATCAATTTGCTTAATTTGAAACAAGGCACAGTACCTGAATATTAGATCTAAGTTTCTGAAGAAGCTGTGAAAGAAGAGACTGGGTGGTCTTCCGAACTTCATCGGCTAGAGCCTGAATGACAGGAATTCTTTTTGAAAAAGAAAACAAAAATGGTGCCTCAATAAATGCATCAAGCAGGTTTACAGATGAAAGAGATTTCATGCTGCTATAGAAGCAAAGAAAATACTCACTCTGGGTGCATCGTGGTAAGCTTTGCAACGAATGCTTCCAAATCAAGAGCTTCATCATAATTTCCATTCCTTACACATCTGTATGTAAATGTCATGCGATCATTCTTTGAGAAACTCTAATCTATATGTAATAATGCAAAACACAACATTAAGTATTTAGATTATTGAAGACATTGAAAAATAAACTCAGGGACTTACGTGTCCATGAGTTGAGGAATTTCAAGCAAATCAAGCAAAGTACTTTGGTTTGTTAATAATGTTTGGTTTAACTTCCTTTTCTCCAAAATATGTTCAGCCGACTCAACAAATTCAGTACAGCCAGATGTTAGCTTCGGAATTTCAGCTATCTGCAAATGAACAAAATCTATGAGTTTCATTGAGCTTATTCTTGTCTCATAATGAGGATATAAGCATGATCAAGAAGGAAAGAGAAAAAACATATCCATCCAACTCTTGCTGCACTGGTTCTATTGTATCCAACAGGAAAACAAAAGAAATTGAGATCACTCGGAAGTACTTCTAGCCATATAAAACTGACTTTGTCATCAACGTGTAGCTTCCATAGGTGCATATGAAGGTAACTTTAGGTTTCAATTGTCCTAGCATTCGCATTCGAAGCTTACACCAAGACATAATCTCTCTTAACTTATTGAATCCAGATTTTCACATGCATATGCAACTCTCTCTTTAGGATTTAAAAAAAGGCAAAAAGGATCCCCACCATGAAATACTCCAAAACAAAATATGAGCAGTCTATTAGTTTTACACATTCAAAGCCTCATTGAATGACCGAGCTGAAATAATTCTCAATCTCGAACTCACAGGGAACTCCGATTTTCATTTAATTAGTCACAGATACAATTGAACCTCAAATTCTCGAATTACCTTGAACCTTTAATTGGTCACACTACAGCAGCTGAAAACTAGCAATACAATGTCGATATAACGGCAATGCAAGCTCGATAACACAGCAGATCAAATCAAAGTACTAAAGAAAAAAGAGGGGTAATAATCAGATCAAAATTACCAGAGACTCGAGATGCTTGTCAATTGAAGAAACCTCCTCTCGGATCTCGAGCAAGGCATCCGCCGCCGCAATGAATGCACGGTAATTCCCCACCGCCACCTCCTGCATCTGCCGTCGTATTCTCTCCGCATCTACTCTCAGCAACTCCGGTTCCTTAGAGATGAAAAGAGCACGATAGTTGCCTCAAATTCAAACTCATATACACAATCAAGCAATACAGGACTGTAAGAATACCTTGTGGAGGCGATCGAGAGTAAACGATAGGAGTTCAGACACGTATGGCTGCTGTGCGGCGGAGGCAAGAGGAAGAAGATTCGCCATCTCCGTTGATTCGTCGGCGTTGGTCGGAGACTCCGGCGACAACATTGCCGTCATTTTTTGAAGCTCAGAATCTGATCTGTCTCAGTTGGAGATCTGAGATGTGGGTTTTTATCTGATGTTAATTTTAATGAGATTTCTCGTTTGGGTTTCTTTCCATTTTCCCTTTGGGCCTGTATGATATTTTCAAGAGTACAGGGGGAGTTTTGAAATTTTAACCGAAAACAATTTTGTCCCCTGAGTTTTGTGATATTGTATTTCTGGACCTGGTTTCTATTATTGATTTGTATTAAGTTATTCAATTTTATTTTATTTTTGTCCAGTGAAAGCAAATTATTTCTTTTTTGATAAATTAATTTTTTTTACATTTTATTATATTCCTTTTCCACTCAATTACATAGCTCATGTAATACATATACTCATTCTTAAATATGGTTTTGAGCAGACGAAAGGAACATACATCATCGTTGTTATTCGAATCGAGCCGAATACTTAAAGGTTGTTATTCGAATCGAGCCGAATACTTAAAGTTCGAGTGCGATTCAAACTCTTATTAAATCGAGTTTAACTCGGCTCGATAACATTGACAAGCTAAAAATCGAGCTTGACTCGACTCGTTAACAAGTCTAACGAGCCTATACGAACGAGTCGAACTCAAGTCTTATCGAGCTCACAAGCAACTCGGTTTATTTAACAACATTACTGGTAGTGTCTATTTCTTCATTAATCACACTCTCCCATAAATGAATTATTATAGTTATTTTAACTAAATGAATTGTCCATAACATATCATAAATTTCATTTTGTATTTTATTAATCTTCATATTTTGAGTTACACCATAATGAAATAATTGTTGCTAATAATGCTTCACTTTCATTTTAAGTTGCGAAAAGTTTATTATATATCTGCTTTAAATTAAAATTTGAACATGTTGTCCAAATATTTGGTATTTCATTTACAAAACAATTTTTTGGTACAAACTCAACTCAAATAACGCACATTTTATACGTAACTTTAACTAAAAAAATATGGCACGAAACATTATTATCGTTAATTATTTTTTTTGACAGAATTACAGATAAAACACATTGACGTAAACTATATGAAACTTCTATATATGTTACAATTATTATTATTATTTATAAGTTACAATTAAGCTAGTGTGAGGAAACAAAACAAGAAAATTTATTCATTTTAAGCTAGATATTCATTTAAACTCGTACAAGACTTGAAAAAACATGAAAAACATGGAGAGAATGAAGGCGTGATGAAGAAGAAGAGGGGATTTATCAGCTGCGTTGGAGGTGTAGAAGTAGTAGTATGGATTAGAGAAATTCTGCTGCACATTGGCTGGCGCCGCCGGAGTAGGTGGTGAAACGGCCTGACCCTCTGATTCCGGCGGAGAGTGATGCTTTTTTCGTGGTGGTGGTGGCGGCGGAGGAGATGACGACGAGGAGCATACGACGGGGCAGGTATTGCAGTGGCTAATGCACAGTGAGCCTTCTGAATTTGAAGTTGGAACCAAGATTATGAGAAGAAAAACACATGTTTTGATTGTCATGAAAGCAGAAACTTTTGAAGGTTTCATTTGGTCTTTTTTGTCACTCTGTTTTTCACTTGAAAGAAAAGTAGTGGATTATGGGTGTATTGTGTGTGTGTGTGTGTGTTATATAGAAAAATGCCTAGAGGAGAATCTAAATGAGGGACCATTCTAATTCTATATATGGATATACGAACTCAATCGGGTTGAAGCTGTGAAAACGGGTCTATACACGGGTCAATTACAATTCGGGTCATAAACTTTAGTTCCATATTGATATGTGCATTCAACAGAGACAAGAGTGATCAAAAGCTTTTGATCAGTAGTTTATAGTAATTCTTTAGTTCCATAATAATATATTGTCTAAAAGTTGAAAAGAGAATCCAAAGCACCATGCAAATGGCAGAGGCACTTCCAACTTTTTGTGGGTGGTTTTAGCTGGACATAATCCAGATTTGTGGGCACCATTCTAGCCAAAAATTGTTCCACACTTTATGCTTTTCTTCTTTGTATATGCTTCACTTTTGGACTTTAGAATCGTCCCTTTTCGTCTTTGATCCCGATAAAAGAATTTCAATCTTCCACTGCAGATTCTCCCCTTTTTCTTGGATACCCCAAATCAAGAAACCTGAGCTGCTTGGAATAAAAAGATGCATTTTCATTCATTGATGAAGCAAGTATAATAACGCTGCGTAAATCTATATACTAATGGCGTGTGTGCGAGTGATTGTGCTTTTGGAGACGTAATTTAAATTTGTTTTTGTACTAAATTGGGTAGCGTCTGATAACAAAGTGTTTTTGGTAAGTACTGAAATCCAACCTGAAAGCAGCAACATTGTTAACAAAGGAAACTGCTATCCTTTTGGGAAATTTCGATTCAAATATTATCGTCTCCTGCATTTCTTTTGTTACTCCCCAAGAATCACTACTCTTTTATCCTGCATTTAATCATCTTCAGTGAATCCTCCTTTTGATCTGTAAAGGGGGTTCACATGCTATCCATTTCTATCATCCTGAATATAATCATAGCGGTGAGACAGTGAGAGATTATTAAACAAAGTTGAAGAAAAGAACATAAATGATGTATTTTCACCTATGAGAAACTCATACTAGGACTTGAAATAGGAGAAGTGTGCCAGTGTTCTAATCCATGCTTCATTCCGTATTCTTTCAGCCTGTTAAGCTCTGGTAATATTTCATTACCGAGATCGGGTCTGTCTCGCTTTCTCAGCTCAGTACATTTCAGGGCCAACTTTGCAAATATAAGGGCCTCTTCAACTGGCCAATCAGGCACAGTTGGATCGAGCAAATCAGCAAACATATCTCTCTCAATAGCTTTCTCGACGTGATGCGTAAGGCCCATTGGAGGTCTAGCAGTGATAACTTGTAGCAGTATCATTCCTAGTGAGTAAATATCCGATTTAGTCCCTAACTTTCCCGTTTGCTGATACTCGGGATCTATGTAGCAAAATGTCCCTGCTGCTGATGTCATGTGATATTGAGTTACACTATCTGCAACTGAAGGAGGAACTAATCGAGCCAACCCAACATCGCTGATCTTGCATGTGTAATGATGATCGAGAAGGATGTTTCCAGGCTTTAGGTCACGATGCACAAGGGGCTCGGGTTTGGCCTGGTGAAGGAAAAGCAGGCCCGTTGCTATATCAGCTGCAATCTTGAAACGAATACCCCAAGGGATGGGTGGGGTGTTTCCCTTTCGATATAAACGATCTTCTAGGCTTCCATTGTCCATGTATTCATACACTAAGCAACCGTATTCGGGGCAAGCACCCATGAGGAGTACCATGTTTGGATGCCTCATGCATGTTAGAACTTCAACCTCTTGTTGGAATTGTTTTTTCCCTTGTGCAGCATCTGGTCTGAGTACTTTAATAGCAACAGGAGTATGATCAAGTGTGGCTTTAAATACAGGGCCATAGCCACCTTCACCGACTTTCATGTACATTGAGAAGTTATTGGTGGCGGCTTCAATCTCTTCCAACGTATATTTTCTGCATCGATCATTATGTGACAACACATCCAATGCTCTATTCTTTTCTTCAGCTTCTCTCTTTGCCTTCATCTCCGCATACCTTCTTCTCTGTATTTCCTTCTGAGCTATTTTCTGTGCTTTCTCTGCTGCCTCCATCGCAGCTCTGCATCTTGCTTTCTCCGTCTCTACGAGCACGCGGGCTGCTTCTTCAGCAAGCCAGGCCTGCTCGACTCTGCTCATTTCACCCATTTTTTGTTGTTCAAGTTCACTGATCTAAAAATGTAGCAACCAAGACACGAAAATGCCACAATCAAAAATCAAACAAATAAATTAATGTTTTCAATAGCCTTTGCTCCAATAATTTACCTGCTTATGGGCTGAAGCTGCGTCTTTGCACGCGGTGCTATACATGTTCATGGTCTGTTGCACCTCTTGCTTTAGTTTCTGAATCGCTTTCTGCCATTTTTTTTATGAGTTCTAGTAAATAATGAGATCAAACTATATCAAACACAATTTTTTTGAACATTTTACTTACTGGACTCGGCGCAAGGTCAGATGTTTCTCCCACATTAGTAGTAGAATCTAAAATCTCCACTTGTGTAATATCCACTGAACCATGCAATGACGAACTTTTATATCTTCTCCTAGGAACTGCAAACTTATCACCAAATTCGTTTTTGAACCTTCTACTTGGATTCTCTTCACCATTCTTCTTAGCAGATGAAGATCTGTTGATGAATTTTCAATTTATTACAATGTATTTCCTTTTCCATCATCTAGCATGATTGCAACCATTGAACTAAGCACATGATAGTGGTAAGAAACTTGTTCGTTGAAAGTGCAAGATACGTGGGACAGCATTTTCTTGAAAAACCTAGACATGTGCAGCGTACCTGGTTTCGTCTTCTGTCTTAGAACGGTTAAACTTGACTGAAGCCTGGGGAAACGCATGCCTATGATGACCCAAACTGTCCGTGTGTCGTGCTGCTGGCCGTATTGATTGTGCCTTGCCTCTTGAAATTACGTAAACAGAACAGAAAACCGGAGCAGCCTTGTTTATCAAGGTTGGCGTATCAGGGGTCCAAAACCTGCACAAACAACATTACATTTTAAGGCAATAATTCACTTGATCATGTGCATAAAAGATGTTTATTGGTTAGTCTATACCTTGTCAAGGCATTTTTTGATGAGGCACCAAGAACAATATGAGTGACATTGTTGTTATTGATGTAGTCTAAAAGACTACTACACACATCTGTGCTTTCTAAGACAACTTCTTTTGCTGTTGCCTGCAAAATCATCAAAATCCAGATCGAAAATACACAATTTCAGCCAAACATTATCCACCATATACTTGAAAAATCAGAGAAACAATTCATCAAACATGTAGAGTGCATGACTTTCATTGCTTAATTACCCCTTTCCGCGCACAACAAGCACGACAAGGCGCGAATATATCCTCAATCGTCCCACCGTTCGCCTCCCCGGCACCACCAATCGAGCTATCTGCAATTAAATACATCGAAACATACATCTTATTCGAACATAGACGAAAAAACAAGCAATTAAAAACATGAAAAAATTAGGGCGGATACCTACGTCTAGTCCTCACATGGATCAAGACAAGCGTTTGTTTTGGCGTAACAAGATGATCGAGTGCCCATCGGATAGCGAATGTGCTGTTTTTGCTCTTCGTGATGGCCACAGCTGTTAGATTATGGCCGTGTGGATCTTCCATTGTATATTTCTGAGATCAAATTGTTTGTTTTCTGTTATCTTAGAAGTGGTGGTGCAATGTGGTTGTTTTCCACCACCATTGCCGCCATGGCCACCGCTTCCTTCACAAGTTTTCCGATGAAATGTGGAGGGAAAGAAAGGACACAATCTCTCGCCCTGTGTAATTCATACACATGCAAATATACTATTTTTGTCTCTCCCTCCATTCACTAATTTTCTTTGGCATATTTTTGTTTTTTTAAAATAATAGAGAAATTGGTGATATGTGACTCTTTTCATGCCAAAAAAAACCTTCAATTGTTTGTAGTCGTCGATTTTTAGATATGGTTAAGAAGTCGGATCGAAATCTTCATGTATACGATTTAGTTTTGATTTTATGGGTGTAAAAACCGTCGGTTACGATTAACTGGCCAAATCGGTGGTTAAACCGAAAAGCTTGTAGTTAAACTGAAAAATCCGAAGACAATATTATCATGTACATAAATGTTTAATACCTTAAGTCCTACAAAGCGAGTTCAGAAAGGAGTAAGAAACAAGTTAAGAAAAATGGTTGAATCGACGGTTATAAGAAGTTCATGGTAGTCGTGTATGCAATCGCGACATTCATTGTAATTGCAATCTCACAATCAATCGTAGATGGACGCAACCTTGCGGTCGATTTGGGATGGTCATAGTCAGTCACATATGGTCACGTTAGTTAAATTTTCTTACTATTAATCAAAATTGTAGAAGTCGAAAATAGGTAATTGTATGTTTTGACACCGCCTAACGCCTAGACCATCTAGATTTTTTTTATTTAACTTTTTTTTTTTATTAACACAATTTTCATCCTTTAAACAATATAATTTGACAAAAAAATAAACAATATAATTTGACAAAAAAACACCGTACATCATGACAGAACCATGAATATTGCTCAGAGCCTCGTTTTCCTTTAAAAAATATGCACGATTACCCATATCGAACTTTTACACCAAAATCGGGTCGGTCAGCCGGTCCAATTTTTTAAAAAAATTGATTAAAACCCCTCAATTTCATTCCGGCGTCGTTTTAGAACCAATTTTTTTTAACCCTCCCCCAAATTTTGCCCTAGAACCATTTGGGGTTTAAATCATTGAATCATTACGACATCAATCCCCGAGTGTTAAACGAAAAAAATTCTCCAAAATATTTCGATTAAAGTTGATTAATAATGTCGACGATTTATGTATTGGAGCCGCCGACGAAGGGGAAGGTGGTAATAACAACGTCGTTTGGCCCAGTGGACATCGAGCTATGGCCGAAGGAGGCTCCGAAGGCCGTTCGCAACTTCGTGCAGCTATGCCTCGAAGGCTACTACAACGAAACCGTTTTCCACCGCGTCATTAAATCGTTTCTCGTTCAGGGAGGCGATCCCACCGGCACCGGAGAAGGTCATTCATTGAAGCTTTAGACCATGACTTTAACTCTGTACTTCTGTGTGTATCAACTGCTTGATTGCATTTCTGAATTGAGCTGTTTTTTTACCTTTTTACATGCTTTTGGGAATGCAAAGAGTAGAGACTAACGGGAAGTTGCAGAAATCGAAGCTTAACTCGAAGTTATAAGTATTTGTTGTACTCATATATGAGTTCAGACCATAAGATGCTTAAGCAGTTCAACGTGGATTTTAGGCAGCATATAATCATATTGAATGTTTTACTTCAATTGAGCTAAGGCTACTTTTCAATGTAAAAATTCACAATGTTCTGAGTTTCCATTGTTTGAAGAATCTGTTTTCTCTGGATATTGTTGATTGCATGATGTACAGTTTAATGTTGTACCATTTCTTATTATTATATTTGATAAATCATAATGAATGTTCTCTTCATCATTCTGTTATCTTATATTTTTTGTTGACAAGTACATCCATTGTATATTACAGGTGGTGAGAGTATATATGGTGGCGTTTTCCCAGATGAATTCCATTCTCGTCTGCGATTTAAGCACCGTGGTTTAGTTGCATGTGCTGGTGGTGGTGCACCTAATTCAAACGGCAGCCAGTTCTTCATAACTTTGGATCAATGTGACTTTCTTGACAAGAAGCATACAATATTTGGAAAAGTAATCTATGAACCTTCATATATTACTGTGAATTCAATTACTTATAATCTTGTCTTGACAATACTCTGGATTATTTTTCACAGGTAACTGGAGATTCAATATTTAATCTGTTGCATTTAGGTGAAGTAGAGACTGATAAAAGTGATAGGCCACTGGAACCTCTTCCTAAGATACTTTCAGTTGAGGTATCAATTTATTTCGTGAAGAGTCTTGTATTTGAAACTGCTTACTATCTTGATATCTAGTTTGTATTTTTGTGGAGTATTTAAAAAATTTAAACATTTTATTCACTCGATTTATGTTTTTCGGCCATTTCGTAAAATTTCTACACCTTTTAAGAGCCTCAAGTGGAGTTTTCTTGTCCTTTACAATTAATTAATAGTCGCGTGTTTATCCTAATGGGATGAAAGAGTATGTATATATGTTTTTTAAGGGACAGATTGATAGGCCTTACTTAAAAGCTTATTTTACTTGTCCATAATATTCTTGAGATTATGTGCAACTTGCATAATTTTCTTCTGAACATTGCTTCAGGTGTTATGGAATCCTTTTGATGACATTGTTCCAAGGATAATCCCGACAAAGTCTTTACCATCATCTGAAAATAAAGAAACAAAGCAGAAGGTTACGAAGTAGGTCCTTTGTCCATGCATTTTGACATGGACAAAACAATGCTCTCAGTGATACTACTTGTCTCTCTCCCACTTTTTTTTTTTTCCTGAATAGCAAGATAATAATTTCTCTGATCTGTTATCCAGAAAGTTGAACTTGCTTTCGTTTGGGGAAGAAGCTGAAGAGGAGGAGAAGGAACTTGCAGCTGTCACTGCTAGAATAAAAAGTAGCCATGATGTTTTAAATGATCCCCGACTCCTGAAGGAAGGCCTTGAAAAAGATTTGGTAATGATTTGCAATTGCTGGTAGATTATTTTTGTTTAGTATTTCTTCAAGCTTCTGTTGATGATGGAAAAGTACCAGGACCTAAGAGGAGGAAACTGAAAATTAAAGATGCGCCAAATTATTCTACTTGACCAATTGAGAATAGTGTCATAAATGACAAAGTCTACATTACTGTTTCAATTCTTTGATAACTATCGTTCTATTACCTCTAAACAACGTGTCGCCTGATTACAGCAGGATTTAATATTTTGTTTTTGAGCTCACACTACTTGAATTGAGTTATAAGTATTACGGAGTAGTTTTTTAAACTGTACTTCTGCTTCTTGAATTCATTTGTTGGAAGTCATGTCTTTTGGGGGGAAATATGCATCAAAGAGATTCAAGTGAACAAGAAGATGTTCTTGACTATAAAGTTAGTTATTTTAATACATTCACATCTGGTCATCTGTTGCAACTCATCTGTGCAGAACTCAGCTGAGGATCAGAAATCGAAGGATGTGCAGTTAATGGTGAGGGAAGCTCTAACCTCAAAGAAAGAGAACAAAAAAGAATTTGGAGCTGAATTTCTTGATCACAGTGATGAAGATGAGGCTAGCTTTGATGCACGAATGCGCCAGAAGATACTAAAAAGAAGGCAGGAACTAGGAGACTTGCCAAATAAGAAAGAGTCACGCGATGGTGAGTACACATTTTGTTGAGCTTTACCTTCTGTTCTTATTCAACTTGACAAATTTTCCGCTCAGAACCTTTAGAAATTGTTTTGCCGATATGAATGATCAATTACCATCTTCAGAAGCTTGTGTTATTTCCACGTTCTTTACTCGTTATTCTTTTCCAGGATGGATGTGAATCCTTAATAATCTAAACTCGTGTTTTTCATGACAGAACATGTAGGTTCTCGGAATCGTGCAGCATCTCCACCAAGGTATGATAATTTTTTCTTGGCATTATCCTATGCACGTTCAGTTAAAGACAGTGTATCTTATGCCTTTTCATATTGAGCTTCACATAGGATTCCAGTTAAAAGGTAGACTAGCATCATTTGATGCATATGTACTCCATTGTCGCTTGCCTTTATTTTGAACCTATTGCTTTGGTCCCAATGTTGAAAGGCTAATTTGGTCACCTTCAAAAAAAAAAAAAAGGCAAATTTGGTCTATTGGGGCACGTGCCCCGTCCAAGTTTTTGTTTTCCCTGCTATTTAGCTTCAATATATTATACTCCCTCCGTCCACCAAAACTGTGTCTATTTGCCTGATTTGGACGTCCACCAATAGTGTGCCTACACCTTAAAAGGAAACCATCACTTTATCTTTACCCTCCAACCATCATTTAATTACTCAAATTTTCATTCAACTTTATCCACTTTTTCTTAAAACCTGTGCCCAAACCATTAGGCACACTTTTGGTGGCCGGAGGGAGTACATATTAATTAGGTAATCTTCCTCTTTGCCAATGGGTGATAGTTTGATTGTGTATATTAGGTAATCCTGTTATAGTCATGCAAATAATTCAGTCCATGGAAACTTGTTGCTTTCAATTGCTATTGCTAGGTTTCTTTATATTGAAGAGTTGTTCTTTTTCTAATGGAGAATTATTCTTGATGAAGTTTATGATTTGTATTTATTTTGTGCCTTTTGTAAAAGAATCCTGAATCCGTCCATGTTTTCTGGGGCATGTGACTTACTGACTTTCCTTTTCAGTAGTTATACTTATTACTTAACCATTCGGTCTTTTTTCCTTCCCACTGAATTTTTAAGATTTTGGTGTAAGAGTTTCAAGCTATATCTCATTTTTCACTTGTCATGTCAGGTCCAATGCTGACCGTGACGAAAGGCCAAAAGCAGATAAGTTATCGTTGAAGAAGAAAGGAATAGGCTCCGAAGCCAGGGCTGAGCGCATGGTTAATGCAGATGCAGATTTACAGTTACTTGGAGAAGCAGAACGAGAAAGACTGCTGCAGAAGCAGAAGAAGCGCAGGCGGCAAGGACATGAAGAAGAGGTATACTTTAACCTTTTTTGTGTTTTTGGGACATTCTTGGTTTACTTATTTCAAGATCTTCTTGGCTTTCTGTTCTAATGTAATTAGGAAAAGGATCCATTGTCGAGTAGGTCATGGAAAGCAAACATATTATTTGACATTTCCAAGGTGCAAAATAGGATTCAAAGTTAGAAGACCAAAAGGGAACAGTTAATTTTCCATGATATCCAAATATCTGAATTTGTATATAAGAGGTGTGGAAATAACCCATATCTGAAAGGGAGGCTTGTCTTGGATTCTGTAACAGTGGATGTGAGAACTAAATAATGATGATCTGCAGTATAGAAGCATTAGTGATGCAAGTATGAGCGTAGGGTTGTTAAATATTGGGTCCGAAGTTGTATTTGCCCAGATAGATTTTACAGTAACTTTTATTCCATCCGCCATTTGCTCTGATTCCATAGCTTTGTAAATTTACTTTCTCACTGCATTCATGTACAATCTAGGTTCTGGCAAAACTTGAGAAGTTTAAATCAGCCTTCTCAACCAAACCCGAAAAATCAAAGAGTGAACCTGCGGCTGTCGAGGAGGAGGATCTAAAAGATTGGATGGGAGTTGAGCTAAAGTTTGCTCCTGAGCCTCGCAAGGTAGTCTTTTCCTAACAGCTTGTAGTTGTGCTTTCAGACAACATGTTTTCATATCTGAGCGCTCCATGCGTTATTGCCTGATTTCTGTAGCTCATCTTGGAATGTCACGGCTTTTTATCTGATTCATAATCGACTTACGATAATTATTATCATCCTAACATGAACTCGTGCATTATTCTGCAGAACAATATGTCTCGTCGTGAAGATCCAAATGATTATGTAGTGCACGACCCTCTTTTGGAAAAAGGAAAAGAGAAGTTTAACAAAATGATGGCAAAGGAAAAGCGAAAACAGCGAGAATGGGCTGGGAAGTCTCTTACTTAAACTGATTTCTGCTTCGACCATGTCACCGAGACAGCTGCAAAACAATGATTAGATGAAGGTCAATTTTTATTACAGCATAGCTAACTGAGTTGTCTCAAAGCATGCAATTTAAGTTAGTCGTCTCATTTCTGGTCTCCTCTCGTTTTTCTTCTGGTTCTGTTCGAAGGTGCTTTTGAACTGTCCAATACCTGTTGTAAATGTACATATATGCTGTTGATTGTCCAGTGAACACTGTATTCAGTCACTGGACATGGGAACTGAAAGCTGAGAAGGAATTCCTCATCCTATAACCCAAACATGTACAATTATTTTATGCAGATGATTTTTTTATAATTTATTTCACTTCTCTCCTTGAATGTGTTCTTTCCTTCGGTTAGGTTTCTTGTTGAACCCCACAAGCCAGTTCGCGCTGCCACCACCAGCCAAATCACGACTTCTGTGAAGGTGAGTTTTCAGTATTTTCAAATCGTCGTGGTGATTCTTGAATTGATCAATTTGTGAAGTACGCGAGGTTTAACACATTATTTTGCTTTCTAAACTGTTTATTAATGTTCGAGTATCACTACCCACACCCCACAATGTATTCGGCCAAAATCCGTTCGAACATGGTGGCTATTCACACCCGACCCGGAACCAAGTTGACCAGCTTCCATAAAAGAAATAAATAAATAGTGATATAAAAAATACGTATGGGTGTTTATTTTAATTAGAGGTGTGCAGAGTAACGTGATGGGCAAAAGAAGGGGTGTTTCTCTGGCAGAAGAGCACGTGGTTTTCTTTGACTTGATAATTTCTGCCAGAATTTGTTTTGTTGGAGTTTCCTCATGTTTAACGTTGCTTTACTGCTCATAGCTGTTGCCTTGCCGCGTCCGCCCTGCAGTTTTGAATATAATCTCCAAATCAAATGCATTACTAAAAGAATATTCCGTTGCTCGTCTGTCTCATGTCTAAAAAAAAAAAGAACTTCTCTATAAACTTCTCTAGAAGAAAAAGTTGCTAGAAATACTCTCTATGTTCGTCTATATGATTTCCATTTTGGTATGTCCATATAGGGGTGGCAATTTTCGACACGACACGATAGCACGATACGAATTCGACACGAAAATTGCGGGTTAGTGTTTGGCCTTATCGGGTCGACCTGATAACGACACGAAAAGTTCGTGTCGAGTTCGTGTCAACCCGTTAAGCACGATAAAATTAACAGGTGATCCATTAACCTGTTAACAACCCGTTAACCTCCTGTTATTTACATGATGTGACATGACACGATAATGACACGTATCTGATAATGACATGATAATGACACGATAATTTTTTATATTTATATAAATATATTATTTTTTATATATTTAATACAATTTTAAATTGATTTATTTTCTTATCGTGTCGTTATCGTATCGTGTCATGTCGACACGAAAATTATCATGTTCGTGTCGTGTCGACACAAATCCTTATCGTGTCGTGTTCGTGTTTGGCACTATCGTCGTGTCACTATCGTGTCGACACGAAACACGACATGATAACACGAATTGTCAGCCCTATGTCCATATGCTTCTCATACTTTTTTTGGCAAATGCAGTATCTTTTAATTTTTTATTTTTACACTTTATTTTATATCTTACTTTTTCTCTCTCAATCACGTCACTTATACTATATGTATAATTTAATGAGAGTAAGAATCGAAAAAGGTAGAGAGATATAGTGAATTTTTATCATTTCAAAAAGAAAGAAAAGAAAAACTTGTAATAAACGTCGGTAGGTAAGAAGAAGTTTATGACGGAATGAATGAAGTATTTGGTTGTATTTCAAGAAAGAAAAAATTAAGGTGAGATTGTTTTGTGAAATTGGTGTGTCTCACGTAATGCGCATATGGCGCGCGTAAGTTTGACTAACGGCCCAACGTCCATACATGGATTGGCCACCGAGGTCCTCATGTCACCAAACTAAAAATAAAAAATCAAAATAAATGATGGGTCTTTTTTATTGGGTCAAATGTACTTGACTTTTATTTTATCGGAATCTCGCACGTCCCAAAGAAGTTTGTTTAATTCAACTGAAATTGAATTCTGTCCGTTCATATATAAGTTTTTCATTTTGTCACTTTAATCCGTTCATCTATAATTTTTTTTACTTTTTTTTAATAAAGTATATTTTAATATTTTATACTTACATTTCATACTATATTATTATTTAGATGGATGAGGGGAGTAGTTACATAATAATATAAAATTTAGCATTGGCGTATGAGCATACATGTAATTAAATTGTTGCATAATTTCATCCCAACTTATATATCATATGACCAGTTCTTACACTCATACTTTAATAGTTGTAAAGCTCATTAAACAGCCTCTATTTTCAACTTACAAGTCACATGTTCAAACCTAAATGTTGGACGACTAATATAACTCTCTTTTTTACAGGAATAAACCATTGTCTTTTCCCAATTTGAATTAGCTTTCATGTTGCAATCATTGCATCATATATACGTTTAAGTTATAACTCAAAAAAAATAAAAAATTGTCTGGAATTCACTCTCCCATTTTCGCCTAAGCATGTCAATTTGTAAGAAATCGGGTCAGTCCGTTGTCACTTTCTAAAACCATATATCACACTGATTTAAAATAGCATTCCCTATATTCATAAGAATCATAACCAAACTTAATAATTCAAAACAAAAGAAGCTAAAACGTTATTTATTTATGAACGGAATGAGTATTGTATTAAGATAAAACACTTATATAACGAAAATAATATAAATGTTGCACTCGATCGGTATACTAATTTTGGTGTAGCTCAATTAAACCAAATCGTTAACGAAAATTGTCCACGTCTCTTTTTGGACAAATACTTTTCTTGTAAAAATGGTCGGCCAGCTTGCAATACTGTACAATTTAGAATAAGATTTATGAGATTGTAATACGTAACCAAATTCGTATAAAATCTGTCACATGCAATTTCTTGTTCAGATTGTAATGATTTTATTTATGGAGTAAGTGAGCGTACACATTATGAAAACAAATTGATTATGGTATACAGTATACTTACCAATTAAATATAATTGAATAGTTTGTCTCATGTATGAATGTTAACTAAATGAGTGCGACCCATCATCCATTCATACTAATAATCCGACTCATATTTAAATGTAACATTCAATCAAGGGATCCGTCCCATATTAGATGCAACTTTCTTGAAAATAAAAGTAATCAATATTTTACTTATTTAACAATCTTCTTCAAACATCTCTCGATTACACAATAACGTAAATCTTCTCAGAATAATCTATCACACTTTATCCATTACCCCGTCCAATAAAGTAGAAACACACACAAACAAACAGTTATATTGCATCTAGTATATGACAGAGTGTGTACTATTTAAAAATACACTTCAATGGTACGATTCAACTAAAAATACACTCCCTCCGTCCCCGTTTCCACAATACCTTTTACACTTTTCTTTTTTTTTTTGGACGTTTTACAATAACTTTCACACTTTTAAAATGAAAACTCTTTGTAAACTCCACCCTCACAATATCATCAATTTTACACAAAATACAGTAGAACCTCTATAAATTAATAACCTCTCTAAAATAATAAAATCTTCCGGTCCCAACTTGGGCCTTTATAAAAAATCATCAAATTCGATAAGATAATAACATAATAATTTTTTGGAAAATCTCTTTATAAATATTAGGTCCTATTAAAACTCTAAATTAATAATTCATAAATATTACCATTATAAATATTATGGTAATTTGCTAAAATATGAATCTATTGTTACTTGATTTTTCTTAAAATTTAAATCTAATTGGATTCATCCTAACTTTACCCATTTGATCATTCATGGATGATTTTATGATGTCTTTTAGATGAGAAGACATAGTTGAGTGTTATGAATTATTTTATTTTCATATTGAGATTTATATAGTAGTATATGTTTTAATTCATATGCATGAATATATTTAAATGCAACGAATTAATGTAAACATGTATACAATGAAATGAATTGATATTATACCTGATTAATGTATGAATATAATCAATGAAAATATATGAATTCATTTATTTTTAATAGTACTAAATTTGTTGAATTTTAATTAATAAATATTAATTTATCAATAAATTAATACCTCTTTAAATTAATAAAATTGTAATTTATAGAGGTTTTACTGTATCATCAATTCAGCTAATCAATTCAGCTAATTATTTTATTTTATACATAAAGTTTTACAGAATTTTCGAAATTCTAATCATTATTACACTTTCTTAATTTCAATATTACGTGTGAAATTGATTTCGGGACTATGGGAGTACGAAATATATACTCCATATAAAAACGCGTCTCTTCAAGTCACCGTCAATAACCCAACACCCCCACCCCATCCCCACCCACCCCCTCCTAACGAAACTTCTCAATCCCACTTTGTTAGTTTGACATTCGGTTTGCGTTCACATCTTCATTCACGCATTTCATCAAACACCTTAACTATATATCTTCACCACGCCTCCATTTCCCTTACAAGAAACCCGATTGCCCTCCTCTATTCTCCTCCAACATGATTAACAACAAACAGCAACAGCGAAAGCGGAAAAAAAGAGAAATCCTCGAAGCAGATACTGTTCAGAAGCAAGTGAAAACGAAAGAATTGAGCGAAATCATAACTACTTTGATTCTCCTCGATGATCAGGAAAAACAGGACGCCGATGAATCGGATAAGGCTAATCACGAAGAACAGATTCAATTCGAGCAGATTCAGAGTAAAAAACGGCGAGCTATGATGGATTATTACTCCGATTTGCAGGATCTCGATGAATCGTCGCATAAACGTAAATCGAAGGTGAATTCATTAGCTGCAATGGCGATTGGGATTGTTGCAGATACAGAGGACTCTGTTTCTGTTACTAAAACCGTGGATGAGAAGTCTCCGGCGGCGCCGCCGCCGCACCGGAGACTTTGGGTTAAAAGTAGATCTAAAGACTGGTGGGATCAATGCAACAGCGCCGATTTCCCCGAAGACGAATTCCGAAAAGCCTTCAGAATGGGGAAATCGACGTTTGATTTGATTTGCAATGAGCTCACTTCAGCAGTAGCTAAAGAGAACACTATGCTCCGCGACGCGGTGCCTGTGCGGCAGCGCGTCGCGGTCTGCATATGGCGGCTCGCCACTGGCGAGCCTCTTCGACTTGTGTCGAAGAAATTCGGGTTAGGAATTTCCACTTGCCACAAGCTAGTGCTTGAGGTATGTGCGGCAATCAGGAAAGTCCTGATGCCGAAGTACCTCAAGTGGCCGAACGACGACGTCGTTCGGACAATTAAGAACGAATTCGAGTCGTTGTCGGGAATCCCCAACGTCGTTGGGTCGATGTACACGACCCACATTCCGATAATCGCCCCGAAAATAAGCGTTGCGGCTTATTTTAACAAAAGGCATACGGAGAGGAATCAGAAAACCTCGTACTCGATCACGGTTCAAGGCGTGGTCGATGCACGAGGCGTGTTTACGGACATTTGCATCGGGTATCCGGGGTCAATGTCCGACGATCAAGTGCTCGAAAAATCGACGTTGTATCAACGGGCGAATGCGGGGTTTTATCAAGGGGTGTGGATAATTGGAGGGGCAGGGTACCCTCTAATGGATTGGGTGCTTGTACCGTACAAGCAGCAGAATCTGACGTGGACACAACATGCTTTCAATGAGAAGATTGGGGAGGTTCATAGAATTGGGAAAGATTCATTTGCAACATTGAAAGGGAGGTGGGGTTGTTTGCAAAAAAGGACTGAGGTGAAGCTGCAGGACCTTCCGGTCGTGCTCGGGGCGTGTTGCGTGTTGCACAATATATGCGAGATGAGGGACGATCGCCTCGATCCGTCGCTTCGTTTTGAGATCGTCGATGATGAAGTCGTCCCCGAGATCGGGTTGAGGTCGGAGTATGCTATCAAGGCGAGGGATACTATTGCTCATAATTTGTTGCATCATAGTCACGCGGGCACCTCGTTTCTTTCGTAGGGTTCTGGATCGGACCGTCTCATACGAGTTTTTGTGTTTTTAGTGATTCTAATTTGAATTTGTTTAGAAATACATGTAGATCATCAGGGTTTACATTTGACAGATACTAATTAGTTCAAATTGTGTTAGTTTCAAAGGTGATTGTATTGATACATTGTTATACTTTAAATTAAAGTATTGTATTTCTAATTCTTGAAATTATAGAAAACACGATTTTTTTCCATTTTTTTCATCAATTTCTACTAACATTTTGGAAGCACTTGCTAGAAACTATTTTCTTCATCAATTTCTACTAACATTTTAGAAGCACTTATTAGAAACTAAAGCGGGAAGAGTGCAACTTCTAAAAAAAACGATTATGCTGCTCAATACCTCTTCTATAGAATTTGTAAAAAAATGCGCTTTAACGGTCAATTTGACGATTTGTTGAACCGGCGGTTTCGATTAGAAAATCGAACGAAAACTATGTATAAGACGATTTGATTATGATTTGGCCCCGATACCCTATATAACAGAGACAGATACATTGAAAACTTTGTATAATATCTCAAAAAAATCTCGACAACTAAAATTGTACCTCGATTTTTAAACTAAAATTGTGATATGATTTTTTTTTTTAATAAAATTATACATTTTGCCCTTAATTATTTATAAGTTTGTACCTATTGGATG
The DNA here is from genome assembly GCA_963675135.1 of Galeopsis tetrahit. Lineage (NCBI taxonomy): Eukaryota > Viridiplantae > Streptophyta > Magnoliopsida > Lamiales > Lamiaceae > Galeopsis > Galeopsis tetrahit. Next base: position 1,693,081 of record OY776125.1, on the reverse strand, counting down.
ATATTTCCCCACTATAATCCAATTACCGACACTGGATTTTGATGTGTAGGTTGGTCCTACTTTAAATTTGATTTGATAATACTAATGATAATATTAAAGTAAGTTGCGTGTGAATGTTGTTGACGATAAAGTCAAGATGGTAAGACAAAGTATATGATCCAATTCACACTTCTTTTTTTGTTTTTCAAATAACTGCAGAGATGCATGATAAACGCCACTGCCGTATACAATATAACCTTGTTAAGAGTCACGCACACAATAACCACTGATATGACATAATGATGTCGAAAAGGTTTTACATTACAAGTTTACTTCTAAGAGATCCTCACAATTTCAGATTAATCACTTCAGATCGGTTTGATTAGGGATTGTGGTGGATGGATGGGGATGGGGATGAGGAATGAAAAAATATGGGTAGGGTTAATTCATTAATAATAATTTTTTTTTGAGGGGGTTACAAGAGTAATATGATATGATCAATACAAAATAACCCACAAGATCATCTTCAACCCAGAATGATCAAACCGAAAGCTGCTCCATTCCAATCGTGAGGAAGTAGAGAGACGAGTGTAACCTATGCCCACCGTACGTACAAATCTCCATTCTCAAAACGAGAAAAATACCCCACACTAAGGTATTCCCGTGTCAAGAAAACACAGAGAAAAAAAGAAAAGGCAAAAGTCCACTTAAAACCACCAGATCCAACCGCCATGAACCAAACGAACAGGCACAGAGAAGAAACCAACAGAACCGCACAAGGCGAAGAAAAACTCACAACTAGAAAAACTAGTGGAGGAGAAAACAGAAAACAAGAACAAAAAACTGAAAATAAAAACTAGGAATCTAAGAACAAGTAAAAAACGAAAAAGCTAAAAATAAAAATTAAAGGGGGTCAACGGATCGATCTACCAATCGGTCACCACATAAGCAGTTCCGTTGGAGAGACCGAACCGTTGGCCCGAACACTTACACCAAGAGAAGCTCCTGGCGACTAACTAGCGTGATGCACCGGTGTCGAGAAGAAAAGGGAGGGGAGTGGTGTTGAAAGCAGTGGTGAAAAGGTGGAAGTGGAGGGGTGAGGGAGAGAAGTGTATGGAGTAAGTTTTTAGAGAGAAGTGGGAGTCTCTCACTCTAGAAGAATTCATTAATAATAATTGTGTTTGAATAGAGATTGAAAAATAGCTGTGGATGAAGAATTTTATGTCAAATCAATATTGATTTGTATTATTTTATTATTTTTAGTTAGTGGAGTAATTATTGTAAGGAAGAAAAGTAAGAGAGAGAATGATTAATTAAAATAAACAAAAAAATTGATAGTGATTGTATAAAAATAGATATGTAGGTGTATTATAGGGGTAGATGAGTATTTTGATGGAGAGGGATGGGATGGGGATGGCTCATCCAAATCCGGATGAGCCAATTCTAAACCAAACACACTGTTAGAGTAGAGGAGAGATGGTTGATATATGAACTCACGTATTCAATCGAGAGCATTATATCTTCTGATTAGTTAGAAGGGATTACACAGTTACAAAGTGTCATGAATATCACCTACAAAACTTGAGAACTGTATAGAGCATAATTTAAATGTGTCAATATTGTACCATGTAATGACATATTCATCCACAAACCCTAGAGGAGAGAAGTAATGCATACCCTTTAAAAATAAAGATATAAAACTCTTATAAGGAGGTAATTCACATTTACTAAAGGCGTCTATTATTTCTTGCTTTCTACTCTTTATATTCATCTCTATTTCTTTATATTATCTCTCTATTCTGTATAACAATATAATCGAGTGTCGAACCCTCTCCGATTCAATTTTTATGCAGATCATCCCGTTCAAAGATCGTCATGTTCAAGGTGTGTCTCTCAACCGTAATTCCAATGTTCCAATTTAAAAAGTACACAATTAAATAGTTCGAATTTGTCTAATCCAAACGGTTCCACGGGCCTATTTGGCCCAACACACAGTATTGTTTACAAAATGGGCGCGGCTAAAGGCACCCGGCGTTCCTATGAGTACACCCAGGTAAAAAAATTTTGGTGAAAAGGGTGCAGCGAAATTACTTTTGTACCCCTCTTGTATATTTTAAAAAAAGTACGCGGATGAGTACACCCACCAACCTCTAAATCGCGGGAGAATTCAGAGAGTCTCACAACTCTCATTTCCAAACTTTCCATTTCTGCAATTTCCATTTCTAGAGCTAACATGGGGTCGAAAATGGTCGATTATGATGTAATAACTACGAGTGGTGGTGCCAATGACTCATTTGTAAGTTATTTATCATGTTTTGAAAGTTTTTTTTTTCAAAAGTGAAAGAGTTTTTATGTTTAGGGTTTTTTAGTGTTTGTGTTGGTGTTTATGCTTGTTTTTTTTGCATCTTATGACTTTATAGTGGTATATAGTTGAAATAATATTCATTTAGGACATAGATTTTGACATTATGTATTGCATTTTTCGTTTTTCAAAAAAACCCCTTTTCGCGACTAGTTCTGCGAAGAAGACGACCATGTTCGTGTTTTTTTTTCGGACATGGTCGTGTTGTCCGAAAAAAAGTTCAAAACAAATATCTTTTGTTTTGAACTTTTTTTCGAACATAGGTCTTTTGTGTTGAATAAATTTTCGAACATGCAGCTGTTGTTTTGAACTTTGTTTCGAACATGAAGCTGTTGTTTTGAACTTTTCTTCGAACATGAAGCTTTTGTTTTGAAGAAAATTTCGAACATTGCTTAATTTTTGTTTTTTTGAATTTCAGACTTCGGGTGATGAGAAGGACGATGTTTGGGTGGACGAATATTGTCTTGAAGAGGAGTATGAGGAGTACAATTATGATGATGAGTGGGCGAATGACTCTGTTGTTGAACCGGAGAATGATGATGTCCAGGGTCATGAAATTATTATGGACTACACGGACGTCTTCACGAATATGGCTTTATTTGAGTCTCGTGACGCACTATTGTCTTGGGTGCGTAGTACGGGGAGACAACACAACATAATTATTGTTGTGAAGCGGTCGGATAACGGCCAAGGTACTAAAAAAGGTCGTATATTCTTGACGTGTGAGCGTGGCGGTGTGTACCGTGAAAAGAAGAAGCCTACAACTCCTATGAAGAAGAAGGCTAAGAAGAACGAGGTGGTACAAGAAAAGAGTGGAAAGGTTACGGGCACCAAGAAATGTGGGTGTCCGTTTATGTTGAAGGTACAGAAGAAGGTGAGATGCAGTGGAGATTAGAGGTGAAATGCGGTACACATAATCATCCAATATCCCGTTACCTTGAGGGACATTCTTATGCCGGCCGCCTAACTACCGAGGAAGAGGACTTCGTTGTCGAAATGTCCAAATTACACGCTCCTCCTAAATCTGTATTGATGAAGTTGAAGAGGAACAATGAGAACAATCACTCGACTCTTCGAACGATCTACAATGTAAGGTTGAAGCACAAAATCCATCAATACAATGGACGTAGTCAGTTGCAATATTTGATGAGTCAACTTGTCGAGCAAAACTACTTCCACGCCACACGAAGATGTGAGAAGACAAACACTCTTAACGAGTTGTTTTTTGCACATCCCGTCTCACTCCAACTGGTGCGTGCTTTTTCGAAGGTACTCATGATAGATTGCACATACAAGACGAATAGGTACCGGCTACCTTATTTGGAGATTGTGGGGGTTACATCGACTGGGATCACATTTTGTGTTGCGTCGGTGTACCTAATGGATGAGAAAGAAGAAAATTATCAATGGGCATTGGAGGTGCTTCGAGATGTGTTGGGCTCATCTTCTCTTCCCGATGTTATTATCACGGACCGTGAGCTTGCATTGATGAATGCTGTGGCCAATAAATTTCCTGAAGCCCGTCATTTTCTTTGTACATTCCACATTGACCGGAATGTACTAGCCAACTGCAAGGGTGCATTTAAAGATGTCAAAAAATGGGAGGTATTCAACTCTCATTTCAACTATTTGTGGAGGTCCGATACCCAGGCCGACTTTGAAGAAGCTCTTGCTAAGTTCAAGTCCAAATTTCCGAAGAAGCCAGTGGATTACGTGTTGAATAGTTGGATTAACCCTTACAAAGAGAGGTTTGTAAGTGCTTGGACGAATGAATTTATGCACTTTGGCAACACCACAACCAACAGGTATGTTTATACTTTAGTCTTTACACGTAAATTATTACTTTAATTTATAAGTTGCATAACGTTTTAAATTTTCTCTGATCAGGGTCGAAAGCCATCACGCCGCGTTGAAAAGAATGTTGGGCAATTCATTAGGAAATTTTGAGACATGTTGGGAGAAATGTCACACTCTATTCGAGGCATGCCATGTTTCAATTAAAGCCTCCTTCGAAAAGAGTTTGAACGTAGCTCAACATAGGTTCTCCTCAAACGTTTTCAATTACTTACGAGGGGCGGTGTCGTTTGTGGCTCTAGAAAAGATATTTCATGAAATCAAGGTGATCAAACGACCCGGATTCGATCCTAAAGAGTGTCAACACATCTTGAGGAAGGTATACGGTTTGCCATGTGGTCATGAGATCGAAGAGTATGTTTACTGTGACAAACCGATACCCGTGAATGCCATTGATCCCTTTTGGAGGAAATTGGATATGGAGCCTGCCCCAACCACCACATCGGTTGACCCCGTTCCCACCCACAACAAAAATCGCTTTGAAGATGCCGTAGACGACATGGCTGAGGTTTATAAGAGCTTCTCTCAAGAGGAGCAACTCATCTTCTTAAAGCGTATGAGGGAGCTTGCAAACCCCGAGACTACGACTCTTATTGAGCCACCTCCTAAGGAAGACACTCGTGGTCGACCCAAAAAAGGGAAAAAGAAGAAGAAGGCCGATGCGTCCACCAAACGTGACCCTAGCCTATTTGAGCTTGTAGAGAGTCAAGTTGCAAGTTACTCGGTGGTACAAAAGGAGCAGACGGTCATCAATGTAGATAACTCGCTCTCATCCCCGTCCTTCCAAAAGAAAGGGGTTCCAAAAAAACAACCGGTAATTCTCAGCCCTTGCATATTTATTTTTGTGTTTTGGTGATGTGTAATATTTTTGGTGATTTTTGGTTGTAGATGTGTAATATTTTTGGTGATTTTGTTGTAGATGTGTAATATTTTTTGGTGATTTGGTTGTAGATGTGCAATATTTTTGGTGTTTTGGTTGTCGATGGGTAATATTTTGGTGATTTTGGTTGTAATATGCGTAGGTACCCCGTCGGCGTACCCGAGGCTCCCAAGGAATGGACTTCATCGGATATTTACCCATCGAGCATCAACCGTACATTATCGACATCAAGAACGTTAAGGGTGACGGACACTGCGGTTTTCGAGCAGTGGCTGGGCTATTGGGATTCGGTGAAGATGAGTGGGCGAGGGTTCGGATGGACTTGATGAGCGAACTGTCCCACAATCTAACGTTGTACAACAACGTGTTCTTGTTGAAGGATTACGTCCATGTTGTGCTTGGCAAATTGAATTGCTTTACGGAGTTTGCACATAAAAAACATTGGTTCGGGTTGCCGTACATGGGATATCTAGTGGCGTCACATTATAATGTGGCGGTGGTGGTTCTTGATACCCGTCTATGCCTTACGTATCTGCCGTTCAACAAGGACCCTCCTCAAGAACCGAGGAGTATTTGGTTGGGATTAATTAATGAGAACCATTTCATTCAGGTATTTGATTGCATTGCTTTAATGAATTTATTTACACGTATATGTTGCATATTTTATATATAACACATAAATCTCGAATGCGTGTAGGTTATGATGGGTGCTGGGCGCACTTTGCCCCCGGTCATCAATTCGTGGAAGCATGAGGGTCAACACATTTCGGACGGATGGAAAAATGCATATGCGTCCGGAGGAATTAATTAGATGATAGTGGTTAGAAACTTTTTGGTTAGAAACTTTGGAATACTTTTGTGGTTATAAACTTTGGAATACTTTTGTCTTTTTCGTGTAATTTGTGTACAAATTGTCAACAAACAACATTTATAGATAATTTGTGTACAAATTCTTGATGTGTAATATTTTTTGAACATGTATACGATTTCAACGTTACAATGGATGACTTGTGTAATTAAATTGCTCTATTTTTTGAATGGTTTATCGTGCTTGAATGAGCCACTACAATTGTGTTAAAAGTATAATATGGTGTATAAAACCTATAGTTTGGATCATTTTTTTCAAAAAATTGACTTTTGTTCGAAAATAAGTTCCCAACAATTGATCCATGTTCGAAAATATGTTCCCAACAATAAGGCCATGTTCGAAATTTTGTTCCGCGCATTTTACTTGGTCGAATTTTAAACCCAAAAGTTTCTGTAACAAACTTTTTTTCGAACATTTGGGCCATGTTCGAAAAAATGTTCCCAACAACTAGGCCATGTTCGAAAATATGTTCCCAACAATAAGGCCATGTTCGAAATTTTGTTCCGCGCATTTTACTTGGTCGAATTTTAAACCCAAAAGTTTCTGTAACAAACTTTTTTTCAAACATTTGGGCCATGTTCGAAAAAATGTTCCCAACAACTAGGCCATGTTCGAAATTTACTTCCGCGAGTTTTACTTGGTCGATTTTTTAACCCCAAAGTCTCTGTTACGGACTTTTTTTCGAACATATGGTCCATGTTCGAAAATAAGTTCCCAACATTTGTCAAAAGTTCGAAAATTACTTCCGCGAGTTTTACTTGGTCGATTTTTTAACCCCAAAGTCTCTGTTACGGACTTTTTTTCGAACATATGGTCCATGTTCGAAACAAAGTTCCCAACATTTGTCAAAAGTTCGAACATTACTTCCGCGGGTTTTACTTGGTCGATTTTTTAACCCCAAAGTCTCTGTTACGGACTTTTTTTCGAACATATGGTCCATGTTCGAAAATAAGTACCCAACATATGCCCAATGTTCGAAATTTATTTACGCGAGTTTTACTTGGTCGATTTTTTAACCCCAAAGTCTCTGTTACGGACTTTTTTCCGAACATATGGTCCATGTTCGAAACAAAGTACCCAACATATGCCCAATGTTCGAAATATATTTACGCGAGTTTTACTTGGTTGATTTTTTAACCCCAAAGTCTCTGTTACAGACTTTTTTTCTAACATTTGGTCCATGTTCGAAAATAAGTACCCAACATATGCCCAATGTTCGAAAATTATTTACGCGAGTTTTACTTGGTCGATTTTTTAACCCCAAAGTCTCTGTTACAGACGTTTTTTCGAACATTTGGTCCATGTTCGACAAAAAGTACACAACATGTGACAAATGTTCGAAAATTACTTCCACGCAAATAATATTTGTTCGAAAATGTGTTCGTGTTCGGTAATAAATGTCGGGCATATATCATTTGTTCGAAAAAAAGGTCTCGTACAAAGGTGGGTGTCCTCATCCAAAACAGTAATCATGTGGGTGTTCTCATCCAAACTACTTTTAATTAGTAAAACAAACTATAACCTTATAAAAACCATATAAAAACCATACATTCATAAAGAATTTAAGTTAACATACATGTTACAATACATGTTAAAATACTAAACTAAAGTATCATTCTGATCGATCAAACTACGATTAATAAAACACAACATGTGACAAATGTTCGAAAATTATATAAAACAAGTTTTAGTCAAGAACGCCTAGCCCTTCCACGTCCCCGACCTCTTACACGTCCCCGACCTCTTCCACTTGATGATGACGGTGCCTCTTCTCCTACGTCATCCGAAATTTGTCCACCAAGCTGCCTCACAACTTGTTCAACCTTTTGCATTACCCCATCCATTGTTAATGGCTCGTCGTTCCTCCACTTGTGCAACAACATGTTCAGCTCAACCTTTGCAAAATCTACCAAGTGCCCTAACTCAGCCATACGTGGAGGCTCACGAGGAGGAAGTCTCCTATTTTCTGGATTTGAAACGTAAGGACGGCCGTTGGCGAGGTACCAATCAATATAACCATCGCTGCAATCCGAATCTTGGATACAATGTTCACCAAGTCTATCCTCCGTAAGCATGTGTGCGTCCCACGTAGAAAAGTACTCCGCCATAGCACCCCACACTAGCTTTGTTTTCTTGGATGTGGAACCGGTCCTCTTAACACGGGCAGCAAGCGGCTTCTCAGGAACGGTTTGCACGTACCCGAACTGTCTGAGCACTCTATCCGGCATGTACGGCTCAACAATATCTCCGCAGACAATGCACCCATGAAAGTAAGAAACCTCATCAAATGGATGTCTTTCTCGTTCGGGACGATATGAATTCCAGTTAACCTACAACACACCATTAAATTAAAAAAATGCTTACTTATCTTAAAAACAAATAAACAACAGACAAATATATTCATTTGGTTAATAACGTACCTCGCTTGCTAGGAGGGTATCTAATCGTTCTCTAAAGCCTCTTACTCGGTCGACACAGGGGCCTGTATGAGCTTCGGGTGCATAACGCATCGACAGTGGATCCGAACGGCCCAAGTCTGGATTATGAGGCGGCAAGATCAAAGTAGGGAAGTGCTCATAAATCCAAGCCTACAAGTACAATATTATTAGGTCAATATCAAATGAAAAACATGAAATATTAACAAACTTATTTAAAATACTTAATACCTCCAATAACGGAAGGTAACCACCAATCTGCCTACACTTGAACTTTGACGCCATCCCCAATTGTCTATACAAATAGGCAAGCGCTGCGGTACCCCAAGCATAGTTCGAAAATTCTGCCATGTCGTCCATATACTGCAACCACTGTACGTGAACATGAGTACCACTTTTGTCCGGAAACAAGGTGGTCCCAAACACGTACAACACAAACGCTCGTGCTGAATACAACACCTCATCCTCGTTGTCCGAGGACATCATGGGCATAAAAGTCTCCCTTAGCCACGATAGCTTCACGGAACCCCCTCGTTGCCCACTTAATGCTTCCTTGGCTTGTACTAATGATAAACCCAAATATTTCATCAAATAATCTGAAGCCAAGATATGTTCTTCGGACGTAGACTGCACCGGGAGACCATTAACTTTCAGATTCGTGATGCAACGGACATCATCGAGGGTGATTGTCATTTCCCCGAAGGGCAAGTGGAATGAGTTGGTCTCTTCGTGCCATCTCTCAACGAAGGCTATGATAAGATTCTTGTTTGAATACTTGTAAGCCCCACGTCTAACATGAATCAATCTAGATCCTCTCAAAAACCTCCGCCAATGACGCCAATCTTCATCATCATCGAACTCCCAATGCAATAGTTTCGTCACATGACAGTGACACTTCAACACATCTCGCTCCTCACCCAACCATATGTATTTGGCTACATGCTCTTGGAAGCTTTTGAGAAGGGGAGGTGCGGTTACCAATGGTCGATTAACCGTCACAACTCTTCTTTCTTCCTCTGCCTCTACCTCTCCCTCTTCCTCTTCCTCTCCCTCTTCCTCTTCCTCTTCTTCTTCCTCTTCCTCGTCCTCGTCCTGTCCATCTCCGTCATCGTTTCCCTCATCTACTTCCGGTTCTTGTAGAGTGGGCACCGGTTCTTGTGGAGTGGGCTCTTGAGGATTGGGTTCTTGTGGAGTGGGCTCTTGAGCAATGGCAACTTGTGGATTGGGCTCTTGAGGAGCGGCCTCATCGCTAATATGTTGCTTCTTTTTTCTGTTGGAAGCAGTCGGTCGAGCCCTACTAACACCCTCTACAAAAACCAACACAAAGAAGCCATGTTCGAAATTAAAACCACAACAAAAAAGCTATGTTCGAAATTAAAACCAAAACAACCAAGCCATGTTCGAAATTAAAACACAAACAAACAAGCCATGTTCGAAAATTATATCAACACAAATAGGCCATGTTCGAAAATTACTACATGTTCGAAACTAAACCCAAAACAAATAAGCAATGTTCGAAAATTATATCAAAACAATAAACCAATGTTCGAAAATCATACCAAAACAAAAAAGCCATGTTCGAAACCTAAACCAAAACAAACAACCCATGTCCGAAATTTACTTCCGGACAAGCATCAAATGTGCGAAAAACCAGTAAGAAACACTGCAATCGTACTAACCCATCAAAAATTAGATGCCTATTGGTTTATTTTCATCCTAACCCATCAAAAATTGATACATTCTACACATAAACATGATTATAACACAAAAAACCAACATTAACCAACCTTAATCAACACATGAAATTAACACCAAATTCAAAAAATAAATTCTAAACCCTACAACAATAAAATCAATGTTTCAACCAACAAAAATCGAAATTAAACATGCGTCCTACTCTTCTTCTTATCAAATAAAAGCAAGAAAAACTAACCTTTACCCATTTTTTGCCAAAACTAACAAAAAATCGAATGAATCTTCGAAAAAACAATCGCGTCCTCTTCGAAAAATCGCGTCCTCTCTATTTTCTCTTCTTCGACGTCGCAGGGAGTGTGCGAAAATGGAGTGGGAGGAGTGCGAATTTTGGTTGGGGGAGATGAGAGGTTTGGGAAGATGGAGGGTGGGTGTACCCAATCGAGAGAGAAGAGAGGAGAGAAGGGAGGGAGCGAATTTTTGGTTAAAGGAACTGAGGGCATTTTTGGTTTTTCCAGGTGGGTGTCCTCATCCAAAACGCGTGTGTCCTCATCTCCTGGGTGTACTCATAGGATCCTTGGGTGCCTTTAGCCGCGCCCTTACAAAATATACTTTGCAAAATATACTTATTGGGCTAAAATGGGCCCATTGCATCGCTTTCGTACATATTTTACAAAAAAGAAAAAAAAATTACTTAAAACTACATTATTCAAACATTTCAAAATTAGAAGGAGAAAAGATGAATCTAAAATGGAAGGGTGGAACTGTGGGAGTACATTTTTTTAACGTATTACACTACTATTTTTTTAAAGGAAGTTATTGCACTACCTTTAGCAATGTGCCGACCTGTAAAAGTTGATATATTTTGTCCGAATCCATACACAAACGCAAGTTTTAATATGCACTGATTGTCTGATTCACTTATTTTTGTTTTATTATATGATGGAACATACAAAGTAAAATTTCAGTCAAAAGGTAATATATATATATATATTTTGTATATTTTTATAGGGATGTTATTAATATCGAACACCACACGGTATCACAATATGAAGACCCGTTAATAATCTATTACTTCTTATTAACATGATGCGACATGTATTCGATTATAACATGATAGATGCAATTTTAAATTTATTTAATTTCTTATCTTATTGCATGTCACGTTGATACAAAAATTATGGTGTTTGTACTCGTGTTGATATTTATCCTTATTATATCGAAATGAAACATGACATGATATCACAATTTATCGGGCCTATATATTTTTATGTGTTGATTGTACAATACAAGCGACGATCTCATGCGTGAGACAAGACTCAATTTTACTATTTACACCTTACTTTACTTCAAAATATATATATATATATATATATGGTTCAAATAGGGTCATAAACTCACGAATGAAATCGTTTTATAAAAGTTTTTTTTCTACAACAAATATTGTCATAAACTCACGAATGAAATCGTTTTATAAAAGCCTTTTTTCTGCAATATACTCCGTATTATATATATATTCCATGTGGGTTTTCCTTGCCTAGGATGTTGGGTTTTAGTTCAAATAGAGTTTTGGTCATTGGGCCTTCACACAAAGACGCGATTTAGTGTTGTCCTAAGTTGTTGTCAGTATTTTTATTTATACTGAGTCACCATTTCCATTGTTAATGACGCGTGACGAAATTGTGAGAATGAAGATCGAGTGAGAGAACAATAAGGGTGAAATGATATTCATTTTAGTTTTTTATTTATCTTCGCTATGTCCCTATTCAATTCAATCCGTGTTTGAACCCATTGTAATGATCCAAATCAAGTGACAATCGACATCGCACCGAAACCCAACATTGAAGAATATATAACGTACAAGTTGAAACTCAAGATTTTGTCACAATTTGAGTGCACATGATTTTGCCCGACCATTTTTTCAAGATTTTGTCACAATTCGAGTGCACATGACTTTGACCGACAATTTTATTCAAGATTAATCTTGTTACATCATTTTCTATGAAACAAAGTCTAAAATTTCAGTGTTTTTGGCCCAACAAAAAATTACAAGTTCCAACAATCTATCTATAAATTAAATTTAGTCAAGTCCATCCCTAGTTTATTTAATTATAATTTTTTTTAATTATTTTAATTAAACATAATTCATATATAAAATATTTCACACATGTTACTTTCTATATTTCTCGCGCAATTGATCATAATTAATTTCATACACATAAATGACCTAAGAGGCCCCACATCCCAAATAAAAAAATGTATTTTTTCCTAATATTTAATTTGCAAGAGTAGTATGCACTCCACACCTATTTTATGACGTTCATAACTCACCATATCACAAACTAATAAATATAATTCATTCACCACAAAAATATACACTAAATAAATCCCCACTTTACATTAATTGTTATTAGTTATCTGATTTATTCATATATAAAACTAGTAAAAATGAAAATAATTAAGAATCTAAATTTGGTTCAGTAATTGCAGGAGGTGACTTGTAGTGCACTTGTGGTATAATTTATTATTAATAATAATCTGGAGAACATTTTAATATGATAATTATTCTTCTTAAAAAGTTAAGAGTATTAAATATAAATTAATTAATTGTCACCAAACAAGCCTTTAAAAAATGCCAGCTGCCAAGTAATTCCTGTTTAGAGCGTATCTGTCATTTGCACCAGATCCAATTTTTAACGAGTGGGTTGCAATTCTATACAACCGTTCTCCCTACACCATATTAAACTTGTACATTCAAATAGTTAAATTGATTATTGCTTTCAAAAAAGTAAAAAATAAATTGATTATTGAGTAAAATATGTGTTTAATTAGCATTTACAACATGTAATATTAGTCTAAATTATAAAAATGTAAAAAAAATTGTAAGTAAAAAGTGAGTCAAACAAATACTTTTTAAAAAAATTGTGCAAGACAAACACCAAAACTCGATAATAGACTTGTGATAACGGAGGTGGGTAAGAACTGAGGGACAATGCCCCCCTAACCTAAGTGGATCTACCAGGGAAGCAATTGATACTTGATCGGACGGAAGTAATACATATTTTTTCTTATAGTAACACAAATTTGATAGCGAATTTTTTAATTTATTTTTGTACGATTTGTGTAAGAAGATCAATTTGATTTGATTTCAATCAAGTTACGATCCGTGAGTTTTTTAGCCCCTTCCATGTGCAATATTGTACATAAATTCTTGAGTTCTTCTCCAACGATAAAGTCGGTAATTGTTTTTTTAATAATAGTATAATGAAGCTTACTTTTGTACAAAGTTCGATCGAAAACAAGACAAAGTATTATGTGTACAATGTACATTCGTACACAACTAGTACAATTGTTCAAAATAACTACTCCGTACTTACTATGTTTCACAATACTTTTCACATTTTTTTTTAATGTTTCACAACATCTTTCACACCTTTAAAATAAAAATTATTTTATAGGGCTAGTTTTATGTGAAATATTTCATACATGAATTCCATACTAATTAGACAAAGTTAAAACCCTAAGCACATTTAAACCAAAAGTCAAATTAAGATAATTTTAAAAAATTCGCGGGTCACAAACAAGGTCAAAAGACAAAAATATTGTTACTAAGGTCAAAAAATTACCACTACAAGACAAAAATTTTAATACTGCATGTCAAAACATTTTGCAAATTCACTAAAAAAAATTAATTGTCCAGAATATTTTTGGACTTATAGTAATACATTTTTGATCTTGTAGTGACAAAATTTAGATGTTATAGTAACATAGTTTTGGTCAAGTAGTAAGATAATATTTTAGAGCGAAAATAAATATTATAATTAAGGTTGACCCGCTTTGCCTCGCGTTGACCTGGTCAATATTGAATGTATGCAATATTGCATATAAGTTTATATCCACAAATTTACATAAATTGTCACTACTTTTGCCACCACTCATTCACACAAGTTTACTCATTTATTTACTTTATACATAAAAATTTATAAAATTATCCTAAAAACTCACTCATTATTACACTTTCTTAAAAAACGTGTCAACCTACTTCTGAAAGGTATTCCGAGACGAAGTGAGTAATATTATTGCTCAAGTATTTGATACGGTGAACAAGATGTACATAATATCTTCTCGTAGATTCACAAAAGAAGTGACAAGGTACAATCACTTTCAGCGAGGATGCGATTGAAGTGCAAAAGAATGTAAAGTAGGGAATCATGATGCCTTAAATACGCTGATGAGGTAAAACGACACTCACTCACCTCTCCCCCTTTTCCCCTTTCTGCAACAAATACACACACCTATATATACGCGCGCACATTTAGAGAGAGAAACTAAAACATTCCGGAAATCTAGAGAGAGAGAGAGAGCGAAGATGGAAGAAGAAGGAAGCAACACCAATGGCGAAGAAGTTCTCGGCTCAAGTTTGACGCTAGAAAAAGTGGCCGCCGCTAAACAGTTAATCGAGAATCACTACAAAAATCAGATGAAAAGCATTCAGGAAAGAAAAGAAAGGTACGTTTCTATATATGATTTTTGCTCGTGGTGAAATTTTGAGTTACGATGATGTGCCGAAGCGTGAATTTAGTTGCTTCGAGTTGTAATTTGAGTTCGTTTATGAGATCTAGCGTTTTGCTTCTTTTTTTTGGGTGAATTGAAATTGTAGCTTGTGAATTTTAGGTTCTGAAAATCGTTAAATGTTTTGTTGATTATATACAATTCGGTAGTCTGATGCAAATTTAGATGGTGAATTGAAGTATTTCTGTTAACTTTGCATACTGATTTAGTCTCCAGCGAGTTAAAGCCATTGAAGCTAGTAGGTTAGCTGTTGATGAGGCATGAATGGTGGTGGCGTTAATTATAGCATTATAAGGGAAATAATAACTACCGTGAGGATAATAATGTTAGACTTGCATAGAAGTAACATTCAATCTACTTGATGATGATGCATTAGAGGCTAAACATCTACTTGTTTAGATTTGTTATTACAGAGTATTAAGCTAAATGCTAGGGCCGTCGTGTTTATGTATCTTACTCCAGGCGGTGGATACTAGAAAGGAAGTTGGCATCTTCTGATGTGCCCAAAGAGGAGCAGATAAATCTAATCAAAGATTTAGAACGGAAGGAAACAGAGTTTATGCGATTGAGAAGGAACAAGATATGTGTTGATGATTTTGAACTTCTAACCATTATTGGCCGTGGAGCCTTTGGCGAGGTTGGTTATATTACAAAGTGTTGTGAATGAATATTTTGATTTCCATATTTGAATAGTAAGCTGTAAACAGCTACATGTATCAAATTTAAATCCTGCCTTCCCATAAATTTATTATACTACTTTTCTCCTAATTTAGCTATTCAATAACTGATAGTCATTGTTATAAATATGTAGTATCCTTTCTTTGGGTTGCTTTTTAAGTTTGAAACTGCAGGTTCGGTTATGCAGGGAAAGAAAATCAAGCAATATTTATGCCATGAAAAAGTTGAAGAAATCTGAAATGCTTTCTAGAGGACAGGTAGTATATTAGTTAGAATTGTCTTTTGTGGCATTTTCTCTTTTTTCTCATCATCCTTGTGACTTATATTCTATTGTATAAATTCTAGAAATTATTCTTCACTCAGCTTAAAACATCTGATATTGTTCTGCCTTGTAGGTAGAACATGTTAGAGCAGAGAGGAACCTATTGGCAGAAGTGGCAAGCCACTGCATTGTTAAATTGTATTACTCTTTCCAAGATGCTGAATATTTGTATCTTATAATGGAATATCTCCCTGGTGGTGACATGATGACCCTGCTGATGAGAGAAGACACACTTTCTGAAAGTGTGGCAAAATTTTACATTGCTCAAAGTGTACTGGCCATAGAGTCCATTCACAAGCATAATTATATTCATAGGTTTGTGTAATCCAAAATTCAACTTATGCATTCAGCTCATCGTTCTGAAGACTTGGTCCTATAAATTGTTCTAAAAGATATCTTGTTAACTTCTGTTTAGGGATATCAAACCAGACAACCTTCTTCTTGACAAGAATGGTCACATGAAGCTTTCAGATTTTGGTCTTTGTAAGCCACTTGATTGTAGAACTTTATCTACTGTGAATGAAAATGAGGCTATGGATGATGAGACTATAAGGGAACCAATGGACATTGATGGCCGCTTTCCTGATGCTGCAAATGGTAGTAAATGGAGAAGTCCTCGTGAACAACTTCAGCACTGGCAGATGAATAGGAGAAAGCTGGTAAGAAGTCTGAGGTTTTTGCATTTGCTGTCTGTCTCTTTTTGTAATACTTAACTCACAGACACACACAAGCTACAACCAAGATGTGCCACAATTAAGTCAATTTTGATCCAGCTTCCTCTCTATTTTCCTCCGTGCAAAATCCATAGCTGCCCTTATAGCCTCTGGTTGTAGCTTCTGGGAGGAGTATTCTTTAGGATTGAATTCAATTAAAATACTACTGAAACAGTATTTTGAAATACCAAAGAATTTGTTCTTTCTGAAAAGATCGTAAAGTAGGACTCAAATCTTAGTAAGTGGAGTTGAAATGGGAGGGAATGGGAAAGTAGCAACCTGGAGGATAAAATGCTAGATTTAGATTCTGATTGTTAAACATACCTATATTTTTTTTTAATATGGAAAATATCCTATTTGTTCACATTGCTTTTCAGTTTGTTAAGTTAACCATGCACTTTTATTTTCTTAAGGCTTTTTCAACTGTGGGTACACCAGACTATATAGCTCCGGAAGTTTTGCTGAAGAAGGGATATGGCATGGAATGTGACTGGTCTGTTCTATTTTCTCCTTTCTTTGAAGGCTAATATATTTATTTAATTTTTTCTTGTCACCTTAACATTGACATATGCATGCAGGTGGTCTTTGGGGGCAATTATGTATGAAATGCTTGTTGGCTATCCCCCCTTTTATGCTGATGATCCTATGACCACTTGCAGGAAGGTATAGTTTTCTAATTTAATAGGCATTAATTACCTCAAACAGACAAACTACTCATGAATCGTGTGCGATAACATAAGCTGCCTTATTTTAATCACCCATTTGCTGTTTTAGTGACTTTTCTATTGGTTAATCACAGAAATTGTCTTGGTTCATTTATCTAAAGATTTAAATAGGGTACAAACTAGTATTATTGTTGAAGCAATTTTGAAACGTGATCTGATAAGGTTACTGATGATTACCAGATTGTTCATTGGAAAAATCATCTTAGATTTCCTGAGGACTCCAAATTCAGTCCTGAGGCAAAAGATCTCATATGTAAATTACTCTGTGATGTGGAACATAGGCTTGGAACTGGAGGAGGAGC
This sequence comes from Galeopsis tetrahit, assembly GCA_963675135.1. NCBI lineage: Eukaryota > Viridiplantae > Streptophyta > Magnoliopsida > Lamiales > Lamiaceae > Galeopsis > Galeopsis tetrahit. The sequence continues at coordinate 1,675,699 of OY776125.1, read as the reverse complement.
TGCTCAGATAAGGGTATGAGCTCTTACAAAATTGAATTTTCGACCCTTTCTCTCTCTCACTTACTCACTTGAATTATAAATGATTGCTTACAGGATCACCCTTGGTTTAACGGTGTTGAATGGGATAGATTATATGAAATGGAAGCAGCCTTCAAACCAGAGGTTAATGGGGAGCTGGACACTCAGAACTTCATGAAGTTTGATGAAGTACATTCTAGTCTCTTAACTTTTTTAATTTTTATGCGACCAATTCTACTTTACCAGTACCGACTTTTATCAGTTTCAGTGAAAAGTGCTTTTTAATAGACCAATTGATGCAAATTTCTCATTCCTTCAAACAGGCGGCTCCTCCAACACAAGCGAGATCAGGCTCGGGACCCTCACGAAAGGTTTTTCTTTCTCTTTATGCATATTTAGTTTTCAGTTGCAAATCCCTACAACAAATATCTACTGCATCTATATTTCGCTTGATGATGAAAAAGGTATACACATAACTTGACCATCATGTTTAATCAAGTAGATGCAACTTAATCCAAAAGACTTGAGTTTTGTGGGGTATACGTACAAGAACTTTGATGCTGTCAAGGCGCTGCGTTATTCATCAGGTAAGGATCTACTTTTCTCCGTCCTATACCATACCGAATCTTTTTATCAAACTCACTCTTCAAAAAAATGCAGATCACACGAGAAGTACATCACCAAGCCGGCCATCAATTGATTCAATATTCGGTAACGTACAAATTTAACAACTGGTAGCTTACACTCGAGTAGTATCGTAACGTAACATGCTTAATGCAAGTCATGCATCTAATATATATAGGTGACCCTTTGAGAAATCAAATGACAGGAGGGGAGTCGGATGTACAGATGATGACGTCAATGGACGACGTAATGGCTCCGTAAGTGTACAGCAGCATGTGTGTGTTGTGTATTAAGATATGTATTGTATTGGTGTTAGAACATTGTTGGTGGCTGCCCAGGTTGGCAAGGGGAACTTGCCTTCTCTTGTGGCAGTGTCCCTCGTCTCACATTTGTTTGAATTATTCCTCCCATTTTTCTTTTCTTTTCTTTTTAAAATCAGTTTGAAGAATTCCAATGGGAATGGAGTGGGGGATTTTTCGCCTTCCCATCCCACCACCCAATACACGAGTATTCCAAGTTTCATAATTATTTTATAATAATATTTTTATCTTGGAAAATTAATACTCTCAATCATAAAATTGATAAAATGGTATATCACACCCCCCCCCCACCCCACCCCACCCCTCAAAAAAAAAGAAAAAGGGTCCAGAATACTACACTTACCTATTTCTTGAAAATCCAGTCTTTCCTAAATTATCATACATTTCGATGTCATAAACAAAATAAAAAGTTATGTCATTTTGATATCATAAAAAAAAATCCTTCTACATATAAATACTACTCCCTCAACTCATTTTCTAAGACGGCGTCTATATATTAAATTTTTTTTAAAAAAAAAAAGACACATTAAATAAGGATTAAAATAATAATAACTTGTTAAATGTAGTGATAGGTCTTTCTTTGTGGGACAGATACAAATAGGGGTGGTTTGGTATGATATACCATACCGTTATCATATCGAAATTTTCGATATTGAAAAAATACATACCGTTATTGTACCGAAATTTTCGGTATGTAAAAATTTATACTGATACTGTACCGTAATTTCGATACGATATATCGAATTTTCGATACGATATATCGTACCATATCGGTATACCAATTTATATAGAAAATATTAAACCATCATTTCATATCGAAATACCGGTATACCAATTTATAACTAAAATATTGAAACATAGTTTTATATCAAAATTAATTGTTTAAGGTTTATTTTATTTAAATTTTAATAATTAAAGTTATTTTAATTTAAAAATAATATAAAATTATTATTTTATTAAGGTTCGGTATTTCGGTATATCAATATATCGTTTCATATCGAATACCGAAATTTTTTCGGTATATCGAAATACCGCGTTATGAACATTTTCCATACCGTTACCGTACCAAAAATTTCGGTACGATATCATACCGTACCGAAAAAATCGGTATACCGAAAATTTCGATATTTTTTCGGTATGAAAAGCTCGGTATACCGAAATTTCGGTATATTTACCCACCCGTAGATACAAATAAAAAAATAATCTATCTTTGTGTAATTTTTAGCTTCCTCCATTTCATTTTATTAGTCTTTTTAGAGAAATTTTGTTCACAAAAAAATTGTTATTTTTTGCACTAATTTAGAAAAACTAAATATCATATTTCAATTTCGTCTTTATATTTACTTAAATAATACAAATGTATTTTAAAGCCATACATAGAGAAAAAATGTTACTCACAAATAAAATGGAATTGGGGAAGTAATGGTAATTTTTGACGGAACGTGATATTAATATACTTTGACCCAATTAAATTTCGGAGACTGCATTAAATTCCAGGCAGAGGGAGTCATAATAAAGTCCAGGCAGAGGGAGTACACATTATGACGCACCTTCAGAAAGAACATGCGCCAATAAATAATCAACATGTGAAAGCAGTATTCATCGCCTACAACTTTTATAAAAATAAAAGAACATTAAATTGGAAAGTGAAGCTTAACTGATTGAGAGAAGACAAGATAATAAATACTCCACCTGAGGAAATGCATTAAGTGCAGTATTAAAGGCTCAAACAAGAATTAAGGATGTGTCTTAATCAGTACTAGTAAAATGTGATAAAATTCAGCAGACATAACAGTGTTTTCAAACTCAACGAAACAGCTTTGGGAAAAAAAGTGAGTCTGGAAGCTGTTTTTAGTGAGATTGAAAACAGGCAAACCCTAAAGCTCGTACACAAGCATGAAGAAATAAAGCCATACAAATTATACGCTAGGGTAATGCACCCTGTTGATATTTTGCAATATAAACCAGCCAGTATAGAAACACGAAAAATATCAAAGGGTAAACAAAATGACTACAAACACACCATAAGACATGCCAACCGACCTGGACACCAACAAACAAACCAAATGACGAAAATACACAATACGTTTTTTTCAGATCTTATAGCAATTGATCCTTGACTAATTTACTTGGAATGACCAATGTCCAACCCTTGTCGAAAAGGACCAAGACAAGACACAATCAAAGACCCTAAGTCTCCTTTTCAGTTTTTTCCAGTTTCTCAGTCTCATCCTTCTTCTCTTCGGTGGATGAAGGTTCTTCTTTGGCTTCTGTTTTCTCTTCTTTGTCTTTTCCTTCAACGGTCAACTTTTCAATAAGGTTGGCAGCAGCATCGCCTGATTCACTATCTCCATCCTTTGCCAATGATTCAGTGATTTCTTCGATCTTATCCTTGAAAGATCTGCAATCTGAATATAATATACAAACAAAACAGCGAATTAAAGGTTGCTTCAAAATGACTATCTTTTACCAGGGAAAAAAATTCATATGACTGGCACCTTAATGAAACAAAATGTGATGCTCATGTACTCCAACAAACCATAGCATTTTAATAGAGAAAATTTTCCAAGGAGACAACATGGAAATGAGGAATAAATTCAACAGCAACGTCTCACTTGTTCATGAAACTAAGCACTCTAACTCTCAATAATAGTATTCTTTCATAAACATTCAGCACAATATTAAGCAAAGAAACAAACAATCCAACTGACTATAGAATTAGTAATGCAATAGTTTTTAACCAATAGCCAGACATGAATGACATAATGGTACAGAGAGAGTGGCTAAGGCACAATGGTCATCAAGATATTACTGACAAAAATTCACCTACTCAGTAAGAATGTTTCTTAGCAGATAAAACCACATGGTATATTAGAATCATTAACAGAATTTGCTTACTACAAAAATTGAGAGGAGTAATAGACATAATGAAGGAGATATGAAAGAGATGATTCACTTACTCTCCACTGAGGCAAAACGAATACAGAATGTCTCTTCCTTCACCTCTCCATCCGAAAAATCAGCAGCATGCCACACACAAGACTTGTCATTGCCCTGATGCTCTTGTACTGACAATGTGGAGAGCACTATAATTGGAAAGAAAAGCTCAATTATAAGACAACCATACAATTACATCAGATCACAAGAATGTATAACAAAGTAAGAGGTAAAGTAACACACAACATCAAAATCCAATACGTCAATCGCATAAGATAAAACAAAAATTCAAAAAACAAATACGAAGTATGAGATTTGCTAACCAAGATGGTTGGCACAGATCTTAAGAGTCTTGTTCTGCCTCATAACAAGTCTAACTTTGCCAGTCTCCTTGTGCTTGAGTAGCTTCACAGTACCTACTCCCCTCTCTTTCCACTGGTTACCTTCCTTGTCAAATCTATACAGCTTTGATTTCCTACCAATGGAAAACAATTCAACATCATCAATTAATGAACCGAAACATAATGATCCCATCATCCACCGCACGAATTTTCCAGAATTAAATCAATGTTCATATGTATCACATCAACGGCATTGATATATATGGATTGTTCTAAATCGATATCGCTACTTGAATAAATCACTAAGTTACTTATATTCACATTTTATCACATCAATCACACAGATCTTCGTAAAACACGAAATCCACATCGTTAATCGCATACATCAACTTCATCAAATCCATAACCTAGATCATTTCTCCACTAAAATTAACATTTCAATTTGAACTAAAATTCAGAATCTGATCACTTACAAGTCGATAAGAATATCTTCATTTTCTTCGCCGGTAGTAACGGCAACTTCCTGGAGTTTGACGATCGGAGCAATCTGAGCCCCGGTATCCTCATCATCTGCAGCAGGCCTAGAATCATCCTCCTCTTCTTCCTCCTTTTTCAAAACTGTGGGCTCTGTAGTGCTTGCCATAACGATTGAGAAGAGAAAAATGAGAGAGATCCGGTGTAGGGTTAGGGTTTTAGCAAAGGAAAAGGGGATGACTGAATGCTGAGTAGATATGAGCGGGGATGGACCTCTTTTAAGGTTTCGATAGGCCCAATACCATATGGGCTCTTTCTTTTTCTCTTTTTTCAAATTAAATATTAGTTTCCTGAATTAAAATAACTGCAGATCTAGAAAATTCTAGAAATATCTAGAAATTAAATTATCACCACAGAAGAAAAATAAAATAAAAATTAATACTTCATCCATTATTTATTAGTAGTATTATTAAAAATAAAAGTAAAAGTAGTAAAATAAAATCCCATAACTTTTGGATACGTGTGTTTTACTGTATGAATTGTTTATTACTCAATGATTATTGAAGATAAACGTAAGGGTAATAAAGACTTTTCAATGTGAATTATTGAAGAAAAAGTAATGGTAGTTTACAAATAGTAAATATGTTTTTTTTAGTGTGAATAAAGTGATAACATTTGATTTAATATTAAGATGTTTTGAGAAAATACTCCCTCCATTCATGAAAAGTAGTCCCATGCGAGTGGGGCACATATTTTAAGAAAAAGGTAGATAAAGTAAGGGTATTATAGGGTATTGTGGGGCCCATTGTGAATAAAGTGATTATTTGTGAATAAAGTTGATGGCAATTTGAGTAATTAAGTGATGGTTGAAGGGTGATAGTTTACATAAAGGGCATGTTTGCTTCATGGGTTGGGATAAGATGGGTTAAGATGTGGGGAAGGCTAGATAAACCTAGGGGGAGAGGCTAGATAAACCCAAGGGGAGGTTAGGTTGTCTAAACCCATGGAATCTAGTTAATAAAAATCGGGTCAAATTATAAACCCGGGTCAAGGTGTTTAAAAGTTATGAGAAACCAAACATGGGAAAAGATGGGTCTACATATCAAACCCATCACTAAACCCATTAAGCAAACATGTCCAAAGGGTATGGGACTACATTTTGTGGACAAGAAATATAGGGCAAATGAGACTACTTTTCATGGACGGAAGGAGTAGTTTTTTTACTATTTTAAGTATGGATCATTAAGTAAGGAAACAAAAAAATGACAAAAGGGTACCGAATATCACAAAACAATTATGGATATTTGCATTTACTAATGCTTTTGCCCTTATGTACATCAAATTTTACCACCCAAAAAAGACAGTCTTGTATATACAAATAAAGCTTATTCTTGAATCTTGACTTAATTGATCATTACTTAAAATGAAAATAAAACACTCATTTCCTTAACTATCATCTAAAACATCTTAATATTACACCTGTCATTATTTTTTCATATAAAATCTTTTTTTCTATTTTAATTAAGACTGGAGAAGGTAAAAAAAAAAAAAATCACATAAATCCACCAGGAAAATCACCACAAGAATTCAAATCAACACCCCAAGCCAAGGGCCAATTTTTAGGTCTTGAAACTCAATACACAATAATTAGTCCTGCATTGTTCAATTATGGAATGATGATTTTTATACATCATAAGCATAACACAAATGGTGGTGACGACGCCACGACATTGTGCAACAATATGTATAGCACTCAGTAGCGATATTTGGTGGAGTAATCTTTAGGAGCAATAACAAGACCACGGCCCTTTCTAGCACCACGATACACAGTCTCTACAATGTCGATGAACTCCTGCTTATCCTTCAAGGCCCAGTTGATCTTGTTGTTGTTACCAGTGCCAAGATCGATCATAATGTGCTTGTTCCTGAAGAAGAACATGACCGTAGAAGGGTCGTACAGCTCATACATTGTATTGAAATCAGGCACCTCTGTGATATCCACCAGGTATATAACAGCAAAGTTCTTTATTGTTTCAGCAACTGAAGCAAGCACCTCATCCATCTGGAGATTTAATTGAGACAAAAAATGAGATGGTCGAAAAGGCAATAATCAAGTGCTTAAACTGGCCTACACGAGAGGGGAAAAGGCGAGCATTAAATTGCACTTTTTGATAGTCTGATATAGTAGGTCTATTAGTTGAGAGCGTTCAATGTAATGGAGAGTCACAAGGACAAGAGTCATTGTTCATCCCCGCGTGGACATTTCTTATAGGTTAACAAGAGATGGATTGAGATCGCAGTGGTACTTTCCCTAAAACAAAAAAAGGGTTAAAGTAACTCCATACCTAGATTGCAGACATTTTTTAAGTTGTTTCCACGCTTAATGCTACACACGTGGTGCTCTTCTATTTATCTAGTTAGTTAGAATACTTTTAGTCATTTTCCTTATGTAATATATTCAGATTTCCTAAGCGATTGCATACATATGTAGACAGGGAGTGAATGGTTTGCTGGTACGATTTTTATGATGAAAAGATTCACACTTTTTCTTCCCTATAAATTCATGGAAAATATATATCTGTATTACAAATCTCTACATAAATGTTGAAGACAAAGCAAAGAGGCAGACTACAAATTCGCCTCAAATGATCAGAAAAATTCTAGGCTTACAAACTTATTTGTCCAATCACGTCTCTTTGTATCTAAAACTTCTAACGGTATCATGGAACATCCTTTTCAAATTCATTCGGGTTAAGAACTACTAGAACTGAACCAAAAATTGCAGACTGATAGGAGATTCCTCGAAATGAATTATCAGTGTTCACGACAAATACTTGATCAGGGAACAATTTAGATGATGTGATTACTTAAGCAAACACATTCCCATTCCCATTCCCAATCTTTCCCACACCAAATTCAGATAAAAGAAAATTCAAAACTTCATTCAAATTTATTTCCTTGGTAGAACCCTAGTTCAAGTAACAAGTCAGCTAAAAAGAATACACTTCAATTTTTTTATGGTAAAAACCCTAATTCAAGTAACATGGGTACTGAAATGAATTTACAGGAAGATTAATCCTCTTGGCGAGCACTTTGTCACGAAATAGCTGAATTAATCCTCTATTTTCTTATACTGTACCACATATTGAAAGTGGATAACGCAACAAAACCCTAAATATTCAAAACTCGAAAATCCAACTTCAATCGAAACTATCGCACCCATATAACCCTAATTGAGGCAATTAGGCAGCTAGAAACAGCCTAAAAAAACAAAATCCAATTCGTTATATCATTCTCTGAAACAAACATTCAACATAAATTCTAAATAAGTAATCAATTGGATAATATCTGAAAAAATAGCAAAGAAAATTGACCTGCATACAGGTTTCGTCCCAATCGTGGCCGAAACGGATGATAACGAGGCGTTCTTCCTCGGCCAGTATAGCCTGATCGACGGCCCATCCAGAATGAAGATGTGGCAGCAGATACGACATCTTTGCGGCCTCTCAACGCAGAGAATCAGCAGAAAACGAATTCGGTCTTGCGAGTGAAGAAGAAGATTTTGTGAGTTCTCTTTCAAGTCTCTGTAGAAGATTCACGCGCTAAAATATCTGTTTTTAGTGTCGCTGCAGTTTCCTACAATTCATACTGAAATCGCATTTCTGAAATTTCGTTTTTTTCTTTTGAGTCGGTGTCGCTATTTCCCTTTTTCTCCTCCTAAACAGTCTAGATTAAATGGGATGTAGTTTTTAATCATTTAATATGCATATAATTAAATGTATTTTTGAGTTAATTAATTTTGCTCTATTAAATTAATGGATTTAATCGAATGTAAAGTGAGGGAAAGGCCTTGTTTTAGATATCAAATTAATTATCTATTTATTTATCATGTAAACAGGGCGATTTTAATTTTTTCGTGATCTTTTATTTTTATAAAAAAAAAATAGGTAGGAGAAAAGAAGAATGATAGGTATGTGTTGATTGATTTTGTGATTTTAATACGTGATTTTTTAGTCAAATATAATTTTATTGCAACCCACATTTTATGCACGTTCTTTTATTTAAATAAATTGTTTCCAACACATAAGGTATTGTTTTAATTCAACTAGTAGTGGGCTTTTTATTAGTTAATCATATCTAGATGTAACACTTTTTTTTAGCTTGTAACAATAATAACATAATATCAAAATACAAATTACATATCAAACTCTTATACTTGATTCAATTTAGGGATGACAATTGGATGGGTCGGGTCGAGTAGTCGAATATCCGAATCTGTTTCATTCTAATATATTATACTCTAAATCGCTTCGCACGGGATCTAGAAAGTTGACCCATGTTCCGTCCTCATCTAATATATTATGCTCTGGACCTGTCTCGCGCTCCACACGAGTTCTAGAAAATTGACCCACGTCCCGCCCTGATCTAATATATTATAACAATTTACTAATACTTTGTACATACTCAATCTAAATTAAAATTTTCCACTTCATTCAAAATAAGTGTAATTTTAAATTAATTCGTATTTATCTACACTTATCTGAGTATTTAAAGGGTTGGTCTGCTATGGACTCGAGTGCATGTTGTGCACACTAGTCCATGTTGCACTTTTCAGTTTACTGACTTACACTTTTTTGGTAAATGGTGTTGCACTTTTCAATTATTAAAATGTATAATAATATTTTTAGTAATAATTGAAAAGTGCAACACCATTTACCAAAAAGTGTAAGTCACTAAAACTGAAAAGTGACTAGGGTGCACATGCACTCGAGTACATACTAAACTTTACCGTATTTAAATAATTTTAAGAATAAATTTAATAAATTTACATTAATAAGTGTAATGCGTCATTTATATTATTGAAGGAAAATGAAAAAAAAGAAAAAAAGTGGTGTTGAAGGAAGAAGGCTTGGCAAAGAAGTGAAGGGGTGGAGATGCTTTTAATTATTTAATATGCTCATCTGTAATGGACATCTGTCGTTTATCTTCAACTCTTTTTCTCGGTATATTAAATCAATATCGATAATATATATTAATAGTAGGTGTAATATTCTTTTTCTTTAATCATCCCCCACATTGGTTTGTTGGCGTTTTAGTGTTGGCCAAAAATCACAAACTATAAAAAGCAACCCCATCAAAAAAGAATTTTTGTTTTCACATTATTTAGCCCCTTATTATTTTGTTGGGTTCTTGATTTTTCCAACATTGAATCCTTAAGTTGCAAGCAGATGTTCAAGAAAGTGAAAGGAAGGTATAACAGTAAAAAGAAATAATGGGTTGTTGTTGTCTTTACTGTTTTCAACTTTCATTCTTATATAATAATTGTTATTATAAGTATACTGATGCAAAGTAATTATTGGTGAAAGTGAGAGTTAGATTAAAGAAAGTTGAATAAAGGGTTGACATGAATTGCCTCAGATCCAGGGTACTCTGCTGAAAGAAAAAAGAAAAAAAGAAAAAAAAGTTTGCCTTTTGTTTTATATCAGGGTTTCCCTGTGATTCTTGAAACTTTTCTTCTGCTTTTATGAACCCTGTTCTTGTTTTTGATCAAGATAATGAGTTGTTTCTTGAATTTCTTTGTCTGTAAATGTTTGTATTGGTTGAGTTAGATTGGAGAGTGTAAGGGATAAAGTTTGTGAAAACTTAGTTTCACCTTTCTATATATGGTCACCGGATCTGTCAAGTAGTTTCTATTTTAAGCATGTTTGATTATGGGAATTAGGTTATTGAATGATGAATTGATTAGTTTAACAATGACAGGTGGTGTGATTTTAGATGGGGGAGACATATGTGCCATTTAGTTTAGGTAATTTGATTCCTGATTATGTTAGTGTGGAGAGTTGTATGGATGTAATGAACGACGAAGCGACCGATTTGGAGATCAAAAGCTCGGGTAATTCTGTAGACGGTGAGAATGAGGATAGTAGTGTTGGTGATTCGGGAAGTGAAGTTAGTTTTATGGCGTCGGGTAGTGGAGAGATGAGGAGTGGAGTTTCGTCTTTCGTTGCTATGACTTCTGAGGACGAAATGAGCAGCTGGTTAGCTGCTGATGGTGTGGTGCGCGAGTGTGAAGAAGATGGGTCGTCGTCTTTGGAGGGCGACCTGGTTCTTGACAGCTCGTGCTCGTTGTCTGTTGTGAGTGATAGTAGTAGCCTATGTGGTGACGATATTTTAGGCTTTGAGGCCAGTCTGGAAATCGGGGAGGCTCATAAGAGTATATATGACGTCGAGCTTATCCCCAGGACGGATGATGCAGTTTTAGGCGATTCTTTATCTGTAGATGGTACTACTTCGAAATCATCTGCAATTGATGATATTCGGATGGATAAAGGTGTAAGTGGAAGAGTGGGTCGTAGTATTTTTGAGGTCGATTGTGTGCCTCTCTGGGGTCTTACGTCGGTGTGTGGTAGGAGGCCTGAGATGGAAGACGCAGTCGCAACTGTGCCTCGATTATTGAAAATTCCACTCCACCTGCTGATTGGCAATCGTGTTATTGATGGTCATACGCCTCGTTTAAGTCATTTGACGGGCCATTTCTTTGGGGTCTATGATGGCCATGGAGGCTCTCAGGTATATTTAAATAGTACTCCATAGCTGTTACTATGCTTATAGGCAGACAGAACATGAAATTGTATGTGTTTCCAGGTAGCTAATTACTGTCGAGATCGTCTTCATTCTGCATTGATCGAAGAGCTGGAGATTATCATGAGCAGCAACGGAGACAAAAACAGGGATAGTTGTGAAGAGCAGTGGAGAAGTGCTTTCTCTAGATGTTTTCTCAAGGTTGATGATGAGGTCGGGGTTAAAGGCGTTGCCCCGGAAACTGTGGGGTCCACAGCTGTCGTCGCGGTTGTCTGTTCTTCGCATATAATAGTGGCCAACTGTGGTGATTCCAGGGCTGTGCTCTACCGTGGCAAAGAATCAGTGCCTCTCTCAGTGGATCATAAGGTAATTTAATTACACGATTACACTTGACTGTTTGTTTTCTGTATTCTTTTGACGAACATGATCTTGATACGACATGATGATCTTCTATTCGGTTAGCCCAATCGGGAAGACGAATATGCGAGAATCGAAGCAGCTGGAGGGAAGGTAATACAGTGGAACGGACATCGCGTCTTTGGAGTACTGGCAATGTCTAGGTCTATTGGTATGCCCTTTAATTCATTCTTACATTACAAATGGTTTTTTTGGAAAACAGTACCTTTTAAAAGTTGTGAATTGAGGTCAAATTAGCCCAAATCGGGGCACATTCAGATCAAATCGGGCCAATTCAGTCCGAATTTTGGCCCAGATCGTGCCAATTAGCTCAATTTGGATTGATTCGAGCTGATATGGCCTCAGTTCACAACTTTTATAAGTTATTGTCCTTAAATTGTCAGTAAAAAACAATTTTCCTTGAATATGGATCCAATCTGCTTTCTTGTTTCTGCATGGTGCAGGAGACAGATACTTGAAGCCATGGATAATTCCGGATCCTGAGGTGATGTTCGTTGCGCGGAGCAGGGACGACAACTGCCTCATTCTGGCAAGCGACGGCCTGTGGGATGTGATGACGAATGAGGAGGCGTGCGACCTTGCTCGTAAGAGGATACTTCTGTGGCATAAAAAGAATGGAGACGAGCTTCCGTTAGAAAGAGGCGAAAGAGTCGACCCTGCGTGTCAAGCAGCAGCGGAGTACCTGTCGAACCGGGCATCTCAAAAGGGAAGCAAGGATAACATCTCTGTTGTTGTGGTAGACTTGAAAGCTCAAAGAAAGCCCAAGACAAGAACCTAGCTTAAATAATGTCTACATTTCATACTGAAATGAAATCACATAATGTAACTAAAGTGATTTCGCAATATCAATGTCTCTAGTTGTTTGAGCTTTTTTTTTTTTTTTTTTTTTTTTTTTAAATTACAATAATAGGTTCAGCAGATATGTAAGAAATCAAGTGTAAGTCTTAATGCATTGATTTATTGCTTAAATGAAATTTAAATATTTGGCATAAATAAAAGTCAAAGCAGGAAAGAAAAGAGTATCCATAAGATTAAAGAAAGTGTGTTCTAGTATTTCCTGTATGCAAGCTCCTTGACAGCATCAGCAAGATGTTTCTCGCTTTGAATGCCTTTAACCCATGCTGCGTTTATGTGAACCCGTTCGAGGCTCTGCTTCAAGGTTCGCGCGATGTAAGGCTTCATACGGCTGGCAAAGAATTGTTCCACTTCTTCTGCCTTTTCGTTCGAAGAAAACTGAGGAAAGACGAGAAAGCAAAATAAGAATAAACGTACAACGTAAGATTACACGCGTCTGTAGAGAAAAGAATAGGACTAACCGGTGATACAATTGCACTGACGAAGCGGGTTATCAGGAATCCAGCTCCGTAAGTTTTAGAGAGATGGTCCCAGTGCTCCTGTGAACCGAGCGGGTTGATTAAATCCGTTTTTTTTATCTTTTCTATGAAAGGGCTAAAACAAATGATGGAACTTACTTTCAACCAACTCCATGCTGTATCACGAGCCTGCTTGCTCAAATTCAGTCCAATAACAGCATCTTGGCTCCTAACCTAAAATCGGAACAACAAATTAAGGTAACTTCGAGGAATATGCACGAAAAATATGTAGTGATCTCAATTAAAAAGCACCTCGGAAGATAACAAGAAGTTCAGAAATTCATTAACAATTTCAGGATCTCGGCAAAGACCTAATGAACCTGAGGAAAATAGAGTATTCCATCAGAGGCTGCAAAATAAGTTGGCATTATATAGACAGTTAAAGACACCCTAAATGTGATGAAATAGTACCTAGGATTCGTGTTTTCTCCTGGCTAAGATCAGTTTCTCGATAAATTCTCAGGAGAGAATCATATCCAGATCTGTTTGCTTTACTCACGCCCAGCACCACAGCAACATACACTGCCTGGAAATGGAAGAAGAAGAAGTGTAAGCAAAAAAGAGGACAAATTCACAGATCTTGATTATGGATGGAGTTAAGTTTGTGCTTGTCGTAACCCTTCTCAAATCAGGTGGAAGGACGGGTGTGTTTCTATCCTCCAAAAATATGCCAAACCGCCTATTTGCTTCGCTTATTGTTTCCTCGTGTCCATACGATGCCAATGCTGTTAAGAGCTCTCCCCTTAACATGCAATCAAGGTGACTCTCCCCTTCTTTCGGATCCCAGCCAAGTCTCCTGATAGACAAATTAAAATTAGCAGACCAAACTACAAGTTACAAGTATAAGGATGTGATAATGTGTTTCATCCGACACAAGTAGGAGACGGGGAAATATAGATAACAATATAACATACTCAGCAGAATACTGGAAAAGGTTGATGAAGAACAGTTTGATCTCATCCACTAATTCAGGAGCCGCATCAGCCACAATTTTTGCCACACTACCAGCTATCTGCAGAATAAAGAAAATTTGTGTAAAGGAAAATAAACCTGGAACCAATGCATTCTGCAATTTAAAAAAAAAAACTAAAATTGGGAACATTACCTTAATCAAGTTAGATAGGACGGTGTAATCAAGCTCCTGTCTGAAAGCACTCATCAAAGCAAGCAAAGAGGTCAATGATTGCTGGCAAGCCAAGGACAGTGAATAATAGTCGTCCAATATTCCTGAGCAATAAAATAAAACGAAGTCAACATCTCCTGAACTGACAGTCAATTTTAAAGAATCAAGTTGGCCACCAGAACTTCTTTACCATTCTGTATAAATGTACTATTCAAGTTGTACAGATACGGTAAGAAAGTGTAAAATCAGAATTACCATGTTTATCACAGGTTGATAAGCACTTTTTCTCTATTGCATCCCTCAGTCTAGCAGATAGGTCATCATCATATTTCACCCGATAGAAACCAGCCTGCTCCACATTAACTTTAATCCAAGGTTGGCCTGGTGAGGCGCCCAAAAACTCCTTAACATCAAGAGTGTCACTTTTCGTTTGCAGCAAGAAACTTTTACGAGCATCATAAGAGCCAGAACAGAGCGTTATTGGAACAATCCATTGCCCTTCACCATGAGAACCACTTAACAAAAACCGTGACTGTCCATGAACAATTAGAAAAACAGTTGTCAGAATTTCCATGAGTTAGTCAAATACCAACCAAGGAAGAATTGGGAACAATGCCGTCAATGAATTAGGAAATAATTACACATCAATTAAAGAAGTTGGGAATCAAATAAACCTGTTCAAACTCCAAACTTTGGCCTTTGAGCTTCACTGAGACAACAGGATAGCCTGTTTGTTTTGTCCAAGAGGTCATTAGCTTGTTTACAGGTTCACCAGATCCTTCTTGAAGAACAGACCACAAATCTTCTGTCTTTGCATTTGAGCATGCATACTTTTTGACGTAGGAAGCAAGTGCCCTCTAGTGATGTCGTAAATGAACAATGTCATGAGATAAAAAGAAATCATAAACAGGGTAAAAATTGTAGACTTGGAAGCAACCGCAAGAGAATTCCCAAGTTTTTGTGATATCAAATTGGGACTGAACAATAAGTGCAAAAAAGAACAGATTAATTTTAAAAACTTGAAGAAACATAACTAATGGTAAATTTTAGAACCAAATGATCTACCTGAAAAATTTCAGGCCCAAGATAGCTCTGTAGCATCCGAATGACAGATGCACCCTTCCTGTAACTGATTGCATCAAAAATCTCATCAATCTCACCAGCATGATTTATATCCACCTGAAAGGAACTTGCAAGTCAGCTGAAGTTACAGATACATATGAAAACTGAGTCAACAATAAAATAAACATTTCCAACTCATCAACATTTATTTTCTTTTATATATATATCCATCTAAGATTTCTTTCACAAGGATAACAAAAAGACAACAATTGTCATTTACCTCAATAGGATGAGACTCTGCAAGTCCATCCAGTCGAAGACCCTCAGTAGATTCATCAAGAAACTGAGTCCAAATTTGCCAATCTGGGAACAAGCTATCAGCGGCTAAATAGCTTACCTGGATTAAAATTGTGAATTCATGTGAACTGTAGGAAACCTCTCGTAATAAATACAAGAATTTAACATGAATGGAAAAAGATACCCATGTAGCGAATCCCTCATTCAGCCATAAATGAGTCCACCATTCCATTGTCACAAGATTTCCAAACCACTGGTGTGCTAGTTCATGAGCTACGACAGTGGCAACCTAAGTAGAAGATAAAGAGCGCAAGTTCATTAAGGCCACATATGCTTAGGATGGTTGGAAAGATGCACAAAAAAGATATTATTGATCTATTACAAGCCAATTCAGTTTACCCTCTGTTTGTTTGCAGCAGCCGAGTTCTTATCATCAAAAAGCAAAGCTGTTTCTCGGTATGTAACAAGACCATAATTCTCCATGGCCCCCGCAGCAAAATCAGGAATTGCAATCATGTCCAATTTAGGAAGTGAATATGGCACCTCAAAATACCTGAATATTTTAATTACCAATGATTGAGTTCACATCTTGATAAGCCCCTAAACATATTTAACTATGTAACCTAATAGCACAGACAATTAAGAAAAGCTATTATCCCAGTCACCGTCTAGGGAGTGAAAATATTAAAATGCATAGAACATACTCTTTATAAAGGCCAAGTGTTTTGACAGCAACATCCAGGGCAAATTTCCCCTGATTTGCCTTGCCCACCTGACAGTAAACCCTCACAAGGATTCCTGGGAGACATGGAATTACATGAAGAAGATAGCAACAAATATCTGGATAAAACAACACTAACAAGATACATGATCTAAAAGGAAAGTTCCGAATATACCATCAGGTGTATGATCTTCAACATAGTCAAACAGGCCAACGACCACGGCCACCAAGTAAGTGGACATGATTGGTGATTCTTCATAGTATACTGTCTTAAGATTCCCATTTTGCTTTTCTTCTATGATTGGCATGTTGGAAAGAGCTACCAGTTCTGACGGTACGTCTTCTAATGTAATCTTGAAAGTTGCCTAAATTTCACCCCAAAAACATATGTAAACAATTCAGGAAAAGCTATAAACTGTATACAATGAACAAGCACAGCTTTAGATACATCTGACAGTAAGACCTTGTTAATGATTCCATGTACGTGTTATAACCACAAGTAAGATTGCATGTGACAAAATTTATCCAGTTTATTACACGACATGAACAATGTAAGCATATGTAAACCCATTAACCACAAAAGCAGAACTTTGAAAGGAGGTGTTATCTTTTTCTAATCTGGTGGGTGTATTTGATCTTCTTAGATAATCTTCGTCAAATGCCAACCAAAGCCTTTACAATTTTTTGGTTAATTTATAGTTTCATTCTTAATTAAAGTCAAATTCAAATTTTATCAGCATGAAATAGGATCACATGTACAAGCAAGAAACAACCAAAACACTTGACTGGATGAAAGCACAAGGCTGAGAAACTATTAGAAATACCTTACAAGCAGGTTCATCCCAACAGGGAAAGCACCGTCTAGCATCAGCTGGCTCAAACTGCGTCACAGCCATATTTTTCTTCTCACCGTTGTGCTCATAGGTGCTGCATTAAGTCATCAAAAAGTTATGATTTTTAAAAATATATTGGAAATAATTGTTGAAAGCTACCTTAGAAAGGCAATAGTGGAGCAACCGATGCAAGATAAATAAAAATAAGTGTTCCTATAAAAGTTGAAGTGGGCAACACAATGTATATACATGCAGACATACTTTTACCATTAGCCACTGTTAGTTATGAAGCATAGTTCAAATAATATATCACCAGATTTTCCCGCAATAGATTCCACACCACGATCACTAATCTGCTGTCAAATACTGGTGAAAGTATGACATGTATTTAATACAGAAAGTACACATGCCCCAGTAAAACACACAACCGCATCTGGATAACATGAACTCATAATAATGTCAATACATACTAAACTGTCATTAAAACAGTAGAACTTAAAACGAAAACAACAATAACACAAAAAATGCATGTAAACAACAAGCTCACAATGATACAAAAATAAAACAGGTAAATCACCTTCTGTAAAACCCCTTCATTCTATCATTTAGAGTACCCTCAAATTCGATATTCAAATCCCCAACACCAATTGGCAAAGTCTCCTTGAACTCCAGAACCACTATCTCATCATCCGCGAATAACTCCACCTCCACGGTCTGCACCACCTGCCAAATTCCACCAGAAAAAAAATATAGATCAATCATTTCAACATGAAGTTAGCGATGAAAACAAGTTAATCGGATCGCAAATAGGTTAATCAATAGCGGATATGCGAAGAACACTTCTGGTTTCCTTCTCAATCTCCTCTACTAATCGTGGATCCGAACAGGCCAGTAACAGAAGAATTGTATTTGTGTGAGTCGACTGTACCTTAGTTCCGGCAGCGAATGTGACGGAATTAGGTTTAACGGTAAGTTCAGCGGCATTGAGGACGAGGAACTTGGTATCTGAAACTACGTCGACGGAGATTTGAACGGCGCCGGCGAATTTACAGGCGGCGAGATCGGGATTGAGTTTGAGATCGTAGCGTTTGGGGATTGCGAACGTTGGAAGCCGCGGTTGCCCTCTGAATTGTGAGTACTTCTGCTCTGCCATTGTTGCTTACTGTGAAAATTAATCCTTTCGTTTGTTTGTGCAATACTCCTAGTGACTAGTGAGCAGATAATATGTATAAATAGTAAATACCGATCCAAAAAATAAATAAAAAAAATTCGAGGAGTTAACCAGTTATCCGATCAACACCATAACACATTAACACGTGGTACTCATTTTAAAATAAGAAAGGAAATCAAATTTGATATATTCAATAATTTGTAATTGTTGATTCGATTTTATTTTTGAAAATATTGATATGCAAATGCAATACTTGATTCTTGATGTTGATTTAGCTAGGTAAACTAATCATTCTTTTTTAGTGTCAGGTTTAACGACAAGTGGTAAATTGTTCTCATTTACTGTGTGTCTGTCTTTCAATTGCACCAGTCACAAATTTTGAGTGGTATTTAATAGAACGTACGGGTTCATTCACACCTCACAATATTTGAGGTGTGCGTTCCTTACAAAGAAGTCTCTATCGTGAGAAGCAACATAATAAGCATGTTAAAGTTGCATTAGGTCGAATATTTGGGGGAGGCTTGTTAGGTAAAGAGGATCTCATTGAGTTTGTCGAGCTTGAACCGACTATTTTTAATTGTTGAGACTTGAGATGAGTCTGGACAAACTCTTCCGAACAAATCGAGCAATTACAATACATACTAAATGTGAGTGTTATCTCACAATCTCATAGTCAACACACTAGGTGAGTAGTGAGCTGATAGAATCAGATAAGATGACTTAGGCCGAAATCAGATGAGTGGAATGTTTCAATCAGCTAAGGAGGTGATGCTTAGACTTCATCAGAGTTGTCCAGCAGAGTTGGTCAGCAGTCCAGCAGAGTTGGTCAGCAGAGTTGTCCAGCACAGTATGGAGTCTATCAGCAGAGTTAGCTTTTGATCATCAGAACAGAAGAGTTGGGTATCAGAACAGTATAAGTGATCTGATCTTTATGGACAAGTCTTCTGGTTCGAAGTTAGTTAGTTTAACTAACATTTTTACAGTTACAACAACTTAAGGGCATAACTACCATTTCAGTTGGGCAATAACAGAGCACATGGGTTGTTACAAGCGGTTGCAAACGGTTGATAACTACTCAAAACAGTTCCTAACAGCAGCAACTACCTTTGGTCTTTATATACTCTTGTTTGTGTACATTGTAAAGGTTGGATGAGAGATTTAGTACGTTATTGTATTCTTTGAGTTGTGTGAGTTCACGAGTGAAGTGAGGAAATATCCAATTCCCAGTGAATGAGTGTGTAAACATTCTTTATCAATCAAAGAAGTACTAGTCTGGTCCAGTGGATGTAGATCACATTGATCGAACCACTTAAATTCTTGTGTGTTGTTTGTCTCGTTGCTTACTTTTCTGAATTACTATCATAGAGCAGTTATTTCTTCTATATTCAAGTGTTCTAATTAGTTGGAGACGTCTAACCGATCAGAATCAACTTGACACTAAATAATCATCCCTTCAAAATCAAAAGTGAATCTTCCACGTATACAATTTTTTTCCACATATACATTATTTCTAAATTAACTATTTACGGTTTACTTTATCCTCTCCATTCTAAAATAATTTGCACGGTTTGATCTGTACAATTTAAAAAAAAAAGTGAATTTAGTGATTAGTAATGTAAAATAAATGAGGGTATCTTAGGTGTTTGATGAAGTGTAAAGTGAAATGTATATAAAAAGAGGTTGACAATTTTAAAAATAAAATAATATTAAAAGAAAAGTGTACAAATAATCGCACGTCCAAATAAAAAATGTGTGGTTTCGTATTATTCAATCAACCAGATTTGGTTAAAAAGAAAAAACAGACCGATAACTGGGCCGGCTCATTGAGATATTATTAGAAGCAAATTAGTCAATTAATGGGCCGTTGAATGCATCTTTATCTTGTTCAAAAAAAATAAAAAAATGGTGCTTAGAAGTTAGTAGAAATTACTCCAGAATTCAGAACTGAGCGAGTGATTGATGGGTGAAAAACCAGCTCACGTTTCATTGTAGAAATATGGGGATTTTAAGAGACAACAAGCGCCATTCTTCTTCTGCGACTTCACCCTGTGCTAATCTCAGAACTGTTTACCACAACTGCTTCAACAGGTAAAGATCCGACTCCTTTTTCGATTTCTGTGGTAAATTTTGTTTTAATTTTGCGGTTAAATAGTTTGTTGAACCCTAATCTTTAGAAGCCCTAAGCTGATTTTATGTGTAGATGGTATTCAGAGAAGTTCTTGAAGGGTCAGTGGGATAAAGAAGAATGTAACTCTGAGTGGGAGAAATACAGAGAGTGTTTATCTGTAAGTTCTTGTTTATTGGATTGAAGTGAAATTCACATAGATTTTGAATGGGTTAATTATACATAAATTCTTTAAGACTCAATCTCAATTTAATCAAGAATTTCAACATTTTGTGTAAATTCATGGTTTCCTTAGTTCTTTCAGTTCAGTACATAGTTTACATTGATGAAATCGTCTTGGAAAGTGTGTCGTTGTTTCCGTAGATGAAAATATCATGTCATAATTTAAAAGTTTGTACAGAATTGAAGCAATCGAAAAAGTGTCAAATTTACACAAAAATGTTGAAAGTCAGCTATTTAATTGACACTGGATCTATAAGTCGTGAATTAATATAGAATTAACCCGTTTTGAATTTATGAGAAGTTATGAAATTGTTGTACTTATTTTGCTTTTACTGTTTTTCCAGCAACATTTGGATGATAAGCATCTGGGTCGATTTTTGGATGCTGATGTGGTAATGGATTTAAACAACCAAGGCCAAACTGGCGTTTCTTAGTTATTTGTTCTTTTGTCGAAGGCAAATGATGGAAATTTGATGAAATTCTTGTTTGGTATGTAGTTGTTTGGTTAAGAATGTTACGTTCGATTGCTAATACAATACTTGAAAATGTTATTTCAGCTCGAATTTGCTCTGCAATTCTTAGAGATTGTTGAACTATACTTGATGTTGGAATTAGTACAACAATGTAGTTCAACAACCAGAGAATCATGAGCGCATTTCTAGGAATCGAATTCATATGGAACTTGTGTAGTTACTTTTGTTTCTTTATTGTAAGATGATTCCGAAGCTAATATAGAACAACTCTTGTGCCAGTTGAATACGTTTTGTATGGATTAAGTTTACCATGAATCAGGGGCCTAGGATCCTGTTTACATGACGGATCCTGTTTTCATGATAAACTTTAGTTCGAAAATAGTTTATTCGATCAAGATTTATACTTGATGTTCAAGTACATGGAAACTCATTTGTTAAATAGAGTAATCGACAGGTAATAACTTATAATTGACAATCACTTGAATCTACTATGACATAGGAGTATTAGGTTTTATTTCTTCTTGAAAAGGAAGTGTGCAACCATCCATTCATCTCCATTGTTGTAGCCAAATAATTCTGCAACTGCAATGAAGAAAGTTCTCCAGTAAACAGTCCACTTGACTGCTGAATCTTTGCCGTAAGTTGATTCCATTATTGGCTTTATAGAACTCGATTTCTCATCCATTCTCTTGAGCCATTCTTCACTGTCAGCAAAGTATATAGTTACATTTTTTTTTTCGAAAATAGATGACCCATCTTTATTGTAAAGAGAGATGTAGATGATCATCACCGTACCTTGTTTGTGCGTAATGTTTGCCATTTACAAGCCAATGATTGACTATAGAGACATCATCCTACATAAAAGACATCATGAGGGCAGCGACGATATACTTAGACCCTGTAATGGGCGTAAGAATAGGCAGCTCACCTGAAAGTAAAGGAGCAGGCTTGCGGAGGGCATTGTACCTCCGGTAAAGAAGTACCTAGTGATCCAATCATCGTCATTCACATCCTGCATTAATAGGACTCGAGGCTGAGAATTTTTGTTATAGCAGTTAAAATGGAAGAATTTTGTCGATTACCTCAAAGTGATAAGCAAATGTTTTATGGCAGAAATAATGGACAAATAGAAGACTGTCCAATTTCATCCACCTGGATAGCTTCTTAAGGAGTTCCTGATAGTTTTTCATATGCTGTTTCAAAGGAGAAGAAGAAACTTCGTCGATTATCTTAATTCTTACACCCCGTTTCTTATACTAGCATATGTAAGGTGATGATTCAATACCTCAAACATTTCAATGGAGAATATTCTGTCATAAGTTGCTTCCATATCAAATGTGCTGATATCTGCAACAATGATCTCCACATTCTGCAGCTGAAGATCTCTGCAAGAAAGAACAATGCAATTTTTAATGATCCTAAAAGCTCTGTATTGTTAATGGAGCATGATCAATCTCATTCTAAACACAAATGCATCAACTAAAATATATTATCATTTATAGGCAAATAAAGTTAGCAGCATTAAAAGCTTTATATGCATGTTAATGGAGCATAATCAATCTCATTCTAAACACAAATGCATCAACTAAAATATATTACTGTATCATTTATATGCAAATAAAGTTAGCAACATTAAAAGCTTTATATGCATGTTAATGGAGCATGGTCAATCTCATTCTAAACACAAATGCATCAACTAAAATATATCTATCATTTATATGCAAAAAAAGTTAGCAGCATTCAGGGAAATTGAATGTCATATGTGAGGGGGAGTACCTGCACTGCTCCTCAATATGTGCTTTCTGCGTTACTGAATTGCAAATCCCTGTAACCTTGCAATTTGGATACTTCTGTGCTATATATATAGAAAGAGATCCCCAGCCACAACCAACATCAAGAACTGAATGGCCATCTTCTATCTGTGACCTCTCACAGTACAACTCCAGCATTGCCTTCTCAGCTTCTTCTAAGGTGCTCGAGCTGTTCGGAAACAAGCAGCAACTGCACAATAACATTTACAAGCTTAGATCATATCATATCATAAAATGACAGAAACAATTGGCATGTAGATTGATGGTATGTATGTTCCAGAAAAGTTCAGCAGATTTTACCTGTATTTCAGATGCTTTCCAAGAACAAGCTTGAAGAAGGACGTCGGAAGTTCGTAATGTTGAGACTTAGCCGATTCTGTTTTGATTGCTATTGGCATTTCTCGCAGAGCTGCAAGATGAAGCCATTAGTATTGCAATCCATTTCTGTGAATTTTACTTAGGTTACGGTTTCACTCACAGTATGAGTACACTCTTCAGATCTCAGCTATGAAAACAGATACCAATAATACAAAAAAAACCTGGAATTAGGCATGATCTAACACCATCCATTCGCAACAACTAATAAGGGGAAACTAATAAATGAAGCACATATACAGAAAATTCATCAAAATTAACCTAGCGATGAACTTTCCGCTGATTCTATCAACAATCGATCGATACCAAACACAATAACTAGAAAAATGTATACACAAAATAATTCCATGAAAAGTTAAATACAGTACAGTAACAGGACATACAGTGTGCGAATTGGAGGAGATCTGACGACTGGATGTCAGCGGAGGGTTTGTAACCGGAGCGGAGGCGATTAGCGAGGAGGAGCCGAGTGAGGCGGCGTACGACAGCGTCAGGGAGTAAATTCCGCTCAAGTGAAGCGAGCATCAGGCGCACAGTAGCGTCGTAGGGTACATGCACAATTGAGTCGACAATGCCGCCGTTAGCCGCCGCCGCCATTGCCGGAGTAGCTAGAGTGACGGAATTCGTTGCTTCTACGTGACTGGTTTTGATATTTTGAGGACTACCTTTCGCTGTTTTTGACGATCAGGACGTAACCATATCTCTTTGGGAATACTCCATTTATTAATCCACCCACCATATTAAGTTAAAAAAAAAAATTATACTCCATTATTTGTTTTACATTAAATATTTATTTAATTAGATTACTTTAATTATAGTTATTATTTTTTAATATTATATATTTTCTTTTAATATATTTCTAAATAAATATTTGTGTTTTTAATATAATGTATTTTCAATTGTGAATATTGATTAAAGGAGATAAAAAGAGAGTAGACATAATAAAGGTTTTTATCTTTAATGATTTAATATTTCATTCATGTATTAATTAATTTTTTATTAGAATTTTAAAAAGGAGGGTGCATATAAGGGTACGAATCAGCTAAGCCAATCACCTGTACAAATTAAATCAAGAATCAATTATAAAAATACCAAAATCAATCTCAATCAAATTCTATTAACAATATTACAAAAATTCCATAAATAATAAATCTCATTTAATTAAAATTAATTTTCCAAGTTAAAATAGAAATCAATTTAAAAATAACAAAATACCATAAATAATTCAAACTCATACAATTTAATTTTTTAAAATAAAGGTCTCTATCATTCTAAAAAATAAATAAATAAAGGTCTCTAAAGCCACCATGTTGTATGATTCACAAATTGTAAGGTCTTAAATGCTCACGTTTGAATTATATTAACCTGAAATACAAGTTTTACACAATAAAATTATAGTTTATTTTTCAATCGACCACAATTTATTGTTTGCGACTTAGAGATTAGGAAGTATATTTATTGTTCAATTTATTTATGTTTGACTTAGAAGTGGTTTGAAGTTGAAAAATGGTTTGTGCTGGTAGTCCTTTTTTCTTTCTGGAATTTTCAAGATTTCCTTTCTTGTTAAAAAAAATATGGAATTGTACTTTTTTTTCTTTTCAAACATCACTAATTAATATCTTATATCATTACTTATAATATTAATTCTTACCGCAGTAATACTATTAGTGTGTATAATACACAAAGTGTACATGACACATTTTTTTACGGACTTTATTTTTCATTTTAATATAGCACACATTTAGTATTTTATTTTATGAACACACGACAAATATCACAGTAAAAAGTCACTTTACTATAGAGGTTTTGTTACAAATTATATAAAGTAAATTTTCATTTTAATTTTAAGTTGTGACTACACAAAGAGACTCGAATCTAATCAAATATGATTCAAATCCAGAGATACATCTATATATTGTCAGACTAAGCCTATGATACAAGAAGTCTTTAGCTAGCAAAGTACTAGATTGTGGGACATCCATGGTTGTGGATCCCCTCGTACGTTGTTAGAACATATCGTCTATCTTCGTTGTCTCTTTCAACTTTCTTTTTCACTGGACAACCTTCAATTGAGCATTTATAGTAGTTCCTGTAAAAGAAACACGTTTTTTGTAAAACAATACCTCGCGGGAAAAGAAATATGTTTCAGTTAAGTTTGATCCGATTTTCACTAGTAAATTTTTGTTATATGTACCTTGGATATTGGTTGTTCTTCACCTTTTTCTTTCCATACTTCCTCCACTTAAACCCGTCATCCAATATCTCGATTAATTCTGACTTGGTTTTGAAAGTAACCTTATCTTTGATTCCTCTCATCTCCATACCACTCTCATTGTTTCCTGATTAATAACAAATAATGTTTTATATTGAGAAGAAAAAAAAGCATGTATATAAAATGATATCATCCTAACAAAATACCACAAAAGTTTTATGGTGAACTTGATCAGTATAGTACTTTGAAATTTGAAAAAATAATTCATTCTTTTTTTTTTAAATGTGATACTTATACGTTAAATGCATTACTATGTATGGTAAAAAGTACTTAGAAAAAAAAAGTTTTCGTAAAAGTTATTCACAAAAGATTTACTAAAAATAAAATAACATTGTTGTACATGTATTGATAAACAAGTGCTTACTAGTGATCATAGCCTCATCCTGTATGCTAAAGTTGGTATCTCTTCCTGAGTCCGCAAAATCTTGAACGTTGGGTGTACTATAATTGGTTTGAGTATTATAATTAGCAAGAAATGAAGAAAACGTTGAAGTATCATCCTCAAGCCATTCGTTCAAATTAAAAAAATCATAGTCGGAAACTTCCAAGCCCATCTCGTTGCCATGAGGACTGGCAAACGAGTCGTACGAGCCGGAGGAGGTGCCGGAAGTGTTTGAGTTGGGAAAAGTATAAGCCATGGTCATCAACAAGCTAGTGGGCATTGGTGTTTATATAAGTATGATAAGAGACCAAATTTGTTGGGAGATATTGTGAGCTTCCTCTTATGAAGTAAGAAATTTCTTAGTTGTTGCTAATAAGGTTATGAGTGGTGGCTAATAGAATGAAAGTGGGTCCAAAAAAATGCCTAACATTTATGAGACGTTGCAAAGTGTAAAACTAAGTAATGGACAAAATGGTGGGCCATGGCATGGAAGACCTTGTGCGTAGACTTTTGGATTCTATGTTTCTCTTGTGTGAAGTCTCCTATGGTCTCGTGCTTAAGACCTTTGTGGGGGCCAAGTTTATCGGAACATAGTCTCTCCGTGCATTAAAAGTATATTCACTTTTTTTATTTGTATGTTCATTGAAAGTACGTGAGATCATTTGTTTCAATTTTGATGTTCCACATCTTATTTAAATACATGGATTATTGATATGTGTCAATGTGTCATATTAAAAAATAATCGGCGCCCTATAATATTAGAGGCGACACGTGTTCAAATTTCAGTAGAGTGAAATTCAGTGGAACACGAAGAGTGAAACTAGATAATTGAACCGCCAAAAGTATGTTCATTTTCTTTTATGGAAACAATCACTTTATTTTTATTTAAATCACAACAATCCCACAACACCCTTATTTTATCTAATTTTCTTAAAAAAAGGCCCCGTCCCTTCATATTTTTTATTCTATACGAACTTATGAAACATAATGTAAAACAATTTTTAAAGGACTAACAATATTTAAATTTTAAAGGACTAACAATATGAATTTTTTTTACCCATTTTAGAATTTCTAATTTTTAATTAATAGGTTTTTTAAGATTTTAAGTTATTTAAGTTTAAGAGATTTTTTAGATTTTTAATGTAATTATTATAATTATTTTGAAAATTTAATGAGATTTTTAGAATTTTTTTATTAAGACAATTTTAGATTTTTGGAATTTTAAATTTTTTTTATTAGAGTAATTTTTCATTTTAATGAGATTCTTAGAAAATTTTAATATTATATTTTTATTTTCAAATTTAAATGATGTAAATTGAACTATTTGTCTGAAATTTCAAATTTTTGACGAAAATTATGTAAATTGAACAAAAAAAAAATGTAAATTGAGCACTGTAAGATGTAAATTGAAAAAGTGAAAACTTAAAAATATAAATTGAATTAGGACTTTGTTGAAAGTTTTTTCTACTAGTTTTTCATTCCCTTTAAAATTAAGTTTGAATTCAATAGTACTTTTTTCTCCTAGTTTTTCATTGCACGTAAAATTAAAAAAGCGAAAAAGTTGATAAAAAATTATACTAATTTTTTATAGCACTTATCTGTCTTATATAGTTATATTAATATATATATATAAAAGATATCTTAGAAAATGGGTCCCTAAAAAAATGTAATATTTATGGGCCTGAATCGACCGCCTCGTTGGCCTTACATTAGGATCGGGCCTGACGGAAGGAATATGAATTACTTCGATTCGATTCTTCTGTTTCACTTTTTGTGTTTTACTGATGTTTCATTCTCCTAAATTTATAACATGTATCGTATTATAGAACATTAATTATTTTTTAATATGACATATGTCAAATATTTATATAGTGGACTAAGATGTGAAACATAAACATTGAAAGAAATGATTTCATTCTGAATTTCTCCATTCGTCTTATTATAGTTATAGTTTGAGGACATATAGACTAAAGAATATAATAAAATGATAAATTTAGTATAAATGATGTCATAGGAAAAAAATAATAGACATAGTGCAATATAAATAATAGATAAAATATTTATTAAAAGTAGAATACATAAGTCAACCCAATTTTGGAAATAATTTCGAATTTTTGACCCACTCATTTTTTATTGAGAAATACGTTAATTTTATAAATGAATTTGTTATCGAAAAATATTTGTACTTATATAACTATAGTACTAATTATAATGGGAGTATGAATGTCAATTCCGTGAATAATTTCGGTCTTCACCCACTTATTTTAACCTTATAGTAAACTACATGTTTATAATTCACAATTTTTTTAGGCAATTTTAATTTAAACGGTCTTAGTTAGATATATTTTCACGTATAAAAATATTTACACAACCCACTTATAAACGATGAATATTATATTTGTTAAAAAAAAAAAAAACACGAATATTAATCAAATCAAATAGTATCCGTTATCAACGGCAGTTTGCTAGCTTAATTGGCTCGATGAATGGAGTAAACTATTTAATCAATCGAAGCATGATTGAACTTTGAGTTTTTTTTTTCTTTTTCTTCAATCAATGTATAATTCTTATCAATGGAGTAAATTATGAAATTTGAGTTTTTTTCCCCATTCAATCGATGTATAATTCTTAAAAAAAAAAAGAAAAAACATTTTTTTTTATTATTTGAGTTGGCACGAATTTTAAGTAAAAAATGACTGTTTATATAAATGTGAATGTTTAAGGATACAAATAAAAAAGTGTGTAAAAGTAATATTTTATTTTTAAAAAGATAAAAATTATAAAAGTTGTAAAGCTTCCAGATAAAAGTTGTAAAGCTTCTAGATAAAAGTTGTCAATAAAAAAAAAAAGACCTGTTCAGTATATGTAAAACATATCCGTCACCCAACATATTACATGTAGGAGAAAAGCATAAGTTTGTACTATTGATATTAATAATATGTATGAAGAAGAGTCTTAAATATGTGACTAATTTTCTGCATATTATAAAATTGTATTCAAAGTCATTTTGGACTAGAACTTTATGAGTTCGATACCATGTGCCCTTTTGTTCTTTAGCAAGGGTTCACTTCCATCTCAGTGCGTAACTTCTTTTCGGGTCTCTCTGACGACTATATGAATAAGTTCTTAGACAATACTCAAGAACGAACAACTGTGACACTCTTTGACCCGTCTGCTGAAGACGCTCTTGATCATGCTCTTGCAATTCCTAAAATGAAGTCTGGTGGCCCCCGATTCAACGGTGGGGGCGTACGACAACAATCTCTCGGAGGCACCCGTTTACCTGGGCAAATACCGAAAAATGTCATTGATGAACTTAACGCTATCGCTACAGAGACCTTCACGGTTGAGTCACCCGACCCTTTGCCGATGAAATGCGTCTTGTCGCCTCGTTTAGAATTGCATCGATCACATCTGTTTGCGGATTATTTCAAATATTCATCAAAACTCACAACGAAACATGTATTATATACGGAGTATTTTTTTTTTATTTTTCTTCTTTTATTCAAAATGATTATTACGATTATCGATTTTTTTTTATACAAACTGATATTTTTCTACGTATTTACGATGTTTTTCATACTTCCATGATGGTGAATTACTATAATTTTTAGGGATATAACGTTTAAATATAAAAGAAGAAAAAGATGGACCGTCTAAGCAATACCTTAACATTAGACGATCCAAAATTGTCTGATTATCGTTTTTCAACTTCTCACACCAATTAATTTGATGGGTTTGCCATTCCATTGTCCACTAATACTATCTTTGAAAAATATAATACACACTAATCATAATATTATAGTTGTATAGAAGACCAATCGAAGAGAGAATGTTGGGGTCGTCGAGTCCACTTAACATGGTATAGAAGACCATTTCCACCTGGAAGTTTCGGGGGTTTAAGTTCACAAACTAATCATAATATTAGAATGGTGAAAAGTCTTAATTATGAAGTGGTCAATTTTGCATTTTATGTTTGTTATATATTTTTTTATTAAATTCAATATATTTGCTTTCTTGAGGATAATGTTTGTTTGTTTATGTTATGCAAAACTCAAGATTTTACCTTTTTTTTTTAAACAAAAGATACTTATTTATGCTAAATTAATTAATGACAAGAGCATGTAACATTAGAAAGGTTTTCCACAAGATCAATCCAACAAGAAGGACTACGATGCAATCTAGCTGCTCTAGCCAAACAATGTGCTACATAATTTGTGTTGCGATTAACCCAACGAACAAAAGTAAATGAAAATTCATCAATTAAAGTCTTGCTACGCTGAACTATGCTCCCTACAGACCTACCGCACCCCAATCTGGTAATCTCGAGTGCCACGATCTTCGAATCCATTTCCACAACTACTCGAATTATAGAGCGCCTCATGGAGGCCCATGGTTTCGCCAATTTCAACCTCATAAATTTCTGGGAGAACGATCGAACGACAGATAACAAAAGCCCCCTCTCATAACAATAAAACCAAGCCCCATCTCCCGATTATCATAAAAAAAAAAAAAAGTCGCATCAATGTTATGTAAGCTATAATTTTAAATCTACCAAATATTTAACTATCGATCAAATTGAACTTTTACGTTAAGGGGATGTTTACTTTTGGTTTTAAAAATCAGGTTTTGGATTTCAAGATCCAAAACCCGTTTTACTTCGGGATTTAAAAACTGATTTTCAAAATCACCCCTATCAAACATATTGATTTGACATAAAGTTATATATATATATAATATTACTCCAATCATTATATTCTTTATCAACAATAATATAATAATACAATAATATAATACATTTAATCATTACACAATCAACTAATCATTATAATCTCACCAAATAATAATATAATAATCCAATACAAACTCATTCAATCTTACAACTTGATTTGACATAAAGTTAAATCCTCCACTATTCCAAAACCCAAAAGAAACACTCATATTACTATTTATCAAAATTTAAAAAACCAGAATTTAAAAAATCCAATTTTTAAAACTACCCAAACCCAAAGTAAACACCCCCTAAAAAAAGAAAAGAAAAAGGAAAAAAAGTCTGCCTAGTCCACCTAAATGAAACCTAAACCTTTTTTCCGTCTAAAATGCTCAAAATGCCTAAGTCGAGTCTGTCAGGGGTCGCCTAAGCAGACTTGAGTCCTGACAAATAGAAAAACACGACTTTAACTCGAAAATTAATTTAAAGTAGCGACTTTCAGAAAATATAAACCCTAAACCCAGGCGCATTCCTCTACTTCTCACTTCACCGTAATTAATCAAAACGTGAACCATGAAGCGGAGGAAGCCGAATGAAGCCAAACGGTCGGCGGCTGCACAGAGGAAGGCGATTGCAGCCAAACGGTCGGCGGCTATAGAGCGGAAGGCGATTGCGGCCAAAAGCTCGACGGCTACAGAGCGGAAGCCAATTGCAGCCAAACGTTCGGTGGTTACAGAGCGAAAGCCTGAAGAGAAGCGGCTGACCAATGCCGAACGCTCGGCTTACTTCGCCCGGAGAGAAGCAGCTAAGGTCTTGCGGAGCACGCTACAAGGTGACGCTCGCCGCCGAGCCGTGGGCTCAATCAAGTCGCTTGTTTACAGCCCTTCAGTCAGGAACAAGAAGGCCACGTTTGCTCTGGTTTGTCAAACACTCAAGCGTACGTTAGCTCACTTGTTTAACCTATTCTGCAATCACTCTGACAGAGTGCTTACCATTTTTGGAATACTGATTAGAAGAATGAATAAGTTGAGGTTTATTAAGGAGTATAATGGAATCCATACAGCAGGGGAGCAAATTGTTTTAGACTTGTGTATTTGATCTTTATGTTAATGAATTGATATAAAATAAGTTGTTTAACTCCAAATCTGTTCACATGATAATTTTTAGATTATCAAGTTGAGATTGAGCTGAATTTTATCGAAATTTTGCTAGCAATTGTGTAATTATTTCATTTTTTTAATAGATCTCTCAGTCATTAAGGAGATTATGGAGGAGGCCGATGTTATAGGTGCCAAATGGAAGGTAATAACAACTAGAATATATGCAAATGAAATTACGAAAAATGAGCTTTATTTTTCTTAGCAATGTTGATGATATTTAGTTAATTTTTATCTTTTGTTTCTACAGAAGCAGAATGAACTAATGTATATCATCACATATGATTTACTCTTTGGACAGGTAAAATGTTCTGCTACTTCTCTTTTATTCACTCATCATGGATCCAAGTAGTTTTTTTTGGATTGTATGTATGCATCCTAAATGATCTGATTTTTTTATGTCCTGTAATCCTGCATTTCTGTAGTTCAGTCGCGTTACTGCGTCACATGGTATTGCTGTATTTTCATACTACTCAGGTTATTGATTTGTCACTCATTCTCTAGGAAGCTTCACTAACTGGTGATGCTGAAAAGTATTTAATGCGAAAAAAAGATGCATTGCAATCAGCTCTAGTGAAGTTGTTAAAGCGAAAGGGAATAAAAAGTGCAAAAGACTTGGTGGCTCTTGACAAAGTTTCTGGTATGCATTTTTTGGTGAACATGCCCTCACACACTCTTTATATCCAATCTGTTTAAAAAAAAGGACAACACACACATAAAGTCTAGGGGGGGCATCTAATAGCAGAAAGTCTTACATCAATGACTTATGTAATGTGCAGCACTTAATTTGTTTTTACTAGATTCTATCATCTGTTCTCTGCAGAATCACAAAAACCTCGCTATGTTCGAGTGAATACTTTAAAGATAGATACAACAGCTGCCATAAGCGAATTAAGACAACAATATGAGGTACGTCCTTCATTTATAAAAGGGACAAGATGTTGGAATAAAATTGTTACTTTTTGAAGTTTTCTTTGATTGTTACCTCTAATCAATTAGGTCCAAGAAGATGACACAGTGCCAGATTTATTGATCCTCCCACCAGGTGCTGATTTACACAATCATCCTCTAGTTGTGAATGGAAGTATCTTCTTGCAGGTATCAAATGTCCATGCATTAAACTTTAAAGCGTTATTTATGCCTCATGCCAAAAGTAGACCAAGCAGCATGAACTGCACTATGAACATCTGTTTGGTTTTCAGGGCAAAGCAAGCTCCATGCCTGCTGTAGCTCTTGGACCCAAACCCGGGTGGGAGGTTGTCGACGCTTGTGCAGCCCCTGGGAATAAAACCGTGCACCTTGCCGCTCTTATGAAGGGCAAGGGAAAAATTATAGCTTGTGAACTTAACAAGGAAAGAGTTGAGCGCCTGAAAAATAATGTCAATCTAGCTGGTGCCACAAGTATCCTTTGCATAAATGTTGATTCTTGCTTTAGCATAAGTGATGATTCTTGGTTCTCTTGATAAACTTAACTTGGCATAGATGTGGAAGTTAAGCATCAGGACTTCTTAAAACTCGACCCTGAAGCTCCCTTGTACTCCAAGGTGATTAATCTTGCATAGTTTTTTCCGATTCTCTCGTTTAACATTCACATTCAGAACTTGAATTGTTGGCAACTAACTGTTTTCATTCGAAAGGTTCGTGCGATACTTCTAGATCCATCATGTTCTGGATCTGGAACTGCATTAGACAGATTAGATCATTTACTCCCATCGCATAATGATGGTAACTTTCTAAGTCTTCTCACTTTTCTCTCTTGTGAGTTTAATAATTTGACATTCTATCTATCTCTGTTGGTTGTTTTTTCCAGGCCACACTGATTTCGCAGACGTAAAGCGTCTTCATAATCTTGCGGCTTTTCAGAAGAAGGTTCTGGAACATGCATTATCGTGTAAGTCCGATATTCTAAGCTCTGAATAATTTCTTTGAAGACATTAATTAATAAGCTGTTGCGATTCTTGAATTTGCTTACAGTCCCAGCTGTGGAGAGGATTGTTTACAGCACATGTTCGATACATCAAACTGAGAACGAAGACGTTGTTAACTCTGTTCTACATTTTGCTTCGTCTCGTGGCTTTCAATTGGCAAAACCCTTCCCCCAGTGGCCTCGCCGCGGTCTCCCCACGTTTGATGGGTGTAAGTTTCTTTCTTTACATCAACGTGGATGAAATTCCTATCCGCAGGATTCGCTAGTGACTCTTTTTTTGTTATTTTCAGCTGAAAATTTGTTGCGAACGGACTTGACAGCAGACAAAGAAGGGTTCTTCGTCGCTCTATTTGTACGAAAAGCTATTCAACAAGAGGACTGTGGGGAAATTTCAGAAAATCATCCACACGAAACGAAAACGGCCAAACATTTTTATTGCCAAAATGCTTAAAATGTGGCCAATCCCACTGGGTACTGTTAAAGCTCGTAAGAAAGCCGCGGCGTTATTGCCCCAAGGTACTTTTTAAGACTCTTCATATTTCAAAACATAGCATAATCGTATTTATAAAATCGTTCGGTTTGAAACCGAACCAAAATATTTATCATTTTTTGTTGCATAGTGATTAATCTATAGATATAATGCAATTTCAATAATAGGCGAAAAACCATCTCAGAAGAGAAAATACAATCTCAAATTGCAAAACTAGTCATTAAACACTCAAAAATAACAACAAAAGCAAACATCAAAGCATAAACATAACAAACTCTTCTTCATCAAAAGGTAGTAACAGCTTCAAGCAATCTTGACCTCAATGGTCTTGGGCTTCGTCGGCTGAGGCGGGGGCAGCTTCTCCACCGTAACAGTCAGCACACCGTCCTGACAAACGGCGGAGATCTTATCCGTGTTGGCATTTTCCGGCAACACAAACTTCCTCATTAACTTTCCAATCCTCCTCTCCATTCTCACATACCTTGCCCCTTCTTCCTCCTGCCTCTTCCTCTCGCCGCTGATGTTCAGAACATTGTCTTCCTGGACCTGCACCTGGATGTCGCCGGATTTCAACCCGGGCATGTCGACTACGAAAACATACGAATTAGGGTACTCCTTGACGTCGGCGGGGGTGGCCGCCATCGCCCTGGCGTCACGGACGTAGCTCTTGGTCGGGCCGCTCACCGGTTTCTTGTTGTTGGATTCGTCGGAGTCGAGAATGTGGTGGATGGTGTGGAGGAGAGGGTTGTCGAGTCCCATGAATCTGAAGTCCATTTCTTCTTTGAATGTGAGAAACCTGCGAGATTTTGAATTTGTTGGATAATTTTCTGATTGTAGAATTGTGTTTTGGTTGTGTTGATGAGAATGTTGTGGGGTGGGTTATGTTTATTTATAGGTTGGGTTTGTGAACGAGGAAAAGAATGTGGTAGAAGTTTCTGGAGGATGCGTGGGAAGCTAGTTTCCCGAACTATCTAGATACTCTAGAATGTGCGTGGCCCCGCGGCGACCAGGCTGTGATTTTTGAATTTTAGGGTTTGCAATTATTAGATTAATCATTTGAAAATGAATGTCACTATCTAAATAGCTTCTAAAACAATTTAAAAAAAAAAACAAAAACAATTTAACATACTAATTCATCATTTTAGATTATCATTTAATAAAAATGGACTTTGAATATAGATTAATTGTTTTTTAATTTGACAATAAAATAATTTTTTCATGTTCTTTAAACATTTTAAAATTAAACTACATGTTATTATTAATAATATTTTATTATTTATAAAGATTTTCATAGATTCTATTTTATTTATTTTAATACTAATAAATAATGTTATTTTTAAATTATACAGTAATAAATAACTTTCATACTTAATTTCTTTTGATAGAAAATGAAATTATTTGTTCTATTTTTTATATTTTATATTTTATTTTTCGAAATGTGGTATATTAAAAAATAATTAATGTCTTATAATATTAGGGGTCAACGCGTGTTAAATATCTAATAGGATGGAACACGAAAAATGAAATAAAGAAAAAAATAATTAACAGATGCATACAAAGTGAATTTAATCGATTGTCCATATAATTTGTTTTTTTTATAAATTATTTATAGCACTGTAAAAGTTTTGGGCCAGACCGCCAATCCCCCAAGGACCCCCACCCATCCTTTAGGCTGGCTGAGCGGGGCTGACTATTTACAACTCCATCTCGGTTGAGAACACACTCCCGATTAATGCACTACATCAAAATTTGTCTAGGATAGATGCATTCCTCTCGAAATGTTCTAAATACTCTTTTGTCTATCAAATATTTTTACTATCGCCACCCTCCAATCTTAACTTCTAATCTCTCACAATTCATTCCTCATCTCCTACTCGTCTGCAGCCGCCGTCCCTTTCCTTTCCCTTTTTATCTTCTTTTTTTTAATGCAATTTTGTATTTCTTTCACGTTCTTTTGCACCACCACTTGCTCGCTTGCGGTCGCCAATCCTCTCCCTCTCCCTCTCTTCTCTTTTATTTTTCTTCGATCCCATTCCAAGATGGCGGCCCCAGATTTGGATGATTAGGGTTTCTTGCTTTTCTTCTTTCCTCCATGTTCTTTATTTTTCTATTTTATTTTTAAATTTCGACCAGTTTAATATCAACCTTTTTAAATCGATCATATACACTCTCGTCGATAAATTGTTGTCGACGAAATGAATATGAATGACACTGATTTGTAGAAAATTTTAAAAAATATATTTTTTAGATCTGAAATTTTGGTGTTTGGTGGCAGCACAAATTAGGTTTAGAATTTAAAGGTTGAAGGAGGAGTATAGTTAGTAGTGAAGTTTCATTTAGTAGTATAATATTACTTAGAATGTATTTTTGATTTTTTACATGATTATTGTATGAGTATTAAATTGGATGGCGGTGTAAATAGTCAGGCCCATTCAAACCTCGTCGGGAGGTGGGCCAGCCTTTAATTTTTTTTAATTGTTGTTTCATTTTTTATTTATTTTTGGATAAGAGATAAATTAGATTTTTTATTGATACAAATAATTTGTTACCAATTTTCATAGTATAAGATAGCATTCTCAACATTGCTAATTTTATTTCTATTTTTTTTATAATTAATTGAAACAACGGTGGATTGCATATTGATTCCCAAAACTTAGTAGTACACTAACATTTTCGGTATACAAATGAAATACTACTCCATACCTATACAACCATTTTCGAACAAATACCAACATGCCACCACTTAAATATCAAGTTTAGCGACCATTCTTCAAATGTTAAATCAATTTATTGAATACTTATTTTAATTGTGTGGAATTGTTTACAACAGAACATTTTGCATAATTTCAATGGAAACACCCTTTCCCCAAGTTTATTATTCACGTCCGTCCGCCTATAAACTTTCCATTTTACCATTTTGATACCATTTTAGTCCGTCCGTATATAAGCTTTTTACCATTTTACCATTCCGTATATAAGCTTTTTACCATTTTACCATTTCCATATGTCAAACTTTTCATTTTACCATTTTTAATAAGTACTTTTTCTTATCCTTCCATTTTTTTTTAATAACCAAAAAAATAAGGCGGAGGGAGTATTATCAATAATGTGGATGAAAATTCCCATTCATCCTCCATTCCAAACAATTAATAATCATTTTATTTACTCCATGGTTGTCCTTTCTATTGCTTTGTACACAAACTTTTATATAATTCATGGAAAAAAAAAAAAGAGAGAAAAAATAACAAGAAATGTGAGTAAATATGGAAGAGAGAAAGGTGAGAAAAATAGCTAGAACTGCAAATTTTTTAATCACGATTTAAAACGAAACTAATCTTTATTCATACTTCAAAACATAGCATAACAATCCATGAAGTACTAAAGACCGATCGAAATCCGATACATCACATAGAAGTGATAATAGAACAACAGAACATACTAAAATCAAACCATAACAAACAAACAAAGGTAGCACCACCAGTTTCAAGCAATCTTAACCTCAATAGTCTTCGGCTTCTTCGGCTCCGGCGGCGGCAGCTTCTCCACCGTAACAGTCAGCACGCCGTCCTGACAAACGGCGGAGATCTTATCCGTGTTGGCATTTTCCGGCAACACAAATTTCCTCATCAATTTCCCGATCCTCCGCTCCATTCTCACATACCTCACCCCTTCCTCCTCCTGCCTCTTCCTCTCGCCGCTGATGTTCAGAACATTGTCCTCCTCGACCTGCACCTGAATGTCGCCGGATTTCAGCCCTGGCATGTCGATCACGAAGACGTACGACTTAGGGTACTCCTTCACGTCGGCAGGTGTCGCCGCCATCGCCCTGGCGTCACGGACGTAGCTCTTCGTCGGACCGCTCACCGATTTGGCGGTTTCGGAATCGTCGGAGTCGAGAATGTGGTGGAGAGTGTGGAGGAGAGGAGCGTCGAGTCCCATCAATCTCAAGTCCATTTCTGCGCTTTGAATTTGTGAATGAGTTTTGTGGATAATTGAATTGATTTTTGATTGCGTTGATTGAGAATTTTGGGGGAGGTTTTGTGGATTTTTATAGGATGGGAGAAGAAGAATGGGGAAGTTTCTGGAGGGAAGAAAAGTGAAGGATAATTTGCATTTTCGCGAACTATCTGGATCTTTTCTAGAATGTGCGCGGTCCTCTGACGTGGCGCCAAGCCTCTGATTTTTTAAATTTTCTTTCTAAAAAGATAAAATGGAGTGGCAATTTTGAAAATAACATTAATATATGAGCCCAATATTTTTTGGATGGGACTAATAACACCCCATAAAATGTTATACCCACCCCAAATGTTAAACACATCCCATTAAAATTTAAAATTCAATTATTATTACTATACACACCCCAATTATTTCCTATTTACCCGTCAACCTTCATAACTACTAAAAATTAACTAAATCTTTAAAAACATATCAAATTTTAAATTTAATTAACAAAAAAAAAATCAATAATACAATAAAATTATGTGTAAACGTTGAAAATATTTTAAAAAATCTGCTAAATTTTAAAAATCATTTAAAAATGGAACAATCAATTAAAAAATTAAGAAAATAAAAAAAATGAAAATAATAATAATTAAATCTAAATAAAATCTGAAAAATAAATCAAATAAAAAAAATTAAGGATTAACGATTTTTTTTTTAAATTAAATAAAATAATAAAGAAAAATCAACTCAATATTAAATTAAAAAATAAAATCTTTAAAAATAAAATAAAGCTAAATAAAATATAAAAATTTCAACTAAATTTTAAAAAATAATTAAATGAATTATATTTTTAATATTTATAATTAATTTAATTAATTCTTAAGATTTAGGTGATTTTTAATTTTTTAGATTTTATTTATCATTATTCGAATTCTTTATTTGAATTGATTTTTTAATTAATTATTTCTTACGATTTATTAAAAAAATTACGAATTTATTTATTTTTAATTGACTTTTTGAATTTTTTATTTGAATAATTTATTTTTTTTCTTTTAAAAATATTTAATTTTTTCAGATTATTTTTAAAAAAATATTTGATTTATTTAAATTAATTATTTTTTAAGATTTTATTAATCTTTTAATTACATTTTTTTAATATTTTTTCAATTTTTTTAAAAAAAATTATCTTTAATTTGTATAAGGGTTACTTAGTCATTTTACAATTATCTATTTTTATTTTTAAATTGATGGGGGTGTGTATAAAATATTTTGGGGTGTTAGTAGTGATACCCTATTTTTTTTTGGTGAGTCTCTGTACACTTAAGTACAAGCTGTATTTTTATTTTCGATTTTTTTTTATACAGAAAATTTATATTTTTCAATAATATTTTAGTTATATGTATTAACATACACTTCTTCAGTTATAATAACATACACTTTTCACTAATATATAACCTATAATAACATATAATTTTCATTAATATATAACATACCGGTTCATCCGTGAACCGTGCCGGTCCATAAAAGGGTAAAAAACAGTTTCACAGTCGAACCAGATCAAACCAGTCTAAAACGGAAAAACCAGCCCAAAACCGGTTTAATCGGTTCTTTTTTTTTTTTAAATATTGAACCAGATCAAACCGGTCTAAAACCGAAAAACCAGCCCAAAACCGGTTTAACCGCCACCGCCACTTTTGTTTTTTTTTAAATTTCGACAAACCAATGTCGACCGTATTCACTATGGTCGACATTGGTTTGTCGAAAAAAAAAACTTTAAAAATTTTCAAATTTTGTTTTTAAATTTCACTCCCGTCGACACTGGTTTGTCGACGAGATTGTATATGCTCGACATTTGTTGATCGAAAAAAAAAATTATAAAAACTCGTCGACAACTTTAGGTCGACGGGGTGTATTTGGATCGACCTAAAGTGGTCGAAAGTAAGAAAAGGAAGGAAAAAAAAAAAAAAAAAAAAAAAAAAAACCTGGATTTGGCCGATGGACGGGAGCGGGGGCGAGGGCCGGGGGCGGCGGCTGCCGATGAGCAGTGGCGGCGGCCGATTACTGTAATTTTTTTTTTTTATAAATCGAGATGGGAGAAGGGAGAGGGAGGGGGAGAGCGGCGGAAGGACGACGGGGCACCAGGGAGGGGGCGGTCGCAGCGGCCGATGGACGGGGGCGGCCGCGCGACCGCTGGAAAGATTTTTTTTTTTGTAGATCGGCGACGGAATTTTGTATGTCACCGTGCCGAAGATCCCTCCGGAGAGGATAAGGGACAAGGTTCTTTAGCAGACAAAAGGTAAGTAGTTTGTTAATTTAATAGTTTCAAGAAGAAAGTTAAATGTATTAATTTAGTTACATTTTTAGTAATTTTTTCTATTTTGATCCAAATTTTTTCTAATGTAATTGAAAAAAAAAACTAAATTGATATATTTAACTATTTGGGACTAAATTGATACATTTAACCATTTTAAGATTATTTTAAAAAATGTTAAAAATTATGGAACTTAATTGACTTATATCCCTTTCTATATTCATCTTCCTTTTTTGGGGACCTTACCTTTCAATACAAGTTGGCTTCCTGTTTACTATAACAATTGTATCGGTTTTAGTGTTTTACTATATATGCAGCACTGGTAAGCACGGCAATGTGTGGAGTTATGTTCGTTGCACTTCATACTGTTTTCGTTACGTCTCCAACCAATTAGAATGAAGAATCAATGATTTTCCAGATTTCCCTTTACTTTTTCCGTAAGCAAAAACTTTGTTGAATTAGTTTCTATGCCGTGGATTTGTGCGCAATGGTTATTTTCGTAGACAATCTGCACTACTCAATTCAAAATATATTCACTCCCTTTTATAATATTTGTTGTTTTTATTGTTTCATAATTTTTTTTTTATAAATTTATCCTCTATTATCATTAAAGGTCGAGAGAGAAAACAAAAGGCAATGAATAATAACTTGTTGGCAAATTCCTTTTATTTGTCATGAAACAGGAGATGAAAAAAGTAGATCAAATGAAAAATTGTAGGACAAACAAGTGAATCAAATGAATTTTTTAAAGAGAAACGTGGTAAAATAACTAAAACGACAATTTTTTCAAACACAAATTAACACTAAAAGCAACAAATAATATGAAACGTATGGAGTACTAAATACTTCCCCCATTTTTTGTTTAACTTTTCCATAAAGTTACATGCTTCATTTTTTTGGCATTCCACCCTCGAATTGCTGAGCTTTGACTAGTTTTGAGTTGACTCAATTATATATATGTACTAGTGTTGGGTTGAAACAATTTCTAATAATATATTTTAATTTATAAATATAATCCTTAAAGTATATAAATTTGTTATTTTATTAAAATATAAAATATAATTTTGTAACCATATAAATAGAGCTGTCAAAATGGACTAGGCCCGTTGGGTTTGGCTCGCCCCCGCCTATAAAAAAAAGTGGGTTGGATTGAGTAATTCAAGCCCGTTTAAAAAGCGAGCCCGTACAGGCTAGACCGCATGGATCGTGGGTTTTGGCGGGTTGGACTGCGCACGGCGGGTTGGTCTGTGGGCTTTTAAAAAAATATTTTTTAAATTTTTTAAAATTGAATGAAGAAATAATGTTTTTTTTTTAAAGTTAAATTGTAAGTAAAAATGTGATAACTAGAAATTTATGAATTCAATTCAACTTTAAATCAAGATTCAAAATCGTAAAAATATCATACTATTAAATAAAATTGAGATTTGAGAGTGAGAATACACCACGTACGTCCATGTATTCACATAATAATGTAGAGATGAATAAAATCAATAACGGCGTGGTACTTATATTAAATGTGGTTAATTAACTAACAAACTAACTAACTGACTGCTGCACCATGGGTGTGAAAATCGAACAGAATGGTAACTATCTGTTCAAAATTTATCCTCCCATTTTCATTTTCAGGGGAGGCGTGGTAGAGGTTAACATACTAGATCCTCCACTGAAATACATGGCAGCCTTCTGCACGTGTACGTGCCCAAACTCCCTGGGGGTGCCTGATGATAGCTCTACCTCATCGGTTGAGGAGGTGCCTAAGCTCAAGCTCTCTCCGTCCTAATCAGATTAATGGTGGTAAGTTTAGTTTTTTTCCTCGTTTATTGTAAGTTTATTATATTTTCAGCACTGACGGCGGTAGGAGTTACTATA
The DNA here is from genome assembly GCA_963675135.1 of Galeopsis tetrahit. NCBI lineage: Eukaryota > Viridiplantae > Streptophyta > Magnoliopsida > Lamiales > Lamiaceae > Galeopsis > Galeopsis tetrahit. Next base: position 1,633,339 of record OY776125.1, on the reverse strand, counting down.
TCACTAGCCCTTATTGTCCATTACTTCTCCTCCCATGAACTAAGCTTTGTTTTGGAATTAATTTGTACGTAGCTTCATTTTTGTGTGTCGAGTCCCGTAAATTGTTGCTGTCCGTCGAGTTCCGTAAGAAGTACGCGGATGTGCTGTCGATTGCCGAATGGTGGCTATACTCAATCCGTCGATTGCGCGAAAGAAAGGCAATAAGTAGCATTCTATTAGTTTCATTTGAGTTTGTTAGTTTGTTTTGTTTTGTAAGTATTGTCAGCTTTAGTGTTTTACTTTATGTTACCGTCCCTATTCTACTTTGTGTACTATAATTATTGTATTCTTATTTAATAGGTTTATATTGAATTTGATTGGAGATAAAATTTTATTTCAAAGTAATTATTTATTTGAATTCATTTCCCTATTTATAATTATTTGAGTATAATCATATACTAACCATTTGTTTGTGGTGAAGATTAATGGTAAATAATTCTCTAAAATTATTGTTTCATATTAAGAATATTTCAAAAACTTTTTTTCCTTTTTTTTTTCTATTCTAGACATTTTTCTAGACATATTTTGGGTTTATATTTTCGGGAAGTCTCTACTTTAAATTAGTTTCGAGTTGAAGCAATTTTGGTTGTCGTGTTTTTTATTTCCAGCAAAACTCATTGTTTTTGGAATCATACCTAAAACCAATGTTTTCAAATCGAATGGAACTAGGAATCAATCATTGATTCAGTTCAATTACCCATTAAATCATTTTTTAGTTTCAATCGAAAAAAATTGATCAAAATCAGTGAACTGGAATTTTTGCTAATGGTTTAAATGCGTTTATAATTTTAGTTTAATTTTATTTGAGATTTTTTACAAATAACTTCCACCTGTACCAAACATTTGCAAATCACTCACATTGACTTTTTTGCTTTCAACTAACTCTTAAATCCAATTGTCCCTTTTGCAATTTTCTTCATTTCATTTTTGTATTTATTTTATTTTAATTACTGGGCCCCATTCAACCTTCGAATCAAGAGTTGGCCTCCTGTGCACTAATGCATAGATCAATCATATATATGTATTAATAAAAGCGAATTAATAAAACTGAATAACAAAATTTCCACTTTTCACTGATAATAATTATCACTTTTCAATAACAAATTTTCCAGTTTTCAATAATAATAGTTACCATTTTTCAATAACAAAAATTTTTAGTTTTCAATAATAAGAATAACATTTTTTCAGTTAAAATATCTATCATTTGTATTATGAAACAACATTTTTCAGTATTAAAAATTATCACTTTTCAAATGAAACAACATTTTTCAGTATTAAAAATTATCACTTTTCAATAACTATAGTTACATTTTTCAGTATTAAAGATTACCACTTTTCAATTAAAATATCTTCTACTTTTTAATAATAAGAATTACACTTTTCATTAATAAAAAATACACTTTACTAACAAAATCTACCATTTTTTTTATCAACCAACACAGATTTTAAACAGCCTAAACAGCCACAGTGCCTCACAAAGAACTGAATCTTAACAGTATTATCAATAGTCAAAACTTATTTATGCTTGAGGAATCCCAATCCAAACAACATAAACATTCAGTTTAAATCCATAAAAAAAACATTTGATTTAAACGCCAAATACTATCACAATGAGAAGAATCAACTAAAACAAGTACTCAGGCAACAACAAACTTGCAAAGGTAGAACCCTAAGGTTCTCCTCTTCTTTAAATTCGCTCAAACAAATTGAGCAATAGATCAATCATTCCCCTCATTTGAAATTAAAATTGTGAATCAAATCGATTGTTAATTGTAGAAGCCCCACGGTGCGAACATACCAGATCGGATGATCATGAAGCTCGTCGACGATGTCCTCTCTCAGTGACGGCGAAGGCGAATTGCGCCGCGCTTGGAATCCGAATCTACAGGTTTCGTGAAGAAACCAATATCAGGTATTAGTTGGAAAATTGAAGAAGATTGGAGTATTGAAGGAATTTGGAGAATTAATCTCTCAACGACACATTGCAAAATAGAAAAGGAAAGCAGAAAAAAGGGGAGAAGTTTTTTTTTTTTTTAAAAAGGGTAAAAAAATCGTCGCACCACATATGCATTTGAGAATTTCCCTATTTTTAGCTCCTATAAATACATGTTAATTTGTTTAGAACTAGTAATTAAAGAAAAAGATATTTCAAGAGCAAGACAAAAAAGAATTGTTTCGATCTCTACCATTCAAAACTTTTTTTTTTATTTTTGGGTAAAAAAATCTTTTTTTCAATTTTCTTTTTAGATTTTTTTTTTGTTACGCTTTTCAATTAGAGTGGCTTACACTTTTAAAAATAATATTTTCAGTTATATTGACATACATTTTTTTGGTAATGTTATATTGCACCTTTTAGTTATATAGACATGCAATTTTCAATAAAAATGTGTTGTACTTTTTAGTTATAATAACTTACACTTTTCATTAAAATATTGTGTTGCACTTTTCAAGACTTTTCATTAAAATATTGTGTTGCACTTTTCAAGTATATTGACATGCACAGAGACATACAAGCTTTTAATGGATTCATCAATGCTGCAAACTTGATGGACCTCCCACTGCATGGGAGGAAATTCACATGGTACAAGGCGGACGGATCATGTAAGAGCAAACTGGATAGAGCCCTGGTAAACCACCTATGGCTAAACCAATGGCCAAACACGCATCTGAGAGGATTAGAACGATCAGTTTCAGATCATTGTCCTATCCTCATGGGGATCAAAGTCAAGGATTGGGGGCCAAAGCCGTTTCGAAGCATCAACGCCTGGTCAACCCACCCAGATTTCAAGAATTTTGTGGAGGAAAGGTGGAATAGCTACCAAATACAAGGTTGGGGAAGCTATGTTATTAAGGAAAAGCTGAAATGGCTCAAAGCAGATCTGAAGGAGTGGAATGCCAATACGTTCGGTATCATCGACCGCAACATAGAAAAGCAAAAGGAGGAGATTCAGAAACTGGATACAATCGACGAAGTTTTTGGGCTGGAGGAGACTGAAATCATAAACAGAAATAGGGCAGCCGCATTACTGATCCGAGAGTTAAAAAAGAAAAGCATGATTAACTACCAAAAATCAAGATGCAAGTGGGTGAAGGAGGGAGACTGCAATACACGCTTCTTCCACAACTACATCAACAAAAGAAGGAAAAGAAACGAAATCTTGGGTCTTATGGTGGGAGGAGAATGGAGTGAAGAAGTGGAAGCAGTAAAGAAGGGGGTTTTCGAGCACTTTCGAAACCACTTTAAAAACCAAAGGACGCTTAGACCAATTCCTGCAGCGGGTTTTGCACGAAAACAGGTATCAACCACAGAAAATGATATGCTCACAGCCCCTTTCTCGAAGGAAGAAATCCGAAATGCCATAGATGAGTGTGACAACTCGAAAAGCCCTGGACCGGATGGTTTCAATTTCGAATTCTTAAAGAAATTCTGGCACCTAATGGAATCGGATTTCATCAAACTCATGGAGGAGTTCCATACCCACGGAAGATTGGTGAAAGGCTTCAATCCTACGTTCATTGTGCTCATTCCCAAAAAGGAGGTTAGTACAGATCTAAACGACTTCAGACCAATATCCTTGGTGGGGGGAATTTACAAGATCATCTCTAAAATCTTGGCAAAAAGACTTGGATCTGTACTACCATCCATTATCTCTACAGCACAATCCGCGTTCATCGGAAACAGGAATATTTTGGATAGCGTGGTTATCCTAAACGAAGCGATCGATGAAGCAAAAAGGGAAAAGTTAGTACGAGCCTTCTTCAAAATTGACTTCGCAAAAGCCTACGACTCGGTCGATTGGGGCTACCTAGATCTCATGATGGAAAGGCTCAACTTCCACCCCAAATGGAGAAAATGGGTAATGGAGTGTGTGACGACAGCATCAGCAACTGTTCTAGTGAATGGCAGCCCTTCTGGAGAATTCAAAATGGAGAGGGGATTAAGGCAAGGGGACCCTCTGTCTCCGTTCTTATTTCTAATTGCTGCAGAAGGATTGAGCATTCTCATGGAAAGAGCAACAGAAGAAGGACTGTATAAAGCAGCTGAAATTGGGCGAGAAAATATTAGAGTGTCACATCTACAGTTTGCGGACGACACCATACTTATGGGGGACGCAAGCCTGGAGAACGCATGGACGATGAGGCGAGTGCTCAGAAATTTGGAACTGCTGTCAGGCCTAAAAATCAACTTTGGGAAGTGTTCGGTGAGTGGAGTAAATGTGGAAGAAAATACTCTAAGAGACATGGCGCAGATTCTTGGGTGTAGAGTTGAAAATATCCCGTTCACATATTTGGGAATGAGAGTAGGCTCCAACCACAGGAAAGCGGCGGAATGGGCCTCGATTGTGGACAGAATAAAAAACAGGCTAGCAAGATGGGACGATAAGAAGATCTCGATGGGTGGCAGGATCACGTTGTTAAACTCGGTTATCTCTTCTCTTCCAACATACTATCTGTCTTTTTATCACATACCAAAGAAAACCATGAGTGAGATTGTGAGATTACAACGCAACTTCCTTTGGGGGGGTGGGTCAAGCGGAAAGAGAGTGGCATGGATTGAATGGAAAAAAGTCTGCAATACGAAACAACTAGGAGGTCTAGGAGTTAGAGATATTGAAATTTTTAATAAAACTCTACTGGGGAAATGGGGATGGAGATATCTCAATGAAAAAAACAGTTTGTGGGCAAGGGTAATTAGGTCTAGGTATGAGACCCCAGGGGAGAACGGGTATAGTCTATTCCCATTAGGGCGGGTAGGGAGGGTCTCTTTATGGTGGAAGGACGTTCTAAAGGAGGTAGGTGAGGGAGAAGGGGGTTGGTTCCAGGGATACCTCTCTAAGAAACTAGGGGATGGGAGAAATTCTTCTTTTTGGGAGGAAAATTGGTCGGGGAAAGGAGTTTTCAAGGATAGGTTTAGAAGACTGTACCAGATTAGCATAGATAAAGAGAAAAAAGTGGGGGATATGGGTGTATGGGAGGGGGAAAGCTGGAGATGGACATGGAGATGGAGAAGGTCACTTTTTGATAGGGAACTAGGATTGCTTAACGATCTGATATCTGTGATGGACAGGTCTCAACCAAGGGAAGGACTCGAAGACTCGTGGAAATGGAGTGCATCAAATACAGGGAAGTTCTCTACGAAGGAGACATATGCGGCACTGTTCAACCAAGGTCATGATACCCAACTGAACGACGAGCAGATACAAGGCTTCAAAAGCATTTGGAAGAATTTCGCCCCATCAAAAGTGAAGGCCCACGCATGGAGGCTCCTATGGGGGAGGCTACCAACTCGGTCCAACTTAAGAAGAAGAAACATCCTGAACCAGAATGACGACCTAAGGTGTGTACTATGCGGTGAAAGCGATGAATCTGAGAAACACATCTTCCTGGAATGCCCTAAAGCATACCAAGTGTGGATGGAATGTCTGAATTGGCTCAACTTACCATCGGCTCCACCGTCAGACCTGCTACATCATTTCCAAAGTTTTGGAGGTCTCATTAGGGGAAGAAACGGGAAGAAGATTGCCACATGTATATGGATGTGCGTGGTGTGGCTCATATGGAAAGGAAGAAATGCAGCCCTCTTTAGGAATGAGACTTTCTCGATCACAAAGACTAAGGAGGAACTAAAGACAAGACTTTGGAGTTGGTGCACAATCAAATATCCTACTCAAATTGCCTCTTCTTTCAAAACCTGGGTGACAGACCCACTTAAGTGCTTGAGCTGAGTTTCACATGTAGCATAAGACTTTACTATTTTCTCTAGTTGAAAACACTTGTATACTGATTTTCGGGTATCTCTTGTACCCACTATGAATAAAAACACTTTTTACCGATCAAAAAAAAAAAAAAAAAAAAAAAAAAAAAAAAAAAAAAAAAAAAAAGTATATTGACATGCACTTTTTAATAATATTGTGTTGCACTTTCTACTAATTTGCAATTTCTAGTTATAATGACTTACACTCTTCATTAAAAGTTGTGTTGCACTTTTCAATTATAGTGACTTACACTTTTTAGTAATATTATGTTACAAATATTCACTTACACTTTTTAACACACATTTTCGAAAAAAAATTACCAACAAAAAATATTTTAAAAAAAGTAAATAAATAAAAAATTGACCAAGTCAAAAAATTTATTTACAATATTTTTGAATATTTAGGATTTAGGGTTGTTAAGTCAACTCAATTTCTTATAAGAAATTGATTTCACTTAATAATTATTAATGTTTTATCCAATATCATATATTCCATCTAGATAGCTAGTGTCCCCCATCCCCGCGGTTAAATCTATCTATTTATCAAGTAAATTATATAATATTGTATATATAAAATAGAATTAGTAACAGATTGCCAGTATCTTAATGATATGATTTAAATATCTATGTATCAGATGAATTGATCACCGATATTATCTAAAGGTGATTCCTGATGATAATCTATTAGAAATCAAAATTTTCAATAATCATTCAATCAAATAATATTTGAAATTTATAGCTCCTTATTTCTCTCGCTGCTTGTTATATTATACTCTCTATATATACCAATCCTTTCTCTCAATTAACATCCCATAAAATATCGAACGAACAAAACTCGTGTGTTTTTCAGGTTTATTTTTACCTTTTTTGAATGATAATTGTTTGATGTCAAATTTTGAAATTTATAGTAAAATATTAATGTTGCAGGATGGGGATGTTGAAGGAGATAATATTGTTGGGGAGTGTGGTGGGGTACACAACTTGGTTTTATCAAACTCAAATAAAGCCTCCTCCTCCCAAAATATGTCCAATTACATCATCAAGGATACAACTCAAGGATGGGAGGCACTTAGCTTATGAAGAATTTGGTGTCCCAAAGGATATAGCAAAGCACAAAATTGTGTTTATCCATGGCCTCAATTCAATTCATTCACTAATGGGAAACCTCTCTCCCTCTATGCTTAAAAGTGAAGGGATATACCTGGTTTCGTTCGATAGACCTGGTTATGGCGAAAGCGATCCTCACCCTAACCGAACAGCTAAGAGCTTGGCTTTCGACGTTGAGGAGCTTGCTAATCAATTGGGGTTAGGAGACAAGTTTTATGTTGTCGGACATTCCATGGGTGGACAACTTGCCTGGGCCTGCCTCAAGTATATTCCTCACAGGTTTGTTTGTTTTTATGTTTGAGTGTTTAATGTCGTTGTTTTTAAACTAATATAACGATTTTAAGTGTAATGCAATGTAGGTTGGCATATGTTTGAGTGTTTAGTGTCTTTGTTTTTAAACTTATATAACGATTTTAAGTGTAATGCAATGTAGGTTGGCAGGGGCTGCTCTTATAGCGCCAGAACTATTGGTGGCCTGGTTTTCCTTCAAACTTGTCGCAACAAGCGTATGAGGAGCAGCCGATTGCAGACCAGAAGGCTGTTGGTGTAGCTCACTATATGCCATGGCTTACTTACTTCTGGCATAGACGGTTCCCTCATTTAAGTGTTATACCTCATCAAAATCCGATTCGGATTTCTGTACCACGCATAGAAGCCCTCGAGGAGAATGCTCAAGTGATAATTTGTCACAGAATTATGTCACAACAACAAGGGGAGTATGAGTCGATTCATCGTGATTTGAATATAGCTTTCGGGACACCAGAATTCGATCCCATGGATCTCAAGAATCCCTTCCCCAAAGGTGAAGGCTTTGTGCACTTATGGCACGGAGACCATAATGACAGTTTTGTCCCTATTTCCCTACAACGTTACATTGCTCATAAGCTGTCTTGGATTCAGTACCATGAGATATCAGATGGTGGTCACTATTTCCACACTCAAATGGATGGGATGGCAAATAAGATCATACAACAACTTATAGCAGTAGACCTTACAATTTATATTTTGTTGCATTTTTAATTTTTTTTAATCTTGTGTAATTTATTCGTTGGGGGCTTTGTTGAGCCTTTATGACTTTGTGTGCTTATTACCCCTTTTGCTTTATGATTTTTTTCGATTGACTTTTGTACTTAATTTGGGACATGATTTTTTTTTTTTTTTTGGTGTCAAATGTGTTAGGTATGAGTGCATTTTCATGAATCGAATTGAACTCGACTCAATTTGAAAACTCGGGTTAAGGCTTATCGTTTTACATTAAAATAGAAATACATGAAATTGAGTTGAGCATGAGTAGTTCTGAGTTCTAAGTTGCCTCCGTTAACTTACACTTATATGTATATAGATGGTACTTATTTATGCGATGTGGTGATTATTATTTGAATACAGAAAAGCCAAGGGTCCACTGTACTTTGGAGTGTAAACCATAGAATCTCATTTTATAATAGACGTATTTTAATGTCAGTATAAATTATGTAGACATTTCTAGCAATTCATGTTTTGGATATTAATTTTTAGAAAGTCGTGTTAATTTTCTGATCTTTTTACGTTCAAAATTCAATAATCTAAATCCGGTTATTTTACTTGTAATGATAATTGAATTATTATGGAGGGTTTTAATAGGTTAAATTAAGTCATCCGAAAAAAAAGTAGACTTTAAATTTGTTAAAGTATTTAGAATTCATTTGTTAAATTTGTTGAGATATCTATATCGAATGTATGGTATTATTTTTTTCTGAATGGAGTATCATTAATTGATGATAACAAAGTATATAAGTGCCCCTTCCCTTGAATCATTTTGTCTCTCAACAAGCGTCATAATTTTAGACATAATTGATAACAATTTTGGCATGCTATCATAATTGTTTGTATGTGGTTGCATATGTATATTTGTTTTCATAAATTGATTACTATGAATTTTCATGTGATTTTTTTAAAGGGGTAATAGCAAAATAATTCTAAAATTTTGTAAATTCCTTGAAAATTAGTACAGTATCAATTTAAAAATGAATTTTTTCTAATGAGAAGTGTATGTAAATAGAAAATAAAAGAAAGATATGTACTTGTTAATTTCAAAGCCATAAAATATAGGGAGGATTGGCCTCTAGTGCAAAAGATGGCTTTTAATGGGTTAATGATACATGTCACTTTAATAGTTGGTAGGACATACAAATTGCAATTGACAAAGACAATTTTGCCCTTTAATTCAACTCCCTCAATTTTTGTTTTGGATGCTGCAAAAAAAAGCTCAAACGTCAATTCGATGTCCAATCAATCTTCAAATTAGATTTATTCAATTTTTTAATTCTGTTTTTACTCCAATTTTTTATTTTAAAATTATTACTCAGATTTTTTTAAATTTTTAATTCACACAATTTTTTTAATTCAATTTTTTAAATCAAAATTTACTTGAATTTTTTAGTTTTTTATTCATAATTTTTTTAAAAAAAAATTACGTCAAATATTTTTAATTACTTTTTTTATTCAGATTTAAATTCAAAAATTTATTATATATATCTAGATATATATATATATATATTAAATATTGAATATCTACATATTGAATATTGAACACTGAATATCGATATATATTGAATATAATGAAATATTGACATAACACTGAACATCAATATATATATTTAATAGTGACATATATATTGAATATAATTAAATATTGAATATTGACATAACACTGAACATCAATATATATATTTAATATCAACATATATATTGAACACTAACAATATATAATAACCATATTTTACTTTTACATATATAATGAACTAATGATAATACACAACCCTCCGAATACTCAACTAATTATTTGTTCTTTTCGGAAAGGAGGTTGGTTTGCAGAATGCTACATTCCTTAGCAACAATCAAAATTACAAGGCACTTCTAAGTTTTAAATCAATTTCCTTTCCTCAAGGTGAAAATAACACATTTTCCTCAAATTCTTCTCATTGTTAACAACTAAGAAATGGACTTGTAGCCTTAGGCAAATTGAAATTCAAGTAAGTATAAAGCCAATTCAAAACAAACACTAAAAAACAATATATGAGCTTTAGCTCATTAATTATCAATGGAAGACGCGTGTTGTTTGACAACCTACGTCCCCGAACAAACGAGCTGAACAGATGAGCAGCTCCTCTAATTTGGACACCTACCCAGAAGTTGCATAAACTAAGTGAGCATTGGATTCAACTTCTTATTACAAACCAAGAAGTAGTAACTAATATCAAAAGATCTCCAAGAAGAGGCTTGCTTTTGGATGAAGCCCATAATCTTTAAGAGTCATTCCCATTTCATCAGCACCATATACTTTCCTTGGAAAGTTTGATATTAGTCTATAATTCCCAATATCTCCAGCAAAGCTTAATGACTCAATGTACCAATAAATCACCTCGATCTTTTCTGTGCACGAGAAGCTCTGCTCCCTCCTCTCCCCGTTTGGAAAACGGATCAAAATCTAGTAACCAGTTGCACGAATGAGTAAAATGTTGTTTAATATATGATGCAAAAAGAGTTGTTGCATATGTACCTGAGTTACTTCACCCTTTTTAGCTGCATTTAAATCTCTTTTCTGAGAACTTTCTGCACTAATGCTAGGATGCTTAATTACTGAATTCTCCTTAGAATTCACAGTTTTTGCAACTCTATCTTCTGAACTTGACTTCTTTTGAGCCCTTTCTCTCCCCTAAAATCACATGCCACATTGTATAATTCCACAAATTGAACAACTATTACCTTATATAATAAAACCACTAATACTTTTTAGTGAAGCAAGTAATACCTGATCTATCTTGAGAGCTGCTAAATAAGCAGCATCTTGCTCTTCCCTCATCTGCTCGTCTCTTTTCTTCGAGACGAGCCCTCCCACTCCAAAATGCAACCCCTTGTTCTTCCAGTGTTGTTTGCAGAAGCTCCACCAATTCAGTCGCCGAAACTGGACCTTCTATCTACACACATACAACACAAGTAAGCTATATAGTACTACTACTTCTAAATTAATACTCCGAATACTATATTCCTCTATACCATGACAACCCCTCTCCAATTGTTAAAAACCAAAGGCAAATTAACTTAGTAATTGAATGCAACCGTTTGTAACATATAAAGGGACACAAAATTGGTGCATTATAAAATGAGGAAATGACAATCCTTACCGTAAAAAAGGATAGTATGATGCAATACAATCGAATGATACACTGTTCCTAAAAATAGCAAAACAGATATTTGGAATCCATTCTTAAGAGCCTAATTCCAATTCCAGAGTCCAATTCCAACACCAAAATGAAGATTACAGATTGTAAAATGAAAAAAAAATAAAAAATCAGTGTGATTAAATATCCAAGAAAGTAGAGGGATTTTTAGAGAGAGGCTTCATTACCTATATGGATGGAGAAATACCCAGAATTTGCTCCAACAATGAGTTCGGTTCTTTCTTCAAAAACCGTCGATCTCTCTTCCTAGATCCACCGATATTCAAGCTTTGCAACGACTGAACCCCGCCATCACGCGAGCGGCGCAGATCGGAGAAGACGAGCCCTTTGACGGAGCATTCAGGCTCTGCACCGACGGCGTTTGGCTTCCTTCTTCGCCGCCTCAAAATACCCAAACGACCGCCATTTTCGACGTGCTGCGAAAACGTCCGACGAAGGAGAGAAACTTCGGATGGCGGTGGAGATCGGTGAGCAAAGCCTGCGCCACCTACGCCGCCTAAAAACTCCCAAGCCACACCCTCCTCTTCCTCGGATTTGCGGATGCGTCGACGGAGAAGGGTATTTTGAACTCTCAAGTCCCATTTCAGATCTTGTGTGTGAGTGTGTGTTTTTGCCCATCTGAAAATGTGAGAGAAAAGAGAGAGAAACAAATATTTGAAAATGAGATTGAGAGAGAAACAAATATTTGAAAATGAGATTGAGAAAGAAAGAGAGAGAAAGACATTGTTTGAGAGGGAGGAGAGAGAAGTGTCTTTTTGGAGATAAAGGGTAACAGAGACAATTTACATTTAATTTTGTATTGATAAGTGGAACAAATTTCCAAAAGTGTCTTCTACCTCTAAAGGGGCAATTTTTGCATCACCGAGTCAATAATCTCTAAAAATATACGTATATCACATCAAATTAGTCAAAACATGGATGAATGGAATTTTTTTTAAAATGTATTAGAAAAAAAAAAAAATACTCCGGATATTGTAGAGTTAGTTTGATTTTGGGTAATTTGTAATCAGTTAGTGTAATTTGGAAACAAAATTCGGATTCTAGATTTTTATTCAACCGACTATTGTATAAAAATAACAAAACATTCTAAATTTTTATACATAGTAGCGCGATTCGACATATTCACTATGGTAGTCGGCTGTATAAAAATATAGAACCCGAATCTTGTATCCAAATTACACTAGCTGATTACAAATTACCATAAATTAAACTAACATCAAAGATCTTATCCACACTCAACAATAAAATAAATATCTTCTAGACATTATATATGTTAGGCTTATGATGGCGATGAAACTGCATTGGCATTTATGGAAAAACTCAACAAATCAAGGAAGAAGAAGACAATTTAATTTAATTAAGTTGACCTTTTATTTATGCCTTTAATTATTTCCAAGTTTGAATAAGGTATATTGTTAATTGCCGTATCTTTCCTTGTAAAAGTGATATTAATGGGATGTTTGCTCCCAGAAGATTATTATTGAAGTTTTGAAGAATTAAATTGGGATTTTTCTCCATTCTCTACACATTCGGGTATTCATAGAATCAACGAGTGTTGTATAGTTCAGTTTATCGTATACGCTATCCCTGCGTCAGTTGGTATCACGAGTCACGGGAACGCTCCTACTAATGCCGCCTCGTCGTCAACAAGCACTTGATCAAGCGCTGGAAATGGAAGACATGCGACTCCAGATCGAAACTCTGGCTAACACCGTTGAGGCCATGATGCTGCTTTTCACGGAGGGCGTGGCGATCGTGGTGGGCGTGGGAGAGGGGGGCGTGGCCATGTTCCCCCCGGCCCTTCTCTGCACGCCTCCGATAATGAAGACACTGTGTCGATGGATAACCCTTTTGGTCGCCCTCAATTTGGCGACCAAGATCACGAAGACAATCGGTGGGCACAGGGTTTTCGTGTTGAGATCCCAGAGTTTCATGGTGGATTGCAAGGGTCGGATCTCATTGACTGGATTCATACCGTCGAGGATATCCTTGATTTTAAATATGTCCCACATCATCGTCGGGTTGCGCTTGTTGTTACACGTTTCCGGGGACGTGCTTCTTCATGGTGGCAACAAACAAAATCCTTGCGCCTTCGTCAAGGAAAACCTAAAATCAATTCTTGGGAGAAATTGAGGAAACATATGGAGCGTGAGTTTCTTCCATTTAACTACTCCCGGACTGTTTATCAACAACTCCAGAATCTGAGGCAGGGCACACGTTCAGTTGATGAATATTGTGAGGAGTTCTATTCCCTTCTCGCTCGGAATGACATGCGAGAGACCACGGAGCAACTTGTATCTCGGTATATTGGCGACCTGCGGATTCAATTCCAAGACATGCTAAATTTGTTTGCTCCAGATTCTATTTCTGCTGCTCATCAACGTGCCCTTCTCCTCGAACGCCAATTTAATCGTCGTCCTTTACAGAGCCAAACCCGACCTACTGCCTCTCCCACTGCTGCTACGTCATCCGCTAACCGGCCTGCTCCTCCTCCTCATATTGCTTCTCAAGCGCGTCCGACATCCGGTATTAAATGCTTCTCTTGTGGTGATTTTGGCCATCGTGCCTCTACTTGTCCTAAGGCCTCTACACGATCTCTACTCATGGATGAAAGAAATGATGAGGACTATTCTAGCCCACCCATTTTTGACACTGATCCTGCAGATGAGATCCTTGAGGAACATCTTTTGGGTGACGTGGGCCCAACCTTGGTCCTCCGTCGTACTTTTCTATCACCACAAGCGAGTGATATTCCTGCCCAACGCACCAACATTTTCACTTCTAAGTGCACCGTCAAGGGCAAGGTATGCAAGTTTATTATTGACTCTGGTGCATGTGAAAATGTGATTTCCTTTGATGTTGTGCGTAAGTTAGATTTACCATCTGAAGTGCACCCTTCCCCATACTCTTTAGCTTGGCTGCAGCGCGGCAACACTGTGAAAGTTGACCGTCGTGTTTTACTTACATTTTCAATTGGTGATAAATATTGTGATTCTGTTTGGTGTGACGTAGTTCCAATGGATGCTTGTCATATATTGTTTGGTAGACCGTGGCAGTTTGACAGAGGGGTGACCCATGATGGCAGATTGAATACTTATAGTTTTGTTTTTTAGGGAAGAAAAATTGTTTTACACCCGTCTGCCCCGACTCCACCCCCTCCACCTTCGGTGTCATCGGTTGGACATGTGTTGTTGTTGTCACGTAGTGACTTTGAAACTGAAATGAGAGATGCAGGTCATGTTTTCTTGTTGTGGCAGCATGATGTTATTGCAGGTGTTATCCCTCAGGCCGTACTCCCTTTATTACGGGAGTTTGCCGATGTGTTTCCCGATACCCTTCCTGTTGGGTTACCCCCATTGAGGGACATTCAGCACCATATTGACCTCATCCCTGGGGCTTCTTTGCCTAATTGTCCTCATTACAGGATGAGTCCTTCCGAGCACGAGGAATTACGCAAACAAGTTGAAGAGCTATTGCAACGGGGTCATGTTAAAGAGAGTTTAAGTCCGTGCGCCGTTCCAGCCCTTCTAGTGCCCAAGAAAGATGGGTCATGGCGCATGTGTGTGGACAGCCGAGCTATCAATAAAATAACAGCGCGATATCGTTTTCCCATTCCCCGTTTAGACGATCTCCTTGATCAACTCAGTGGTGCAACTATTTTCACAAAATTGGATCTCCGGAGCGGGTATCATCAAATTAGAATCAGGCCAGGGGATGAGTGGAAAACGGCTTTCAAGACAAGGGAAGGACTTTTCGAGTGGCTTGTCATGCCTTTTGGCCTCTCGAATGCCCCGAGCACGTTTATGAGGGTGATGAACCAAGCCCTTCGTGCCCTGATTGGAACTTGTGTCGTCGTTTATTTCGACGACATACTCGTGTATAGCCACAATTTAGCTGACCATATGCAGCATTTACGGGCTGTCCTTCTTATTTTACGTGCGGAGCACTTTTATGCAGCGCCTAATAAGTGTACATTCATGGTGGAAAGTATTCTTTTCTTGGGTTATCAAATTTCTTCTTCTGGTATTGGAATGGACAGCAACAAAATAGAGGCTATTATTTCTTGGCCGACACCAACGACAATTACAGCCGTGCGCAGCTTCCATGGTTTGGCATCATTTTACAGAAGATTTATTCCCTATTTTAGTTCGATAATGGCACCTATAACTGATTGTATGAAAGGCAAAGTGTTTCACTGGACACCCGAGGCCGACTCCGCCTTTGCTATCATTAAAGAACGGCTCACTTCGGCCCCGCTATTGCTCCTCCCAGATTTTCGGCCCCTTTTGAATTGACGTGCGATGCTTCCCGTGTTGGCATTGGGGCTGTTCTCAGTCAACATGGCCGTCCCATTGCCTACTTCAGTGAAAAGTTGAATGGAGCTCGAGTTCGATACAGCGCGTACGACGTTGAATTCTACGCAGTTTTTCGGGCTGTCCGCTACTGGCGGCATTATCTCTATCAGAGGGAGTTCGTTCTATTTACCGATCATGATGCCCTCAAACACATCAACACTCAGGATTCCATATCGACTCGTCATGCCTCTTGGGCTGCGTACTTGCAGCAATTTAATTTTGTTTTGAAACACAAATCTGGTGCCACCAATCGTGTGGCTGATGCTCTAAGTCAGCGCCATCTTTTGTTGTCTGACATGCGTAATCAAGTGGTGGGATTTGATATGTTTTCTGAGCTCTATACTACTGATCCTTATTTTGCTCCAATTATACAGCAGCTGCAACATGGTCCAGTTGGAGATTTTGTGTTGTTGGATGGATTTCTTTTTAAGGGCCTATTATTGTGCATCCCGTCCTCTAGCCTGCGGCAAAAATTACTTGAGGAACTCCACAACACGGGGCATGTGGGTCGTGACCGAACACTATCTTTATTGTGGCGTTCCTATTTTTGGCCTACATTGGGATGCGATGTTGCACGCTTTGTTGCCCGTTGTAGAGTTTGCCAAATTTCAAAGGGGTCGGCTACAAATGCGGGCCTCTACCGTCCCCTCCCTGTTCCTCAGCTCCCATGGGTGGGGATAAGCATGGATTTTGTCGTTGGTCTTCCCCGGACGCAGCGCGGATACGATTCCATACTTGTGGTGGTCGATCGCTTCTCGAAGATGGCTCATTTCTTGCCTTGTAAGCGCACCACGGATGCAGTGCACGTGGCTCAAATATTTTTTCGCGAGATATATCGCCTTCATGGTTTGCCGAACTCCATCGTTTCAGACCGAGACACAAGGTTTTTGAGCTACTTTTGGAAGAGTTTGTGGAATATGTGCAACACATCTTTGGATTTTAGTAGTGCCTACCACCCTCAAACGGATGGCCAAACTGAGGTCGTAAACAGGTCACTCGGTAATATGCTGCGTTGCTTGGTGGGGACCCAACTCAAGTCATGGGATTCCAAGCTTAATCTTGCTGAATTTGCTCATAATTCAGCCATTAATAGGAGCACAGGTTTCTCACCATTCCAGGTTGTATATGCTGTCCAACCTCGGGGTCCAACAGACCTCCTCACCTTGCCATCTCGACAACTTGTGGAGCGCCGCGCCCAGGATCTGGTTGACGACCTGAAACTGGTCCATGCAACTACACGTGATCGGCTGCATGAGGCAAATTCTCGGTACAAAATAGCTGCAGATTCAAAACGCAGAAATGTGGAGTTTGAGGTGGGAGACTTCGTTTGGGCGGTGCTCACAAAAGACCGATATCCAGCCCACGAGTATAACAAATTATCAGCTCGGAAAATAGGCCTGGTGGAGATTATAGCCAAGATAAACCCCAATGCCTACAAGCTCAAGTTGCCAAGCCATGTTCGAACGTCCGACGTATTCAACGTGAAGCATTTGATCCCATATACAGGTGATAACTCCTCTGGCGATGAAACTCATGTCGATTCGCCCTTCTCAGAAGGGGAGAATAATGGCGATGAAACTGCATTGGCATTTATGGAAAAACTCAACAAATCAAGGAAGAAGAAGACAATTTAATTTAATTAAGTTGACCTTTTATTTATGCCTTTAATTATTTCCAAGTTTGAATAAGGTATATTGTTAATTGTCGTATCTTTCCTTGTAAAAGTGATATTAATGGGATGTTTGCTCCCAGAAGATTATTATTGAAGTTTTGAAGAATTAAATTGGGGTTTTTCTCCATTCTCTACACATTCGGGTATTAATAGAATCAACGAGTGTTATATAGTTCAGTTTATCGTATACGCTATCCCTGCGTCAGCTTATAACCTTGCCAATTTCCCCTCTATTCTTTCTTACCTATTTAAACCAACCATTAACAAAATCTTCTTCTCACTCCATACATACCTCATAAACTCATTCCAAGATTCAATCTTTTTTGCACCCCATCAATAATTCCATGGAGGATTTCAGATCAAAGTCCGGAAATTTTCAAATAGAGCCTTACAAACGCAAAATCATGGAGTTTGAAAGATGCTGATTTTCAGAGGAAGAAAAGGGTGGCTAGTTACAAAGTCTACTCTGTTGAAGGCAAAGTCAAAGGCTCTTTTCGGAAGAGTTTTAGGTGGTTTAAAGATAGCTACACTCATGTATTTTATGGATGGTGGTGATTCAATCTAATTGTTCGATTAGGGCTGGAGGTAACTCTGCTGGAAGTAACTCTACCCATTTAAATTGTCAACTCGATTGTTCGAAAATCATGTTGACCTTTGGAATATACCTCTTGTCATAAGTTTATTTTCTGTTTGGTTATAAAATTACATAAAAGTGTGGTGTAATTTACTATAGATTTGAATTGGATGGTGGATGTCACGTTTAATATCGTTTACATTGTAGTTAAATCATTTGCATCTATACACTCAAAATTGTGCACCTAATTAGTGTTTTATCAATTATTTTATGTCATATGTATCCAATATCATATACTTAAAATAGAATTAATAACAGTACTCATATTATATTTATGGGAAAGGTGGTTCACTTTTATCGCGATTATAATAGTAATTGAAGTTTAATCAAAAAAATATTTATTTAAAAGAATAACGATTTAGTATGAATTATTCAAATATTCCTTATTATTCGCTTTTTACACACTCTATATATACCAATTCTTTCTCTCATAAAAAAAAAATCTTCAGCAGGGCTCACAAATCTTGTGTGTGTTTTCAGCAGGTTTATTTTTACCTTTTTTGAATGATAATTGTTTGATGTCAATTTTTGAGAGGGTGGACAACTTGTCTGGGCCTGCCTCAAGTATATTCCTCACATGTTTGTGTTTGTTTGTGTTTGGGATGGTGTTGTCGTTTTTAAACTAAAGTAGCGTAATCAATGCAATATTGTAGGTTAGCCGGGGCTGCTCTGTTAGCACCAACAGTGAACTATTGGTGGTCTGATTTTCCTACAAACGTGTCGCAACGAGCGTATAAGCAGCAGCTGGTCATTCTTTCTAGACCGGACATAGAAGTCCTTTTCAAGTATCATAATGTGAGAGTGAAGAGTTATCCCAGAATTATAACACAACAAGGGGAGTATGAGTCGATTCATCGTGATTTGAATATCGCGTTCGGGACACCAGAATTCGATCCCATGGATCTCAAGAATCCCTTCCCCAAAGGTGAAGGCTCCGTGCACTTATGGCACGGAGACCACAATGACTGTCTTGTACCCGTTTCCTTGCAACGTTACATTGCTCAGAAGCTGCCCTGGATTCAGTACCATGAGATATCAGATGCTGGTCACTTTTTTCAAGAATTAGATGGGATGGCAAACAAGATCATACAGCTACTTATAGCAGCTTGACACTTTCTTTTTATACTAGTATTTTGTCCGTACATTGTTTTTTTGCTTAGTCCGTAAAAATATTGTCAATTTTGTTTTTTCTATGTTGCTTTTGCTATATATAACTCTCTTGAGTTCCTTCTCAAACTAATATATCTATTTACCAATCATTCACCATATATTCATTCTACCAACCATGGTCCACTAACTATATCAAACCAACAGTATGAATCCAAAAATGTTACACCACTGATGGAGTATATAACACGCACAAATCCGCAAATTCAACAAAGCCGGAAAATCATTAATTCTTCATTTCGATCGAACAATAAAAAAAAGAAAGTGAATATTTAGGAACTAGGACTTGGAGTGGTGCAATTGTGGCTATAGATGCGAAAATTGTGGTCGACGCAATAAAGGCTAGCAGCACGAATGATTCCACATTCAGGGACTTTGTGGCAGTTTGCAAAAAAAATCTAAGGTTGAGTCCTACATTATTTATTGGTTTTATCCGGCGTAATACTAATATAGTAGCACATACTCTTGTAAAGACGTCTCATTTTTTTTCTAGCTCTTTTTGTTGGATTGAGTCAGAGGCGAACCTACCTTGAGACATGGGGTACAACTGTACCCCAAAATGTAAAAAAAACTACTCCATCTAATATACTCCCATGACATAATAGCACACGTTTGGGGAATTTTTTTTTTGGGCGAGGAGGATCCTATGAGGACACCCACGTGATGAGAACACCCACAAAACGGATGAGGACACCCACGTGGAAATCTAAAAAATAACCTTTTCAAAACCTAATTAAATTCTCTACATTCCTTCATTTTTCACATTTTCACAGAAACGGTGCACACACCTCCCCCTCCCTCCCAATCGCCGCCGCCCTTCTCCCTCCCCACTCACGCCGCGATGCCCACCTTCTCCCTCCCCACTCACGCCGCGAAGCCCGTCCGCAGCGACGCCGCCCGCCAAGCCTGTTCGCAGCGACGCCTCCACCATCAACGCCGCCCGTTCACAGCGACGCCTCCACCATCAACGCCGCCCGTTCGCAGTGACGCCGTTCCCCACGCCGCCCGTTCGCATCGCCTCCTTCCTCATCCGCCGTTTCAGGTAAATTAAGGTTTCTGAAAATTAGGAAATTTAGGTTTGTGAAAAAATTAGGGTTTTTGAATGTTTTGTGATTATTTTCGAACAATCTATGTTTGTTTTGGAAACAAATTCGAACAATCTGTTTTTGTTTTGGATAAAATTTCGAACATCTTGTTCGATTTTTTTTTTCGAACAAATGTAAGTTGTTTTGAATATTTTTTCGAACATAATACGTTTGTTCATTAAAAAATTTCGAACACATTGAGTTTGTTGGGTAAAAATTTTCGTACATCTTAATTTTGTTCGGTTAATATTTTCGAACAACTTAAGAATTTTTTTTTTATTATTTTTGTTGAAGAATGGTGTTGATTTTTTTGTGTTTTGGTGGAGGTGGAGATGATTTTTTTGTAAAATAGAACGATGGATGTACTCATCTGTCCTTTTTTTTTAAAAATGCAGAAGGGGTACAGACGTCATTTTGCATACCCTTTTTTTAAAAAAAAGTTCCGATGGATGTACTCATAGGATCCCTGGGTACCTTTAGCCGCACCCTTTTTTTTTTTTTACTATTGGGCCACTTACAAGAATAAGTTTTTTTACAATTGGGCTTTATTTGGTGTTTAGTGCTATATGTGTTCCTTTTTCTTTTTCAAAATTTATACATTTATTTGTCATATTATAAATATAAAAGGAATTTTAATTTATTTTACATAAATTCTTGTATGCAATGCAACTAAATTTTAAGTTATTAATTGTCCAATTGAATTTTTAACTCTTCAAATTATAATCAACTTAAAATTGTGACTCAATTCCACGTGCTTTATTTAATTATTACTCCCTTTAATTTTATTATTCTCATTCTCAATTTAGAAATAATTTCATTCACATTATTTTAACATTTTATCTTCATTCTCAAATCATCACATATTTACTCAAATTGTTATTATTTTTTATTTATAAACGTTCCTTTTATTTATAAGTAGATCTCATCATATTCAATCATACCCCCAACATATCTATTTTATCATAAATTAATCAATATTTATTAAAATTTGTGTCCGAATAAATTGACATAATGAATTTAGATAAAAAAAAAAAATTCTTATAAAACTTCTTGTGTGTAAGCCAAATATAATTTAAGTATTTTTTGTACTCCCTTGTCTATTAATTTACTAATTTTTACTTTTTTTTTTTTTTTAAATATTAGCTCAATGAATTTCGACATATGTTCTGCACTTCTTTTCGAGTAGTCAAAGTTTTAGTTATCATTGATGTACACCCACAAGTAAGATTTTAAATATTAAAACATTATTTTTCGTATTCCCAAGTTTAAATTCCTCTACTGGGTAGAGTCTTCGATTATTGTGGATAGCCTACTCGATAACCTTTGTAATTGCTTCATTAGTGGAGTTTTCAAATTTAGTTATGTTTGCAGCCTCCAATTTCGACAGAAAACTTTTCTTGAGGGCCTTCAATTTATTTAAGCTCATAATAAAAAAAAAAATAAAAAAATAATAATAATAATAATAAGTTGCATCCGAATTTATTTATATCTAATTATATAAAATTTCCGATGTATGTTAATTAATTTATAGCACAACATGCACAAATTTTTCTCTACGAAAATAACCATTGATGAATTCCATATACGAGCAAAAAAACACAACTAATGGAGTACAAAATCCACTACTTAGGGCATGTTTTGAAACTCTACAAACTGCTTCTAGAATCACTTATTTTTAAAGCTCCCTCTCACAAGCTTTTGAAAAAAAGTGATTCTGGAAGCAGTTTGTAGAGTTTCAAAACAAGCCCTTAGTGAGATTGAAACTGATTCTAAAGTTTCAGCTTACACAAAGTAAAGAAAATCAGAGTTTGAGTTCTTCATTTGATCGACCGGAGATGTGTAGGATATAATTGTCTACGGCCCGAACTACTCCGGACGTAGCTACATCTGGAAACACAACAATATGCAAAGTAGGTCTAGTAAGTCGTGTTATGATCATATTGTGTTTCGTGTAGAATAAGGTAGTGACACAATACGATAAGGTCAAATACATATCAAAATGACATGAATGTTGACGTGACACGATATGAAAATAAATAAATTTAAAAAAAGAAAATTGTATCATTATCGTGTTGATATGATAACAACACCAATGGATGTTAATTAATCATGAGGAGTTGATCTATTGAGTTTGAATTTCGAATCAATTCCACTAAATCCATTTAAATAATTTCCCAATTACTCAAAATTTCATCTCATGTCCTCAGAAATTCATCTATGTTCTCCATCAAAACTTAACATAACAGTTTTTACCAGGAGTAAATGCAAAAATTGAATCACAAATATCAAACAAATTAACTGAAAACACAACCTCAAATTTACCAGAAGTAAACGCGAAATTGAATCACAAATTTCAAACAAACTGAAAACACGAACTCAAATTTAATAGGAGTACTGAAAACAGAAACTCAGATTTACCAGGAGTAAAAGCGAAATTGAATCACAAATATCAAACAAACTCAAATTTACCAGTATTAAGCGCGAAATTGAATCACAAATACCAAACCAACTGAAAATGTAGACTCAAATTTACCAGGAGTAAACGCGAAATTGAATCACAAATATCAAACAAACTGAAAACTCAAACTCAAATTTCCAGGAGTAAACGCGAAATTGAATCACAAATATCAAACAAACTGAAAACTCAAACTCAAATTTCCAGGAGTAAACGCGAAATTGAATCACAAATATCAAACAAACTGAAAACAGAGACTCAGATTTACGTACCACCAGGAGTAATCGCCGCCGGCTTCTTCTTGTGCACCTTGACAAACAGTTTTTCGGGGATGAACTTGGCGGAAATTGCATCGGCGTTAGCATCCTCCGGCAACGGATACCGCCACGAACACTTCTCCCGTAGCTCCACAGTCACCACCAGATCGTTGCCGTCGATCAGCACTTCAGTAATTCCACGGCCGTTGTATACTCCGAACAAGACGAAGGTGTAAACGTAGTAGTTGGGGTGTTTCCGAACGTGGCCAAACATTTTTGGGGGAAATTTGATAGTATTCATTTTTGGGGGAGTTTTGATATCCATTTTTGGGGGAAATATAACTTATTCATCGATCGATTTTCAGGGTTTATATAGATAAATAAACTTGCAGTTATATAAACCTGGAAACTGATCCAGCTAAAAAGAGAATTACACATGGCTAATCTGTTAATCTGTTATTTTTTTTTATTATTATGATACAAATTTTAAATCTTTCTTTTCTAAAATTTGATTTTTATTTTTTTAAATCTAATTTCTCCCTCTTCTTTTTAAATTTTTTTTTACTTCTTAAATCATTCTTTCATTTCTTTCAAATAAATTTATATATATATATATATATATATTAAAAAAGAAAATAAAAAAATTTAAGTCATTCGTCCACCAATAGAACCAGATAAAATCTATAAATGCTAGTTTGGATTGATGGATGGAAAAATATGGGACAAATTAACTCACCCCTCCCCTAGGACTATTAGTCCTAAAAATGCATGATAAATAGTACAAAATTAGCGGGTCTTGCATTAATCCCGTGCCACAATCAATCAAACCAAACGTTTGATTAGTTGGGAATAAAATGTCAATCAAGTATAATCCAACTTAATCAACCAAATCAAACTAAGCCTTAGTGTAGTTGGATTTACGCAAGTTAGTTCAAGATGGAAAGAGTTGGGATTAGCTGGGTTAAGTCAGTCGAGTTGGTCAGTTGAGGTAATTCACCGGATAAAATAACTCGGATTAGTGGATTCTTAATGGCTACATGTATAATTTTTCGGTTCAAGAAGATGGGCATCCAAGGCCGTGTACATGGTTCCATCAAGAAGATGTGTGGTCCGATGCCATTTACCGGAGGACCGATGCCATTTATCGGAGGACGCATCTAATTATATTACTTTACGTGGTATACAAAGGTATTTTGAACATACACCTGCTGAGGGTTAGCCTTCCACAATTAATTTAACTTCTGTGTTTGTTTACCCTTTTTACTATACTTCATGCATGATAATTTTTTCAGACGTCGTATATTCGAATGAACAACTCAAACTTTGATTTTTCTTGCAACTAAGCAGTGGGACTTTATATATAAAAAGTGATAGTCACTTTGTTAAAAATATTATCACTTTTTTTTACAAACCAAAATTTAAAAAAAAAAAAATATGATACCCAAATTTTGAAATATGGGTTAAAAGAGATCCGTTTCACAAAAATAATTGGTGAGACGGTCTCACACAAGTTTTTCCAATGTTAAAGGCTTAATCAATGACTTAGACTGGATAATAATGATTAAAGATATAAATTTATTTTAAGGTAGTTATTTATTTGAATTCATTTATCTATTTATAATTATTCAAGCATAACCATTTTAGTAACATGTGTGTGGTGAAGATTAATGATAAAGAATTCTCTAAAATTATCAATTCATATTAAGAATATTTCATAAATTTATTTTCCTTCTTCCTTTTTTTATTCTAAATATTTTTCTATCAACATCATTATTACTGGAGATTTCTTGAAACATTAGCCTAACATTGTTTTTGTTGGTTTAATAAAAAAAGAGGCTTACATACATGTTCAATAAATAAAAAAAGGCCTACGTAGAAAATTGTCGTGATTAACTTAATTGATTTCGAATTAGTAACACACGAGACCAACTCCAAAACAAATATACATTTTAACTATTTATCATAATTTTTAAATACTAACCTATAAAATTGAAATTTTTACCACATTCCTCTCTACACTACATCTATGTAAATTTCTACAAGTTCTCATTTGATTTACTTTTTTTTTTTTTTTAGGTAAAGTCTAGTATGCACTCGAGTGCATGCTTTGCACCCTAGTCCATGTCCACTTTTCAGTTTAATGATTTATACTTTTTGGTAATGGTGTTGCACTTTTCAATTATTACTAAAAATATTATTATACAGTTTAATAATTGAAAAGTGCAACACCAGTGTAAGTCAATAAACTGAAAAGTGTAACATGGACTAGAGTGCACAACATGCACTCGAGTCCATAGCAGACCAACCCCTTTTTTTATATCTTTTTCTTGACAAATAAAATAAGTTATTATTCGTTGCCTTTTATTTTTCCTCATTTTTCCTCTCCACCTCTATTGATAATTGAGAATAAATTTATAAAACAAATTATGATTGTTAATTCTATATAAAACAACAAAAACGACTAAAAAATAGGTAAGTGTAAATTCCCCCTAAATAATACTCCCTCCGTCCTAAAATTTTATGCACACTTTGTCCAACATTTTTTGCACACTTCAAAAAAAGAAACAACTCACATAATTTTTACCAATAATACTTCACCTTTATTTTACTTTCCATTCTCTTTAGTCAAATCTCTCTCACTTTAATCAATGAATTACCAATAATACCCCTCATTTATTTTATCTTACACATAACTTTATTCAATTTTCTTAATCTTCGTGCCGATCAAAGTGTGTATAAAATCCTGGGACGGAGGGAGTAAAATATTGACATAGGGAGGAACATATTTACTAGTTATATCATCCGCAATCGCTTGAATCTCGAGACGTTTTTTTAACCAATCGTATATTTTATTGAGATAGGTGAAACCACCTCTAAGAGCCGTATATGAGACTTTCTCCTCGTACAAACATTATAAGACGGAGGAAATATGTTTTTTAATTGATCGGTTGGAGAAGTGACGGAAAATGTTACGAATGGCACCGAACATAACTCCAAACATTGCTGCGTTTATCATTGCTGAAAATATAGTTATAAAACACTAGGGTCATGTTTACTTTTGATTTTAAAAATCAGGTTTTGAATTTCAAGATTCAAAACCCGTTTTACTTTTGGATTTAAAAATCGATTTTCAAAATCCACTCAAAATCACTTATATCAAACATATTGATTTGATATAAAGTTATATTTATATAATATTACTCCAAACATTATATTCTTTCTCAACAATAATATAATAATACTATAGTAATATAATAATACAATAACATAATACATTTAATCATTAAACAATCAACTAATCATTATAATTTCACCAAACAATAATATAATAATACAAACTCATTCAATCTTACAACTTGATTTGACATAAAGTTAAATCCTCCACTATTCCAAAACCCAAAAGAAACACTCATATTACTATTTATCGTAATTTTAAAAACCAGAATTTCAAAAACCCGATTTTTAAAACCACTCAAACTCAAAATAAACACCCCCTAAAATTAATTGACACAATTAATATAGTAAACTGGAGGACTTGTATATATAAAAAGAAACTAAACAAACAAACAAATTACCCTTACGAGCCTTGTCAACTCTGGGTACTAAAGTGTGCAAAGATTAATGAAAAAGAATGCATAGTTATTTAAAATAATGTAGGAACAAATTAAAATTCATTTGATTTATTACATATTTATTAAACTTTTCTTTTAAAAAAATTGAGCGGACCTAAATTGAGTAAATTAAATCTTATACCCTTACTGTAGATCGAGCATATTCACTACTCACCCTTACAAATTCACATATTTACACAAAATGTCATTATTTTTACACTTATTCCAACAACTTTCTTTACTTTATTAATTTAACTTTACAAAATTACTCCTCAACATTCTACCCATTACATTTTTTTAATAAGTGTGCCCACTTTGTATATATTTTTTCTTATATATTGTGAAACGAAGGAAGTGCATAAAATATTAATTAAATCAATTAAAAAGGAAATGCGGAAAGATGAAGAATAGATAAATTTTGGTGTGGTTCGGTACGGTATATCGATCATACAGAACCATACCATTATCATATAGAAAATTTCGATATTGAAAAAATTCATACCCGTTACCGTACCAAAATTTTCGGTATGTAAAAATTCATACCGATACGGTACCGTGATTTCGGTATATCGAATTTTCGGTACGGTATATCGGTATACCATACCATATCGATATACCGATTCATATCGAAAATATTGAAACATCATTTCATGAAATAACGGTATACCAATTCATACCGAAAATATTGAAGCATTGTTTTATACAGAAAATAATTATTTAAGGTTTATTTTATTTATGTTTTAATAATTAAAGTTATTTTAATTTAAAAACAATATAAAATTATTATTTTATTAAGGTTTTGTATTTTGGTATATCGATATACCGTTTCATATCGAATAAATTTTGGTATACCGAAGTACCGCGGTATGGTCATTTCTCATACCGTTACCGTATCGAAAATTTCGGTATATCGAAAATTTCAATATTTTTTCGAGATGAAAACCTCGGTATACCGAAATTTCGACATATTTACCCACCCCTAGATATATTAATAGAATTTGAAACTTTATATGTGAAAACTGAAGAGAAAGGAAGATCTCAGAGGAGAAAAAGGAGTAAAATGAAAACTAAATGATCAAAAGTAAAAAAGATGAAGCCACACTTTAAAAAAAAAAAAAAACTGACAAATTCAACAAAGCTTAGTTCTTCATTCCGATAGGCGGTCGGAGACTCGAAAGAGAAGTAATGGACAATGAGATCTACTGATATAAATCTTACTAGAGCCTGAAAATGTAGTAAATTAAACACTAATTAAAACTGATATA
This sequence comes from Galeopsis tetrahit, assembly GCA_963675135.1. NCBI lineage: Eukaryota > Viridiplantae > Streptophyta > Magnoliopsida > Lamiales > Lamiaceae > Galeopsis > Galeopsis tetrahit. The sequence continues at coordinate 1,605,717 of OY776125.1, read as the reverse complement.
ATAATAAACAAAAAAGGAAAAAAACTTCAATATTACGTACCTTTTTAGTAAATACTAAAAGTGTAATAATACTAATAAATAAAAGTGCAAATAATAGTACTAAAAAATGTTATTAATAATAAATAAAAGTGCAAGTAACAATACTACAAAGTGTAACATTAATATGATGTTGCATTTTTCTCACTTGCACCTTTTAATAAAAAATGTGTTAGCACTTTTTAGTTATAGACACTTATAGTGACTTACACTTTTTAATAATATTGTTGCACTTTTCAGTTATATTGACTTGCACTTTTTTATAATATTGTGTTCCACTTTTCAATTATATTAACTTGCACTTTTTTATAATATTGTGTTGCACTTTTCTGTTATATTGACTTGCACTTTTCAGAAATATTGTGTGATTTATAAAAAGTTATACTGACTTATACTTTTAGTAAATATTGTGTTACACTTTTTTTAAATAATATTGTGTTGCACTTTTTATTGAATAATTTTTTTTTTTTACTTAGAAGTTTAAAGAAGAATGTGTATATGTTTAAATATGTGTGTAAATTTTTTTAAGTGCCTTAGTTTAGTTTAGATAGGGTAAACATAGCGATCTGTTAATTCTATTTGCACTACTCTTTCTCCGATACAACAAATGATTTTAAAACTGGATCGGTACGGTCCAGTTTCTATTTTCACTACTATGTCAACTATCTCCCCCGCCAACTATCATTTTGATCTATATATAAATAAACAAATTAACTTACATATGATATGCAGTTAATTAACCTATTTGATTTAACTTTATACATAGTCAGGAAACATCATATTTTAGTCAATATAAAAGTGCATTTATTTAGAACTAGTTTTTTTTAATGCACGAGTCAGTTGTACAAACCATTAAAGAAAAATAAGTTGACTATCAACCGTGAATGTCTTCATTCCAATGTTCAAAAGACTACTTAACTGGATAATGATGGAAGATAGAAATTTATTTTAAAGTAATTATTTATTTGAATTCATTTTCCAATTTATAATTACTCTAGCATTGATCATCTTACTAACATTTGTAGTGAATATTGATTGTAAAGAATTCTCTAAAGTTATCAATTTATATTAAGAATATTTTAAAATTTTATTTTCCTTATTTATTTTATATTCTAGATATTTTTCTATTAAAATCATTATTGCAGATTTTTTAAAACGTTAGTCAAACAATCACCATTATTTAAATTTATCAAAAAAATAGGTTTATACTTGCAAGCTCTTTTATAGTAGGACATATAGAAACATGAAAGTACAAATTTTAAAGAAATGGAAAAACTAGTGGTCGATTTTGAAGAATGGTTATAAGTCTAGGTGAATTTTAATAGTGACCAAACTGTATTTCCAATTGCAATCTCTAATTGAGTGTATTCTGACTTAAAAAGTTAAAATTGAAGTATTTCTAATCGCAATCCTGATGTTATTGTGTTAATTGCAATTTCTTGTTTTTCCAAGTACACTTGAGTTTTTTCTAAGTACACTGGTTGAGAGTTTTTTCTTGTTTATTCCAATTTGGCAATTTCAAACCCCTTTTTAGTTCGAAGATTTAAAATTATATAACTTTTTAGCTCTATTACATCCCATATTACTACTCTTCTTTTTATTTTTTCAATTAACTTACATTATTCATCTTTTTATTCTCTCAATACATTCTCAACAATATATTAATACAACATTAATCAATTTTTTTAATCATTATTTTGAAGATAATAGTCGACGCAATAAAGGATTGCAGCACGAATGATTCCACATTCGGGGACTTTGCGGCAGCTTGCAAATATTTTTTTTTCTAAGGTTAAGTTCTACATTATTTATTGGTTTTGTTCGACATGATATTAATATTTAGGGTTGACAAATCGTGCTATCGTGTCGGATTTTGTATCGACACGATAGTGACACGACATAATAAGGCCAAACACGAACACGATAAAAAATAAATAAATTTAAAATTGCATTTAAATATATAAAAATTAATATATTTATATAAATATAAAAAATTATCGTGTCATTATCGTCTCGTGTTGTATCAGGTAAAGATTAATGGATTATATGTTAATTTTATCGTGCTTAATCCGACACAAAATTTTCATGATAACGACACGAACCTAATAAGGCCAAACACTAACCGGTAATTTTCTTACGACACGAACCTGATAAGGCCAAACACAAACCTAATAAGGTCAACCTAATAAGGTCAAACACTAACCGACAATTTTCGTGTTGAATTCGTGTCGTGTCAAAAACTGTCACTGCTACTAATATTGTACTCTTGCAAAGGCGTCTCGTTCTTTTCCGAGCTCTTTTTGTTGTGTAGAGTCTTCGATTATTGTGGATAGCCTACCCGATAACCTTTGTAATTGCTTCATTAGTGGAGTTTTCTTTTACTTTCAAAAAAATAAAAAATCTATTTATCATGATTCTCAATACTAGAATTTCAAAGTCCAAATTTTAGTTATGTTTGCAGCCTCCAATTTCGACATAAAACTTTTCTTGAGAGCCTTAAATTTATTTAAGCTCATAATAAAAAAAAATTAAGTTGCATCCGAATTTATTTATATCCAATTTATATAAAATCTTCTATGTATGTTAATTAATTTTATAGCAACAAACAAAAAATTTCCACCAAAATAACCATCGATTAATTCCACGTACGAAGCAAAAAAACACAACTAATGGAGTACATTACGCGCACAAATGCACTGCTTACTGATTCTAACAAAGCTTACACAAAGTAAAGAAAAATCAGAGTTTGAGTTCTTCATTTGATCGACCGGAGAGGAAACGGAGAATATAATCAACCGCAGAACAATTGCCGACAGCCCGAATTCCGGACGTAGCCAAATCTGGAAACAGCATTATCAACAATGAGAAACACAACAATATGCAAAGCAGGTCTGATAAATAGTGACACAACACGATAAGGTCAAAAACATATCAACATGACACAATATGAAAATAAATAATTAAAAAAAAAAAAAAAGGGAAATTGTGTCATTATTGTGTCAATATGATAACCACGAATACAATAAAATCAAACACTAACCTATAATTTTCATTAAATCATTTCTCAATTACTACAAATTTCATCTCATGTCCTCATAAATTCATCTATGTTCTCCATCAAAACTTACCATAACAATTTTTACGAGGAGTAAACGCACAAATTGAATCACAAATATCAAACAAACTGAAAACACAAACTCAAATTTACCAGGAGTAAACGCGAAATTGAATCACACATTTCAAACTCTCTGAAAACACAAACTCAAATTTCCAGGAGTAAACGCGAAATTGAATCACAAATATCAAACAAACTGAAAACAGAGACTCAGATTTACGTACCACCAGGAGTAATCGCCGCCGGCTTCTTCTTGTGCACCTTGACAAAAAGTTTTTCGGGGCGGAACTTTGCGGAAATTCCATCGGCGTTAGCATCCTCCGGCAACGGATACCGCCACGAACACTTCTCCCGGAGCTCCACAGTCACCACCAGATCTTTGCCGTCGATCAGCACTTCAATAATTCCACGGCCGTTGTATACTCCGAACAAGACGAAGGTGTAAACGTAGTAGTTGGGGTATTTCTGAACGTGGCCAAACATTTTTGGGGGAAATTTGATAGTATTCATTTTTGGGGGAAATATAACTTCATCGATCGAGTTTCAGGGTTTATATAGATAAATAAACCTGGTAACTGATCCAGCTAAATAAGAGGATTACACGTCGCTAATCTGTTTTTTATTTGATTTACTTTTTTCATCTCCTTAATAATAATAGAGGATAAATCTATATATATATATAAAAACAACATAGTTGACTTTGGTCAATTCCCGCCCAAATTGTTGGGCCAACTTTTCTCTTTTTTTTTTTTCTTTTAAGTAAAGGCCCAGTTGTTTTAATTTTTAGGTTATATCACAGTTATCACTCCGTCTTTTTTTTATTCTATTCGCTATTCAATTATAAATTACTCCGTAATTATTAAAAAATACTTGTAATTAAGTATACCCCTATAAATTTTATTTTAAATTTCTAAATTTTTTTCATACTTTCCTTTTTTGTTTGTCACTCAAAAGTTTGCATATCTTAAATTAAAAATAATCATCACAAACGTATTTATCCTTTATGTCATTACTTTTGAGACTCGCCATATCTTAAATTAAAAATAATCATCACAAACGTATTTATCCTTCATGTCATTACTTTTGAGACTCACCATACACTCAACCAACCTATTTTATCTACTTTATATATAAAAGTTTACAAAATTACCCATCAACACTCTCATCATTACACTTTTTTTTCTTAAATCATGTGCCCAAAATTTTCGGCAAACTTTTCGAAGACGGAGGGAGTAATTATTGAAAAACATTTGTAATTAATTTATGCTCATCATTACACTTTTTTTTCTTAAATCATGTGCCCAAAATTTTCGGCAAACTTTTCGAAGACGGAGGGAGTAATTATTGAAAAACATTTGTAATTAATTTATGTATATTTGTACATATACTTTTTGTTTCCCAAGATTATATATAGATTTTAATTATAAGTTAAAATTTGTATGAGATAGTTTCATGAATGTATTTGTAAAATTGAATTTTAATTCTCACAAAAAAAAAATCTCATTTTATTTTTGTATATACATTGTGACTCCACCTCTTACTCTTAAATTATTCTACACTCCATTTTATTCTCCCCTCTTCAATCATATCAATTTTACTACACCTCATTTTATAGTAATATTTTTCAAATTCTGTGATAATTATGGAGGAGTATTCCATCAATAATTATAAGTAAATTCATCGATTTTAAAAAAAGTAATTGAAGCATTCATTCAACGGGAGAATTACTAGTTTATTTTTAAAAAAAAAGTTATCCTATTTTTTAATTCTATACAAAACAACAAAAATACAAGTTATAAAAGGGAGGGAATATATTTTGAATTGAGTAGTGCAGATTGTCTATGAAAATAACCATTGCGCACAAATCCACAGCATAGAAACTAATTCAACAAAGTTTTTGCTTACGAAAAAAGTAAAGGGAAATACAGCAAAATCATTGATTCTTCATTCCAATTGGTTGGAGACGTAACGGAAAACAGTACGAAGGCCGACGAACATAACTCCAGACAATGCCGTGCTTACCATCGCTGCAAATATAGTAAAACACTAAAACTGATACAATTGATAGTAAACAGGAGGCCAAAACAGAACAAATTGAAGAAGAAAAAAAAAAACTCAAATGAATGGAAACTTACCTTTAGCAACCTTGTACCTTATCCCCTCCGGAGGGATCTTGGGCACGGTGACATATAAAATTCCATCGCGGTGCGCAAAGGAAGAAATATAGGGGAGAGCATCGTCGGGCAATCGACAACGCATCGTCCGGGGCACGACTGGCACCACCATGTCGCGGTCCACGATACGCACCTCTTCATTTCCTTCTTGTAATATTGGAAACGCGAAATTGAATCACAAATATCAAATAAACTGAAAACACAAACTCAAATTTACTCCTAGTAAATTTGAAATTGAATCACAAATATCAAACAAACTGAAAACACGAACTCAAATTTACCACGAGTAAATTTGATATTGAATCACAAATATCAAACAAACTGAAAACACAAACTCAAATTTACCAGGAGTAAATTTGATATTGAATCACAAATATCTAACAAACTGAAAACACAAACTCAAATTTACCAGGAGTAAAATTGAAATTGAATCACAAATATCAAACAAACTAAAAACACGAACTCAAATTTACAAGGAGTAAAAGCGAAATTGAAATACAAACTCAAATTTACCAGGAGTAAAAGCGAAATTGAATCACAAATATCTAACAAACTGAAAACACGAACACAAATTTACCAGGAGTAAGCGCGAAATTGAATCACAAATATCAAACAAACTGAAAAACAAACTCAAATTTACCAGGAGTAAGCGCGAAATTGAATCACAAATATCAAATAAACTGAAAAACAAACTATAATTTACCAGGAGTAAACGGCGAAATTGAATCACAAATATCAAATAAACTGAAAACACAAACTCAGATTTACGTACCAGGAGTAATCGCCGCCGGCCTCTTCTTGAGCACCTTGACGAACAGTTTTTGGGGACGGAACTTGGCGGAAATTGTATCGGCGTCAGCATCCTCCGGCAACGGAAACCGCCACGTACACTTCTCCCGGAGCTCCACAGTGATCACCAGATTGCCGCCGTCGATCAGCACTTCAGTAATTCCGCGGCCGTCGTGTACTCCGAACAAGACGAAGGTGTAAACGTAGTAGTTGGGGTTTTTCAGAACGTGGCCAAACATTTTTGGGGGAAATATGACATTCAGTTTTGAGGGAAATTTGACATCCATTTTGGGGGGAATTTTGATACCCATTTTTGGGGAAATTATAACTCATCGATCGATTTTGAGGGTATATATAGATAAATAAACTTGCAGTTAAACCTGGTAACTGCTCCAGCTACTAATAAGAAGATTACACGTGGCTAATCTTTGATTATGAAGAACAGAGAGAGTAGGCGACGTTTGCTTGATAAGTGTTCGACAAAATTACCAAATTAAGCTTAAAAAATATATATATGCTTATAGTAGTAGTATGTATACCTATAAAAATCTAATGAATTTACAGTAGTATGTGTTTATTTTAGGATTTAAGTAAATTATAATTTAATATTAAAATCCTCATAAATTTCAAAACAAAGAAGGTATATTAATATATGTGCAAATTATAATTATGTGGTTAAATAGTTTTTTTTTTTTAAATGTGCATAAGGAAAATAAGGAAAATTTGAATTAAATACTGTAGTGGATATAAACTATATTTAAATTGATAAAAAAAAAAAAAGTATTTATTAATTATTAGGAGTACAACATTTAAAATACACTCTCTTTAAATGGCTTTACTAATTACCAATCTTCACCTCAATATTCTTGGGCTTCTTCGGCTCCGGCGGCGGCAGCTTCTCCACCGTCACAACCAGCACACCGTCGCGGCACACGGCGGATATAGCATCGATGTTCGCATTCTCCGGCAACTGGAATTTCCTCATAAACTTCCCCAGCCGCCTCTCCATTCTCAGAAACTTCACTCCCTCCTCCTTCTCCCTATTCCGCTCCCCACTCACCACCAGAACGTTTTCGTCCTCAAGCTGCACCTTAATTTCTCCGGCGGCGATTCCGGGCATGTCGACGATGAAAACGTAGGAATTGGGATACTCTTTGACGTCAGCAGGCGTCGCCGCCATGGCCTTGGCGTCGCGAATGTAGGCCTTTGAGGGGTTGTTTTGCGTCGGCTTTTCGTGATCGTCGCTGAAATCTAGCATGGAGAGAAGAGCAGCGTCGATGCCCAAATTTCTCAGATCCATGACCTTGTTTTTGAAGAACGGGGAATCGCTGACAATTGCTCGGTAAGTGTTCGATAAAAGTACTGAATGAACTTTGAATTCTGAAATTTCTGATGGGGGAGGTCATATTTATTGTGTGATTTAACAGGCAGTTCATTTTGCTAGAGGCTTCCAGATAAGTGGATAAATTATTATTCTACAATGTTATAATGTTCTGTTCTCTTCAAGAATGATCAAGAAAATACCTTTTTTTTTCTTTTTTTTTAGGTTGATAAAGTGGGCCTAAAAATTGGGTTGGTTAGATAACCGATCGAACCCAAGCAAAATTTAAACTTTTGTTCGATTATTCGATTTTCGGTTCGATTATGGTTTTCAACTGTAATGTAATCTAATCGAAAAATTCAGTTCAATTGTAAATTGGTTTTACATATGGGTACGGTTTCTGTTAAATTTCGGTTTACATTATTCGATTTGGAATTTCCCCAAAAAAATTGGATAAGGTGCAAAAGCTTCTCCCATCGCTCATTTAAAATTTATCTCATATATCTAACCTACCCGTCAACGCTCATACTTTATATAACAGACCAATCACAAGGCACATAGCTCATCACAGTCAGCATCCACAAGCTGCTTAATACACGTGGCAAATCTTTATTGTGCTGTGACAAATGTGTTACCGTTACTGCAGTTATCCATGTCATACCGTTTGGATAATAGGAGAATGCAAAAGAAGGAGAACCAAAAAAAATGGCGGGTTTATCAGTATTTGCTGCTAATTCAATCCCCAAAATTTCGTCCCGAGAAAAATCTGAATTATATCAGAACAGAGGTTTCGTCGAGAGAAGAGAAAAGTTGATTTTACTGAAAAACGGTGTGAATTATGGTAGGAAGAGTTGTACGAGATTGTTTGCTGGGCTCTCACAAGTAGAGCCGGATCTTAATGAAGATCCGAAGGATAGATGGGCGACGAATGGGATTGATGTGGTATGTTTTTATGTTTAATATTTGATGTTCTGTTGTTAATTAGTTTAAGGATTGTGTGTGTGTAATTGTTTAGGGTAATTGATTGCAGGAAGATTTCGTGTTTGGGGAGTATGATGGGCATCATACATACTTTGAAACTGATGAAAAAGGTATGTTTAATGTATCACTGTGGTTTTCATAATTTGAAAGTCGAAATAGTTGGACGAAGAGTGATTTTCTGCAGTGGTTTAGAAAGTTACGATTTTGGGATGTTCATTGCTCGATTAAGCCCTATGTGTTTGATATTTTCGAGTTGCAATGCTTAAGGCCTAGTGCTCGAGTTAGAAAGTATATGCTTTAGTTTGTATAATTGCTCTTTTTTTGTAATCTACAAGCTGTTCTTATCGTTTTAAATTTCGTTTTTCAGTGCCATTTTGGGAACAAATAGCCAAAGATTATGAATCAATGGGACCTCCTAAGGGATTCCAGGGTATCAAATTTATGCTATAAGCACTATTATTACTATTTACTAGCTACAATTTTGTTGCAATGATCAGATGATTATTCGTTCGATTCTGTTTAAATCAGGTCTCATTTCGTGGCTATTCCTTCCAGCAATCGTTGCTGGGCTGTACTTTAATGCTCCGGTACTGAATACCATAATCGAGATTTAATATCTAAATCAGGTGAAATGCTTCTAATTTTGTGTCTAAATGTGTAGGGAGAGTACTTGTATATTGGTGCAGCTATCTTTGTGGTGGTATTCTGCATTATTGAGATGGATAAACCTAGCGAACCCCACAACTTTGAGCCTCAGATATACAACATGGAACGAGGTTCTCGTGATAAGTTGATATCGGATTACAACACGATGGATATTTGGGATTTCAATGAGAAATACGGCGATTTATGGGATTTTACTATAAAGAAGGACGACATCATGAAGAGATGAATGGAATCTCTTGTTTACCCTCAAATCTTTGTAAGTGGTTATAGTTTGTTGTGTATGGATTAAGTGCAAGGCATTGTGTTTGGAGAGAGTTAGCCTGCCTGTGTATAGCTTTGCAAGAAAGTGAAATGTTGGAAATATATACATAAGTTTTTTAATAGCTCCAAAGTTGCCATATCTTTATTTTTTTTGATGCCATGGTACGAGTGGACCAATCCCACGAGGACATGCCCCCATAAAAATTGTCATGTTTATTTTGGGATGGGAAATTCGGATTTGGGATTTCGAAACTCCATCCCGTTGGAATTTTGATTCAAGATTTCAAAATCTCATCCTATAAATACATATAAACCCTATAAAAGTAACCTTATAAATACCTACAAACCACCTATAAAGTCTATAATCATATACTATAAAGTTAAATTTTACCCTACATAAATCCCAAAATACATAAATCCCAAAACAAACACAAAACACAAAAAACATTACTAAAATTTTGAAATCCACTAGATTTTGAAATTCGAATTTCAAAATCCTCAAAATCCCAAAACAAACATGCCCTTATGCCCCCTTACACTTTAGAATTTTGATTCAAGATTTCAAAATCTCATCCTATAAATAATTATAAACCCTATAAAATTAAAGTATACCCTATAAATATCTACAAACCACCTAACTCTATAATTCTATAGACTAAAGTTAAATCCTACCCTACATAAATCCCAAAACAAATACAAAACACAAAAAGCATTTGAAATCCACTATATTTTGAAATTCGGATTTCAAAATCCTCAAAATCCCAAAATAAACTTGCCCTTAGGGATTTCGAATACCTAGAGAGAAGCACACTTCTAAGTCACAAGCCAACTCTAAGTCACAAGCCAACTCGTTAGGGTTCCAAAATCTTTGATTCTTTTTTGATATCTTATTGGATTAATTATATACAATACAAGAAAAGCAACAAATATTATTAAACATGAAATATGATGTTAATTTTATACTACAAAACAAGAAAAACGACAAATATAATTAAACATGAAATATGGAATTAAGTCTGTATAAAATAAAAAGCGCAAAAATTCACTACATAGAAACTAATTCAACAAAGTTTTTGCTTACGAAAAAAGTAAAGGAAATCCGGAAAATCATTCATTCTGATCGGCTGACGAGAACGCTACGAAAGGTGACGACGAGCATAACTCCAAGCACAAAACTCCAAGCGTTCTCCTCCAGTGCTGAAAATATAGTAAAACACTAAAACTGACACAACTGATTCAGTAAAACGGACGTCAAAAAAGAAGAAGGATAAACAAACTCATGCTACTTACCTTTTTCAATCTGGTGAAAAATCTTGCCTTTTTCCCCTGTGACATACAAAACTCCGTCGCGAAGCTCGGCGGATGTAATATACCCGGTCACAGTACTCATGGCGGGTTTTTTACGAGAATCTATCATGAATGAGAAAGATGTTTTCATAAATAGAAATATTAGAATAATGAAATTGAGGTGCAAATGGGAAATTGATTTACCAGGAGGCGGCCTCTTGAGAACCTTGACGAAGAGTTTTTGGGGGCGGAACTTGGCGGAAATTGCATCGGCGTTAGCATCCTCCGGCAATGGACACCGCCACGAACACTTGTCCACAGTCACCACCAGATCGCTGCCGTCGATCAGCACCTCAGTAATTCCACGGCCGTCGTATACTCCCAACAACACGAACGTGTAAACGTAGTACTTTGGGTGTTTCTCAATTTTTGGGGGAAATATAATAATAGTATCCATTATAACTCTTCGATCCATTTTCAGGGCAGGGCAGGGTGTATATATATATATATTTCAAATATTGTTCACCATGTATATCGCATAGTTTGTTAGGATAACATTCTTATTATCATATCTTCGTATATATTGAATTGAATATATTGGATTCAATTCCCACGATCTATCCATGCGATAATGGTGTTTATCAGTTGCAGCCGTCGTTTATTTGATTATGAAGAACAGAGAGTAGGCGACGTTTGCTTGCTTGATAAGTGTTCGACAAAATTACCAAATGAACTACTCCTCTTATATTTTCGCTCCCCACTCACCACCAGAACGTTGTCGTCCTCAAGATGCACATTAATTTCTCCGGCGGCGATTCCGGGGATGTCGACGATGAGAACGAGGAATTAGGGTACTCTTTGACGTCAATGGCCTTGGCGTCGCGAATGTAGGCCTTGGAGGGGTTGTTTTGCGTCGGCTTTTCGTGAAATCTAGCATGGAGAGAAGAGCAGCGTCGATGCCCAAATTTCTCAGATCCATGACCTTGTTATTGAAGAACAGTGAATCGCTGACAATTGCTCGGTAGGTGTTCGATAAAAGTACTAAATGAACTTTGAATTCTGAGGTGTAAGTGGTTATAGTTTCTTGTATATGGATTAAGTGCAAGGCATTGTGCTTGGACAGAGTTAGCATTTGTATAGCTTTGCAAAAAAGTGGATTAATTACGTAGTAAAAATTTGCATCCGAATTTATTTATTTATTTTGAATTTTTAAAAACATAATTAAAACTTTCTAATAATGAGAACGACTTGAATTAGTAATCATGCATGCTATATAAGTAAAATACGAAATGTAAAACATATTTATAGCAACATAGACATGCAAATTCTCCATGAAGATAACCACTAATAAATCCATTGCTTATATCGAACCAATTCAACAAATTTTTGACTTATGAAAAATAAAGGAAAATTAAAAAAATAAAAAGTTATTTATTCAGATCGGATGGCAAAGTAATGGAGAATATAAGGGACGGTACAAATGACAGTTACCGAAACTCCTAACACAGCCGCATGCAACATTCCTTAAAAAAAAAAAAAAAAAAAAACCACCCATGACACAAAGTAAACATCACCTTTAAAAAAAAAAAAAAAAAAAAAACCAAAGATTGAAACGAAAAAACGCAGAATATACAAATGCGACTTACCATGGTTAAATTAATTGAAATGTTACTTGAATGTTTGTGATTGTAATCTTTTTGTTTTTGTTGGTTCAATTAAACATAACGTGAATGTTGATATTGTTATTGAACTACTCAAATTCTAGTATTATTGCGTTAATTGAAATTTCTTGTTTTTCTAGCTATAATCATTTTGCAGGTATTATTTAATTGAATTCACAACACACATGAAATGGCAGGCTTTTCAAGTACACTTGAATTTTTTTTCTTGTTTATTCCAATTTAGCAATTTTAAACCCCTTTATATTTCGAAACTCAAAATGAAAAATTTAAGATTCTATAATTTTAATCATATAGAGCTAATCTTCTTCGTATTTTTTTTTTTTTTTTTGGGTACTCTTCTTCGTATTTTTTTTTTCCAATAAACTTACATTATCGACATTTTTATTCTTTCAATACACCGTATTGACTTTAAAAAATAATTTGGGGAAGTGAAAATAATTTGGGGGTGAAGTCAACAAAAGCGATCTTGGTCAATTATTTTTATATAAATTATGATTGGTCAATTGTTTTTATATAAATTATAATTGATTGCATTATATTTTGTGTAAATTAATATAAGGGTATTATATATATATTTTTTAAAAATAATAATTAATGGGTTGAAGTCAATAAAAGTGTGGTGTAAATTGTGATAATTTTTTATATATAAATTAAGTTTGATTGTATTATATTTTGTTTAAATTAATAAAAGGGCACTATAAGAAGTTTAGATATATTTTTTTAAAAATACTCCCTCCACTTTTAAATAAGTGTCATTCTAACAATTTTCAACATATTAAGATATATAATTATGGACCATTTTACCCTTCATTAATTATAACTAATTTTAATATTAAATTTATGTTTAGTAATGAATGTGGTCAATATTGTAGATGATATTCATATATACAATAATTAAGGTTTATGCATAATTTATGTTATAGTACTATATTCAAAAGGGAAAAAACTTAAATTAAGGTAAAGAAAATGGAGGGAGTACAATGTACAAGGGTAAAATTGTCAATCTTGAAGAAAAAAAGTGTAGAATGACACTTATTTAAAATATATTGAAAAAGGCAAAGTGACATTTATTTAAAAGTGGAGGGAGTAATAATTTAGGAGGTGAAGTGAACCAAAGAGGGTAAATAATAAGATTGAAATTAGATAATTACGGTAGAATTGTGCTAATACAAGTCAATCAACTTTTTCACCATTATATCTTTTAAAATAAAAAAAATATGGAATTAAGTCTGTATGGATGTAAAACGCACAAAAATCACTACATAGAAACTAATACAACAAAGTTTTTGCTTCCGAAAAAAGTAAAGGAAATCCTGAAAATCGTTTATTCTTCATTCTGATCGGCTGACAGAGGACGCTACGAACATTGCCGTGTTCTCCAGACGGAGAATGCTACGAAAGGCAACATCGTCATAGCTCCAAGCATTGCCGCGTTCTCTAGTGCTGAAAATATAGTAAAACATTAAAACTGACACAATTGATATAGTAAATCGGACGCCAACTTGTGCGGAAATTAAGGTCCCCAAAAAAGAACGATTTTCAAACTCATGCTACTTACCTCCTATAATAAAAAAAAGAACGATTTTCAAACTCATGCTACTTACCTCCTATAATCCGGTACCGAAATTTGCCTTTATTCGTGACATAATAAACCCCGTGCGGAACAATGTTATTGGTTATTTTAGGAGAATCTATCAAGAATGAGAAAGATTTTTTCATAAATATAAAAGGGTTAGTATCGGGTGAGACCGTTACTTTTGTTAAAAATATTACTCCCTCCGTCCCGTGATTACTTGCACACTTTCGTTCCAAAATTACTTGCACGCTCTTAATATGGAAATACCCCACAAAATTAATAACCTCACAACATCATTTTATTTTTAAATTTGTCACTCCTTTTTTCCATACATTTCACTTTACACATCATGAAATTCACTTCACACATCAAAAAATTACCTAAAATACCCCTCTTTTATCTTACATCATCCTCTTTTATCTTACATCATCGACCACTCAATTCACTTTTCTTAAACAACGTGTCCGTCAAACTGTGCAAGTAATACGGAGGGAGTATTATTTTTTTTTTACAAAAGTGAAAATCTGGAAAAATAAAAAAAAGTATGACTATTGAAAATTGCAAAATTGATTTACCAGGAGGATTCATCGGCGGCGGGCTCTTGTGCAACTTGACAAACAATATTTGGTGGCGGAACTGGGCGGAAATTGCATCGGCGTTAGCATCCTCCGGCAATGGATGCCGCCACGAATTATACTTGGGGTGTTTCTCAATTTTTGGGGGAAATATAGTAGTATCCATTTTTCGGAGATCGATCCGTTTTCAGGTCAGGGTACTGTATATATATAATCATATTTCAAATATTGTTCACCATGTATATCGCATAGTTGGTTAGGATAACATTCTTATCATCATATCTTCGTATATATTTATATTTGATTGAATATATTGGATTCAATTCCCACATATTCTGTGATCTAACCATGCGATAATGGTGTTTATCAGCTGCTTGATAAGTGTTCGACAAAATTACCAAATGAACTACTTCTCCTATATGTGTCTTAATTTCTCCACTCACCACCAGAACGTTGTCGTCCTCAAGATACACCTTACTTAATTTCTCCGGCGGCGATTCCGGGCATGTCAATGGCCTTGGCGGGGTTGATTTGCGTCGGCTTTTCGTGAAATCTAGCATGTCGTTGAGCGTGGAGAGAAGAGCAGCGTCGATGCCCAAATTTCTTAGATCCATGACCTTGTTATTGAAGAACAGTGAATCGCTGACAATTGCCCGGTAAGTGTTCGATAAAAGTACTAAATGAACTTTGAATTCTAAAATTTCTGAAGGGGGAGGTCATATTTATTGTATGAAAAGTGGATAAAAATTATTATACTACAATGTCGCTACAATGTCGCTACAATGTCTGTTCTTTTCAAGAATGGTCAAGAAAATAACTTTTTTTTTTTCAGTTAATAACTGTAATTGAATCGAAAAATTCAGTTCAATTGTAAATCAGTTTACATATGGGCTGGATTTCGGTTAAGTTTCGGTTTTCTTTATTTGATTTGATAGGAATTTCCCCCAAAAATGGATAAGGTGCAAAAGCTTCTCCCATCGCTCATTTAAATAACAGACCAATCACAAGGCACATAGCTCATCACAGTCAGCATCCACAAGCTGCTTAATACATGTGGCAAATCATTATTGTGTCGTGACAGATGTATTACCGTTACACTGCCGTTATCCATGTCATACCGTTTAGATAACAGAAGGAGAATGCAAAAGAATGAGAACCAAAAAAAAAAGGCGGGTTTATCAGTATTTGTGACTAATTCAATCCCAAAAATTTTGTTTGTATCAGAACAGAGGTTTCGTCGAGAGGAGCGAAAAGTTGATTTTACTGAAAAACGGTAAGTTGAGCTGGATCTCAATGAAGATCCAACGGATAGATGGGCGACGAATGGGATTCATGTGGTATGTTTTCATGTTTAATAATTGATTTTCTGTCCTTAATTAGTTTAAGGATTGTGTGCTGTAATTGTTTAGGGTAATTGATTGCAGGAAGATTTCGTGTTTGGGGAGTATGATGGGCATCATACATACTTTGAAAGTGATGAAAAAGGTATGTTTAATGTTCTGTTTTGTTTGTATCACTGTGGTTTTCATAATTTGAAAGTCAAAATAGTTGGACGAAGAGTGATTTTCTGCAGTGGTTTAGAAAGTTACGATGTGGGGACATTCATTGCTCGATTAAGCCCTATGTGTTTTGATATTTTCAAGTTTGAATGAAATGACACATTTTTTACATGAAATCAGCCTGGAAGTTAAATGTCTTAGTGTGAATAAGAGTTGCAATGCTTAAGGCTGACCCGAGTTTTAGCCTAAGAAGTAACTAGTTTTAGTTTGTATAATTGCTGTTTTTTTCGTTTTATTATGGGAGCAAAGTCTACAAGCTGTTCTTATCATTTTAAATTTCGTTTTTCAGTGCTATTTTGGGAACAAATAGCCAAAGATTATGAAGCAATGGGACCTCCTACAGGATTCCAGGGTATCAAATTTATGCTAAGCACTATTACTATATACTACTAGGTACACTTTTGTTGAAATGGTCAGGTGATTATTTGTTCGATTCTGTTTAAATCAGGTCTCATTTCGTGGCTATTCCTTCCAGCAATCGTTGCTGGGCTGTACTTTAATGCTCCGGTACTGAATACCATAATCGAGATTTAATATCTAAATCAGGTCTCAAACCATGTGAACTACTACAAATGCTTCTAATTTTGTGGCTAAATTTGTAGGGAGATTACTTGTATATTGGTGCAGCTATCTTTTTGGTGGTATTCTGCATTATTGAGATGGATAAACCTAGCGAACCCCACAACTTTGAACCTCAGATATACAACATGGAACGAGGTTCTCGTGATAAGTTGATATTGGATTACAACACCATGGATATTTGGGATTTCAATGAGAAATACGGTGATCTATGGGATTTTACTATTATGAAGGACAACATCATGAAGGAGTATAAGGTGCGTGGAATGGAATCTCTTTTTTACCCTCAGGTCTTTGTAACTGGTTATAGTTTGTTGTGTATGGATTAAGTGCAAGGCATTGTGCTTGGTGAGAGTTAGCCTGTGTATGGCTTTGAAAAAAAGTGAAATGTTGGAAATATATACGGAGTAGTACATAAGTTAACTCAAACACCTGTTTCTTCTATAGCATTCCCATTCTTCCATGGCACCAGATTTCTAAATTGTCTCCAAACATAGACTCCTTTGTTCTTCAACGATCTATCGATCAAACGAACCGTATTCCCAATAAGCAGAATCGCCATGACACCAATCCACACACCAACTGCTACTGTAATAACATGCTTGAGTGATTTCTTCTCCTTTTTGGGAGTTACCACAACCACCGATATAGCAAAAGTTACGGCGACTGTTGTGATCGTCAGCCACATGATCACCATGAGAATCCACATGAATATCTTGCGCCTGAAGGGCAAGCCACTGATGAGGAGCAAGATCGTGCTGAGTGATGAAACAAAGCATATTGTGTTTGATCGCATGAAGCTTTTAAATGCTCTAGGATGATTATGAGCCATTACAGCTTCCCCTGCTCTGTATGGTTTACTGGGGTTAGTTGAATCGTCCTGCCAAATGCCGCCTGGAGGGCTCACCCCGATTTGGAACGCCATCGTTGCAATCAGGATTGCCACCACCATTATAGAGTCTCGTTTCTTGGTTAGCCACTTCTCTGGTTGTGTAGCCCTTGATGTTTCCTTTGCCTTCAAATATTCGATCATCTGCAACCGTTTTGAATTGAACTTTTGAGATGAAATTACACTAAGTTTTTTTTTTTGTAATTTGAAGTTGCAACTAAAAGAGGTGGCTTTTACTTACCTGCACTTGTTTACCAAGGGTGGCCATATCCAGTAAGGTCTGCCCATCATCATTCTTAACATCAACCATCTCGCTCACATGCTCCACCAAGAATTTCAAAGCTTCAATCCAGCCATGCTTAACGCACAAATGCAACACGGTGAGGCCTCGATCCACCCTCTCGCGAGCAGCGAGGGGTGATCTCCGGACAAGCTCTTGGAGCACAGGAACATGGCCATTGATGACCGCGAGATGGAGAGGATTTCTTCCCTGGCGATCACGTGACAGGCACATCACGGGCCCGGCTTCACATAACTTTATTGCAATTTCCAGGTACCCTTGTGCTGCTGCAATATGAAGAGGTGCAAATTGCTGAGAATTCAGTTCTTCAGCAAGATGAGGATTGAAATTCAAGATTTGTTCAACGAAAGGTATTTTATTCTTCATTGTTGCTATGTGTAAAGGAGTGTTGTTGGGGCTTGTGTAGGAAACTCTGTCAAGGAGAAAAGGGTCTTTTTTGTGCAAATTGAGAAGTTTTTGTACATCTCCCATTGCTGCAGCTTCATAGAGCTTCTTTTCCTCCATTCTCTCTTTGTTACACACAAATCGAGAAGGCCAGCCACAAAGTTCGACGGCTCGTCCCAACTATACGAACTCTGGTAATGGCGAGAAGCCCAAGCAATAGCATTCGTCACAAATTGTGCAATTTAAAGTGAAATAATAGGTGGTTGACTTCATGGGTTGACTTTGATTAGGTCTTCAGGGAAGACTGAGTCGGAAGATTCCCTAGGAGCTTACTGTATTGGTTTTTGCAAAGAAAATGAAGACTAAGTACTCGGAAACCACCTACAGGCTACTACAATATTTGAGGTTGTTACAATGAGGAAGAGAAAGAACTTACGTTGCACGTGCAATATCCTTCTAGTTTAGTGTCAGAAAAACTCGAGGATCGAAATCGGGTTAAAGAGATCTTGCTATTTTTTAAAAAAGATTCGTTTGACACGCCTTCGAGTTTTATAATAGCTCCAAAGTTTCCATATCTTATAGCATGTTGATTCTGTTTCCGTGCTGTGTAAGGCATAGTAAACGAGCATTGTTTATAGAGAACTAATTTCAAAGTCGAAAAATATCGAGTATGGAAAATGAACGAGTCTTGATAATTGTAGTTATACAGAAGAAGTTGAACTTGAACACAGGATTTAACTACATTGTTTTCATATCATGCATTAATTTAACTCAAACACCTGTTTCTTCTCTAGTATTTCCATTCTTCCCTGGCACCAAAATTCTAAACCGTCTCCAAACAACGACTCCTCTGTTCTTCAACGACCTATCGATCAAACGAACCGTATTCCCAATAAGCAGAATCCCCATGACACCAATCCACACACCAACTGCTGTTGTGATAACATGCTTGAGTGATTTCTTGTCCTTTTTGGGAGTTACCACAACAACCGATATAGCAAAAGTTGCCGCGACTGTAGTGATCGTCAGCCACATGATAACCATGAGACTCCACATGAATAGCCTGCGCCTGAAGGGCAAGCCGCTGATGAGGAGCAAGATCGTGCTGAGCGATGAAACGAAGCATATCGTGTTTGATCGCATGAAGCTTTTAAATGCTTTAGGATGATTATGAGCCATTACAGATTCCCCTGCTCTGTATGGTTTGTTGGGGTTAGTTGAGTCGTCCTGCCAAATGCCGCCTGGAGGGCTCACCCCGATTTGGAACGCCATCGTCGCAATCAAGATCGCCACCACCATAATCGAGTCTCGTTTCTTGGTAAGCCACTTCACTGGTTGAGCCTGTTGTTGTTGTTGTGGAATGTCTGTTGTTGTTTCTTCATTTGAGGCATTTCCGTTCATATGTATGCTGGACTTCGTCTTCAAATATTCGACCATCTGCAGGCGTTTTGAATTGAACTTTTGAGATAAGTTTTTAATCGTACACTACAAGAAAATTGAACTTTACTGACAGAAATTCTGTCATTATAGAAAAGTCTTTAACGACAGAAAAATAAGTGTACCTGCACTTGTTTACTAAGGGAGGCCATATCCAATATGGTCTCCCCATCGTCATTCTTAACATCAACCATCTCGTTCACCTGCTCCACCAATAACTTCAAGGCCTAGGAGGAGAGGGGATGGGACCGAGAATGGAGAGATCTAAGGGTGGTGATGGGGAGGTAGAAGAATTATTGAGGGAAGGGAAAGGAAAGGTGGTTTCGACAAAGTCGACATGACGAGACGTGTAGACACGCATGGAGGACGGATCAAGGCAGAGGTAAGCACTTTGAGTGAGAGAGTAACCAACAAATATGCACGGGGTGGACCTGTTATCAAGTTTGTGAGTGGTGTAAGGACGAAGCCAGGGATAGCAGAGACACCCAAAAACCCGGAGTTTAGCGGTGTTCGGGGGACGACCAAAGAGTTTTTCATAGGCAGTGAGCATGGACAAGTTGACTTTGGGAAGACGATTTATGATGAACGTGGCAGTGGTCATGGCATAGGGCCAATAAGAGGTGGGGAGAGAGGCATGATGCAGTAGGGCAAGACCGGTATCAACAATGTGTCGATGACGACGCTCGGAGGAGCCATTATGTTCAGGAGTATGGGGTGGCGTAGTGAGGTGAGTTATGCCATGATGTGTGAGAAAGGAACGTAAGGCTGTGTATTCTCCACCATTATCAGAGTACAAAGAGATAATCCTAGTTTTAAGAAAATTCTCCACAAGTGATTTAAAAGCAGTAAATGTAGCAAGTACATCAGATTTGTGTTTCAAAGGGTATAACCACATATATTTAGTAAAGTGATCTACGAACAACACATAATACTTAAAACCATCAATTGATAAAACAGGAGATGTCCATACATCAGAGTAAATTATTTCAAGAGGCGCAGATGACTGCAAACTAGATTCAGCAAAAGGGAGTTTATGACTTTTAATGCATTTGCAAGAATTGCAAGAAAGTACAGATTGTTTTGAGACATGTAAGTTATTACTAGAAAGCATGGAATTAAGAATGCGAGGAGAGGGGTGACCAAGACGGGCATGCCAGATAGACTGTGGCTGACGGGTGGATACTAGGGCTGCATGAACTTCCACGGACGGCCACACATAAAGACCATTAGCGCGTAGCCCGTGTAGGCGAGTCTCCCCCGTACGACGATCCATCACCTGAAAGCCAGAGTTTGAGAACACCACATTAACATCATTGTCACAGCATAGTCGAGAGACAGAAATTAGATTACGAGATATAAGCGGAACATGAAGAGTTTCCAAAAAATTAAGAGTATCAAAATTTGGAAGTTTCATAGAACCAATGTTACGAATGTCCAAACCAGTACCATTACCAATTACAACACCATCAGTACCATTATAGGGGGCATGGAGAGAGAGATTCGAGAGATCCGAGGTAATGTGGTGCGATGCCCCGGAATCGAGGATCCACTCGCTGGCGGACGGGCTGGAATACGCCGTATGGGCAGAAGGGGAGGAATAGGCAGGCGTCACGGTTGCTGGCTGTGGAGAAACGGGCGAGAAATTGTAGGAGGGGCACCGTTTCGCTGCATGGCCAAACTCACCACAGAGTTGGCACTTCCCCTGATATTGGCGCTGATTGGTGGAATGAGGGACAGTCGAGGCAGGTTGATGCTGGCGAGTGGGTGGGCGTGAGGTCTGAGCAGGCTGCTGGGTCTTCTGCCAACGACCAGGAGGCCGTGAGTGAGAGGGCCTCGATGGTTGTTGGGCACCATAAAAGGCAGTAGCCGGAGGGGGCAGGGGAGTTGGCATCCGAGCAGCCATTTGGGCCTCCATGCTTAGGAGAATTTCATGTAGTTCATCAAACGTAACAGAAGTTTCACGTGCCTGAATAGCATTGGCAATTTCCTTGTAGGTATCATCAAGCCCGTTAAGTATTTTGAGGACCAGATCCTCAGGATCAGCGATGACACCGAGTAGAGAGAGTTCGTCAACAATACCCTTTATCTCTAGCATGTAATCTGTGATTGAACGATTACCTTTGGACGGGTTGTGAAGGCGGTTGCGCAGAGCAAGGATACGGCCACGGGAAGCCTTGCCATAAGTGTGCGTGAGGGTATCCCACGCATCGCGTGCGGTTTTTGCTCCTGCAATGAAGGGGATCAACGTGGGAGTGAGTGATCCGATTATTGCGCTAAGTATGAGATGATCTTGACGGATCCAGTGGAGATGAGAGGGATTAGGAGTCGTGACGTTGTTTGAAGTTGTGGACTTCGGTGGACACGGCTTTGAGCCATCGAGATGGCCGAACAGATCATAGCCGGTCAGAAGAATGCGGAACTGGAACGACCATGCTGTGTAATTGGTCGAACTCAGTTTCAATGGTGCCTGGGCTGCGATGTTGAAGGCTATGGGGCCAGTGGGAGTGGTGGTGATCGAAGTGGTGGTTGGGGGGATAATGTCATCAGTGGAATTGGAAGGCATGATGGTGGCGGGCGTTTAGTGTTTGCAGCGTGAGGCAGATCAGATTAGGGTTCTCAGTTGGGTTGTTTCCTGAATTAGAGGAAATCACCGAGAAGGCAGCGGAAAAAAAAGGAAGGATCTTTTAAATTGCTCTGGTTACCATGTAGAATTGATATTATTGGAATTGATAATTAATTCATTGATTACAATAGAATAAATACAAACTACTGATATACAAATTATGAGGGAATACGATGTGGGATTGCTACGCTCATCTGGTATATACAAACATAAATATATATATACACTAACACTTAATGCACAAATGCAACACGGTGAGGCCTCGATCCACCCTCTCGCGAGCAGCGAGAGGCGATCTCCTGACGAGCTCTCTGAGCACCGGAACATGGCCTTTGATGGCTGCGAGATGGAGAGGATTCCTTCCCTGACGATCACGCAACAAGCACATGTCGGGCCCGGCTTCGCACAACTTTTTAACAATTTCCAGGTACCCTTTTGCTGATGCAATATGAAGAGGTGCAAATTGCTGAGAATTCAATTCTTCTGCAAGACTTGGATTGAATTTCAAGACTTGTTCAACGAAGGGTATTCTATTCTTCATTGTTGCTATGTGTAAAGGAGTGTTGTTGGGGCTTGTGTAGGAAACCCTGTCAAGGAGAAAAGGGTCTTTTTGGTGCAAATTGAGAAGCTTTTGTACATCTCCCACTGCTGCAGCTTCATAGAGCTCCTTTTCCTCCATTCTCTCTGGCCAGACACAAAATTCGACGGCTCGTCCCAACTATACGAACTCTGGTAATGACGAGAAGCCCGAGCAATAGCATGTGTCACAGTCTGTGCAATTTAATCATGTTAAAGTGAAAAAATAGGCGGTTGACTTCATGAATTGACTTTGATTAAGTCATCAGGGAAGACTGGGTCGGAAGATTCCCAGTGATTGTTTTTTGCAAAGAAAATGAAGACTAAGTACTCAGAAACTACCTACAAGCTACTACAATAATTGAGGTTGTTACAATGAGGAAGAGAAAGAACTTACATTGCACGTGCAATATCCTTCTATTTATATCGGAAGAACCCGTGGATCGAAATTGGGTTAGATAGATCTCGCAATTTTTTTTGAAAGATCTGTTTGACCCGCCTTCGATCTAATTTCAATTCGTAGTTTTTTCCGCTACTTTCTAAATTGTGTTTATATTAGAGGTGAAATATTGCATAATTTCTAGTGGTCAAATCAATTAAGAGCGCAACACTCTGACTTTAAACGGACTTTTGCAAGTGGAGGGTGAAATTGATTCCCCGAATTAGTCGATTTTTTGACAGAATATCGTGAAATTTAAAATAAACAAAAAAACCATGTGAAAGATATTTGGAAAGGGTGATGGAAACAAGGAGAATTGTAACACACGATCTTTGTTCTCCTTGTATCAGGCGTGTTCTCTCATAATTCTCGTACACAATTTTTCATGTAATTTTAACATACAGATATACTTATCTCGTAATCTCCTAAGTTGATTTTATTGTCATAGGATATTATTATTATTATTATTCAAATAAGATCAATTTGCCAAATTAACAATTCTACAACGAGCATTCGAGGAACTTGATATAAAGTTATATATCCAGTAACCAATGAGTTCGCTTAGTAGTGTAAACTTAAAATTTAGGAGTTTAAAATTTAGGAGTTTGCTCTTTTCTAGATCTTAGGACTTTAGATGTAAATAATTTTTATGGGGTCGGCTAATATAGAGCGTAAAATTTCGATTTTAAACGGAACCCTCGCAAGTGGATGGTAGAATTGATCCTCCAAATTAATCGATCATTGGATTGAATACCGAGACTTCAAAAAAAAAAAATATGTATAAAGTGAGTTTTCTAATATAGTAAAAGACAAAAAAAAAATGTGGCATTGGAAATTTGTGTGGCCTATTTTAACACATACTCTCTCCGTTCCACAAGTGTTTACACCACAAAATGAATAGGGTACACTTTTTAAGTAAAAAGTTTAAAAAGTGTAATGAGTGAAGTGTTGAAGGATAATTTTATAAAATTATATGAATAAAGTAAAAAAGTGATTGAAAAGAAAGTAAAAGTAATGACATTTTGTGTAAATATGTGAATATTGTAAGGGTTGAATTTATGAGAGAGTTTTATTTTATGAGTATGCAACAAATAAGATAAGTGTGTAGGAAAATGTATTAGAAAAGAATGTTCAAACCTACACACAATAATGTTATGTGACCATGTGAATAGAATAGTATGAATGTATTTATTTATTTTTGTCCAGTTGTTAAATGAAGTCAATTACAGTTGAAGGTGGAACCCACATGTATAATTGGAGGTGGGTATGGATGATAAAAGACCAGAAATTAAAATAAATATTTCGTCCATTCCAATATTATTTGAACAATTTGACCAGTATAATTTTTAAGAAAAGTGAATTTAGTAATTGGTGATGTAAGATAAAAGAGAAGTATTTTAAGTTATTTGATGAAGGATAAAGTAAAATGTGTGTAAAAAAAGAGTGACAATTTTAAAAATAAAATGATGTTGAAAGGGTATTAATTTTGTAAAGTATTTTCATATTAAGGGTGCAAATAATTTTGAAACTTTCCAATAGGAAAAGTATTAATTTTGTAAAGTATTTTCATATTAAGGGTGCAAATAATTTTAAAACTTCTCAATAAGAAAAGTACGCAAATAATCGAAAAGTACGCAAATAATCATGGGATGGAGGGAGTAACAAAATAAAATTCCAGATAATAAAATTAGCAGCAATCTTGAAGTGTGCTATACACAGACATTCAGTTATACACACTCTTTCTCTCTATTTTAAACACACACACAAAAGTGTAAAAGTGAAAGTTTTTAGTCCTAATTTTCATCCCACAATTGTTATGATCAAATTATCAGCTTCCTGTGCCTTTCTCAATCGTACATTCCTTCCTGCTCCCAAATATCTACCAGAAAATCTATCATTTCCTGCAATTTTATAGTCGGAATAATATCAGCGATGAATCAGTGTTTATTTGGTCATATCAATGAAAGCAAACTTACACCAAGGGGTATAGGTTGTTGAAATGTCTTGTTGTAACCGAGCAAACTGTCGTAGGTTTCGTTCAAACTGCAAGGCCAATTCCTTTTAGCAATTGATAATAGAGGGGCAACAAAATTTGAACAAACGATGAAATAAGACCATCTAGTATCTAGATTTGTCTATACAGAGCAGAGAGATCTCTTTCTCGATAGTAAACCCAAAAAAATGTGTCAATCGAAAGCAGAAGGTTTTAACAAGATTCAACATCCATCCATTCATACGCACACGCAATTCATAATTCAGATACCAGTCTCTTTCCACTCTCTCTGATGCAAGGTTTATAGATTTTACTTGCATCAGTCCTTTACGTTAAGAATTATGATTCTAGAAACAGGCCTACTAAGCTAATATATGTGATGGCTCATTTAGCCATTATCATAATCTAAAAAAGAATATCTTTAAAACAAATAGTTGAGGTGTTCCAGCACAAAAAAGGCACTAGTACGATGAAAGAGAGAGAAGTCATCCTCAAAAGTGGTTAAACATTGAATTGCTCGTAAAAGTCAAGATTTAAGTAAAATGTTTGAACTCATATTTGATTTTTCATGTGATTTGTTTTCTCTATAATAACACTCTTTACCTCCCTGTCTCACCTTATCTTTGGCTCTCGCGGTTGTTGTGGCCTACTCTCAGCCTCTTTGTTCCCTATCCATTTCTGTCTTTGCTGGTTCCAGAGAATAAGACCTATACCCAGAGCCTCACAACGTAAGATTTTCACGTCCATAATCCAAAAAATGTAAGGAAGCATGGGTTGAAAGAAAACGGAAGATGTAAGAAAATGAAAATCAGGACAATAGACCTACTGCAAAGACGAGAATTGCAGGCAACTATACATAGAGTCATAACTACATACAAAGCAGAGATTGATGTGCATATAATTTGAAACCAAGTGGCATATAAATAATAAAACAACAAAAAAATGTAAAACAGATCCAAGTATATATGAGCTTGGCCTAGAGAAGAATGGACTGCCATGAAACCTTGATTTTGTTCTGTAATTTCTCCCCCCAAGAGAAATGGGCGAGTAAATTTAGCAGGCTGTAGAGAGCAAAAACACCACAAAACAACAACCCACACCACATACCGAACAAAAACAACTTGCAAAGCTATAAGTTAACCAGAGGAAGATATATTTGCCATCAATCATGCAATCAATTTACCATGATTTACAAATTCAGATGACTTGCTCGAGCATCCAGCACCATGAACATCATGCACCTGAGGAAGTGTGCTTGTAGACGAGATGCTTCCACATGATTGCGCTGCAGCATTGTCCACCTCACAAGCACTTGTTGTCCAAATATCTTCTGACACAGTAACTTGTGATTTTTTTAGAGCACGGCTTTCCTCCCCTCCAAATGAATCATGAGGCGAGGAATTCAGTTTGGCCCTAGTATCACACCCAATACAACCACTGTTCTGTTCCAAAACCACAATAAACGCTTTAAGAAATCAATTTAGTCCATCATATACCACTATTGCAACGTTCAAATGCTCTAATAAAGCAAAAGGCGGTAACAAATAAAACACCCTCTACGTGAATCTTGAAATCGTAGATGTGTAGTTCACAGAGATCAAAGGTGGCTTTCATCTGTTTTCTAGTTGAGCAACCATAATCGGATTTCTATAATCATCGCTGTATAACTATATGAACAACCACTCATTTGCAATTAGGAAGCCAATGTCCAGAAATCAGATATCTACTGGTGCAACTGTGCAAGAATTGGTGAAACATCAACAATTTAATTATGAAAATTGATAAACTTCAATTGCATTAATTCGAAACTTAAGTTTTGTACACTGCAACAATCGTTAAACAGCATTCAACAAAACTACATCCAGATTGTTACTTAAAACTGATAAATTTGTATACAACATCATCATAATCCCTTAACCCCCTACATTCACCCACATATTTTTCTCGAATTTTCTAAAGCAGTAAAGCCCTCTAAACACACAATAATTTCAAACACCATGTGTATATAAGAACATCAAGATAGACACATTCATAATTAAATTCTAATATCTCATGCAATTCATCAAATTGTGGCCAAAACCAATCAAACGAAATAATAAACATAAACAATAACATCAATTTATGATCGATCATTCCAAACACAAACACGAGAAAATCCAGCAGGCAATTCCAATCATTGTATTTCAACAAAAAGCTAATTAAACTCAAACTTACCCCATGCAGGCAACAATATTAAGAACCCAAGCTGCAACCAATCCGAACCGTACAAAGGACCCCAATGTTAACATCGACAGCACCAAATTTCGTCACAAATTGAAGATTCCACAAAACCCTGAAATTTTGTCAGATTTTTTTGCATAATATCCCGCAATTTTTGCAACAATGATTCAATCCGCAACTTAGGCGGAATTCACCTGGAGAGAGAAAGACATTTGCAATTCCCTCTCTGTCTATATCTTCTCCTTTCTGAAATCAATCAATCGAATCGCCTGTTCAGTGAATTTGGATTTCGGGTGAGGGGTTCTTTTCTACGTTTCTTCTTTTATTCTAATGTTATTACTGTTCTTGGGCTAAAACGGCCGCTCAAATTCTACCCTCAAATTAAATATATATATATACCTCAATTTTTTTCCAATTTTTTCGTATTCCACCGATATTTCATTATATTAAATATTTAATACGTGTCACTCTATTATTATGACTCTGTCGGTATAACACATATCAATAAACTAGAATCAATTTGATGTAATATGACTATGGACAACTATTTTTTTTTTTTTGGAGTTTTTTTCGAAATGCTATGAATTCCGCCTAATTACTCCATTTCAATTGAGAGAAATGGTAGAATGAATCGTCTATTGAGCCAACTAGTGTGCTCGTTTGTTCCTGAACCTTGGTAGGTAAATGAATTTACACAACACAAATATAAGTGTTTTATATTGTTTGTATGGATATTAATTTTAGGTAAGAAACATTTTACAAAGGATTTACAAAATTATAATAAATAATTCTAGTTAAAATTTTGTTAATTCATTAAAAAAAAAAAACTAAACAAACACAATCAATTGAAACAAGAACAAGGCTAAAAATTCTCCTCAAACTTTACAAATTCAATTCAATTTTTCAAAGGAAATATAAAAAAGGAAAAACAATTATTATTTGATAACTAAAATTAGAATCAATGAATGAGTACTCTTCCATCAGAATTTCCCAGATTTGCAGCCATTTTCTTGAACAAAGAATTTCTGATTTCGTCTTCTTTTTGTACAAATTAAGTTGAATCCTTTATTACATCCTCTGCAAATTTAACTCTCTTCTTCTTTGTCTCCCTTTTCTTGCTACCTGTATTATATAAACCGTTTTTATACTCAATAATACGAGCTTATGGTAAACATAGTCTATACAAAACGTACCTGAAGATAAACAAGATTTAAGCACTTGGGTTTCATCAGAACTGGAATCTTGATGCTGTGAAATTTGGAAAGACTTTTCCCTGAAAAGATCAAACAGAATTATGGTGCCTAATGATACAGCCATGGCTGTTGCCAAGAACACACCTTGAGGAGCCAACATTTTAAAAATATAAAAAAAAAAAATGATTTTTTTGTTTAGTGAGGAAACATGTTCATGTGAGTGTATTTAATAAGAATGATTTAAATTGGCCAAACATAATCTACATCCTGAATTGATTAACTTACTACATTTGACAAGATGCAATGTTTCGAAAAGTAACACGGTATTCAGTCCAAGAAACGACAATTAGACGTCCAAGTTAGGCTCGTGTCGTAATTGGAATATTTTGAAAAGACAAAATGTTACTTACCTTAGGTAGTAAGGATGGGAGGGAGGTAATCGGATGGGGCGCCAAGAACACGAGCTTGTGTATCGGGAAAGAACTCGTGGCCAGGCAGCTCAGTGACGACCCCTTCGCTGCTGATGGCGATGGGGTATCTGAGCAAATGGCCAGGCAAGTCCCTCTCCAACTCTTCGCTTGCGAATAGATCCCAATACTTGTCGGCTATATCGTTCACCTTCTTTATGCATTCCTCGTTTTGGGGCTTTCCGAAGGTGTCGTCAAGCATCCCAAGATGCTCGTACCATAACGCCATTCTGAAGCCGTGGACTTGACCCCTCGCTGGCTTTCGTGGTGTTGCCAAATGGTGCGGTTGGTACGCTCCCATCGCTATCTCCGAATCACGAGCACCATCCATTGATCGTTGGTTGATGTTCGCTGATCCGACTATTATGTACTCATCGTCAACTACAACACATGATCATGACTACATTTTAGTTTGAAAAAGAATGTAACTTCATATACTTATGGAAAAATTACCAAATACTCCCAAACAAAAAATTGTTTGACTGACGAGTAATGCATTTTGCATTACTCGTCAGTCAAACAATTTTTCGGGGGTATTTACTTACCAATGATCATCTTCGAATGAACATATATCATGAAGCGTCGATGTTCCTGAGCTTTCAGATAACCTGAATCCGGCTCAGGTTGTGCAGTAGGCTCGTACTCCCCACTCTTCTTCGTCTCCCGATTACCTATACAGAAGAACGTCAAGTAATTCCTAGGGTCGTCCTCGATTCCCTTATCACGAAGGGCCTTAATGATGTCCTTATACATCATTTCCATCGTTCGTCTCTGCCAATCTAAGATAGCCTGAACGGAGGCGCTCTCGGGGATCCCTTCAGGCCACATGGGGACCACAACGTAGACGGTGAACTTCTCCCCAGCCTCGATTTTATTAACAATCTTCAACGAAAGCTCTTTAGGAATGAGATGCAGAGCTCCAATCTCCTCAATTTTAATGTCACCACCTTGCCAACCAAAAGATGATCCTAGAAAATACTGATTCTCAATGTAAATGAAATTCTTAGCTCGTCGTATAGCGTGAATATACGCGTCCTGAATGCTTCGATCGACTATATTCTCCTTACCACTAACAAGACCAGCATTGGCTGCCTCTTCTGGAGTTTCGGGGAATCCAAATGCAGCCCCACCATCAATAGATCGAAACAGCTGAACGTTCCACGTCTCTTGATCGTCGGGGTGCATAACAGGAGACGGGGGTATGATAATGTTATCCATCTCCCTCACTTTGAGAAGTAAGTCCTTTCCACCTTGCTTCCTCCATCTCTGCTCGAAGTTGAACAGAACGTCCCACGCAATCGGGCCTTCTAATCGAGAATGGATATCGTGCCAAGGCTCCCTAGGCCCACCTTTCGTGATGTCAGCTCCCGTGTAATTAGGCTGATGAAAATCGTCGTGATGAGCTGTATCCAACGTCCTGAAAAGCGAATGGAAAGGCGTGTCGTATCGCCCATCGCAAAGATCGAGACCTCCCACGAAGCTCATGATTCGCTTCATCTCAGATCCTTGTCCCGGGAGATCAGTATCCACAACAATAATCTTCTGATGATGAGTGAACATTGTGGAAATCTAGAAACAAGAAAAACAATAAAAACACAACATAAAAAGTGGTTCAAATTAAATTTTGCAAAATTTATCCAAACCTGCAAGTTCTGAACCATGCTTCCTCCATCATCAGGATTCCGAGGACACAACACGCAATGCACGTCCGTCCCTTGAAAAAACTGCTCCGTTTCTTCGTCATGAGTCGCCATCAAACCGTCTTTCTTCAACAGATTAACCGAAGTCCTATCATCCCAAACGAGCATAAGTACTCTAACACCTTCACCTGCTTTCTTCTTAAGTAGCTCACCAAGCGTCGTGTCGCCTCCCGTTTTTTCCCTCCTCGAGTCCCTTATCAACGCAATCTCAGTATACACGGACCAACCCGTGATGTAAATCAAGTGCTTAGCATTCGTGATAGCGTCGAAAACATCCTCCCAACAACGATGAGGCTCATAGAATTTCCCTCCAGACAAGGGGATCTTCGGTATAAACTTATCCGGGATATGCGCGTCCTGAAACAACGAAACACGACACCCCGTTCGCTGAGTGAAGAAAGTGTAAGGAACTCCAGGATACTTCGAAGATTTAATCCCATGGTTATAATTTTTATCTCGAGTGACATCAAAATACTGTAACTGCACATGGATTTTAGAACCTTGGCTAATTGGATTCCTGTCTTCATCTAAAATCTCTACCCATCTGTCGACTTCATCGCCTTCCAGGATATCATCAACGGGCACGTAAGCTCGTCCAATCAGACTCGAACCAAGGCCATTCGCGTCTTTAACAGTGAAAATCACATTCGAGGCTGAATGTGCACAGTAAATGTGGAAGGATTCGGACCACTTAGGATTGTTGGGCTCGTTTTCGATCAATCTAGTTCGTCCAACTCTCGCCTTCTCTAAATCAACCGTAGCATATAACTTGGTACCCCCGCCTCCTAAACCAACACTCTCCCCTATGTTCTCCATAAGCTACACAAAATGCATCAATTCTAACAGTTAGAATACATCAAGTATTAACCATCCAAACAAAAACAAAAACAATATGCATTTAACAGATTTCCTACTAAGATTCTTGACTTAAACATCCAAGAAATTGACAAAAAATCACTCAAATTCTGCAACAAGGAGCAATCAAATTCTTGCACATTTCAATTCCTCTATTCTGCTTTCCGTATTCCACTTGCTATTCTACCCTACTGGATCATTAACACGCAACGCTCCCATTGTTATGGAGCGTTGATTTTTTTTTAAACGTCACATGTCAACAATCCAGAATGTAGAATACAATGTGGAACACCCAAATTAGAACAGGCGATTTCATGCTATTCTTGCATTTTCAAACTGAAACAAGAATATATATGCATTTAACTAATTGTCTATGATTGATTGTTGATCCATCTCATAAATTATTTAACAGATTTTGTACCAAGATTCTTGACTTAAACATCCAAGAAATTGACAAAAAATCACTCAAATTCTGCAACAAGGAGCAATCAAATTGCACGAATTCGTTGTATAATGAAACTAATCTAAGATTCTTGCACATCTCGATTCCTCTATTCTGTTTTCCGTATTCCACTTGATATTCTACCCTACTGGATCATTAACACGTTTCGCCCACATTATTATGGAGCATTGATTGTTTTTTTAAACGTCACATGTCAACAATCCAGAATGTAGAACACCCAAATCAGAACATAGGCATT
This sequence comes from Galeopsis tetrahit, assembly GCA_963675135.1. Lineage (NCBI taxonomy): Eukaryota > Viridiplantae > Streptophyta > Magnoliopsida > Lamiales > Lamiaceae > Galeopsis > Galeopsis tetrahit. Next base: position 1,573,338 of record OY776125.1, on the reverse strand, counting down.
CATCTACACCCCACATAAACAACAACCATCACAATTCTAGATGCAATAACACTACTCAAACAAGAAGATAAAGGGGCTTTACAAGTTCACAAGACATACAACCAAAAAAACACATATTCATATTTCAAACAACTACTCCCTCCGTGGCTCCGTCCCACAGAAATTTGCACACTTTTCATATATAGATGTCACATACCAATTTGCACACTACATAAAAGGAAATATCTCCATACAATATACTCTTATTTGTCATTACTTTTTTCACACTGAATCTACCTTTTACTTTACTTTATTCATAAAATTTTACAAAACTATTCATAAAATTTTACAAAACTACCCCTCAAAACATCAATCATTACACATTTTCTTACACATTTTTTAAATTGTGTGTCATCCCAAGGGTGCAAATTCCTTTGAGACGGAGAGAGTATAAATTTTTTAACACCATTAATTCTTTCGGCAGTATGCACACAATCGAGTGTATATCTGATTAACGATCTATCTTGAACTAATCTACCCCGATTAAAGCTATTTATACCTTGCCAAGGAAATTCCCACCGCCTTCAGCCTGCAACCTATCCACTTCATAGATCGTTGCATGTAAAGTCCCATGAAGCAATGTCTCCTCAGGCATTGTGTTTCACCTGTAAAAAATTAATCTAAATATCAAAATCACGCATAAAATTTAGTAGATTTAATGAACAAACTAAGAAATGACTATCTTTTAGCATAAAAAATCACCTTTGTGCTTAGAACAAAATTTAGAAGCTTACACAATGATTATTTTTTAAGGGCTGATGAATGTGATCCGATTTTGTTGTGTAATAGCTTTTCAAGCCTGAAAATAGTTTTTTAATGTTTTTTTATGTGTAATGTGATCCGATTTTGTTGTGTAATAGTTTGTGAAATACAAGTACACTGATCCTACAAAATAGTTTTTCATTTTTTTTGTCTCTTTGTACCGATGTTCCCGCGGCAAATGATTAAATGAAAAAAAAAAAAAAGTTGTGAAATTTTTAATGTCATTTTAAAATACACTTAAATTGTACGATGAAATCGTGCATACAAACCTTTATTATAAAATAATACATTTTCGATTTAATCAACTAATTTGAGGTATCAATCTAATGAATGTTGCAACTGTTTTTACTAGGAGAAGTGTGAACATAGTGACACATTCCATAGCTAGGGTCTAAGAAAGCATGTTGTTTCGATAATTTTTTTTGTTGGGTAGATCCACCGATTAATGTGGTCGGGCTACCTATTTCTGTTTGCGTTTGCAATAATGAAAAAAATCTCACCGTTTACTGGCGGGGGTTCGCTTAAAGCAGCTCTGGATGAACTGGCTCTTATAAATTGTTTGCAACTCGGGAATTTCGAAAACAATACTCCTTCCGTTCTACTATAAGTTTTTCACTTTTTTTTTATGTCCCACAATAAGTTTCTCATTCTATTTTGGTTAAATTATTTGTTTCTCTCTCAATCACATCATTTATACATTAATCTATTATTATGTAATAATCCACTTCATATTCATACTTATCTATTATTTTTTCTCACCACATCTATTATTTTATCATATTTCTTAATTAAAATATTAAAGAAAAAGAAAATTTTATAGTGGAGTGTATTCTTTAATTAGTGATGTTTTAGAATTTTGTTGATGAAATTAAGAATGAGCAAGTCGATTTAAAAATTAAAAAAAATATGAGCAAGTTCAGATTTTTGAAATAAAAACACTATTCTAAAGCATCATTTATTTGACAAAATTTTGTATAACACGATTTTTAGTATATGTTTTATATTAATGTATAACTCCTCAACGTGTGACTCTATCCAAATGACGTTTTAAGGCAAAATAAGGTAAAGTTGAGCTATATTTCAAACATAAAACAGTCCCATTTATTTGTTTTTTTATTGAAGAGAGTAAGTATTTATTGGTTTAATGAATAATTTTTTTCAAAGGAAATTTAATGTGATTTAAATTTTTCTAAAGGACTTTTTTAAAATGCAAATAAAATTATTCTAGATTTGGTACTAATTCAAAATGATAAATATACTCTTATTTCGATATTAATGGTCTATTTTTTTTTAATCATTGATAAAATAGTTTAATAAATATAATAATGTTTTTTTAGTCATTTTAAAGACAATTTTTAAAATCCAAACAAAGTCATTCTAATTTCAACATTATCTCCCTAATTTTATTATCGCTGTTTACTAAATATAGATAAATAGTTTTAAAATGGTATCAAATTAGTACAATTATATTTACTAAAGATAGTATTGTTTAGATCTAGTATCAAATTAGTACAATTATGTTTACTAAATAATTTTTTATTTATTTATTGTTTAGACCTAACATCAAAACAATAATTTATAAGATAAATCAAAATAGTACTACTGTTTAGACATAGTATCAGATTAGTAGTATTATTTATTTTTAGTAATAAATCTGCAGTCTAAATTCTTACAGTACTTCATTGCAATTTTATCTCGTAAACCATTAATTTATACTAAATGAAATCAATCAATAATTGGAGATATTCAAAAGTTTTACAGCTCAAATACATCTAAACAGGTGTAAATGCAACGTCATTATAAAGTGAATAGATAATTGAGGGGTCAAAATATTTTTTGATCTCCAATAATTATTATTATTATTATTATTATTATTATAAGACTTTAAAATACAATGCATTGTGTATTGTCTTATTGAATTTTCCTTATTTATATACTTATAAAATTTCACGAGTTCAAATATTCTAGTCTAATGTTGTTATACGAACCCGAGTTGTTTGTGAATTCAGTTCGTCCAGGCTCGAACTCGACTTGTTCACAGTGGCGGATCCAGCATACAATTTGGGGGTACACCTGTACCCCAAATTGATTATTTTTTAATTTTTTCTTATGTAAAAAAAAAAAAAAAAAATTTAATAATGCCTCAAAAAAAAAAATTGATAATCAAAATTGTACCCCCAATTCTAAATTTAATAACTTTTGTACCCCCATATTCTAAATCCTGGATCCGCCACTGCTTGTTCATATAGATAAAATGAGCTTGCACTCATTATATACTTTATTTACTTATGAGTCAGCTCGAGCTCAACCCATATACTCGATATCAAAGTTTTTTTCTTGTAATTCCATTGAATTCGATATGTTCGATTCAATTTGATAGATTCATTACTCATTTAACACTTGAGATCGAGTCAAACTAAAACTTCAAATACTCGACTCGAATAACAACTTTACCCAACCCCATGTCCCTTTATCTTTGACAAGACAAAAAAAAAAGGCAAATTGAAAATCTTTGGGGGCTTTAATCTAGTAAATCACACGTTACTCTTTCATGAGTTATCATATGGTCGAGTTAAAAAAAATGGCATTTTGTTTTTTTTTTTTTATTTTGCTAGTAATGATGAATTATTTATGATAGCATGCTATTTTTTATTTATTTTTAACAAGGTTAAATTTATGCTTTTAATGAAACAAATTGCATATATTTGCAAATCGATCATAATATAATTTCATAATTCAAAATCCAAATTAATCTAGAATAAGTACATCTATAATTAAAAAACATTGAACTTACTACAAAAGGTTCGACATAATTAAGTAAAATTAGTTTATTGTTACCTAAATCAAAATAAAAATAAAATTTATTATTCAGCGGAAGCCTAATCTATTACAATTATTAAGCCAATAACACGCTTTTCATTAAGTATTGTAGGCTGCTGAGTATCAATTACTAAGTTGCTACCAACAGTACCACGTTTTTTCTTATACGTACAAAAATTATGTATATTCACTGCCGCAAACTGTACAACTCTAACTCGAATTTGCAATATTTGGAATTAAGAATTTGAAAATAAATTTGATTTAATAGTAGAAAATTTATTTTGATTTTTTCTTTTTATGATTATATTCTTTATTTTGAAATCATTTAATCAAAATGCAACTAATTAACACTACATCTAGTATTGCACTGTTCACCACATAATTATTGTTTTAATGAAGGAGCATCCAAAATTTAAAGGTAATTACTCTACATGTGACAAAAAAGTGTTTCTATTGAAATTAATTACTAATCAATTGAAATTTAATTATGATGTTTTGTTTTTGTTTTGCATTTATTTCACACACGTATATATAAATTGTTTAATCTAAGTAAATTATGGTTGACTTACCTAATGTTAATTGCAGTTGTTTGAATAAAGTTTTTTCTGTAAAAAAAATAAAAAATGATGAAATAAATTAAGATATAAGAAATATTAAGGTTTTTGTTTGGTGTGAAAATTTCTAGAAATGTATTGTATTTATTAACTTTTGCATAAAATTATTCTTACCATTTAAGCTATCATATCCCTCCAACAAAACTTAAACTACTCCTTTTGTATAAGTTGGAAATGATTCAAGGATATGTTTATTTTGATATTTAGGTGGGTTTTTAAATTAGTTTTTGAAATCTTAATAGAGAGTAACGTGTGATTCTTTTAAAATTTGGTGTAGGTCAAAATTTAACTTTATTTCAAATTAACTTGTAAGAATGAGCTGATTAAAAATCTCTATTAAACATCTATTTACTATATATATCATTACTTTTTAAACAAAAATAAATTTTATATACAAATAAAGTAAATACTAATAATATTCATCATAAAAGTCAACTGTATTGTATCGTCTTTAATAATAATAAACCATTTTTACATTAAAACTCGTGCAATAAATGTTCAATTAATAATAATACAAATGAATTATTTGTTTTTCTTTTTAAATTGTTCACGTACAAATTGTTTCATTTCTATTTTATTTATAAAATTTATAAATAAACAATCATCTTTAAAATGCGAAAAAAGTCAACCCAATATACTAAAATGAAACTTTTTAATTGTATGACGCAAATACTAAAATAAAAAATGACGTGTGGGGTTAAAAAGATATTTACAATTTCACACCTATAATTGGCCATATTATCGGGGACCACCCCACAAAAGCACCTTTTTTCCCCTTATACCCCGACACACCCATCATTTTTCCTCTTCACTGCTATAAATCATTCTGCAAATGCATTTTTCTCTCTCACTCATCAACCTTTCTCTCTCATCCCTCTTCTTTTATACCAGACAAATCAACACTTCTGAAACCTGCCCTCTGATTAATTCCCTAAGAACCCCCAATGGCTCCCGTCAAGAAATTCAGAGGCGTCCGACAGCGCCATTGGGGTTCTTGGGTCGCCGAGATCCGCCACCCGTTGCTGTAAGTTTCGTTTAATGAGTAATTTTGTAAACGTTTATGTATAATAGAAATAAGTTGGGTTTTGGTACGTGTGAGTTTAGAAGTAAAGACATTTCTCGTAAAATTGTGGGATTGCTTTGGATGAAAAATGTGCGTATTTTTGTTTTGGATGTTGTTCATTGTGATTTATGGGGCTTCGGTCTCTGCTTTTGTTATTATGTAATTTTTGTCGATGACTACTCTCGTTTTACTTGCTTTTATGAGTTGCATTATAAGTCTGATTTTTATACTCCCTACATCCTATAAAAATTTTCTCAGATCCATTTTTTGGTTCACAAAATATATATTTATTCTATTTAAATAGTTAACTTTTGAATATTTTTTTTACTTTATTAACAATATTATTTACTCATTATCACACATATATTTTTTATAATTAAAATATGATTTTTTAAAAAATATATATAAAAAAAAGTGAGCAAAATTTTATTGAAGAGGAAATAGTATTTTGCTTCAATGGTGATTTATGGGGTCTTGCCTTTCGGTATTATGTAATTTTTATCGATGACTACTCTCGTTTTATTTGATTTTATCCGTTGCATCGTAAGTCTGATTTTTATAGTATTTTGCTTCAATTTAGTGACTTTGTTCATAATCAGTTTTCACGTGCTATAAAGACATTTCATAGCGATGGTGATGAATCCACTAGGTATAATTTTTTTTAAAATTTGGATTTTTTTTTAATTGTAGGAATTAAGAGGAGGGTGTGGCTTAAGACATTAAATAAATAAGTTGACTTTTATGTATGTGTATGAACTAAAAATAACTACATTTTGTGTAAAATTGTAGAATTCGAACAATGAAAGTTTGAAATTTATTATGAATTGAATAGAGTATAACTTTTTCTGTATTTGAACATTTTATGTAAAATTGTAAATATTGAGTATAATTTTTTTTGGATTTTTTTTTTAAATTGTAGGAAGAGGAGGGTGTGGCTAGGGACATTTGAGACGGCGGAGGAGGCGGCGAGGGCGTACGACGAGGCGGCGGTGCTAATCAGCGGCAGAAACGCCAAGACGAATTTCCCGGTTACCGAAAGTGGCCGCGGCGGCGATTTATCTCCGCCGCCGTCTTTTTCATCGGTTCTGAACGAGAAGCTTCGGAAATGCTGTAAATCGCCGTCGGCTTCCGTCACGTGCCTCCGGCTGGACACGGAGAGTTCTCATATCGGAGTGTGGCAGAAACGGGCCGGGTCGGAGTCCGAATCCAATTGGGTCATGACTATTGAGCTCGGAAAGAGGAATAATGGTGGTGCGGCGGCGGCGGTGGCGGCGGCGGTGGAGGAGAGTGTGACGGCGGCGATTGGGAAACAGAGGAGTGGAAGTGATGAAGAGGAGAAAATTGCATTGGAGATGATTGAAGAACTAATTATGAATTAATTGAAAATTGCAAGATATTTTTAAAAATATTTTGAAGGTTTTTTACTTCATTATTTAAGTTATTTATTTATGAAATTAATAGAGAAATGACTTTAATGTCTTTCTCAAATCGAATCCATACGATGTTTGGTGTTAATTTGGTCATGAGTTGGTGAATTAATCAGGTATAGACAGAGAAAGTAAGAATAAGTCTATAACTTTATTCTGTTTTAATTTGGTCAAAAGTTGTTGAATTAATCATGAGTATGTAAAAAATTCTATTTATAACTTCATTCGGTTTTTAATTTGGTCAAAAGTTGTTGGATAAGGTATAGGTAGAGAAGTCACGAGAAAGTAAGAATGAATCCATGAGTATGTGATAAACTCTATTTATAACTTCATTCGGGTTTTAATTTGGTCACTCATACAGTAAAGTCAGTAATGCAAACTGTATTGTAAACCACACTTTCACTAAAAGAATCGATGTCTAGTACAAGATCGAAGCACATCCACGGTTTCTAGCAATTAGTCACGGGGGATGAAAAATAATTCGTAGATTGATGTAATTACCTTGAGGGAATGTTTGTTTTGGGATGATAAATTTGAATTTGAAATTTTGAAATTTCATCAATGTTCTACAAATATCTATAAACCCGTCAACTCTACAAATACCTACAAAACTTATATACCTATGATCCTATATAAACACCTATAATCTTACAACCTAAAGTTAAATTCCATCATATATAAACTAAAAAACAAACACAAAATTTACAATTCATTAGAATTTTAAAATTCAAATTTTAAAATCTTCAAAATTTCAAAATAAACATCCCGTAAGAGAATGAGAGTCTACCCAAGAGTGATTTGGATTGAAACGAAAAGTAAGACTCATACATGAGTCAACTGAAATGGCTAGATCAAGAATCCAGTTTCATTATAATTCAACTACACCACTATCCATACGAATGTGACTCGTGATTTCGAAGAATCACTATAATTTTAGTGAAATAAGATTAGAAGTTTATATACATATACTCATGTAATATATACATTATATGCAATTGTGGTGTATTTATGTTAGTACATATATATACATAAAAAAGGGTTCATTCATGAGTTTATGATAATGAAATGTCCATTTCTTTTAAAGTATTAATGCCATTTTTAAGGCACAATAAACTGACTGTTCGGAGTATGAAGCATTGATGGCATTTTTTAAAAGTAATTCATATGTTTGGTGTTACGTTTGGACAACATATCATGAAGGTTAGGTATCTGTGTTTTCACATCTTCTATTTCAATTTTTTTTATCTTCTATATTCGAGTCGAATCGAGTACTTGAAGTTCGAGCTCGACTCAATAATATTAACGAGCTCAACTCGACTCGTTAACATGCTACATGCATACTCTTGATTGAAGGTGTAACATCATTACTGTTTTTATTATCCCCTCTATATTTTTTTTATAGATAATTACTATACATATATTGATTCTCAAATGACCAACAATTAGAACTTTCACAATTGAAGAACACTTATGAATAATGATGTGATGTCTTTGACAAATGCCATTTTATAAAATGCTATTGGATGAGTTCACTCCCCCTTCAATTCACCATCTTATAAATTAGTGCAACCACTCATTTATCCAAATTATTCGTCTGTCATTTAAAAAAAATTACTTCATCCTCTAAAATTTTGCTCACTTCTTTTTATATGTGTTTTTAAAAAAAATATATTTTAATTATACAAAATATATGTGGGATAACGAGTAAAGAATATTGTCGATATATACTCAGTCTTGTTAATAAAGTAGAAAAAATAATCAAAAGTTAATTATTTAATTAGAATAAACATATATTTTGTGAACCAAAAAATTTGTTTGAACAAAATTTTACAGAGGAGTACTACAGTAGAAAGTTTTAAAATAGGTAGAAACTAGTGAAATTAAAAAAATCTTTAAAATACGACATACCAGACCCTGAAAAACAATTTGAGATAACATATTATCATTTAAACTACACAAAAAAGGTGGGTGGCGAACTAATAAATTCTAGGTGCAAATAACCATCGTAATAACTCTATTTACATCACTCGTCTTTGGGCCAAAGGCCCAAAGCCACGATTCCTTTCCGGGCGATTAAAGCCTAAAACGCTACTCACGATAGAAGTCGCATTACACTGGACCAGCGCTTTTTTCCAAAATTCGCAGAAAAGGGGAACAACAATTTGCTTGACGATAGATTCCGGTGGGAACGAAAATGTTGCTCGCAGTGTTGATCGCCAATTCCGAAGGCAATATTCTTGTTGAACGGTAATACTTCAATGTTACTTTTTCCTTTCAGTCGTATTATGCCGGATTCTGATCTTGTTTCAGCTCGAATTTTGAAATATGTACTTTTGAATCTTACATAATTGATTTAAGGGCGTTTAGAATGTGTAGCCTATGTTTTTGTGGATTATATGTGATCAGTGATACTAGAATTTTGTAGGCTGTGTAAGATCGGGAAATTTTCGTTTAGTTTGTAAAACACTTGAAGAGTTTATCTCACCTTCATTATTACGGAGTATTAATTAAAGGATTAAAGTTGAAATGTCTGAGATCAATGCAATTTTCATCATAATGTTGTAATTAGAGATAATTAGGAGAAGGAGTTTCATGATTAAAGGTTATGGCATCTTTTTTTTACTTCTGAAATCCGTTTGGTTCTTGGATGCTGTAGTTTCAATGGAGTTCCAGCAGAGGAACGTTTACATTGGAGATCTTTCTTAGTGAAATTGGGAGCAGATAATCTTAAAGGAGTGAAGAATGAGGAGCTTCTGGTTGCTAGCCACAAGTAAGTGATGATTTTATCAGTCTTTTCGCCACTTCTTTGGAATAGAATTCGAATAGAATATTCGGTGCTTATGCATTTTATGTGAGAAATTATTATTGAACTCACTAGTAAGTGATGATTTTATTAGTCTTTTCGCCACTTCTTTTGAATAGAATATTCGGTGCGTATGCATTTGATGTGAGAAATTATTATCGAACTTGGCTTCAGATGTTTAAATTCCTACATGCTCAAATGATGTGGGATTTATCAAGCTGGCCTGCCACTTTCTGTTTCCTGACATAGTAATACAGTTTAGAATTAATCTGAAGTTGTAGCTCTTGCTAATGTACAAACTTATGAGCATCTTTTCTTTTGTATTTGTTGATAAGCTTTCTTGTCTTTGGTGGTATTTTCTTTTGTGAAAATAACATAAGGTGAATTCTATAACGAAAGTCATGTTTTTGTTATTGTAGAGAAGGAAAAAGTGCATTTTCTTTAGTTTTTGACCTTTTTTTTGTTTTTATGTTTTTCATTTCAACTGAAGCTTGTTTGTTTTTTATGAATCGACTTTATTGATGTAGATGGGAATTTAAACGTTGAAAAATTATGCTTATGGAAGAGGTGGATTGGACCCACTTGCATTCCTTATCTGTATAAAAATCATTCTAGTTGATATTGTTTGCTTCTGTGTACGAAGCCGTAGAGTCAATGCATAAGTAAGAAAATACCTCTGAATATTACTATTGCTTGTTACTTGAATCATTTCTCACTACTCTAATCTTATACCCGTAAATGCTTCTGTACAGGTCAGTGTATGTCGTATACACAGTGCTTGGGGATGTCAGTATATTTGTTGTTGGCAAAGATGAGTATGATGAACTTGCCTGTAAGTATAACATTCAGCTTCTGTATATCGATACAGGATAGTCAATGATAAATACGACGAACATGCTATTAAATTGCCCAAGCTTTGGTCTCCATGAATTCTTGTTACACAGCTTTTGAAATGTTTATCTTGATATTGTTTTATTCTTCATCTAGTGTCCGAAGCTATCTTTGTCATAACCTCAGCACTGAAGGATGTATGTGGAAAACCCCCAACTGAGCGTCTATTCCTCGACAAATATGGAAAAATATGTTTGTGTCTGGATGAGATTGTCTGGAAGGTGAGATTATCTCAACATTTCAAAGGTCTACCTGACGAGCTTTTTTTCAATTATCGAAGCCTTGCATTGTTTAGTTCTAGTTGAATCCGCGTTTAAACTCATTAAAGAGTTGAGATCATAATGCCAGTTTGGTCTTCTTGTTGATAAATTTGCCTTCACAAAACCTCCATGCAATTAAAATAGCTACACATGTTATTGACATTAAAAACTACAGTTTTGTTTCTGCAACAGTTGCACTTTCTTCTTTGTAGGGTCTGCTGGAGAACACGGACAAAGATCGAATCAAGAGACTTATACGGTTGAAACCACCAACCGACTTCTGATCAATCCACATCTTGCATTCTCCAATTTATGAAGGTGACGAAGGAGGACTCGTTCTTGAATTGTTTCGATCTCCTCTACTCCTCTAGCGCTGTCGTTTCAGCTGTTGTGCGATTATGGTCCTTCTCGCGTTTTTTGTTCGACTTTATCACTATGCTGCTTACTCTGAACACTCATAACATTACATTGTATCATAACTTCAGTTTGTTGGAGAAGAGATCTTTCTGGCTTCTAGCGCTTGCCTTTGCTATTTATTTCTTGTATTAGAAAAAAACGTCATCCCATAGATTTCAAGCAAGAGTTGCTCATTACTATAAATAAATTTACATGCATTTTTTTTTTTTTTTGGCAAAGTTACATGAATAATTTTTAAAATAAATTATTTATGATCTTATCTTTTTAAAATACACAAAAATTTATACGAAATATTTTGAAATATAGGTAATTAAGGTAAATTGTGGAAAAAAATTCATAGATAAAAAAGGGAGTTTTTAGAATCTGACTTAATTAGTTGGAGTATATTTTATGTGTAAAATATTGGAAGATTTTCATATCCAGATCCAATTTTTAGGTTAAATTTTAATATAAGTACTCATTTTATAGGTGTCTCAATTCAAGACCTATTTTTACATTTATCTCAATTTAAGGCTTCATCTAAACTAGATTTAAACATTGCATTTTTTTGTGGAGAAATTTCGAAAAAAAAAAAAATTATTTTCAGATTTTTTCTTTTTAATAAATGGTACTAATATTTTGGAAAAATAGAAGTGGACCCAAATTCTTGTAAACAAAAAAGTGGACCCGATTTTTTCAGAAAAAAAATGCCAAATTTTGGTAAGAACTATGAAAAGCAAACAAAAAATTCAAAAAAAAGAAAGGTAGATTTCGACTAAAAATAAAATAAAAATTGACAAAAGCTTCGGATTTTATTTCAAAAAATGTGCATTTTTTCAAACCCGATTTGAAAAACTCAGGTACGATTTTTTTTTTTAAATCAAATTTGAAAAATTCAATTTTAACTAATATTTTTACTTAAAAGAATGTTGGGCCTTGAATTGAGACAAAAGAATTTAAAACAAGTCATAAATTGAAAATAAAGTAAAAATTGATTCTTGAATTGAGATACTTATAAATACTTATATTGAGATTCAACCTAAAAATTGAGTTTTAATATGAAATTCTTCGTAAAATATTTCACATGCAGAAGAAACGTCTATAGAGATGATCCTCTATTACAATTTTTTTGGACACTAATTCTTTCCCATAAATTCTATAATAGAAAAACACATATCTAAATATATATTTGGAATTTATGGGTAGACGAATATTTTGAATAAAATTAAATGATAATTCCTTTTCAACCAATGTTATTCTAGTTGAAATGAACACATATTTTAAAAAAAAAAGATAAAATAAGAATACAATTTAAATAATTTAATGATTGAATATAAATGAATGGTTTACATACACAGTACGAGAATAAATTTAGTAGAGGGACTTATATGGTAAGCTATAATAAATTTGGTTGACCTAATATTTTTGCAATTTCAAATTTTTTTGGTTCGGAGGAGATATTTTATTCACTATTTATTTTGCCTGAAAAACCACTCTCTCAATAAACCCAGATCTCCCTAGGGTTTATCTTTGAATCTCCAGCATCTCTCCTTTTCAAATCTCGCGCAGTTAAGCTCAAGGTAAAATCGAATCCGCTGCTAAAGTTCTCTCACATATGTTTCGTTTGTGTAGGAATTGTAATTTACGAAGTGTTCATTTGCGCTGAAATTTGGAGGTGTTTGCTTTTGTTACAGGAAAAATGGGTGAAGTAAAGGACAACGACGTGTACGAGGAGGAGCTTCTCGACTACGAGGAAGAGGATGAGAAAGCCCCTGACTCCGCCAACGGCAAGGTCGCCGGCGAGGCGGTCAAAAAGTATGTTTTCGTGCTAATTTGAATTTGAAATCTGTTTGTATGAGCTTTATGTTGAATATTTGTTGTTGAACTTCCTGTAAATGCATAACTTTCGTTATTTTTAATAATCAGTAGGGTTGGTTTACTGGGAAGTTCGATTTATATGTTCAGTCGAATTAATATGTTGTTAGTGGAAGAATTAAGTAAGTTTTCGTGCTAATTTGAAATTTGAAATCTGTTTGTATGAACGAAAGCAACTTTATGTTGATTTGTTGAACTTCTTGTAAATGCATAAATTTCATTCATTTTAATAATCAGTAGGGTTGGTTGACTGGGAAGTTCGATTTATATGTTGAGTTGAATTAATATGTTGTTAGTGGAAGAATTAAGTATGAGATAGTAATTTTGAGATTGCTTTTTTAGTTAAGCTGTGGAAAAGCAGCTTCTAGAATTTGTAATTTTGTGAGCACTTTTGCTTTCTTTTATGGTTCAAGCAGCTTCGTCTCTGCTTAGTTTCTGCTTATACGTATAGACCTTCACAATTAGCTATCAGCTTGGGGTGGCGGTGTTTAACTGCTCTATTATTCATGCCATGTGTATGCAGTATCGTACTGAACTGCTATGTTCCTGATTGTTATCGTTGTTGCACTGACTTGTTCCGTCATCATATTTGTCAATTCAGGGGCTATGTTGGGATTCATAGTTCGGGATTCAGAGATTTCTTATTGAAGCCAGAGCTTCTTCGAGCTATTGTTGATTCTGGATTTGAACATCCTTCTGAAGGTAATTCATTGTTTAAGATTTGTATATAATTTTGAATAGAAGTGAATTAGGAAGACCTTGGTTAGCTTCACACGCCATTCTCACTTCTCAGTATTGTTCATAATATTGACATATTTACCTGGTAGCAATGTTCTTGAAAACAGTTTAGGAGGCTGCCTAAGTGCTAGACACTGCTAGCCAGAAGTGGAAATGCCTCTGTTCTGCCTGGAAAATCATTTTCCGTACTTTGCGGCAAAAACATTAATTCTTATTTTTATACGTCTAGCTCAAGATGACACTGTTTTGAGCCAGATTTGAGTTTATTTCAGTAGATACAATAAGTCCGATAAAAGTTACTATGATTTGTGTGCATAAGTTCAAACTAGTCAAAGTCCTAAAGAAAGCTTTAAAGTGAGCTTGAATTCTTTGGATGTCTTCAACTTATAAAAAAGATTATAAATATGAGACTTAAGATGTCAAAACAGGGTTAAAAATGACTTAGACAATCTATTTCAAGATTTCATGCAAATCTGATGGAACAGTTTTCAATCTCAAGTTGTTTGTTATTCCATTTTGCGGGTTTCTGCACAAGACAATCTAGTCAGCTGATGCATTAAAGTGTGTACACATTTTAATATTTTAATTGCTTACAGATTTCGCTGTTTTATATGTAATGTTGGCTTTTCTCTTGATGAACATTTCATTAACTGATTCATAACATCCTTTATGTGCTTGTTTCTTTTACTTTCTCTTCTTTTGATACAAGTTTCTTTTGCTTTCTTTCAGGTAATAATCTATCCCACTATCTTGATTTCAATCCAAAATTTGGTCTAGTAAACCTTTCAAATAAAAGAATCGCAAGAACATTTTTACTTACTGAGGATTCGTTCGACTGGAATTTTCTTTCTACTTTTCATCAGTTCAACACGAGTGTATACCTCAAGCTATCTTAGGAATGGATGTTATTTGTCAAGCAAAATCTGGGATGGGGAAGACTGCTGTTTTTGTTCTATCTACCCTGCAACAAATTGAGCCAGTCTCTGGCCAAGTGGCTGCTCTTGTCCTCTGCCATACCAGAGAATTAGCATATCAGGTAAGCCTGCCTGGTGCATGTTCATGAGTTTTAACAAATATTCAGTTTTCTCCATTAATCTCGTATGCCATGTTTTGACTGACATGTATGTTAAAATGTATATTTATATCCCTATTATGTAAGCCAACTTACTGAGATTCATTTTTTGGCAGATTTGCAACGAGTTTGAGCGGTTTAGTACCTACTTGCCCGATCTTAAAGTTGCAGTGTTCTATGGTGGTGTAAACATTAAGATCCACAAGGATTTGTTGAAAAACGAATGCCCCCATATTGTTGTAGGAACACCTGGTAGAATATTGGCTCTTGCTAGAGACAAGGAACTTGGATTGAAAAACGTGAGACACTTTATTCTTGACGAGTGCGATAAGATGCTTGAGTCACTTGGTATGTTTCTTTTCTGTTGAGTGCTAGTGTACTGTTTTCACAATAAATACGAATTTATATTTAAGTTGCGACTTCTATCAGACATGAGAAGGGATGTTCAAGAAATTTTCAAGTTGACCCCTCATGATAAGCAAGTGATGATGTTCTCAGCTACTCTCAGCAAGGAGATTCGACCTGTTTGCAAGAAGTTCATGCAAGATGTATGTTTCTGCAACCTTTATTCTTTTAAATATATAACTTTCTTCCATTCCATGTAACATTCTTAGTATATTGGTATTGTTGTTTAGTTCAATTGTTGATGATATTGGGGGTTGGGAGGGTATATAACTAGGTGGTTTGTAACTCGTGGTATTTGAAAATCCTTTGCTTCTAAAAGCCATCAGACGAGCAGATGAAACCACAATTAGTTCAAGTCTGTATAATTGCCTTTTTTCGACTCTCAAGTTAGATAAACATTTGATATTTTAAGTTACAATTTCCATAAGTAAATGAGCATGCATTCCATGTGAATATGTGGTTGGCACTAGTTCTTTGATGTTTTGAAACATTTACATCAATTCTTGACTGTGTTCTTTATTGTTTTGTAGCCGATGGAAATTTATGTGGATGATGAAGCCAAATTGACTCTTCATGGGCTTGTACAGGTGCGCACGATTTGTGTGGTTACGAGCAGGCTGTTTTACATTCTCTGTAAATAAGCATTTTATTTAATATTTTCCACTTATCTTTACAGCATTACATCAAGCTGACGGACCTGGAGAAAAATCGGAAATTAAACGACCTACTTGATGCCCTGGACTTTAACCAGGTCGTCATTTTTGTTAAGAGTGTTGGCCGAGCGGCTGAACTGAATAAGTTGCTTGTCGAATGTAACTTCCCTTCTATATGCATTCATTCTGGAATGTCTCAAGAAGAGAGGTATGCATAATTTAAAAAAAATTAAAGCTGAAAAACTTTGACCTGATCTGCTCTCCACAGAATCTTTAACCATAGGTTTTTATTGCTGTCATTTCCAGGTTGACACGCTACAAAGGTTTTAAAGAGGGTCTGAAACGTATTTTAGTAGCAACTGATTTAGTTGGGAGAGGAATCGACATTGAACGTGTTAATATTGTTATAAATTATGACATGCCAGATTCTGCCGATACTTATCTGCACAGGGTATGTTTACGTCATGTGCTTGAATTGCCTCTATAATCACGTAGGTGATAGAGAATTGATATTGAATTTTCCGCCACTGTAGGTAGGCCGAGCTGGTCGATTTGGTACCAAAGGACTTGCAATTACATTTGTATCATCTGCATCAGATTCTGATGTCCTAAATCAGGTAAATATCAATCAGGATGATGTTGCCATTATTTCACGGACTTGTGGTTTTCCGAGTTTTACATAACCTCACGTTTTCTGGAACAGGTTCAAGAAAGGTTTGAAGTGGATATAAAGGAGCTGCCCGAGCAAATTGATACAGCCACATATAGTATGTCTTCAACTTGTTTTTTTTCGTGATGCTCGTATATCTGTAGCGTTATGCTAATTATTCTTAATCGATTTTGGCTTGTCCAGTGCCAGCTTAATTGTTCGCACGCTGTGTGAGTTTCGTCCTCGATAATCCGACGCTGGTACCTCAACTGTACTATGATGATGTAACATGGTAATATTAGTTCTGAAGAGTAAGGGTGATGGCTTTAATCTTGAAGATTATAAGAGAGAGGGAGAGACTAATCGCTTAGATTTTGTTGTATCATTCACAAATTTATCTTTGTTCTGCAACCTCCTGGATTTTTTTCTTGAGGGATTTTTATAATTTTTTGTTTATTTATCGTTACCTTTAGAACTGTCATTTGCTATTGTATTCACTCAACTTCTATTGCAGTCAACTTAATTTTATTTACTTTAGCATAAATACATATATTATGCTGTTTGGTTTGCACATTTAAAATAGTTCCTGAAAAGTTTGTATAGTCATTTTTACGATATATACATATTTACTCTTCATACAATATTTTCGGGGTTTATTATACACTTAATCAAATTACTGTATTTATTTTATATATAAAAGTTTAAAAAATTGTGTTTAAGGCTCTAAATATTACATTTTCTTTCAGTAGACTTTTCAGGGACAAAGGTGTAGT
Source organism: Galeopsis tetrahit (assembly GCA_963675135.1). Classification (NCBI taxonomy): domain Eukaryota; kingdom Viridiplantae; phylum Streptophyta; class Magnoliopsida; order Lamiales; family Lamiaceae; genus Galeopsis; species Galeopsis tetrahit. The sequence continues at coordinate 1,556,098 of OY776125.1, read as the reverse complement.
TTTTCCCTTCATTTTACAATAGGCTAACAAAAAACAAGTTGTGCCTGGAAGGAGAAGAAAAATGTTACAACTTTCAAACATCTTAATTTGAGCTTGATATATTTTGTCTATGTAATTTCTTTGGTTTTGTTTGACAAATAGTACTTGATGATTTTGCAAAATGAAGGGATGATAAAAAGTTCTGCTTGAAGTATAATAAAATAATAGATAAAATATAAAAATTGTGCTTGAAGTATAATAAAATAATACTCCCTCCGTCCCGGAGGAACTTGCACCCTTTGACCGGCACATATTTTAAGAAATGTGTAAGAAAAGGTGTAATAATTGATGTTTTGAGGGGTAGTTTTGTAATTTTTTATGAATAAAGTAAAGTAAAAAGTAGATTGAGTGTGGAAAAGTAATGACATATGGGTAAATATGAGTATATTTCAAGGGTGAGGGTTGTGAAGATATTTCCTTTTATGGAGTGTGCAAATTAGTATGGGACATCCATATATGGAAAGTGTGTAAATTCCTGTGGAACGGAGGGAGTAGATAAAATATAAGTGATGTGATTGTCAAAGGAAAAATAATATGTCAAAATGAAAAAAATTATTTTGGAACATTGGAACATCCATAAAAGAAAAATGAAAACTTATAGTATGACATAGTCACATTTTAATTTGCTCTCTTGTGCACTATGCATTTAGTCATACATGTAAAATATGTGGACTAATATAACTGAAACATGTCAAAATGAAAAAAATTATTTTGGAACATTGGAACATCCATAAAAGAAAAATGAAAACTTATAGTATGACATAGTCACATTTTAATTTGCTCTCTTGTGCACTATGCATTTAGTCATACATGTAAAATATGTGGACTAATATAACTGAAACGTGTCCTACAAAAAATAAATCGCCCCGGGGAGGCAATGGCAAGAGAGTAACAAAAAAATTTATCCTTGTAGGAAAAACAATCCTCACAAATTCTGATATCGTGAATTTCAGCACAAGAACCTTTTCAGATAATAGTAACTTGCTTCTTGACAAGAATGGAAGGGTTTCAGATTAATAGTAACCTTTTCAAATCACCCTTAGCAGCTGGATCTAAATTGACAATTTCCAGACAAGACAAGAGACCATAAATTAAGGGCAAAATGTGAAGTTTGTCAGATAATAGAGTAGTTGTGCAATACAACTGAGCTAGGATCTTGAACTAAATTTCAATTCTTGTTGATTTGAGATTTGGGAGGAATGAACGTCAACCGTATCTGCAATAGGTTAAATGAATTTCTGCTTTTGTTGAGGATCTGGGATAAGTAAGCAGTTTTTGAGCAATGTTGACATAGTCTCTTGTATCTTCGACATCAATCTTTATCACCATCTCATCCAATGCAGGTGTCCTCCTAAGCAGAATTCGGGCAAATGAAAGTAACGGTTCACCATTTGAATCTGCAAAGTTGTTAACTTCAACAGTCTTCAGATGCAATAAGTCACCATCTAAATCATCCTTTACAGTTGGATCCAAATTGACAATTTCCTAAAGAGACGGAGACAATAAATTTAAGGCCAAATAGTGACTTCAAATAATCGAGTATTACACCCAATACATAACAAAATATGCAGAACTCAAATACTTACCCCCTCTGTATCATACCCTTCTAAGACCAAGGTCTCAAGGTTTGGTGAAGATTCGAGCAGTCCAATAATGCCAGAAATGCCATGCTTATATTCACTGCAGGAAACTAATGTCAAATGTTGTACCCTAGATTGTGGAAGCTGCCAGCCATTCACCACCAACATTGATAGAGCCTAAGACCAAAGTGCAAATGTCAAGCATACATAATTAGATTATCATTCAAAACCCAAGACGGAATACTAAATCAGCAGTTCAAGCATGAATCTCTATGGGAATAGTTAACAGTCAACTAATTTATTGAGAATATAGATCAACATTTGCAACCCCCAACTATATAGCAAAGTGAAACAAAATCATCAAGTCCACTGAAACATATAATGGAGTTTGGCATAACACAAGAATAGAAAAGAAACTAAAGAGCATACACACCTCAAAGCATTGACGCTTTACTTCAAGCTTCTTAACGTGCATAAACTCTTGAAGGATTTCCTTGATATTACTCATTACTTCCACAGTGAAACCTTCGTCGAACACATGGAAATCAATAGAAGCCGTAACAACAGAAGCAATGTTTTTGAGCTGCCACCCTCTCCATTGAGGAAAAAAAGTAATATCCAAATGATGTATATAGGGCGCAGATATCTCCACATAAGGTTCATATTCCGATTCTTCTATTTTGAGGTTATTAACACATCGAGAATTAACCTCCAATCGATTGAATCCCCAACATCTTATAAACTCCAAATCATACAAAACAGGACAACTAGATACTATTTCATCAATTAAACACGCATTCAACTCCACTTCTTCAAGGGAAAACCTAGTCAAAGATTGCCACTCAATTGATCTCTCTAGAGTCAGAATGCATCCGCTTAAACACAAATTCGTCAAGGAAGAACAGGAATAAATTATCTGAGGCGGCCTATAGTGAGTATAATTAAACTCGCAGGGACTTATTATCAAACTCAACTTTTTCACCTCATTTTTCACACAAAACTCAATCCAGGCATCAACATCACAAGAGAAACATTCATCGTACATGAATTCAACCGAAAATTCCTCCAAATAATTACTCTTACGAATATCAAGGGCTCTATTAACCACAGACACAAGATACCTGGTCTTCTCAATCTTATAATTTCGAGAGAATTCCAGCTTTGGCAACTCAGCCCAAAGAAATCTCCATCTTTTCGACAACACACTAGTCTTTCCAGCCTCTCTTGTATACACAAGAAAAGAGAGTATGCGAACAAGTAATGCATCTGGCAATGCACTGAGACGATCGATACGCTTCTCCTTAATCCGTTTATTCGATGATAATCTTTCATTCTCTTCTTCTTCTCTTTCTCCAATATCTCCTTCTTCCCCAAATCCTAGTGTATTTTCATCAAATCCTTCGTCGCTCATTGCATTAATAAGTATACAAATCACTGTAAAAACAATTCATACCTTAATTCACCGATTCCAACAGAGATTACGTCCGTACAACCGGCAACAGCGTCGATTATTGCGTCGTTCTCATCCACTTTCCCGCTTTCACACTCAACCCTCAAACCCTTCTCCTTAAAACTCGTATTATACTTCTTCCTTATTGGGCCTGATTATTTGTTGCCAATTTTTATGGGCTTGGGGTATATACCCCTCCCGCTTTGTTTAATACACTACCCCACCCCAAAAAAAAAGTGTATAATACATGTACTCTCCCAAATTATCTATTATACCCTTACCTTAAAATCAATATCATGTATAATAATTAATAAATGAACACCCCATAAAATTCTATTTTTTTCTCATATTCTTCCTCATTCTTCTCTTTTTCTCCAACACTTCTCCTTCTTCCTTTTCATCCACCGTCGCAGCCCATTGTCGAGCGCCGCCCACCCGCGTTCACCGCCTATTGGGCTAATCGCTTAGATTTTGTTGTATCATTCACAAATTTATCTTTGTTCTGCAACCTCCTGGATTTTTCTCTTGAGGAATTTTTATAATTTTTTGTTTATTACTGTCATTTGCTATTGTATTTACTCAACTTCTATTGCAGTCAACTTAATTTTATTTACTTAAGCATAAATACATATATTATGCTGTTTGGTTTGCACATCTAAAATAGTACTACTGTACTTCTGTTCCTGAAAAGTTTGTATAGTCACTTTCACTGTATATACGTATTTACTCTTCCTACAATATTTTCGTTGTTTATTATACACTTAATTAAATTACTTTAAACTTTGTTTCATCAAATGCCAACTTTTCAGGATAGTGGGAGTAACTTTTTTTCCCCTTTATTTTGCAATACGCCAACAAAAAACCAGTTATGCCTGGAAGGAGAAGAAAACCAGTTCCAAACACTCCCTAATTGCCACGTTAAATGGAAGTTGGTATGACAAAAAAAAGTGGCATAGTAGCAAGTTGTTGGATGATAAAAAATTGTACTTTCTCCGTTTCACTATAAATTTCTCTTTTTTTGTGTGTTTTGATTAAGAAAAATATAATAAAATAATAGTGATGTGATAGTAACTGGTAGGAGGGAAAAAATAGATAGTGTATGAAAAAATAGATAGTGTATAAAATGAAGTATAATAAAATAATAGATAAAATATAAATGATGTAATTGTGAAAGGGAAAATAATATGTCAGAATGAAAAATTTATTGTGGAACATTCATAAAAGGAAAATGAAAATTTATAGTATGACATACACATATTAATTTGTTTAATTTAAATAAATAAAGGGTAATATAGTCTCTCTAACAATTTTTTTATTTATTTGGGTTGAATTATCAAAAAAAGGGAGCATTTAACCGTGGCCAATTTTTTTAACTAACACTCTCAATTTATTCTTTCGTTTGGTTTCTAAAAAAGTAAAAACTAGGCATGTGTTTGCTTTAAAAAAATATTCAATTTACCAACAAAAATAATAGAACACAATAATTTTCTCTTCAATTAGTCAAAACTGAGCAATAAAAATATAAAATTATATAAAAAATAAATTTAAGATGTGATATAAAATTATGTAAGTTGATTGAAAATACGTTAATGTATTTATAAAATACCTAGCCCATAACATGAAATAATAATCCATAATTTATTACAACATGCCATAATACCATAAACAATAACATACTAATTATTTTTAGGATACAATTATACCATATGGCTAAGTCACGTTATTGCACCATATGCATAATAATTCATTGGTAAGATTTGGGAACTCTTTTTTGGAAAATAAAAATTAAAACATTTTGTTAATTAATAAATAAATCTGCACGTTAATTTTTTTAGTACAATTTTAAGCTCATGTAATTATAATCCTAATAATCCTAATACTAATTCAGTGGTTATATAAAGGTTGCTAGAAAATTGTATAAGACCACATAATTATAATACAATATTGATAACAAGAAAAAAACAATGGTATGAAAACATGATTTCATAGATTGTTATTTCATCATGTTTATTCAACACAACATTTTAATATGTTATTACATTATTGTTGTTTTTTGTACTTATTGTGGTAAAATTATCTTCGTGATACAGGGGTGTTTGGTGTATTTCTTGCTTGTGTGCGGGGCATTTTTGAAATTAAGCAATGCAACATATGTGGGGGAAATAGGTTCTACAACGTTTGATGTGACTAAATTTGGAGCCATTGGAGATGGAAGAAAAGATGATTCTAATGTAATTCTTCTCCTTAATCTTGCACAAATCTCTAATTAAATTGTCTATTCAAAATGTGTTATTCTTGATTTTACAAAATTACCCCTTAAAACCCTACTCATCAGTAAACTTTTTTAAGTACATATATAATATTTTTTTATGAAAATAAATAAATTAATTCTTATATTGATAGGCATTCAATTCGGTATGGACTTCAGCATGCAATAAGAGTGTGGGTGATGTGAAGATAATTGTACCTAGAGGAAGGGTATTTTTGGTATCTCCGATCAAATTTGAAGGCCCATGCAAATCCAACTCCATTACTATTCAGGTATACGAAACAACTGATACTGTTTAAAAATACACACAATGATGAAAACTAGTTTCATGATAAACTGATCTACACAAAGTGATCACTATTATGATACCACGGTATTCGATCTAAGAAACGTTTAATTTGAGGAACTAATTTCACCGTCCACTATGTAACAGTTATATACTGATTAAGAATTGTGATTTTTTTTTTTGTATGTAGATACTAGGAACCATTGTTGCACCATCAAAACAAGCTTGGGGAAATGGAGATAAAAGTACTTGGATATATTTTAGTAATGTTGATGGACTTTCTGTGGTTGGAAATAGACAAGGATTAATTGATGGGCAAGGAGCTACTTGGTGGAAGGATGTAAAAGTATATCCATTTTTTAATTATTAATTCATTTTTTCTTTAATTTATTAATTATTATATTTAATATACTTTTTATTAATATTTTTCAGAGTGGTGGTGAGAGTAATGGACCCACGGTAAGTTCACAAATTAATATCTTTGTGATTTTATTTACTTCATTTTAAATCGTATAAATTTTTAAATTATTTTTGAATTATTTATTAGGCAATCAAATTTTCTCAATGCAACAAACTCTACCTTGATGGATTGAATCACATAAATAGTCAAAGAAACCATGTTACCATAACTAGTTGCAATAATGCAAACATTACAAATCTTCATATGACGGCCCCAGATGAAAGTCCCAACACAGATGGAATTAATCTCTCCTCTTCAACCTATGTAAATATTCATGATTGTGTCATGGAAACCGGTACATTTTTCTTTACATTTCATCGTTTACACAAAGATTTTGAGATTGTTCGTTCAATATACTCACTGTCTTGTTGTGTCAAAGGGGACGATTGCATCGCGATCAATGGAGGGACTTCAAATGTTGACATTTCCAGAATCACATGTGGCCCTGAACATGGAATTAGGTATAAGACAACTTTTAAGATCTCTTTTTTTTTGGGTAAGAAAAAAATATATCAATACGCTTGTGTCTTAACTTTAAAGTTTTTGCTCTTTCTCTCTGACAGCATTGGGAGTTTAGGGGAAGATGGAAAACAGGAAGCAGTTCAAGGAATAAATGTTCAGAATTGCACTTTTATTAAGACTCAAAATGGAGTGAGGATCAAAACATGGCAGGTAAAATCATCACCAAAATTATGCAATTTTAACGAATTTAACCCATGACCCGATTCAAATCCAGTGCATACAAACGGACCAGGTCTCATATAGAGTTCTAAACAATATCGAATTGTCAACACGTGAATCAAACAAGTGATTAACTAGAATCAAATCGTCAAAAGGCTTATCGAACACTTATATTTTCAAATTTTTCGTGAAATTCTATAGGGAGGCTCAGGATTTGCCAAGAATATCACCTTTAAAGATATAATTTTCAAAGCAGCAGACAACCCTGTGATCATAGACCAGTTTTACTGCCCTCACAAGGAATGCAGTGACCAAGTAAGATAATTTCCAGTTATATACATCCCCTCAGATTCCAATATACACTTACTTGAATGTGAATCTTGTTCAGGAATCTGCAGTGCAAGTGAGTGATGTGAACTACATAGGACTAAGAGGAACTGTTATGACCAAGAACCCGGCCATAAACTTGAGTTGCAGCCAAACGCGCCCTTGCTACAATATTTTACTACAAAATGTGAACTTAACTTCTGAAAATCCAAGTAGTAAAGTATACGCACGTTGCATCAACGCTCGTGGAAAGAGTTCTTATGTTTCTTCTCCGGTTGTGAATTGCTTGCAGCGTTGAGCTTGCAACACATCTTGTAATAAATTAATTATGATATATTGCAATTAATATTATTTATATCTGACAGAAAATACTAAAATTCACAAAATAAATGTAATCCCACAACCCAAAATGACATAAGGTTAATGAACTACATTTAAAGAATAATAGTTAAACCAGAGAAGATTCATAAGTCAATTTGTTGTTACAAAACTCAGAATCATACAACCTATGATTTATGAAGAAAGTTTATACATGACTGAAACTCATGCGCGTACCAATAGAGGACTCAATGAGATATCGTCTCCACTCAGCCTTATTCATCGCCATTACCATTCTCTCTAAGCTCTTGTGCTGCAGCCATTAATTCATCAAAGTTTTCTGATTTCCCAAGTACTATTTCAATCTACATGACAAATGATCATACGTAAGGTGTAGATACTAACAATAAAACGCAGGAAGAATCCGTGACTAAATTATGATTGTGAATACCGCTCTCTTGGACAATATTTATTAGTTGAATCAATTTGCACACTTGAAATGAATAGAAGTAGCAGACTCTGACAAGAATTGGACATACCTTGGCTTTTGGGACAGATCTTCCCGTTGAATCATCCTTTATCTCCACAGTTGATGTCTTGATTTCTACATGTTTTTTTATGGAAATACATCAGTTCAATTTGTGGATCAAATATGATGTACACTAAGGTGTTAACAGTTTTACAAACTGATTTTACCAAATTAATACTCATAACCAAGATAAGCAGCAACTAATCCAACAGTAAATTTTAGTTCAATATTCAGTTTTAATCTTGCACAAAATCTTGGAATTTGCTCGAGTTTGGAACAAGTTACATGAATTAGTTTACCTGCCAAACTAAATAACGAATTGAAAATATGTACATGTAAGCATAAGTTCTACTTCCAGCATTCTACCCATATTATGTTTCAACTTTCCCCTAATTCAACTGAACTTCAAACTGACAAAAGATGGACGCTTCCCATTAACCACAACAACCATGCTACGTTATGTTTTGCAAAACTATGAACTGAAACTTACTTCTCTACAATTTTCAAAATTCACTTTTACCCAAAGCCAAGCCGATTTATAGATATCAGTTTAGCAAACGAAATTTTGGTAAACCAAACTTCTGTTTTGACTCAATCCAAGTATATAGGGAAAATAGCCTCTACAGTTGGTTAAACAAACTCTAGCCAGCAAATCCACCGTTTTTATAAGAGGAAAACTCACTCTTCTCAACAGCAAATCCACCGTTTTTCAGAATCTCGGCGATTGAGACAACTGTTGAAATCGCTGCAATAAACACAAGAGAAAATAGAGAATCAGCAATTGTATACATACATACATAATACATATATAAAAGAAGGATGAGATTGGCTGTGCAAACACTTAAACAGTACTAAAAATTAGAGTCAATACACAATGATTTAAGGCACATTAGTGAAATCAACCTAATTTGTGAACCCAAGAAAAAGGACTTCCAAAACAAAGTATAACAAAAATATAAAATCTCTACAATGTTGACAAATATATCTTCAAAAACAAAGAACAGAAACAACGCAGACCAAACTAGAATAAATCACACTAAAATCAATAACAACAGGAACAAGAAATTACCCATGCCAAGTGCTGAAAGCTCGGCCTCACTGTGCTGTTGCATGTATCTCTAGAGACAAAATGCATCCAATTAATCACACACAGTTCATAATAGAGCTCAAATCCGAATAACTCATTAAGAAAATATAAGAATATACATACCTTAGCGAGATTAACATAAAAGAAGAGTGGTTTCTTCGTGTTAGAAACTTGAATACGGTTGTTCTTCTGGGATTCCACAATGTTCATCTTGCTCACTCCTTCCGTTATCACCTCCATCTCAGTAAATATTCAATCTCCGTGCAAAAGCGTAGGTTTTTTAATTTACGGAAGCTTTTTCCGGTCGATTTTTTCGTCCGAGGGTTTAGAGGAACTAGGGTTTTAGATTTGGGAATTGCGCCAGAGTATAGGTGATGTTTGGATAGGCTGAAAGATGTCCAAAAATTCCTCGGAAAAAAAAAATCTAATAAATTAATTACTGGGCCGAATCTAATAAAGCCCAACATAATTTTAGGCCCAATATGGTAAGTAGACATGTTCAAGCTATTAAAAATGTCAGTTACGATTTGATCATTTTATAAATTAAAACCGAACGGTTTCGAACTGTCGATTAAGCCGGTTTTTTTTTTTTTTTTTTTTTTGACCATAAGAGATGAAAGAAATTGATAAAAAAAAAATGTGTTGAAATCGATTATAGAAGAATATTTTTTAAAAAATGAAAAAATGGGCAAAAACACCGATTTGGTCGATTTAACCCCAAACCGGCGGTATAACCGTTGATTTCGGTTTCAAATTTTCGTAAGTGAATCTTAATTTTAAGGTTACAGTTTGGTTTTTCAAATCGACGGTTAAAATAAAACACTCATGATATTAAAATATACTATACAAGTAATTTCGGAACGAAAAGGAGTAATGCATAAAAAATAAGAGAGATTGATGTGAAAAAATGAGTTGAAATTCATTATAGAAGAATATTTAAAAAAATAGAAAAAAGGGTAAAATCATCGGTTTGGCCGATTAACTCTAAACCGTCGGTATAACTGTTGATTTCGATTTTGAATTTGTAACCGAAAACTTAATTTTAAGGTTAGGGTTCGGTTTTCAAATCGAAACCAACTGTTCGACGAACCGGCCGGTTTGGCAGGTTCCCATTTTAGTTTTGCACATAGACAAATTGGTAAGCCCAATCAATGGCCCAGTATGGTAAGCCCAATCAATGGCCCAATAAGATAAGCCCAATCATTGGCCCAGTATACTTGCGCCAAAATGACTTAAACAACCTCTCTAGTTTGAAAAATATCCAAAATGGAACTGTTTTGATTCTCCTGAACAATGGAAATTCCAAGATCTTTCTATTTCGCAATTCAAATTAGGGCTCCATCGATCTAATTCACTGGTAATTGAAATACTATTGAGTAGGAATCAGCTAAGAAATTAAACGGAAGAAAAACTGTGATAGATCGATGGCAAGTACTGCGTGTTTTATGATAGTCAGCAAAAATGACATCCCGATTTATGAAGCTGAAGTTGGTACTGTCCCCAAAGTACGTTTTCTTCGATTCTTCATTCAAATTAGCTTAGTTTTGTTTTTGATGTTTTGCATTTTCATGATTTTTGTTTAAATGTGTCTAATTATGTTATATTTGTACAAATTGGCAATATGTTATGGTAGAAAGAGGATGCTGCTCATCAACACCAGTTTATATTGCATGCCGCTTTAGACATTGTTCAGGACATGGCGTGGACTACAAGTGCTATGTTAGATCTCTTCTCCATTCACTGTGTACTGTGTGGTTGTTGTTTTTATGGCGTGTTTATGCGTGATTATGAGAAAATTGTAATGAATGATTGATAGTAGCAACTGATATTCACGTTGTATGTTTTTTTGGATCAGGTTTCTAAGAGCAATCGATAGATTCAATGACTTGGTGGTGTCAGTCTACGTGACTGCTGGTCATATCCTTTCATTTGTTCTGATTATTTGATGCTTTGCCTGCTCTTGATGGTTTACTTTGGAAGGACTGTATAAAGTGATGGAACTCGTCACTATTGAGAAATCATTGACGGTATGCGCAATGGAATTCAGTTCTTGCCCAATGCGTTTTCACCTTCAAATTATTTTTCTGCTTTCCTAATGGCAATGACAGATACAAATCCGGGGAGTATTAAGTTGCTATGTGGTGTTTCAATCCTGTTTTACATTGGAAAATTGCTTTTACTTTTGAAAAACGATTCCTAATTTCCCCTGAAATATAGGTTTGGATTCGAGAATGGGTTTGAATGCTTGAAAGTCAGACCTCTGGTACCTAAACCGTAGTTGTCTGGAATAGGATTTCACTGTGCCATTGTATTTTGTGATTCAATAAGGTGTGTAGTAGTTGAGAATGGAGAATTCTAGATGAGGCCTAGGTTGGGATCACTTCCATCTAGAGGTATAAATTGATTCATGAGTTTAATGGAGAGCTCATAAGCATTATTAGTTTTTATGTTGAATTTGAAACCCATTACTTTGGACCATGTAATCTAAAATTAAATTTATATGTTGAACCTTATCACTGTTGCATATTGCTTGGGTATTACATCACTTTTTTCCTACATCAGTTGCAATCAAAGGATTGTATTTATTTGGATTTTTATTACATTTATTTGGTTGCTGGGCCTATTGCTTTGTTCTTAATATGGTCTTGCTTTCAATGCTTTTTTAGGTTTTACACATTATAGGATTCCCTTATATTTTTTAGTTTGACTTGTACTTGGTGCTTATTGCTTACTAGCTCTTCTCTCAGTTAATTATCTGATTATTTGTGTTCTTTCTCGTATATCAGTTCATTAAACTAATAATCGTCACTGTAGCTATTTCCCATCTGACCCTATATATTTCCTACTTTCCTTAACCAATAATCATCATACATACTCGATTAATGCTGCTTCATGATTCTCGAAATGATGACGGAATCAAGAGCTTCTTCCAAGAGGTTCATGAGCTATATATCAAGGCAAGTTATTGCTTTAATACTTTTAAACATAATCTGTATTTCACTATTTCATGTAGGAATAATTAGATTTTATAATTAATTATTTTTATGGTTACCGGATTTTGAACTATATAGCATAATTTACATCATGCCTTCAGTTATCCATTGTAGTTCTTGTCTAAAATGTTCCTTTTAAATATCTCCATATCTCCAGTTATATCCTGGGTCTTACAATAACATCATGCATGAGTTATGTAAATTGTCATTTTTTAGTTCCTTCTTTTAAACTTCTGAGCATATGGAAATTCGTCCTTGTATGATTTTAGAATCGCCCCCCTAGATTTTTACTAGTATGATTTTTCCTGGTTCCAATACTACTAGTACAAGTAGTATTTTCTAATGTGAATCGCTATCATATCAAGCTGGATGGATTTTATGATCTCCCCTGCACCCTAGGAAAAATGAAAATGCCTCTTATTTAGTGAAGGCATAAAAATCTATGTAGTATCATATCATTGATTAGTTTCAACAAATATGCTGATTCAAAGTCCACATTTTCAGACTCTTCTGAATCCTCTTTACCTTCCTGGAAGTCGCATCGCATCATCACATTTTGATACAAAAGTTCGAGCCCTTGCAAGAAAATATTTGTAAAGACATTCATTCAACTCAACGATCTCTGGAGTTCGCTGTGAATTTGCTTGCAGGTGTGCTATGTTATCAAAGACTCTTACTCTGAGCTTTTCGTTATAATAATGCAATGATAGTTTTACATCACATGATATTTTTCAAGAATACGTAGCAGCACCTTTTGTAATATCTGTACTGTATAATACAAAGCTGATCATTTCAACCTTAACTCATTTCATGTTGCATGTATTTTAATTTTTCAGTTAGATCCCATTTCTCTCTCTCTCTGTGGACATAATGGGTTATAACTTGCTGTCCATGTGTCCTTACTCATAATTACATCATCAAGGAATGCCCTTACCTTTTATCTTAGCTTAGACGTCCAGATGAAGCAACTATCTAGGAATCTAGAGCAGTCCCCATTTGCCTTTTTGCATGTGTGCTAAAGGCTATTATCCTTTATTTTACAAATGATCAAATAGTATTAACCGACACAAAGTCGGGTTTAAATCTGATATTGTGGCATACCTGCCTTTGAACCGTACTCGGGCCGAACTCAAACTCGATCAGATGAGTTGTGGGGTGGGATTAAACTTGTTAAAGTGATTTAAGAGTGGGTAATAGGTATAAATGGACTTATCTCGTACCTATCCTGTATACCCATATTTATTCTAAAATTTAGCCTACTTTAACAATAAGGGCCAATATTGAGATCTGTACATTGTTAGTATCTTTCCACCTTTTTACTATTCTTACACTTTCTCTCTCCACCTTTTTTCTTTTCTTCTCTTATAGAGTACTTTCCACCAACAACTTTACATAAAATACTGTATTCCTTAAAACTTGTGTCATCCTCAAAATGTAAAGCTTAAAGGGAGACGGTTGGGAGTATTTGCTTTGGAATTTAGTAGGATAGAATTTTGTCGAGACGATGGTGTAAGAATTTATTCGGGAGAGTGTGCCATAGGTGATAGGGTAGAGTGGGTGTAGTATGTAGACTAAAGATTGTATTGAGCTTAAAAATTCGAACTTTTAAATTCAATACAAGTATACTTGAATTCTATATCTAACTTATAAATCTCGAAAAACATACCAGTCCTAGATCATAAATTGAGTGTGTTTTTTATTTTTAAAGGATGATTTGAATTAGGCCAAACCTGTCCTAATCCAACTGAAGTGGCTCTTAGTAGATTAGTTACACCAATTAGTTTAATACCACATTATAAAGTGTAGATATAGCTGGCTAGCTCATGACACAATCATCATTTAGCTAACTGTCAAGAAACTGATGATTGTACCTTATTATTGCTTGATTAATTTTCTTTAAATATATGTCTAAAATGATGTGAGCACTAATAGGTGAGGCCCACTAATTTTATGTTCTTGTTAGTATTATTGTTAAACTAGATTAAGGTCTTCTGCTAAGTGATTGAAAAAGTTTGTCACATTACCTTTATTGTTAGCTTATGATAATGTCACATGTCTTGTCTAGTTATTTAGCATATCTCTAAACAAATGAGGTGGTTAGACTGATATAAATGAATCTTGTGAAATCGAATATATTATAGTTGAAGTTATTTGATTTTAGACTGGGTTTATAGATATTATTCTACTTTAAATAAAGTGTAAGTGACTAACTTCCTAATTGGGCAAAAACCCTTGTGTAATGTTATAGGTTGTGTAACTGGGTTCATTTGAAGATATGTGTCAGATTATTAGTATGAGTCCATTTATGAATGTAACTAGGTCACGGGTCTCGATTTCTGAGTGAGATTAAGTGCATGTTTGCAAACTCAATAAGATCGGGTGGAATCGCTTTTTTAAAAAGGTTGATTTTATCTCCCCGATAGAGTTTGAAAACACCAGTTTGCAATTAGGACCTATGTTTGGATTGAAGAATTTGAATACTCCCTCCGTCCACCAAAAGTATGCTCATTTTCTTTTATGGAAATAATCACTTTATTTTTACCTCACAATAACTCCACAACACTCTTACGTTTTATCTACTTTATTTTAAAACCTGTGTTCAAATGTATTGACATACTTTTGGTGGACGGAGGGAATAAAATAATTTCATGTTTGTTTAAATTATGTGGACACTAGATCCAATCAAATCTCTAAAACTTTAGGTTGATGTGCATAGCCAATTAGCCATAGGCTAATGGAATGGCACATGATTGAGGTTGGAAAGAGAGAAAATGGTGGACCACAATGAAAATTATGTGCAATTGAAGCCGCCAATTGCAAATAATGAAAATTTGATACTAGAGTTTAAAAGAGTGTCTACAACAAACTCTCATAATTGATTAGGGTAGACACCCGAAAGGGACTTTTCTAGAGCCTTCTTTGGGCTGAATTACAGAATTAGCCTCGTAATTAAATTAAATATCGTAATAATCATAGTCGAATTTAACATCATTATGACTATTAAAAAAGTAGAGTGACGTGTGAGACATAGCCCACCTTATTATTTGAGTCAAACTTCCCTTTAAATTATTGTTGGATCGAAGTTTGAATTATACTTCCTTCTTCTTACCTATATTTTTCGTAGGCAAAAACTTATGTGATACCGTATCACGGATCTTTTTCGGTGAGACGGATCATTTTAACCCATATTTTAAAATTTTGGGTAGGATAACCCATATTTTTTTTTTCAAATTTTGATTAGTAAAAAAAGTGATAATGTTTAAGTAAAAAGTGATACTATTTTTAACAAAAGTGACTATCACTTTTTGCTCAAACATTATCACTTTTTGCTCAAACATTATCACTTTTTATATATAAAAGCCGTCTCACAGAGTGAGACGGTCTCACCCAAGACTAGTCCTTTTTCGTACATAAAATGTAGTTTCATACACTTTATAAAAACAATAACTCTTCAATCATTATTTAATTATTCAAATTATCATCGATTTTATTTATAATGGACTCCACAATACCCTACAATACACTTATTTTATTAACATTACTATATTTTTCTTAAAATGTATATCTCCCTATAAGACTGTTTGACTCTTAAGTGAGTTTTTGTCTTAAAAATGCGTAGCAAATATAAACTTTTAGAATTGTCGAATGTATGCATTTCTTTCCCACAAAAAAGTTTGTGTTATTTTAGTATAAAGTGATAGTATAAAACTAATCATTTTCTTACCGTTCCATTCAATAAAATTAAGGGTTTTTTTTTTTTTTTTTTCTGACAGTATACTCTTCAATTATCATATTATATTTGTCTCTTTTACCCATTCAAAACTTTCTCCCATTAAACCCAATAGAAATCCAAACATTCCCACGATAAAAGTGCTCTAGAAAATAGGCTTTCCAATAGCTTTTTAAAAGTTGTTTTGATATTATTATTTGAATAGTTGCTGCATTTAAAAATGCATTCATTAACTCACGAGGATAAGCATGAGAAATTGAACTCATGAGTCATGAGTATGACCTTCCATTGCACTCCTTACCTATATTCTAATCATTATTATTATTGAACCAATAATCTTAACTTAAAATTGGAAATAATAGTAATTATTATTAGGTGTAATCATTATCTTCTCAATAGATGTAATTTTAAAAAATTGGCAAAAATAATATTAAGTTAATAAAAATGATATTGAGAAATTGATTTTTTTTAAAAAGTTAATTAAATTGATATGAAAAAAATGACAAAATGAATCACGAAAATTCGATATATTGGATGAAATGAAATTTTGGATCCACCTAACACACATAATATGCTTTCTTGATTAGTTTCATATTCCATTACCTACTTCATTTAAAGTAATGGAATAATGAAATGTGTTTGTTAATTAAGTCAAATTTGATGATCCAACTACCTAATTCATAATTTTCAATGAATTATGACAATAAATTAATATATTCATATGCCAATGTTCTTGATAACAAATCGGCCAAATTTAATCAGAAAAAAAGTGAGATTAAGCGCATAATCATCAGCAATCTTCTTGATAAACAAAAATAGAGTAAACACATATATTACACAAACGCAAGAAATTGAAAAAAAAAAAAAAAAAACTATTCCTTCACTATAACAGCCTAATATCCCAAAGATTATATCAAAAAGGAAAAAAAAAGCAGATTAAACAGCATGATTGTGCGATGTTTTGATTGTTTTCGTTCAAATAAGTTTCAAAATTCTTCAAACTCCAACGAATTTCACATCACGCGCTTACCGGACTTCGGCGGACGGCGGCGCGTCTTGTTACTCTTTTTCCCAAACGCACCGCAAAATCCGCAAGCGGAAACCCTAGGAGACGGCGGCTCAATCGCCGGCGACACTTTTCCTGTACGAAATCCTCGTCCGCCGGTAGATCGGCTCCTCTCGATCGTCAATCCAGCGACCGGAGGCGACTTCCGCACGGCGGTGGCTGCTGAATCGTCTTTACTCCCCTCCGATTGTGCTTGTTTACTGCTCTCCTCTTTCTGTTGGTTAGCGAGCTGAGTCAAGCCGGCGAGGAATTTGTCGTCCCATACTAATCCAGAGGAGCCTTGTCTCCTGAACGAAACGTCAGATCTCTGCAAACCTTCCATTAAAACCCTCAATTCAAGCTTTATATATGTTTATACTGCAATATTCTTCTTTTTTTCAGCTTCGGCAGCGCGGAGGCGGCGGCACTCTGATTGTGGTGAAGGATTTTCCGGCGATGGCGGTGGATTCAGCCGTTCAGCGACGCCGTTGGAGGGTTTCCGTTTGGTTGTTTTTATGTGCGTATGGGTTTGAATAGGTGTGTGTTGTGGGTGGATGGAGTAATATATATACTGATATATTGGATTAATTAATTAATTCACTATTAAATTAATAGTAGTACTCCGTATTATTTAATTTTAAAAAATAAATAATAATATTTCCCAACAGAAAAACATATATTGTGTTGCATGACAATTGTACTATTTGAAATTAATATATACTTTTATGTTTTAATTTGATGTTCTAATATATTTTTACCGTATCTTCAAAAGTTATCCATTTTTAAAAGTGGAATATTTAAAATTTAAGAGTGATGTTTATCTAAAAATGATTTGGTAATCTAAGATCATGATACTAATACACTATAATCAGATTATTATTATATTTTTAGGATATGTTTGGCTAGGGTAATTATACGGATAATTGAGATTAGTTGTATTTTAATATGAATAATTGTGATAAAAAAGTTATACTCCCATCATCTCAAGATTTTATGCACACTTTCTTTAACGGCGTTAAACATTTTTTGGACACTCTAAAAAAGGGAACAACTCACATAATTTTTACCAATAATACTCCTCATTTATTTTAACTTCCCTTTCCTTTAGTCAAATTTCCCCCATTTTAATCAATGAAATACCAATAAATTAAAGTGTGCATAAAATTCTGGGACGGAGGGAGTATGTTGTTTGGTAGGTGGTTTAATTTCTCTATTTCACTTTTTGTATTCCATTTAGTGTTCCACCTTCTGAATCATTAACATGTGTCATCTTGTAGTGTGTTGATTGTGTTTTTAAATGACACGTATCAACAATTTAAAGAATGAAATATAATAGAACATGAAAAATGAAATAGATTATTTCATGTGCTTGGCAGGAAGTAGAATACAAATGTTTAATTCAAATTGTTGTAAAGGGCGGTGGTGGTTAGGGGTGTGCACCTGTACGAACTCGGGCAAGAATAAGATTGGTTCATTTGTGTATGAAAATTAAAGAGTTGTCTATAATTTGAAATTAATCTAGCGTAAATGTGAGTTTTATTAGTACATTATTATTAATGATCTTTTAACACTAAAAATAAATTAAATATTTAAAAAAATGTAATAGATCTCAACAATTTTTTTGCACATCCTTACCAATTAGTGGTTTTGAAAAATAAGTGAGAGTGCATTAGTAAAAAATATAAAGAATATACATAAAAAAATAAAATAAAAAATCTCGTCCAAACCGATCTGAACCGAAAAGATTCGATTTTAGACCGGACTGAAAACCCGAAATTCTAAATTTGAAGGATCGAAGACCGAACCAAAAACTAACCGATCGGTCTAATTCCAGACATTTTTCCCACCGGATCGACCACATAGTCTGGTTTGATTGAATACAATAGTCTCTAATACTAAACAACATATAAAATCATGCACACAACTTATTTTTTTGTAAGTCACGATATTTGACTCAATATATAAAATCATGCACCCACCTTATATTTTATAAATCAATAACCACCTAAGAGAGTTCAATTAAAGTTGAAGTAAAGCTCTGTATATTTAAAATTATTTACATGTTGATAATTTTGAATCAAAAACCGTAAAAATAAACACATTTATAAGTCTCAAGTTTACATCGATCAACACATAAAGTTCCCTTATACCTAACCTACCTCTCTTATAGACTTATACTCCATTATTCCCCACCAAACACACCCTTTTAGTGTATTAATTGAGATTTGGGAGATAGGGGGACACTTGGTCAATGATTAATGGTTTTTGTCCAACAATTTAATTCCTTGTGCCTATTCTCACTATTTTGGGACAATTACGACAACTACTTTTAATAAATTATTATATTTGAATTAGTTAGTAAATGTAGTATTGTAAGCGTGTTTAATTGAATTTGTATGCTTTGAACTTGGACATTAGTAATTAATAAATAATAACCGAATATATATAAATAGAAAATATTGCAAAATGGAAAGAGGTTTAGACAAAAGCTACAATCCAAATTTAGGATAAACACGACTATTTACAAACCAAACTTTGGAATAAACGTGCATTAATTTAGATTTTATAAAAGATAGACTAATCTTAATGACGACATTATTGTATGGGCTTAAATTAAATTTTAACTTAAATAGATTTTGATCGTAATTTATGTGGTCGTACAATCTTCTATCGAATAGCTCTAATATTTCGTTTTGAATAAAAGTTTCATTTGAACTATTCAAAAGAAGAAAAAGGGAAATCGATTCTACTAAAAATTTGTGTAGTGATGAGGATAAAAATATCCGCTCTCAAATCTTCATCTTCTCCAACTACTCTGATTAAAGTTCGATCTAATGAACCTGTAAAAACCATACCGAAAATGATCCTTGTGCGGGAACTCTCATGAAAACGATGAATTTATAAGTTTTTCATACATATAATATTTTGACAATTTTAGGTGATCAGGGCACCTTTTAGTTAGGGCTGTCTTTGACATTGAGCCTTCAATAGACTTATCTATTTCGTTTGTGTCACGTATAATTATTTATTCAGTACGCACTTAAACCCTAACTTTAGAAGATGTTGAATAGCTCTAATATTTCGTTTTGAATAAAAGTTTTATTTGAACTATTCAAAAGAAGAAAAAGGGAAATCGATTCTACAAAAAGGGTTGGTGTGCTATGGACTCGAGTGCATGTTGTGCACCATAGTCCATGTTGCACTTTTCAGTTTACTGACTTACACTTTTTGGTAAATGGTGTTGCACTTTTCAATTATTAAACTGTATAATAATATTTTTAGTAATAATTGAAAAGTGCAACACCATTTACCAAAAAGTGTAAGTCAGTAAACTGAAAAGTGCAACATGAACTAGGGTGCACAACATGCACTCAAGTGCATACTAGACTTTACCCTACAAAAAATTTGTGTAGGGATGAGGATAAAAATATCCGCTCTCGAATCTTCAGGCTCTGATCAAAGTTCGATCTAATGAATCTGTAAAAGCCATACCAAAAATGATCCTTGTGCGGGAACTTTTCATGAAAACGATGAATTTATAAGGTTTTCCTATCATACATATAATATTTTGGCAATTTGAGGTGATCAGGACACCTTTTAGTTAGGACTGTTTTTACATTGAGCCTTCAATGGACTTATTATTTTGTTTTGTGTCACATATAATTATTTATTCAGTACGCACTTAAACCCTAACTTTAGAAGATGTCGAATTATTAGTCAGCACTTAATGCAATAAAAATGCAACACATTTGGCAGGAAAGATACCCTATGTTGGATGACAGATAGTATTTATTAGTTAAATTCTGATGAAATAATTATAAAATGTTTTTCTTAATCTATAATATTAATTTTTTAAAAGGTCAAAATATTTGCTTTGACCAAGGTACATGGCCGGTGAGATCTTACCAGGTTTTAAAAAAGTCAAAAATTTCATTCAGGGAAGAATCTCGATGGCCAATATCATAATTAGAACAATATTATTAATACACCCTCCATTCTGATAAAAGTTAAACTTTGAACATATAACTGAAAAAAAAATTAATAAAATATGAAAGAAAATAATTTATCAAAAAAAAAAAAATTCAATAAAAAGATGAAAAAAGAAAATTTTGAAACTTTCACCGAAACGGAGGGTATATATTGAAAATTATCATTAGCTTATAAATTAAGGTAATGGTAGTACTTTATAATTTATTAATTGGAGTTTACTGGTTCCTGCCATTTTTTGGGGAACTTATATGCTTATTGTTAATTTATTCCTTTACAAAAATTATCTAACCAATGAAACTGGGAAAGTTCCAGCATGTTATACGAAATATTCATAAAGTCAATATTTATATTTTAATATACTCTATACTAGTACTGATAGGAAATATGAAAATAGCAGGGTTTAGAGATTTTATTTTATATAAATGGTAGGGCACTTATTAGCATTTTTCTTACGTCTCCATATTCAGTTTAATGACAGACTTGTATGAAAGACTAATTTCACTGTTCACTATAACGAAGGATCTAATTGAAGTTCACTATAAAAAAAATTGATTTTTAGTGACAAAATCATCTCATTATTACTTCTTGATAAGTCATTTCTTACTATGAACTATTTAGCAAATTGATTGAAAGAAACCTAAATTAATATTCGAAGAGAATGTTTTGTCGACTATTTCTTTCAAAAAAATCTATCTTTTCAGATATCCCTAGAGTTATCTACTGTATATTATTATATTATTAGATATTTGGTCACATAATGTCCAATCAAATCGCCATCACTTTTTTTTTTTTAAAGAAAATCCCCATCACTTTATTTATCTATTCTTGAGAGGATAATACACATCATGCTAATTTTTGATTTATTTAAAAATTAAAATCCATTACAATTATTCAAAATGCGTGCTCGATAAAATTCCACTATCCTATAAATATAATAACTAGTGCATGAAATGCAGCCATTTATCATGCCTAAGTTCAAAAAAAAAAAAAACAGTGAATTGTTTGGGTAATAATATACCATCATCAAAAAAAATCTTACTATAAAATATTTCCTTTGTCATCTCGAATGTTACTCATTTTTTCATTTAGGACGTCTCACCGAAAGTAACGCATTTTCTTTTTGACAACACACAATGAAAAAAAACGAGTTTTTTTTTTATCACTTAGGAGCCGTGTGAGATGAAAGTCACGTGCACTGTTTTGAATAAGAGAAAGAAGTGAGGAATCCTCTTTTCGACTGTAACTCTCTCACTCTAGTCGTTGTTTTCCTTCCTGTTACTTCAAAAGTAGCAGCTTCAGCCACTCGAATTTTGAATATTCCTTTTTATTTCTCATCAAATGAATGACATATATTAACCACAAAAGGTTGACCTAGTGGTGTAGACTCGAAACTTGGAAGTGTGCTCCTCTTTAGATCACAAGTTCGAACTCTTTAAGGTGCAAACAATTCTTATGGAAACAGTTCATACAGAGTGCAAAGTTCTGACTTTAAACGAGGCACCTGCAAGTGAACGGTGGGATTGATCCCGTGAATTAGTCTTCGATCCTTAGACCGGATATCAAAGCATTAAAAAAAAAAACTATCTATATTTACCTTTTTACTTTCATATGTATCTCTATTTTTTTCTTTTATATTCCGTACTTTTTTAAATAGACAACTTTTGAAGTAAAGAACTGTATATAAATTATAATCATCAAATCAACACTTTTTTTTTAAAGGGGGAAAGTGGTATTTTATTTACATTATGGTTGTGACAATGACTAGGAAAATGCGTGACAAGTGGCAAGAATTATTGAAGTGAAATGCTTTCACGACTCGTTCATTATAGAGACATTGATTCAAGTTCTTGGAACATAAACATTAATTCCACTAATAAAAGTGCACTATTTTATTTTATTAAATGTCAAACAATGTCATCATCAAATTTGTCCAAAATTCCCCAACTTGCTAAAAGTTAACAAAATACTCCCTCCGTCAGCCTATAAATTTCACGTTACTTTTTGACATAAAGATTAAGAAAAGTGATTGAATAATAGATATAGTACAAATGATGTGAATGGGAGAGGAGAGAGATAGAGAGAAAAAGTAAAATATAAAGTGAAGTGTAAGAAAAAATATTTATAAAAAAAGGTATGGGAACCTTATAGGCGGACGAACCAAAATGGTAAAATGGAAAGTTTATAGGCGGACGGAGGGAGTAGCTAACAAAAAAAATGGTGAATCTCATGTATCCATATGATTCAAAAATAGACGTTCACTGTTCTTCAGCATAGACAAAATCAACGATCCACGGACACTATGGGTATGTTTGTTTTGGGATGGGAAATCCGGATTTGGGATTTCGAAACTCCACCCCCGTTACACTTTGAGATTTTGATTTAGGATTTTAAAATTTCACCCTATAAATACCTATAAACCCTATAAAAGTCAACCTTATAAATACCTACAAACCACCTATAAAACCTATAATCCTATACTATAAAGTTAAACCCTACCCTACATAAATTCCAAAACAAACACAAAACACAAAAAATATTAGGATTTTGAAATCCACTAAATTTTGAAATTCGGATTTCAAAATTCTCAAAATCTCAAAACAAACATGTCCTATATGTATTACAAATAGAGCTGTTATTCGAGCCGAGTCGAGCCGAGTATTTGAGGTTCGAGCTCGACTCGAGCTCTTATCGAGCCGAGCCGAGCTCGGCTCGATAACACTACCGAGTTAAAAATTGAGCTCGGCTCGACTCGTTAACGAGTCTATCGAGCTTAACGAGCCTATCGAGTCGAGCCGAGCCTAACGAGCCTAATGGAATTTTTTACAAAAAAATTAGTTATCGAGTCTAACAAGTCGAGCTCGAGCCGGCTCGTTAGTAAATCGAGTATTTAACGAGCTCGAGCTCGGCTCGTTAAGCTAAACGAGTCGAGCTTTATCGAGCCTTAACGAGTCGAGCCGAGCCGAGTCTCGTTAAGGCTCGGTTCGAATAACAGCTCTAATTACAAAGAATCGCATATTTGGGGCTGCAATTTGACCAAAATATTCAAAAAAAAAAATAAAAATTAGATTGATGCCTCTTTTTTTTTTTTTTTTGGGCAAAAACTTGTGTGAGACCGTCTCACGGATCCTTTTCAGTGAGACGGATCTTTTTAACCCATATTTCAAAATTTTGGATAGGATAACCCATATTTTTTTTTCCAGATTTTGGTTTGTAAAAAAAAATGATAATGTTTAAGTAAAAAGTGATAATATTTTTAACAAAAGTGACTATCACTTTTTGATCAAACATTATCACTTTTTTTATATAAAAGCCGTCTCACGGATCTCATTCTGTGAGACGGTCTCACCTAAGACTAGCCCTTTTTTTTTTTTTTGTGTCTTGTTTAGAAAAAATACGTTTTGAAATTAATAATTTTTGTTGTTTTCATCGAATTATACAATTTAAAAAATACTCCAGTGTATCGAATTGTAAAACAATAAATAGATATGTTGTAATTGATTAACGATCTAAAAGATGTAATTTGTTATGTAATTATCCAACAAAGGGAACTAGTCCATAGAGTCCGGTCGAACAACGCCCGATGATTTCTCCATTACATGCACACATGGATAAATCATCGGGCATTGTTCACCGAATATAACATCTAAAAATCTCTCAATCGACATCGATTGTGACAAGTGGACAAACCCCTAGTCGAACAAGTCCCGAGACATACGAAAAGGAATACCAAACGATCTGGGTACTGTCTCGAAGAGCACGAGCTCCTTCTCAAGAATACAACACATAAAAAATAAAAACAAAAACAAAAACTATTTTCTCTTCCTATTACCAGTGGCAGAAATATGGGCCTGAACTGCAGCTAACACTTTAGTTTCCAACTTGTGTCCTTTGACAGCCATTTTCACCTTCTTAAAAACTCGCTGCATCATCGCCTTACGCTCCGACGAAACCGTGAGGCTCTTGCACTTGCTTATCCCCTTGAGAAGCGCCACCACGTGTTCCCCCGTCCCACCAGAAACCTTCTCAATCTTCACAATCTTCTCCACCAATTGAGACGACGAAAACATTCGCTCTAAACACGCCTTGTTTCCCATCTCGACGATCCCAAGTACACAATGCAAGCTCACTTCTCTCGTCTTATGCGACTTACTCTCCATCGAATGGATCAATCTTTCCAAGAGCCCCCCCTCGATTATCTCCACCACAACGAGGCCCCCACCCTCGCTGAAAAGGATGTTGTGTAGAGCTGAGCAAGCGGAATCTTGCAGCTCGGGTACACAGCATTGCATCATTTTCACAAGCTCGGAAACAATCTCGTATTCTAGAAACTTCTCGATGCAGGGCTGCCCACCCGAGCACGCAAGCTTCATTAACAGAAATGCTGATTCAGACTTCACTTCCTTCTGATTATGTTGAAGGAGTTCGGAAAGTCTTTCCACGAGTGGGCTTCGTAGAACCATGTCACGAATTTTGGGCTCTTCGACCTTTTCAATTATCGGTATAAGATCTTGCATAGATTCTAGAATCAACTTACCATCAAAAGAACACAATTTCTGAACAAGATCCTCAAAAGTCCGAGGCTTAGGCTTAGGCTTAGGCGAGGGCAATGAGTTCGTATCAGATAATACGAACTTTTCTAGACGAAGCCTAGCTTGCCAAGGCAGCAAGTTAAGCGCCCCAGGACGAAGGGACGCGTTTCCAGGACCTCCAAGCTCGTATAACGCCTTCAGTAGCACAATCGCGTTGTTTTGAGCAACATCAGATCCTGTTTCAAGGAGTTTGATGAGACTTTTGTCGATTCCAGAAGCGAACATTCTCTCAACAGCTTTCGACTTCCCTGCTTTCGTTAAAGACATCAATGTAGCGAATACACTATCATGCCACACATCAGAGTGTGGAGATAGAAAAGCTGTTAACCGATTCATGGGAAGTCTTAACAGAATCTCGTCTGTCGTGTTTCGACTTCCAAACTCCGCGAGGTTTGCTACGATGGTGAAAATGCTGGTTTCGGTCAGAGGGTCGTCGCAGGTTTCCAAAATGCAAATGAGTTTATCAACTGCATTTGTATTTTCAAGAAGTGGCATGTATTCAGAGTAATCGAGCTCCGTGAATACATTCGTGATAGCTATAGCAGAAACGGACACGAGATCTTTTGATCCTGAAAACAAGAGCCTTGTAATCTTGGACCCCAGAATTCTACAGAAACCAAGTCTGGAAGTCTCGAATTCTGAAGATGATATTCCGACTTCAAGTGCATTGGTGATAGCTTCCAAGGCGATGGCTGCGTGTTTCTCGTCTGAACAACCAAGAGACGTCTCGATTTTCCCTTCAGAAGCTCGTTTAACAGCTCCCTTACCAAATACGAACAGCCACGGACTAATGAACGCGCTTTCTTTACTGGAATTGAGTAGTAAGAGCTTGATCGAATCGTTCGTCTTGCTGTCTAGGTAAAGAGAAACCATGTCGTGTATTTGGTACGAGGCGTCGTGATCGTCTTTCATCAGCAACGAGCCCTCGATGAGCTTACAAACTGTGAGAGAGAACAAGTTTTCGTTTCCAAGAACAGACCAAACTGCTTCTAAACAAGTTTCTGGAATTGGCTCTACCCATGATAGAAGAGCTAGAGCAGTAAAGAGCCTTTTCGGGTCGTCAGACATAGCTTCCAAACTAAACTCTAACGACCCGAAAATGGTGACTGTGTTTTCGGCCTCTTTCTCGTTTGCATATGAGATCGGACCTGGTGCACACGTGGCGTACGTTGATAGATTTGCAATCGCCTTTTCCCATTTTTCGCCTCTCGTTTCTTTCCTCAGCGCCTTCCCCATCACAGCAACCGTCAGAGGATGGTGTCCACATCGTTCAAGCAACGTCTCCGCCACTTCCTAGTGAAACGAGTAATACTTTTCAGTGAAACAAGTAATACTTTTTATTAAAACAAGTAATACTTTTTAGTGAAACAACAAATACTATTTATTGAAACAAGTAATACTTTTTAGTGAAACAACAAATACTTTTTAGTGAAACAAGTAATACTTTTTAGAACATACCGGTAGCTCCTCGTCTGTAAGGTGGCTATGGTAAAGGAGGACATTCTTGCTTATTTCTCGAATGTCGTCTTTGCCCAACTCGACCTTGTCAGCTTCCGTTATTTCATACACGGACTCGTTCCTAGTTGTTACCAAATATCGACAATCATTATCATACACTTTAGCAAAACGTTCAACGATGTCTTGCTCCCACACATCGTCGAGAAGTATCACAATGCGCTTTCCATACAACGCCTTTTGAAGCAAGAAACTCACATACTCAAGATCCCTACAACTTTCATCGTTCATCTTCGTCCAAAACCCAATCTGCACGAGAAATTTCGCGAGTTTTCTTGCTAGACGTCTCTGGTATTCATGCTTATCACCATCACAAGCACCTCTACTGCAATACTGCCCAAATCCAAGCTCAACAGCTCCATCGACAAAGTTTGGGGGGAGATCAGAAGCCACTTGACGAGCTAAGCACGACTTCCCTATCCCTGACAGCCCGACTATTAGAATCACACGACGAGGGCTGCTTTGCTCGAGCAAAGTTCTAACATAAGCACATTTACTGGAAATGGGGTATCCTTGATCCAAGTTCACTTTCAATCGAATTGGAATGTTACTAACTCTACTTTCGATCACATTCTCGATTTTCTCAGTTAATATTTGAGACTCGAGCCACCAATTCAAGTCACGCTTCATCGAGATCAAGATCTTCCCGAGTGGATCTCCAATCATAGAGTTCCAAATGATCTTAGCAAAGTTCTTGACTTTGCTTTTGGTCACGACTCGTTTCGCTTTGATGATGTTTGGATGGAGACGGTCTATTAGCCCGTTTAATCCTTGGATTTGATGATCTAGCTGGGGATTATCGAGCTTGTGAGCATGCTTCTGCTTAATACGACGCGATAGGCCTTGAAGCTCGTATACGAACTCCTCTAGGCTTCGAATCCTCGTTGGAGCATCATCAAAGTCTCGGGAAGCTTGCTCTAGTGCCCCAATTGCCCCCACCATTGTTGAAACTATCTGTGTTGCAGATGAAATCACTTGCACAGCATCCATGGTCGATTTTTCGCCTAATTCGACCAAAACCCCAGCATTTTTCGCCTAATTCGACCAAATCAATTCACTCCATATGAACTAAATCCCAACTCAAAATCATCCAAATTTAAACTATCTAAGAATCAATACAAAACATTAACATCTTTCAAGATCAAACTCTGCTATAACAACAATCAATAATGCAATTATACTTAAAACCCTTCAAGAATACAACAAAAAATTCAATCTTTCTATTGCACAAGTCATGAATTCAAAGACCCAATTACTGAAACCCTATATCATTTTCACAAAATACAAATAAATATCTGATGATATTATCCAGCCACAAATCAAGAAATTTCAACCAATGCAAATATAAAAATAGAAAAAACTACAAATCATTGCAATATTTTTTCAAGATTAGCCATGTTCTTACCTTGAGAAGCTCTCCAAGCAAGAACTTCTTGCAACCATAGTTTCTTGATTATGTTAGTGTGTAATTAACGTTGACT
This sequence comes from Galeopsis tetrahit, assembly GCA_963675135.1. Taxonomy (NCBI): domain Eukaryota; kingdom Viridiplantae; phylum Streptophyta; class Magnoliopsida; order Lamiales; family Lamiaceae; genus Galeopsis; species Galeopsis tetrahit. The sequence continues at coordinate 1,527,729 of OY776125.1, read as the reverse complement.
CTTCTCCTGTATTCTATTTGGGATTTTTTTCCTGTTTTGACTCAATTTACACTTTACACCCAAAGAAAGTGGGCTCTGCCTACAATTGTTTATTCTTTTTTTCAAGATCTGTTACATGAAGAGAAAAATTCGACATCGATATTTGAATTGTTTAAAAGAAAAAGAGTGTTCTTTTTGGACTAATTCAAGTTTTACATATATTATTGATCTTCAAAGACTATACTATATTAATGAAAATGATTCAATATATAGGAGAGTAATTTCATTGGCTTGCACAAAACTATGCCTTTTAAACGGGTTTTCGTAAATGGACGGTGAAATTGATTCTTTCACGTTAAAATTTTGATACGTCAAATTGTCATCTTACCTAAACAACCACACCGCTCCGTGCCTAAAAGTCTATACGAGGGTGTTGTGCATCGTTTAACACCTCTTTTTGTATAACAAATGCATGTAAGACTCATTACTTATTTTATTCACTTGTATTTTTTTTCAAGGTTTAGTCTATGCTAAGGGGTTGAACGTTGTTCAAACGCTTCTTTTTATACCACGTACACATGTTTGTTTTTAGTACTACTTATATATATAAATTAATTCTTCCACTTATTTCTGGAATTTTTTTTTTACTTCGTTAAGATAGATGGTACAACATTAATTCTTGAAATGAACTAATATTAATGAGTTGGAATAATATTTTGGTTCATTGATTTATGGGCCCAATTCCAATTCTCAAAGACCTTCAAGTAGCCCAATGAAAATTTCATTAACTAGGTGATTAAAAAAAGAATTAATTTTGGAACTAAAAAAAAAATTAATTTTATTGTAAGAAATAAATGAAAGATAAATTTTATGGAAAAAAATACTACTCCCTCCGTCCCATACTTGAAGCTACATTTTACCATTTTGGGCGTCCCATACTTGAAGCAACATTACCTAAAATAGTAAAAACACTTTTAAACACTCCCCTTAAAACATCACAATATTACAACAAATGCCACTACTTTATTACACTAAAAAGTAACTTTATTACTATTTATAAAGTTGAAAAGTCTTTATTACCCCCACTTTATCTTACACAATACTAATAAACAACTCATTTATTAAAACCCGTGCCAATTTGGTTTGTAGCTTCAAGTATGGGACGGAGGGAGTAATATATAAGAAGATATATGGAAACAAGATAAAATCTTTTGAAAAATAAAATATTTTCATATTCTCCACAAATTTTATGAAATAATATATAGAAAGAAGATAATTTCTTTTTTTTCATATCTTCATATTTTCCATAAAATTTCCGGTCACTCCTTGTCAATTCAGCCTCAAAGTGTTACAACAATTGTGTTTTTCGAAAATACAAGAGTGCAATTTAGAGGTAAACGTGTAATCTCTTAGTGAATTTTCAGCCTCAAAGTGCTACAACAATTTAGAGATAAACGCGTAATACAAGAAAAAACAATTTTTCCTTAAGAGTTTGATAGGTGTCTCTTCAATTTAGAGGTAAACGCATAATCTCATAATTACCTTATATCCATGAATTGTTTTATTTAATTTATTTAAATTATATAATTAAATTTACAATAATTTGTATTTAAATTAAGTCCCGAATAAATTCATGACATGTTTTAATAGTTCCCAACCCATGTGAGATCAGCCAACTTTCTTTTAACACTTCCATTCATTATTTCAATCAAATTAATAATAGTAAGACACATAAATATTTGACAAATTCCATAAATGGTGTGCTAAATCACCTTAATTACACCTCTATATAATATTGTTAAAAAAAAAAAAAAAAAGTTATCCAATCCTGATGCAACACCTCAATACAGTAGGATGATATAGACTAGAGAATCTTGTGTAGGAATTACAAGGTTTGTCTTTCTTGTCCCACTCTCGATTATAATGTTTTTCTCGAAAGAAGTTTAGTTACCCAATCTTGATGCAACACCTCGATAGTCATTTACTCTCTCCGTCCACACTTAAACTGCACTTTAACGTAAACATATAAAGTAAAAAGTGAATGATGTATTAGTATATTGAAAGAAAAAAAAGAAGGAAAGAGTGTATATTAAGTATGGACGGATGATTCGGTAATTTTTCACTCTATTTTCAAAATGGTCTCAAAAAAGACGAATGTGCGATCTGGCCCTAATTGTTTTTTTATAGGTACCAGTTTCGTTCTAAAGTTGCTAGAATCGACCGTCCACGTATCGAGCACATGACAAAAAACGACGTCATTTTGAGGGATTCTGTCCCTTTGATATAGGATAAGAGAATCTTGTGTAGGAAATACAAGGCTTGTCTTTCATTATCATCTTATAAATGGTACAAATCAATCACCAATCCTATTGCAACATCTACACATGAACTAACCAATTGTTTCCCAATTCCTAGTTCAAAATAATTCATTTATATGATTTTTCAGACATGTGTAGTGTGATAGAGGACATGCACGGTGAAGGTTCATTGATGGTGTCTTGCCTTGTTTGTTTCATGAAAGAGACCTCCAATCTAACATTCCTTCTCTCTCATTATTAGCTAAATTTTCTTGATCAATTTCAAGAAAAAAAAAAAAGATTTTTCGATATTAAGCATGTCGTGTTTCCACTCGTTCGATTGTTTACCTAGCATACACCATTTTGTAAGTAACGATACGAAGCTTAAGAGAAATCGAAGCGTAGTAGTGAAACTTGCAGCATCAATCATCCCACAAGCTGAAGAAATCAGAATCAAGACTGATCAAACCAATGTTATTGGGATTCTTGGAGGCTATACTTGCCTGAATTTCGCGAAAAAACTCGTTGATCAAGAAACGGAGCTGCCAATTATCCTGTGTACAGATCCAGCTCCAAGAAACGAGCTTTTATCACTCGAAATGCCAAGAGTTGACCACAGTTTAATAGTGAAGAAGTTGAGGCGTAAACGAGTTTTTCTCGAGGAATCTGGAGTTTGCTGCATTGTGATTCCCTGCCATATGTCACATTATTGGTACGACGAAATTAAAGACGGATGTTCTGTACCGTTTCTACACATGGGTGAATCTGTAGCTAAGGAACTCAAAGAGTCAAAGTTAAGGCCAGTCGAAGCAGGTGGAAGCTCCGTCTGCATCGGTGTTCTTGCAACCGATACAGCGTTGGTAACTAGAATGTATAAGGAGAAACTCGAAAACGAGGTATTCTATATGACTATACTCAACATGCTACCATTTTCATATGAGTGCATGTTATGCACCCTAGTCCATGTTGCACTTTTCAGTTTTACTGACTTACACTTTTTGGTAAATGGTGTTGCACTTTTCAATTATTAAACTGTATAATAATATTTTTAGTAATAATTGAAAAGTGCAACACCATTTACCAAAAAGTGTAAGTCAGTAAAACTGAAAAGTGTAACATGAACTAGGGTGCATACTAGACTTTACCATTCTATATATATGTGCAGGGTTTTACGGTGGTAATACCAGACAAGTATACGATGAAAAATATAGTCGTACCTGCAGTTGAAGCAATAAGCAGTAAAGACGTTGAAGGAGCACGAAATTTGTTCAGAGTCGCTCTGCAGGTTATGCTGATGGCAGCTGTGAACAAAATCGTGCTTGCTTCTGATGAGTTGCGCAAACTGTTGCCGCCAGATGATCCTTTGTGGAGAAAATGCATAGATCCCACGGATGCTTTAGCCCGATCGACTATCAACTGTGCTCACTCTGCAAATAAACAGTGGTACAATCATATCCAAAAACACTAAATAAATAAGCACACAAAAGGCAAAATAAACTACTAATGGAGAGATATTGTTATCATCTTTTACACAATTATCATCTTCTTCTTCAACCTTTCTTCAATAGAATGCATGAATTTATAATTTGTTCATTAGCAACAATGCTAAAGAAGTTATATATATATACTCTGGGTCAAGCAACTATCTTACAACAATTCTGTTAAAACATTTCACACTGAGAACCAACGGAATAAGACACTCATGCTCATTTTCTACGGAAAACAAATATGAGCATAGGCTAATGTGAACAACTGTTAATTCTTTGTCAAAACACAACCTTGCCTTTAAGTATGACGACTTCAAAGCTGCTTACTTTTCTTTACTCCCTTCTGAACTTTCGGCGGTAACTTTTGATTCTTCATCTTTTCTCCAATCAAGAATCTTTCGGCGTCTTACCAACTTCTTCATCTTTTTTCCAATCAAGGACAACTCTTCCAATTCAAGTGTGTTGCTAATTGTAGTTTTCAGTACATCAAATACATAACCTTTGACTGACTCTTCATTGATTACCGAAAGGTGAGGAAGGCGAGGAACCAAAGAAGAAGTTGTACAACAGAACATCCCTTGATTACCAGAACATCCTATAATAAACAAATAATGAGATAATAATAATAAACATATTGTTTGTGAGGTAGAAGCAAGAAGGAAGGAGACAGCAATACACCATAAAAAATGGAAGAAATTACTGACCACTTGCATTCCATTATAGTCAGAAGAGTGGCGGTCACATAAACCTAGGAAAACGCTTGGAAGGATCACCAAGATTTCTCTATCAAGAATTCGTAGACAACTCTCCATTGATTTCCGAAAGGAGAGGAACCAAAGAAGTTGTACAGTAAAACATCCTATAATAATATATGCAACGCAAAAACAAAATATCAAAATTCATATAGCAACAAATAATGAGATAGTAATAATAAACATAGTAGAAGCTACTGACCTCAAACTCAAGGCCCTTGCATTCCCTTAGGGCATGTTTGTTTTGGGACTCACGTAACATCCTACGTCCTTGTTCTACTTCGGGATTTCACATCCGGATTTCTCCATCCAACTACACTCATCCCTAAAAATACCTATACATCCTACTATTACATCACATCCAACCACTCTTACACAAATTTGACATAAAGTAACATCTCATCCTACTCAAAATCCCCAAACAAACACACACAATTACTATTCATCAGGATTTCCCATCCAAGATTTCCTCATCCAGAATTTCCCCCATCCTACATAATCACAAAACAAACATACCCTTATAGTCTGGACAAGAGTTTGGTTACCTACGTAGCTAGAGATTTCATTTTTAAAAAAATCATCTCGGACTAAAATGACCTGGTCCTCACCACCCTTTCTAAAAAGGGATAAAACGTTCTCATCCAAAGCACACTTAAGTATTAATGGAGAGGCTCCACAAATACGGCTGAATTCACGGGGCAAAGCATCTATTGAATATGAAAAGTAATGACTAACCATATCCATGATGCTCTGTCCTAATTTGAGCACTTCATCATGAGTGCGAAAATTCTCCCTCAAAACAAATGTGGCGGGTATCTCTCTTTTTCGATAAATAAAATAGACGTAGGTTTTTAAATCTCATTAGTAAACATAACATTATTACATGTTTACTATTATTCTAGTCTACAGAGAGATACTCGCCACATTTGTTTTGAGGGAGAATTTTCGCACTCATGAAGTGCTCAAATCCAATAGATGCTTTGCCCCGTGAATTCAGCCGTATTTACCGATACCATCCATACCAATCAACAAACTCTGGCGTAACTTCCCTATTCTTCACAAACCAATGGTACCTAAAAGAAAATCCAGAGAAAGAAAGTATAAGATAAATTCAAACAATAGTAAGTAAAATTGAAGTATAAGATAAATTTTTTTCGAATTTTTTTTATTAAAATTAAGTCCAATACATTTTAGTGAAATCACGATGAATAAGTGATTTTTTCTTTTTCTATTTTGCTTCCACTCATACATACTCAAATTGAGAAACTTGCTAATTTATAAAGCAATTAATTTTGAAGAAAGAAACTGCACAATGACAAAAGTTGTCCCTCTTGATACTGCTACTTTTTAATTAAACAGTAATTCAATTTCACCCCTCGAAGAGAAACTAAATGAATAATGGAAATCGAAAAAACCCTCAAAAAAATCTGCCCGCGATTTTATGCAAATCCAAACACAAACAATATACTTCAACCAAAAAAAAAAATCCTAAAAACACAATTTCAACAAAAATAAAAATAAAAAATTTCTTAAGGTGTTCGAAAATATAACCCAAACAAAGTTAAAATGTTCGAAAATTTTTATCCAACAAACTCAATATGTCTTAAATAAATCATGAACAATTTTCATTTGTCTAAAAAAAAAAAAAAGATAGGACATCTTGTTCCAAAAATTTTCCCCAACATGTTCAAATTGTTCGAAATTTTTACCACAAGATATACAAATTGTTCGAAATTTTTTCATGAACAAACACGAGTTGTTCGATAATAATATCACAAACTGAAAAAACCCTAATTTCGGAAATTTCAAAAACCTAACCTTACCTGAAGCGGCGGCGAGGGGAGATGGTGGCGGAGAGGGAGGAGGAGTGCGAACGGCCGCGTTGCTGGGAGGAGAGCGATGGCAGCCGCGCCGCGTCCTTCTTCAAAGCAGCGGCGACAGGAGGTGGGCGGCGGCGATTGGGTGGGAGGGGGGTGTAACTTTGTGTGAAAAATGTGAGAGATGGAGAAGATAAAGAATTTAATTTGAATTTGAAATGAGAGGGGTATTTTTGAGATTTTCGTGTGGGTGTCCTTGTCTTAGGGTGTCCTCAATAGGTTGGTGGGTGTGTATAACCGCGCCCTATTTTTATTTTTCACAGAGTTTAGCTAATAAAGTTTCATTATAAAAGGCTAAAAGCTACAGTAACAAAAATCTCTCCCATTTTCAAATATTTAGTATATTAATAAAAACTTATAAAATACGTGAATATATATATAACTAAAATATGCTAATTAATTTATGATGAAATGCTAAAAATCCACATAAAATACAGGGTTGAAAATTCAATAAAATAATTGTTAATATATTCAAACTACTTACAAAAAGTATATGTAAAGAAGATAAAAAAATGATTGAGAATGAGTGATTTGATTGTACAAGTGGAATTTACATTTAAGCCCCTCATATTTCATCAAAAGAAAAAAGCCGATCAACGGAACCATCTATGTATAGTGTATTGTCAGACTCGGTTCGGGTATCAACGCGATGATGCTTTAGCCCGATCGACTATCAACTGTGCTCAATCTGCATATAAACATAGCTAGCAACTACGCACATTCACTCTCATATCGTAACTATTCGTACAATCATGTGTTCGTTCTTGCAAGATGTAAATCATGAGAAACCGAAGATTCTTATTTGAAGCCAAAAATGCATGAATATCCGTAGGGTCGATCAGATCGTTCTATTTAAGCTGTTCAATATACAACAACAACAACAACAACAAACTAAGACCTCGTCCCCCATGTGGGGATTCGTCAAAATTTACTCATACAGAATAATCGAAGCTAGGAAATGAATAAGTTGTGCAGGAGGACTTATAGAAGCTTCATAGCAGAATTCCAGGAAAGGAAGGAAGGACTGCAATAAGAGCATCGCCATATCCTACCGGATCTGTAAACATAACAGCAATCAGAAACGCGCATCACTACACACACACGAACAAGAAATCTGTAAACAAGAAAAAAAACGAAAGATGCTTACCACCATCTTTTTTAAGTATCTTAACCACCTCCCCTGAAATGTCCGACTGGCAAGAAACAAAATAGAATGAACGAATAAGAAAAGAGCATGCATAAGTTTTTATATCAACTAACAGCATAAAAATAAGGCCAAAACCTCGAGGGGGATTTCACCGCCTAGCTGTTCAATGTAGCAGAGCACCTGTCCCTCATTCACTATGTCTTTCTGTTAAGTAGAACCAATAACGGGTCACTAAACGGGTTTCTTTCCTTCTAAAGGAATAGTTAGTGGATGGACTACTATGGGTGTGTTTTGAAACTCTACAAACTGCTTCTAGAATCACTTATTTTTCAAAAGCTGTGAGACAGAGTGGGTGTTTTGAAATACTAAAAGTTGCTTAAAAGCACTTTTTTTTCAAATAGAATCACTTTTGGAGTGTTTGGAAACACAACCAAGTGATTAAGTTAATTTATTAAAAGTGATTTTGGTGAAGCATCCCTCCACCTACTTCTAATAGCTTCTATGTGCTTCTCATCATTATAATGATCAATTTTACAATTTTGCCCTCACAATTTAAATAATATTTCATCTTTACAAATTATCTATCTAAATGTAATAAGGGTGTTTTTTGTAAATTTATAAAAAAAGTGGTTTGTTTTGTAAACATCACAACATATACACAATTGATTTAAAGTGCTTAATTTTAAAACACTATCAACTTTCTATTTTATTACAAAAATCAATTTTAATCACTTTGAAGCCATCACTATGATTTGCAAACACATCCAGAGCTTTGAAAATAAGTGATTTTAGAAGCAGTTTCTAGAGTTTCAAAACACCCCCTATATCTATAGCTAATGGAAAAGAAACGACAAAACTGCATGGATGAGATACCTCTTTGCAAGATGGAGGAGCCCGCTTCCCTTTAATTGTCCTAGATTGCCGAAAATATCCAACCTAATTCAAGTGTACGTACGTATAAACGAACTGAAAAGGCAGACATTCATTTAAAAAAGAAAAGAAAAATAAATTGTACTACTATGTATTGTTACCCTTGGAGATTTAAGTATCATCAAGCCTTCATCTGCTGCTTTGTCAAGCAAAGTCGGAACTCCATCTGACGAAGGTACCGTTTTGGCGAGGGCAAGAGGCGGTGATGATGGAGTTTCAGCAACTGAATGGGCAGTAACTGGAGCAGGGGAAGGAGGCTGCGGGGACGTACTTTGCTCACCCAAGTCTCTTTTGATATGTAATTGAAACCCCCCAAGCTAACAACGAAAAAACTAAACAGTTATGAGATCAACGAGAAGCATCTAGAGTCACGTTGAAGTATAGTCGTCTTCTGATTCTGTGTCACTTTAAGAATACAATAGAAATAAGAACATGGCTCACTTTAAGTTCAAACTCTGCAACTGATGCTGTGTCGCATAGCACCGTCAAAAGATTTTCAACCTGTAAAATGCGATATAGACGAATGCTTTAATTTACAGAACATGATTATAGCAATTGTGCATAGAAATCAGCATAACTAAATCACAAAGGGTTGCACTCTTGTGTACCAGTTACATACATGTAACTGGTTCATATTTAATATTTGAATTAATACTATACTGTATTTAAACTAATACTATACTATATTTGAACTAATACTATACTGTAATTAGACTAATACTATACTATATTTAGTATAACTCAAGTGTAAAATTCATCAATTATGTAACTGGTACACACAAGTAATTGCCAATCACAAAATATGTATTATTTGCAGTGCATCGACCAGATACATTTTCTACTTTTACAAAACAAAGTCAATATTCTTTTTTAAGCAAACCAACAGAGAATGAAAGAGTAATCAACAACCATTAATCATGAAAATAACAACAACTCACCTCCAATGAATTCGGAATGAGTGTGCTTTGCTCATCAGATAAAGCCTTTTCGTCGGAACTTTCCTCCACGTTGATAGCAGCTGTTGCTTATTGAAAAAAAATATATATATAAGAAAGAGAGAAAATGAATCTCGTGTCATAACTTTTGCCATTTCCTTGTTCCAAACAATATATCAGTCAGTCAAATCTACTGAAACATATTGATCCAAGAATCTTAACCTCCATTTCAGTACTTCAGATAAATTAACTCGAAAGAAACAATGCAACATTTTTGCAGCAAACACACAAACTCCAGTCTAAACAAATCAATTTGTACGAAAAAGCCTAAAAACCAATCCAACAAACAAAAAATGATTCAACAAATTCTCAAGTTTCAACTTCTAGTACTTCATACCATACCATACCATACTCATTACAACGAAAAATTCATCTCGATTTCAATAAACATCAAAGCATTATATAAACCATTTTCATACTACGGCTTATCTTGAAAACAAGATCTGTCATGTAAACAAGTCACTGATGCAAGTCAATAATGCGGGTCGTGAGCTCCCGATTTATGTAAATAAATCAATTTGTATGAAAAAGCCTAAAAACCTATCCAACAAACAAAAAATGATTCAACAAATTCTCAAGTTTCAACTTCTAGTACTTCATACCATACTCATTACAACGAAAAATTCATCTCGATTTCGATAAACATCAAACCATTTTCATACAGCTTATCTTGAAAACAAGATAAACATGTCAATAATGTGGGTCGTGAGCTCACGATTTATGTAAATATAGTTCATACAAAACGTACTCATTAAAGTTAGAACTTAGAACTCACAATTAGCTTCAGAGTTCAAACTTCTGCACAATATCATCACCTTCTTTGGTGTGTGTGACAACACCAAACCACCAAATTGAGCAGTTTTAAGAGCCTTTGAACAATGAAAACGCTGCAAATTGCTCAATTTCGGTGTAACAAAACCCACCTCCAAATTAGGAACTTTAATGCTTGAAGTCGCAAAACCGCCTAAAAAAACGAAAATTTAAAGCACAGAAATTCAAGAAATCAAGAAGATCAGAGACCCAATACAGAAATGTGTACTAAATGGGAACGATTTACATCACAGAAGTGGAAATGAACGATAGATCAAGAGGTATAATTGCACAATGTAAAGAGATTTAAGCTGCAGAGTTGAGTTTTAGAGAGAGAGAACTTACAGGCAGCCATTTGAGATTGAAGAAGGGAAATGGCGAGTTCTTCTGCTTTGAAGCTTTTTGGAGAATAAACGATGTTAACGAGGAAATCCAAACTCAAAATGGGACCCACTTTTAGGATTTTACTCACTTTTAATTTTTAATACTGATTAGTCAATTTTACACACTATAATTTTTTTTTTGCCTTCCTATTCTTGTGGAGCTCTCTTAACTCTTATGTGAAATGTTGAAAAAAAAAATGAAGGTAATATTTTCTTGATAATAACCGTTTTATTTATTGTAGATAGTAGAGAGGGGTAAGGACTAGGGAGTTGGAAGACTTTTGTGCTAGTTCAATTCTTATGATTTAACATAGATAAGGAATGGTACGTACGTATAACATCATATCATGTTGCCTTTTCTTTTTTCTCATTCCCAAAGCAAGCATCTTTGTCCACTTATCGGTCTCGTTCGGAGGCTTAGCCCTTTTTCTCAACTCGAGTCTTAAGTTCAGCGACTTTCATCGTTGACGAACACCTTGCGCTGATAAGATAAAAGAAATGGGGAGTCTATGCCTTGAATGAATCAGTAACAACGGATTAGTGGAATGAGGGATCAAGAGACGGATTTGATCGTTGATTCAATTTATAAGCGATTAAACTTGATCAAAGAGCCAGATAAATTTCGAACATCGGTTCAACCATTTACTCGATCGTTCAACTCGCTCCACGAACCCTTGCTCGTTGTGGTTAAGAATCAATCAAGTATCTTGTGCTCGGTAGTTGAAGTAACTCGTCTCTTGAACTCTCGTTCAACCTGACTTGCAAATGACAATGTTGGTGAAGAGTTAGTGAGATGTCAAACCATTCTTGTACTCCGTACTTAATAAGAAGAAAGTACTGTACACCCCTTGTGACAAGTTTTAAGAGGTTGGCTTGTCGTCCACCTTAAATTATAACTAGTCATACATCATTGAATTATAGCTAAATTTACTACATACTAATTCTGAATTATTTGTGAATGACGTGACTTCTCCAAATCTAACTGATTTTCTTCTCTCTCTTCTATAACCATTTTCTAAACCTAATTCAATATCAATATTTTTTTTAATCTTTTTCTATATTTACTAAATTTTGCTAAATAAGAACTATTAAATTTTTTATTTTTTTTTTACAAGTTTTTTTCTTATATTTTAATGATCATAATAAATAAAAGTAATCAACGGGTGCACAGTGTCTTAGGTGCGACCCACCACAGCGATGAATAAATGGGCGCAGTCATCAAGAACCCAGCCACAATAATTTCCAATTTTCCCCAAACCCCCTCTCCCTCTCATTATAGAATGTGAAATCAAATTCTTGGAAGAAGGCATTTCGCAGAAAAAAGAAAAGATTCTTCCGAAAGTTCTTGAAAGATTGTAACCATTTACACAAATTCTTGATCGATATACCGAACGGAGAAAAGGGATGTCTCTAACGAGTGTGAAAATGTCGGAGGACGTTTGGTTGACGTGTATGACCCATGCATTGTCAACTGAGACTGAGGAGATCATGGGTCTTCTTCTTGGCGATATTCAGGTTCCTTGATTTTCTGTTTTTATGGGGTTTTGGTTGTGTGAGGAATAATTGTACTTTTTAGGTTTTTCTTGATGTGTTTGTATAATTGGTTTCTTGATTTACATACTTGATTTGGATTTTCTTGTTCTTGAATATCTGGTTTCTCCATTTTTATGTGGTTTTAGCTACTTAAGGGTCATGGTTTTATTCTATATCAAGTGGTTTGGCAGAAAAAGTAGTGATTTTATTAGTAATTTTCATGTTTTTGCCCTATAGTTTCCCAATTTGGCTTATGTACAGGATTTTTTTTGAAGAAATTAAGTTTATCTAGTTCCTGTGTTGGATAAATTTGGATTTCTCTGGGGGGTCTTACTGAATGTTTTGGATTATGTGAATAATGAGGAATTTGTATATAATGTGTTGTACATATGTGTGTATTCGCGCGATAATAGTTGTGCCCTTTATAAATCACCTGTATAGGAATAGTTTTTGTATTTAACGGTCTTGAGCTCGTCCTGCATATGTGTAGTTTTTTGTTTTTGGAATTGATACACGTGGATTGCGATAGCTACGTCAAAGGATTTGATATTATTAACCCCGTATCTTGATATGTTAGATATAACTAACATTTATTGCTTCCTGATGAAAACTTTGGCTTGGTTTTCTTTCATTGTATTTGCTGGGAGCGGCAATACTTGTTCAAACTCACCTCATCGAGTTAAATTTAGGATTGCTCTTCCTTTTCGTAGACTTTCGTGAAATATGGCATCCGATATTGCCTAGACCACACAATTAGTTTAGTCTAATGATCGTATTACCAGTGTCTGCCCTGGCATCCGATATATTGCTGAAGTATCCTTTATCTAACTTTATTGTATTAAAGAGGATTTTATTTAACTTCAAAGTCATCAATGATAATTATATTGCTTCTCTGTACTTTCTGTTCTACTTTAGAAGGAATATTGACATATCATAGTTGTCATGATGACGAAAGAGGTGGTTCGAGCAGAAACAGCACTCTACAACTGTGAATGTTAAATTTGCTAATGTTTTAGGATGACAATCATATTTTTCCATGAGAATGCAGTATGGCATGTGTTATTCACTTTTCCTGATATTTTGCTTGCGATGGGATAAGATTAGCTTATATTTGTTTTTCATTTCAGCATTCAAAAAATGGAAATGTAACTGCATTGATTTGGGGAGCACTTCCTCAACCACGTTCTGATCGGCAGAAGGATCGAGTGGAGACGAACCCAGAGCAGCTGACTGCTGCATCAGTTCGTGCTGAGATATCCTTTTGTTGAAAACTTTGATGCAGAATTTAATTCTTTTCAAGTGTGTTTGAGTGAAAAACCTTATTTTCGAACTTTGATGCAGAATTTACATTTTCGAACTTCTAAGCCTTGTTTTCGCTGTATATCATAAAACTATAAGCAAAAAGAAGCATGAAAACCGAGAGGGCAGAATTTTGAAAATGCTGATTTTAGTTTTCGAATTTCACTTGATGGCCTTGATACTTGCATGATGAAATGCTGAATTTCTTGGCTTATGCATAGTGCTGTGTCGATTGTCAATGACTTTGTCGACTTAACTTTATAACACAGAATGACAATAGAAACTGGAACTACAACTAGAGTGATTGGCTGGTACCACTCACATCCTCATATCACTGTTCTTCCATCTCATGTCGGTGAGTTTTTAATATATATTTCTAGTAGCATTTTCATCGGTTACCTTATGTTATATTGTACTCTTCGAAATTTCTGATTTCCCTGCTTTTAAGAGACGTTAGTTCTTCTAGACTGTTATTTGAAACTTTTTTATTTAATCCCCTTCCATTAATAGTTAATCAACCTTTCAGTTCTAGATTGATTTAGGCCGAAAGTGAGACTTTTCTAATATACTCCTTAGTTTTTTTTTTTCTTGGCCGATATAAATTTTATGATCTGTTATATAAGATACTCCTTTTGTGGGATTTCTACAGATGTGCGGACTCAGGCAATGTATCAGCTATTGGATACCGGTTTTATTGGATTGATATTTTCGTGTTTCAGTGAAGATGCTCAAAAGGTTAGTCCTAATAAGATCGTCCCTAGGAAATCAACTTCTTCCATTTACTCTTAAACTTGTTTGAAATGATTGTAGGTTGGGAGGATTCAAGTGATTGCATTTCAGTCCTTGGATGGGAAGCAGAATCACACGATGAAACCTGTTTCTCTTACCCCTGTTCATAAAAGTCCTGTTATAGATCTTGAGTCGTCTATCAGTTCTTCAGAGAATTCGATGGCTTTGTTTGGCTCTTCCAAAGGAGAAAGTATGGAACAAGACACAGGCGACTCTAAGGTATGCGGTCATCATAAAATTACACATATTCAGTTTACCTGATTGCTAATGCATATAAGTGCATTTTTCTTGATTGGGTAGGGTGTGGGGAAATCGCCGCGCCTGGGAGGTTTTTTTGCGAATTCTAATGCGAAAACGGGAAATGATAACCATGGCAACAGTTTGGGTAATGCAATTGCGATTCAGGATTTTGATCCGATGGATATCTCGGAAGGTATGCAAGAAGCAATGCATCTGTCGAGTTTAGAGATGAGGTAATGTGAGTATGTCCTCTTGATCTTCATTTGAGTCTGAAATTATGTTATTGAGATTGGTAGTAGATAATACGATTATGTCCATTAGAAGACGAACATTATCTATTTGAAGCACTTAGGTTTGTGTATAATGTTTGGTGGCAGTGGGGCAGAATATATCAGGAAGGAAATTCCTCTTCATATACTCCCAACGTCGTCCCTTCTCAGTATCGATTATCCACTGGCTATGGCGTCCTTTACGGAGCTCCAACGAGTACTCTATGAAGAGGAGAAGACTGCATATAATCAGGCAGTCACACAAAATACCAGGTAACAACAACTGCTGCTGCCTCGTATTGTTGACGTTGCTGGTTCTTGTTTATAACTAACTATTTCGATACATCCAATTCATGTTTGGTGTAGGAATACCAAAATTCATCCGCTCACTTTCATTCACCACACATCGACTTACAAGGCGTCCATGTGCAAAATGATGGAATATTGGTAAGTACTCCCTCCGTCCCATACTTGAAGGCACATTTTACCATTTTGGGCGTCCCATACTTGAATGCACATTACCTAAAATAGCAAAAACACTTTTAAACACTCCCCTTAAAACATCACAATATTACAACAAATGCCACTACTTTATTACACTAAAAAGTAATTTTATTATTACTATTTATAAAGTTGAAAAGTCTTTACTACCCCCACTTTATCTTACACAATATTAATAAACAATTCATTCATTAAAACCCGTGCCCAATTGGTTTGAGCCTTCAAGTATGGGACGGAGGGAGTAATAAGCAGTCTGACACAATATTTCCATTATTTACCCGTTTCGTCTCTTTTTAGTGACACTTGCTATGTCGTTGCAGCTTGAGTCCTGCAATGATCGTGCTTCAAGATCGCTTGAGAGAAAATGAAATCCAGGTAATGCCCGTTTTAATTTTTTGTCTCGTCTTGCATGATTTGGATTTCTCGTACGCTTAAAATTTATATCTTTTCTTGAAACAGTTGAAACTGCTGTCTGAAGAAGCTAACATTTTGGAAAAAGAGGTGGTGTCGAGAGGTAACCCGTCAAATTCCTCTCCACGCTCTCCGTCGCTTCGAGGTAGTTCCTCGTTTGGTGCTAGTCGAAGCAGAAAAGGCGTTTGATCGACTACGTAGCACCATAGTTTTCTCTTTTGCTATTATCCAATCCTGCAAGTGTTACTGCTCTTCTGTTTGTATAATACTACACTATCCTTTTGGATCTCTCCCCCTTAATTTTGAAAACTACATGTCTATTTTCACATTTGTGGTCACTTTTTGGGGGGGAATATTGGTGAATTGAGTTGAGACAAAAGACCATTTGATTTCAGAATTGTTTTCATTTTCATTCATTCTGCATTTTATTTTATTTTTAAATTTTGCTATCATCTTAGATTAGCTTCGGATACATGTTTAATCAGATCTAAAATAAAAAAAATTAACCAGCACATAAAAACTTATTCGATTGTGTGCACATTAAGAATCGAAAGATGCACCATTTCTGATTTAATTTGAGTTAAGGATATGTTTGTAATGAAAAGGTGCTTTAAGATTGATTGTAAGGTAGATAATTAGTTTCTATAGAGTAAAATTATGGTAACTAAATTAAGGATGCTTTTGTAATTTAGAATTTAAGAGGTACTTTATTTTTTAATTTTAAAATTTAAATCAACTAGTTTTAATTTAAACATGGTATTTACCAAATAAAATATTAAAAAGCCCTAGTAAATTTGGGATATTCATATAAAGTTCATAATCTTACATGGGATCAAATATACCCCCAATTTTTTTTTTTTTATGACATCTAAATAGTGAGATCAAATAAGTCTTTCATGTTTATAGTTTTTATGAGCATATTAGAATTTTGTAGATAATATCCAATTTTTAAAGCATAATTTATGATGTTCTTTTGATTTTTTTTCTTTTTTAAAATAAATTGTTTTTTATTTAACACTCCATGAAAGACTTGCTATAAATGGGTTAAATTTCTTATTAATTACAATATAAATACATTTGCAAGCAATTGTTGAGAACAAGTGCACCAATTGATAAAAGTTGGAACGCTACACTACACTAACAATTTATTTAGATTACTAAGTAAATCTAAAATTGAATGTAACAAATTCGACCATATAATTTCGAATGTCCAAATTAAGGGGCATGTGGATAACTGGGTCGGTTTGGATAACCCGAATTGTCCATAGTGATGTTGGAGTTATTCGTTGCACCCGCGTTAGCGTTGTGGCTCGTAGGGGCTGCAGACTCCGTATTGCTGCCAAGTCCGAAAGTATTCTTGATCGCATCGGCTGCCCCTTGACCCACGTTCGACGCCCCTTGAACCGCGCCGTGGGTAAGGCTGGCTGCGCCAAGAAACACTCCTTTCCCCATCTCTGTTGCTCCATGTGCAATGTTCCCAATTTGTGCTCCAGTCTTCAATTTGATCAAATCAGTGTTCAAAAAATTTATCGCATTTGTCATTTTTTACAGAATTAAAAAATATATTTTTTCCAATGCATTTACCCTCTTTCATTTTTTCTATTTCTCTTGTTCTTTTCCTTTCTTTCCCCACTCTTTTTTCTCTCTCATTTTGACATTTTCAATCGATCACACTCTTACTTTTTAAAAGAAAGTGAGAGATAATTGATCATTAATACACCCTCCGTCCCACACAGTTGTTTGCACATCCTTTTTTTTTTTTTTTCATAAACCCCACCCTCACAATATTCACATGTTTACACAAAATGTCATTACTTTTACCCTCGATTCAATCATTTACTTTACTTTATTTATAAAAGTTTACAAAATTACCCCTAAAAAATACACTCATTACACTGTTTTCTTAGTTTGTGTGTCCATAAAGTGGTGCAAACATTTCTGGTACGGAAGAAGTATATATCCAATTAAAAAGTGATATTGTAGGGATTGCGTAAAGGTAATTTAATTAAGGAGATCCGTGGTAAGAATAGAAAAAACAACAAAATTTTTGAAATAAAATTAAAAATAAAATGCGACAGACTTTTTGAAACGGAGGAAGTATTTAAATTAGTTCGGATAAATGTTTTTTCTTCTCATCATTATTTCATACCTCTTGAATGAAGTTAGGGTTTTGGGGTTGACTATGGATATCCGATGGCTGGTTTAGCATGTCATCGCGCTTCATCTGCCATTAGATCTCAAGATTATTTTTTACTTTGTACTTGATGAGTAATGATATAGAATCCGATAGTGAGTTTCTTATAGGACTAACTATACACATAAATTACTTGTATACTTTTAGTATGTACAAATATTTTATGCAATGTAGTTGGTTCTGTAAGAAACTCGTCATCTGGTTCCATATAAAACCCTATACATTTGTAAATGTGAGACCTATTAATTTATAAATAAGCTAACAATTATAATTTAATTGATTAAAAAAACTACCTGGTTTTGGCCTGGACCTGAGCTTGCCATTTTCTTGTTTCTGTAATTAAATTATCAGGGGAGTGAAATTGACTTTACTTTGATTTTATTTTCTCAGATGTATTTATAGATTTTAAGACAAATTTTCCGTTGTATTTTATGCTAAAAATGTGCATCATGTTACAAAAGGGTGGCAATACGTAGGATTTGGGCAAGAATGTTTCAACCACTGTTTTTTGGTTTGTTTTTTAATAGGATATGAACTCCACACTGGTATGTTCAATTTTTTAAAAAAACTTTTGAGTTTTTTTATTTGTAAAAAACTCAGCAAAAATTACATTTTTTTTATTTTATAATTCTCCAAAAAAAAAAAAAACTTCATATTTTCTGTTGTTAATGCATTTTGGGCCTTAGCCCATACGCCATCTTTCTCCAATTCAGGGGTGCATCTAGCCTAATCTAATTTGGAGGCATATCAATTGGGTATGGCCACGGCTATACACACACGGACATATTGAGGACACCCACTGATCGAATACACACGGTAAGATGAGAACACCCATATGAAAATCTCAAAAATACCCCTTTCATTTCAAACCTTAATTAAATCCCTAGAGACCCTCATTTCTCATATTTTCACAAAAGTGCACCCACCTCCCCTCTTCTCCCCAAACGACGTTGGTCGGCCTCTCCTCCCTAGTGGCGCCGACGCTTCCTCCCCTTCATAGTGGCGCCGGCTGTTCACATCCCCCATCGTCCGTCTCGTCGGGATGTTGTAGGTATCCCCCCGTCGTCCGTCTCCTGCACAGTCTCCTCTACCGTCGTCTGTCTCCCTCGTTGCTGGTAGTTTAGACGCCCTCCCCATTCAGACACCCACCTTTCCTTCGCGGCCGCGAACGACCGTTCGCACCCCTCCCCCTCCACTCGCCGCCCTGCGTCCGCCCCTCTCAAGTCACACACGCCGCTGCCTTCCGTTAAGTTTAGGATTTTAGTAAAGAAATCCTCAATTTCGATTTTTCTGATTAGGGTTTAGGGTTTGTGCACGATTTTTTTTTTCAAAATCTGTAACGAGGATAGACGTTCGATCTTTTTTTTCGAAAACACATTGAGTTTGTTCGTGAAAAAGTTTGGAACATTTTAATTTTGTCCCAATAAAATTTTCGAACAACTTTTTTTTTCGAACAATGTTGATTTGTCCGGAAAAAAATCTCGAACAACTCTTTTTTTTTGGACAATGTTGATTTGTCCGATTTTTTTTTTCGAAATACATGTCTTAGGAAAAAAAATCAAAATATTTTATATTTTTCTAATTTTGTGTTAAGATTTTTTTTTTTTTTTTGAAGACTATGGTGATGGTGAGGATGATTCTGGCAAAATAAAATGAGTGGAATGAAAAAAATGGGTATTTCTATTTCTCTTGAGGCATTTTGGGCCTTAGCCCATATGTTTTTACTTTAGAGGTAATATGGAGTAGTATTCTTTGATGTATGAAGTACCACTTTAAAAAAAAATTGTTTGATTTTATGTATTAATTTTTTTAAAATCACTAATTTATACTTTCTCCATTCCCTACTTGAAACAAAAATAATTGGACACGGGTTTTCATTCAGTAAAGTTAGTAAAAACTTTTTAACTTTATAAATAGTAATAAAATTACTTTTTAGTGTAATAAAGTAGTGACATTTGTTGTAATATTGTGATGTTGTAAGGTGATTGTTTAAAAACGTTTTTATTATTTCAGGTAATGTGTCATCAAGTAGGGGACGAAGGGAGTAATATTTTGTAAGTTAAATGGTACTCCCTCCATTTTTCAATAAGTGATGCTTTAGCTTCTTTTTTTTCTTGTATATAAATAAGTGATGTTTTAAAAAAATTTACACTATTTTTTCCAATTATGCCCCTCCCTTTAACTTTAGAAAATCTCCAAATTTCTAACTTACTTTTAATGTGATTAGAAATTTCATTTGTTATTTTAAGGTATACTTATTAATACATAATATTTCTTAATTCCAAAACATCACTTATCGAAAAAACGAGGGACTATGATTTCATATATTAAACAATAATCATATAACAAATCACACTCTATATAACGAAGCCTCACACAAACTTATTTCGAATGACGTGGGTGAATTTCCGAAATTACATGTCTTTTCCATCCAAATTTATTTTGATTTATGGATAAGATTCTTTATTACTAGGATAAAAAATTCAAAATTTTGATTTTATAGTATTTTTATTTTTATTTATGGACAATAATCTTTCATAAATTCTTAATAAGAAACTAAAATCGCCCCCTCGAAGATATAGTAAAGACTAGAATTTTAAAATTTATAAACATAA
Organism: Galeopsis tetrahit; assembly: GCA_963675135.1. Classification (NCBI taxonomy): domain Eukaryota; kingdom Viridiplantae; phylum Streptophyta; class Magnoliopsida; order Lamiales; family Lamiaceae; genus Galeopsis; species Galeopsis tetrahit. The sequence goes on along the minus strand of OY776125.1, from coordinate 1,507,221 downwards.
GAGATCAATTTTAAAATAAAAAATTTAGCGTATAAAAATTAAAATTCAAATAACTTAGGAGGAAAAAAAATGTATTTTTCCTATTTTTTATTTATGAACAAGATTCTTTACTCCTAGATCAAAACTTTGATTTTATAGTATTATTATTTTTATTTATGGACAATAATCTTTCACAAATTCTTAAAAAGGTACTAAAATCAGCCCCCAATATTCAAGATATAGTTAGGGGTGGCAATTTTCGACACGACACGACACGATAGCACGATACGAATTCGACACGAAAATTGTGGATTAGTGTTTGGCCTTATCGGGTTCGTGTCGTTATCGGATCAATCTGATAACGACACGAAAATTTCGTGTCGGGTTCGTGTCAACCCGTTAAGCACGATAAAATTAACAGGTAACCCATTAACCTATTAACAACCCGTTAATCTGATATGACACGATAATGACACGTATATGATAATAACACGATAATGACACAATAATTTTTTATATTTATATAAATATATTATTTTTTATATATTTAATACAATTTTAAATTGATTTATTTTCTTATCGTGTCGTTATCGTGTCACGTCGACACGAAAATTATCGTGTCGTGTTCGTATTTGGCCTTATCGTGTAGTGTCACTATCGTGTCAACACGAAACACGACACGATTTGCCAGCCCTAAATATAGTAAAGACTAGAATTTTAAAATTTATAAACATAAGAGATCAATTATAAAGTTAAAAAATTTAGAGGATAAAAATTAAAATTCAAACAGAAAAAAAAAAAAAAGTATTTTCCCTATTTTTTATTTATGGACACTAATCTTTCCTAAATTCTTAATATATTTTTTTTAATATAATATCTTAATTAAGGAAAATGGGGAAACAACCTTACTACGGTGTACAAAGAGAAGGGTATTTCGGTAATTCCATCAAACATTAGCTATAAATACCCACTTCCGTCCATGGTTGGCATATTTTTTTTTTTCACAATTTTCAATTTTCACAAATAGCAGCAGCTCCGCAGTCCTGAAACTGCTTCCCTTCTGGTGACTTCTATTTCCGAAAATCCGGGCGGATCGGACTTGGTATGTGGATTTACCCAATAATTTGTACTTTTACATGATGTGGTATGATTTGTGTGTTTTTTGTTCGTGAAATTTTGCATGATTTATTAATTTTGAGATTTTTGCTGTTGTTTTTTTTGTTCTGGAGGTTGATCAATTGAGGTTTAGGGTTTGAGATGCTTGATTTGTTGGTTTGTTTCTGATTTATGATAATTTTAGTTTTTTTTTTTTTTAAAAGGCTAAATTACAGACGTCGCTTTCCTTATTTCTGTGTTAATTTTAGGTTTTGAATTGTGAAATTTGATAGTACAGATCTTAAGGTTAGAAGTTGATTCCGTCGTGATACTTGAATTTATTATGGTAAAGCAAATTAGGTTGTTAGATTAAAGAAGATATTTCTGTTATCTGATTTTTTATTTTGTAAAAGCAAATCATTTAGAAGCTTAGTAATAACTTATCAGACTATGTAAGAGTTTTTGATCTGCTTATCAGAACTGGTTGTGATATTTTCGTGTGAGGTATCTAACGCGTGGTTACACTACAGCTGAATGCATGCTGTAGTTTGAAATTTTATGGTGGCTAGCATTTAGTTTGTTGTTTAATGTGTGTTTGTTATGTTGTTGTTGTATAATTATATTATTATTATTACTTCTCTTTTCAAAGAATTGCCTTCAGCTACACAGTAACAGTATTAACTGAAAATGCTATATGATGAATGTTTTTTCCGTTTATTTTGGTATTTGGAAGGAGTTTTGGGTGAGAAAGAGGAAGCTCTCTTGCTGTCTTGACACAGAATGCCAAAAGATAGGAGGGTGAATTCCTCATCTTTTGAACGGGCTATGGTGTCTCCTTATTCTTGCCCGAAGATTTCAGATGGCAGTGGCGGATCTTCTTCTTCCTCTCTTGTTGGGGATGAAAAAGAATGGGAAGAAGCTCGATGCCCCATTTGTATGGAGCACCCTCACAATGCTGTCTTGTTACGCTGCTCTTCTCGTGAGAAAGGCTGTCATCCTTTCATATGTGATACAAGCTATCGACACTCCAACTGTCTTGATCAGTTGCGTAAATCTACTGATGTGTTATCCTTACAAACTCCATTTGATCAACATATGCGTGAACTCGTTTGCCCCCTTTGTCGGGGATTGGTAACTGGATGGGATGTCATATACCCTGCACGTAAGTTTATGAATTTTAAAACAAGAAGCTGTTCTTTAGAAACGTGTAGTTTCAATGGAAAGTATGCTGAGTTAAGGAAGCATGCCAGGCTGGAGCACCCATTTGGACGCCCGTCAGAGGCTAGTCCCAACCGCCAATTAAATTGGACAGAACTGGAGCGACAAAGGGAAATGGAGGATGTACTTGCACTCGAATCAGATATGATGTACGACTTTGATGTATGGTGGGATTATGCTTGGAATGATGAAAGCTTTTTCGATTTCTCAAGTGGGATGTCTTCTGACATTGACAGCGATTCGATAGATGACCTGATCAGCAGCTTCACTATGAATTTTAGTCAGTGTCCATCTTCTCCAGATGAGACAGTGGCCTTTGAGAGCTCGAGAAGTAGTGAGAGACCACCAACGTCTGTTTTACCAACCAATTCAAACAATCATGTAGGATATATCTCACATACTTCAAGGCCCATATCAAGAAATCGTAGTGAAGAAAGTGCAGATTCAAGGTTAGATTTCCCTAATCACAGGGCAAGTGATTCGATGCATAGAAGGACAATATCAGATTTTGATAGCGAAAACGGTTTGACAAATTTAAATCTGAATTCAGATTATTACAGGGAATATGTGCCCAGAAGTTCGAGGAGAAGAAGAAGTTATCACAGGGGGAATGCTTCGACTAATTTAAGGTCAATATCAAGCTCTCGTAGGGAAAATGCTCCATACAATGTAAGTTCGAGATCAGATTATCACCGGGTGAACTCCCCCACAAGTTGGAATGCAAGATCGAGGTATCCCAGAGAAAATGGGTGGACTGCTTCAAGGTCAAGGTATCCCAGAGAAAATACTGCTTCAAGGTCAAGGTCAAGTTATCACAGGGAAAATGGCCCATCAAGTTCAAGAGCAAGGCGGAGTTATCATCGAGAAGATGCGTGGCCTAGTTCCAGTTCAAGGGCGAGGAGGAGGACTTTTCACCCTAGGGAAGAAGCATACTCCCCTGTTAGCGGTATTCATTCACGGGGCTCTTCTCCTTACAGACGTCGGCGTCGCCATGGGTAAGATTCTGAATCTGAAATCGTTGTTTCTTTCTTCATTGATTTAATGATCTTCTTTCTGGAACTTATTTTCTCTTTATCAATTTGAGAACCTTTGTAATCTGTTTATATGGTGGATCTATTTTTAAAGCTCAGTATTTTGTGGAGTATTTATTGTTTATCTGGAAGTATATTAAAATCAAGAAATATTGCGTATTCATTCACGGGGCTCTATATACGTTATTTCACTGGAAATTAACTTAGAGTCAAAATGTAGTGATAGATCTTGGTGGCTTTTTAGTTGAACTTCTTCCATGGGAATAAGATAATTATAGTGATTACCTTTCCCTTCTAAAAAAGTACACCCTGTCACACAAAATTGTTTTTATACCCTTTTCTTATTCGTTCGTTTCACAATTGTTTGTACATTCTTAAAAGGGAAAAATCTTTCATAAACTCACTCTTACAATATTATCATATTTACACAAAATGACATTATTTTTACACTTATTTCAACAACTCTCTTTACTTTATTTATTTAATTTTAAAAAATTACACTTCAACACTCCACAGTAAAAAAACGAGTCGAAAACGTGTTAAATTTTTTTTAAAAAAAAAAACGAACTGCTGGTTTGAAAACCGTAACTGTAACCGGCCTAAACCAAAAATCGAAACCGGCGGCATTACATTTTTTTCTTAAAAAATGTATGCATTTTGTGGTGTGATGCGCATTACTTCCATTTGATTAATGACCTTTTTTTTTTTTCTACAATCATTTTTTTTCTGCAACTAATAAAATGGTACGGAGTATCATTTTTTTTAAATAATTAGAGTTCAACTCTAATTTGAAACTGAATTTTGAAAAAGTATCCCGACGAACACCGTTAATTAAGATGTCATGTTCACTTGATTAGACATTTTTTTAGTTTTGGAAAAACACATCTTTTACTCACTATAACTTAAAATAATGTTTTCTACACACTTTTGTATAAATTCATACCTCGATCATTGTCTCTTCTCAATATATTTCAAAAGCATTAAACAAAACATAAATAATAACCATGTTCTTTTCCCATTATTTGTAAGATTGAGACACTAATGAATCCATCACCGTATTGATTCGCTCATAATGCTATTCAATATTATTAAAATGAATAATTGTTAGCTATCAAGCATCCTAAATATTGAGTGTTTAAACCTCAAAAAATAGCATCATATATATATAATATGCAAACACAATTGATGGAAGTATGGAATGCATTCACTCTAAAATTGGGCATAATCAATCGTTCTATGGATTACTAATTAATTTTTAGTAATTTATTGAGATTGAAATGGGATGAAATCCATAATTTAATGGATTTCTTTGCCCATATTTTCATCAAAACTCATAGAAAAGAAGCAGGCTCAACTGTCCGAAGCCACAAACCCACGGCCTCAACGAAAGTAACAAAAGAAATAAAGCGTTGAAATCTAAAGGACTGCTACAAAACTCCCCATCCTGTTACCAGATCTTATTCTGTAAGAATTGCCGACTATATTCAGTGATGATGATCATGTTCGTCATCATCTCCATGTCCATCAGGAGGTCCGCCTGGGCCCACTACTTCCAACTGTATAAACATTTTGATGAAACGAACATCAGAATGTAGGCAAACAAACATTCCAGAAAATACTGATGCAAGTACATGTTTATGAGTGCTTGAAATATCAGATTTCTCTTCCTAGAATTAAACAGCTAAAAATAAGATTAAATAAGCTTAGTGCAAAAGTTAGCGTGTCTTCATTTCATTTTTGTATATATCACTAAGAACCCACCAAAAACTATCAAGCCCAAACATACTCATAATCTCTAACAATATCAATAGGCAACAAGCACCCACTTGGTGAATGAAAAGTAAATAAGGCTTCTATGTCACCATAAAGATGAATCGTGAGTAAACTTATAAAATAGATTTCTTAAGGAATCTTGATTCCAAGTAAACCCAACCTACATTCACCACATAATCTATAAATATTTGCAAATCTATACTAGCAGAATTTAAGACCTCATACACTTACCACAAAGTATTGCGAGCATACTGGACATTCGTGTGGCTTGCCCTTTTCTAACCAGAACCAAACAACATCATGTTCATCCTCTGTTAAATACAGAGTAGAGAACGAATGATCAACAGTCACGAAGGAACTAGAAGAAGCAAAGTTACATTATCAATTAGAAAAATCGACAAAAACTTACCGCCTTCACTTCCAGGGCAACCTACAATCCTTTTGTCATAATAAGACTCGATCACCGCAGGTGCTTCCTGCAGGCCAAACGAAGAAAAATGGAATAGATGTATAGATTCTCCTTTGTTTCAAAGAAAGTGGGATAATAGATGATGATCTTTATAGAAAGTCGAGGACAAGCAAGGGAAAATACATCACCAATCAAGAGCAAGCGATCAATTCTACGTGAGAGAGGACATAACTCAGCATGTTCTTTCCTCAACACCAAATACACAAAAATAACTCATTGACAGACAGAGAATACTTTACAGATTTCAGAAAACATCAAGAAAATTTGACTTCCCCAAAACACCCACAGAAACACTCAACAAACTTCATTCAGGAAGGCTTCTTCCAATTAAAGGGTATGAAACAGAGGTTATACAGTAGTTTTTTGTTTGCAGTTTAGGGCATAAAAATACTAGAATTAAATAACATACTATACATTTCTAATTAAACTTAGTCCACATATGTAACACTGTCAGACTGTCTATTCGAATATATTATAAACACCATAGCAGCAACTCATCAACATTACTCATGGTTTAATTCAATAGCTAAGGCCAATTAACAAAATTAATTCAAAAGGATAGAGGATGCAACACTGACCTTCGTTCCAAAAGGACCGCATGGGTGGTTGATTTCCAAAATGTCCTTTCCCTGAGAAACAACAATAACATGAGTATGACCAAAAACATCAAAATCAAACAATTAAAAATACTCTCTGGATTAAACCTAATGATATCGAAATACTAACGTGAAGCGAAGCTTCCAACTCTTCGCGCTCATGACCAGTAGCAATAGGCATTACATCCTCAACTCTTAATGCAGTCGCATTCCCTACTAAATCAAATATACAATCATTCATCGTTACGAATCCGCATACAATCATCACAAACATAACAGATACATCAATCTAAATCATACATCTAAAATACACCAAAAACATAAAATTAGGGTTAAGAGTGAGCACAAACCAGATTCGGTAGAGAAATGGCGAGAGAATGCTGTTCCTGAACGGAGGAGATTCCTCGGAGCATTCGACGATCCGACGACGCATCGGATGGGCCTGGCGGCGGATCGAGCCGGGGCGAGTGTACGGAGCTGAACGAAGACCCTTCTCCACATGATTCGATCAAATTAGAGCGTTGAATGTGATCTCAGGTGCTCCTTTTATTGGAAAATTCAGTTTCTCTCTCTAGAAATTTCTCACCGCGCAGAAATGGCGAAATGAAATGGGAGAATTTCACACTAGGGATGGCTTTACTGTAGAGAATTCTCTACATTTGATTAAGCACTAACGAATTGGTTGAGTCGCACGTGTGGTGACTGTCGCACGTGTTCAGTTATTTTCCTATTATATCCTTTTTAATTTTTTCCATCCGTTTTATTGTTTTAAATCCAAAATAAATTTAATATAAAAAATCGAATAAACAATTTTGGTAGGTACGTTGTGAACTTGTGATATTCATGAAAACAATATTCAGGGTATGTTTATTTTGAGATTATGCAGGATGGAGAAAATTCAGATGGAGAAATTATGATAAATATTGATTATGTGTGTTTGTTTAAAGATTTTGAATAAAATAAGATGTAACTTTATATCAAATTAATTGTACAAGAGTGTGTGATATTGTATTATTACAGATGTATGGAGTAGGATAGTGAAATCCCGAACTAGAACAGGACGGGAGACGTTACGTCCCCATATGGACGTGATAGTCTCAAAACAAACATGCCCTTATTGTAGAACGAATGGAGTATTAGACTAAATATCTCAATTGACTTAAATTAAGTATCAATGCATACAATATGGACTGTGCTCTCGACCCGGTCAATCCGAAGTCCAATATGGACTGGGCTCTAAAATTACAGACTCATATAGAACTGGATCTCATTGACCTGACAGACCTAATGAGTTAGGCTGAATTTGGCCGTTTGGCCCGCTAGGCAAATAAAAATTATTAAAATTAGTAAAGTACTGCTCCTATATACTTAAATATTATAATTTTATTTTAACTTTAAAATTCGAACTTATCAATTATTTATAATTCTATTTAACTTATTATATAGTGCAATATATAGTTAATATATTAGTAATGTATATCTTTAATTATAATTATTTGAATAAATAAAAATATATATATGTGAGTATGTGACCCATACATAATAAGATTTATATGTATAATTTTTTGTTAAAAATATTTAAAAAAATCTTATGGGTTGGGTTGTGATGGGTTAGACTGGACTCCCATTTTATAGATTCAACAATTTCATGGGACGACCCAATCCACGAATCTCGCTTGGTTCGATGGTTTGGATCGGGATGGACCGGACGACTCGATTTAACACTCTATTTAGAATCAAATATATTTTTATGTGGTACATATACAATTTATTTTAAATATAATTCAACTTGCGATTGAATATTTATGTCTTACACTATCTTCTCCAAATTTGGTAAGATGATGTTGAAAAATGAAGATGGCATCATTCATGCTCTTTCACATAATCTAAACCACACATTAGTAAGTAGTTTGTTTGTCAATTCTTTTAGAATATTGCACATTTTTCTTGATTAGTGTTTTTGCCCCTAATAAGTGTTTTTTCATGTTAAATTTTGGGATTTAAATCGTCTTATAATTTTATAACTCTAGTTTTTTTTAACCTTCATTTGTCAAATAATGATAAGAATCTTCCAAATCTTTTTTCTTATAATGTTTAAGTATTGTCCTAAAATGATAGTGAAAAACATTAGATTCAATTCTTTCACATTCAAGTCAATCATAACATCTTTTCGGTTCGACATATTTCAGATTATGGATGAATAGAATTGAAATCAAAGTAAAATAATTATGGTATAATTAAATTAATAATATCTGACCAAAAGTTTGTAAAACTAATTAAAAAAAAACAATGTAAAAGGAAAAAAAATAACTTTAAACAACTATAGCTTAAGATTCAAATCAAGGCCTTCTTCTGGAGCATCATCCGTTGGATTATCAACAATCAATCCAAGCCCTCGATAGTTATCGCCTTCACTCCTCTTGCTTATTGAGACATTAGATTTAGGGTAAGAGTTTACTCCTAAATTAATGTCTAATCCACTTCCACTAGTTTTGTTCTGAAAATTTTGAAGTCTTAATCCTTCATAAGGTGTTGATGACGGTGGACTTATCAAATAAGATGTAGACATCTTTTCCCGATCGAAACAATAGGCGAAAGGCGACGATGACGACCACAAAGTTTGATAGGCGGGGTAAGCTTTTTGAATCATGGATTCTTTCTTAACGCCAAGTGACCTATTTAACGTTCCATAGAAAGACACTTGATGAAAAGTTGAGTGGGGATAGTAGGGGTACCTCGGGTGACCGTAAGACAACAAGGCACCATTATCCACTGTTTGATCCGCCACATTGTGGCGGTGTTTCGCCAATGCCCTCTCTTGTTTATGGGCATTCTGATGGCCTCCCAATGCTTGAGATGTCGAAAAGTCCCTCTTACAAAAGTTGCATTTGAAAAGTCTTGGTTTCGAGGGTTTGGGATTGCCATGATCAACATCAGAAGACTTAAAAAAATTTAGATCGAGTTTCAAATTAGGGCTAGTCGAGTCATAATTAGAAAGCTTGAGATCTAATGGCTTCGAGGAAGATCCTTCTACTTCTTCCGTCGCCTTCGTCTTATCACCCAATGTGACCGAATTATTGGAGGCCGAGGAATGGCATTGCTTGAGGACTTCCATCGATTAAACAATTTTGTTCGTTTGAAATTCGAATCAAAGAGAGGAATTGGAGAGAATATTGCACATAGTTGTGGTTAAATAATGAGATAAATCAATAATTATGGAAAAAGATCCTAAGCTACCTTGCCAAAGATAACGTGGAAGGTAACATATGAGTTATTTCTTGGAATTTTTTTAATTAACAAAGCAATAACTACAGTTTATATGTCTTGAATACTAATTTCAAAATATACAAGTTTAAAGTTTGATTCTCACCAATATTTTGAGACAATTATTTATTGCATATTGTCGATATTTGATTTTGATACCAAATTTAATAGTAGTATTGGATTTAATTTAGAGTCAAATTTCCATAAATTATATTACTCTTTTTGCAAAGTTGTAAATTTGTACAAATTATATTAATCTGACTTCATATATTAAAATCTCTATGTTAATTAAAAGATTGCATTGGAGGCTAATACCTTAATAACCAAAAAAAATCTTGTTCTTTTCTTTATGAAGAATATTTTGTCCATCAATTAAAAAATGCAGTGCATCCGATAATGGAAAACAATAAATAAACGTACAATTCAAGGAGAAAAGAGGAAAAGTTTCAATATTTGACCTAATAATGAGTTGTTGCACATGCGTAGGGATGGGAATGGGTCAAACTATTCGACAGGTACCTACGGTTCAACCTATTAAAGTTTGGCTCGACTTTTTTAATAAATAAGCTGGACTTAAAGCTTTTGTGAAGACTTTTAAGTTAAATAGGTCGGACTCGAGTTTTATTTAGACCTTTTAAACCTAACAACTTATTTAAATTTATTTATATATAAATCTATAAGGGCTAGTCTTGGGTGAGACCGTCTCACAGAGTGAGATCCGTGAGACGGTCCTCATATATATAAAAAGTGATAGTGTTTAAGTAAAAAGTGACAGTAACTTTTGTTAAAAATATTATCACTTTTTACTTAAACATTATCACTTTTTTTACAAACTAAAATCTGGATTATCCTACCCAAAATTTTGAAATATGGGTTAAAAGGATCCGTCTCACAGAAAAAAAAATTGTGAGACGGTCTTACACAAATTTTTGCCAATATATAATATATATGATAATTAAAGTAAGGAAGTTTAGTAATAGTAACTACTTTTTATTATATTTTTCTTTGTAATAGTTAAAAATAATTGAATATTTCTTTGGGAACATTTGATAAATTTGTTACTTATTATTACTTTTATTTCTTCATTTTGAGGTTTAAAGAGTCGATTTTATGATTTAACAATAATAAAGTGTTGTATGATTTTTTTTAAATGCACCTAAAAAGACATTTAAAGTCTTTAAGGCATACCTATTTATTTAAAATGTCCAACCAAGACTTAAAAAAAAAGCTTGTGACAATTTGGACCTAAAAATATGTAACATGCCTTTGACTCATTCTACCTGTGTACACTCAATTGTATGATACAGTTTAATTACAATTTTAACTTAATTTTAATTTGGTGGGTAAAAAATTAATTGAACAATTGAAATTATTCAAAAAACTTAAAAATCCAATTGTATACAATAATTTGTCAATGATAAGAGCATCTAGCGTGGAAAAAAAAAAACAGCTATAAACAAAGGTTTTGAGAAAATATATTAACCAAGGAAGAAAATATTACTATGATCAATATTAGCATAACTTTATTTTTACCAAAATATATATTGATGGGTATAAAAATGGAGACATTTTGGTTAACATTTTATATAACCTTCATTGTCAAAATTTAACGAAGTTTTATTAACAATTTGACAAGCTCTTCAACAATTATGAATAAAATTGAAATCATTGTGAAATAAATAGGGGTGAACATATTTCAGATTTTAACCGAAAATCAAACCGGATCAAAATTATTAGTGTTTGGTTCGATTTTTATCATTTTTTGTTTGTATTTCTTAAACTATCGGTATTCGATTACTTAAAAATTAAAATTATAGTATTGAGAAATAGCCTATTCCATTTTGCACTAAATATAAAAATACAAGGAAAAAAACAATAAAAATAGCATTTTAAGACATTCCTTCAAAATTTATTTCCATATGTTTCAGTTTATACTAATTTTGAATTTTTTTCGGAGGTGGATTCTTCAAAAGCCTCAATTCTAGAACTTCTTAAATTATTTTAATTTAGTTTTTTCTTTTCTTTTTCTTTTTTCTGAACCGGTTTACTTTTTTATTTTATTTTTTTTGTCATCAATCATTATTTCTATTTCAACTTCAGAAATAAATAAAATTACATACATATTATTTTAAAAAAATATATTAAATTTTGTTATATATATATATAATTATTATTATTATTATTTTTACAATCAAATTGGTCTTAAGCATAATTTATGAGTAAGTTATAGTAAAACTAATCCATACAAAATGTATTTCACATTAATTATGAATCAAATTTGAATTAAAAAAACGTGTACAAGTTAAATTCCACTTTATGACAAGTTCAATTCCATTTTTATTTTTATGACGAATAAAATAATTATAGTATAATTAATATCTTCTATTAGTATCCAAACAAGAAATATGCAAACTAAAAATTGTAAAAGAACACTTATATTAATATTCGACAAGAAATATGCAAAACTTAAAAAAGAAAAAAATAACTTAAAACAATGTAAGGAGTGTTTGTAAATCCAACTCAACAACTTTCATAATCACTTTTTAATTCTAGAAGTAGTTTGTTGACTTTCTTAATCACTTTTTAATTCTAGAAATAGTTTGTTGAATTTGCAAAAACTATATAAATCTAAAATAACTTAAAACAATCTAAAGCTTAAGATCCAAATCAAGTCCCTCCGAAGCATCATCCATTTGATTATCAAAAATCAATCTCAGCCTTTGATAGTTATCACCTTCAACACTCCCCATGATTATTGAGGCATTCGATTTAGGGTAAGAGTTTACTCCTAAATTAATACCTATTCCACTTTCAGCAGTGCCAGGTGACCTATTTAACGTTCCATAGAAAGACACTTGACGAGAAGTCGAGTAGGGATTGTAGGGATATCTCGGGTGGCCGTAAGGCGACAAGGCATCATTAGTCGCGGATTGCTTCGCAGCCTTCTCTTGTCTATGGGCTTTTTTATGACCTCCCAGTGATCGAGATGACGGAAAATCCTTCTTACAAAACTCACATATAAAAAGTATTGGCTTTGAAGGTTTGGGGCTGTCCCTATCAAATTTTTTTAAAAGCTTGCCCTGATCTAGAGGCTTGGAGGAAGATTCTTCCATTGATTAAACAATTTTGTTTGAATCAAAATACGAATAAAGAGATGAATTATAGAGAACACATTACACAGTATTATTGTGGTTAAATAATAAGAGAAATCAATGATTATGGAATAAGTTCGAAAGCTACCCTAAATATAATTCACGGTTTTAAATTATTAGACTTTGATTTTTACGCTTATTTCCATGAATATTTTGAGACCATATATATGGACTATTTGATTCAAATACCAAATTTAGTAGTATTATTGGATTTATTTATAGTCAAATTTGCATACGGTAAATTATATTACTCTTTTTGTAAAGTTGTACATATATATTATATTAATCTGGCTTCATATATTAATATCTCTATGTTAATTAAAATATTGCATACCTTAATTAAAAAAAAAAAAAAAAAGATTCGCGTTCTTTTCTTTATGTACTATTAATAAAAAAATTATGTAGTATATTTTAAAACGAAAAATAATACTATAAATGAACAAATTATGGAGAAAAGAAAAAACAATTTCAATATTTGACCTAATAATATAATGAGGGGTCGTACTTAATTTTTTGTAAAAAAATTAATTGAACAATTGAAATTATATATATTCAAATCATTTAAAAATTTAATTGCGTACAAAAATTTATCAATAATAAGTGCATTATGGTAAAAAAAATCCAGCCATAAATATATAAGGTTTGGAGAATATATTAATCATGGAAGAAAATATATCACTATAATCTATTGTCATAACTTTAATTTTACAAAAATAATGATGGATATAAAAATTAGAAAATAAGTGGAATTTAATTTGTTAAATTTTACAAATTTAACGTGAATTCTAGAGATTGTTTGACGTAAAACAAGTAACAATAAAATACAAAATTATTACAATTCGTAAATTATACCAAATACAATATGTGCACTAAAATAATGCAGATAAAAAAATTCTCATAAAATAAATATTAACTGATAAATTAATATTGTAAAGTAGTGAACTAAAAAAAACCACGTAAAATGTTGTCATTTTACAGCAAAAAAAGAAAAGAAAAAGAAAACCCAAAAAAATTTGCATGTATACGCATGCATGACATTGTTCTCATTCTTAATTAACAAAATTTAGGGTTTAGGTTTAGGGTTAAGTAAATTAATATAGTCATTATTTTTTATAATTTAATTTTTTTTATTAAAAAATTTACATATATAAATGATTTTTTTTTTTAAAAGTAGAGTATCTTGAATAAATTAAACGTGTAATATTTAATAATTATGTACTAATAAAATCGGTTAAAAATAGTTTTAAATTAAAAATCTTTAAATATTTTATTTCGGGTTGTAATATACATGCAATTATATATTTTCTATATTTTAGTTTGATTTAATTAAATCAGGTTAATTAAATAAGTTAATATACTATCATTTCTATATATATATTTAATGGAAAGATTAACCTTTTTATATATCAACCATGTTTATTGTTTGATTGATTTCAATAAATATTACTCCGTATCAATTACGGAATATTTAAACTAAATATATGGAAAGATGAATCTCATTCGATGATCTATTATTTATTATTATGACTCTTGGATTCATATTTCCATAAATTGAAACAAAAGGCATATATTTAAACTAAAATCTTAGCTATAATTAAGATGTAAGATTGTCTATATATATATGAAACAACATCATCGACTATAATGGATTAACAGAACGTGACCAAATTATTGGCGCGCGTAAAAAAGAGCTAATTAAAAAGGGAAACGATTTAGTGGATTTGATTTATATATATATACATTAATATTTTAATATACATATTAAATAGAGATGTTTATTCGGGCCGGGCTAACCGGACTGACCCTTTTAACCCTAAAAAATGCAAGAATAGGGTTCATGAATCGTAGGCCCGTTTAAATCCAGACTTTTTTTACCCGGACCGATTAGCTCGTGGGCTAAACCGGGCCAGCCCGCAGGTCGACAGGGCCAGCCCAGTTATACTTTTTTTTTTTAATAAATACTACGTAACTTGCGAACAAATTTTGGATCATTTGACGCATAACCATACCTATAAGCATTAAGCAACTCATTATCATCCATTAGTCATTATTACTAACTTTTTATTAGATTATGATATTTATTTGGGCATATTAAGGATAAGTGAGTTTTAGAATTGTCTTTAAATTATACTTTTATTTTTTCATTTAATGTCCACTAACTAATTATATATTTTTTAATTTTATTTATTTGTTTGACGTGTCAATTGAGACTTTTAATTTTAAAATAAAAAAATTTTAAAAAATTATTGTAGCCCGTTTAGCCCGTGGCCCACGAGGGTTAGGATTAGGTTCCAACAATTGTAGGATCGTTAAGTATGAACCGGTTAAGGCCCTAGTCCATTTAGCCCGTGACCCTTTAGGGCTGGCCCTATAGGCTATGGCCAGTCCGATAGACGTCTCAACATATAAATTTATATAAATAGAAACATTTTTTTATTTTTCAAACGATAGATTTTTTTTTTCTGAGCATTTCTAAGTTCTAACTACAAGTAAATACATAATTTATTTTACCATATGATGTATCAACAAATAATTAAATATAGAGAGGAAAAGATTCAAAGGATAAATAAAATATTAATGAACAAATAATTAAAACCCCACGCAATCAATAACATTTATATGACAACATTGTTCTCATTCTTAACAAAATTAGAAATTTGATACTCCTGCAATATTTTTTAGCATCAATATATAAATCTAAGACAAAAATTTGTGACAAATTAATCTCTTATCACTTTTAAACCGAATGTCTTATCATTAAGATGGATATATCGGTTTAATTTATATATATATAAAATAACTTTATGGACTATATATAAATTATTGGATTTATTTAGAGTCAAACTTGCACACTATAAATTATAATATATCTCTACCTTAATTAAAAGATTACATTTAATTTTGGGATAACTAGTATTTTTATTGTAGATGGCGTGGATTCGATTCATTTTTATATATATATACAAAGACCCCAAAGAGAGAAATGAGAATTAGGGTTGTTGAGTTCCATGGATCACAACGATTTTTTATCAATATTAAAGCCATTCAAGTTACTCAATTTTCTGAAAAGAAATTTGTGTCCTTCTAGATCTCCAACGTTCCCCCGACATTTTCAAGATGATAATGGAGCTTTCATGGTCATGTATCATCAATTACGTGTTCGTATGTTATTATAATTTCTCTAGCTAACGTGTGTTTAGTTCTTGCAGACTATTATTATAAGAGTGAATACTCAAAATCGAGGATGGCTTGGATGGCAAAGGGGAGTATTAAGGCTACTCAAAAATTGTAAAGGTTAGCAGATCTATACCACATGTCTTTTTTTATTTGAAAAGTATTCAAACAATTCTTCAAAGAATGCTGCAAATTTTGAATACCCCATATAATTATTTTCCTTTATTAATTTTTGAAGTATGATTTTTTTTTTCCAGAAAATTGTTTCTCGTTTGATTTCTCCAGAATAAAAATGTTTTGGGATTGGAATTATTTGATTTTATTTTTTTAATGTTAATCGATTATTTCAAGTTTTCAAAGAAAAAATGTTGGATTGCACACTGTGTACTAGTTACATATATATGTAACTTGTTCCTATTTAATATTTAACATTCATCCATTTAGAAAATTGTATTAAATATGAACAAATTATGTATGTAACCGATACACACAAATATTTGCTAAAAATGTTAAAGGTGATGATTTTTTTTACGATTAACTCTACTGTTTATACAAGTTTTTTTAATGTTAAAAATTATATAGGACTGCGTTTCAAGATGGGAGAGGATGGACTGGTTGAGATATCCGGAATTGGTGACCCGGAAAGTGTGTTGGAGAAGCTTGGCAGATCAAGGAAGATAGAGCTCGTTTGGTATCAATTCGGGCAGTGTTGTGCGAACCTTTCCGCCCAACCTAAAAATAAAGCCAGAAACGAGTCTACTTCTAAATCTTACCCACCCGTACAAGGATATGATGGATACAATTACCCGCCCGGTGGTGGTGGATATGGGTATTCGTATCCACCCGTTGTAGATAATGGATACGGATACAATTACCCGCCTGCTCGTGGATACGGACACCAATATCAGCCGTTTCTTCCTTACTGACCATCAATGGTTTTTCTAGTGTTATTTAGTCAATTTTCAGTATTTTGTGTTGATTTCTATTCCAAGTTTCTGGCATTTTTAAAGACCAGTTTCGTTTGAATTTGCTGATATTATTATGTATCTTTTGAATATTGAAAACTAGTGGATTTGGAGTTGTTTTATTTGCATATCAATTTTTTTATTTCTTTTATAAATATAGTAAAAAAAAATTCCATGAAAAAATTTAAAGACATTGAGAACATTTCGAGAAAATTTATATATGAATATTTTCGTACTTTGGATATAGAAAAAATTATGTATATATTCATTGCTAACAGTTTTTAAAATTTAAATTAAATTTTAGTATTAATTTAATCATGACATCTACACAATTATTATAAAAAAATTCAATCTTTCGCAATTTTATATACTTTTTTTTTTCTCCTATCAACCAGGCTCGGGAGATAATCCAGCAGCACATTTGACAACTAGAAATCAAAACCCTTAAACATCTCTACAAGATTTTTCTTGTCGCCTAGTTTTTTTTTTGTTTGGACAGAAGTTGAATTTGAGAAGAAGTAGAAGCCTTAGTTGAATTTAAAAAAAATTATACTTTTAAATTAATTATATTCTAATTGGATTAATTTTAAATAAATACACAATATTTAGTTTCAGTATCAATTTAATTACGATAAAAAATCACAACCTTTCATCGTGTTGCAATTACATACGCATTTCACGTCAGATTACACTTTTTTTTTTCCACATCAGATTACACTTTATAGAAATAAAAATAAAACTTTATAAAAATAAAACCCCCTTCTTCTGCGTCTTCTCCGCTTCAAACTCAATAGAGTTCTTCTCTGCGTCTTCCTCATTTTTCAAACTCAACCAAGTTCTTCTCTTCTAACCTCCACAGTGGACCTCAATTAATTATTGTATTTGGGTGTATGCTAACCTTGTTGTTTCTTTTGAGTAGAGGTGTTGGTCATCATAGACCCACCCCACTAACTTTTGCTCCATTTGCTAACTTTCCAACCAATATATAGAAAAATAATTTTTCATCTATAAAAATAAAAAAATATATAAAAAACGACAAAGCTCTTGACAATTTTTTTTTCTTTTTTTTTGGATTTTTAGGGTTAGTTCTATCACTTATGATTTTAATTTTCCCGATTTTGGTTTTTAGAGTTAGAAGAGAAGAATTTGATTGATTGAGTTTGAGAAGTGAGAAAGACTCAGAAGAACTCTATTGAGTTTGAGAAGAAGTGGGAGTTTTATTTTTATTTTTAAAAAAATTATGAGAAATCTGACGTGGCAAGCTCCGGCAAGCCATATCATCAATGGTTGGCGGAGAAAAAAAAAGTGTATCTAATTGCAACACGATGAAAGGTTAGAGTTTTTTATAATAATCGTAAAGTCGAGATTAAATTGATAATGAGACTAAAGGTGATGTATTTATTTAGAATTAAGCCTTCCTAATTCTATGATTGATAAGTTTTATTGTATTGAATATTCATTACATATGGAATGATTATTCCCAAAAATTTAAAAATAATAATTCTTTCCCTCCCCCTTTATGTATTCCATTCTATGATGAAAAGTTATTTAAGGTTATTTTTAATTATTTTAACTAATTTATATTCATTAATTTTTTAAATTTACATAATTATCCTCAACCCTAATTTAACTATAACAATCGGAAATAGACCGAACAATAAAAGTAGCAGCCTTCTTTTTTCTTGATATTTTTTTGTAACTTTATTTTAATAATTTACTTTACTTGTCAAAAAAAATTGTAGTTGGTTTACTTATTAATTGAAATTATTTAACGACGACTAAGTATAATCTGAAGTAATCTTAAGCTAAAAATTAACTTTATAATAAAATATGAAATAATTTACGTAAAAGAATATGTATAAAATAATAGGAATTTTATGTTTTGCAAAATTATTAAAAAATTACATAATTTTTAATTAATTTATATATTTTTAAGAATAATACATGTTCAATGATAATTCAGGCATTTAAGATAAATTTTAAAAAATTCATACTTAGTTGTAGCATATTTTTATATATTTCAGCCGTTGTTATATGTAAAATATTTCAGAGAAAAGTATTTTTCTATATGATATTACCATTGGGTCACTTATATGGTATGAGTATATAATATCTTAAATAAAATGGATTATAGGATTTTAAATTTTAAATTTAATACTTGTATTAAAAGTCATACATACAAAATGTACTCCACGTTAATAACGAATCAAATTTAAATTAAAAAAGATGTGTACAAGTTCAATTCCAATTTTTTGACAAATAAAATTATAATTAATCTCTTCTCTGATAATATCGGACCAAGAAATATGTAAAATTAAAAAAAAAACAATATAAAGTTTAATTAATCTGTTCTATTAAGAAATATGTAAAAACTTATTTAAAAAATAATGCCTTAAAACAACCTAAAGCTTAATATTGAAATCCAACATTGTAAAAGAAAAAAATAACTTAAAACAATCTAAAACTTAAATATTCAAATTTAACAGTGTAAACAAAAAAAACTTAAAACATTAATCTAAAGCTTGAGATCCAAATCAAGTTCTTCGCGTCCAATCCGTATGAGTGCTCGTTTTTTAAAGCTAAAGCTCGAAAACGCTAGCAGTGCAGTAAAGGTTCATTCCACCCCTAGAAAAGCGGTTGAAAGCAGTCTGTCGGTCTCAGTCCTAGGCAAACCAATCAATCCGTTGGATTATCAACAATCAATCTTAGCTCTTGATAGTCCCGATTGAAATGATAGGCGAAAGTAGACACGCGCAAAACCGAACCGCCAAACCGGCCAACCGGCCAAACCGCCGGTTTGACAAACCGCCGGTTACGGTTTGAAAACCGAACCGTAACCGAAAAATGGCGGTTCGGTTACGGTTCGGCATTTTGACAAACCGCAAACCGGCGGTTTGGCCGGTTTTGGCGGTTAACCGCCGGTTTGCCGATTTTTTATTAAAAAAAAAAAAAAAAATTATTTTTTTTAATACACAATTCTTCTATTTTTAATGTATAAATTTAAGTTATATAATTTTTATTCAATTCTAGTAATGTATTTTCTAAAAAATGAGTTAAAACGAATAAAATACGAACGAAAACGGAGTGAAAACGAGCGAAAACGGAGATAATATTTAAAAAAAAAAAAAAAAAACCGCCAAACCGGCGGTTTTCAAACCGAACCGCCGGTTTGAAAACCGTAACCGTAACCGGCGGTTCGCAGTTCGGTTACGGTTACCGAAAAACCAAAACCGTAACCGCCGGTTTCTAACCGAAACCGGCGGTTAGGAACCGTTGCCCATGTCTAGGCGAAAGGCGACGATGATGACGAAGTTTGATAGGCGAAAGGCGACGATGATGACGAAGTTTGATAGGCGAAAGGCGACGATGATGACAAAGTTTGATAGGCGAAAGGCGACGATGATGACGAAGTTTGATAGGCGAAAGGCGATGATGATGACGAAGCTTGGTAGGAGGTGCCAGGATTTTGAATCATAGATTCCGTCCTAACACCAAGTGACATATTTTGAAAAAACATACTTAATCTGTCAAAAGGTGTTGATGACAGTGGATTTATCAAAAAAGATGTAGACATATTTTCCCTATTGAGATGATAGGCAAAAGGCGATGATGACGACCAAGAAGTTTGACTGGTGGTGTTACGTTTTTGAATCGTTGACTTCATCTTAACCCCAAGTGACCTATTTAACGTTCAATAAAAAAATATTTGCTGAAAAATTGATAAAAAGACATTTATTAAAAAATTGAGTAGGGATAGTCAAGTACCTCGGGTGGCCGTAAGACGACAAGACACCATTGGTTGTTTGATCTGCCACATTATGGCGGTGCTTCGCTTGTTTGTGGACTTTTTTGTGACCTCCCAACGATCGACATGACCGAAAATTCCTTTTACAAACATTACATGTAAAATGTCTTGGTTGGAGGGGTTGGGGATTGCCCTCATGAACGTCGGAAGACTCAAGAATATTTTGATAGAGTTTCATATCTTCCAACAAAGCTTCCATTGATCAAACAAATTTGTTTGTTTGAAATTCGATTCAAGAGAGAAACTAGAGACAATAAAAAGTATTACACATTATTGTGCTTATATAATAAGATAAATAAATTATTATGGAAAAAGATCCAAGTTACCAAATTCACGATTTAAAACAAAAATAACATATGGCACAAGAATTTAATTGTCACTAACATGGTAAAAAATTCAGCCATAAATAAAGTTTTGAGAATATATTAATCAAGGAAGAAAATATCATTATATATTACTCTCTCCATTTTTTTATAAGATGTTTTATACTTTTTTTCTTGTGCATAAATATAAGATGTTTTAGATTTTTTACAATGTTTATTCTGCTCTTCTTTTAACTTTGGAAACAATCTTTTTTTCTAAGTTACTCTAATTAACTAATCTTCAGTCAAATCTTTTTCCTATACAAACTTGCCATCCATGTAAAATATTTAATGTGTATTATGGAATGAAATTAGAAACCTTCTTTATTATCTAAGGGTATATTTGTCAAAACATACAATTTCTTAATTCTAATAAATTACTCTAAAACGTCTCATAAAAAAAACCTGAGAGAGTATGACAAATTGACAATAACTTAAATTTTACAAAAAAATATTAATGGGTAAAAAATTCAGCCATAAATAAGGTTTTGAGAATATAAGGAAGAAAATATCACTATATATTATGATCATAACTTTAATTTTATAAAAATATTGATGAATATAAAAATTAGAAAATAACTAATACTATTGTTAAGATTTTAAAATTTAACGTGATCAGTTCTAAAGATTATTGAAAAATACCATTGTATATATATTTTATTTAAAATCAAATTAAAATAAAATAGTATAACAAGTAACAATAAAATAGTACATGATACAATACAATACAAAATTATTACAATCACATGATATAGAAGGGATAGGGTTAGCAATTCATAAATTATACTCCAATACTACACTAAAATTTATCATTTACTTTTTTTTTTTTTAATTATTATTATTGGATTCGTGGAGGTCTAATCCAATATTATTATGACTTGGATTCGTGGAGGTTAATCCAATATTATTATGACTCTTGGATTCGTGGAGGTTAATCCAATCACTTTTTAAACAGAATATCCTACTAAAATATTAAGATGATTTAAGGAAATTAGTTTCAGTAATCTCCTCTATATTTAAAATGTTGTTTATATAGTCTTTAACTCAAAATATTAGTACTTTTCATAATTAATATTAATAAAAAACCCCTAAATTCCTCTAAAAAAAATCCGATTAAAAAAAAAGACTATTTAAATAGAAAAATTAAGAAGAGATACCTTTTAAACAAGGTTGACTAGGCCCTTTCAATATGTATCAAATTTTAAAAATTTAATAACAATAAAACAATTTAAACACATTTAATATAATAATTATTTTTCATATAATTTTTTTTAATTTATCAACATTTTCTCAACTTTTTTCGATATTTTTTTGCATATTATCTCAATATTATTGTTATTGTATACCAATATTTATTAATTTTTTTACTATCGAAAAAATTGATATAAAGGAATGTGATTCTAGTAATCAAAT
This sequence comes from Galeopsis tetrahit, assembly GCA_963675135.1. NCBI lineage: Eukaryota > Viridiplantae > Streptophyta > Magnoliopsida > Lamiales > Lamiaceae > Galeopsis > Galeopsis tetrahit. The sequence continues at coordinate 1,484,925 of OY776125.1, read as the reverse complement.
TCCACGGAAATGATATAGAGCCCACCAATTGTGCCCACCAGTTTTGCCCACCGCCTATGTGGCATTACCACGTCAATAAATTCTTATTTATATTTAATTTAAACTTAATCTAATATCAATATTTTATTTTTTTATCCATATCAATATTTTAAAAAATCTTTTTTTATATTTAATTTAATATTATCTCTATCAAATTACGCTAACTAACGCCATAAATCTTTTCTCAAATCTTTCCATCACCATTAATTTTTTCTCAAATCTTATATCAATATTTTATTTTATGCGTAACTAACGCCATAAATCTTTTCTCAAATCTTTCCATCACCATTAATTTTTTCTCAAATCTTATATCAATATTTTATTTTATGCGTAACTAACCCATTAATCTTTTCTTAAATCTTTTCTATCACCATCTTATATCTATATCATTTCCGTAAAAATGACTACATTAATTTACATAACTCTAAACCTCTAAACTCATAAACCCTAAAACCCTAAACCCTAAACCCCTAAACCCCTAAACCCTAAACCCCTAAAACCCTAAACCCTAAACCCCCTAAACCCTAAACCCCTAAAATCCTAAACCCTAAAACCGTAAACCCTAAGATTCAATTAAGATTTGATAATATATTAATATTACATTAAACTCACGCCACATATAAGATTTGAGAAAAAATTAATGGTGATGGAAAGATTTGAGAAAAGATTTATGGCGTTAGTTAGCGTAATTTGATAGAGATAATATTAAATTAAATATAAAAAAAGATTTTTTAAAATATTGATATGGATAAAAAAATAAAATATTGATATTAGATTAAGTTTAAATTAAATATAAATAAGAATTTATTGACGTGGTAATGCCACATAGGCGGTGGGCAAAACTGGTGGGCACAATTGGTGGGCTCTATATCATTTCCGTCAAATTCCAAACTTAACAAACTTCCATACTAGATTATATTATTCTTTTTACAAAGTTATAAAATTAGTAGTATATTAATCTAACTTCATATATTAATATGTCTACCTTAATTAATACCAAAAAAATCTACATTTAATTTGTAGAATCTTATTTACCAAAAAAAAAAAAAAATCTTTCTTTTTCTTTAGAAATTTAAATCAGAAATATAAATATTTAAGGTAAATTTGAATCAGAAATTCGTGGATTAAACTCGGGTCAACGTGAGTCAACACGGGTCAAATTTAATTAAAATATTTTTTTTCGCTTTTAAGTATTGTTTTATTGCATGACCAAAATATTGTCACTTACAACATTAAAAGTGCACTATTACAAGTTCAAAAACATTTTGCACACTTAATTTTTTTGGGCAAATTCTCCAAAATATTTTTAACATGCAATAGGATACTTTTGATTAGTGATAATATTTTGACGAAATAATATATTACTCATTTAGTAAACCATTTACTTTGCCAAAAAAAATTTGGGTGAATTCAAACTTTGATCGGCAATTTTATTTTTTAAATCTTAATTATATATGTTTGATATGTGCCTACCTCTAAGAGATTATTATTATTATTATGAGACCCAACTTAATTACTTTTTAACTGAAGGTAGGACTAAAATATTAAGATTATCGACTATAATAAATTAGCAAATTATATATTGAATAAAAAAGAGCTAGTTATATTTTGAGACAATTATTTATTGGTATAGATATAAACTTGTAGTATAAATTATTTTAATCTCTAAAAGATTGCATTTTAATTTGAGACTGAAATTTTAATTACCAAAAAAATCTTTATTTTCCTTACTAAGAATATTTTATTCATCAATTGAAAACATTTTCAATATTTGACCTACATTTACTGTGGAATAAGAATTCAGACATAAAAAAATCTATTCTCTTATATATATCAATCTCTCAAAGAGAAAAAATAGTGTTATTGAGTTCGATGGACACCAACGATTTTTTATCAATATTAAAGCCAATGAAGTTACTCAAATTTCTGAAAAGAAATTTGTGTCCTTCTAGATCTCCAACGTTCCCCAGACATTTTGAAGATGATAATGAAGCTTTCATGGTCATGTCTCATCAATTTCGTGTTCGTATGTTATTATAATTTCTCTAGCTAACGTGTGTTTAGTTCTTGCAGACTATTATTATAAGAGTGGATACTCAAAATCGTGGATGGCTTGGATGGCAAAGGGGAGTATTAAGGCTACTCAGAAATTGCAAAGGTTAGCGGATCTATACCACATGTCTTTTTTTATTTGCAATTCGATACAAATGTAATGAGTTTATATTATGAATACGTGAAATGCTGTAAATTTTGAATACCCCAGATAATTATTTTCCTTTATTAATTTTTTGAAGTATGATTTTTTTTTTCAGAAAATTGTTTCTCGTTTGATTTTGCCGGAATAAAAGTGTTTTGGGATTGCGATTATTTGATTTTATTTTTTTAATGTTAATCGATTATTTTAAGTTTTCAAGAAAAAAAGTTGAATTGCACACTTGTGTACTAGTTACATATATATAACTTGTTGCTATTTAATATTTGAATTAATTCTCAAGGATGTAAGTCAAATAGGAAAAGACTAATAGTTAGTATAACAAAGATAATGAAAAACAGTTTCTTCTAATTCATTTTTCTCAACTTCTGTAAGTTCTATTCTGTCTTCCATGGAATTGAGTTCTTTGTAATTCATTTGATCAATCATGAATAAAGATCTGATACCATACTAATACTATACAATACTGTATTTGAACTAATATTATATAGTATTTGTCATAACTTATGAGTAACATTTATCCATTTACAAAGTTGTATTAAATAAGAACAAATTATGTGTGTAACTGGTACACACAAGTATTTGCTAAAAATGTTAAAGGTGTTGTTTTTTTTACGATTAACTCTACTGTTTATACAAGTTTTTTTAATGTTAAATGTTATATAGGACTGCGTTTCAAGATGGGAGAGGATGGACTGGTTGAGATATCCGGAATTGGTGACCCGGAAAGTGTGTTGGAGAAGCTTGGCAGATCAAGGAAGATAGAGCTCGTTTGGTATCAATTCGGGCAGTGTTGTATGAACCTTTCCGCTCAACCTAAAAATAAAGCAAAAAACGAGTCTACTTCTAAATCTTACCCGCCCGTACAAGGATATGATGGATACAATTACCCGCCCGGTGGTGGTGGATATGGGCATCCGTATCCACCCGTCGTAGATAATGGATACGGATACAATTACCCGCCCGGATACGGATACCAATATCCGCTACAAGATGCATATCATTATGCACCGCAGCCGTATCTTCCTTACTGATCATAGTATTATTTAACCAATTTTATCATAGTACTTTGTGTTGATTTCTATTCCAAGTTTCTGTCATTTATAAAGACCAGTTTCGTTTGCTTATGCTGATATTATTATTATTATGTATCTTTTGAATATTTAAGACTAGTGGATTTGGACAAGCTAAATTGATGTTGTTTTATTTACAGAAAATCTTGTTGGTGTTGTTTCGAATATTTCTTCTGTTATTATCATCTTTGTGTTCATGTTTCTGTTTGATTTTTATTGTGATTATTATTTTTGTGTGCTTGCATATTGAGAAAATTATGTACATATTCGTTGCTTACAGTTTTTCACTTTCGAGATTGAAAAAATAAATATATTGATAACATATCGATAAATAACTCACGAAGTAATAATGTGAAGTCCAAATACATAGATTAGTGGCGATGATCCTCATCATTTCCAGAAATTCGAAAGGGTTGGAGGACGATTTTGTCGCACAGGAAGCCCGTGCTTTTAACGAGATGTTGGCAGACCAGTTTGTGTGTAAAGACGAAAATCTTGTGACCATAACTGATCGACGAAGGTTTCTTATCGTGAAGAAGAGGCGAAAGTCTCACCTTCATCTTGCTATACGAGTACTCATGAAGGATTCGTCCTTTCAGATTCTCATTAAAGACCATAGTAAACAGCTTTTTGTAGCCATCTAAAGGCAGAACTTCGTTTTTTCCTTCGTGCATCTTGGGCACAACTGCAATAGGCGTGAGTTTTGATCCGGTGAGCCAGCTGTACGAGAACTCATGGACAACCCCTCCGCTGGTGTTCTCCTGAAGGACCTTTTTGAAGAAACTTGAATAGTCGTCGTTTACATCATCATCCTCGTCATTGGCATCGACTTTCTCTGTCCTGGGGGCAGATAAAGGACTTGGTGTGAAGCTTATCCCTGTTAGCCAGTTGCATGAGAATTCATAAATGTTGCCTCCTTTTAGATTCTCTTTAAAGACCTTCTCCAGGTAATAACGACATCCACGTCTTCTAACTGTAACGACAAAGTTATATCAGTCAGTCCCCTGCTAAGCAATCTCATTGTAAGACACCAAGCATATATGTTTAGGAAAACAAAACAATCCACGAGGAGAAACGACAATATTAATGATTGTACTGAGAATTTTTAACATTGATCAAGATAATCACATATTCCAGGACCATATGGTGATACTGTTGTCAAAATAAAAGTATGGTGCTCAAGAAAATCCTTAATACAATCATCTCACATTATTAATTGTAAGACACCAAGCATATATGTTTAGGAAAACGAAAGAATCCACGAGGAGAAACGACAATATTAATGATTGTACTGAGAATTCTTAACATTGATCAAGAAAGTCACTGTTCATACATATTCCAGGACCATATGGTGCTCAAGAAAATCCTTAAATCATCTCACATTATTAAAGGGCGATTAGATATTTATATGGGTACAAAAATAGCTCCAAACTACTTATAAACTAAATGCATTCACAACTTGTTTCACTAAAATGCAATTTGCATAGATAAGCCTCTGCACTTTCAACTCTATTTCACACCGCACACCATCGATACATCAGTTTGCAACAACGTCGACTTGGAAAAATAAGAAGTTTAAACCCCAATGGCCCTCCTATGACATCAAAAGGATGTATCAAGAGTGTAATATATTCATTTCTCAAGAATTTAAATCCTGGTTCCTGAATCAGTGTATGTTTCTTTCTTGTGATGGTAGCCCACATTCATTGCATAATCTCACATCACTTCTCTAGCCACAACCTAAATTGGGGAAAGTCGAAAAACAAGCAAGCAGGACAAGTGCCATTTTTACAGATTTTTCTTCAAATTGCTCAGAACTCATAGTTCCTTAAGGAATAAAATCAACTTCCAACATTAACAAATTCATCCTTCAGCTATCTGAAAGTGAAATAACAATGCGGTCCAATCCATATACGCCATTATCAAATTACCAAACAAAAGCTAGGATCATAATTCCTTGCAGTACAAATACATTTATACTGATCTGTTTCTCAGGAAACTGAAACTTAAACGGAGAAATGAGCACAATTATGCCACACAAGTACGCATACACCAACAATTTTAAGTAGTTGATACCAATTTATCACTGAAAATTGGGGGAAAGTCGAAAAAACAAGCAAGCAGGACAAGTGCCATTTTTACAGATTTTTCTTCAAATTGCTCAGAACTCATAGTTCCTTAAGGAATGAAATCAACTTCCAACATTAACAATTCATCCTTCAGCTATCTGAAAGTGAAATAACAATGCGGTCCAATCCATATACACCATTATCAAATTACCAAACAAAAGCAAATTGAAACAATTCCAATAAAAGAAATTTATAAATCTAAACCGAGCATAACATATCTGGAAACCTAGGATCATAATTCCTCGCAGTATAAACACATTTATACTGATCTATTTCTCAGGAAACTGAAATCTAATCGGTGAAATAAGCACAATTATGCCAATTTTTAAGTAGCTGATACCAATTTATCACTGAAAATTGGGGGAAACTTTAACCTAACAACGAAATCAAAGAATTTAGCCATTTGCAACGATGAAATCGCATTACCTGTGGCGACATATTCAAGCTTTTGACGATCCTCACCAGGAGGCGGCATAGCTCTGCGATCGTTAACACTCAACAGTAGAGATTTAGGACTGAACAAAATGGTTAGAACAAATTTCAAAACAGAAGGTGTTTGTGGTGTTTTTAAACAAATCCTTAGTCAAAAATGGCGAATTTGAAGAGATGGAATGGCCGAATGGGAGAGAATAGGTGTATTTGCCGATTGGGGGATATATGCATGATATATATGAATATATGTACGTCCGATCCCATATTGAATTATTGAAGGACAAAAGTGTCCTTTCACATGCTAAGTGTTACGTTTTACCATTTATGACGTCACGAACTAAAATTTCAATTTGTATTAGAGTAGACTTGAGACTTATGAGTGTACTATCTACACGTCTTTGGTTCGAACTCAGGTGCAAACAATTTTTGTTATGTCAGTATCCCTGTATATGGACGGTTGAATTGATCCTCCGAAATTAGTCGATTCTTAGATCGGATATCCGAGACTTCAAAAAAAATCGAACACTTAACTTGGAGTATGGGTGAAATATTAGTTGATACACACAAATGTTACTCTACCTACCCAATGCATGTATTATATATGCATAACTGATAAAGTCCACATAATATGCATTTTTTTTTTTACTTGGGATTTTACCTAGAGTAACAAAAAATTGTAAAACTAGTTTTCATTTAAAAAAAAAAAAATCTAGATTTTGTTTGGGCTGTGAATAGGCTAGATTGTTTAGGTTGACCCACGAATCTTAGGCCCAACAGATTTAATAGTGAAGCCCACAATTCATCGAGCTAAGCCCATTATCAGAAAGGGAATGTTACATCTCGGACATGTAAATGTACCATTTTCAATTTTGGTATTTTAGTTGATATGCATTGTTTAAAAAAATAAAATAGAAAAATTGAACATTTTGAAAATATGAATTTGGTTGTATTTTGAACAATATTATTACTTTCATTAATTATTATTGAATATAATCATTATTTATATATTAATCTAATTTCAATTTTAGTGTTTCACATTATATTTTACATTTTGCATTGTTGACAGTGTCTTAAAAAATCTAGGGTTGACACATATTAATAATCGATTAGGTGAAACCTCTATTGCAAAAGTCGATGGCTAGGCGGCGACTAAGCGCAGGTTTTCGGTATACTGTTTGCCTAGCGATTTTTGACTAATTTTTTTTTTTTTATTAGACTTTTCATAGTTGAAGTCTGATTCGAACGATCGAGCACACCTTTTCAAGTGAAATTAACGCTTCGAATAAAACACGTGACTTTGCATTGATGTATAACATTTCTTTTGTAAAATTCTATCGTCTAAGGGGTGAAAACTGCATTGTTTTTTGATATCATTTTTCCAAGTTTTAATTTCTTAAAAAATCCATTTGCAATTTTTTGCTTTTGTTTATTAGTATTTCGTATTTATTGCTCGAGAATTATAAGATAAAATAATTAAAAATAAAATTAACGTCGCCTAGGGCCCGACTAGCCGTCTAAGCGCCCGAATATCGATTTTCAATTTTTACAACCTTGAGTGAAACACGAAAAGTAGAACATATAATCGAAATGAAAAATTAGGGAATTTTATTTATAATATTCCAGAAACCGGTTTAGTGCGTCGATTAGAACCGCTCATTCTGAGTAGGCGACGCAATCTATCTGGCTCTCACACAAATTCATCCATTTTTATCTTCTCCTTCTACTCGCTCTAATTTACCAGAAGAACGAAATGAGTAAGCTTATCTTCTGCTATTATCATCTTTGTGTTCATGTTTCTGTTTGATTTTTATTGTGATGTATTTTTCGTTTGTATCCGGATGTTATTGAGCTGAAATCACTTCGTCATTGAATAATTAATCGAACTTACGCTTCCTTGATTCGAATCAGGATTTGGAAAATTCAACAGATTTGTCTGGTTATTCACTCGCCAAAATGTTGTGAAGGAGGCCTCTGATTCCAAGGTATTGAAAGTTATTTTCTGATTTTACTCGATATTCAAGTAAGCCTGCAATAATTAGTGTTTTAATTTATTTTCTTCATATTGATATCGAACGTTTTAGGTTTTATCTTAGTTTAAATTCAGGTACAACTGTACAACAGCTGCTCTCTTCACTCTTTTATTTTTTTATGATTTTTAATTTATCTATTTGGCTGTAATGTTTGTGAATTTATACTCCATAAGTTTCTAGAAATGATTACGAGGTTTCTTATCCAATGATTGTTTTAGCTTCCAGAGAGTAGTGAATTTTGAGAGGGTTTTACTATTTAGAGTTCAAGGAAACAATTTACATTTGTAATGTAATCTGTAAACTTGTTTGTCTCTTAATTTTTATACTGATATTTTCATACTCAGACAATGGACTAAGTTTGATGCTGTTCAAATGTAATTGATGGAGGTTTCATGTCTTGTTTACTGATTTTCAGCATGTTTTTCAGGCTTCTCCTTTGTTATCCACACTTCTTCTAAACGATGGTCAGGGTGCATCTAGATTTTCTGGCTCGAAGTTTGTGAAAACAATTGCACTTCTTGGTGCAGGGGCTTCAGGGTTAATGAGCTGTGCAACAATAGCATATGCTGCTGATGAGGCTGAGCATGGTTTAGAATCTCCCAGCTATCCATGGCCACACCAAGGCATCCTCAGTTCATATGACCATGCTTCGTAAGTGAACGCGCCATTGCCATAGTAGTTCTGGTTAAATTGTTGTCATTCCAGCTATGAAAAGCTGAGTTGTATGGGCAGGATTCGGCGTGGTCACCAGGTTTACCAGCAAGTTTGTGCATCGTGTCACTCGATGTCTCTTATATCTTATCGTGATCTTGTTGGTGTGGCTTACACTGAAGAAGAAACTAAAGCTATGGCTGCTGAGATTGAAGTGGTTGACGGCCCTAACGATGAGGGGGAGATGTTCACTCGCCCAGGAAAGCTGAGTGATCGTTTTCCTCAGCCTTATGCGAATGAACAAGCTGCAAGGTTTGCTAACGGAGGGGCCTATCCCCCTGATTTAAGTCTTATCACCAAGGTGAGTTGTCGATTTTGAAATTTTGGGTTCTAATCTTTTCAAATTAATTTGTAGTTTTGTACCCTGATTTGTAATTTGTTATTTTCCCTCAGGCCCGACATAATGGTCAGAATTAAGTTTTTTCTCTTCTAACTGGATATCATGATCCTCCTGCTGGTATCACGGTAACTGACTGCTCACTTTTTTACTTTGAAAAGCCATTATATGTGAATTCTGTCAAGAGTCCGTCTTTCATATATTTGTCCAAGTTCGGAGAGATGAATGCAGCACTTGAGCTCTCATGGTACATGTAGTATAGATAAAATGCTTATTTTTGCTTCTCTTGGAATTGACGATTCCTCTAGGCAGATCAGTGCTATGGTAAATCTATCAACTTAATGTTACCTATTGTAATGCTTAGCATCCTTCAATATATTATATAACTGTAGATTCGAGATGGTCTTCATTACAATCCCTACTTTCCTGGTGGAGCAATTGCCATGCCTAAAATGCTTATTGATGGTGCCATTGAGTATGAAGACGGTACCCCTGCAACCGAAGCTCAGGTTACTTAGTATTTTAGTTTTCTGTTAGATAATCTTATCCTTGTGAAGACTGAAGACATAAATGACATTTTTATTTTCTCATTGTGTAGATGGGGAAAGATATTGTATCATTTTTGTCTTGGGCTGCTGAACCCGAAATGGAAGAACGAAAGCTGGTACTTCGTTTCTCTGTTTCTTCTTCATATGTCCCTTTGCAGCTCTAGAAGACTAGAACTGCCTCATATTATGCCATTCTGTCTAACCTTATTTCTCTCTGAAAAATTTGCAGATGGGTTTTAAATGGATCTTTGTATTATCATTTGCACTTCTACAGGCAGGATATTACAGACGTTTGAAATGGTCAGTTCTCAAATCGCGTAAATTGGTCCTTGATGTAGTCAACTGAACCACCGTGGGGTCGAAAAGAGATGGGTTAATATGTACTACTATTAGCTTTCTGTACTAGATTATGAATCGGAGTTCTAAATCTTTCGTAAACTTCATCATTGCACCACGCAATAGCGCTACTAGTGTTGTCTTTTGTGGAAAAATACGTTCTACCTAGGCGCGATGCTTGTTTTCGCTGCCCGTTGTTCCATCGGCATGTCTCTAGATAAGTTATGTTTGGTGTTTCACTGTCCTCAACAGCTGAAATGTCCAAATATGTTTGTTGTATGCATAGAACACTTGTATGAACATTCCTCCGTCTACTTATAAGCTTTCCATTTTGTCATTTTGGTTCGTCTGTCTATAAGTTTCTCATACTTTTTTTACAAATACGAAGTATATTTTAGTTTTGCATTCTTACACTTTCACTTTATATTTTAGTATATAAGTAAAAAAAAACTTGAAAAGAACATGAATATTATTAATTGAAACATTAAAAACGACAGTATGTAGTTACATGTAAACAACACAAATCCTCATCTTTCTACCATGAAGAAAAATAAATAAAATAATATAAAAAAACAAGATAAATTATGTCCTAAACACCTGGATTACGAACACTAACAAGCCTCACATCATCAACAATTGGTCCACACAAAGAACCAGAATTATCACTCTTCATGTGATAAAACGAACTCAAAAATCTAATCCTAGTACGAACTGAAGTAGCTTTAAACCTAAGTTTAGTACTTTTGAACCCTCCAAGTCCCTTAGATTCATAAGGAACTTGAAAAATGTCTTTGCCCGCGGCCGCCTCGACCATCATAGAGGCGGCCATCATAGATCCTTCGCACGAATTCTTAGCATCGCCTAACGAGAATGTGAGGTCGTACGTCTTTCCTATCAAAGTTTTTACAACTTGTGCGACCGCGCTTTCCCTTCCGCCCACCAACTCGACTGCACGTTTACCCTCGGGCACCCGGAAGTGGTCGGAATCAATGTACTTGATGGCTTTCAACGACTCGACCATCCATCCGGGCAACGGGGAGTGATCGTCTTCGATGTTTGGAGGGATTAGGACACCCCAACTTGTGTTGGGGAAGATGTATGGACCCTCTTCAAAGTTGCCATTTTTCAATAGGTTATCTGCATTGTATTTAAGAATAATGTTAGTTGAGGGCATTGAAAATTGTCAAATTATCATTTAGGATTTAAAATGTTTTTCCAATCGATTTAAGGTCTAAAAGAAAGAAACTATCAAATTTAGGACTCATGAACTTTAGGACTATATTTGACATGTTATAGTAGTGTATATTCTTATTTATTTATATATACATTATTATTTTCCATTACTAATTTTTTCCATTTGTGTGAAATTAATATATCTAGAAAGGTAATTTATAAAAATATTATTGAACAACTAGGAATTATAAAATGTCAAATATAGTCTTAGTTGCATGAGTTCTAAATTGATATATTTATCTTTCAGGCTCTTGAATGATAGTTTTTTATTAATCAGACTCTGAATCGATGAAAAAATCTTTTGAACCTAAATTAATAAAACTTAACCATATATAGAGAGAGAATCCGGTGATGAGTTTCTTATGGAACCAACAAAATACATAATTCAGATGTACAAGTACAAGTGATTTATGCATGTGATTTTTTTTTTAAAGACTAATCTCGATGGACCAATCCCACCGCCCACTTGTGGGGTCCCGTTTAAAGTCAGAGTTTTGCGCTCTGTATGAATATGACCCCATAAAAATTGTTTGCACCTTAGAGGATTTATGCATGTGGTTGGTTCTTTATCGAATTCTATATCATTACTGTATATAATTGAAAATAAAAAAGAAATAGAATTTACCTCTTAGTCTTTTAGGGTTAGTCAAGGCCTTGAGTGCAACTGAATCAATAAGTGGGCCACAAGCTGGATCCTTCTCAACATCTGGATTATGGATCACCATTTCAATCTCATTGGATTGGGCCAAAAAGCCCCATGAATATGAATCCCATCCATCACTACTATACACCGTTTGGATGGGCCAAATCCCCCAATCCTTCGGCTCACTATTTGGTGAAACTGACACATTCAATTTTTGCTCTTGTGCACAAGTCCTTGATGCACTAAATGACACCGAGTAGAAAATACCCTTTTGGACCTTCACTTTGGTCTTGATCGACGCGTCGTTTCCTAGCCGGACGGCGGAGGCGCCCTCCGGCACCACCAGAAGCATGTCGCCTTGCTTCTGGGTCGATTTTATGAACTCGACGTAGCCCGTGGTTTCCCAAAACGGTATCGAGTGACGGTCAATTACCTTTGTGCCCTTCATTTGTGATGGTTTTGGACCAAATTCAAAGTTACCATTTGGTAATTGTCCTAAAAAAAAAAAATACAAATAGTATAACGTTATTATAAGATAAGATAGATGGACAATCAGATTTAAAATAGTATAAAAACACACTTAATACACAATTTTTTTTATTTAATCTGACAGTGACAGTGGATATATTCAGATCCGACTATAGATATCTCAAAATACTTACCGAACAAACATTTAACATATGGATTTGACCTAAAAATGAACAATTTTAATCTTCTATTGCATTGAATTTTATTTCATATTTTATTTCATAAAATACAAGAAGATAATTAAAACATAATTTGGCACGTTCTCATTCACGAGCTTCCCCAAAAGATTGACTCTTATGTAGTTGGAATTATTTTGTTTCCCTGGATCTGAATCAATATAATATTGGTTTATCCACTACATTTTTTTTAATAATAAAATTCTCGTTTTAAGCTTTTCTAGTTAGGAAAATGGTAATGACAGTTATAATTTTTTTTTATAGACTTCTAAAAATACTATAATGACAAAAATAATTGTGAAGTCCAAGACTCCAACTTTTTCTGTGAAACGGATCCTTTTAATTCATATTTCAAAATTTTGGGTAGGATAATCCAGATTTTTTTTCCAAATTTTGGTTTGTAAAAAAAGTGATAATGTTTAAGTAAAAAATGATAATATTTTTAACAAAAGTGACTATCACTTTTTACTTAAACCTTAATCGCTATCACTTTTTGTTCAAACATTATCACATTTTATTTATAAGGGCCGTCTCACGGATCTCAGTCTCACAGACTAGCCCAAATGTGTTTTATTTCAAATAATTCATAGAAAAAAATGTGAAAATCTTCTAAAAACTCATTTGACGTCGGATTTTAAATAAAAAAATAGCTACATGGACAAAGCAGTGTTAAAAATTCAGAATGGTGAAATATTAGTGAAACAGAGAAATCGAACGAAAAAGATTGACAAAGGAAAAAATGTTACCGTCAGTTAATGATAATGCGATTTGGAAAGTGGCAGAAAGTAGCAGTACCAATGTTATTTTCATCATTCTCTCTCTCTCTCTAGGACACAAGGAAGAAAAAGATGCTTGTTTTGAATGAAGAATGTGAGGGATATTTATGCATTTCTCTCTATGAAAATACCTACTGATTTGGAGGAAATTACGAAGTACCCACCTCGTTAAACATGGGGTGTTAAGTGAAGGCTTGAGGTCAATATGGTAACTTCACGTCACATGCAATCTTGTCGGATGGGCAGAATAAATCTTTAGTACCATAAATAACTAATTTTTGTTTCCAATGCTCTATTATTAATTTTATTTTAAAAATATCTCATAAACCACTTTTGTATGAGACGGTCATAAGTTCATGAATCATATAATATACGAGAAAAACCAGTTTTATGCATTAGGTCACCTCACACAAGTTTTAATCTAGAATTGCATGCTCCAATTGTTGAGAATATGGCAGAGTGGATTTTTCTTGTTTTTTTTATTTTTATTTTGTAAATGCAGAAAGTTTGTTGTTGTAAATGCGGGTTTTGGTACTTTTTTTGCATATATATTTGCTTTTTTTCTTTCTTTTTTCTGTTGTAGATACCAGATTTTGTTGTTGTTTTGCATATCTTGTTGGCTGTTGCAGTTGTTTGGCATTTTTTATTTTTTGAAATTGGGAAATTGGTGATTTGAAACTAAAATGAATTGATGATTCTTATTCCTTTTAAAAAATAAAAAATAAGATACATCTGAACAAAATGGATGTTTTATTAGTGAAATATTACATTAATCATGTATTATTAGAAGATGACTAGATAGATTAGAGTTATTGCGAGTAATTAAGTATATAATGATTAATAATAGTTTGCAATTAATTAAGTTAGGTATATATTGGGTAGGTTAAAACATACCATTACATCTTGTCTCATGGTCTGTTTTGGGCAATTTCTAGAGGAGGGAGGACCTCAATTTTTATTCAAAAAATTGTTCATATAATTTCATATATATATGCACAAAAAAAAAAAAAAAAAATCTTGTGTGAGACAAATCTGTTTTAACCCGCATTCTAGACATTTGAGTTGTATGTACAATCCATTTCAGATTTAAGTTCACAAATTGCGGCCTAATAATTTTTTTATTTTTTAGAAACGGTAAATTTTTTATTTATGGGTATCAGGAATACCTTAACAGATACAACATCAGATTACATGAAACAGTAACGTAATGAAAGTCATAGATCTAACTCAAACACAAAAATAGGTTCTCTAGTCCATTTTTCAAAAGAATTTCAGTGATGAATCAACTTGCGTACGTGTACGTCTTGAACCATCTGCATGTTACTAATTTAATATTCTCCACAGTCCTCTCGTCATTGAATTGTTCTCCTTTGAATGTCACTTCTTTCCCGTTATTATTTTTTACATTATCCTTTTTTACATAAATATTGTAAATTCGAGTTAAAGGAGATCCGTCGTACCGAGAATACCTATATATATAAAAGAGTGGGTTTGAAGTGACTATGTTGTCTGTCAAGGTATTTACTTTGTGTGCACATGCCCAGATTTGTCCAGTAATGCCAGACACAACAATGATCTTTATTCCTCATTATCAGTGGCCATATTATTAATATAATTTTATTCATCAATTATTTCATCTAATATCTGGAATGTGTCGATTGGAGTGCACAATTAGAATTAATCAAATCACAAATAAATCATATTTTTTTCTTTTTCAAAGACCAAAAAGATGATGATCATGATTCAAGATCTGATGAGACTTTGCAGCCCATGTGCATATGAGTAATTGATTCAAGAATTCGATAATAATTTTGAGTATAATTATTACAAAAGTCATTGATTTCTTGTTTGGGCCTAATCTTTTGGTCGGCAATAATTCAATATTTAAATCCATATGCATGTGCACCAAGTGATGCACAAGGTACTTCTTGTGAAGGTAACTAATCATATTAATAGGGAATTGCCAAAAAAAAAAAAAAAAAACTTTCTTCAACTACACTAGATAGGCCTAGGTTTAGTATTTATTGTTATGCTTAATCATACAATTAAAAATACGGGTTAAAGTGTATCGGGATGTAGTGGAGATAATCAAAGAACTACGATGGGTAGCACTTAGAGCTGTTATTCGAGCCGAGTCGAGCCGAGTATTTGAGGTTCGAGCTCGACTCGAGCTCTTATCGAGCCGAGCTCGGCTCGATAACATTACCGAGTTAAAAATTGAGCTCGGCTCGACTCGTTAACGAGTCTAACGAGCTTAACGAGCCTATCGAGCCGAGCATAACGAGCCTAATGGAATTTTTTACAAAAATTTAGTTATCGAGCCTAATAAGCCGAGCTCGAGCCGGCTCGTTAGTAATTCGAGTATTTATCGAGCTCGAGCTCGGCTCATTAAGCTAAACGAGTCGAGCCGAGCCGAGTCTCGTTAAGGCTCGGTTCGAATAACAGCACTAGTAGCACTTCACTCTCACTGTTCTCTCACCTTCCACTCTCACGTTTTCGTCACACATCACACACAACGAAGATGATGACTCAGTATAAATAGGGAGACTTGCCAACATTTGCTCAAGTGTTGTTTTGGCCATTGGACCTTCACACAAAGGCCCAACTCATTGTTGTTGTTAGTCTCCCTATTTATACTGAGTCACCATCTACATTGCATGTGATGTGTAACGAAAACGTGAGAGTGAGAGAATGGTTAAGGTGAAGTGCTACTCATCTTAGTTCTTTAATTATCTTCACTACATCCCTATACAATTCGACCCGTGTCTTAGTCTGTTCATATGACCCGAGTCAAGTGGCAGCCACAACACCAAAAACCAACAAGACTACTATTATATGAATATGTAATTACATATTTAAGATTTAAGGTGCAATTATATATATCATCTATTTACACAATACTAGCGCAACTATATAATCGATTTTAATATAGAATCAGAAATTGAATTTCTTATGAAACCAATCACATGCATAAAATATTTATACATATTAGTGATTTATACATGTGATTAAATTTACACATATATATTACACCCTATACTTCATTTATTGGAATATGGCAGCTATATTATTATTGGTATCAATAAAATAAATAATGTACATTGACTAGGGTCTTTTAAGGAGCACATGCAAGGATACCAAAAAAAAAAAAGTGTAAGAGAAGCAACTTGAATTGATTTGAATTGTCGAAAAATCTAATACAATACTGCCAAATTAAGGTATGGGTACTGACTCACTGCCCCTCCTACCCACCCCATGTCTCCTCCATGCATGGCATGTGTATTTAACAATCAATCCATTTTTCCTTTTTTTTTCGTAACGGATTATTTGCACGGTTTGATCGGCACAATTTTTTTAAAAAAAAAATTTAGTAGTTGGTGATGTAAAATAAAGAAGGGGTATTTCAAGTGATTTGATGAGGTGTAAAGCAAAATGTATGTAAAAAAAGAATGACAATTTTAAAAATAAAATGATATTGGGAGGATATTAATTTCGTGGAGATATTTGCATATTAAGAGTGTGCAAATAATTTTGGGACGTCCCAATAAGGAAATTGTTGAAATAATTATGGGACGGAGGGAGTAACTTTTATGCATTTTAAGGGATAATTGTGTAAATTTTTATGTATAAAAAAAAAAATGAGTTAACTTGTGGAGTATGTATGTATGGATTAAAAAATAATGACATTTTTAAGAATATTTTAAACGTGGAGTTTATAAACCCGTCAAAAAAAAGGTGGAGTTTATAAATATTTTTTTATTTTAAAAGTATGAAAGTTTTTATTGTGAAAGTTATTATGGAGATAAATGAATATAATATTTTAAGTATTATCATTATTAAAAATAATTAGATATGTAGTATTCTTACCTGATTTGGACATTTTCTGCAACACATTTGGTTGGGTTTAAATGCATCCTAAATAAGAAGGCCCCCCATAGATTCGGTAAAATGCACCTAATTACATGTGAAAAGACTGTATTACCCTTAATCAATTAAATTAAAATACAACTAATTAAAGCTCTAATTGTAGACCCACCCCCTTCCACCGAGTCACTCAATTTTGTTAAAAAAATGTGATTTTTGGTTTTTTTTTTTTTTTTTAATCGAGAGACAAATTTGTGGAAAAAAAATATTCTCAGAAAATGTTTAAAATCGGCATTTAAAAAAAAGGGGGCAAGTTACGTTCTAAGGAAATGATCATTGGACCATAAAACTGATAATCTCAGAAAAAGGGGCAGCAAAACAGCAAAGAATCAAACTCAAACTGCAACAACCAAACTCAAGGAAAAACCAAAATTAAAACAAAAAATGATACTCACTCCGTCCGCCTATAAGTTTCTCATTTTACCATTTTAGTCTGTCCGCCTATAAGCTTCACATACCTTTTTTTGGTAAGTACTTTTTCTTACGTACACTTCATTTTGTATTTTACTTTTTCTCTCTACCTCTCTCCTTCTTTCAATCACATCACTTGTACTATATCTATTATTTTATCACTTTTTTAATCTCTGTGTCAAAAAGTAGCGAGAAGCTTATGGACGGAGGGAATACTACAAAGTACCTTTTCCAAAGTGCCCCTCTTGTTGGTGTCTTTGAGCAATAAGTGCTTCGAAGTATTCCCGAGAGAAACCTACACTTCATTACTCGAAAAATGGGGTTTTAAGCTTAAAATTGACATTCTTAGTTAAAAAAAAAAAAGGTATCGAACCGCTATGTGGACATTCTTAGAAAATGGACAATGCGACATTCTCAGATAATAGACATCGAACCATAAACACTCATGAATTTTCCAGGTTTCAATCACTCAATAGCCTATGAATCAAAATCCCACTAGTGCAAAAGTTGTGTATTCTTGCCCTTCATTTCCTCAAGTTATACTTTATATCCAGTCTATCAAGAAAATATATGTCAACTACAACAGAGGAGTATTTACAAGGATATGAGGAAATCGTATGTGCAAAGATAACTAAAGAAAGTATACACGATAGAAGTTCAAATTGTAATGTAGACCATTATCGCATACTCGTTGTATAGCTTTAGGATCTTGAAAAAGATAGCATTAGTGTAGAAATCTTAATTATTTCATCTAATACTAAAAAATTAATCTTCCAAGTACAGTAAAACCTCTAAAAAAGAATACTCTATTAAGAAATAAACCCTCTTTAGGAATAAAAATTCATGGTCCCAACTTGGACCAGTTATAATTTGGAATAAACTCCATATTGTCATAATTCATATTTTTTCAAGTCCCAACATAAAGAAATACACCTCCATTTAGGAATAAATTATAATAATATATATAATTTTACAATACATTTAAGTTGATTTAAAATACTTGTTCAAGGTTGATTGTGACAATGATTTAATCTTTTGTGTCCTAACCTTTAGGAATAAATCATAATAATATATATAATTTTACAATACATTTAAGTTGATTTAAAATACTTGTTCAAGGTTGATTGTGATAATGATTTAATCTTTTGTGTTGTAACCTTATCCTAAATTAGTTCAATTAAGTTCATCTATGGTGGGTGACTCTTGAGTATTGTCTTTTCATACTACGTGAGTAAATTAATTCTTCATACTACGTGAGTAAATTAGTTCAATTAAGTTCAACACATTACATCATTTGTGGTCCCAAGGATATGACTATAGAGAGGTTTTACTGTAGCTTCTTTTTCACAAACTCATTACGAGCTCCTGCTCGACTCTACTCATTCGTTAAATGAGCCACGCTCGAGTTCGTTAGGTACTCAATTTACTAACGAAAAAAATTCTTTTAATTCCATTAGACTCCATAGACTCTTTAACGAAACGAAAAAAATTCAGCTCGTTTCTTAGCTCGTCCTGATGATTACCTTTTAGGTTTTTATACATTCTTAGCTCGTCAATGTTATTCACCAATACGGGTTAGGAATATTAAAATTAAAAAAAAAAAACTTTGATCCAAATTTACAATTTTTGTGATTTAACTAAAATTTTATAACCATGTATAATTAAATTCAAAGTTTACATGTGATGATGTGAACAATTCAAAACTAGTTATAACACAAACACAATGTATTTACCCTAGTTTTTTTTTTTTGAAAACAGCCCTAGTTTTTTTTTTTAAATCTATGAATTTGCCCTTGATATCAAAAAGTGATATCAAACTTTTCAAGATTAATCATGTTTAATTAAACAATTTTCGCCATGAATACAATAGAAGAAATACACAGAATACAGCTACATTATCCCAGAGTAAGATCCATAAAACCCAAATTAAAACAACTGGATCCAAAAGCATCATCAATCAAACGGTGCATAACAAATAAAGCACCGATTCGAAATTCAAACAAAAAAGGGGGAAATTAGTAATAATAATCAATTACCCCCAAAATGAAAAACAGATCTGTAGTCGATTCGACGAATTCAACGACCGTCGCCGCCCGACAAATCGGAGGCGAGTCTGGAGGCGATGGCCGAGTGGTACATTATGTCGTGAAACGTCGTCGTTTCCGCCATCTTCTTCCGCAGCTCCTTCGCCTTCTGTTCGGTCAAGCAGCCGACGAAGATCTTCTTATCGGATCTAACCCGGCCCGTTTCCTGACTGGATTCGGGATTTGAGATCCGATTTGTGATGTAGTCGGGTTCGGGGGACCAGCCGAAGACCGGAGTCCACCAGGCGGTGGATTTGCGGGGAGGAGGGTTGGGGAGAGCGGCGGAGGAGACGGTGGGAGCTCGGAAGGTGGAAAATGCGGACGCCATTGTTGTAGTTAGAGAGAAGATATTTTTGGGAGAGGCGGTTAAATAAAATATCTGTTGTGAAATGGATAAGATTGTATACGTGGAAAAGAATAGGATTTATGTTGATTACTTTAATGGCACTTTTTTCAATGTGAAGGGAATCTTGCAGTGGACGGTGGATAGGATAATCTGTCCGTTTCTACTACTTGAAATTTAACAATACTAAAAATTCATGGGAGTTGTTTTGGGGTATCTTTCTTTTGAGAGTTAAGTGTAAGGGAAGTCACCTTCAAAAAAGTGTAACGAAGACAAAGTGGAATAACTCTAGTGGTTAGAGCACCACTATCTAGGCCTTAGGTATTGGGTTCGAGTCATGGGGAGGGAAAAAAGGGATGGGTATTTAACTTGTAATAAAAAAAAAAGTGTAACGACTCTAAATTCGGATTCGTATTGAACCCGTTTTATATGAATTGGGTATGCAATGGACCGTGATTTTTGTTAAATCCGTTCGCTAACCCGGAATACTAACTTATATGCATATTATTGTATATATGTTTGTAACGGGACGGATTTCAAATATGAAAATTTTCTAACAAGACGAGTCCTGAAACAGGGCATACCTGCCTCGTTAATCGTTGCCATCGCTAGAGGGTAAGTCATTTTGATTTTTTTTGTAATTTGACTTTGAATTTTTTTGTAATTCGAATTATTAGAAAATGTAAACTTAACATAAACGAATAAATAAACAAAATATAAACCATTTATGAAAAAAGGTATTCATTTTGAAATTTTAATAGGATGATATTTTATTTTATATCAAATTAATTGATAGTAATTAGTTCTATTTTAGAATGTATAAAGTAAATTATATTGACAGTGAATTTAAAATCCCAAAAAATTTAAACGAGATGAAAATTATAAAGTCTTGTGTTCATTACATACCCATGTCTCCTGGACACCATCCCATCCAAATCATGCACTAATTTAGTTATTTTCATGCACTAAATTAGTTATTTAATGAAGTGTTCTCGTCAGTTTATAAGCAATTTAATGAAGGTGTTCTCGATTCAAATGGTAACACGCAAAAAGAAAGAATTTAACAAAGGAAAGTTGAATCTCGTCAGGTAATAAGCAAGCAATTTGAAGCACGAGGAACAACGAAAATGGTACAGATTTACTAGTATCATAATAATGAGAAGGGAAGGCAGAGTGTGCTATATTATATTGTTGATCGACGTCCCAGCTTAGCTTCCGAATTTACTTCCAAAGCTTCCTCAAAGACATGTTCTTCTCCGTTTCCTTCTTCATCACCTTCGCGACAGCCATCTCAAAGTCCTCTTGCGTCACATGAACCCTCCTCTCCCTCAGAGCAAACATTCCCGCTTCAGTGCAAACCGCCTACCAAAAACACATCAATCGTAATCACAACGTAACATGGTTACAAAATAGACTTCAATAAGGTAAGGTAAGGTAGTCTCTAAGCCTACCTTAAGTTCTGCACCAGATGCCCCATGCATCTTCTCAGCAATCTTCTTTAAATCAATTCCTCGCATTAAATTCATTTTCCTCGAGTGAATCTTCAATATGTCAAACCGAGACTGAAAAAAGTTTGGACAAAAATTCATTGCTAAGTCATACTCATTAAGTGTAGCACCACCATTTCAGACTGAAAGCTGAAAATTCTTCCATGGATACATGAAGCTCATTAACCAATAATAATAAGACGTAGTTTATAGAATCACTCAAATATAGCCGCAAGGTATTACAAATGAACAACTAACCTCTTCGTTGGGATTTGGGAACTCAATTTTCCTATCTATTCTTCCAGGCCTGAGAAGAGCTTGATCCAGAATGTCGATTCTATTGGTGGCCATCAATACCTGTACACAACGTATAATGCACATGATATCAGCATTTCCAGTTTTCAAATTTAACTATAATAAAATAGAAGATTATTGATGGACAGAATCAAAAGGAAATGGTGAAGTTTGGTGCAAGATTAACAGGAACTTGGACAAACCTTTATCTTGTTAGAGGCTTCAAATCCATCAAGTTGATTAAGAAGCTCAAGCATAGTTCGCTGAACTTCACTATCGCCATTTCCACTTCCAGATTCCATACGAGCAGATCCTATGCTATCAATTTCATCCATGAAGATGATGGATGGAGCATGCTCTCTGCCAAGAATAACATAATTAAAGCATTGCAGAAAAAAACATTTTCAACAACATTATACTGAAATGCTTGATTTTGAAAGAAACTAACCTGGCCATTACAAAAAGCTCTCTCACCATTCTAGATCCTTCTCCAATGTACTTCTGAACTAACTCAGAACCAGAAACTCGGATAAAGGTGCAGTCAGTATGGTGAGCCACTGCCCTCGCGAGTAAAGTCTTACCAGTACCAGGAGGACCGTAGAGCAAGACTCCCTTCAGTAATTCAAGCATGCAAACAATTAGAAACCGCCCAAAAACTCAAGGAAAAACTGTTTCCAAGTTGCGAGACATTACCTTAGGTTGAGCTATTCCAAGACTCTCAAACAATTCAGGATGTTTGATTGGAAGTTCAATCACCTATAACATGACACAGCAGGGAAATTAGAATTGAGAACTGATACATTTTTTTAAAGATAATAATATAATATAGAACTGAATTACTAAATAATGCCAGAAGTAGCAGGATTTGCCACTTTTATATTGAAAAACATGCTTTGATTCCAAGTATATTTGTGTGTAGACAAGTTTGAAATCATATGAAGACTTTATAACAGTAGCTAAACTTATACAAAATGCACATGAACACTCGAGAATTATAAACAGGATTTGCCACTTCTCTATTGAAAGACATGCTTTTGATTCCAAGTATATTTGTGTGGACTGACAAGTTGGACATCATAAGAAGACTTAAAACAGTAGCTAAATTTACACAGAACACAAATCAACACTCAAGAATTATAAACATGATAGGCATTTGGGAATATGTAGAGCATTTAAACCAGCACATAGCAATGAACTACCTGTGACTGGTTATGAGAAACAATTCAGAAAAAAATCCATGATATTCACCTCTTTTATCTCCTTAATTTGCTGGTCAAGGCCACCAATCATGTCATAAGTGGAGTCCGGAACTTTCTCAACTTTCATTAGGTTCACCAACGGATCAACTTTACTGGGTAGGACCAAGTGAAGCACATAGCTATCATTACGTAAAGCAACTCTCGTTGAAGGCGTAATCTTAGTAATGTCAATGCTCTTGTCAATGTCAACTACGTACTTCCCTTCAGGATGGACCTACGCAGAAGATAGCACAAAATCAAAACCATAGTTTCTAAATTCCAGGAATAGGTAAAGTGGTAAATTGGTGTATTATGACAATATAGATATCAGGCTAAGAATGAACTTAACAAAAACTCACAAGAGAAACAACAAATCAAGAACTGAAACAAGAGTAGATCGTCTTGTGTCTCACACTCTCACTTTATCAAGTGTGTTAAAATGGATCAAAATTCAAATTCATTATCCTCCTCCCGAAGTTTTCAATCTAAAAGAAGGGAATATGAAATAAGATGTACTTGTTGATAAATCCATTGCTAAACCACTTATTGAGAGGTAGCCAGATTTACAATTAATCACAGATTATGTAGTCCAGATTACTAGATGGATGTCCTGATCATATGAAATGGAATAACTCATAAACAAGAGCAAGATATGGCAATAAGGCACACCAGAGTCCAGACCAGACCAATGCCTATAATTATAAAATTAACAAAAAAATGTGCACCCACAAGCATACAACATAAACCACGTCACTTCCCACCTTGTATTGCCAATCACTGCCCATAAAACACAAAAAACCGGCTAAAGGAAAAACAGCAATAATGAACACTGGCATATGTGCAACCACAACAAGCTGAGAAATGCTGTTAACAGTGGCCAACTAACCTTGACAAGGACCTTTGATTTTCCCATAACTTTCACAACTTCGCCAACATATGACCCAGGCTCCTGAAGGAGTTGCAACTCCTCCTTTAATGATCTCACTGCCATTAGAGGAAAAAAGTAATTTTAATTTGAGATAATTGGCGCCATAACAAGTCCTACCACAAGCTAATTCTGCCAAGATAATTTGATATCGATCAGAATCCTCAACCTCAATAACAATTTAACAAACTATGAATTTGGAGACCACATGACGGATGTGCAGCCTGGCAGGCTCCCAATGGGTAATATGCATAGAAGGCAAAACAAAATGGAAAAATGCAATCCCAGTCTATGCTAATACAGAAATCATCAACACTTCCTATCATTAATGGGTTATGTCTTTGATTCAAATTCCCCTTAACCAGTTGAACACCATTGCATGAGCAAGCAGTTTACAAATAAAATATAACAGAAATGTTACACTGGCACTGACAAGGATAAAACCTGCTGCTTCGGAAATCAACAAAACCAGATAATAAGGAGAACAAGTGAAAATTCCATCAAAATAAAATTAGTGAAACAACAAATGGATATATCCCTACAATTGACACCAGATTCACTAAAACCAGTAAGTAGCATATGCGAAAGTACTGCAAAACCCTAGGTTTTCCAAAGGGGCAACAGCTAAAGCACACATCTCAATTGAATTCACGAGAGTAACGAGAGAGAACCTCGAGCATTTAGGTCATTGCGCTGAGCTTCAAGGCGCTGAAGATCGTGGACTTTTTGACGGACTAATAGCTGCATATCCTGAATCCGCTGCTGATAATACTGCCGGAGCCCTTCGCCTCCGCCGGCCGCAGCACCTTGCGGGAGTTGTTGTTTCGATTCATCAGAGAGCCGAGTGTCTATCGCCGCCGTCGCCATTTTTTCCGATGCGTCGTAGTTTGATCTCTCTGAGCAAATCGGAGAATAATTGAGTTTCCTCTTGGCCAAGTTATTATATATAGGGTTTCAATTGCTTGTGTCTTCTACTATCGGAGTCCACACCGCCAATATTTTAAATCATAAATAGATTCAATATTTTTTGGTAATTATGAAATCACCCCAATTTTGATAAGAAATGTACCATTAGCCCCCAAAAGTGAGTCTTGAGTACAATTAATTGCATGGTGTAGTTGGTTTGATTAAACTAGTACAATTTTAACTTGATTTTTTTGGTTTAAAATTCAATTCAACAATTAAAATTATATCAAAATTACTTAAAATTCAATTACATATAAGAATTTTTCATAATTTTTTATAGGTAGATATACAATGACACATACAAAATATAAGTATTAAATTACTTGATTTAAAATTCATTATGTAATTTTATTAAATGTGATAAGGTGTTTAGTTGATTTTCTAAGAAATTAAATAAATTAGTAGTCGTTGATTTAAATTGGGTCTAGAGATGGATGCGAAATTGGTGGTGGATGTCGTGACTAACTCGACGATTATGAACTCGGTGTTCGAAGATATTATGAGAATTTATCTCCACTATATGGTTAGGTGGGTGAATTGAAAAGTCAATTACATGACACATAATTTAGCTTAGGGCTTCCAAGAATTTCCCGAGTCTTCATTATTGGGTCGAGCGTTCAACCTTTATGGATAGTCTTCCCAATACTGTTTGTTCTTGTTAATTTTTTGAAGTGTGTTTTAACTTAAAAAAAAAAAAATTAAATAAACTAGTCAATAATTAGCAATGTTATACTTGTATAATGATTTATACATCTATATAAAACACTGATCAAGTAACATTCAGAAGTGCATGTTTCTAAGTAAAACTGCAAAATTCTCTCAAAATTTTATTTCAAAAAATAATAATAACTCTAGTACAACAATCATAAATTAGAATTACTCATATAATAAATCAAATTTTACACATCTCATACTTTACCGTAGAAAAAAATAAATCTATAACAATCTTCAGAAGAACAAAAATAACAAACAAAAAATACTCAAGAAAAAATTTAAATCCCACCTCACCAAACCCAAAAGGAGAGCAAAACTTGGGGCTCTTCCTCTTGAGATACTAATATACAAGAAATAGGGGGTGCGGGGGATTATAAAAAGAAACTTAACTACACGAAATATGGCAATCGACCTACTGCTTTTGCGATTCTTGTGTTAACAAAATCCGATTAATGAATGGTGACATGGCCGCGAGCAACGCCTTTGGGCATTCCTCGTGTGGAAGATGGCCACAACCGGATATTGTGACCATTCTCTGTAAACACACAAGACGTGGGAGAAATATTAGAGGATGAAAAAATGTCATCGTGATTGGAGCGGATAAGGAGGAAACTTACAGAATTTAGAAGTTTAGAAGCTAAAGTTTGAACAGATTTCAGTGGGACGAGAGAATCTTCAGCGCCTGAAACAACTAAAACTGGCAACATTTCAACTGCTGACAGCATCATTGTGGCTGTCTGTGGAGACAAGACCGTTTCATATGATAGTTTCCCGATTTCTTGAAGGGCTTCATCCCAACCTTCTACATGTAAAACGGGGCCTGACATTATCCACATAAGTAAAAAATGTGAATATTGGATCTATTTTTTGCAAATATAAACGTTGTCTGACTTAATCATAGGTAGAGTTGTGTTTGTGGTGGGTGTATTGTTGATAAAATGTGATCACGAACATTCAAACTTCGTACATACAGACCCAACGAGCATGTTGTACAGTCAACTTATTGACATTCGTAAAAGGAAAGTTGAGAAAAAACTTGCACTTTGTAGAAAACACATGAAAATCTCAAGAAAATTATACCTTGAAAAAACAGCAATATGCATGATACTGAGGAAAGATCATTTTATTGTGCTTAGTCCACTTCTAGAAAACAATTAACTTCCAAATCTTAAAAATGAACATTTTGATGGAACAGAAACATAGAATATAATGGCATATGCTACAGAACAAATTTAAAAAGACAACCCATTTTCACAAGCGAAAGACATTAATTGTTATCACACACAACAGTAATCATAAGTGGCTGTTGGCATGGAAAGAGTTTCTAATACCTTGTATAGGCTTAGCACGTCAGTGGTTAGTTTGGTTGCATCATACCAAGCTCGTCGATTCACCACCTGAGTAATTTCTGTTCGAAGAAGAGGACGGACCATGTGTTTTTTCCCTAGAGAAGTGCGTAACAGTATTCTAGCAAAGGCAGGAACCAGCTCTCTTGTCAAACTTGCATTGAGTAATGCAAGCCCCTTTATTTCAAGCTGAGAAACATGTCATATATGGAATCAATACTTAAGGTCAAAGTTCTTCAATGTATTCATTATAATTATAAACAATTAATATAGTCATCACAAGTAACAGGCTTACATTCATGAGATTTGCTGATGACTGAAGTTTCTGCACAGCCTTCAAGGCTAGTAATCCTCCATCATCATGGCCAACAAGCACGACCGAGGAAAACATCTCCGAGCAAAAAGAAAGTAGCAGGTCCACCTGAGTAGTTGAAATCCAATTAAAATCTGAAGAATAGAGACCCATAGAAAAATAAGAATCTGGTACTAACGAGGCGACATTCGGAAGAGTAAAAGTTACATCGTGTAAATATTATCTTGCGAACAGAAATATGGGTACAAGCTCCTACTAATTTGTAGCACAGAATTAGTTATCCACAATTAAGGGAGTGAACCTTTATAATATACCATACATATTATTCTATAATTAATGCTCAGACTTTCATGAATTAAAAATAGTCATGTAACTTCCAATTTTTTACATTTTGGTCCGGTGACTAGCTGTAGCAAGTGAAATATCAGGTTGATGCTGACATGTCTGATTTGTCCACGTGGCAAAATTTGATTGGTCGACCGAAAAGTCAACACGATTAAAATCAAAAAAAGGTAACTTAGAGGACTAAAAAAACAATTTTCCCTAAATGCTCAGCATGCATACACCAAACTTCTTACCTGACTGTCAAGCTTGTATGGGTTAGGCAATTGAATTTCCTCCCAATCCTTCTTGCGTGGCCTTGACGTCAAACCCCATCCAGGTCGATCAAAAGCAACAACTGTACAACCTGTATCTCTTGAAAGATCGCCCATTACTTTTCTCCATGAGAAGACTCCTCCTCCAAATCCATGGACTAAAACAATTCCAAATTGTTCAATTGTATCCCCATTTCGCTCCATCATTAAAGACCCTGGCTTGCTATGCTCATCCTCTTCAGAAGAGTCATTCAAGCTCAAAATAGGCACACCCTCAGATATTGGAGATGCTGGAGAACTGGCAAGAAGAGGGGTGTCGAGGGGGGAAAGACTGCTGTAGAATTGGCTGCTGATGCTCTTGTGAATACTATATTGGGTTTTCATTGGAAAGCTTATTGACTGTGGGTCAAAAAGGTTAGTGGGGGACAAACAAGGTGATGGTGATCCTGGCATGTGTAGCTTGTAATGAACCGTTAGCCCTTGACAAGAAACGAACAAGCTGTCTCTATCAGCAAGTAAACTAACTGGGAATTCCCCATTATCAAGCATCGATCCTGGTGTTCTTCTCCTCGATTCAATATCACCTCGGAAAGATTTCCCTGTAGGAGTGGGTGAACGTGGAACCTTCTGGTAACCAGAGAATGCCATTTTGCAAGAAAGACCCTGATAATCAGATTAGAGGATTAGCTAAAAGCCGAAACTTTAGGTAAAGCAAATTGGTAAAAGAGCAATCCAAAATTAATATTCCACAAAACATGTTTAAACAATTTAATCTTACAATCAATATTTACAAGGTTATGATTCCATGGACTACCTAATACACACAAAATGCATACAGAAAATAGAGATGTGGGAAACTTCATACACTCACAGCTTCTGGATCACGGTGGAAAATGAGTTTCCTTTTAGCTTTGCAACTTGTCCGATAGGCTACAACAATGTGCCCGAGAGCAAAGACAACAGATGAGAGAAATAGAACAGGCATTCCCCAAGACTTCTTCAGATGAATCCCCTTCCTTGAACGAGAAGTTGAAGCTTCATTCTCGAGTTGCGAATGAACGGTGAAGACACAAGCCTTAATGGAAAGAATAAGTATTGAAACAAGGGAGCAAACTGTTACAGTTCCTAGATATGGCTCAAGGGTCAATACGGGACCATTGCACATCATATATACACCTGTTACCATTCAACAAAACCAGATTAACTTTCAAAAACAAAGAAATTTACCAGAACTCTTAATTTGATAGGTGTCTTGATCATGCGGAAACTCAATACATTACTAATTTGATAATGCCAAAACCCAATACTGCAGATATGCCAGGGTGTCATACTTGTAACAGAATGATAGTCCAGAGCCATAAATAAATTTTAAGTTAAATCCTGATAAGCATTATACTAAAGTTAAAGATCATAAGAACTAAGAAAAAACTAAAAAACTCCATAGCATCAATAGTTGGCTTAATCACACCATTACATAATTCAAGACTCTGTAATTCATGCATAGAAGTAACAATACAAGAGCATTCTTATCTAGAATCCTCTTTTTTCTACTACATTGCCTTCTCAGTGAATCATTATCCCAACCCAAAAAGAAGAAAAGACAAAAGCACAGACCAAATTGAACAAAGCTGTTCCTTTACTATTTTTGCATTATACTAAACTATTCAATAACTCAAAATAACTCCAGTTAAAATTCACATAGAACAGAAAACATACCGACGATAACGAGAGATCTGATGATGGAAACAAGAGGTATATCCATAAGCGAGCTCTTAAACGAGTACCTCTGCAAATGCTCCCTAAAAGTATAGCATTTCACACACGAAAAGCTAGAAATCAACAGGCACGGCAAAACTGCATCGGCGATCGCCACCACCACCGGTAACAACAGCATCAACAGCGACGAAAGCATCGCCACCATGAAATAAACCGTCCTTATACCCCTCCGCACTTTCTCCCACCACCAACTCCCCCTCACCACCATTTTCTCCGCGAACAATCAGCTCCAACCCGAATAATTAATCCCCAAGCAGGAAAATTCGAAATGCGAGATCGTAACAATCAAAACCTGGTGAAACGACGTCGTAAGAAGCATCTCCGGAACCGGACGTCAAATCCACCGCCGTCGATTTCACCGTCACGCTAGGGTTTAATCAATTCAACCGAATTCTCCGATTCTCGAGTAATCAGAAACTAAAAAAACGAATTTATATATAAAAATCAATCAATTAAAGAACAAATTGAAAAGTAGAGAGAATCTTCTCTGCTTTTCTTGTTCTTCGCCGATCCCTCTGGCGCAATTATTCTAATGTGCGAGAGAGAAAAGAGGGATTTAGGGCGTGGGGCATTCGTGTTGTAATCATCGAATCAAAAAATCTGAACTGGAAATTTTTTAAAAATAAAATGGAAAATAATGAAGATTGTAATGTGTGATTAAGGTTAATTAAAACTAATTAATCTATCTGGCAATGATGTTATTCCCTATCATACAAGCTGGCCTTTTGCATACTTCTAAAAAGTCTTTCAATATTCAACAATTTTATTTCATACTCCCTCCGTCCCCGGATAATTTGCACACTTTGACGACACGTTGTTTAAGAAAAGTGAATTTAGTGGTTGATGATGTAAGATAAAGGAGGGGTATTTTAGGTAATTTGATGATGTTCAAAGTGAATTTGATGATGTGTAAAGTGAAATGTATGGAAAAAAGGAGTGACAAATTTGAAAATAAAATGATGTTGTGAGGTTATTAATTCTGTGGGGTATTTCTATATTAAGAGTGTCCAAATAATTTTGGACGTCCCAATAAAGAAAGTGTGCAAGTAATCATGGGACGGAGGGAGTATTTCATTTGGTATTTTATCTACTTTATTTTCAACACGTATTGTTTTCACTAATTCCTCATCCGTACTTGTTTTTTACTAACTCTGTGTCTCATTTCATGTAGACATGCACGATTATGAAAAAAATTGAATCGACTGTTTCGATTAGAGATTTTCGGAATTGACAGTTAAACTGGCAAATCAATGGTCCGATTTGTTATTTTTTAATGTGAATAGCTCAAATCAAAATTTGAAAAAAAAAAATGGTTTGAACCGGCGAATTCTAACCGGAATCGACATTATAAGAGTCGAAATCAATATAATTTCAGTTCGATTTTGGTTCAAAAAAAAGCTCGCGTAGACCTAATTTCATGGCGTCATAATAATATTATTATTATTATTATTATGTGTGGATTTATGTCATAAAATGTCTATTTTCAATCCTTTCATGTCCCAAAAATAAAAAAGAATCTGGGCTTGGGCCAAGGCGTGCATCTTTTTATTTCTCTTTTCCCTTAGTGGCAAGCACTTTTTTTCCCCCAATATTGCAATGTTTTTCCCCCATTTTAAAATTACATTTCTCTTCTTTTTGTCATATTCTTTCATTGATTGTTCAAATTATGAACATAAAAAATGATGGGTTTTTAATTTTATTTTTTCAATCAGAGATATTTTTAATGAAACTATTTTAAATTTATAATTTTATGAATGTACAGATTCTGCCATTCTGGATAGTTAGCACTATCCAAAAGTAATCATATCACTAAATGTTGGTCGACGATGATAAATGTATTTTCGGCAATATCAATGCTCACAAGAGAAATTTTAGCGGCTCCCGCCTCAACCGTTGCAGTTGAGCAATCTTTTAGTGTATGATTGGATAAGAGCCGAAAAAAGAGCTCAATCGTTAGAAGATGATAATGAAGAATGCGAGAAATGGACCTCTACGGGAGAAAGTGAAGAATGAAGAATCGAGTCATCATTCAACAACAACGTTAACGAGGTAAGTTGAGGTAAGAGAACTACATGGACTTTGATTCCAATTTTAACATGTTGGTCCGTTGGATTTGGATACGTAGGCAACTTAATTTTAAATTTTTGAACTTAGAATTTTTAAGTTTAATTTTTAAAATTAAGCTCTAGTCCAATTTCTTTTAACCCCTCCTAAAATTTATTGTAATTTATTTTGTAAATTTGTAGTACCTTGTAAATTGTAAGTTTTTAATTTATATAACATTTAATTTTTTGGTAATTTTGTAAGTGGTATATTTTGTAAGTTGTAACATGTAAGTAATTTATTTTTTAAGTTTTTATCACTTGCATTTATTCTCTTAATATTTATAAGTTATAACATTACAATTCTCAATATAATGAATAATGATATAATATACAACAAGTCAGCAACCAATAAAATTTAAGTTAATACTTTCCAGTATAATTTTAAGTTGTATAAAGTTAAAACGATAAAAAACGAGTCGAAAACGAGCTAAAAATCAAAAAATCGAAAAGAAAAAAAAGGCGAACCGCCGATTTGAAAATCGTAACCGGCGGTTTGCCGATTCGGTTTCGATTATCGATTTCACCAAATCGTAATCGCCAATTTATAAACGTAACCGACTGTTTCACACTGTTGAACATGTCTAAATGGGTATGTTTGTCATTGTAATATAATTTTGTAGTTAGTAAACTAGTTCTTTTTTGTACCTCATAGTAAAATGCTAACAATTCACATATATAAATATAATTGTATCTGAAAATAAGATAAAATAACTCAATTAAACATGAGACTAAAATTCAAAGTGAGAGCACATTCTCCCTTTTGAAGCATTTGAGTGAAAGAAAACTAGGAGTATAGAAATGTGAAGAGTGCACACTACTACCTAGGAACTTGCAAACAATCTTCGTAGTTTTTTTTGTGTGGTTGGAATAGTAGTGGAGGGAGTTGTCATAAGACTTAATTAGGTTAAACCCATCTTTTGAAAATTTGATAGGATAAACTCCAGGATCTCTCCAAAAATCAATGTTTTGTCCGATGATAAATTGGTTTGTCCAAGATTTTTCGACCTCATATTCCTTCATCATCCAGATGATGACTTGGGCTGCATAATTACTCGAATGATCAGTTACACACAAGGTGTTTTCCACAATATCAATCCTCATACCCATATTCTTTTCACTTTGAGGCGGGGGAGAAAAAAGACTGAAAGTTTCAGTTTCAAGATCAAAGCAAGAAATCCACAATTTCCAATTTAGTAAATCATTAACTAACCAGTGGAGATTCCCATTCACAAATTCACCTCTACCAACTTCAGTGTAATGGACTTGGACTTCATCATTAGGTGCAATGCTTCTCCATGATCAGGTTCCAATGGTGTATACCTCAGCAACTCTTTGATAAAAAATACCAACCACCTTATATTGACCACTTATTTTGCTCACTCCAAATCCATAAAAACTAGATCATAATTTAACAGGGTCAATCAATTGATCAGAATGAAGGTCAATATACTCACGAGTGATTGGATTGCATAAGTGAAGTTTTAACTTAAAACTTCCGGACTCGTATTTCGCCAAAAGAAGAAACCCATCAAGAGAACCTTGTATACGTATTGTATATTCATTAGTGAAATAGAGTTTGGTGATTGTATTGACGTGAAGGTCATCAATAATTTTATCCTTCTCATCAGACTTGACAGTGAGAGCAATGCCGGAGCGGACTAGTGAATTAGAATGATGGAATTTGGCAAAGTTACGAGTCTCGAATAAATGGCACCACGACTTGCAAACACACTTCCATCTTAGAATTGTTTGTACCGGAAGTCTTGACAGAATTTCGGTGATGATTTCTTGTGGAAGAAATGAGAAAATATGTTGCTCCATAATCTTTCTTCTCTTATCCTAAAGAAAAGAAACCCAATAACAATTAATCTATTATTCATCAATAATATAATTAAACCACAAAGAGGAGTGAGAATTGGCAAACATTAGTATTGAAACAAACCCCAATCTCAAATTGAATTTATTTATTATAATTATTTCACATTAATTTAAGATATCAAAATTTACTATATTATATGTTTATCCAATAAAGAACATATTCTTAATTTAATTTAAGTTATCAAATAAATTATAAAAATGATAAAACCTAATCTACACTTAATCTCTTA
This sequence comes from Galeopsis tetrahit, assembly GCA_963675135.1. Classification (NCBI taxonomy): domain Eukaryota; kingdom Viridiplantae; phylum Streptophyta; class Magnoliopsida; order Lamiales; family Lamiaceae; genus Galeopsis; species Galeopsis tetrahit. The sequence goes on along the minus strand of OY776125.1, from coordinate 1,451,092 downwards.
ATTTAAGTTATCAAATAAATTATAAAAATATAATTTCATTCAATCATTTGAATTGAGTTTGACATTAAAATTTTGTTGATAAATATATAAGAAATTTTGGATTAGTAAATACTAGTAGTAATCGAAAAAAATACCTTTTGATGCTCCATTCTCGTCAAAAGATTTTCGAATTTAATTATCAACGTAGAAAGAGATTTAGGGTAGAAAATGAGCCGCTTCTCTTTATATTTATAGGGCAAAAATAACGTATTTTCCGGGACCCAAAACTCTCATTTTAAAAAATCCCTCAAATTCTGTAATTTTAGTTTTAGTAAAAACAACAATATACTAATTCTGAATTTTTATTTGCTGACTCTTTTCCCTCAACCGTTTCTAATTCAAACTAAATAGCTTAGAAGGACAGAAAATTCATTCATTAAATTGATAATAAAATAAGTAAATAATTAAAAAAATGAGAAGAAATTCATACGTTAAATCTAATAATATACTCTTCCACTTTATCCATAAAAATTCATTAAATTTTTTGATCATCCGGTATAGAAGTATCACAAAATTCTATCTCTTTTGTTATACTCTACTATTTTGATTTTATTCCTATTAACTCTCTTAATTTGATTTTGAATGGGTTTGTATACAACAATTTTTTTTTTCTTATTAATTTTTTATTCATTTTAATTATTAATTGTAATCTTACCCATTTTTAATCTCATAATGCACTTTTGAAATATTAATTTTAAATAATCTCATAATTTTCGGCATGTAAAATGGTACATGTTGATGTGGTATTACTTTACAAGTGTACTAAAGTAATACTCCTATCTTTTATTAATTGGAAGAAATATGTATAAGTGTAATTCTATTTTTTTTAATATCGATTAATTTTAATTATTTACTTTTTCATTTTGGAAATAAAGGAATTTTCTATATGGATTATGGAATATTATTTTTGATGGAATGGTTTAGACAATCTCTGTTGGTTCTTATCGGGCTAATTTATGGTCGTTGATATAATTTTACTCCACAAATTCCACGCTCACTAAACAAAATTTATTATCTCCGAACATTTTAAAATTACATTTATATCATTATTTTTTTCACATTTCTCTTAGAGTTATCTTATAATATAGAGAGATTGCAACCAAAATGTAATTGAAAATAGAGTATTAGCAAGATTGAAATACTCCCTTAGTCCATTTTTATTATTCATATTTTTTCTAGGTTGTTCAAATTCCATTGTGCTTGTGAGGTTATATCATAATATCAAATCAAAAGAGTTCTAGTTTGTTAAAATCTGCTGGTGTACTTAGCTGGTGGAAATCTGCTAGTGAACTTAGTCAGTTGGTGGAGTCAGACAAGCTAACTTAGATCAGATCAGATGAGTGGAGAATCCAATCAAAAGTGAAGGTGATGCTTAGAGTCGTATCAGATGAGGTGATAAAAAAACGTTCACATCAGCTGAGAAGATGTCTAGTAGCAGGGTTAGTCTTTTGGCTAAGTATTGAATATCAGAACAACTAAATAGAAGAGGGAGGTCTTGTGATTTTGTCTTCTGATTGATGCCATATGTTACGAGAACAAGTAAAGGGCATGTAAGTCAATTCAGTTTGAGCAAACGTTGGAAACATGGGTTTGTTAGGAGTTGTAACAACATGTCAGAGTCACGCCATCAACACATGCTTCATTCAATCTCGATTCCTATAAATAGCCCATAACTTGTAATTGTAAAGTTTGACGCGTACGAGCATTCGTTCTTGAGTTGAGAGTTCACTAGCGAAGTGAGGAGAAATCTCTTTTTCGAGTGTTGAGTGTGTAAATATTCTTTTATCAATCAAGATTGAAGTCGTGTGTCCAGTGAATGTAGATCGAATTGATCGAAACAACTTGAATTCTTGTGTGCTCTATTTTTCTGTTCTCGTATTATATTATTGTGAATTGCTATCTTTGTTGGATTGTTTGAGATACTTGTTTTTTGTATTTATTGGAGACGTCTAATCTTGCGGATAACTTGACAGTGCTCATTCTCTTTTGGAAAACAATATTGTACTATACTATACTATTTTATCACCATCATCGTATCATCATTTATTTACTTATTTTGTCATTCACTTTTTTAATAAACAATCACTTTATTTATAAATGAATCTCACAATACTCCACTATATCCCGAACCTAACTATTTTCTGAAGATAAATTAATTAATATTCATTCAAATTCGTGTTTGAAAAAATAAACATTATAAATATAGAGGATGGAATGGAACAAAAGGACAATAAGGTCAATTAGCTTCTTAAAATTGGAATTTATGCACCACTGATATTTTTTTTATTTACACGCATTCGTCTAATTCAAGTAAATATTTGACAAAGACAAATCGATTTTGCTGATATTTATAAAACTTAGTGGTGGTCCTTACGGATCTAGTTTATTCACTCCCATTTAATTTTACACAAATATTTATCAAAACTCAAATAATAAAATGTTTTATTTTTGTAATGGGTTGGTCTGCTATGGACTCGAGTGCATGTTGTGCACCTTAGTCCATGTTGCACTTTTCAGTTTACTGACTTACACTTTTTAGTAAATGGTGTTGCACTTTTTAATTATTAAACTGTATAATAATATTTTTAGTAATAATTGAAAAGTGCAACACCATTTACCAAAAAATGTAAACCAGTGAACTGAAAAGTGCGCATAGATTAGGATGCACAGCATGCACTCGAGTGCATACTAGACTTTACCTTTTGTAATAGTGATTATGTGTCTTGTAAATTATAAAGTGGACATAAATTATTTTTCAAGCATCACTACTATACATACCAAAAGTTACTATTCAAAAAATGTTTTGTTGAGAAATGTCAAACAAATGTCCCACATCGGAAAGGCACAAAGGATCATAAGCTATAAAAGGATGGACTAGTATCCCCATTGGTATGAGGCCTTTTGGGGAAACTCAAAAGCAAAGCCGTGAGGGTCTTGCCAACCCAAAGCGGACAATATCATACCAAGTGTGGGGGATACGGAAGGGTCCAGTCCAGAAAGAACCGTAACAATTGGCGCCGTCTGTGGGAAATCAAGAGCCATGGTCCTGACGAGTGTGCTCGATGTCAGTAAACAGTTGGACGAACCAGAACCCCTTGGAGAAACGACAATCTCGATGAGAAACCCGTCCCTTTGCGGCAATAGTCTAGCTAGATAAGTGATCTAGTTAGAGCGGGGTCGTTTGAGGGGAGGTACGTGGTCCATTGTTTGAAGGGGAGGATTGTTGAGAAATGTCAAACAAATGTCCCACATCGGAAAGGCACAAAGGATCATAAGCTATAAAAGGATGGACTAGTATCCCCATTGGTATGAGGCCTTTTGGGGAAACTCAAAAGCAAAGCCGTGAGGGTCTTGCCAACCCAAAGCGGACAATATCATACCAAGTGTGGGGGATACGGAAGGGTCCAGTCCAGAAAGAACCGTAACAATTGGCGCCGTCTGTGGGAAATCAAGAGCCATGGTCCTGACGAGTGTGCTCGATGTCAGTAAACAGTTGGACGAACCAGAACCCCTTGGAGGAACGACAATCTCGATGAGAAACCCGTCCCTTTGCGGCAGTAGTCTAGCTAGATAAGTGATCTAGTTAGAGCGGGGTCGTTTGAGGGGAGGTACGTGGTCCATTGTTTGAAGGGGAGGATTGTTGAGAAATGTCAAACAAATGTCCCACATCGGAAAGGCACAAAGGATCATAAGCTATAAAAGGATGGACTAGTATCCCCATTGGTATGAGGCCTTTTGGGGAAACTCAAAAGCAAAGCCGTGAGGGTCTTGCCAATCCAAAGCGGACAATATCATACCAAGTGTGGGGGATACGGAAGGGTCCAGTCCAGAAAGAACCGTAACATGTTTAATTTTAAAAAACGATCCCTTATATTTTTTTTTGAGGAAAAAAAAAAGATCCCTTATATGTATAGCAATAACACTCGATAACTTTAAAAAAATCACGAAAACTTAGATTTACTTAAGCTTTTGTCAAGCTAAAAAAGATTCCAAACTAATTTTAGGAGTGTTTACAAATTTAACATGAAAAATAGTCTCATTTGACTTATATTCTCTATCCAATAAAATGTAGTCTCATACCATTTACTTACAATGAAATCTACAATTCTCTATAATACCCTTACTTTATCTAATTTATATACTTTTTTAAAACATGTGCCCTACTCGAATGAGACTACATTTTATGTGGGTGTTTGCAAACAAACTATGTGCTTAAAAGCATTTTTTTTAAAAATATAATCACTTTTGAAGTGTTTGTAAACACAAGTAAGTGATTAAATTAATTACTTAAAAATAGTTTTAGTCAATCACCCTCTTCATGCTTCTAACAACTTCTAAGTGCTTCTAATCATTACACTCACTAATTTTACAATTTTGCCCTCACAATTTAAATAATTACGAAAGTCAATTTTAATCGAGTCAATTTCAACTTAAATATTTTGGTCAATTACGAAAGTCGCTCAAGATTTGTTCAAGAAATTTGTAATAATGATTTTAATAGAAAAATATCTAGAATAGAAAAGAAAGAAGGAAATCAAGTTTTTAAAATATTCTTAATATGAATTGAAAATTTTAGAGAATTTTTTATAACTAATCTTTATCACAAAATGTTAGCAGATAGTCATGCTCGAATAATTATAAATAGGAAATTGATTCAAACAATTTGTTTCAATGTTTGAATAAAAAATAAATTATCTAGCTAGACTAAAACATTACTCGTCAAAGGTTGAGATTTAGAGTAGAAAAGGAGCCACTCCTCTTTATTTATTTTATTTATTTATAGGGCTCATATATTTATAAAATATAATATCACAAAAAAAAGAACAAGTGCAATGAACCTCAAGACCACACCTCGTAATTCCTAACCATAGGTAGAAAGTGGGATGGTAGTTCCGCAGGTTTGATGAACACCTTCCTTACACCAGAATTTCTTACGCAAGAGTTCATAAACAAGTGCGGTCGCAGTAGATCTTGAATGGATGGGCTGTCGCAGTAGATCTTCAATGGTTTCTTGCTCCCCATCCTATTAATTATTGTTCTAAAAATTATTGTTTTAAAATATGTGAAACATTGTTAAAATTTAACGTAATTGCACTAAAATTCATTAATTAATATTAAACAAACGTAAAACTTAAAATATACCCTGTAAAAAAATAAGTAATAAAAAAATTATAAATGTAATGAATACTATTAATAATAATATTATTATTAAATATAAATATAAAAATCATGATGTATTCATAAACAATTACTTTATTTACAAATGAATTTCATAATACTCGATTATACCTCAACTATTTTAGGTAGATAAATGAATTAATATTCATTCAAATTCGCGTTCGATTATAAATTTAGACGGATGAAATAGAACATAAGGACAATAAGGTCAATCAGGTTCTTAAATTTAGAATTTATGCACCACTGATTTTTATTTTCTATTTACACGCACTCGTCTAATTCAAGTAAATATCTGAAATAGACAAATCGATTTTGCTGATATTTATAAAACTTAGTGGTGGTCCTTACGTATCTAGTATATTCACTCCCATTTAATTTTACACAAATATTTATCAAAACTCAAATAATAAAATGTTTTATTTTTGTAATAGTGATTATGTGTCTTGTAAATTATAAAGTGCACATAAATTATTTTTCAAGCATCACTATTATACATACAAAAAGTTACTATTCAAAAAACGTTTAATTCACGTAAACTTAGATTTACTTAAGCTTTTGTCAAGCTAAAAAAAATTCCAAACTAATTTTAGGAGTGCTTACAAATTTAATTAATACTACCTCCATCCCATAGAAATTTGCACACTTTCTATGAATGAATGTTCCATACCATTTTGCAAATCCCGTAAAAGAAGAAAATATCTTCATAAACCCCACTCTCAAAATATACTCTTACCAATTTGCACAACCCATAAAAGAAGAAAATATCTTCATAAACTCCACTCTCAAAATATAATTTTATGGCAAAAACTTGTGTGAGACCGTCTGGATCTTTTTCTGTGAGACGGATCCCTTTTAACCCATATTTCATAAATAAAAAATGATAATATTTTTAACAAAAGTGACTGTCACTTTTTGCCCAAACATTATCACTTTTTATATATGAGAACCGTCTCACGGATCTCATTCTTTGAGACGGTCTCACCCAAGACTAGCCTGATTTTATTTATCCATTACTTTTTCACACTTAATCTATTTTTTATTTTACTTTATTTATAAAATTTTACAAAACTACCATATGTCATTACTTTTTCACACTTAATCTATTTTTTATTTTACTTTATTTATAAAATTTTACAAAACTACCATATGTCATTTTTTAAATTGTGTGTCATCCCAAATATGCAAGTTCGGGACGGAGGGAGTAGTTTTAAAAGAAAGTTAAAACAAAGACATCTTATCATCTTTATGACTTTATTTCAAACTCTATCCAAGATTTCTCCCACACCCACATTCTTCAAATGGGCCCCATAAAAGTTGGTTCACCAACCCCCTCTCCACCACTATAAATTCCCCCCACCGCCACCAAATCCCCCCACCACCAAAAATGCCACCGGAACAACCCCCCGCCACCACACCCCCAAATTTCTGGGGCCACACCCCCGAAAATGATTACTACACCTCCCAAGGCGTCCAAAACACCAAATCCTACTTCCAAACCCCCCACGGCAAACTCTTCACCCAATCCTTCACACCCCTCGACCCGACCCGACCCGTAAAAGGATCCGTTTTCATGACCCACGGGTACAGCTCGGATACGGGTTGGTCGTTTCAGAAAATATGCATTAACTACGCGAGGTGGGGGTATGCCGTGTTCGCCGCCGATCTGATCGGGCACGGCCGATCCGACGGCGTACGGGGGTATATCGGAGATTTGGACGCCGCGGCGGCGGCGGCGTTGTGTTTTTTTAGGAGTGTGAGGGAGGCGGAGGAGTATAGGGATTTGGCGGCGTTTTTGTTCGGGGAATCGTTGGGAGGGCTTGTGACTTTGTTGATTTATTTTCAATCGGAGAGGGATTTGTGGAGTGGTTTGATTTTCTCGGCGCCGTTATTTGTAATTCCTGAGCCTATGAAACCTTCTAAGGTAATAATATTATATTTTTATATATACTCCCCTTTTTTTTTTTTTTTTTTTTTTTAATTTACATTAAATAACCATCCATTTTCCCCCATGACTCGAACACAAACACAGGATCTAAAGTCTAGGTAGTGGTGCTCTAACCACTTGTGCTATCCAACTTCGTCACTCAACTTCGTCACTGTATACTCCCTTTGTTCCGGAATTATTTCCACGGTTTAGCTGACACAATTTTTTAAAAAATATGATTTGAGTGTTTGGTGATGTAAGATAAAGAAAATAGTATTTTAGTGATTTAATGAGGTGTAAATGAATTTAATGAGGCGTAAAGTAAAATATATACTCCGTATAAAAAGAGAGTGATAATTTTAAAAATAAAATGACGTTGGGGGATATTAATTTTGTGGATATTTCTTTTAGGACTAACAATAAGGAAAGTGTGTAAATAATCATAAGACGGAGGAAGTATATTTCATTAAGTAAAAATGATTGAGTATAAGTGATGTGATTGATGGTGGATGTGTCTCAAATAGAGAGAAAAAGTAAAATATAAAATGAAGTGTAATGATAAAAAATTAAAAGATACTCACTCTGTCCCATACTTGAAGGCTCAAATCAATTGTACACGGGTTTTAATGAATGAATTGTTTATTGTGTAAGATAAAGTGGGGTAGTAAAGACTTTTCAATTTTATAAATAGTGGAGTAATAAAGTTACTTTTTAGTGTAATAAAGTAGTGACATTTGTTGTAATATTGTGATGTTTTAAGGGGAGTGTTTAAAAGTGTTTTTGCTATTTTAAGTAAGATGCCTTCAAGTATGGGACGCTCAAAATGGTAAAATGTGTCTTCAAATATGGTACGGGGGAGGGAGTATGTGCAAAAAAAAAAAATAGAAATTTATAGGTGGACATACTAAAATGACAAAATGAAAAATTTATAATTTAGAGATTATATTAAATCTGTGCACAAAGATATAAATATATAATTATAATATCCGTGTCAGTTTTAGTTTTTTAACTTGTATAATTTGTTTTAGTTTTTTTTTATAAAATTGCTACAACGGAGATATTATGGAGTATTATTTTAATCGAGTCAATTTCAACTTAAATATTTTATTATTTTGAAAAATTGTCAAATACCCCTTAAAACACCAATTAATTTTTAGTAACACATAGTGTCAAATCGTGAAGCAATAGATCAATCGATACAAATATGGAAAAATCACAATAATTGAAATGACTTCACGTTTCTTGATCAATCAATTTTTTTTAAAAAATGGTCAGAGTATTTATAAATCCACATTTTCTTTCAAAATATGTTGTGAAGGTACATTTATTCGTCTACGGAATGTTGTTCGGATTAGCCGAAACTTGGGCGGCAATGCCGGACAACAAGATGATCGGAAAGGCCATCCGAGACCCCGAAAAGCTAAAGATTATTGCGGGCAACCCGCATAGATACACTGGAAGACCTAGAGTCGGAACGATGAGGGAGATAGTAAGACAGTGCGATTTTGTCCAGAACAATTTCGACAAGGTCACGATACCATTCTTGACACTTCACGGGACAAGCGACGGGGTGACTTGCCCGTCCGGGTCGAAAATGTTGTACGAGATGGCCAATAGTGAGTACAAGACTTTGAAGTTGTATGAAGGAATGTATCATTCTTTGGTACAAGGAGAGCCCGATGAAAGTGTAGAGCTTGTTCTTGGTGATATGAGGACTTGGATTGATGATAGGGTTGACAAGTATGGGAAAAAATGTAATGGCAATGAAAAATGCAATTGATTTGAAAATATTATAAGAATTACTCCCTTGGTTTTTATGTTATGCACCACAAAATACGCAAAAAAAAATGTAATGAGTGAAGTGTTGATGGATAATTTTGTAAAGTCAGATGAGGGAGTAATATATTGTGTATGAGAAATTGTGATTATAGTGTAACGAGGCTTTTATAAGCTTGACTCGATCCATTTGATAAACAAGTTAGACTTAAGTCTTTTTTTAAGTTCATTTACTTAAATAGAGTGAATTTAAACTTTTTCGTGTGTTAGGTTCAAGGCTATAATATATATATATATAATAAATTGTGTTATTAGAAAATTATTAAATGAAAAAAAGAAAAGGAAGCGTAGTAACTAGTACTATAAAAGTAAGAAATGATCCCTTTTTTTTTTTTTTTTGTTCTATTTTTATTTGTAGTAGTTAAAAAGAGTGTTTAGGTATTATTTTCTGGACTATTTGAAAATTTTATTATTACTTTTATTTTTTTATTTTTAGATTTTTATAGTTCAATTATGATACTATTTGATATATATATATATGTGCCTATGTGGCATACAATTGAATATAATATTACATTTCTGGTGTCGACATGATAACACAAACACTAACACGATAAAATTATGTATTAATACAACATGAACACTACATACACTAAAAAATAAATTAATAAATCAAAAACAAGAATCAAGTACGCGATTTCTAGTAGTTTACCTCCTTTTAAATTTGATCGTCCACATTTAGTTACTATTAAAATTGGTCACTCACTTATTATTTGATTGCCAAATTCACATAAGCTTATAAGCATTCTCCAAAATCTACCACTAGTTTTTCCTTTTTTTCAAAAGTGTGCTTCATGTTTCTATATGTCATACTATAAAAGAGTTTGCAATTATTTTGATAAATCTAAATAATAGTGATTGTTTGGCTGCAATAATGATTTTAATAGAAAAATATCTAAAATAGAAAAGAAATAATGAAAACAAGTTTTTGAAATATTTTTAATACAAATTGATAATTTTAGAGAATTCTTTACCATTAATCTTCATCACAAATGTTAGCTGATGATCATGCTCGAATAATTATAAATAGTGAAATGAATTCAAATAAATAACTATTTTAAAATACGTCCCATAATACAAATTCAATATGGAAACAAAAAATAAGTCTGAAAATTTTGATAAAAGAACCATCCCTCATTTTCCCTCTTACCTTTCACAATAACTCCGTTAATTAGGTTTGTTTTAAAATTCAGTTTCTGTATGTGAGTATGTGAGAACCAGATCATAAGACCATCGACAGACTTCTACTACTGATGGTCCTCTTGATCAGGCACATAAAATAAAGAAGATCAACATTCTGGATGCATATTTTGTAATCTCGCACCATTTATAAAAATTCAAGAGCGTTGTGTTTAATAAAGACCTTTTTATTGTACACTTACTTAAAATAGTTTAGGATAGTTTGAAAAGATGTCGAATAAGTATTCAAAGTATTTCCAATTTTGTAATTGGTCACTCAGTCTCCCACTAAATTATATTATAAAAAACTTATACGGAGTATGAAATATTTCAGGTATAAAAGTAAATTAAAATAAAAATTTACAAGTAAACTATGATAATTAATTTTTTAAAAATTAAAATAAAAATTTACAAGTAAACTATGATAATTAATTTTTTAAAACTATTTTAATTGGGCCGCATTTATGTGCAATATTTCACGTGAAATATTATATATTTCAGGAATAGTCCAGATTTGTATTATTTCCTTCAAAATCGCGTAAAAGTCACGCGCAAGAGGCTAACAGGATAACGGGTTTCAGATCCGTGTTACTATATAAAGGTAATTATATGTTACTGCAAGACCGTGTTACTGTAAGTACAAATAACACATAATGAAATATTAATACAAATTAATTTAAGAAAGGATAAAATAGAAAAACTTGTTCTTAATCCGTGTTACTATAAATACAATTATATGTTCATGTACGAGCAAATATGCGTTACTGTAAGGACAAATAACACACAATTGACTTTTGAGTAACACATATTTGACCTTAAAGTAACACGGAAAAATGTGTTACTATATAAACACAAGTGTATTACTTTATAGAAAAATATGTGTTACTATATAAATAAAACGTCATTATTGAGAGGGAAAAAGACAAAGAACAATAATTGAAAACACGAAAAACACAACTATGTTGAATAGTTTATCGATCGTTACAATTACAAAGACATAATTATCAACAATTAATTGAAATAAATCTGTGTGGTATTATTGTTGATTTTTTCGCATTCAGTAATTCATTTAAAAAAAATAAATAATGATTTCTCCCTTTGTTTCGTGATTAACAAATCGAAAATCTGAACAGTAGAATTGATATCAATTGATTTTTCTGAGTTTTTTTTAATGGAACTTGGGCGCGCGGAGGAGAAGAGAAGAAGTTAGCAAGTCACGCTGAAGAGGAGGGTGCAGAGGAGAAGAAGTCACGGTGAAAAAGAGGACGCTGAGGAGAAGAAGAGAAAAAGGCACGCTGAAGAAGAAGAGGGAGACCGGTTACCAAATAAAAACATAAGAATTGATCAAATTGCACCATAACACTATTGTAAAATATTGTATATAAGTTTTTGTCATTATTAAGTATATTTCATATGCAACTTAATTATATTTTATAAGGATACTACTCTTTTAAAAGTTACTTTGTTAATTATTTACATCCAATAACTTTTAATTTTTTAAAAATAGTCTATAAAAAATGTTAAATGCTTGATCAAAGTAAATTGAACATTAAAATCTAAGTGTATCTATAAATTCAATTGCATGAGATAATTTACCGTATTAAAATTATTATAATTACGTGAAAAATTGTCAAAAACTCTTTATTCTTTTAAAAATCTTCCTCAAACATCACTTATTTCAACCACATGTCATTACTTTTTACATGTTGACAAAATTTTTCAATAAATTGGAAATACTCATACAGTCATACTATTCCTTTTGAAAAAAAGTAAAAATTTCACATTTAATACCAATAAACAATTCTTATATTAAAATTGATTTAAACATTAAATGTTAAAATAAAAATGAAGCAAAGGGAGTATTAGTTAATACGAGAAGTCTTGAGGGTCCTTAAATGAGTAGTGATGGTTTAAGACTAGGGAAAGGGGTGAATAGATTTAAAAAAAAAATTAAACTCTTTTGCGTGTGTCAGTTAGGGCTGACAAATCGTGCTATCGTGTCGACACGATAAGGTCAAACACGAACACGACACGATAAGGATATGTGTCGACACAACACGGACACAATAATTTTAGTGTCGACACGATAACAACACGACAATTTTCGTGTCGACGTGACACAACACAATAACAACACGTAACACGATAACGACATGATAATGAAACAAATCAATTTAAAATTGCATTTAAATATATAAAAATTAATATATTTATATAAATATAAAAAATTATCGTGTTATTATCGGATACGTGTCATTATCGTGTCGTGTCATATCAGGTAATAACATATTAACGAGTTACCTGTTAATTTTATTGTGTTTAACGGATCGACACGAACCCGACACGAAATTTTTGTGCGACACGAACCCGATAAGACCAAACACTAACCCGCTATTTTCGTGTCGAATTCGTGTCGAAAATTGTCACCCCTAGTGTCAGCTGGTAGTGATTAAGTATGCAGCGGACAAGAGTGTGAGTGTTAGCAAATTGGGTAAATACTTAGTCTATGATTCAGTTGACCAAATACTCACTTAGTTGTATGTACGAAAATATGTTGAGCCCAAATATTATATACGTGATTTAAATGAAAAACCTCCTTGAAAACTCGTATACTTTGTAATCTACTCAACTGATTTGATATCAAGCTGATTTCAAATATTGTGTGCACTTTATCAAAACACAGATCAATGTCAATATGATAATTATAACAATAACAATAAATCAATATTAGATAAATATAATACCATATTATTTATAGTGGTTAGCATTTCAATCATGTGTCCACTCTCACAGTCCAATTGTAAAATTAATCTATTTCAAAGAACTTGTAATTTGGAATTTCAAGAATAAGACTTTGAATTTGATGCACTCGAAATGTAATTGCTCGTACAAATTAATTCTTCAATAAACAACTTATCAATCTAGAGTTTAGTAGAAAACTCAGAAGTATGGAATTTTTTTTAATGAAACAATTTCATAATCGAGAAATGGATTTCTTCATTATATAATCGAGAAATAGGAAAGTCAATAGAGTCTTAGCATAGCTAATTATCTATCGTCACTGTATGAGATCAGTGTTGGGGTTGAATTATTTAACATTTTATGTAACAAGAATTAAAACCGGCCCAAAAATTTATAAAGTGAAATAAAATCATTTTTTTATTCGGGAAAATATCACTTTTAGTCACTGAATTTTACCACTTTTCACATTTGATCACCCACATTTCATCACTATCAAAATTGGTCACTCACTTATTCGTCACTATCAAAATTGGTCACTCACTTATTCTTTCTCTATCAATTTTGATGCTACTGTTAGAGAATCCGTCATTTACTAACGGAGAAAAGGTTTTGAGCCCAAATTTTATTTTCTCTCTTTTAATTCCTTACTCCTAAACTCTCAAACCCCCTTTTTTTTAATTTAATTTTACTGAATTTATCTTCAATTAATATTACTGATGTGTGGTTAAGAAAGCATTGTGGACCGCTGCTAGAGCAACTAAAATTCAAAGCTTTGACTTAGATGAAAAAGCATATGACTGGCTTGTAAAGAGAAATCCTTCCCAGTGGTCCAGAGCATACTTCAATGCTTTTTCAAAGTGTAATATCTTGACCAATAACATGTGTGAGAGCTCCAACTCACTCATTCTTCCTACAAGAGACAAACCAATCATCACCACTTGAAACAATCAGAAACATTATCATGGTGAGACTGCAAGTGAATAGAGATGCTGCAGAAAAATGGGAAGATGCAACAAGTTGACACTACAAAAAAAAAATATGAAGGAAGCAGCTCTGTAGACATATCACAAAAATCATGCAGTTGTAGAAGATGGGATTTAACAGGGATCCCTATAAACATGCTATTTCAGCCATCTGGTTAAATCCATCAATTACAGCTGAAATATGCTCTGGACCACTGGGAAGAATTTCTCTTTACAAAAGTTGGCATTCAAAACATTTTCTCCTGTTAGTAAATGACGGATTCTCTAACAGCAGCATCAAAATTGATAGAGAAAGAATAAGTGAGTGACCAATTTTGACAGCGACCAATAAGTGAGTGATCAATTTTGACAGTGATGAAATGTGGGTGACCAAATGTGAAAAGTGGTAAAGTTCAGTGACCAAAAGTGATATTTTCCCTATTTATTCTTTTAATTATAAAAGCAGCTTCTAAAGTTCCTCAATAATTGCAAAGAATGAGGTAATATAACTCCTTCTGGATTAAGTGCGTCTATTTTTCTAAATTTTTTTAATTATTAAAATAGAGTGTTTTTATTTTTTTTAAATATACCTCACCACACTTATTTTATCTTATGTTTTGAAGAACGAAATATTGTTCGGGTTAGCCGAAGCTTGGACAACAATGCCGGTCAACAAAGGCCATCAAAGACCCCGAAAAGCTAAAGATTGTTGTGGGCAACCCGCGTAGATACATCAGGAAGTCTAGAGTCGGAACTATGAGGGAGATAGTAAGACAGTGCGACTACGTCCAGACCAATTTCGACAAGGTCACAATACCATTCTTGACACTCCATGGATTGAGCGACGGGGTGACTTGCCCGTCCGGGTCGAAAATGGTGTACGAGATGGCCAAGAGTGAGGACAAGACTTTGAAGTTGTATGAAGGAATGTATCATTCTTTGGTACAAGGAGAGCCTGATGAGAGTGTAGAGCTTGTTCTTGGTGATATGAGGACTTGGATTGATGATAGGGTTGAATAAATTTAAATGGTTAAAGTAAAATTAAATGTGGTTGAAATGAGCGTAAAAGTAACGACATTTTGTGTAAACATGTCAATATTTTGAAGTTGAAGTTCATGAAGAAATTCATTTTTAGGGTGTGCAAACAATTGTGGAACGAACGAATAAAAAAAATATACAGACAATTGTGGAACGGATGAAGTAATATATTGTGCAGGAGAAACTGTGATTATAGTGTAATGAGACTTTTATAAGCTAACTCGACTCATTTGATAAACAAGTTAGACTTAAGCTTTTTTTTAAAGCTCATTTACTAAAATAGAGTAGACTTGAGTTTTTTCTTATGTCAAGGTCAAAATATATATTTGTAATACTTATTTCGTCCCACAAAAATAGCTACATTTGACTTTATACACAAATTAAGAAAAATCAATAAATGTAATCAAATTTAGCTAATGTGCCAATTTTGTCCTTGAAATCTCATACTCCAAAATCTACCGAGCCTTAATTACTCTTATTAATTAGGGGCAAATATGACAATAAAGCATTTAATGTTAAAGTAAAAATAGAAAAAATGGCTATAATTTGGGACATAAAAAAAAGGAATATTTGACTATTTTTGTAGGACGGGGGAGTACATAATAAAAATTGTGTTATTAAAAAATTATTAAATGAAAAAAGAAAGAAAGAAAGCGTAGTAGAGTACTATAAAAGTAAGAAATGGTCTTTGCTTTTTTTATTTTTATTTGTACATAGTAGTTAAAATAATGGCTGAGTACTATTTTTTGGACAATTTGATAAATTTATTATTGCTTTTATTTTTTTATTTTTAGATTTAGAAAGGTAAAATGGAAAATAATGAAGATTGTAATGTGTGATTAAGGTTAATTAAAACTAATTAATCTATCTGGCAATGATGTTATTCCCTTTCGATACAAGCTGGCCTTTTGCAAAAGTCTTTATCAATATTCAACCATTTTATTTAATTTTGCCTCGTATGATTGCAATTGCATTTTAATCTTAAATTAGTATTAAATTTTATTTAAAAATACTTCCTTCAATGTCTTAGTTGGGCAATTCTTACGGTAGTCACATTTTACAAAGTGACTATGCAGTCACTTTGTCGAATCGCGCCATGTGGCGTCGTAACCGTAAAAACGACCTGCTACCTGTCATACAGGTTTCAGTTATTTTTAGCATTATTTAAATTATATTTTGTTATTTATTATATTACCCTTCTTTTTAAATTTAATTTATATTTTACCTGCACCCACTAATTTAATGAGTGCACCCCCTAATCATATTTTTACTACAATTATTTGCACCCGCTAATTTAATGAATTCACCCCCTAAACATATTTTTACAACAATTATCTGCACCCGCTCATTTAATGAGTTCACCCCCAAATCATTTTTTTACAACAGTTATTTACACCCGCTCATTCTATGAGTTCACCCCCAAATTATTTTTTACCACAATTATCTGCACTCGCTCATTTTATGAGTTCACCCCCAAATTATTGTTTTACCACGATTATCTGCACTCGCACATTTTATGAGTGCACCCCAAAATATTTTTTGAAAAATAATCACATTTAAAAGACTATATTATCCTTTTATTATTTTACACAAAATATAATAAAATAAACTCTAAAAAATCAATTCACCACCAAATCACCCATATTTAAAAAAAAAAGCGTAAAAATATAATTAATAAAAAACTATCGAAATTAGCCACAAATCTCAATTTTTTTCTTTTTAATTTTTCTTCCCCCTCCTCTTTTTCTTTTTTCTTCCCATTTTCATTTTTTTTTTCAAATTTTTTATTTCCTTGTTTTTTTTTCTTTTCCTTTTTTTCTTTTCCTGTCTTTCTTTTCCATTTTTTGCATGTGTATTTTTTAAATTTTAATACAAAATAATATTATAGGTATAATTTTATTAAAGTCGATCGGCGGTGCACCTAAATTTTAATTTTAATTTGATGAGTAAAGGACCTGCCGGAAATTCATTCATGTCGACCGCTGAAGCCCGAGACCCCTCCTCGAATCGCAATCGCGATTCTTCACTTCCATAACAATCGACATAATCTTCCATCTCAGCCACGATCCATGGTGGCCGAAATCCTCTCCTCATTTCGACCACCGACGCGACTGCTTCAATCAATCTCCCTTGCGTTCGCGATCCAAGAGCTTCTCCTACATCAACGACGCTCGCCTGCAACACTCGGATCGACGCTGCCTCTCTCTCGTCGTTCATCTCTGTCCAAATCGAAGCTACATTGCTTCATCCGTCTTCTTCACCCTGCTCCTGCGCAGCCTCTTCCTCCGGCTGACGACGGCCCGACGGAGGACTGTGAGTATGTTGCTGATGGATCTCTGACCGGACGACACTCGGAGTCGGTGACCTTACTGATGAAATCCCAAGCGATGACTACTGACCTAGGGCGCCCTCCCATTGGGCTAGGGTTTCCTTCAATTGGGCTTGGTAATGTGCACCCTCTATTTTCTTTAGTACACCCCAATCTGCACTCTCTCCACTTTTTTATGGTATTATTGTTATTGGTATTACTAGTTATTGATTGCGGTATTACTATTAATACACTATTGAATTAATATTAATGATTATTGATTATTAATTGTGGTATTACTGATTATGTGAAATTATTTATTATTGATTATTATTATTTTTAAGGTATTACATATTATTGTTTATGGTATTACTGATAATTGTTTTTGGTATTATTGAATATAATTAGATTTGAGGAATTATTTGTTATTGTATGAGATATTACTATTCAATGTTCATGGTATTACTGATAATTATTTTTTGTATTATTGAATATAATTAGATGTGTGAAATTATTTGTTATTGTATAAAATTTTACTGATTAATATTAATGGTATTACTGATTAATGTTCGTGGTATTACTAATTATTGTTAATGGTATTACTGATTATTGTTTATGGTATTACTGGTTATTACTTGTTGTATTACCGACTACTCCCTCCTTCCTATTGAAAACTACCCAACTTTCCTTATTCGTTTGTCCCAATGAAAATTACTCATTCCTTTTTTGCCAAACTATTCCCTCTCACATTTCATTATATTCTTCTCTCAATCACATCACCTCTCATACATCCACTTATTATATCATATTTTTTAACCTCTGTGTCCGAAGCTCATGAGGAGCTTTCACTGGGACGGAGGGATTATAATAAAATCATACATATAATATTATTTTGTATTAAAACTAAAAAATATACTAATGAAAAAAAAGTAGAAAACAAAAAAACGAAGAAATAAAAAGTTTGGAATAAAAATTGAAAATGGGAAGAAAAATTAAAAAGAAAAAAAAATTAAAATTTGTGCCTAATCTCGATAGTTTTTTTTAATTATGTTTTTACGATTTTTTTTCTAAAAATATGAGTGATTTGGTGGTGAATCGACGGTAACTCGGCAATGACTCGGTTGTAGATTGTAAATGTATAAATTAGGGTTGATTTTATTATATTTTGTGTTAATTAATAAAAAAATAATATAGTCTTTTAAATGTAATTATTTTTAAAAAAATATTTTGGGGTGAACTCATAAAATGAGCGGGTGCAGATAATTTTGGTAAAAATATAATTTGGGAGTGAACTCATAAAATGAGCGAGTGTAGATAAATGTTGTAAAAAAGAAATGATTTGGGGGTGAACTCATAAAATGAATGGGTGCAGATAACTAGGTAAAAAATGATTTGGGTGAACTCATAAAATGAATGGGTGCAGATAACTATGGTAAAAATTGATTTGGGGTGAACTCATAAAATTAGCGGGTGTAGATAATTGTTGTAATAAATTATTTTATTGTATAAGGATAAAAATGTAAATTTACAATAATATATTTTAATTAATTTAATAGAAAATACAAATTTATGACACTTTACGACACATTACGACAATACATATCGTAAAATTTACAAAAGGTAACAGGTCATCAAATCTAAACCTTTAGATTAGATTTTTAATGGCTTAGATTAACTGACTACGGTAGTCATTACGACACGTTACGACACCCTGACTACATATAGAATGTCCCTAGTTTATTGAAAACTTAATACAGTATTAATCTCTCTCTCTCTTTCTTGAGAAGTAAATTGATATTCATTTAATGCGGAAAAAATGTACATTTTTTAGTCTTCGTCCTCTTCTTCAAATGCTTCGATTAAAACTCGTTTTAATGTACCTACAAAAACCATATTTGGGTTCGAGGACTCTGACGCTCAAGTCAATTACCATATGTGAAAAATAAATAGATGACGCAATGTGAATATATACTCCATCTGTTCCACAAGTGTTTGCACCACAAAATTGACACACTTAAAAAAAAAAAGTGTAATGAGTGGAGTGTTGAAGGGTAATTTTGTAAAGTTATATGAATAAAGTAAAAAGGTGATTGGAAAGAGAGTGAAATAGTTGTGGGACGGAGGGAGTATATGAGAAATACAGTGTTTTACCTCAAAAAAATTATGTATTTATAAATCTTCATACATGAATATTTTGGTAATTTCAAGTGCTTAATTTTGAGTTAATTGGGCATTTCATGGTATTTGACTTATTTTTTAGGCATATATCATTTATAATAATAATCTATTTGATTGGACCCAAACCAAACTTTGAAGATGACGAATTATTTTTCTTAATTCATTTTCTGTCTTGGCATTTTAGAGATATTAAAGGAACTAGTATACTTTTATTTTAATGTTTATATTTTTTAAAATGTATAGAAATATATTATTAGAAATTAATATACAACAATATTTAACATACCTTTAATTAATTACTCTATTCTATTCAAAATATATATCATTCTAAGTTCATGCACATATTAAGAAAATAATTGACTTCCCACTTTATCCTTAATCAATGTTTGTAATTCTCATTAAAAAAAAACACAAGTATGTAATATTTATTGAGCTTATAAATAAATTTAAAATAAATGCAATTAATTTTAATTGAAAAATACAAAATTATTTATATTTTACAAAGAAAAAGAAAGTTCAAAACGACTTATAATAATCTTACATAATAAAATGAGGATAAGACTCTCCATCCTTCCGCCATGTATCGTTTTATTCATACTATAATTTCGATATGTGTCATTACACATGACACTTTCATGCTAGAAAGTAGCCACATCGTCTTCTAATTTATTATTTTTCAGTTTCTTGAAATACAAAAATGTACATTTCTCTTTCTTTCTTGTGTTTCCTTCTGATGTTGGTCTTTTACTTCAAATTTATGTGTTTTGAATTACCAAGTATAAATTAGATCTTTTGATAGATTTTCTTTTGTATATTTAAAGAAATATTCTATAGGTATGATATATTTGGGATTGAATGTGTTTCTTAAATTTGCTTAAATATATTATAGCGTTGGAGCGACTGCACTAAATCATTGATGAGAGATACTACAAGCGGGTGTCGAATTAATTTAAAGGTGATAGAAATTAGGTATGATTTCTTAATTTTTGTTAATTTGATTTCTTAATTTTTGTTAATTAAACACTCAAGTTATTGTTGAATTACTATAGGCAGACTTAGATTTTATTTGAGGTCAGCAATTTAATGAGCTTAGGCGTTACTTTATATTCCATGCCTGACTTTTGCTGTTATATTAAGTTAATTTCCATATGCTAATTTCATGATAGAAACAAATAGCATTCTTATGTACAACTTGAATTATACACTAACCATGTGTGTAAATATTATGAGTTTTAGGAGTCAATTTATTCACTATATTTAACCAAGAAACTATTATGATTTTTCTTTGATGTGTCACAAATATAAAAACGATTGCTTCATTATTAGATGAAAAAATTTGTTATGTCACAACTGCTATATACACACATATGACATATTGCAACAGTTTAGCTGTTGTATTAGACATTACAAATTTATTTCAATTAATTCGATTTGATATGTATTGAGTATCATTTTGATTTCATTTAGTTTTTTACGGCCTCGTGGTTGTTATTCTCTAGGATTGTAACCAAGGTACAGAACGTATACACGCCTCCAATTATCGTAGATTTCGAAGTATAATAATCCATCATCCTGTGGTGGGACGGTGAAATTCTTGTCACCATGCGTAGAAAGTTGGGATGATAGTCAGCATTTAAACATAAACACCTTTCTTACGCCGGCTTTCTTACGTAGTCCGGTTCACCCGAATAAAGAAGGGCGGCATAGATCTAGAACGGGTTCTTGAGCCTTTGAGGGTGCCCGCCTTTTTCCATGCTACGTACTAGCTGTATTCAAAAACTCAAACTTATAATTTATATTTATTTATTTTGGATCGTTTCCAACCGTATATGCGTATAGCATAGATATAAAGAAATAGAGTTGGTCTCTATCTACACACTAATGCACAACTCAAATCAATATATATGGTTTAAATTGAAAATTTAGATTAAAGTAACGGGTGATCAATTGGTTACAATATTCTAAACTATTTACAAAGTCACAAGATCGATTCTTGCGATCATCTTTCTACAAATTTCTAACTAATTTTATTTCTTAATTCTACAAAAACCTTAACATCTTTCAACAAATTTCTAGTAACTAATTTTTTTTAATAATTATATTTTAATTCTTTTCAATAATAAGAATTACACTTTTTACTAACCAAATCTACCACCACTTTATAATAAGAATTACATTTTTCAGTAACGAAATCTACCACTTTTCAATAATAAGAATTACACTTTTCAATATCTACCACTTTTCAATAATAAGAATTAAACTTTTCATTTAAAATATCTACCACTTTTCAATAATAAGAATTACACTTTTCATTTAAAATATCTACCACTTTTCAATAATAAAAATTAGTACATTAAATATCTACCACTTTTCAATAATAAGAATTACACTTTTCAATAACAAAATCTATCACATTTCAATAATAAAAATTACACCTTTCAGTTAAAATATCTACCACTTTTTCAATAATAAGAATTACATTTTTCAATAGCAAAATCTACCATTTTTCAATAATAAAAATTACACTTTTCAATAACAAAATCACACTTTTCAATAATAAGTGTAATTTCAATAATAAAAATTAGTACATTTTCCAGTTAAAATATCTACCACTTTTCAATAATAAAAATTACACTTTCAGTTAAAATATCTACCACTTTTCAATAATAAGAATTAGGGTTGGTCTGCTATGGACTAGTACACTTTTCAGTTAAAATATCTACCACTTTTCAATAATAAGAATTAGGGTTGGTCTGCTATGGACTAGGGTTGGTCTGCTATGGACTCGAGTGCATGTTGTGCACCCTAGTCCATGTTGCACTTTTCAGTTTACTGACTTACACTTTTTGGTAAATGGTGTTACACTTTTCAATTATTAAACTGTATAATAATATTTTTAGTTATAATGACTTACACTTTTTAGTAATATTGTGTTGTACTTTTCAGTTTAATAACTTACACTTTTCTTTAGACTAGGGTGCACAACATGCACTCGAGTGCATACTAGTCTTTACCTAAGAATTACATTTTCAATAACAAAATCTACAACTTTTCAATAATAAAAATTATACTTTTCAATAACAAAATCCACCAATTTTCAATAATAAAAATTACACTTTTCAGTTAGAATTTCTATTTTCAACCCTTTCCATTTTAGTATTAGAGTATTTATTTTTGTCTTCTCCATAATTAACTAAATTTTTTTTTTTGTTATTTTTCAAGTTTTTAACTAAATTTCACGAACTTTTGTTATTAATAATAAATTAAATAAATTTATTTTCTCAAAAGAGTAAAACGTGAATTTAATAATTTCATCATCAACTTTACAAACCAGTTTTCAATAATTCAGAAATTAATCAGGAATTAATTCGGGAATAAGTTACGTGATGTGAAAAAAAAAAAAGGGAGAGAGAGAAAGAGAAAGGAGATGAGAAGAAAAAGCGTTATATTACGGAGGAGAGAGAAAGGACAAGAGAAAAGGCTGTTAAAAAAAGCGTGAGGAGAAAGAGAAAGAAGGAGACAAAGTGGGATGGCTGTTGAGCACCACTACCTAGGCCTTAGGTCCTGGATTCGAGTAATGGAGAGGGAAAAAAAGGGATGTGTATTTAACTTCCATCAAAAAAAAAAAAGAGAAAGAAGGAGAAAAAAAAAGCGTGTGCACCAATTTTAGTTTACATTCCATATTTGAATTCAATCTAATTTGAATTCAATTCAATTCCAATCGCATAGTGTCTTCTCGCCTGCAGTCAAACATACCAAAATTATTTTAAAAATTTCTTGGCGAATGGAATTTCTTCGATCTAAAGAACGACGACACCATACCACTCCTCCGTCCTTGAAGAACGACGGCACAAGACGGAGGCTCTCCGTCGGCGGCACCCTACCACGCAGGGGAGAGGTTTTTCGGAATGACGTCGTCGAGGCCGGTGGCGAGGGGACCGAATCCGGCGTTGGAAACGGCGTTTTATTGGGATTTCCACGGGTCTAATTCGCGACAGTTGTCGAGGATATCTTTATTGAGAATTGGGGGAAGGTCGTAGACGAAGAGACTACCGAGTTTACATGTTTGGTAAATTTGATTTAAAGTTGGATTCTCATGATTTTGAATTGCTTTAGTTGATAAATTGATTTGGGAATATATATTTTGGTTTGCAGTGGAGTCGGAATGACAAAAGCAGGTGTGAATTCGTGAACTTTGATATAACTACAAAAACAGGTATGAATTCGTGAACTTTGACATGTTATATGGAGATTTTGATTTCAATTTTGATGATTTTATTGAGGGGAGAATGTTGGATATTTGATTAATTGGATCTAGATAAGTGATTCGAGGGAAATGACTTCTGCATTTTTTTTTTGTAAGTAAAATTTTATTCACTAACAGGGGTATGAGAATTACCCCGAATGAAATGAGTAATACAAAGTCAAAACTCACAGCCTCTCAAGAATTTGAGTACAAAAGAAATGACAAAGGGTAGGTGAATGAATTAACCTTTTGAATTGTTAATATGGAGTGAGATTTTGAATGAATTATTGATAATGGATCGGGCAAATATCATGTGTTTTCTAAGACATTGTTATTGAATCTATGCAGTTGAGGAAAAAAAATGGAGGATACAGTGTTTGCCCCTGCTTTGGATTTGGATGTAATGAAGTATGTCAAGTCAGAAAATGGAGTAATGAGTATCTACAAAATTGAAGTTTGCTCCTTAGATGAACATATCATATATATAGTAGTAGTTAATTAAGCAGAAATTGCAATAATCTTAGATTCATTTGATTAGTTGCTTTGTAGAAATTGATTTTGTATATTGGAATGTTTGGAGTCATGATAATTGTAAAACGTCTTTTCGTCTGATTTATATGAGGCCTTCGAGCTTTAAATCTATTTCTTGAAATATCTTATACAGGGGAGTAAGACACCAATAACATGAATTTTTTTAATTTGGGGAGCTTGGAAACAAGTGCACCTAATTTACTAGAGTAGGGTCAATTGTAGATACAAGTAATTTGGGAAGTATATGCAATTATCGGTTGCATATATAAAAAAATGCATGTATATTTGAAATTATATGCACTTATCGGTTGCATATAATAAAATATGCATATATAATTTATGATACCGTCTTATATTATTATTATGCAATGCACATATTTGATATATGCATTCCATATAAATATGCAATGCACATATTATGTATATGCATCAACTATCAAAAATATCATACAAATATGCAATGTACAAATACACAGCTTAAAAAATCAACGATTTCTTACACGCGAAAACTCCTTTGTACAATCAAACGAGTAGATGAAAAGACGAAACAAATATACCTTCAATCATTTTCCTTCAACTATAATCTAGGGATAATCTCTTACCTTTTTAAAATTTAATTCATTTGACTTTTCATATTTTACATTAATCAAATTAAATGATTCAAATCTGAAATTAAGTATAATTATTTCAATTTTGAGCTTTGGAACATCGAATAAGGAAAACTACTTAAAAAAATTAAGTGTGATTAATTGCACGTTTAAGTTTAAAAAGAAAGAAAAATTCTTAGCATTGCTTAAAAAATAATTTTTTTAGTGAAGTGATGGTTACAAAATTCATAGAGCTAATTCAAATTTATCGAGAACGATTTCGATTGTGCAATGCTTGAAATCTTCAAAAACTTATATGGAGATGAGCACAGTAATCGAATATGCACAAAATGAAGTTTTGAGAAATATTTTAGAAATGTTCCTTTGAATTAAAACAACGCGAGATTCTAGGCAAAATATCTCACAGCTTAATTTAAATTTAAAATGGTTGACTTTCCTAATTTTACTTAACTTAATTAATTGAATTCGAAAATCATACTTAATTCGAAATCAGGGGCATATTCGACTAAAACTATTTCATTTTGTACTTAATTGTTTTACTAAAAAAATTTGTCTT